>CM017802.1:26020436-28420436 GCA_008086715.1 Sitobion miscanthi
TTTGTAAAACAAGTTTGGAATAGGGGGCCCTAAAACTTGACTCGCACCTGGGCCCTTTTATCTCTAGTTGCGGCACTGATGGCAAATCTAATGGACTTTTAATGTTTGTGTTTGAAAAATAATTGTTTATTATAATTTGGATATCGTTATTTTCATTAGTTTCATAATTTTTTAATCTAAAAAAGTCTTCTTCAGAATCACTACTATTATTGTCTGTAGAAGCAGTGGTAGTTACAGCAAGATTTGTTTCTGTTAACTGAGCATTATCAGTTATAAGCTCAAAAATGTTGTTTAATTTTTGTTACAATTTTCAGAATTGTCCAGTTTAGCTTAAATGTGGTATTAAACATGCAGCTACTTGGCATGATGTAGAGACCATATATCTACTGAATCTGCAAATTAATTAACAATATAAATAATTTGATTTATAAGAATCATACATTTTCTTGTGAAAATTTATTTTGAGAAATCCATATTCATATCTAAATAAAATAATTATGTTTTATCTTAGATCAAAATGACATAACTAATTTAGCATTATTTTAATTTTAAGCCAGTAATGAACATTTTAAAATTGAAACCTAAAAAAAACCATGTCATTGACTAGATAATATTCTTACTTAATTAAACATAACAGAGATAAATGACTAGTTACATATTACCTATATGATTTTAAAAGACTTTGTTTAGAATTTCAATGATTAGTCTGAATAATTTATAAGTATAAATTAGTAACAGCCTACAAGTACTTAAATAATATATATATATTAATACCTTTTATATTAATCTTTTTTTAGCGCAATAACCAAAGGTTTACAACAAATTTACTCAGTCAATATAATTAATGCTTTGTGAATAGCACAATTGTTGGCAGCAAATTCCAAGTGAAACAAACTTCATACCTTGTAATAATCCAAAGCCTTAGCTATTGGTCTCATCACCTATTTGATAAGATATGTATAACCATTTTAAACTTAGAAATTTGGATTCATACAAAATAACTTTAAAAAAAATTAATATACATCACAATATTCCTTTAAAAATGAAACCTCACGAGGTGATGATATAGATGGCAACTGTAAGTCATGCACAGTATATTTATCTTATCAATATTGGTCATTATACATTTCATAGCATCATAAAGGAATTCCACCTGAAATTAATTACAATAGTTGTTAATGAAAATAGTAAAATGTTAAATCAGTTTTAATTTAAATTTGTATGAGTAGAAAAAATAATACATAAAACAATGAATAATAAGTAATTAATGTACAAATTACTATTATTAGCCATAGCCCATAGGATATATTATTAACCATGATAGACTATAAATATAAACTATCAATAATTATGACCAATTTAAATTATATTTGAATATATAATAATTAAAATGTATGCATTAATTAAGATATTTACTACTTATTAAATTAAATAATTATTTAATTTACCTAGTGGCATTAGGAGCAATAATATAATGTCCAAGGTGATCTTTAATTTTTTCAGAACTTAATACTGACTGGTTTTGTTTATTGAATATAGCCTGACACTTTGAAAATACTTTTTTACTTATTGCTTTATATGCTGCATCTTTTTCAGCATCATTAGCATCAACAGTAGCAATCAAGTTAAGTGTATGGGCTGCACATCTTTGATGTGGAGGCAATGAAAAACAAAATGAACTTTCAATGTCCTGGGTTTCTAATAAATCTGTTACTTCGACATTCATAGGAATCTCATTCACGTCAGGAACATCATTCCATCATCTACTGTACCCTCTGTACCTTGTTCACAGTCACTATTAAAGACTCTAAAAGTAATAAAATTGAAAAATGAATTAATAAAAAAAACAATAAACCAAAGCAGTGAAAATTGACTTTAATAAGTCTGAGTAAAAAAAAAAACATTTTACTTACATAAAAGCTTTAACAAAATTAGCAGCATTATCTGTAACTATTAAAGTGACTTTGTTTTTAAGCTTAAACTCATTACTTTATCTATACATTCTGCCAAGTTATCAAATGTATGTCGTCCAAAAATACGCCTACAAGCAAGACCTTTAGAATAACTTTCAAGTGTTTCAGGATTAAGCCAATGGACAGTGAAACCAATATATGATCTATAATAACAAAATAAAAACTGAAGTTATAAATAATATACCTAAATAAAAATAACAATTAATATGCTATTAAGTATTGTAATTTGTAATACTAAGTCTTAATAAATTAGATTAAATATTATATTATGTTAAAATAAAAAAATTCACAACTAATATGGGTATATATATTACCTACACACTATACTATTATATTATTCTTATTTATTAGTTATTACTAATACTAATGAAATTAGAGCAATTTCATCTATCCGTGCTTAAAATTATAAATATGAAAAATTAAAAATTATGTTATAAACCAATTATAAGTGAAAACTACAAGTACAATTGAATTTAGTAATAATATAAACTTTAATAATTATGACTACTTTTAAAAACTAAAATAAGTAATAATATACTACAATATTTTCAATATTTACCTATGAAATATACTCCAACAATCACAAGTTAAGCATACATACTTGATCTTTTCAAAATCAGTTATCATTTCTTCAATCGTTTTACCATACAAAGTTTCGATCCTACGAACAAATACTCGTCTTGAAACAGGAATCTTGTTTGAAGTTAATTTGCAGTATGTTATAAAAGCAGGGTGCTCGATTAAGGAAAATGGAGATATTGTATCAATTATCAGTTTTAAATTGGCATCGTTAAATTCACCATCACTTAGTTTTCTAACTGGTATTTTACCCACTTCACACAGCTTTAATTGTTTATTAGATTCAACAATGTTTGTCATCGATGATCTTTTTTTTGCACAATCATTAAAATTGTTTAATTCTTTTGAATGCATAATCTGAAAACCAGATAAATTCATTAAAAAAAACATAATTATGAAATATTATCTATGTAATATGTATGTTTTAGTTTTACAGGAATATTCATTCAGTATTCTTAAGAGTTCTGTGATTATAATTTAATATTCCAGTAAACCAAAGGTACCTACAGAAACAGTTATTACATATTTTCATCAACATTATTTTTTAAATTTATTTCTCACAAAAAATTGTTCTAATTTTATTTTTATTGACTAGGTATAACAATAGTTAAAATATGTTTAAACCTAAAATGTGGTAATATAATATCATCTCAGGCTTCAATCATTTATTTATACTCGACTAATTTGTTACTTACTTATGTTCACTACTTGAATTGGAAAAAAGTTCAATGGGGGGATGCAGTGTAAAAAAAAAACTGCTTATCTACCCGAAGATATCTAACTATTGAATACCTAGATTATAATAAGTACCGGTAGGTACTCTAAACTATTTTTTTTAAACTAGAGGTACTCCTTCACTCGTTTCCCCTTAATTCAAACACTGCTCTTTGTACTAACTATGAATTAGGTACTTTTCATATCAAAAATATTATAAGCTTTATCATGAGGTTACTACATAGTATATTATTACACTATTATGTGTCTTAAATAACAATTTACATACTTTAATATGAGTTCTCAAATCTGAGTTTGAAGTATTTGATGTGGAAATTCGTTTCTCTTTAGGGCCACAAAGAAGACACTTAAAAATCAAGTTTTTGGTAGATATATCACAAAGTTGTTCAAAATATTGACTAATATATGACCATCTTGGTTTATTATCGGCTGTTCTTATATTCACTACTTCACTGGTGGATTGTTGTTCACACATCATTAGATATTTGACAAATGACAATTTATTATTTCAACTGAAAATTAAAATATAAATTAAACAATTGTAACTATAATTATTCTGAATATCTAATGAGATGATATTAGATCGTTATTACTTTATACTATATATATATTAGTAGAAATTTAAAATCAACTTAATAATATAAAATAATAATAAAACACAATATTGAAATACTTACCAACGAGTTTAAGAAATCTTCTATTATAGTGTAGACTGAAGGTTAGTAAGTAGTCAGTAGGTATTGATGGAATTGCAAAAATTAAGTAATTAAAATATTGAATCAAAAAAAATAATAAACGTACTTCACAGATAATCACATGGTTATACGAAAAATGATACACAATATTTAATATTTATTATTTAATACTTAGGTAAGTCGTGCGTGCTGTAAGAACGACGAACGCAAAATGAACGACCAAGAACTATTTTATTATTTAATATTTTTATCTAATGATTCTAATGACAAATGACAATTTATGTTTATAAATACAAACATTATAAATACATAATAAGAGCATAACCCATAACAGAATTAATAACTTATTTGGTTATTTATGTCTTTATGACGAAAATATTTTATAATATTATATTCTTGTAACTTGGAAATTGTACATTTGTGATTTATGCGTTGTACCTTTTGGCTTTTACAGTTTTACCCATATCACATCATATTATGTATTAATTATTAGCACGAATTAAATATATTTATTCGTTGTTATTACTTATTAGTTATTAGTATTTAATATTTACTATTTAATATTGTTATTTTTACACTACCTATGCCCGTAAGCCGAGGTATAAGTGGTATATCTATATATAATTAATTAAGTTATTTTTATTGAACAATTCTGATTAATGGAACAAGAATTAAATTTTATTAAATTTTATTTCCTATTCTACTGTTCTAGTAAATGTATATACAATATGGATCAGATTTCAATAATAATTTTATTTATAATTTAATTATTTATAAATTAACTAAACTTGAATCTGATTAAAAGTAACTCGTTATTTATTAAGTTTATATCAATTAAAATAAGTTAAGTTAAAAATTAAGTTAATGAAAATTAAATTTTAAAAAGTTAAGTTAAAAGTTAAAATTAACTTAACTTTTAACTTTTTAACGCGTTTATGCCCAGGCTTGGAAAAACTACCTATTATAAAAATTGTAGAGAAGAATTTTTTTAACAATCGTAAGAAGCCTGAATTTCGATATTTTTATTAATTAGTTGAATAATTAATCGATAAGTTAGGTTAGGCTAAGTTAAAAACCTTGTTAATTTATCATGTGATATTGCCGATATTAGACGATTGGAATACGATATCAAAAATCGGATTTCTTAGGATTGTTAGAAAAATTCTCCTTTAAAGTTTTTATAATAGGTAGTTTTGTTGTAAACCGCTTCAATAAACCGTATTACATGAAGATCAAAAGTATAGATTTTATTTGTATAAAATTCGGATACGAAGAGGGCGCACTATAGTAGACAAAATATGGCATAAAAACATGGTTTCGTAATTCCGGTAATACGGCTTATTTAAGCGGTTTATAGCAAAATTACCTATTACAAAAATTGTAGAGAAGAATTTTTTTAACGATCGTAAAAAGCCCGATTTTTCGATATTTTTATTAATCAGTTGAATAACTAATCGATAAAAAGTTAAAAACCGTGTTAATTTACCGTGTGATATTGGACGATAGGAATAGGATATCAAAAATCGGATTCTTTACGATTGTGAAAAGAAAGTTCTCCTCTACAATTTTTTTTTTTTTTTTTTTTTTTTTTATTGATCTAAAAATTAACATCGACAACAAAGGCCATTAGTCACAAACAAGGTTTTTATACAATAATAAAAATAACAATAATAATAATTTTTATTTTAAACAAGACCGAAAAGTTTTGTTTGTTTCAGAAATTTGATAATATCCAGGTTATTGTTTTGGTTGGGTCCGAGTGCAGTATCAAGGTTGTACGATATGTTGTTCTCGGCCCGTTCTTGGTTGAACATAAGACAGTCGGCTATTAGGTGTTTGACTGTTAACAAGGTTCCGCAGGTTTGACAGGAGGGGGGTTCCTCTTTAGCCATCAGGAAGCCGTGAGTAATTCTGGTGTGACCCGTTCGAAGTCTATTGAGAACCGTATCTTCTTTACGGTTGAGGTTAGGATTAATCCAACGGTGTATGTCTCTTTTTATTTCATTTAATTTTGTGTTTTGTATGGTCCAGATTTTTTGCCATTTATATTTTGTACGTTCAATTATGAGTTTTTTCGCGTCGTCGTATGACATTTTATTAATTAAGACGGTTTCTTTGTTGTTGATGGCGATTGAGGCGTGTTCATCGGCTATTTCATTGCCTATTATGCCCGAGTGACCAGGTATCCACATGATGACGATATCTTTACCCAGACAGGAAGCTAGGCTGAGGTTGTTCAGAATTTTGGATGCAATATCACCGGGATTGAAATGGTTCTGCAAACTTCTTATAGTGCTCAATGAATCGCTGAGAATGATGAATTTCGAGTGATTTTCTTGTAATATAGTCTCAATAGCCATAAGAATGGCTATAGCTTCGGCTGTGAATATGGAGCATTCCGGAGGTAGTTTGTGTATAATTTTTTTATTTGGGAATATAATCGAGAATCCTACACCATCATGAGTTTTTGAGCCATCAGTGTAAACTTCCTGGAAGTCTTTGTAGTTACTTATAATGCTTTTAAAGGAACTTTGAAAATATTTGGTGAGGTTTGCTGTTTGTAAAGACAGCTGAGTTCTGTATTAATTAGATATGAGCTGGCCCAAGGGGGTTGGGAAATTTTTTCTTTGGATATAATTTGCGATATATCGAGGTTTGTGTCATTCATCTCTTTTATGATAAGGGGGTTGTTTTTTTCATGAATGGTGTTACTTGATTTTGAAGATCTTGCTAAATATTTGAGATGTAATTCAAGCCTTTTTATATCAGGAATAGGTTCACCGGCGAGATTATAAATACTGTATACAGGGCAACTACGAAAAACTCCTAAAGCCAGTCTCAAACCGCAATTATTTACACTATCTAGCCAGTTAAGGAGGGATTTGGATGCTGTTCTGTAAAGGGATGAACCATAGTTAAGTTTTGATTGGATTAAAACTTTATGAATTTTAATTAAAGTGTTTGTTTCTCCACCCCAAGAGGTGTGGGAGAGAATTTTTAAAATTTTAACAGAATGACCGGTGAAGGCTTTTAATTGTTTTATGTATGGGGACCACGATAAGCGTCTGTCAAAGATAACACCCAGTATTTTTACAGAGTTTCGATGAGGAATTTTAACTTTGTCAATTGTAATTTTTAGAGCTTCAACATTCTTTTTTTTTGTGAAAATGGTACTACTGGATTTTTCTGGGGAGAATTGGAATCCAGTTTGTTTTGCCCAATTTTCTAGATTATTTGCGGTAGATTGGAGTAGACTTTGAACTGTGTTTTTGGATTTACTTCTGCACCAGAAGTTGAAATCATCAGCGTATAAGTTAAATTTTACGGGATGTGGACAGTTTTCGGTAATGTCATTGATAGCTATCAGGAAGAGAGAGACTGAGAGTGCAGAGCCTTGAGGAACGCCGTTTTCTTGGATAAACTCATCGGATAGGCAATTATTTGCTCTTACCCTGAATGTACGGTTTTCTAGAAAATCGGTAATTAAGTTTAGGAAATTACCTTTGCTTACTATTTTATTGAGTTTTACTAGAATGTTATGTCTCCATGTGGAGTCATAAGCTTTGGCGATATCTAGATTTACCATGCCCATAATTTGTTGATTGATGAATGTTTGAGAGATGTCTTCTTTGATTTCGATCAGATTGTCTATGGTGCTTCGATTTTTTCTAAATCCGTTCTGGTGTGGGGAGAAGAAGGCGTGTTTTTCTAAAAACCAGCTAAGTCTGTGATTTATAATTTTTTCAAGCAGCTTGCACATTGTGTTGAGTAACGTGATGGGTCTGTATCCCTCGATGCTAAATTTGTCTTTGTCAGGTTTAAGAATAGGAATTACTATTCCACTCTTCCAGGTTGATGGCCAGCTTCCTTCTGATAAAATTTTGTTGTAAAGAATTGCCAGTAGATCAAAGTTTTTCTTCCAAAATTGTGAATAAATGCATAGGGAATTTGGTCAGGTCCCGGACTATTACTTTTGCATTTTTTTATGTAGTACACGATTTCGTGTGAGGTTATTGGGATGTTTAAAAGAATTTGATCGTTTAGATTCTCGTTGGCGGAGTTAACAATAATTGCTTTTTCACTTTTTTGCTTGAATAATTTGAATTGCGAGTTGAAATTGCTGTTGCTGCTGTTCTTGTAAAAATATTCACCGAGTTTGTTTGAAATTAAATCGGGATTACTAATAAGTTCATTTGTGTTTTTGTCCACTAGGTTTATTTTGTTATTTCTACTGAGACCTTTTAAGGATTTTATTTTATTCCATAAAAGTTTACTGTCTACTTTATCGTTGATGCTGCTAGTAAATTTTTCCCATGAGGTTTTTTTGCTTAATTTGATTAGGTATTTTGATTTGGCTCTGAGTTGTTTGAGAATTATAAAATCGTTCGAGTTATTTGTTTTTCTGAATGTTTTTAAGGCTTCCTTTTTGGCTAATAAAGCGTCTTTAATGTTTTGGTTCCACCAAGGAACTTTGGGTTTTTGATTTTTTGTTTTTGATTTTCCAATTGTTAAATTACCAGTGTTTATTATGTGGCTTGTGATGGTTTCTGTTAGGTGGTTTATGCTTAATTTTTCGGGGTTTTTTATTTTTGATATTTCTGATTCAAGGAATTCAGTAAAAAGGAGCCAATCCGGGTTTTTTAGATTCCATCTTTCAGCCGGATTACAAGTATCATTGTATCTAGAGAAAATTTGTATCAAAATGGGAAAATGATCGCTGCTGGTGAGATTGGGTAATACGTTCCAATCAGTACGCTGTGCCAGACTTGCATTGGAGAACGACAGGTCTATACACGATAGTTCACCGTTTATGGGGTTAATTCGAGTTGGTTCAAGGTTGTTGAGAAGTACAAGATGGTCATTTTCTAACATTTTTTCGATTTCTTTTCCTCTATTATCGGTTTTTATTGAACCCCACTCAGTGCTGTGGCTATTAAAATCGCCTGTCATTATGAATGGTTTGGGTATTTGATGTAATATATCTTCAATATCGTTTTTGTTAAAAATATGCTGGTTAGGGAGGTATATATTGCAGATGTTAAGTTCCATATCCTTTAGTTTAATAGAGGCTGCTACAACTTCCAAGTGAGTAGTTATGTTGATTATCTTACTGGGCAAATCTGATTTTATGTATATGGCTACTCCACCGCTTGCACGGAGACAATCAGTTCTATCAAATCTGTATTCATTGTAGTTATTTAATGTGCCGGTGTTTAAGTTGTTGAAATTAGTTTCTTGTAAACATACAATTTCTGGATTGTGTTCGGAGATAAGTAATTTTAGTTCGTCTAGTTTTCTATAAAATCCGTTTAAATTCCATTGAAGAATTTTTATGTTTTTTGATATCATTTTGAATTTTTTTTTTTGAAGTTTAAATGAGTAGGTTATTGTTTTATCTGACTGTATTTAATTACTAAGGTTAGGGTTTGATTTGAGATATTTATATTTAATGAGGTTTGGTTGGTTCGATTGCTAGGGCTTTTTCGAGAAGAGTGTTACAGAGTCTAGTGAGCCTGTTTTTTATGCTTGAATTTTTTAATTTGGGTCGTATATTTTCGATGATTTCGATTATATCGAATTCACTGATGTTGAACTGTACTAATGTCGGAGTTGGGTCGGGAACACTAAGAGTGTTTTCGATTATGTACTTAAACTGATCGTAATTTATTTTCATGCCTGGTGTATCTGAGAAGTAGGTTTTTACGGGTTCAAATGTTTCGTCAAGCTTCAGAATTATTTGTTCAATGGAGTTGGTGCGTTTTAC
This sequence comes from Sitobion miscanthi, assembly GCA_008086715.1. Classification (NCBI taxonomy): domain Eukaryota; kingdom Metazoa; phylum Arthropoda; class Insecta; order Hemiptera; family Aphididae; genus Sitobion; species Sitobion miscanthi. The sequence goes on from CM017802.1 coordinate 26,030,183, forward strand.
TTTTTTTGTTGCTGGTTGCGATGTTTTTTTTGAATTTGCATTTGGAGTGATATTGTCGTTTGAGACCTTGACGTGTGACGAGGGGTTAGGGGACGGACAATTAGTGGTTATACTTGATGATGTAGAGGAGAGAGCAGTTCTTTTTTTAGAGTCGGTTGTGGGTATTAGAGTATTAAATTCTTGTGATGATTCAGTCGTTATTGGGTCATCAAGGAGAGAAGGTTGATTTGAGTTTTGCACTTTGGATGTGTCAGAGGGAACGTTTGAGGTTTCTGAAGAAATATTCATTGACGGTTCGTTATGTTCTAAATTCTCATCGGTGATGTTTGTGATGTTTGAAGTGTTGTTGAGGTCTGATGGTTCATATAACATAATGTTAGGAGGGTCTGGTGTAGGATTTTTACACTGTTTTGAGGTGTGTCCGGTGAGGTTGCATTTATAGCAGGTGAGAGTGTCGTCGGAGAAAAATATTCTGTGATGAGTGTTTTCAGCCGAAATCAGTAAGGAGTGTGGTATTTTATGAAAATCATCTTGGTTTATATAAAATTGACGTCTAAAGCTTAGGATATGCGCTAATTCTTTTATATTGAAACCGGCGTTGATGTGTGTTATCGGAGAAAGGAGTTGGATTTTGTAATTTTGTAATTGCACTGTAATATTATCGTTAGAAATATCAGGCGATACATTTGAAATTATGATCCTTTTGGCTGGGTTTACTAATCGTCTGATTTTTATAAATGTATGATCGTTTAATTTAATCGAAGGATGATTGTTGATTAGAAGGTCAACAGAGTTTTTGTCGTTGAAATAAACGCAAAAACGATTTTTTGAGATTCTAGAGACATATTTTATATTTTTCGGTGGAATTATTTTGCTGATAGCTATGACGTAATCTATTTGCGGTACATTATCGATGGATTCAAAAACTATTGCCTGGTCTTTTTTCGGTGAATTAACATTAAGTGTGGTCTCAGCGAACGTTTTTTTTTTCAAGTTGTTATTATCGGTTTCGGAAGAATTGTTTTGTATTGATGGAGATTTTACATTTGAAACACTCTGTATATGATTAATTATATCGTCGGGAGCGGCATTGGAATTATTTTGGTCGGCTGGCTTGAGTGAACAGTCATTAGAGACGTTATCTGCGTTTGGTGTGGTGGACGGCGGCGATGCATTAGTCTTCTTATCTACCATGGCAGCGGCAGAAACGGGAATGCGAGTTGAATCATTGGGTTTGTGTGTTAGGTTTTTTTTTGAATTTAAAAGTTTATATTTAAGGTTTAACGGGTTGTTGTGAGGGTCCCCCATTTTGGTGTTAATATTACTATTAGGCGGGTAGGTATAAAAAAATATCAGTTTTATGATAATTGTTCATATTACCTGATGATCACACGTAATTGTTCTGAATGCATACGAGAGCTAAAAATACGAGAGCGCGATAAGATACGATTAACGTGTTGCTCGGACGAAGGTGCACTCGTGACTGCTACAATTTTTATAATAGGTAGTTTTGTTGTAAACCGCTTCAATAAGCCGTATTGAACAAAAGTATAGTTTTTATTAGTAAAAAATTCGGATACGAATACAAAAAATTTAAAACTGAACAAAATCAAATAATATTTGCCGTGAAATATAATCGATATAATATAATAATCGTTTCTCATCTGGGTTATTTATAAACTATGTACGGGCGCGATAGAAAACCCGTTTTGACCTATGGTGGGGTACTGCTGTTATCGCGCGCGGGGTGGTGGTATGAACACCTAGTATCGAGCGCTGCCGCTGCCTATAACGGGCGCAGCACATGACGAGCGTAATTCAACGTTTTTTTTTACCGAAAAACATGATTTCGTAATTCCAAGAATACGGCTTATTGAAGCGTTTTACGGTGTAAATACCTATTACAAAAATTGTAGAGGAGAATTTTTTCTAGAAACGCGAGAAGCCCGATTTTCGATATCATGTTCCGATCGTCCAATATCGCACGGTAAATTAACACGTTTTTTAAAACTTTTTATCAATTAATTATTTAACTAATTAATGAAAATATCGAAAATCGGGCTGCTTGCGTTTCTAGGAAAAATTCCCCTCTACAATTTTTCTAATAGGTATTTATACTGTAAAACGCTTCAATAAGCCGTATTCCTGGAATTACGAAACCATGTTTTTATGCCATATTTTGTCTACTAGTGCGCACTCTTAATATTATATTATAAACTAAAAGCTACGAATATTGTATGGTATAATATAGTATTGTACTCATGACGATTTTGACCTATACATAAATATTATTTATTATTTTTATTTTTATTAATTCTTCGAGAAGATAATGGACCCCACTGATAATACATAGGTAATCGTATAACATTTTAGTATATTCGTTGCTTACTCCGGACAAATCAGGCACATATATTTTTATCCAAATTATGCGCAATTAAGCGAAATCAAGCGAAATCCTGATTCACCTACGTGTTTTTAGCGATAATATTTGATTTGATCGTAATAATTTTGTCCACATATTAAAAAATAAAATATTAGTTTCTGAAAGTATCGATGAATGTATTGATTTTACAATGATGTGTGTTTTTTTTTTTGTGTGTCTGTCATTACCTTTTAGGACAGTAAAAATGCTTAGATTTTCTCAACGGTAGCTTTTCTGATAGAAAAGTGAATTTAGTCGGTACTTTGGTGGTAAAAAGTAAAAATTTCCCAGTAGTTTTTAAAAGTACCGTGAAAAACAAAAGGAATAATTAAGGAAAAACGGGAATTTTTACGCAATATCGATTTTGGTTTAGGGTGTAACTCTACAACAAATGACCATACATGCAATTTTGACTTAATGTTTATATTAAGAAACATATGAAAAATACAATCTTGATTTTTTTTTTATATGCATTTAAAGTTCAAATATTGAAAAAATATTTTCTAAACGCTTTCTAAAACTACTTGGAATTTAGCAACTAGATTCACTTTTCTATCAGAAAAGATACTGATCTCAAAAATCCGAGCATTGATGCCAAAATGTTGTTGACACTTTGACAGACAGAAAAAAAAACACGTTGTAAAATGATAATATAATTTATTCATAAATATTTCTCAATTTAGGTGTATACCCAAAACAATATTTACGACTACACCACTGGTTAAGGGGTACCAAATATAGTATCAATAGTCTGGAAAAATACTATGAAAATTAATTTTTGTACTTCCAGTAATATGATTTATTGAGCGGTTTGAAAAACATCTATTAAAAAAATATTGTAGAAGATAAGTTAATCTGTGCCTGTATAAAAGTAAATTTTCGATATTTTAATCACTAAACTCAATAATTCAAATTCAAAAAGGAAAATATCACAAGTTTTAGAGCTAAATATTGGACATTGAAAATAAAATATCGAAAATCGACTCATATACAGGCCTAGATAAATGTCTTCTCTTCAATGTGCGTAATAAGTGTTCATCTATAATGTCACTCAGTAAGCTATATTATTAGAAATACGAAACCAAGTTTCAGTGTTTCACTAAAATTCACATTTGTAATTAGTGTGTAGAACTGTTAAGTGTTTTTTTTTATAATGATCATTTACTGCGTACGCATTTACACGCATGAACACACATACGAAATTGCCTACATTGAACTCTTTTAAAACGGTGGGTATTTGATTTCAATTAGATTCCAAAATCTATTATTCTGTACGAACATAAAATTATTGGTTCATTGATTAAGCATTAAGGAGCCTTGCTACTGCCGTCAGTTTTAAATCAAAATACCTTAAGTTTTGACAAACATAAAATTAGTTTACGTGGAACTATTTCAATTCTGAAAAAAAAATTGAGCTTGGCTGACAACGGTATATAGAGTGTATAGTACTTTGTAAAAATCAAATCGTATATTATTGTGAATTGTAATTGAAAACTTGAAAATATGAGTTTTTCAAATCATAATTCAAATTCATATTAATTTCGATCTACAGACATTTTTCTGCTGAATTCAAATATTTTTTCAGAATCAAAATCAGACTACGTTTAAGTTTACTAACTTTAATTTTATCAAAACAATAAGTAAGTTGTCGTAAAATTCGTATATTAAATTTTTATATTGTTTTAAAGTTATTGACATGTGCATGCTCGTACGAGGCGGTATCAGCATTGCATTTAACTCACACTAATAATCATTTACAACTAACACATAGATACTGGACGGATAAGACGAGGTTAAAAATTGCCTAAATGTTGCGCCTTAAATAATAGCCGTAACTAGGCCCCATAAATAATTAAAAAATATAATCATACACTTATATTTAAATAGATATAAAGAGTAAAATTTGTCCACCGAAAAATTATTTCAAAAAATAAATATATAGCACAAACTCCCAGCACCCGTATTTAAATTTTCAAAATAATTATTGTCGAGCCTACACTGCTATTTTGTTACATATTGACATATTGTGCAAGATTTTATGCATTTTACTACATGAGGTATATAATAATTTATTGATAGAAAACGAGTAATGAAGATTTTGGTCCCTTCCCCGTTCTTCTTTATTATCATAATTCATAATAACCATAATATGTACAGTGTGTACATACAATTATTGTTCTGTGATACAATCGTTGGTTAAAATGGCGTAACTAGGAGGGCTAAAGACTAAGGAGTAAGTGGCCCTAGCTTTCCCCACCATTTTGATTTAGCCCCTCAAAAATATCTTCTATTGATTTTGATACAAGCCCATTATGGGCTATTTTAAATAAATAGTTTTGTTAGGTGGGCTGTTTGTAGCCCAGAAATTTAAACCTAGTTGCACCTATACGGTTGGTTGCATAGCACGTAGGTACCCACCTATAGTTTTTCACAAAATGCATATACATTATACATAATAATATAATTTAGTCTTATAAGGGTATCACTGCGTATCAGCATTATTATACACACAATAAATTAACAACGAAATTATTACTCGGTGTGCTTATTGTAGGTACTACTTGTTACTTGTAAATTACTAAATACTAATAATTACTAATTAAATAAGGACCAATAATGACCAATGGATCCGCCACTTGTTTACGCAATTCCAATGTAACCATGTAGGTAATATACCAGGATTACGAAATGAATTCGGCTCAAGATATGGTTATAACCATAACGTTCTGCAGTACACTTGACTGACCGCAAATACAAATATATTATTATTATATTGTACATTAGGTTTCAGACCTATAATATAATATGACTTATAATATATATTGGGCCATATCGAACGTTACGTTTCTGTGACCAAACGGAGCTGGCCGAACACGACTTGCTGCAAGTGTGTGTTTCTGTACTCTATACACTAATAATGGATACCTAGCTTTATAATATTGTATTATGTATAACATATAGTGGCACACATAGGAATAATATAACACGGGACTACGCACTCGAGCGTACACATGATAGGAGGGTGCCTGTAGCACCTACCTACATATTATGATAATATATATTATATACTATGTACATTGTAAACTATAATGTTATACAATTAGATACATATTATAATATTACAAGTGTAGCGGAAAACACGCGACTGATGTAGACCAAGGTTTCCAGGTCAAGTGTTTCGTGCAGCCAGCGCCGGGCACTCTGGTAATCTGGTAGGTATACGTCAATTATAGAAAATAATTGATAATGTATATTTACGGTTACACACGGTGTATTGCGTGGGCTATAATAATAATCGTAACGCGAAAAACACAAAAAACGCCTATAAATCGAACAATTTTCGGTGTACTTCAAATTCGTTCCTTTCGGTGTGGAAACGCAATGCGAACACAAAAATCGCGAACGTCATTTTTGCACGTATTCATATAATATTCTTGATTGCGCGCACAAAAAATATTAAATATGTTTAAAATCGACACAAGTGATTTTGTACGTGATTATAAAATGCTTAGGGCGATTCCGCGATTCTTCTTATTTTTATTTTATGCACAAGTAAATGTTTAAGACAATTTAATTTATATAATAAATAATTTATTTGAAACGCAATTCGTATGTACACCCGAAACAAAAACTTATCACAATTTATCCACCCAAAAAAATGGGTTTGGTAAGTTCCCACTGCAACATATCAATCAAACGAGTTGCATGATGTGTATGCTTCTACAAGCAAAAAAAATCTATCATACAAGTGAGTTTCCTATGCTAAGATCCACATTTAAAAAAATTATGTCCGATATATGGGCCGATATGACTTTTGGACCTAATACATCATATCCAGATGACGAAATAACCTTCTGATAATATTCAAAGAATTAATTTTATTATCAAACATAAATACATATTTCTCCTCTGCCTACTCTAAACCACGTACGAACCAAATACTTCTTTATTGTTTGATTATTGTTTAAACGGACCGCCACTTGAATCACGTGGAAAACCACATCACTAGAATTTCGTTCACATATTGACTTTGTCACTGGTAAGTACACTTTTGTACTATTGTCTATTATTATATTTATTGTATTTATAGGTCATTCATTGTCATGTTAAAACACATTTGTCAATACTGTCATAAAAGCTGATAAGCGTTAATTAATATAAAAAAAACAAGGAAAAAAAATACAAAAATACAAGGAACAATATTGTTTAGTAATTGTTAACTATAATATTAAAGTAAACCAAAATAAAACATAATTATAACGTACATTTTGAATTTGGAAACTTAAATTATTATTATATTATTACTATAAAATTAATTTTAAATCTTCCGACTTCAAATTGTTCCAATTTAAAATAGTTAAAATTTGATTGAGATTGAGAAACACAATGGTTGAAAAATACTTGAAAAGTTTAAAACCGTATGCAAAATATCTCATTAATATAGATTTATCAAAGGTAAAATTACCTAGAATCTATTAGATAATTCTAATTTCAAATTATTGACATTATGTTTTTTCGCAAATTCTACAATATTGACTATTATTAAATAATGTCCTATAGTTTGGCTTTAGTTATACACTTTAATGATTTTATGAACTTACGTATTAGTGATTTTTAATTGCTATGTCTCGTGTGGGACCTTTCAACTTACATTCACCCAAAAAAACCTGAGAACAATTTTAGGGAAGAAATTTTCGCCGTGGTACGCAATTAGTATGCTGTTACAGTGCCATATAATCGAATCCAATACCTGTATTACCTTCACCGGCTTCACCAAACGTGTATCCACACAATAATAATATTATAGCTTCAAAAATATAGTGTTCAAAAAAAAAATAGTACCTACAAAGTATTCTTGCTTAAGTCCGTTCACTTTGTCAGGTGTTATTTACTCACACGAGAAGCTGAGAAGGGTTATATGAAATAAATAATGTAATCGTTTAACGTGGCTTATAGAAGTGACTAGTGAGTGGTACTTTCATCTGGATACGTCCTCTGTATGCATATTATATGAAAACGAAAAACGATTGATATCAATAGAGTAACAAAAATAACAATATTAGTTGGAATAACCTAAAATACCTAACATTTAATAATATATTTGTGTTTTTATAATAATTGTATTTTGTGTTTAAAATGCTATTTGCAGGACGCACCAGTCTTATACAGTTATACTCTTATACAAATCAAATGGGGGAAGTTGGCATTACAGTGTTAGCTGCTAAACTTTTCAAAAACTTTCCAACAATGTTCAAATACACTTGTTAGACATTGTTGGACAGTGTTGGGAGTTTGTTAGAGCACCCCATGGTGATAGTGGAATAATTAAAAAAGGGATTTGTAACCATTCCATGATAAATTGTGTACTGCTTCCTTTTAAGTTTTTCAATACCAAAAATACGATCACTCTAATTTAAAATAAATCACACTAAAATGATCGGTGGACAAACACATTTATAATCAGAATACAAATTATACATAATATTTTCGTTGGCCCCGTTGAGCTTTTTTTTTTTTGAAAAATTGACTTTTTATATTTGAAAATTTTGAAAAAAATTAAATTTTTAAACGATATATTGATTGTTATAATTTAAATAAACGAAGAAAAGCTATGTGGTGGTGCATTAAAAAATGTTGTACTTTTAATTACCGAGTGGAGTGATAAATTTATAGATTTTACAATGATCCAAATTTTTTTTTTGTGGTTCTGCTTACACGACTGTTAGTTGAAATAATGCTTAATATTTCCTCTTCAGTATCTTTTCTGTTGAGTATGAAAACTAGTTGGTACACTCGACAGTTCATAATTAAAAATTCTCAGTAGTTTTCGAAAGCGTCGGGAAAAACAAAAAAAATAAATATTATCAGTAAATAAATTTAATTTATTAATGTACAGAAAATAAAGGCATACATTTATTTTAATATTATACTATTTTGTAATCAGTAACAAATCAATGCGGTAACTTTGCATGAAAATTAACAGGTAAACGCGTTCCCAATCATGTTATTCAAAAAGGTCGATAAACACCGTTTGCAATCGTGTTCTAACCCTTAACATAGATTTGTTTTTGGGCTGAAATGTTGGACACAGCTTTTTTTCTAACTGATTTGTTTAAACGCAAAACCATAAAATATATACATAATATGTATAAATTAAAAATCAACCAATAATTCTTAATTCATTAAATTTATAATAAAATATAGCATGCTAATAGACATTTTTCCATCACACACTATACCTAAAAACATAATTATTTCAAAAAATGCCTTATTACTCCTATTTTTAAAAGTGGTCATAAAAAATGTATAGGTAATTACAGACCTAATTTCTTTATCTCTTTCAATCAGTAAAGTTTTTGAAAAATTTATCAAAATCCCGTATTCTTTTTTTTCTTAATAAAAATAAATTTTTCTCGGAAAATCAGTCTGGTTTTTTACCAGGTAAATCGACAAATGATGCTTTAGTTAGTGTGGACACGCATATCAGAAGTAAAATTGATAATGATGAAAATTTAATTGGTATATTTTTAGATGTCAAAAAAGCATTTGATTCGGTCAACCCTAAATTACTTATAAGTAAATTAGAAAATTGTGGTATCAGAGGTGTTGCATTACAATTAATGATATCTTTTTTTTCGAATAGGTATCAAGCAGTTAGACTTGGTAATGTGATTAGTACTTGGTTACCAGTTTGTGGAGTACCACAAGGGACAGTCTTACAGTCCATTACTATTTATTATTTATTCTAATAGTTTACTGAAACTAAATGTATGGGCTAAAATAATTAGTTTTGCTGATGATACAGTTATATTGGTCAGTAACAAAACGATCGTTGATTTATATGACTCAGTTAATAATACGGTAAAAATTGGTTTGAAAACAATTTCTTAAATTTAAATTCTAGTAAATCAAATTATATTTTCTATCAAATTTATGATAAATTTAAAAATCTAGAGCCATTATTTATGCATGCTATAAATTGTATTGGAGTTAATTGTGTTTGTGATAACATTTTTAATGTAAATCGACCAAATACTTAGGAATCATTTTTGATCAGCATCTCAGATGGGATCTACAGATTGAATACGTAACTAATACAATAAGAAAGTTCTTTTATCGATTTAAATCGCTAAGAGTAATTCTTAATATTAATTGTTTACGATTGGTATATACATCTTTAGAACAATCTATATTATGTTATGGTTTAGTAGTATGGGGTAATTCTGCTGATGGGTATATGCATAAACTTAATGTTACAATAAACTCATTGTTGAGATTTCTATTAAAAAAATCATATAGTTATCATGTTACGGATTTATATACGGAATTAAATGTCAAAAATATATCTAGTTCATATATATATATATATATATATATAGTGTTCTTTCATATTGTTTTGATAAAAATATTGATGCTTATAAACCTAAATATCACTATCATACAGGAGTAAAGCTTTATACACCGGTTAGTAAGAAATTGTTTGGCCAAAAAAATATTTTATGTACATATGTTAGTCTCTAGACTAATCTTAAGAAGATTAAATCTTGATGTATCTACTTTTTATAGTAAATAAACATTTTTAAACTGTATTAATAATTTAGATTTAAATATTTTATGAATTAAGTTTCATTTTATAGGTTACACTGAACTTGACTTCAAGTTACATACTTTCAATTTATTTCGAAAACCACGATTAGCTAATTCAACTCCGTGTGTTGGGTGATGGTGGTTCTTCGATATACTACATCAGTATTATTCTTCAAAATAGCACGACCGCCGCAATTTTGAATGCATTTATAATATTCAGTTGTGTCCCGTATTTTGTCCACTCGATGAATAAAGTTGTTTACTACTAATAAATCGTGATCTTTTTCAGATTTTATTTTGAACCATTATATTGGATCCATTTTAATTAACGTTTTAATTGTCTATTGAATTCCGAACTTCAAAGTTAAAACGGCTGGAATGAACTAAATTCACCGATCTATATACTTCCATGGATCTGATGTGTGGATAAATATTTAATAATTGAACTTATCGACAACATACTATAATATTATCGCTGTCATGTCCGTTTTGATAAAATTATTGTCACCTGTCGGCGAATCGGGACAATTATATCTATAGCTTATAAAACCGGTATAATTTGTCGGCGAACCGAGACGTCAGCAAATTGGACTGTCCGCGAAACGGGAATATTTTTAAAATATTTAAAAATTGGCATATTCGTCGGCGAACTGAGTCGTCGGCGAATTGCAGGGATTCGGTAAAGTGGGTAGAACCCTCAGTCCACCCGGCATCGTATTTTACGGACCATATACGAGTTACGGACCACTAGCTTGTCTGAAATGCGATTTGATTGGCCGTTGGACCTGGGTACATGGTTAACACTCGACACTTATCAGTTTATCACCATTTATTAACACTTGAACACATCTCGTGACTCGTTTATTATTATTATTTTATTATATGTATTGTCGTATGCTATCTCTCGATGGTACACAAAATAATCAATGACAATATTCACACTATTAAATAACTTTACACAAACAAACACACAAAATACGAGTCTCGATGGATCGCTTACAAACATACGGCCCTCGCACGAGGACCCATACTGTCCCTCTACCGTGGTACATACATTCTTAAGTATCGTTTTACTAAGCGCTGCCTCAGCTCATTTGCTTCGTTGGCCTATTATTATATTACGAATATGAAACATTAAACTATTTAAGAAGAAAGTAATATTGGCAAATCCAACACTCCCTTATGTTATAAAAATAAAAATATGTCCTCATATTTTAAATTTAAAAGCTATGCAATGAAATGTATGCAAAAATTAAGAAAAGGGAGAGAAAAAAAATTCACAGTTTTGTCATTTGTTATCCTAACAGAGTATACACTATACACTATACAGTATGCACGTAACATAATATAATATGGTTTGACAAGTTTGAATACACATGAAATGTATCAAAATAGTTTTAGGTTAATTTTTTAATATTTTAGAAATCAATTGACTATGGGCAGGGAGGAGTGGTCACAATATCGGCTTATAGGTAAAAACTACTTTGTTGTATTGCGTGTGTAGTTTGAATCCTTTTCTAGTGGCAGATAGTGTTAATATTTAGTAGTCTCGGAGAAGTGTTGGTTGACCATCCTGTATGCCTTTGTTTTGATACTGATTTCGTGAAATTTGTTTTACATTTGGTGTTTTTAAAAATAAAATATTTACTTAATAATACATTTTTATTTTGACATCTCACTGTTTACATTTTTACGAAACTGATTTTATAAGTGGAACCACATCGGTAGGTTTTTATTTCCGTTAATCGTTCATATACTATATGTATTAAACATACATTTTTTTTTGTTAATATTTTATCGTTAGTCCACCTGAACGAGGTAGATTATGACGGTGTGTGGGTTGACTTTTGTTATTTCTGCGTTTATGTGTGGAGGAGTGGGAAATCTTTATTACAGATACTAGATACATATCAAATTTCCGAAAGTCATCGATTTGTGATCAAACCCAAAGGCTAAAACCCCATATTATCCTTTTCCCGGTTTGTGGACCCGACACCGAGACTCCACGCTATCGTCACTGTTGCACAAAACCAATTCGAGATTATTGCACAACGTCTGCACCGATAATTGTGAGTTTATCACACGCCACGTCATAAATTATTATTGGATCTATTTATATTGCGTATGTCTAACCTGTACGGTGCAGACGGCATTGGCAATTATACATAATAGGTACGTGAATAATATAATCTATATCATATATTATGACTATATAATGACAAATTACAGTATACGTATACCTACTGCAGGTAAATAGTTTGTTCAATATTGTAAATTGTAATGATATGATTGTGGACCGTGTGACGAATCGAGCGGCGGTACAACAACATTATTATAGTAATTCAGTCATATCGCGTCCTCCGAAGGTCGCCACCGATACGAACCGTTGCGCTGCCATCGACTCCTTATAACGCCCGTGCGCGTTTTCCGCCGCCGCCAACTCCATTAGTTCCCTCTTATTATGTTCGCTTTCTTCTCGGCATGGGCTAACGTACTCGCAATGTGGGAAAACGTGTGCGGTTTCCAAACGCCCATACATTATGTTATGAATAAAAAAAAATATACCTACAGATAATAACAATATATTATACGACTTGAATCGCCCTTGTAACACATTCGGGACGACAAACGACCCCGAAGGGTCTGGAGTGCGACGGCTTCGCGGCAAAAACTAAGACTGTACATAATATACTTTTTGGTATATATAGGTGGTATGTCATTATTTCGACACGCCGCGGTCGACAGTAATGATCAGATATTAATTGGTAAAAACTAAAGAGCATCCAAACGAGTGTACGATTCTAATCACGATAAAACTAAAAACGTAAAAAAATTCAAATTACATTTTCAAAACCAACGATTTGTTTTCGTAATATGTAGTAGCTGGCCAAACGAGTGTTTATTGCTATTGATGTGTTATACTCGGATTTTGAGATTATCCGCACAAAAAATGCTTAAAATCGCGAATAAAATATACCCTGATATTTCCATTGGTGATTGAAAGTTGTAGTATCTAGGCAACTATTATTTGCATGAGTTCTGCTACTTGTAAAGTTCTTTTAATCTATGAGACGATAATTTACAAATAATGCCTAAGATATAAAATTAGTTTTGAAATAAATATTTACAATTATTTTAGTCTTAATTTTTTTAATTTACAGTGAGTGGAGAGGGAATGGGGTAAGTGCTTGTGTGGCTTTTATAATTATTTTAGCTCCCTCCCCCCAACTCACACCTAGTCACCAGACAGACCATTTTTATAAAATGTTAGTAAACTATTAATAATTAATAGAGTTTTTAAATCATTATAGCTCCCATATATTTGAAACCAATTATTGTGGACTATTATCAAAGTATTATCATCTGTACACAATTAGTTTAGCAACTCAACAACTATTCATTTTAATTTCAATTTGGATACATAAACATTTTTCAAAGATCTGCTAAATAATTGTTGTAAAAATAATGGTTCTCATTTAAAAAAAAATTACTTGTCTAGAATCCTTAAACGGCATAACGTTCATAATGTTTATACTCATATTAATATTATAATCTATAAGTAATTTAAAATATGATATTTCGCTAAAAATATCAGAATTTGAACAGACGTATAATTTAAAGGGGAATGAGGGGTGAGCATGCTTGATGAGTCACTTTGTATATAATTCATACGCCACTGCATCAAACACGTGCCGCGGATAAGATGCGTACCTAAATATTACCTAAATATCGATATATATATTGTGCACATATATCTGAAACGAGCTCAACACTCTAACTTACGGCTACCAAGCTGACTTCAGACCACTGAGGAAGGTCATCAACATCACATTTCTACTGCACGCCCCTCGAACCCGACAATTTACTATTATATACCTATTAACATTTCACATCTGTGAGCCCCGACGCATCCGACGAGAGTTTTTATTTTAATAGGTATATTTTATCAAAGCTAATTCCGATGTGCAAAAGTATCCTCTGGCTAGTATAAAATTTAAATACGGTAGTACCTCAATACGCAATTACCTAACCCAACCTATATATGATATCTACGTGATATGAATACCGTTGTAATATAATTATGATGAACTACTTAAGAAAAACCCAATTTTCCGTTTTAAACGGTTTCTATACGTATAGGTACCTATTATAACCTAACCTATTCACGATAATGAATCTCGGACGATTTGTCCCCGCCGTTTCGTCCGCGTCAAAAATACGAGTCCACGGACATATGGTCACCGTAATTATTAGGTGGGACGTTTGGTCCTCGGTATTTTAAATCATCGGTCAAATTTAAATCAATATTATTTTTTTTTACGGTATTTACATTTTTTTTACAAATATACTTGTAAAATCACAAATCTCTAGCAACGGACAACGTCGGACGGGATAGGTAAAAATTATTAGTAGAAATTTGCATTATTTGTAGATATTTATATCAGTATTTGAATGGTTGTTAGTGGTTACTCTGGCTGACGAGGTAAAAGCATGCATCAAATCGTCGCGTTGTATGTTTGTAGGTATTGAAAAACTGCTTAACCGTGATTTTGTGAAAATTCCAATTTTTTTTTTGTAGACATGGCGAAAGTAAATTGTCACTGGTTTGAAATCTAAAAACATAAAAAATTATTTAAATGTATTTGTATTGTAAATACTAAACGTATTATATTTTTATATAGTTTACTTATATTGTTTAAATTTTAATGATACAAACTATATTATAATGTACCTACATAAATTTAACAATTTTACCGGCGTTTCATTTTTTTTTTTAATAAGAATTGAAATTTTATATTTAAAAAATAGAAATTTAAATTTGACTGAAAAACATCGGAGATTTCAATATTGTGGCGGGAATGGTGGGAGGGGGGGGGGCTGGTGAAACTAACGTTTTGAAATACCGGGGAACAAAAATGGCTAAATAATGTTCTCTCTGGGGGTCCAAAATGTTCTACCTTAATAATTGACGGGGACGAAACGTCCGTGGGCCGTTTTTTTTACGGAGACGAAACTGAGCTTAATCAAATTGACGACATCATTATAATACTACCAATCGAATTCAGTATGACCGGACAGTAAATACCTATACGGCTGTCGGCTATACATAATATCTGAACAGACTGAACTTCTTGTGTCGAACCACGTGTTGTAATATCATCGTTGGCTTCTGCAATAAAAATGTACGGAATGTAGTTAATTTCAATGATAATATGTCAACAAAACGACGGAATACGACCAGAATGTGTTCTTGTCGATGGGGCTTCAAATAGGTGTTTTTCATGAATAAAAATTAACCGCATGTTTTATTAAATCAAATATTATGCTCGAATAGACTTATAAAGTAAATTACGAGTGATATAACATATATCTACTGTTAGTCATCCGTACACAACTAGTATATAATTGATATGTTTGTCACTCTCATCTGTGTGATTACGAAAATATCCCGATACATATTTTGCACCAGCGAACACTATTTAACAAATATTTTAAATATAGGAAACAAATGTTTACTATTAATTTATTATTTAGTTTAATATAAGATACAGAACAGAACTTGTGATGTAATAGCGTTTTTCTTCTTCGTTGACTGAACTCACCAGTTGTGAATAATTAAACAGCAATCTTAAAAACTAACAAATGTTAACCCTTAAAAGTCAAATAATCGTATACTAATTGGGATATTTATCATATTAGGTATTTATGCGTCGCACGCGTCAAGTATTACATCATACAATAATCATGCTCATTAGACATTTTTAAAAACCACACCAAAAATGTACCAATTACTCGTATGTCTAAAAATATTTTTTAAAAATGACTGAAAATATGTCCCTTATTATATGGGCAAGGAGGGGAAGACCAATAACTCATAAAATCAATAACAACATCATAGCATGTATATACGGCAGAGAAAATAAATAGAATTTGGGTGTGCCCTTCAAAAATAAATTTACATCTCTATGACTCTATCTACTTTTCCGAAGGCTGACACCGGAATCGTAGCGTAAAATAATCCAAAAACGAAAAATTACAATTATTATAGAACTGGAATATAGGTATATAGGTAATTATAACAATATTATTACATATAATAATGTATTGACGTGATATGATGTAATTTCACTTATTTATTATTCAGCTCGATGGTTAATAACCGCATATCTATACGATCTTATGTTACAAGCAATATATTATTTAAAATAATATTCAACCAATTATATCGGGATAGACGTAAACAAATAATACACAGAAAAAAACCAAGATAAAAAACCAAGGAAAAATAACCACGGAAAAAAAACCAAAGTAAAAAAACCAAAAGAACAAAAAACCAACGGAAAATAACCAAAATTATAATATAATCAACATTTTTGCGATATATATTTTTCCTTTATTCTATTACTGTCACTTAATAATAATAATATTTCTATTGTTGATATTAAATAATATTTAAAAAAAATTCATACAGATACCTATATAGGTAATTAACGTAAAACAAAATTATTGACCTGATTTTTGTATCGTAGTACGTCATGATTTTTAAATAATGCGCATAGTGAATATTTTTGATCCGAAAAACCATTTGTCACTTATTTATGTATAGATAAATAACTTGTTAAAATGCCACCTATTCAAAAATATTATTTTTTTAATTTTATGTCTGTTAACATGTTAACATATACATGTTGAACAAGACTACGATGACATGACTATACAATGATGGGGAAAATTTAAATTATATATTAGCATTCGGGTATCCACCGAATTCAAACCGTGATATCATCTGTCCTTATATATAATACCCGTGACTCTGTCGCTTGTCAAAACTTAAATAAGTCAGTGGAAACATACAGTCAAGAAAGCTTCAGTTAAAATAAACCGAAATGTACTCTAAAATCGTAACCGGATGTATCGCTCTCGATCATTATTGGCTTAAAATTATTTTAAAGATTCGTAACCACAACATCTGCAGCGTTCGAGTTTTTTTTTCGTATAATCTTACACGGGATACCTGTGCACATTTTTATTGTATAATAACCACGGTTTTGAATAATATTATTACTGTATTAATATTATAATTGCGCAGTGTTTAAATTAGGTATGCTACTATCGTTATTATTGCCATCGACAAATATTTATAGCAATGTTTTTCGCAAGCATAATATATTACACCTACTCCGCAGCGAATTATCTACTTATACGAATATCAAATTTTAAACGCGGATTTTCTCCCTCCGGGCGTCTTGTAGAAACCCTCGACGATCAAATGTTGAACACCTTGAATAATAATGTGGAAAACGCCGGTGGTTTAACCGCGCAGTTCTTCTCGCCCATCCGTTCAATAAAATCGTATTCTGAGTAACAAAATAATAACGATAATAAC
The DNA here is from genome assembly GCA_008086715.1 of Sitobion miscanthi. Classification (NCBI taxonomy): domain Eukaryota; kingdom Metazoa; phylum Arthropoda; class Insecta; order Hemiptera; family Aphididae; genus Sitobion; species Sitobion miscanthi. The sequence continues at coordinate 26,047,579 of CM017802.1, forward strand.
ACACTATATGAAACTGTTGTCTGCTGTTAACAATGACACGACTATACGTGTTGTACCGTACATATTGTAATGAGCACGGTCGTAATACATTAAACGATCATATTAAAGACGAAAATAATACATTTAAATAATAATCGATGTACACGCGTTTTAATATTTTTATTTTATAACATTTTTTTACGATAGGCATGGGCGATGGCGGATGTATTAGTAGATACTGCACAACCGTAATCGAGTCGTATAAATTCGATATTATACTATTTACTCGACTTGCGACGATGTCATATTATTATGTTTTATTTAGAAGATGACCCTGGAATTGTATCTTTCGACGATAACAAAAAAACAGGATCTCCTGAGATTTAATTATTATTATATCATGTAATAATATTATGTAAACCGTAAACGTTAATGTATGTATACGTTATTCAGTATTCCGTATAGAATTCCTAAATATTTGATATAAATACCTTGTATATTAGCATAACAGCTAGATCTTAATTAATGTATAGAATCGATGTTTTAGAAAAAAAATGTCATAGTTAAATAAAGCGAGGTAACGGTACAGAAAAGTTTATTCCATCCGATGATGTCCCAAAAGAAGAAATTATCATCGGAAAAAAATTACGGTAGGCTTAACTGATTTCACCAAAAACGGCACAATAAAACCAGGCGCAGTTTCCGACATTGACTCGTGCCATTATGAGGATCGCGTTTCATTACTTACAAGCAACTTAAAATATCTGTAATTGAAAAGTAAGAAAAATTACAATTTGTATAAAAAACGGTGTTTTTGAATTTAGAAAAGTCATTAATTAAATATATATATTTTTTTAATTTACTTAAACGTACCAACCTATTTATTAGTTAATGTTTTATCAATGAGATTCTTGATGTCTGGATTGCCTATACATCGGAGCAAATCTTTATCATAACTTATCGAAAAAAAAAACTCAAGTTGTAGTCAATTTAAAATGTCTAAAAATAGGTAAAAATAGCCTATTTTAAAAACCTATATCTTGTCTAGGAAATTCTAACATACATTTTTAGTGAAAATTCAAGTCTACAATAAAATATCTGCACAGATATATTTTATATTATATTATTAAGAGGACGTTACAACCACATACGTTGTCTCCGTCTTACAAACGCATAATATAGCAAATTGTACGTTCTGAATAATCCATTTAATTCTGTTATGTTTAATATTCGAGAGAATTGACCTAATGGCTATTATTAAATTTATAAGAAAGAATATTATCTAGTGAATCTAGTGAATTTTGATTTTAAAGTGAATTATGAATATTTAAAAATGTGCAGACAATTTACAATATTAAAATTATCATAACTCGTTTTAAAATTAAAATATAAAATAAAACCCAAGAGGTTCACAAGATGATATTCTTACTTATAAATTATACAACAGGTCAATTCGCTCTAAATTTAAACATAACAGAGTTAATCAGTGGTGTGCTCAGGGGTGGGGAATGTTAGGGGTTATATCCCCGACCCATTGTCTTTTTTTTTACCAACCTACAGAAAACCACTTATTAGTTATTACAGCTGTTAAGAGTCATTCATTTTTCTAAATTATTAATTTTATTCGTTGAGTCAACAAGCTTGAAGTTTAATACGAGGCTCCTAATATATTCTTACAATGGCAGTTGAAAATTATTAAAAATACAGTCACAATTTTTATCTAAGATTTGATAATTTAATACAAGATTCCTTATAAGTTTGTCTACCTTAAATAAAAAAAAAAAAATGTTTTTTGGAAAGTCAAATTAAATTTTTATGAACGTCTGAAATTCTAATTTCAACATCATTAGATATTCACTTGATTTCTTATGTAGCTTTCTTAATTTTTTTTAATTTCTTTCGAATTTTTTTTATGTAATATATACCAATACATTTTTATTTGTTTGGTCAAAAAGCGTGAAAATATAATACACGGCTCCTATATATTTTTACGATAGCAGTTGAAAAATATTAAAATACATATGCACAATTTTTTTTATAAATATCTAAAGTTTTAATTTCGACAAAATTTATCAAACATAAAATTTAAAAAACGGATAAGTGGATGTCACTCTGCTGTACGGTAGGTTACAAGTGGGGTAATGTACAATGGATCGTATTAAATTTAAATTCAATGATATAATATCATTGTATAAGAAAAATGATTCTGAGCGGGGACGCTTTGTCAGTCTGGATATTTTATATTGTTATTATTTTATTACCGATAACCTTTAAATTGAATTAATATTATAATATTTATAGTTTTTATTCGTTTCTATGGTGATGAACAAAGCGTTAAAAATCAAAATCATGTTTTTAGCGGTTGTTTGTAATTTGTCGGTGGTTTTTCCGTGGCATTAAATTACTACTGGGTAAATCGAAAAATTACCTCTTTAAAGTACCATCTTGATCCAATTTGCTAAAATATAAAATACGATATGTTGAAATCAAAGCACTCCTTCTGGTGGAAATTTTGAATCTAGGACAAAAAAAAAAAAATAAATAAATACCATTGTAAAACCACAAGCTTCTAAAATGATTTTGTAGTTAAAAATGTATACATATTAATAATAACAATATAAGTACATATAATATAAAATATCCTAGGCTGCAAACCGTCTCAGCTCAGAGCCGTTTTTTGCACACATTATATGTATAATTGAATTCAAATTTACAGTCATCCACTTGTAGCCTACCGTATGGCAGAGCGACGTTCCACTTGCCCGCTTTTTTTTGTTTATTTAAAAAAAAAATGTTGCCCCCCCCCCCCACCCCATTTTAAATTCCTGGGCACGCCACTGTAGTTAATAATGAATTATTCAGAACGTACAATTTGTTATATTATGCGTTTGTAAGACGGAGAAAACGTAGCGTCCTCTAAACTCTAGAGTACCTACGCGTGAGTCCTTATCTTTTCGAATCATTTGTTTATGATGCAAAGTACCTATAAAACTTTATTAAACATAACGTGCGACTTTATATTTTCTTAACTGCACTGAAAAACATTGAATCATATACTCATATAAATGTATGTTTTTTTAAAATGATCATAAAACAAAAAGTGTGGAACTAAATTTCTATGTGGGAACGTAATTATATTAATTATCAGTTGTTAAGGACGACCTTATAAATAATCTAATTACAAAAATGGTATCCGGATATTGCATGTTATTTGGTTGGTAACTATGGTAACTTAATTATATTATTCATCGGTTGCTATAGGAGACAACATATATATTATGTACTATAATGATAGTATTATACAACGCTAATTTTTATATTCATAACCTTTTCTGGTAGGTAATTAATTGAACCCAGATTCTATAATAATATATATATTCGAGAAAATATTTTTATCAAAAATAATATGCGTTCCATACTCTGACCTACTGTAATTTTCGTTCAAGTTCCTAAAAAATAGGAACTCTTTAATGGTTAGGTATAGTTAATGGTTAGGTGGTATAGATAAGCATACATACAATACATATCAAGTAAATTTATGAGTAAATATTGATTCAATTGTTGATAGCTGTACGGCTATGTTTATGTTTACTATTTTGTATGTCTAAGTAGTCAACATAAATATATACGGGAAGATATAGAGGAAGTAAAATCTTTTAAGGATATATCAGAATGTCTCGCATAATTGGTACCTACTACAAATGGAAGTGTAATATAAAATAACAATAAACTATATAGTTTTAATCTAAAACATTTTTACAAACATCACGTAAATTATTATTAGTATACATACTACTAGTACGTCATATTAAATACTTATCGCTTAACATAAAATATATATATGTTTATCGTGTATAATATATTATGTATGTGTAGAGTTTTGATTGGCCATTGGGTTCGGAAAACACCATTCTGAGCAGCAGAGCCCGTTTAGGCTTGAAAACGATTTCAGACCTTTAAGGATTTCTTTCCACTATTCCGATGGCTCTCTTGTAAAGTCGTTCACTATTTGTCAAAAACCGTTTCTATACTTTTATACGCCCAACCCGTATTCTTTCAAATTTTAATCCAATACACCGGAAAGGCCATTTTTGCTCCAAACCTAATTCTACTAACTGTATACAGCACTCACAAGAATCTCAGAATCTCTGGTCCCGGCCACGCCAAATTATATTGCACAAACATTTTATTATTACAATATAACTGACGTTACCTATGTTATAATATGACGACGTTGCGGACGTTTTCTAGTTGTACATTGGGCATTTCAGATGATACGATCTCTCTGTGCATTTTTAAAGAGTACTAGGAAGTAAATAATGGTTTTGTGTTTTTAATAACTCATATTTAAATGTATAATTTTGTCGTTTTTATTGTTTAACGTCGCTGCGCGCAAGGCCACGCGCGTAATTTATAAACAGAATTATTAATGAATGCGTATAAGGAAGGACACAATCGTCTATGCCATTAGTCTAATGCAACCCTTTTTGGCTTTTAAAGCACTTATCTTTACTCATACTCTTAACATACTCATTTATACGCCCAGAAGTTTAAAAACCAATTGTATGGCTTTCATTTGGTTCACATTATGTTACATACAAATTGAACCACGTGCATCGTCCGTCTTCGTCCTCGTGGCGTGTACACATCCTATATTCTTATGGATTCTGAATAATCCGGGTACAGGTAAATGTAATGCAAGTACGTAAATGTAGTGAATATCTCTATTTTTCTCAAAAAATTGTTTCTATCGTGATTATTTATAAACTCAATGATGTTAAGAATACAAATATTAACAACGTTCATTGGACTATGAAATAATTTTAATTCTAGACGAGAAGTTTTTATTCCAATTCAGTTACGAACAGCTTTTTTTTAAACTTTAAAGACATTTTGGCCCATCTATACAATAAACGTATATTGTGATATAATATTATAGGTATAACATAATATATTGGACCTTGTACACCGTGACACACGTTACTCCATTCTAGAAAATACCAAATTATCTACCGTGTAGGCACGTATATAGCCTGGAATACTGAGTAGGTATATTTATTTTAAAAATACCTCGAGTCGTATACCAATGAAATTCTGCACATTACTCACTTTAGAATCTTGTACCTATCGATTCATAATTACCCGGACTGACAAAATATACCCCGGGTTTAGTGCTCAAAAGTCGGTGGACCCGTGTTTAAGGATTAAAAAAATAGTCAATTTTGAGAACGTGGGAGAACCGGTTTAAACAGCCACCTGCAAACGCAGCTCTTTCTAATCCTTCCACGCGGAAACACCGCGTAAGGCATGCCTAGTAATCATAAGACAATAATTATGCTATTGGATTATAATCTATTAAAATTAATTAAAAACATGCATATATAATAAAGTTTATTACCTAATATATGTTATACACTTATATATAAGTAATACATTTTCTTTTTCAGAAGTACACAAAAAAAAATTATATCAAACGTCGACGAGTGAAAACACAATAACCATTGCAGGCAATATGAACCAAGATACAGATAAGACGATGTGTTTATGTGTATATATTTATTATAATTAGGGTTTGAATTTAAATTAATTTGTATGGGTACGGCAAAAAAATCTAACACTAATAGAGCTCAAACGTTCCAAAATATATCACTCCGACCACTATCCAATGCTTCGCACGATATCTCTAATTTAACTCTTCATAATGACTTCCATATGTGAGCAATAGAAGAACAATATCTTTTACACATGTACCTGTTAAATTGTGAGCATTGCAAATAAAACAAAATGCCTTAAGATAATATTTTGAATTACCTACTCTTACACTAAAAATACAAAAAATATATAAAACATTTATAGGTAATTTATAATATGCACTAAATATTACTTAAAACTGCTGTAAAAATGAAAACGAAAAGTTTCAATTTCGAACTATCTATTAGGTACACAAGGCACCTAAAAAAATAAACTTTGCATTGAAATCTTGGCCCTAATTGTAAATATTTTAACATATGTTCATGATATTTAAAAATACGAATGAGGCTATAATTAAAGAATATCATATTAATTTAGTTCCTTCTACTTTTGTTCAAACATATATATTTAAATATATTTAATACCCCATAGGTAGGAGATATTGGCTGTTAAACATTTACATGTATTAGGTAAATATTTTATATTATATAATTATTTGACGAAATAGAGGAGAATTCCTTACACGATGGTTAATTAAATATGGTAATCAAGATATTATATTTTTTTTTTTGGATAGGGTCACAGCCCACGACTCACCTCGATAACATAAGCAACAGCCGACAGCATAATAACGCACACAACTATACCCGTACCCTCTAATGTCTTCCGATACGATCAAAATAATTTCTTATTCTTTATACAAATTTATTCGCATGCGAAGACCTAACATGCGTCTTACATATTATATTGTAATAATTACTTTTATTAATAACAGTCCCGGAGGTAACTAAGGATTACATTCTCGCTGCCCCATCATTGATTTATATAACAAATGGGTGCCTATAGCAGGGTCACCAAATGGCGGCCCGCGGATGAATTTTGACCGACTCGCTGTAAGGAGAAAAAAAACAATTTAATACGTACACATGAATTATATTAAAAACAAATTCATATCTCGACTCACCAACGAACGCCTTGAAATAATGACGAAGATGGCGACCACAAACCATAACCCCAACTTAAAGCAGCTATAGTTGAGAGCAAGATCTGCCATTTATCACGTTAAAAATATTAAATCATAATTGTTTCACTTATTTATTAAATGTAATTCTATTTTCATTAGTTATAGTTATATAATACGTGTATGATTTTTTTTATTAAGAAATAAAATAGTTTTGGCCAATCGGCATATGATAATAAATATTATGTACTTTGAATTTGTATGGCCCGCGAGAATTTTCCAAATTCTTAATGTGGCCCGCGGAAAGTATTAATTATTGGTGACCCCCGACCTATAGTATCGACTTATTAAGCATCTGATGACTGGTATAATAGGCCGCAGTAGATGAGTTGATTCCCGGGTCATTATTAGGTATGTACGAGTTGATTCCCGGGTCACGGTATACTGATAATCTCATTACCAGGTACCGATTTTTAAAAACAATGTGTTATACATTTTTACTAAATTACTAAATCATTTTAATAAGATTTTTTTACCTAACTACTAAATTTTTTAACAATATGTTTTTACCTAATAATATTTTAACAAAAAATCGAATGATTTTCAAAACATGAAAAAACTAATAAAAAACCTAATTTTTGAGAAATTCGTCAGCAAACCTCCCCGCGGTGTTTCTTGAATTAGGCTAATAGGCTGAATATTTGACTAAATATTGAAAATAACATATAACGACCCGGGAATCAACTCGTACGTACCTCTTAACGATCCGGGAATCAACTCAACGGTATCGGTGCAGGTAAACGGTTTCACGACAATTGAGCGCGCGACAATTGGGCGAAGACTATTGAGCGCACAACAATTGAGCGCTACGAAAATTAAGCGCTGAGACAATTGAGCGCAATATAAATCTTAGGTTAGGTAATAATTTAAAAAAATAAAAACAAAAAATAAGTCATAGTATATTGGTTAATAATACATATTACAAGTATACAAATTCATATATAAATTAAAACATTAAATATTTTGAGAAATGCCTTTTAAAAACTGCTCAGTTGACCTTAAATTAAACTGTTCACAAATATTTTTTATTCTTAATCCTGAATCTTTGTATTTTTTTCTATATATATATAAATATCCGTTATAGCATAGAAGGTCTCGACCTTTTTCACTTTTAATGATTTCCATTTTATTATTAAAATTATGATTTAAAAAAATTAAAATGTTAAGTACAATAAATTGAGTAGTGTTCAGTGCACAACGTGTGAAAATATAGTAAAGAACCTACGTCTACTGCTGCGTTATCGTCGTTGGAATTTTATTCTATTTCGATACGATAACGTACGATGCGGCAAATAAGTAATAACATTATCTGATTAATGGTTATCATCAAACATAAAGATTATCTGACGGGTTATATAGGTATTCACAGACACTGCGAACGAATTCAATTTTAATTTCGTCATTTCGTATACAGCAGTTTTGTACATAATACAGTGAACTTTTATGAACTTTTACTCAGTTCAGTATAATATTATAAAGCGCTCATATGTCTCAGTGCTCAATTGTCGCAGCGCCCAATTTTCGCCGCGCTCAATTGTCTTCGCTCAATTGTCTGCGCTCAATTGTCGAGCGCTCAACTGTCGGGACACCCAGGTAAACAGGTACCCGGGAATCAACTCATGGGCATGGGTGCTGCAGAAGGTCCATGTGCTGTATTGCAATATCTTTTGGGCCACCTTGTAGCCGTTTAGACACAGTTGGTGGCCAGCCGAGAAAATGAATTTTGATATAAGTAGACACAAAATGGATCGGACCCATGTTTTCATATTACATAACAGATATTTGATACTTTACACAATTATTATACCTTTTTTACAAAAAAAATAGGTACCCGGTCAAAATTCAGAGTTATATTATTATAGCCGAAATACCACAGCCCACCTCCGGGTACATTTAATAGTTTTGGCTGTTGAAAATGTATTTGGCCGATCGTAAAAACATGAGGCGATTTATACTGTACAACATTGTGTAACAGTTGCGGTTAAAGTCTGTGCACGCCTATTATGTCTGGTATACAATATAACACGGATGGTATCTTTTTCGGAGGTCAAACGACTGTTCGATTTTATAATAATTAAACACAAACCACGGATGCGTGTTACGAATTACAACATTTATTTAATTACTAGGAAATCGTACTATAATGTAAAAATTATTATACGGTACACTTTATTGGTGCGAAAAAATCGTTTGCAATTATTAATAATTACTATCGTGTACAATTTACATGGTTATTAATAATTAGCGTTCAGTATGCAACTGCGATATAACAAAAAATAATAATTTCGTACCCTTTAGTCGTATGCATTATACACTAATGGAAAACCATCTGTTGAAACAATTTTACCAGAAACGTAAACATGCGGCGTTATGTAATCCATAAAAAAATTACTCGCACACCAGGCTTCGTCGAATAAAAATTGGGTAGGTCGTAGGTGCGTTCTTCAATATTGTTCTAGTGAGATTAATTATTTCAAATATATTACCAGGCGGTTGGAATTCGAATGCATCGCTCAAGTCAGTGCATAATATTTCATATTATTATAGATGCTCAACCCACTTTTACGCATTGTGATTGATCGGTACTTAATGTAGGTACTATGTATATAGTGTCTATGATACGATACATTACGATGATATAACTACGCCAACTATGTGCGTGTAATTGCGATTTAAACGAGCCAAACATACATTTTTTTATCCAAACCGTAATTATTTAATGTTAATTTTATAGACCGAATCAATTCATCCGACCGCTTAGAACAATAACTTTTTTGAGGATTAATTTCAGATCCGAAAATATTTGGTTATAATATATTTAATAGTTATTAAATATTATAATCAAAAAGTATTTTCGTTTGTTATTCGCAAACCTAAGCACGTCAGACTCTTTTATAACTGCAGGGTTCGAGTTTTACTGCATATTGATGCATAATTTTCGATTTTTAATGTTTACTATCGTTTTTGTTACACAAAAATTCACAATTAAGTAAACATACATTAACCATATCAAATTGCTTGAGTATCGTAAAGTAGGTACATAAAATTCCGGAGTCTCTCATAAATAACACATGGTTTGTATATTACGGAATCTGGTCGATTTTAATAGCTATATATTTTATCTTATTCATGTTGCAATAGTTTACTAGAAGTCGCAGTAAATAATATATAAATAATACATAATTATTACTCAATAATATAATATTCAAATAATTACATTGCATGTAAAGTGAATTTTGTATTACAACTATATTTCAGCGATATTTTAATACTAGGTACCTACCCCTCCCAAACTAAAACTATGGTGTTCAGTGTTTATTGTATAAGTAGTTTAAACTGTGTGGAATATAATTAAATTAGACCCGATACACCTATCGAGTACCGGCTACCACTAAAGATGTCTACAAGAGACACGATTTTTATACTCGATTAATCAAACATTTATTTTATTTATATTTTTGTGACAACAATTAAATGAAACAGATAACAATTGGTTGAGTGAAAAATACAGTACGAGTTTTATTTAAAAATAGATTAAGGAATTGTCTGATTGGTCTGATGGCTATTTATTCTCGTTTTAAATAAATACCAAATATTAAATTAAATACACCTATTAAAATTATAATTTAATCAAACCCTCAAGTCTTAAATTCACACGATTAAAAATTAAAAATCAGATAACGAAGAACGAAAACATTATTTAAGGAGCGCAAAACACATTTCTGTTGTACGCATATTATGTATTTTTATTCACTTAAAACGTTAGCGGAACCAGAATTATTGTTCCAAAGTGTTTGGTTTTTTTAAATATTTATTAAAAACAAACCGACGCACTGCGCCGTTGTAACTACAATGCATTTACCCACCCACGTAACGAAAATATCTATTTAGCATTTTTAATATTATTAAAAAAAAAAAAAACAAATGATGTTACAATGAAATTCTGATACTTCTATCGTCTTGAGCACAAACACGGGTTTCGCTCAAGGTCTCTTCCCGATATATGCAGACATTAACGTGATTGATGTTTTTTACTGTAAACGTAATAGTATTAGAGGTAATTACCTTACGCGTAAAAGAGAGATGTTGTTATAAAATGTTTGTCGGTGGTGTTAGTTCAAAATGGCTTGCGCCATACAATCATTACCGAACACTAAACAGGCAAACATCATTCTTGAGGGCATTTCGCACAGGTAATTTGTTTTCATCTGACAACGAGTGATAATCAATTTGTACAACAATAATAATATTATTACGAACGGTATTTTATTCGGAGCGACTTCGTCTCTTATCCATTACTCAAGTCTAAAATATACTGCCATCAGTGCTACACCGCGCGATGGATATATGATATATGATATTATTTTTATTTTACTAAAAATACAATATACAATATATATTTATACCATTATACGACTGGTGGCAATTTCGAGCGACATGATATTATCCCTGCAGTAAAACTACGTTTGGGAGATAATTGTTTTAGAAGATTGATTTATGACGATTGGCGTTGGTGTTGGTCAATCGGCTTAAATTGATTAGTTAAAAGGTTCGTAATAGGTACGCCAGTGATAATTTATCGTACACATATTATTATGTACTACGTATTGCGTGCCCGTCTTATCATGTCCTCGTAATGCATGCGATGGACGAATCGTTCGAATCGATATCAATGTCGTCAATCCTTTTATTTTTCGATTAATTTTCTTCCCGGAAAGTCGAGAGATTGTTTAGGTCCAAAACGGATAAAGTTTTCGTCAGCCATTAATGCATATACATATTTGAGTTGGGTACTTTGGCTAACTTTCGCCTAATACGCTATAATATGATCCTTATTATATAATATATATACAATATGTCTTACTCAGTCACGCGTCTGCAATTAGCTTTTGTCCGTGTGTAAGTATATAAGGAGGTATGTGTTTGAGTCTATTTTATGAGAAATACTTGACGAACAAATTCCCTATTCCTACATTCTCTGACGTCTGTTTATTCAAAATAAAATAATATAGATTATCACCTGTTTTATTAGTGAAATAAAATAGGTTTTTACAAACCCTAAACAAGTTAAATTTATAATATTATGCATATTAGTGTAATTAATGAACCAAAAAATATACATTGTATTTATTGCTTGTATAGTTGTATGTATATAAAAAGGTGGGTAAGCGGATAAGTGGATGTCGCTCTGCTGTACAGTAGGTTACAAGTGGGTCACTGTAAAATGAATGGCATTAAATTTGAATTCAATGATATAGTATCATTGTATAAGAAAAACGATTCTGAGCGAAAACGGTCAGTCAGCCTATGGTATTACTAATATATTTGATGATATTATTGTGAATAAAGTCATTTATATATAACCTATTTACGTGGAACCTTGTTTTAAATTTTCAAACCTTAAATATAAAATTTGAATATTTTATAAATTTTTAACTACAAAATAGTTATTCATTTTTATATTTGATACATTTTGTCAAAATTCGAACTTTAAATACTTACAAAAAAAAATTGTGCCTTTGTATTTTTAATATTTTTTAACTGCTATTGTAAAAGTATATCAGGAGCCTTGCATTAAATTTTCACGCTTTTTTTACCCAACAAATAAAATGTAATTGATATTTATAAGAAAAAAAACAAAAAAAATTGAAAACCGACAATGTCCATAAGCAGCTCAAAAAAAGTCAAAATATTTTCAAAATGTTATGGTGTATAGCAAATTAAAATATAAACATTCAGTAAAATTGTCATGTATCTACAGCAGTAATTCGTTTTTGAATAACAATAAAATAACAAAACCGCTACATGAGAAATCGAGTGAATATCCACATTGTGAAAATATGAACTACAAACGCACGTAAAAATTTAATTTGGTAATTTTCGTGATTTTTCCATATTTTGTCAATTTTTGAACTTTAAAAGCTTATAAAAAAAAAAAACTATGACTAAGGTTAAAAGTTAAAATGTTTACATGCCGTAAAAAACTTAAAAACAAATATGTATAACTAATATTTATTACGATTATTTACACATCGATAAAGCGTATACCAACAAATTAACACCCAACAGCGCAAACATATTTTCACTTAACAACCCTTTAATTAAAATGTGTTTTAAATGACCCTCAAATTATGTTTATTTTCTATTATTGTTTAATATTTTCGTATAATATCCATAACCTTAAGTAATATTTATTTATAATCGATTTAATGTCACGGATGATGTAAATTGGTATAATCACAAAATACAAACTATTATGTATCGTAATTACTAATATTATGTTTAACACATTTTCCTAAATATTATTGAACTTGGCGGATTCGAGGTTGTATAATTACATGCCCTAATTTTTTTTTATTTTCATCTTGTATAGTTATTAAATAATATAATATATATATACTTTATTTAGTATTTAAATAGTATATTATTATACGATTAGAAAGACCACTGGTCAATTATTTTAGAACCCATTTAATAATACAGCTATTGATTATAGGTGTATACTCTGTTTGCATCCCATGAGGTCACATCACTAACTCATATTTATATTTTTATCAATGACGTTATTATAATAATTTAAATGTATATATTATATGCACGTGAAGGTGAATATATTATATAAATTATGTGAGCTTACGACAAATCATAACAACAAAATATGTAACATATGTTAATAAAATCTCGTGACCCTATAGGTACTATTATAAATAATTATTCATCTATATGAAGATAATTATCAATGGATCATTGTCGCAGGTTCATAATATGTTCAGTTGGCACAAGTTCGTGACTAGCCAACTAGTTTTAACGTTTTTTTTTTAAAAAAAATTTCTAATTCTCAGAGTAAATATTGAAAACTCATTATGGAGCAGTGGATAAAGCGATACAACCAACAAATAAAATAAAAAATTGTAATTTTAATGAGAAATTAAAAACATTTTATGGGTTATCTAAATACAATTTATGTTAAAAGTTATTAGTTTTTAAGAAGTACGAATATACAGAATATTTGACTTTTTTTAGGTATATAATATATAGATTAGCAAATCGAAATTCCAATCCAATAAAAGTATCTTATTTTTATTTAGTGTCTAGGTGCTCGAAGGACATGTTACTCTATATATTATTATCTGTAAAAGCAATCCACTTGAGTCTTGAGTACATCATGTTTTTGTCCAGTTATATTTTATAACATGCAGGTACCTACTGCGGTTATTTGCACTTTGCGCTACAGAAATAAACTACTAATAATGGCGTTTAGATGGCATTTGACTAAGGTCTACAACTGTTACCGGTACGAAATATTTAATACCTATCACAAAAATGCATTTTTGTGTAATGCACAATTTTCGGTACCTAATCAATCAGTCTACACTTTACATAGTCACAATTTTCGGTACCTAATCAATCAGTCTACACTTTACATACTTTAGTCACAATAGTCGTAATAATATAACCAATACTGAATACGCCAACGAATAATAATATAATTATTGCGACTGTTATTTTTTTACACACTCGCGACTCGCCCATCTCATGACACAATATTGACACCCGTCGTTAGATATCGCAATAAATGTAATGAAACGGCTATTCGAACAATAACAATGGTCTCCTCGACAATGCAACAGATCACTCTCTCAAAGCGTAATACACGGTACATATTATGTATATATTTATGTTTACTGTGCACGGTATAGTATGTGAGTACCTATATAATATTATGTCTGATGTATATTGACTTAAAAATAAAATCCTTTCATTTACTCGCACAGTTTTCGAGAATATATCGACACGTCTTGTTTTGTTCTAAATGAAAAGAGTATAAAAATCTCTTCTGGTTAGCTAACGATGAGTGCCTAAACATGAAACTCACCGTGACAGAACAACGAATATAATAGTAATAATATTGTGAAGCCTACTATTGATTAAGCAACGTGTTGCAACGCTGCATTAACAAACAAAACGTCATTATGTGATTTACGACAATCGTGCATCTGCACCTGTTGCTAATACCTCCGCTGGTTACACTATATATTATAATCAAATATCATAATAAGCCGTCTATTTTTCAACCACTAATTTCCAAAATTGTTCGGTTATCCTATAAATCTAAACACAAATCGATCGACAACAATTATAGATAGATGTATACACGCATTTGGTGTTCGGTTACCTTTGAAGATGGCAGGCCTTTTGCTGGTTTTCTTTATTCCCTCTAGTCCATCGTACGATTTGAGGTAGAATACTTGACGCCAAGTAATTCGCCTGGAAAGTAATTAATCACAATCAAAAACTCGACTCGATAGGCATTACCAAGACGTAAGACATATACGCGTGTAGATTATTTACACAATACCTATGTCTATAATGAATCGTCTGTTAATATTTCATGTTTGACACTTCCTGCATAATAATATTATGTTCATAGTTTCATACGGTCGGTAACGAAATAGTTTTTAAGTACCCAATAACAGGTACTTTGTACTTTTTTTTAAATTCCGGAATCTCGAGGTTTATGTATTTATTCAGATTTTATAATTTTAATTATGTTATGCGCGTTGCGGTAACAATAATACAGGAAATATGAATGTCAGTAAACCTCAATAGTAAATGGGCGTCCAGTAAACTTACAACGTACATAAAAACCTATAAATGGCCACCTAAAAATTATGACGTACACACTTCAAAATTACAACCTACTACAATAGACATATACTACTACTATTATAGCCGTCTATTTATTATATTTTATAGCATATAGGCATTCGAGTAGTGAACAAAATATGTTATCAAAGACGATCGTAAAATATGATAATTGTTTCTATACACATAAATCCTCGACGTGTTTCCATAAACGTACACGAATACGATTTTTAAATAATTAATCAATTGATAAATAAACATGTGTATTGTGTATGTACTACCTAGTGTGTGCCTATGCACTACCTATGTTACCTATATGTAGTTATTTGTTGTTGTTGTTGTTGTTGTTATTGTGCGTACGGAGTACGGACTTAATTATTGTGAATATTTTAAAAATTAATAAACAACTTATCAAATAAAATGTTAGTATTTACAGTAATGTTGAACTTATAGCCTAGGAACTACTTTTATC
The DNA here is from genome assembly GCA_008086715.1 of Sitobion miscanthi. Classification (NCBI taxonomy): domain Eukaryota; kingdom Metazoa; phylum Arthropoda; class Insecta; order Hemiptera; family Aphididae; genus Sitobion; species Sitobion miscanthi. The sequence goes on from CM017802.1 coordinate 26,063,388, forward strand.
GTATTATATCTGTTTTAATATTTCTATGACGATAAGTCAATAACCGAATTGGTCTGAAATACATTATTACAGAATGTCATAAATGTAATAAAAAATTAATCAAAGTTATTTTGTGGTTTTACGTTTTATTTATTCACTGACTTAAAACATTTCCATCTAAAATAAAGTTTTATTTTTATAGTTACTCAAACTTTAGTCATCGCGTTATTTGTGTCCTAAGATTCACCATTAATTTTTGTGAAAGCCCGAATTATATAATCATTATTATTTTTTTTTTTTTTTATTGTTTGGTTAATTGTGTTAACATACAATATATTTTACAATCATTAATAACCTTTCGGGGGTATGAATACTTTTTACATCTAATTAACTGAGGTCAATTGGTAAAAGTACGAAACTCGGATATTGTCCAAAAACAGTTGGAATACCTAACCTAGATAGTAGATATATTAAAGAAACTCATAAGTACTTTTACCACATAACTCCTTGGTAGTAAAAAAGCAAAGGAGTTGTTTCCCCTTCACAAAAAATCATCACAACTTAATTAATTAATGTATTATATAAACTATAAGATGTTAAGATTTAATTATACCGTACAATATTTTATGTAGGTATATAGATAATAGATTGTATACATTTCTAATAATAATATTACATAATATATTGATTTGTAAATTAGTAAATTAAGTTTAGTACTATAATTTTCACTGATTCGAACATTTTATAAACAACAATCTAAACTTAATTAGGTATGTTGTTAAAGACAGATCGCAGTCACAAAACGATAAGCCCTAAATTACAGAATATCTGTTAAAAGTTTTCTGCTGCAGATCTTTACTGGTACAACCACTGCCGGAACTACATTTATATTTTATACGTATATTAAGATATGCATATATTATATATATATATCGTCTAGTTCATATTATGTTATATTGATGAAGTTATAAATTAATATATTGATGTTTGTACTTTGTACAATCGTACCTAATATTTCTTTTCAATTTTGAATTCGTAAACTGTCGAGTTGCAGACTATAGGTATTCAATTATTATAGTTTACGTGGTCAATGACATTTAATTTGTAAATTCATGTACATATATATATATGTATGTGTGTGTGTGTGCGTGTGTGCGTCATTGAATCAAACAAGTGGTGTTCGAGCCGAATCCAAGACTCGTTCAAGGAATTATTGTTATTTAACATCGAATACAATTGTGGAAGTGTATAATGAACGTGGCACGCACTATTGTTAATATTTAAAAAGTATCGGTAGATTTAAAATATATAGGACAGGCGTGCATAACGATTATATGCAATATTGTATACGTATTCTGTTGATAATGTTATGTAGGTTTTCGTACTCCAAACAAGTGCGGCGATTCGGTACAGAAAATGGGTTACAGCTAGAGCCGATCATCCGAACAAATCCGCACGGTCTAAAACCTGTTATCCAACTACCTATAATATTATTATGTCCGTTCGATTAAACCGTTTTAACGCGTATAACATTGTCGGGCGGAAAACAGACATTATACTAATGCATACTTTTTCGTTTTGGTTTTTATGCGTAAAGTTTGACACGTCGTATTATTCATCACAACATAATATTATACGAGTTGACTCGACGATCGTGGATACCATCGTATTATAACGACGCGGTTGCAGGACGACGTGAAACGCAATATGTTGTCGAAGTCAAAAATGTTCTACCATCGGTGTAGGCATATAAGGACAGCATAATATTGTATGTGATATGTGATAATATAGTCTTTAGAAAACGGTCGGTTTAGGTATAACATATGATACTCGTCGTTTTTTTTTAAATTGAAACCGGCGATATCATGTGTTGATTGAAGTTCAGATGCAAAGATTTGTTATAATATATATGTGTTCAATAGAAATATTGTACCGTTATTCAAGAGTGTAGAGTGAAACGAATAATAATAATAATAATAATAATATAAAAACAGGTATTTTGTTTTCTTCGAATAAACCGCGAGCGCGTAAAAATAATGAACTGCATTTTTTGAGTCGAAAAAAATAACCATGTTCTCTGCGGAAGAGGGTGGAGCGTATAATAGTGCTGCATTTCAAAATATTAAGGAAAAATTCGTTTACGATGATTTAGTCGGTGTCACGCGATGGCAATTCGTTTTGTAATTATTCACAATGACGCATTCGCCAGTTTTCCGGCACATACAAATTACAATAACAAACAATCGATCCGTGTATGACCATTGACCTAACCGGTGGCGAGATGTGTTGAACACGAGATGACTGTGCGCATAGTGTCTTCCTTGATTATTTTCGAAACGACTAGCCCACCCACGACATGTATACGTCACAAATTACACAGTCACATAAATTTTGAATAATTGCCCTGGATTCCGATCGATCAGAACGACGAGATCGAAACGCGACGCAGTGGCCTACGGGTCCCACATAAGGGTAGGCACTATTATATAGCCCTAACGTAAAATAAATTTATCAAATCCTCGGTCGAAAATTTTATACGACACTGTAGATGTCCCGCCAGGCGTTGCCCGCGCCATAGATTTGATTTTTTTATAAATTTATGCGATGCAAAAAGCGGGCAAGTGCAGCTGGTTGGAGTACGTCGGCGGTATTGGAGTTTGTCCACCGTCCATTCGGTCCTCGGACAGGACAGTTAGTGTATTATGACGGTTTTCGATTTTAATGCATTGGATTGATAAAAAAAAAACGATTCTGAGCGGAGGATCAGTGTAACAATTAGTAATTATATATTTACATGTAGCATTACGTATATTTATGTATAGAAATCAGTATGTTTAGTGTAAATAATGTTATATAATTTGATATGAGATTTATAAAACCATGTTTATGTTCAACGATGAATTGAATGATAATATAAATTCATAGATTTTCATTTTTTTAGCGGTTATTTTAAAATTGTATTCGTTCCTACGATGAAAACGACCAATACGTGTGGGTCACGTCGGAAAAGTCGTGGACACTCGGTTTACTTTGAAATATATCGTTATTAAATACGTATCTGTCTGGGCATTATAATAACGCGTAGTCCAAAGTCGACAAATCTATATAGCAACCGGTTCGTGAAAACTCGTCCGGTTAGAATTCACAGCTTTGATGCTATTTATAGGTACTTACACAACCACAACTTTGACGCCGGATCGCGACATTAAAGCTTGAAAACGAATTGATTTCAACTGCGGTCAATGTCAATCCGACGGTGCGCACCATATATGCGTTTTATTCGCTAACGCGTCATACCTATACGTTTCCAGTGAGCTGCGCGATTTAAGTGCATTTAACATTGTACTCTCGTTGTCGTGATAACTAAAAGAGAGGAAATAATATGACCGGAGAGGTCGAATTATTGTAACGTGCCGAGTTTATAAATATATTTTGTTTATGCGTATAACGAACTGGGACGTATAGGTAATGAGTAGGTAGAAACTCGATGCTGTGCCGAATTACTGAACTGCTTCTATACATAACCGGCCCGGAGACACGCCTCCCAGCACATACGGGATCTCGTAGGTACCTACCTATATGTGTTTTTGAACGGCTGACAAGAAATTCGTACGATTTTGGACGCACCTTGCGAAATGCGCGACGTCGACGAAAAAAAAAAAATCGAGTTTAGAGCCGGCGAACAATGCGTGTCGATAATATGGAACAAAACTAAATCGTTCAATGAAACTATTATTATTATTATTGTTGTCGTTGTTGTTATTATTATTATTATTATCATTGTTATTATTATCATTTCAATAGATTACGTCAGAACCGCTCGCGTATGCGTGTGCGCACATTTTAATGAATGTCTATCGAAAAGTAAGACTTACGCTCGATTCGCGTGTGTACATACTTATTATTTAATATAAGTATAGTAGTAGCATAATATTATGGTACGCGAATTCAGAAGCGACTTTCCCGCCGCGTTGCGGAACCGTTCGTGAACTATACTCATGACGAGAGAGAAGAATAATATCGTAGAAACGCGTCAATTGATGTGTATAAACACGACCGACTATTAAGGGGATTCGATACCGTGATTTTCAGTTTTTGTCCAACACACGCGCGACATGGTGTTTTTTGCCAAACATTCCAAAATTGATCTATTGAAGCGATGAGAACTCTGAAAACGAATTCGTCGTCAAGTCTACTCTGAATCGACTCTCCCACGTTTTCGATATCATCCCCAAAATTCCAGAAAACGCGTCATATTAAAAGAGAGTGTTTTAACGATTTTGTATTTCGACTTTTGGAAAATCAAAAAATCAAAACTGCGGGAAAGTCGATTTCCAGTAGATTTGACGACGAATTCAAATCTGTTTTCAGAATTCTGTTCGCCTCATTAGATCAGTTGATATACGTCTGGCGAAGAATCCGTCTAAAATCCTACGTCGCACGTGTGTCAGACGAAAACGGAAAATCACGGCGTGGAATCCCCCTAATGGTGATACGGACGAAACGTCATCCATCGGTGGTTTCACGTCGTACTGGTGCCACCATCGTCGTCCATCTCGGGTATAGGCGCCGAAAGTGTCGTGATTTTCGCACGTGAACTGCGGTCACCGTCTCTCTTGCTCCAGGAGTCTGAAACACGTCGATCGTATCAAAGTTAAGGTCAACGGGTCCCCTTATAGGTGTGCAAGTGCGAACGCATATACATCATAATAATATAGGCCCTCGCAAAATATTAACGAGTCCGAAACGCGCGGGGGGGTGGGTTAAGCGTTGTTCCTCCGTTCACAAAAATGATGTTAATTACATATTCACGGTCACACCTGTTCGCGGTCACTCCACGAATATGAGATCGTATATTTTCAAACCAGTGGACGACGCGCAATCGTTTGGGGACTTTGACCGATTCGCCGTGTAAAAATAACGATAAAAACGCCCTGTGCAGCATTCGCGTGCCTGTGATGATATTCGATTAAAAAAAAAATATGAAATATTGTAATTGTGTGATACATTTACGACCGTTCGGATTTTATTATCATTAATCCAGTAATCCACAAATTGTATACTGCCAAGCTGTCGCATGATGTCGTGTGCATGCGAGTGCGTCGTGTGCGGCTGTATATAGGTGGTGGGAAATATTATATTATACCATTTATACCTCCTTATTCTCCTATACCTATATAGTATAGCGTTTCACTACTTCTTAGTTCGTTATATAATATTGTAAATTGTTTGTTTGTTTGTTATTGATGTGTAATTGATTTTTTAACACATTTTTAGCGTCGCATAAAATCCTACAATAAGGACTATTGTCGAAACCATTATTTGAACCTAAAAAATAAATTCACAAACTATTGTTCGTTCATATTGCTTGCGGCATTGATAATAATGGTTATAAAAATCAAATAAATAGTGTCGAAACGATTGGGTATCCATACTATAGTAAATGGTAGTATACAAACTAATACGAGTGTGTAATGGCACGTTATTAAAATACGATTTTATTTCGGTAAATTAATATGGATTTGTGTCAAACTGTAGTCTGCACTATTGGGAAACGTGACCGTTTAATTAACATAAATAAATAAATAGGTAATACAATTTCTTCCTGATACGTTCAGTGAAAATATAATGATAATATTAACATTTAACCGCCGTTATAACCTATAATTTTGCCCAAATATTAAATTAAATATTAATATAAAGGTATTATCATACCTTATCTAAAATATATAGATTTTTACTCTTAAAATTGACCACGGTGGCTGATGACTGATGAGTAATAGAATTTTTCCGTCAGGCCAGTGTTTGGCTCGACTAAAACGATAGCGGTGTTGAAGTAAAAATTCGGGTAGACGGAAAACTGGTACGATCCTCAATATCAATGTTTCCTAAACTTTTGTGAACAAAAAAAAAGAATAAAATTAAACGATTATTTAAAAAAAAAATTTTACAGGCAATCCATGCGGGTAACCACCCATCAAGTTACTTGGCGAGCTTTGATATATTTTAATATTTGCTTCTGACTTTGTCATAAATATTCTATCAAAATCTGAACCTTGGTTTATGAATGGTACCTATATGGCTATATGGCTATAAACCTAAATTCTGATATTCAACTATTCAGGTGTTACACAACAATACGTGACACGAGGGGTCGAGGGGAATATACAAGATAAAGTATGTATCTACTTTTGTGTACGCGTTTTTATCAAATAAGTAAAAAAAAAAACGCAAAATTACTAGTAGTTTTGAGTTGGTTATTTAAATTTGTGTACCAACTACTACTATAAGGATATTAAGTCCATGGCCATTATAATTGGTTAGTAATAAATTATTGCTAATAATTACTAATTAATGTACTTAATGTATTAACATTTGAAAGCTGTACAAATTGTCAGCGTATGATAAGACATAAGTACCTACCTATTAAAAGTATTCAATTAATTATTGATCACGTGCGTCATTACATATTATCCAAAAATTGTTTTCTATTGTTTGGCATAGAATTTGATTCAAATTTTAAAGTATATCGTCGCGTTTTTCTTGTGGTATTCCGCAATTTTTTTTATGCGAAGATGGCGGTGGCATTCCTTTTTTATCCATAAACTTTTTTGGACAAAATCCAATGTTGTGTATGTTTTATCATTAAACTAACTTTTAGTAAATAACACAGCTTTTATTGATACTATGTCTCTCAACAAAATTCTATTGGTAAATTTTAATAGTTCTGTTCTGCCTTATAATCTTTCCATTGAAAAAAATCAGAATAATTAATTTTTTTAAAGTGAACATTTCCCTTATTGGCACTCCTACTGCTTTACCAAAATCTTCTAAATCGTAGATTTCTTCCGATGTTTTAAAGATTGTGTTCTACTTGGTGGTGGAAACTATCGGCTGACATAAATGTGTACCCTGCTTTAAAAATAATTTCTTGAGCACAAATATCATTTGACATGATTATGTATACTAAACATTTTAATAAACACCAGTTCTTATTTTGACTGCTGCAGTTATCTAGCCAAATTGTCAACTATTGAGCACCTCAATAGTGCAAAAAAACCGAATAAAATGTACTGACCAGGTCTTCTCTTTTTCGCCCACTAATATCTTAATATAATATGTGTGCGATGTACGACAGCGAAATTTCAAACATTATCATTTATCAGTAATTTAAAATTAAATTATAAGATACGGCTTAATGGCAACAAGTTTGCTAAAAAAACAATGCCATAAATATGGATTATGCGGAAATGCTGAGTTAAAACGACGTGTTTCAAATACTTACGTCAATCTTCCTCACAAACAGTGGTTACGGCGTTTTTGCTAAGCACCGATTATATTTAATTACAATGGCGGCAATATTGTTTTGTTATGAACATATTTTTATGGATAAATAACCATGGTTACGGCATTTTTGTTTTGGACAAACGTGTAACATACGTGTAACGTAGTATAGTATATATAATCTCATTTTTTCTTATACCTATACCTCAAATCTCAATTTTGATTACATACAATTTATAGTTTTGTAAAATCACTTTTAAGAAGTTTTAGCCTTATTACATACATTTTGACAACTCAGAAACCACTCGCTCGAATTTTGATTTTGACGTATTAAAATGTTCAAAATATAATCATCTGCGGATTAACAATTTAAAGTAAAAAATGTTGGTTCTCACCTGGAAAAAAATAATGTCTGTATATGTCACCACGGTACACGCGTCTTCTCAGAGGGTATACAAAAATCCAAGTGTTGAAGAACATGGTCCTCGTCGGGTACTCTGAAAAACTTCAAAAATCAGAATTCGAACAAGGGTGAAAATGGGGGTGGAAATGGCTTGGTGAATACTGCAACCTGTACGCACAAATATCGAAAACCCATCAATATTACACACGCACAGAACACGAACCGCGTTCACGTGAGTGTTCTGTTCCGAGACATTTCGTCAGTATAGGTCGGTGAAAAGCGACGGTTACGTATGACAAAACAACAACATTTGTGCACAAGTCATGGTCGCCGCGGGTGCCGATCACCGATCACAGACGTTACGCGGCCGCCGACGGAGAAGACCCGCCGCCGCTGGCTGCCGATGTCGGTCATTTTCGAACGAATCGTGTCAAAACTTACGATTGGTTAAAATCCATCCGTGATGTCGGATGTTCTTTTTATTGTTTCCCCGCAGTTACGATAAGAACCGGCAAGAGTAATGTCCGAAAAACCGGTCAATAATATACGAAAAAATGATAATACGATTTTCAAAGTTCAGAAAAAACTCTTCAAACACAAATAACAAAAGTTTATACTGACATAATATTATGTTAGTATACAATATAAGTCTGTACTATAGGTATATTTGTTGACACAAAGACGCTCACGGTCGCGGAACGGTACCTGTATATCGCGTACAGCAGAGTGATGTCGCTATAAATCATAATGCTCGTACTTAGTATGTAAATAACGCGATGGTTGGATGCGATGGTTTTTTGAGATAAAGTCGAAGAGGTACGTCGACCAAAGGTAAACGCGTGCAGTGCTTTTCGAATGTTGTGAATCGTCCAGATCGTTATAGAAAAAGTTATAAGTCAAACGCAAATATCCTTGAATTTGCTGTTTGTATAATATAATAATATACGAGGAAGCTTAACAATATTTAGACGCACGTCGTATATACTCATACGGTAGTAGTAGGTACAATTTATTATTATAATAGTATGATGGTTACTAACCAAAACCGTCGATGTGATCACGACGGTTACCACTTGCCCGTAGACACTGCAGCACTATAATTATAAACGTTACCATGTATATTAATATTATACGCTTGCCCTCTCGTGATAAATTACAATTATCGAACGAGTGGCCAGACAATAATTATTAATATTAGTAATATAGTATTATATAGTAAGTAGCATAAAGTATTAAGTATAAAACACGGTTATGTTCAAGATAGATATCTGGTATAACTTAGAGTCTGTGCGACTGTAAAATTGTCTGCGAGTTCGAATAATTACAATAACAAACTGTTAAACACTATGTGTTCGGAAAAACCCGATGGAACGACAACCGGAACCGCGTATACATGATACCTGTAACCGCGTCCGGAGTGGTGGTATAAACCTATCGGTATCGCGACGCGGCCCCCGGCCACGACATCCAATCCGGCCGTGTCCGGACTCTAGCCGGACGGACAACACCGGCAGCTAACGGCCACGGCCTCACCTCCCCCTCTGCTCGCGCGTTGGTTTGCGCGCGCAAAACAGAAATTCCGAGCCCGCGGAGACACGCGCGGCGGCTAACGAACCGCCGCCGCCGCCCGTTTGTGCGGGTCTCCTCGAGCATACCGGCCACCCGACGCGTATCAGTCTCCACTAACGTCTGACGCGGCACGGTCGTCGTAGCGCGCAGCGATAAAATAATATCGACAGTATCGATTCGCATATTTTATATCGCGCAACGTACTTACACGAAGTGCCGTTTGACGGTCTGCACCCAATAACATTATACTGCGTAGACGTGTCGAGCACGAGAGTGTCGATAAATACACACGAAACCGCACGCGATGAAAACGTTACTCTGGTGCTGCTGTTGGGCGCTGATGTTCGCGTCGGCGATGCGGCCGTCCCTGGCCACGCCGACGACGACGACGAACAGCTCGTCCGCGGAACAACATCGAAGTGCATTGCACGACGCCGGAACGGCTCAAAACTCCACGGCCATTGCGACGTCGTCCCCGGTGGACGACGGCGACAACGGCAGTCGGGCCTCTGACTCGGGAGAGCTGACCGGTGGTGACCGCGGAGAAGACGACGGCGGCGGTGGTGGCGGCGTTGTCAGCGCCGACGGCACCACCGCTGCGGACCGGGTGTCCGAACTCTACGAGGACCTCGAGGATTCTGTGGTGTTCGAAGACGCGGACGGCCACGGTCGCGACGGCGGTGCGTCAGTCGACGACGCTGCCGCGGATCACCAGCTGCCGCTGACCGACGTCGGACCGGTGCCGGCCAACGCCGGCGAATCGTCTGCGTCCGCCGAGGAGTACGAAGCGGCCGCTGGGGACGCGTCGCCCGCTGAGGACGCGTCGCCCGCCGGCACCAGCCCCGTCGGCCACGTCCTGCAGCGGTCGGTCAAGTATCCCGAGTACGTGCGGTCGTCCAGCTACCGGCGAGGGTGGCCAGGCGGCAACGTCACCCGGCCCGAAGAGCTGTTCCGATTCTGGGACCCGTACGAGTTGACGGCCACGCCTGCCGTGTCGTCCCTGTGTGCCGAGCACGTGCAACTCTACCAAGCAGCCCTGCGCAACGGCAAGATGTGGGCATTCAAAAGTGAGTTTGTTGTTAATTAATTATAACTTAACACCACCGACTAGATAATATAATTCGTTAATCGCGCCTATATAGTATAGTGATAGATCGGACTAAATTATCTAAATTTTCGATTGCCCATGTCCCACATATATTATATTGCGATTAAAATACGTTGAATTCGTTATTTATTTTCATTGTTTTAAGTGCCAATTAAATCAGTTAAAATGTAAAAGATCGTTTATTTTCGTAATCGTATGCCCTCTTTCGCGATCATTGTAAAAAGTACTTATTGGTTTCTTATGTACGTGCTAAAATTTCTTTCGGCTTTTCAGCCGAACTTTGCAAGTACACGTGAGAATCGAATAGGCCGACCGCTGGTGGGTAGTTTTTTTTTCTTTTACCCTCACAAGAATTACCTACTTTCCGTAAGGACGGTCGCGCGTGCTATCTCTCTGTTTAGTAAGTATAGGTAAAAATGTGTAACATAGCGAATTTACGTTCTGTGGCTATAATATTTCGTCCCTTAAGTGTTGATGTCAGAGAAATAATAACTATTATGGGGAATTTTTGAGTTCTGAAAAAAGTTTAAGATTATAGCATAATAAATACGTTTATATAACAGATTACGACTATAACAATCGTATACTAAAATATAAATAATATAACCATCCTATTCTAAGATTATTTATAATTCTTATTTTTATCCTTGATTTAACTACATAGGTAGAAGAAAGTTTTTAAATGCATAAACATTTAATAAAAACTTAATGAACCAATCACGTTTAGACTGTTTTAGGACTTTATATACGTATAATGAGCCTTTATTGTCATTTACATAAGTTTAGATTAAGATAAAAATAAAAAGTATGAATCTGTTGTCAACAAATAAAATTTTTATATTATGTATTATTTAATTTAATTGGTTTTCATTTGAAATAATATAAAATAGATTTTCTCTTATTATACTCTAAAAACATTTTTACTTAAGATTGATAACATATATATGGCACGTTAAATATTTTAAATTTTGAAATCTGTATAATGTAAAGACAATAATTGTCAATAATTATTATTCTTCTATTAATTATATTTAACTGTGTGATATATGTACTAAGTACCCTTTGTTTAGGAATGTACCTAGGTGTTTAACTAAGTAAGATATGGAAAACTAAACTTAAAAATAACCATGTAATAAAAAACAATAATCAAATATTAAATGAATGTTGGTCATCGAAACAATTATCTATACCAGAAGTTTAAAAATTGTATGAAAAGTGTAAAAACCTAATAAATTTAATGGATTACATTTTTGGCGTTTCAAGAAAACTTAAACTTACTTAAAAAAAATGAACGTCTCGCATGAACCACGATTAGAACTCGAAACTTGCAGCTATAAATTTATCGTATAAATCATAGAAACCAAAACCACAATAAATACTCGAATTTTATCAATTTTGTATTTATGGGTTTAATAATATGGGTCTTAGCTGTATTAACACCTTAGATCATAAATGTATATGATTTAAGATTAACACAACCGTTTTTGTTGCGTTTTCAAACAAGACGAGTGACCTGCAATAATACAACGTAAAATGAAATTAATCCCATCTGTACTGCTATATAATTTATACAACGGCACAGATAGAGGAAACAATTTTATAATTTGTTGTACAGAAGTGTTACATACATGTAACATGTGTATACATTTATGTTCATATAAATAGGTAGTCATTACTGGCAAACTATTATATTGTAATTATTAGTTTGAGGATCAATAGCTGGGGTGTGTGAAGTACTTCACCCCTCCCCATCAAAAAAAAAAAACAAACAGTCACATTGAGTTCAATCACTTTAAGATCCTCTGATTTATTCTAGTCTATAAGATTCCCACTTCTTTTATATTTTTCAATTCGAACACTGTACCTATAGTGTACCTATATAATAATATTTAGGTCGTCGGTCGTTTCAGCCTTATGTAATATAATATAGTATAAGGACTATAAGCACACAATACAATGATAAAATAATTAATAGGTATAATTCAGTCGGATCTTTCGTGATAAATTAATAATAGATTGGATAATATTATTATTATCGCCCATCTATTGTGTCATAGCCATATGGACGCATAATATATAATATATTCAATCATATTATATGATATTCAATGTCTCAAATGAAATCAAATGCGTATGTGTAATATACAATATACAACTCACCAATTTTAAAGGTCATAAAATATCGATGTGATGAAAACATCTCAAACGTGAAAAGTTTAACAATTATCACGTTAAAATGAATACCATTTATTCAAAATACTTGATTATAACTTATTTTATAATACTCAGATTCCAACGTCTGTCAGCTGCAATAAATTTATTTTTATAAAATATTATACACGTACCAGGTACCTATACATTTTAGAAATTATAATATTACATTGCACTATAAACTGATGGATACATTATTCACTTTAATATGACCGCAACTAGGGTGAAATCATGATGAGAGATTTATAGCGTCCATAAAAATGATTGCCCATAGATAGGTATAATACCACAAAATTCATTTCAAAAGCTTAGGCCCAATATACGAACTTTAGGGACAAAGGGAACTTCTTGCCCCCGTCTTAAACTGCACATATAGGATAGTATTGTAATTTTTAGATGGATATATTGGTAAAAAATGTGGCCTGGACGAACAAATAATGAGTTCTCGGCCTGAAATCCCCCCCCCCCGCAAGTACACATTATATTATAACATACCAACACGTCATCTCGTCGTCGGATATCACGTGTCACTGCCCAGTGATATCATCGTCTCGTATAGTTTGCAGAGCCCAACCTGAGACATTCGAGACACGGGGTAAACTTTTTTATGGGGCCCCTCGATTTAAATATTATAAATTACATTTCTCTGCTAAATCGATTTTTTTTACAATCAATTTATACGGCAAGTCTATAAGTGTAATTACTTGACTATGTCGATTGATATAAATAAATCGTCTATATGACCGTATTACGGCGATATACGGGGGCCCGCGGCCGCAGCCCCGTTAACCACCTCACCCCCCACACCAGCCGACCCCGGCCGGGGGCTAAGTATGGGAGGGGGGCTCTGGTATAGGTCGTGTCGTCACGGAATTGCAAGTGTCGCGTCGCGTCGGAGAACGTAAAACAATTTGAAAAAAAAAAAAAAAAAACAGAAACAAAAAACAAACAGACGCCGGTTAATCGCGGAGTACCTACTGTATTACGATAATACACAATAATGATAATAACACATGTAATATACGAGCGCAATAAATAACAATACGATGGAAAATACTTGAAACCGGACGCACACTCCGACACTCATATCGTATATTGAGCGTGACCGCCTGCGACCCGCTGCCGTGGGTAATTCGATTATCGTGGGCCCGACGGATTGGGAAATCGAAAGTGTGGCCAATTAACAAGGACCCCATTTCAAATGGCGCGTGTCACATTCGTCATCACGGTCAGTGCGTATAATATTATAATATTATTTCCATGTGCTGTGCACCGGCGCCGTTAGGTACGTATATATATGCGACGCGAATCGAACGCGATTCGACATACGGTAATGGGTGCGTATTAGGGTATAATATACGTTGTAATGACATTAGCGTACGGCATTATTATAAGACAATAGTATAGGCAATGTACTTGTCGTATGTTGTATTGTGCGTCGCACAGTGTACTGCCGAGTTGTCCAGACACTCGATGTATCAACGTTTTTGGAGATATTTTTCCACGTGATCTCGAGTCATTGGAAAACAAAAATTTCCTAACAGATATTATTGTTTACTTTTTTTTTCCTTAATAACAACGCGCGTTTACAATCCCTCGCCCCAAAGCAGAGTTTAATGTGTTTTGAAGCACACGGGTATTATATAAAAATCAAATTTTTGACAAGTACCTCATTGCGAGTTATATAGTTATTTTCTGTAAAAACGTTAATACTTGCCGATATAACGAATGCGCGTTTTGTGCTTACCGGTATAAAATCAGCCTGTTTAATATGCATCTGAGGTGCGCGTATAATGCACTAGATACTTTGAACACTTGGGTATATAAGGTCTATGTCCGGATGTTTTTTTTTTTCGTTCTTGTGCGTGTTTAAAAAAAAATTCCCATTCACGATATGCGTAGGTATATATATTTTATTTGTTACGCCTTACGCATAACATATAACTGTAAGCATTTCGTAGAAATATAGTCAAATGTGATATACCTATATATGATACAGCACAATGAGTAAACAGATTTTCCGATCTGCCGCATTTGCTGGTTGCAGAACGAACTCGAACCGAACAAAACCTGTACACTATACACAGCACGAGAACTACCATAATCGATCGACCCGCGATCGCCATATAAAATATCGGAAGAGTGATGAGAAAGACGAGGTCTGCAAACTAATATATATTAAATAAAAAATTAAAAATATTGTGATATTTGGAAAAGATACCCTGTACTTACTGGGATATCTAATGGATAGATATTATTCAAGTCGGGACATTATGAAAGTTTCAACACAATTTCGAAAAAATAATTGAATTTGTTAATGATTGCCGGGTGTCGGTGATAAATTATAAATACTAGGTAATGAAGTATACTTGAGGTAATTATCAATATACTTTAACGGATTAGGTAATCATTAATTTTTCATAAAATAATAATAGGTTCGAAACATTAAATGTTGACAATCATAATTCATATAGGTACTCAAATTATTAGAAATAATTTTTTTAAGCAGGCTATTTTCTATGATTTTTTTATTGGATTTCATCCTTGTTGATTAGAAAATTTGATATTGGGTATTTTTAATGGTGTATTTCATGCAACCATGCTGAGTATTTCGGTTTTTAACCTAAATTCACAACACGCGAACTAATTATTTTACGGAAAAAACGAGAGATATATAATTTTTGCTGAAAACAAATAGGTTAGGCCTACCTACCCGATAACAATTATACAAATTATGTCATCATTTTCAACAGTCGGTATTTACCTACTTTGTCGTTATTTTAACTTTTACCAATCTACATATAATATTATAATATATGAAAATAGTGAAAAACAATTTTTTGAATATTTTTTACGGGTTTTACATATTGCTCACGGGCCTACGAAATTAAAATCTCCATTTTTTTTTTTTAAGACCAACTGTCGAAATCATGAATAGGCTACTGTAGCAGATATTTATCACACCATAGAAATGTTAAATATATTTGGTATCACAACACTGCAAGACTTACGACGTTCACAGACCACAGTATACGCTGCAGTGCTTTGCACTCAACATACCTGAAGAGGAATAATATTACGTAGCTACTCTGAATAAACAATACGTATCCAAATATAAATATCGTTCGAGTAGCTTTCTTTCGAACGCCGTTCACGGATATGAAGTGTGAATAAATTAGCTCATTTCCGAGCCGGTGATGAAACCGTCACCTATATAAATTGGTATATAATATTGTGAATACATTACAGTATCATAGACTTCCTCCCACGTATAGTGTGCTATAATACCTTTTATTATATAAATCACGTCCCGTCAACGTACAACAACCTGTATAATATTATGCTGTTTGTGTTTATTCGTGTAGCGTTTTATATTATAATAGATATATTACGCACACTCGGTTGACGGTTGTAGGTGCTACTATCATCGCGGTGGACATAGGTAATGGGCCCTTAAAAATCCGATCCACTATCGAGACAATACACTGATCATGCACGATCGAATACGTCTCTACGACTGAGAATCTGCCGCAAAATATGTTGAGATGTACAGTAATATGGGTACAAAAAATCGCATCATTCGGCGACGGGAGAAAGTGAAAAATATAATATAATATAAACTGTAAAGCCCTGATTCGTCACGGAAATAATAATCGACGCGAGCACATCGATTTTGCCTAGGCATAGACGTAGGCGTATAATATTCAGTGGCATATTTAGAGGGAGGCGACGGGGGGCAATTGCCCCAGGCGCCAAATTCTGAGTTCTCAAAAGGGCGCCGTCGCTAGAGGTTATATCAAAAAAAAAATGTTATTCTATTGGATTTGTTGAGAAATCATATTAGTGATAAATGATAAGTAATAACCTGTATTTTTCACATAATATATTTTACATTTCTAAACATATTTCTATATAATATATATGTAAATATATAACGTATTTTATCATATTATTGTCATATGTATAGATACAATTTAGAAAAAAAATGCTAAAATCTAAAATTATAATTTGTTCTATTTGATCATAAAAGTTGACTTTTTTACTAGGAATAAATAAAGTGGTAATGGTAAAATAAAAGTGTTCTCTAAATCAGTGGAAGCACAAATGCAATAAGGGGAGAACAAACATTTTGGGTCATCACTTTTCGACTTTTAACGGAGAGGTAAAAAGTAGATTGTAAATTAGAGGGGGCTTAAGAGTTTTTCGTGACAATGCGATGAGTAAAAGGAAACCGAGAAAAAAAAGGGGCGCCAAAATCATAAATACGCATCTTATAATATTATATTTATAAATAAGACAACAAGGCGAATTCGTTGTCTATACCTATTAAATAATATACGAATAATAAAAACACTATCATTATATTATGCGTATTATATATATCATTACCGTGTGTGGCCGCAAGGAACCGTGTATAGGTACACACGATTTACGATTGTCTATAATTAATTATTTATGAATGTTACAATAGAAACTCACGTGAGTAGACAACCTTGAACTTGACTCCACGAGGTTTTGCAACGTTATAGTGTAAAAAACGGAAACCCGTTTAAAAACGCAGCAATACCTCGGTATCGTTTACTCGTTTTATTTATTTAACGTCACAATGGCGTTGTTCCAAAGACTGAAAACGTTATTTTTTCTCGAGACATTAAGAGAAGTATACATAATATTACTATCAACTCGACGATTTTCGGATTGCCACGCTTGGCATGGCATTAACTTTTGACTTTTGAGTCTCGATGCTATCAGTGCCGCAAAAACTGCAGGGGCAGCCGGGGCAATGCCTCTGTAGAGGGCCGCTAATCGTTGGCTCAGGGGGCCCCGCATCTATTTAAGATTTTTAAATAATTGCATTTAAATCAAATTAAATATATCAAATAAAAATATTTATTTTTATAATTTATTATGCTATTTAATTTTCTGTCGAAGAAAATGGGCCCCTATTATTTATTCATAATAATATCTATATTTATCTATAAATGGTCAACGGGGAGTGAGACTTCACATTATATTTCCAAGCTTTTTTAAAAAAAAATAATTACCACCATCATTTATTTTTGTATAGGTAACCTATAAAAAAAAATTATACACTTAGACTTCAGAGCCCCCCCCCCCCCATACATTAAAGGCATACACAACCCGAAAAAAAAAAAATTATTTTATTATCGATTTTGATGTTTCACACTGTGAAAAAAAATGTTGCGAAAACAGAATTTGAAAAAACAAACTATTTATAGAGTTACGGGTGAACTACGAATACACTGTGACGTCATTGCGTCGGCCGTTCCCGAGCGGTACTGGCGCGCGGTGACAAACGCATTACAATATCATTATTATTTATTATTATCGTCCATAATAGAATCGTTTATCATAGACCGTCGTTATTTTGTTGCAGTGGTTAATTTCATTTTTATTTGCTGTGATTTAATTTCATGTAATATAGTACCTAATGAAATATAATACTTAATAATAAATTTACATTATAAAACTCACTACTTTAAAAATTATAATAATGTCTCTAATACCATTCAATTTTGATCCTGATGCGGAAGGTATAGACCGTTATTTACAAGAAGATGATGACAATTTTGTGGCTGTTAATTATGAAGGTCGATTAATAATTCCAATTGGTGTTCTTGTGGATACTGTAAAGGTATGCAAAGTGATATCGAGTGTTTATGCTGCAATGAGTTACCAAATTTAGAAAAAATACGAGAACAAGAAGGCAAATGTATTACTTTACATCAATCGTTTTCAAAACTAATATTGGATAAGGAAATACTGAACATGACTAGACACAATGTAATGTTAAAAACTAAAAACAATATTAATAAAAAAAATTGGGTCAACATTATCCAGAAAACAAAACGTGGAGATTCATTTGTTATAAACAGTATACGTCTTGGGTCAATTCTTGGATTGCTATGGGAAAAGGAAATCGAGTGGTTTTGCCTTCATGTGTTGTTAGAAAAATAAGGGAAGAATATCCAGAACAAAACGGAATATACGTAGGATTCAAAAATTCAAAAAAATTACCTGCTTAATCAAGTTGTATTACAAAAAATATTATTAATTCGTCAATAAAAATTGTATGCATAACAAAAATATAATTATTTTAAACAAGTGTAATAATTTTTAATTTTTTTTTTCCTTACAATATTGTAATTTATGAACTATTATATAATACATTTATTATGTTACTTTGTTAGTATAACACAATTTAAATACACAAAATCGTTATTTAATATACATTAAAAATATATTCAATTAATATTTTAGAAAACGTGAATGATGAGAATTTTGCATTTTTCCAATGCAGGTCGATCAGTAGGTGCGATGTTTTTAGGCAGAGTTACATTGAGTGGTGTTTTCAATGGTGACATTTCGACTCCGTTTAAATGATCCAGTATTGAATTAATTATTTCATCTCTCCAATTATTTGTACTTTTTTCATACGCATTTTTAGTTACCCATTTTCCAGTAGGTTTAGAAAACAAATAATTTAAACCTATTTTTTTCTTATTTAAATTAGAATTATGATCAATTATAGCAATGATAGATTTTATGTACATCGCTTTAAAAGAAAAATGAACACGTTTTGGAACATATTTTAATCTTAAGTTATGGTAAGACTCTAATCTTCCTGTATGAACATAATTTTTTGTTTGCTTTAAATCTGTCAAAAACTTTTTGTTGCAAATTATTTCTTTCATTAGTTCATAAGGTTTAGAATCAGGAAGTAACCATAGTTTTTTTTTTTGTACTCATCACTTAACGGTGGATGTTCACACCTTTTTATTACTCCATCCTCTTCCCATTCGTGAACGTTTTTAATATGTTTCAATATAGATGTAAATTTTGTGACTAATACTTCAGAATCACCATTGCATGTTTGTGCCGACCACCATAAATGATTACTTATGGATTGTTTCCATGCCAAAACTTCTTCGTATTTTTTATTAATTGTTTTAAATTTTTTCATTAGGCTTTTAGATAAATGCCATAAATCAAATTCGTGAGTGATTTCTGGGTAACATGTTTTTAACAAATGTCTTATTCCTACATGACGGTCGGTTAACAATAAATCAATTTTGCATTTATCGATATTTATCAATTTATCAATTAATTGTTTACAAGCATTTTTTTCTAAATCTCCCGGCATCATTTTTTTTTGAATTAATTGAAAATCTACGATACATCCAGAATTAATGTCCATAAAAGTGTAAGTGCAATATTTGGCACAAAACCCAGGTGAATCGTACTGACCATCTCCAGCAATCCATAACTGTCCACTTTCCTTGACATAATTTATCTGTTCTGTTCTCTTTTTCTCCCATATTTTTTCGATAAGAGGGTAAGTATATTTATTCATAATTTTATCGTATGTTGTTCTACTAAACATTACAAGTTTTAAACTTGAACAAAATACTTTAAATGTAGCAAATAAAGTACCTGATAAAAGTATAGATGTAGCAATATGTACATGACCTTCAGAAAATTGTTTATTAACGGGCTGTGAAAACCATTTTGATGAGTGACCTTCGATACATTCTGATTTTACACATATTGTTGCACCAATTGCGTACCATTTTTTATTTATTATTTTACTTTTGCAAATATTACAAATCGTAAACAGTGTTAGTAATGAATCGATAAATACTAGACAATATTTTACATCAGCATTTTCGACATTTTCAATTTCTTCTATACAGTCTTCCTCTTCTTTTTCACACTCATAATCCGGATCGTCATAAAAATCATCTGTAAATGACACGTTTTCTTCTTGTTCACTTAAATTATCCTCCGTAAAACTTAGCTCTTCCTCATTTTCATTATGTCCATAATGTTCATTTGAATCAGTATTTGATTTTTTAGCAATTAAACTCTCAACCATATCTTTTTTTTCTTGTTTTTTTATTCTTTCAGAACGAGATTTTTAGTTACTGTATTACCATCGCTATTTTTATCATTATTTAATACAAATATTGTTGGTACCGTACCTGATTTTAAACGGGGTGCTCTTAACTTGTATTTGTCTCCTAATAACTTTTGTTTTAGAATATCTGAGTCATCAAAATCTAGACTTGTGAAGTGACGGGAACATATTACAGAATTATTGGTTGGTTTAAAATGTTTGCGCTTACAAAAATTGGTCCATTTATTAAAACGAACAGGTGAATTATCGCGATTAGGAAATCTATGCGTTCCTTTATTATTGCTACAACCAAATACACTACAATACGGCATTATTTTCTTCGTAATTAAAATGTAATGTAAACTGTATATTATAATTTTTAAAGTAAAATCTATACATAATATTGTACACAAATAATGAATATAATATATTATTGTACTGATGACACAAGAAACAAAAATAATAATACACGATCCACTAGTGCACTACATACCGACTATACGAGAAGTGAATACTGACGAATTTGTTATTGAAACACGATATTATCATTAAGTATTGAAATAATGTTATATTCATAATTTATAAATAATCAAATATTTATAGAAATTAAAAATATATCTTTATTCGGTGTTCAACGATATTATTATTGTTACGCGTTTGTTGCCGCGCGCCAGTACCGCTCGGGAACGGCCGACGCAATGACGTCACAGTGTATTCGTAGTTCACCCGTAACTCTATAAATAGTTTGTTTTTTCAAATTCTGTTTTCGCAACATTTTTTTTCACAGTGTGAAACATCAAAATCGATAATAAAATAATTTTTTTTTTTTTGGGTTGTGTATGCCTTTAACTTTGTCCGGGGCCCCAAGAATCCTAATTGCGGCACTGGATGCTATCCGAGGGCGTCGGCAGGAATTCGTCAAAGGGACGGCAAAATATATTCCTTTTCACATTTTTCGTCTCGCTATCCTATTAGTTATTAAGTATTTTCGTGACATATTTTCTTTCACACAGACGATGAACGTAAAAATATTTATGAATTATACGCGCATATAATTATAGTTAAAACATAATCTTACAGCATTGATTTCAATTAATTTTTATGTAATTTTAAATTATCAAATATATTTTTTTCAATAAATAAAATGTTTCCGTTGATTTTATAATTTTTGGTGATTTGTAAAAATTGAATATTTCTAGTTTATTCAGTCATTGGTACCATAAACTTAAAAAATTGAAACTACTATAGTAGGTATGCCATCTATGAACATGTAATTTTTTTATTAAAAAAGTAACAACTTGGTTAACACTGCTGTCTTGCACTTGGTCCCACCACTACATATCATAATCTATAATAAAAGCAACGTTCTTAGTTCTGACTCTGAATCGAGTGTAATAAAAATCACTCTGTAAAAAAAAAGGTTAAATAATTTAAAAGATTTATTTTTTACTTAAAAAATTTTTAATTTACGATATTTTATATTACAATGGTAATGATTGAGGTTGGGATTATAATGCACTTAGCACTTTGCATTGTTTTCCAAATCTACGCGATACTCGTTTTATAGCAGACGTACATTGAATTTTTCGATTATTGTAAATTTAAAATCATTTTTTGCATTTAAAGATTTTTAGAGCATTTTGAAGTTTTTTTTAAATTTAAATTAAAAATGTTATTCTTAAATTTGCACATGTTTTTATAATAAATATATGATCTAAAGTCTAAACCTATATTGGTACAGAAAAAAAATAGTTAATTTTCAGATCAAATAAGTAGTCTTAATGATGAGTTCTGTCTGTTCAACTTTTTTACAATCATTTAAAAGTTTAAAATGTATATTAGAATTCATGTATCTATAATATTAAAAATAAAAATAATTTAGCGCGCTATTTAGAATTGTTATGGCATTTTTTAGTGTTTTTAGAACATTAAAATCATCGACAATAATGTATGGCTAATCAACCCGGAAAAAGCCGAGGGAGGGGAAACTGCCCCTACTTGCCCCCCTCCCACCCCCTTCCTGCGGACGCCCATGAATTGCTATCAAATTTAAAATAATAAAACGACACGACACATGTCGTCACACCCAACCGACGATTTGCAGCGATATTATGAACGAACCGATAAGATCTGCTACGACGCCCTCACGTGGTCTCTGCAGCTATAATACGTAGGTATTAGCATTGATCAATGAAAAGTATTTTGGCTTATTACAGCTACTGGATATACTTCCCGTGGCTGTCGGTAAACGAAGTTTTTTTATTGGACGCCGATAAAAATGCGCAGTGACAACAGTAACAAAACAATATTATCAACCGCGTTCATTGTTTAGACAATATTGTAAACCTTATAATATTATATATAGGTACCTACTACAATAGTATGGAGTAATATTTATTCTTGCAAATTTGAAAGGAACTCTCCGCGTCTGGGGTGTTCAGCTGAACACTGCTGGCGCACGTATATTTCCAATATGTAATATTAGAATTCTTTTATGATTTATTAAACCGTATTGCAAAACAATGATCGTTCGCGGCCGATGTAAATTCACTGCCCACTGCACAGCTCCGTGAAAATAATCATTACGCGAATCCATTTTCACGTGTCTTGCAAACTGATGGGTAGCCATTACATTGTAAATTTGTAACTGAATGCTTTGCCTAGACGGCAGTTTGTAATTTTAATTTTATAATAATAATATCGTGATAAAACTATACAAACATTAATTAAAAAAATTAACTATTGTTTGATGATGAACTCGATTCATCTGGAATGTTAAACGAATGTATTTATGCAATGTGATTTTGAGTTTTGGTTTATTCAGACACTATTCGTAGTTTATTATAAGTATTTGTCTTTTTCATCCATATAACATAAGAGTACTAATTACTTAAATCATAAATTACTCGGTTCTTAGGATCAACTATAATACTGTCCGTTAAGTCTAAATGTCTCATTTTCAATATGTACCGGGGTTACAACAAAATAATCGTGATAAATTTAGTTTTAAACAATTATGTGTCGTAAATATCAATGTTTATGGCAATATTCTAGGCCCTAGGGACGAGTGGACAACTGATGGAAAAGTCCTTTCTGATTAGTATTAACTACAACGTATCATATCTGCGACCACTATTTTATAATCTGAAGGAGTGCCTAACCATATACAACTTTTGGGGGTTGGGGTATTTCTAAAGGTTGGAAAATCAAACTAAAATACAAATAAGTACGTCAGTTAACTAACAAATTTGGTTGTGGGTAGGTGTATTATACGTTATGGTTCTAATGCATTCTACACTATCTGAAATTAAAAATAATAAGCTCACGGTCTTTAGTGCTCGTATAATCAATAAATAATAATTATAGGTGTACCTATGTCAAAACGCATAATAATTTATTATAATAAATACCTATTACTTACCCAGCCCACGCAAATTGAATCAATTTATTCGTGTAACGTCAAAATGTGTAAGTTTATTTGTCGGTTTTTACTTGATAGTTAGATAACTGCTTAATATATTAGACAAAATTCGTACAAAAATATCGTGTTAACATGGACACAGTTAAAACAACATTGAATACATTTTATTGTATATAAGGGGAAACAAAGAGTCAATTGCTATGGACAGCTACTTTTTTAAGGGCACCATTTTATATAAAATCATTCCAATTTAATTTATAATAGAATTTTAATAATTATTACATAACGTAAAGGTAGGTACTTATTATTTTATTTTAGATATTTTCCTGGATAATATTCCAATGGACGTATAATGTATGTAAATTCCACCGGAAAAAATAATTCTTCGACCTGAAAAAGTAAATGTGAACAACATCGATACTAAATTAATGTAAATTCCATTAAAAAATGACATTTTTATGTACAGTTTATACTATATTTAAATATACATAAAAAATTAAAAAAAACTAAAAATTAATTTGCCAACTATACAAAACGTATATTCGTATAATTTTATTTTAGTATTACGTTTTATACGCATTGTCAGAACATAATGCCAACTTAAAAAACCTTTCATTAATGTATTCTACGAAAATCAAACATTTAACTTGTTGGAGCTGATGGAGTACCTACACAGGTCGTCAAAAGTTTTAAGTCAGTACCAGTGAAATTCACGTTTTTAATACAAGTAAAAAATCGTACCTGTTGAATTTACTTACAAAAAAGATAATCATCTAATATTCAGTGCAATTTACAATCACTAATCCTCTAAATATTAATAGAATATATAGTATCCTCCCTCCAATTGTTAAAATACTTGGTTCATTATTGATGCCATCTTACCCGGTCACATTGTTCAAAAGAACCAAATATCAAAATATGCATTTGTATTAAACGGGAGTACATTTTACGGGAGTACATCAGTGGTTCCCAACCTGCAATTATTATTGCGACCCTAACATTTTAATTTCAACGTTTTGCGACCAAAAACACAATAGGTAATTGCAAACAAAATAACTCTCATATTTTATTAACACTAAATTATAGTATAAAATAATAAAAATAGAAATTACGAGTACCTATAACGATTATTTACATACGATATTTTTCCTCAATCTATTTTGTTATTCAATTAATTTAGGAAAATTGTTTATTTCAATATTCAAAAGATCACGCTGAAAAACATGTGAATTGTGCATTGATTATCGCGACCGTCTATAAAAATCCCCGCTACCCTAATTGTTTCAATTGGACCATTAATTTCAAATTACATTGAAATCTCCTTGTGTGCAAATCTTTAGTCGATGTAACCTTTGACTCTGGAGTAATGCTCAATAATCAAAATATGTTAAGAGGACGTTTCACCCGCATTATTGTTGTCTCCGTCTTACACACGTGCGGCAAAGCAAAAACCGTTTTGCGCGGGAAAGACCCGACAAGGCTACAGTCATAACTGAGAAACGACATTTTCACCACTTAAAAAAGGAGAACTTTGGCTGTGCAATGTCTCATTTATTTTTTCTTGACCGGGACTTCAAAAAAAGTTATTAAAGTTTAAAAAACACAAACAATAATGGATTTTTGAAACAATAAGAACTTTTTTCGTATAAGTGATATCACAAAAATAAAAACGATATTGCACAGCCATGGTTCTCCTTTATGCGTGGTGAAAATTTCGTTTCTTAGTTATGAGTAGTAGCCTTCTCGGTTCTTTCCCGCGCCAAACAGTTTTTTTTTTTTGCTATGCCGTATACGCGTGTAAGACGGAGACAACTGCAAATGCGGGTGAAACGTCCTCTTAACGAAATTAAAACTTTCCGTAGTAAGTACCCGTTGTTCTTCAAAAAATCAATATGTCCCACCATATATCTCTAAGATATCAAACTATATATTCAGATCTAAAAATTTAAACCTCACACAAATTTTAACTTTTATTCAACGATGAATGGACACATTCAAACATTAGTATGACAACTTGTGCTGAGTAATGGAGGATCTTAATAGTGATCGGGTACATGTACATCGAAATTGGTAGCTAATGTTAAATTTAGGTATAGACAATTTGTATCGACTGTCTAGTATTGATTTTTTAACTTTTAACACCTAAATACATCATAAAAATTACAAAAAAACTTGAGTAAGTATTTCTACTTTTAAAACTTTTTTATGTAGTCCCAAACTTTAAATTTCCCAAAGATGAAAAATGATTGTATAATATTATATTTAAGCGTAAAATTATGTAAGTAGACATCACCTCCAATATAATCATTATTTTATGTCCC
This sequence comes from Sitobion miscanthi, assembly GCA_008086715.1. NCBI lineage: Eukaryota > Metazoa > Arthropoda > Insecta > Hemiptera > Aphididae > Sitobion > Sitobion miscanthi. The sequence goes on from CM017802.1 coordinate 26,089,602, forward strand.
GCGTGAATATTAAGAAAATTAAATTGATTTTTTTTTTTTTATTTATAGTGTCAGATGCTAGTGGACATTACAGCAGTGGTTATTTCTGGGGAAATACGTTCTGGTTAGGATCGAAGAGTTTGTGTACAGAAATATCAGAATACGATGAAGAACTACCTTTCAAAGTAGGATTCAATATAATAAAAACATACATCGCCTTAAAAGCACCTATTAATTATACGGTAAATATGATTTTACTTAATTTAAAAAATATACATATGTAACACTATGTATTCCAATTTGATTTGGTATACCTAAATATTACCTATAGTGTATATACAATAGTATGCCTTTGATTATAATTCCACAATCAATAGTTATCAAATGATATACCTAATATAAGATTATATAATATAACATAATATTTTATATAAAATATATTAGTTTTTATTGTTTTCAATATATTAATTGCTAAAAATAATAATTCTCGATATTAAAAAGGTTTTTTCTATTTTACAATTATTTTTTTTTAAGTCGGTGTTACAGTTTTTTCGTAGTTCCCGCGAAACTGATTATAAGTAGCATATAACAACTAAAGATGTTCTATATAATAAAATTCAATTACTACCGTCTTCGCAAGAACTACAAAAAAAAAAACAGTTACAACTTGAAAAAAAATTTTTGTAAAAATAGAGATACAACATTTTTCGCTGCAGCGATTATCTTCGATTTCATTACCTCTATTCATTCACATCTAAAAAAAATTGGCCGTGATGCCCTAGCGTATCGCTGCAGATTTTAACCGCCGTATAAAAAGGTTGAAGACCCCTGCTGGCCTGCTATATTGTATATTTTACTTAAATTTAGGGACAACATTTAGACTTTAAAGGATAAAACATTGATTGCTATACATTATTAAAAGAAAGTTTTTTTTAATTGTAAATGCCACGTTACAGTTTATACTTTACCAGATACCATTTCACATTTATCTTAAACGTGTTTTCGTAAACAGGAGAGATATCAACACTTGGGTTTGTGTTTGCCTTACTCCTGTTCCAGAGAAGACGTGGACGAGATGGTCAATCAGACGCTGCATCAAGACATCCCGGAAAGAGATGTAAGGGTCGCCAAGGTGAAATCCCCTCACGATCAATACGACTTGTTCGATGACAGAGTTTTCTGGCTCCTCGTGTAAGTGTCCATCGCTCCTCCGCGTAACTCGACCGTCGATTGCGTTGTACTCAAACCGTAATATCTGTTTCCCGTTTATAGAATAATATCCGCCACAACCACGGTGTTCCTGATATTGGGCACGAGCTTGGACATGTACTTGGAAAAGAACGACCGTAACAGAATGAACGGGTTCATGTTCGACAATTACAGGTACGCCGTCAGCAGTGCCAAGTTACAACCGCTCTCCGAACATTCCAAAATAGATTTGGAGTCTGGTAAGCTTGGAATTATTAAGTATTCAAATAGATTGTGTCTTATTCGAACGTGTTTCTATGTCGTGCAGAATCTTCGAAGAGCTCCGAGACGTTGTCTAAAACCGAACCGATGACCTGTAAGTACATATTGCATAATATATATATATTCCAAAAGTCCTCACCGCAAAGTAATGGACCGCAATGATTTGTCCGCGTTTTCAGGTACAGCCGTGAACATGTTGCTGGCGTTTTCCGTGCGAAGAAACTTAAGACAAATATGCGATAAGTCGATTGGCGAAGACACGATATCCACGGTACATGGTCTCCGGTCATTGAGCATGGTATGGATCGTTTTGGGCCACGTTTGCATTGTTTCATTTAAATATTCGGGTAACTATCTTCAAATGATCATCATTCGCAGGTCGTCACTCATCACGACCTACATACGCTATAACACGAGTTTGACACTTATCATACAACAATAAATATTTGTTTTAGACAACATGGAATTCCGTACCACGGCCGAACGGCATTTGTTGTTTCAACTGATCAACAAAGCGACGTATTCGGTAGACACTTTCTTCTTCATCAGGTAAACGCAGTGTTGTCAAATATTTACGCAAATACACTTTTATTCGCACCTACGGAAATACTTTTTGTATTCGAGTGGTTAATTTTAGTTTTTTGGTAATCGATGAAAATGTCACTAAAATAGTACAATATAACGACAACTCGAACAAATAATATAATAAAAAAGTGTTATAAGTATTTATAAATAAGTACTTGTAAAAACTTGAGTTTTCGAGCATTGGCAAAATAATGAATATTTTTTTCTTGTGTTTATAGTGGACTTTTGGTTTCATTTCTATACTTCAGGACCACGGCAAAAGTGGACGTTAACAAACTAACCAAAACCACAGGTTTTTTGTCCAATTTTATCGAGTTCATAGGACTTTTGATTTACCGATTCTGCAGGTTAATATAAAATCACTCGCGCACTGTAACGATTTTGTTAATCGATTTGATAGTAAAATTCTCAAATGTTTATACTCAGACTTACTGCACCGTATTTCTTTGCTCTGGGCGTGGTACAGCTGACAATGAAATGGTTCCATTATAATTCCGTGTTCGACCCCCCGACCGACGACCACTTAAATTGCCCGAAATATTGGTGGAGAAATCTGCTGTACATCAATACTCTGTTCCCCGTTCAAGACATGGTGAGTAAAAGGCTACACAATATAGTAAAGTGCTTTGACACGACCAGCCGCCGCAACGATAATGTTACCGTATTTGTTACAGTGCATGCTTTGGAGTTGGTACTTGGCAGACGACACGCAATTCTACATACTAGGTGTCATTCTTCTCATACTATCTGTTCGGTGAGAGATCAAACGATTAATTAAACATAAGCAACCAAAAATAACGTAGGTAATAAGACTTGTAATAGACTATAATATATTTATACAGGTATACAGCATACACTGTTGCACATGGTGTTTATATATTATAATATTATGCAACAGTTATCGTTATACACTCAGTACTTAAAAAGTATAAATGTTATAAAAAAAAAAACAATATTATATAATGTAATATGATTACATAAAAAAAACCTTCAATACATCAATTTTCGATCACTGCCCAATGTTCCGTCAACAAATGGCCTCTTCAAGTTTTAACGAGTCACCACTTACGTCTGTCCTTCACACATCACTTACACTTATTGACTATTGTATACCTAATACAGATTGTGTAGTGAATAATATATGATAAGAAAAAACCTTAACGTTTCCTCTATGATGACACTGAATAGTCACTATGTCCACTGTGGACAATTGGATTTTATATAATAAATGTATGGCTCTAGACTCAATTAGCCATGTTTATATTATGATCCACGACCACAAACCACTGCAGTGCAATTTGAAATAATTAATCATTTAATTCTTGTAATTGTAGGAATGCAAATTAAAAATCGGTACAAATTTTTTTTTTTTAGGCAATCCAAATAATTTATTAGGAAAAATTGGTTTTCATTTATTTGTATTCATTTGATTATTACAAATAAGTGAGTACTTATCGATGATTTATACGGTACTCGATAGTTTGTCCCAAGCGAAACAGTTTTCGGTTTTTCTACACTATCTCGTTGTTACGCAACAACCATTGTTGGTATCGATATGAAAGTGTACTTTTAAAATACTCTGTATTTCTTTTATGTATTGAATATTAAAATTTTAATTCATCCATCAAATGTCATTAAAATTGCCTAAATAACTCCTTAAATAGCGGGTGTATGGGAAGTATACCTTAGGGCCCTTATTATTACAATCGTTCAACTAAGGTTAAACCGCCGAATCCGGCCGGTAAAATCAGTGGGTTAGGCGTAACCGAGGTTTAAACTGTGATTGTAAAACAGGCCCTTAGTAGGTTTAAAAGAGCCAAAAATACTAAATATTTCACACCAATAAATAGTCAGCGTCAGCAAATAGACCGACGAAGCAATCAACGGACATATTATAATATTATGTTTTGTATTTTGACGACTGTAGTCGTAGGATATTGTAATTTACGATCGTGTTCAAAACTCACGACACCTATATATTGGCTGTTTAGGTATTTCAAAGTATCGGCTGTCATTTTAGTGCTTTGTACGGTCGCCTCGTGGTTCACCACCGGATACATAGCGTACACCAACAAGCACATGCCAAAGTGAGTGATTTTTTTTTCTCTCCCGTACTGTTATCCTTTTTAATAAAAGCGACTAAAAATGACGATAAACAATTGACAGCATTGACGACCCGCTGGCGCTATTCGACAAGATCTACGACAAACCGTGGACGAGACTTGGACCGTACTTCGTGGGCATGTCCATCGGATGGCTGCTGTTCAAGACCGAGTGCAAAATCAAGATGAACACGGTAAGTGGCGGGGCAGCGGCGTTTGTTTCGATTTTCGGTTCGGCGACGACATTACAATATTAGCGTTTCGATATTTCCAGCTGACCGTGATTGCGGGATGGACCATTTCGTCGGCGGTGCTCTGCAGTCTGATATTCGGTCTCCATCAAATGGATCTACATCCGGTCGCGGCCGCCGCGTACTCTTCGTTGAGTCACACTCTGTGGGCCCTTTGCCTGTCGTGGACAGTGATCGCTTGTGCGACCGGACACGGGGGTAAGTCGCATTCAATTATTACCAACGCTTGCGTACACCACACCCCCACACACACACAGTTCAGAATTTTCTTGACAATAATTGTTCCAATCGTTTCAATTCATAATTCAACACCGTCAAAACTTGACTTACCTGTAAAATATATTATTATGTATAATAACGACGATATTATCTGATTTACAGGTTACATAAACAAATTACTGTCCTGCAAAATCTTAATACCGTTTAGTCGGACTACCTATTGCGCTTACCTAGTTCATCCGATCATCATTAGGTACGTGGTAATGAAGAGAGACACTCCACTTCACCTGACCGTGGAGACTGTGGTACGTATATTATGCATCGTTTAACCATAATAAGTAATAAATATATTATACAGGGAAGTAGTTCAAAACTGAGTTGGTAGGTACCTACTAACTATATAATATATTTCCACAGTTAAATTTATTTTAAACTTGTTAGTAACGTTTTATCAACGCGCATATTGACTAAACGTAAGTAGGTACCTATACGCAAGGTACGAGGCGAATTGTGGATTTGCTTCATCCAGAGGCATAATTGTAGTAGGGTGGCAAAAGGTGCACAACATTTTTGTGGGGAGGGGGGAAGCAGGCTAGAGAGTCATTTTACCCACCCAGATAGGTATGCCTACAGAATAAATCTTAAAATCTTTTGAAATAAAGAGGGAATGCATTTAAGTATTTAACATGCAATAAAATTATAAGATAAATATTTTTTTCTTCAAATTATTGCATAAAGTATAGGTATCTATTTCACGGTTTTTCTGTTGTATAATAGATTATTATATTAATATGTTGATGTATTGTCAATGTTATTGAGCTACCTACCTATCTGGGTTACAAAAATAACCAAATCATAACATATCATGAATTATGATTACAGGATTATCATCAGAATATTTTTTTTCAAACAAGTTATATACCTTCTTTTAATAAACTCTTGTGTAGGAGATACAAGGTACCTACTTGATTTTATTTAACGATATAGGTATCTAGAATTTGTTTCTAGATCATAAAATAATATTAGGTTATGGTTTCAATTTTGGTGAGTAAGCTATATACACTCCCCCAACAGTAAAATACCCTAAAATAGCCGGGCCCCCGTACTCTAGGTCTCCCTCCCCCCGTGGGGTCCAATTTGACTGTAACAGAGGTACATAGTACAGACTACCTCTACTGGTACTTCGTACTTGCCACCTTTATTCGACTTTACTACAACTATATAGAGTATACGTAAATACAGATTAAAATTCGTTTGGTTTTCAGGCAATTTTGTTTTTGGGACAAATCGTCGTGTCTTACATTTTTGCATTCATCCTGTCTATCGCATTCGAAGCACCGATCGTGTCGCTACTGAAACTCGTGTCACCTACCAAGCGGAACAACCACTGATCATTTATATTTTCTGTATTTCATTTCATTGACATCTATGCCTATTATTTTATTTTTTATTATTGTATTCAGTATTGTATTGTATTATTGCCTACCTACTCGTGACTCGTCCGCCAACACGACACAAACTCGAAAACGAGTTTTTCTCATCGTGTGAACAGACTACAGATTAGCAAGCTAAAATAATAGAACTTACTACTTAAAGTGACGAGAAAACCATAGGTGGAAATCGGGAGCAGTTTGGGGGCTTAGCCCTCCCTCCCAAAAAAATATATATATATATACAATTTTTTAGTTGTGTGAGATCGAAGTCCCCCGCTCACATTGGAGTTTAAAATATTAGCCATCCCTGAAATTGTAATGGATTTCTGCCTATGGAAAGAACAGAGTATTTATAAATTAGTTTATAATATATTTATGTGTTGATTATTGTTTTAATAACAGAACATATTATTATATTATATGTTAATAATTGTTGTTATATTAATATATAAACGATTTTCGTTTTAAATAATTATGTTTAAGTACCTATATAAATAAAAATGTTACTGATTCTTGAAGTATATTATAACTATTATTTACGAATTATGTTATCGATATAATATGCTACATATTTTTTATATACGTTGTATTAATTTAATGTAACAAATTAATTTTAATTTTACAGTAGATATTTCTATATAGGTATATGATAATGATGCACTGCTTCCTAAATCATTAAATAATGTTATGTTATTCGTTATTGTGTACCTATCTGTTTGTAACATTTGAAAAAATATACGTAAAATGTAATTATTAACGTTTTGATTTATTTATTTATCCTAACATAATCTAACCACAATGAACTATTGTTTTATCAAGTAAACTATAGAAAAACTGTTGATTTTAAAAATGTATAAATTAATTTCTTAGTGCTCGGCATGGGATTGTGGACGTAATATCACTCATATACTCGTATACGCATGCATTTGTTCCGACTTACTAACTCATGACACAACTTTCTAAATTGTTCGTTCTGAACAATCATTTTAACTATGTTATACATATAGGTACTTGCTTATATAGGTACTATGTTTAAAGAATCGAAATCAGATTACGTTGACTAACTTTAATTTTGTCAAAACAACAAATTGTCGTAAAATTCTTATAGTGAATTGTATATTGTTAACGTGTTATGCGCATGCGTGTACAAGAGTGGTACCCGCATTGAATTTCACTCGCAATTGTGATCAGGCCAAGTGACAATAGTCAATAATAATTTACAACTAACACATAGATTCCGAGCGGATATATAGACGAGATAAATGTTTAACATATCTTAGGGCCCGTTTTACAATCATAGTTTAAACCTCGGTTACGCCTAACCCACTGATTTTGCCAGCCGAATTCGATGGTTTAACCTTAGTCTAACGATTGTATAACAATCTGATTATACAGTTATATCAAATCAAACACTATGAAAACGGAATACAGAGTTCCACATAAATTGATCATACCAAATATCACATTCATTGATATAAAAGGTAGTTAAATCTACCATATTACACTATTACTAATAATTATATAAATATAAAACTAAATATTAAAATACCTTTTAAAATATTATAAGATCAGAATCGTATACAATAATTTATCAATTAATTCAAAATTAACACAACCATTACAGTAACCGACTGAATGACAAGGTACAGCAGCACAACTTCTCTGGTTTTATCAATTCATATCAGATTTGAATGATTTTATGGTTTAGAAACTAATATTTATCAAATTAAATTAAGTTTAATGATAGCATTTGAATAATTGGCTAATTTGATAGTTGGGAAGACTAATCGATCAATATTTTTTATAAAAATATAATGCCCATAACCCATTCTGAAAACACAAAAGAAACAAATCAATGATTTAAAAGTTTAAAGTAAAATATATTCAAAATTATACTTTTACAATTATTGACCCTTCAATGAATTGCATATTCAGTCTTTATTCTATTTTATAAAATGAATATAATACCAATTTTATGATTTAATATTCCATTGATAACTACACAACAAATTATGCTTAATTTGTTGATTGAAAAAATTACTTTTATAGTTTTTTTTAAACGTTAAGTGTTAGTAATTAATAAAATATTAAAAAAAAAAAAAAACAATCTTTTTCTACGTGTAATGAAATAGTAAAATGTTTAAAGTTAAAAAAATTCTTGAAATTATCAAGTTATAAAAAAATACACCATATTGTATACATTGTATTAAATCAATATGAATAATATTTATATAGTAGTAAATTAATGTAATTACTAAATGGACATATTTTCCACTAACACATCAGGTTGAGGTGCATGTTCATTTGATTTAATAACCTCATTATGTTGAACTCTCAATAAAAGTTCTTCGCTTAAAGTATTTTTGGAAGTATCAGACTCTAATAGAGTTTTAATAATCATTTTTTTCAAATCTTTAATTGGAATAGGATCTTGTGGACAGTCCTTAAACACAAGATCCAGTAATGCTGAAATCAAAGCATATTGACATTAAAAAATGTATACAAGTTAAAAGCTTTCTTAAAAAGTTGAAAATATTAATTATATTTACTTGAACATTTATTAATTTCCTCTTGACCCCATGGTTGTTCAGCTAGTGCCTGGAGCATTTCATATCCAGCTTGCTGTATGTTTAAAAACGGTACGATACATGATGCATGGACAATATTTTTTAATGGGTTATCTTTCAATTGTTTGTACCATTTTTTTGTACGTTCGATCATATCATTTCTAGAAGATAGTTCACCATTCTAAAATACAGTGATTATGTGATTAAAAAAATAAAACCAATAATGTTAACTATTAAGTCCAAAGTTAAATGTAACACTAAATATTAATGAGGAATAATCTTTTATCTTTTTCAAATATTTGTAAGGTAGAGAACACTTTAATGCACATTTTAGAAAAAACTTGTAGAACAATTTTACAATAAGAATGCTGATTTTTAACAACAGATTAAAATGCATCTAAATTACTAAATGTGTTGTAAATTTGGAATTTTCCCAGAATATGAACAAATCCCAATTACATTTATTAAGATATTATAATATATTCAAATCGAAAAATCATTAAATAAACAACAATTTAATAATACTTTTACTATAAATACTAATACTATATTATAGAAATAAACTAAACAAATTGTAATTACCTCTACTTGAATAATCTTTGTGATTGCTTGAATAGCTCCTGCTTTTAATTCAGTTTTGGTACTAGCAGCAATACGACCTAATTCTATGATAAATATACTCCAAACGTCTAATTCGTCATCACCTATTTATAATAAATAATTAATTAAAATTTTAGATAAAAATAAATCATAGTTGAATATTATATTAAATATTCTTTAGTATTTAAGCTTAAAACTTTACCATCATAGTGTAAGATCGTACTAGCTGAAGGATTATCCAACAAAATTTTGCACTCCCAAGAAGATGCCAAAGTAGTGATTGCATTTATAGCCACACCTACTAGTGAATCATCTCCTTCTTTTAACACTTCGTAAATTACAACAAACACTTTAGGATATGTTGTAAATATGAAAAGTGGTCTGGCTTGAGTAACTTTTATGAAAAACTCCAACACAACTACATACACATCATTTTTAAGATAATCATCATTTTAAATATTTACAAATTATTAAACTAGTACATACTAGGGTTAAGTATAACAACTGAAGGGTCATCCAATTCTTTCGGATTAGAGCTCAGTAAACGATACAACCCACTTATAATTCCAATAGAATTCAAATAATCAAACCCATATTCAGTGATACTTAAAGGAATTAACATTTGTATAGTAACCATCTGCATCATTACATCTGGATATGTGATATCTTTAACCAAATTGGTAAAGAGCCCTTTGGAACTTATTAATGCTAAAGCATCCACAGACTCAGCCCAATGAATTAAAATCTGTAAAAAAATAATACATTTAGAAAAAAAACTGATAGTTGACATAATTTAGAAATTAGAAAATACCAAGTATAATCAATAGTTTAATAACTACAATATGAGTAAATAACTCACATCATAGACGCGTGTACGTATTTTTGCATTCATTGCCATTATGGTCTGTAACTTTGATAATATAGGAATTGAAGAAAGGGTTTCCACACTTTGAAATCGTTTAAGACATTTAACTGCATTGTATGAAACAGTCATATCACTGCTTGTTAAACAATCAACCATAGTACATGCCAAATCCACTTGGATGTCCACATTATTATCATTGGCTAACATTTTTTCCAACTAATTGAAAAAAAAATTTTAATTAATGTATAGAATTACACTTAAAAAATAAATAATATTATATTATCAATATTTACCTCTGATAAAATTGTAGATTTAACTGTATCATTTGGATGATGTATAGCACGTTCAATACTGGCTGAATACTTATTAAATGCGTGATTTGGCGGTAAAATAGATAAAAGTTTTTGGAGCAATGCACAGCTCATTTCAATTTGAGTTCTATAAAAAAAATTTAATAACTGCATTATAATAACTAATATTTAAAATGATATATCATGTAATATAATTTTACATACTGATCTGTAGTATTCAAGCAATCAAAAATAAGATTTAAATCTATGAGGTTAGCCGATTTTAATAAATCACTACGGTTCAATTTAGTGAGATAAATGTTGCAGTCAGTTAGTACATCTGCAACATTTGTGTTGTCGATTGATAGTTTATGCATTGCTAATGCAATCAAATTTGTATCAACTAAAACATAATAAAAGAAAGTTATATTATGTATTTTATTTAATATGTTATGATTATTTATGTAAATGTGTTAATAACTAAACGGACATAGATCTTGAGGAATCACATTTCACTTTTAAATTCTAATTAATATATCTGATAAAAAAATAATATTAGAAAATGTTTAAGATAATATGTTTGAAATTATGTCAAATATAATTAGTATAGGCCTAAAGATATCTTTTGTTGAATGTCATAGTCTAATTTTGATGATTTTCTACTAGAAAAATACATAAATCAATAATATTTGTATGTTTACTATTACTACCACCTAGTTATTAACTTTTAAATTATTTTAAAACTTAGATAATATATTATGTGTTTTGGCTGGATACAACTTTTTTTTTTTGACAAATTTAGCGTAAACAGTTTTTTTTTTTTTTTGTGAAATTATACACTATAACAGTACCGCATAACATATCTATGATTCTTCAATTTTCCTTGCAGAGAAAAAATATCGAGTAACATGCTATATTTGTTATGTTATTTATTGCAGTGATTAATAATCATGTGATCTTATGTGGTTAATACTTAATATTTAAATTTGATGCTAAGAGGGGCAGTGGTTAAAAATATATATATATATGTACACCTATCTAACCTAACCGTCCCCCATCCCAAAAAAATACAATAGAACTTAAGTTTTAACCTAAATAGGTACTTATATTATGTTATTATCAATGATTGCTATTGATAATGTTTGCTATTTAATCATTAGCAGGGCTCGTAAGTTCATGCATCTGCATGTTTTTTTTGCTACACAGGAAAACATGCTAACTGAGATACAAATCCGTTTCATAGCAATAATAATATGAAGTTTGACAGTGCATGTTTTTGCATGTTTTGGGTGTCAAGGCATATTTGGCATATAGTTGATTTTTTACAGTCGTTAGTGCATATTATTTCATATAAATATTTGAAAAGTTTCTTGTTTTTATTTACTTTCCCGTTAACAAAATGATAGTATTTGTTTTAATTTTTTTTTTCTAGCGTTACTACCTAAATAGATTTTATGTGTTCTACGCAGTACCACGGAAACAATGTTATCGCTACGATTGTTTTTTGTCAAAACGAAACTAGTCGAAGAAATCGTAGACACATTTTCAAAATTAGAAAGACATCACGGAACTGAAATTAAAAAAAAACTAAATATGTTTTGGACAAAAATATTGGATACAATATAATTTGTAAAATTTCCAAAGTTTTAAGTGCCAAAGAAGACAATATTACAAATTTAGATCTATCCGAAGATATGACTGCAAACGATTTATTGTACTTTAAATATGCACCCCTTACTTAAGCAGATGTTGAAAGATCCTTTTCCATGCTCAAAAACTTATTGGTAGACAATCGCCGATCTTTTAAGTCGGAAAATATAAAGAAAACACTAATCATACAGTGTAATTTCTAAAGTAAATATAATTTTTATAAATATTATACTAAAATACCTATCTCAAAATGAAATTCCTAATATTTCATTCCAAATATTTTTATTGCAGGTGCTGGATAAGGATGAATTAAAGAATATGATAAAGCACAACTATTAATTTTATTTTTTATTTATTAAAATATATAAAAATTAAAACGAATAAAATACTTTTAAAATTAATGGATTTATTCTTATTATTTTAAAATTTGCTCATGATTTTTATTTTTTACATAATGCATATTTTGAGTGCATAATTTAAAAATGTTAGGGCATATAAATGTATATTTTCGAACTTTTTAGTGCATATTTTACCAATTTTTAGTGCAAGAATGCATGCTAATTTATGCATTTTTTAGTGCATGAACTTACGAGCCTTGATCATTAGTAATGATTCATTATCATAATATTATATTGATATATAGTGAAAACATTAATTTTGTAGGATACCTATCAATTAACATACACATATTAAAATTTTGAAAATTTGTAACTGCAAGATAAAATCAAAACCCCACTGCTTGCTCAGCTGCTCCAAGTACAACCTGGTATCAGATAAGATATCATTGCAGAAAGTCAGCCAATATAAAGTCACCCAAAAAAACTATACTATTAATTTACATTTCTCAATTGTTAGTTAGCATTGCGTGGATTAAGTGTGTTTTTGCCATAATGGGGAATTTTTCATGCTTAGCAGGTACCTGTGTTTTCCAATTAATTAGTACATTCAGTACTGTACCATATCAATAACGGTTCCAGTCTATATTTCAAACAAAAAAGTTATGTTAATAACTTTATTATTATACGTATATTTATAAGCATATACAGAGTATAAAGAGTATAAAGTATAAAGAGTTTAGGAGCTAGGTTAGTACTTAGTAAAAATGTATAGAGGCAAGCGGCCCAAAATAAGTTTTGTACCATTTCTATGAACCAGGCCTTGGTAAACAGGCAAACAGTCCAATGGCAATGCATGTAGTAGTCACAAAAAGGTTGGGTAAATATTAATAACCATTTATATATTATTTTGAGATTTCCGATGAAATTTTTTGTATACCTATAAATGGTTGCCAAGGTAAAATGTAAAACATATTATTCATATAGAGTTGGCATTTCTAATGGGTAACGAAATGCACGGGATCAGCTATTTTTTTATATATAGATAGATAAGACCTCTGGGCAGAAGATAGGCAAATTTAAAAAGGGAGAGGACCAACCCCGGGAGGTGCTCCAACAGAGATTTTGAGACTTCCCATAGAATTTTTTGTAAGTAAATGCATGCCATGGTTACATGTAAAACATATTTATCATATAGAGTTGGCATTTTTAATGAGCAATCAAGTGCACAGGATCAGCTAGTGACTAAATAACAACAATTAACAATACTACCAGATGGCTTGAAACGGGTGAAAGCTGGTTCTAATTACATTGTTTCAAATTATGTTCCGTGTTAAATAAATTGAATATTAGAATGTCAGCACATTACCTACAAGGTGAATATAATATTGAACTCAACAGTCTACAACTCCATGGTAAAGAGGGAACTTAGGTTGGACAAGTCAACCAGTGTCGGCCTGGTCACCACCAGGTTAAGTTTACCCGGTGAAGGAGCCCGAGCTTTTTTATTTACACACCACAGGTAAATGCTTAACGAAAATATGGCCTCCTAGGAGCCAGATCCACACAACACTACCTATAAGAGTTAACGCGCGTCACACATAATATAGACAATAGGTATATATTGCATTTTAAGTATTGTCGTTTATTAAGTATAAATCCTATAGTTAATATATGTATAAGTATAAGTCGATAATAACTAACGAGTATGTGTATTGTTACCGTCAACCGCTGTTAGATCCACAGACATGATTACCGGTTGTGTAATGAACTTTTGGCGGAATTCGCGATGTCGACAAATCGAATGAACGACGGTCTACGAGCGGACGAAAAATCGGTGAATTTATTATTACTTGGATAAAACGTATTACTATGAATAGCAATGAAAATACAGGTACAACAGGTAATAGTGGATACCGATTAATGGACACTGGTAAAGTACTATTAGTCTGGTCTGTCAGTAAAATTTAATACTAAATTGCAGTCACAGCGTCTCGGTGGCGGTCTCGGGCAATTGGGCACCGGGTGCCGGGGTGCGCAGTGTTTGTTTTTGTTATTGTTTATATTTTTTCTGCGAAATCATTCAGGACAGCACGACCAACGTGACGATACAACGCACACTGCAGTCGCTCGGTCGTCAGTGGGCACCGACAATGGGAATTACGACGACGACTGACAAATCTAAAATCCCAAAATTGTACAGAAAAATCAATAACATTATATTCTAAAGAAAAGCAGTAACAACTTCTTGACGATTGATTGCTTTGAAGCACGATTATTAAATTGTTTAAAATCAGATAATTATAATCAATATAATCAATGATAACACGTTAAAGTGTTTTTTACCCACAGATATATAATATTATAGTATATCTGTGTTTTTACCGTCCCATAGATGGCGACACAAAATATCCCAAGCCCATACAATCGAGTGTAATTATTATCCGGACGTGAATAAATATTATAATTTATAATTATTCCGTATTCGTAGTCACTGGGGCCTGAGTTTGAGATATTGGAGGGTCAGCAGCCCCTCTTTGTTTCAACATAGGTATATGTGCCTACAACAATAATTTTTTAAAAATTTTACACAAGACTTTAAAATAATTGTATTAATATAGTGTTATATTATAAATAGATAATAATTGTAAATATTACAAAACTATATTAAAATTCTATATTACAGTATTAATATTAAAAAAACAACAGAGTAAATAAGATTTTCGTGAACCTAAAGTTGGCTATGTTATGCGTTAGTCACACGGAGACAAATGATAATACATGCAGGTAGGACGTCTTGTACTATTGAATTTACTATTTACGTACATTAATAATAATTTACCCAACCTAATATAACTATAAATGGAATAATCCATACAAGTAAAAATTATCTCATTAAATTTGACTAAAAATTAATATTTATTTAAAAAAAAATTAAATTATAGAACAATATATACTTTTATAAGTAGAAGTTTTCCAATACATTTATAGTGTTGATCCTACGCATGAGTGGCCGCCTCTCGTGAGACTGACAGTAGGTTAGGTTAACTTAACCTAACCTTTTTTATAGGTTAACTTAACCTAACCTTTTTTATAGGCTAACCGACAGTAATAAAATCCTAGCCCTAAGTACGTCACCACGTAGCATGTAGGTTACAAGTATAGGTATCTGGTACACCTAATTTACTTCCATTTAAAATTTCAAAACTTACATGTTACGCTCAATTGAAGATTTGAACTTTGGTAATCTTCATTTGTTAGTATTTTAAAAAACAATTTATTTAAGTGGATAAACTTAATTTACGTTATTTATTTTGTTTCTTCAATCATAAAGCGTTAGGGTGTGTCATTTAGGCATATTTTCACAATTATTGTTGCTTATAAAATCGGTTAATCTTAGATCTTTTGAAATTTAGTTAGACAACATTGAAATATACTCTGTACGTAATACAATGTGCATTTTAGCACAATAGTTGGTCAATATTATCCCGTCAACATTTCAAAAGAGATTCAATCGATTAATCGAATAGATATTGAAAAAGAAAAAAGCCGATTTTGCATATATTATTTCAACATTTCATTCAGTACATTAATCACCTATGTATGCATGATTTTGAAGCCCACTACAGCAACAGATCTCCTTATCACACCGGAAATCTGAATAACGTTCCTATTCAATAATATTTCAGTTCAAAATAAAAAAGAATAAAAATACCTTCCGCTTTTCAATAACGAAAAATCAATAAACTATACACATTACATTTACCTAACAATAATTTTAAACAATGTTAAAATATACATAAGTTACCTAATTATTGTAAATGTTGCATAATATTATAATATATAGCATATCATTACACAGTGTATAGATTAAATTGCAAATCTTAAAACTAAGTAGAATGTTAAAATTACCACCCCTTTGGGCTTAGAGAGACCTGTAGTAGTTAGTTGTAAAGAATCTGATTTCAAAACCAGCAAGTCAGTTTTATATTTCAAAACATATTCCCCATGATCCAATGATATTTACTTATGTCGTACCTTCATATAGATGTATTGTTCATTATTACCTACCTGTATTTAAAAAACGCATTAATTTATTATACGTAATAATATTATAGTATACAGCTAAATCTATATGACTATATCTATTATTGTCAGATTCTAATAGTACAAAATATATCAGATGTAGCAAACGCAATATTGCATTGCCTAGTCAGGGTTGGTCAGTATCTTAGATACAATTGTATCTTGTAATAGTTGTACCTCAACAAATACAATTTTATGAACTATGAAGTATCGAGTATCTTGTATCACGATACATTTTTAGTCAATGTATCGAGTATTTTATTCATAAATTAATTTTACCGAAAGATTCTCGATACATTAATGCGATACAATAATTCAGCGTTTTATGATCAAAATTAATATTTAATATAATTCAAAATGTATTTTATAAATAGGTTTTGTACCTATTCAGGTAAGTTTACTAGTCATAGGTCATTTTCTGTAGGCTGTAGATGGTTGGTAATTATTTTTCAACCCATTTCCGATGGATAAATCATAATATATAGTTATATCTGTGACATACACTATACGCACATTGAATGGGACTTTACGTCTTTATTGTACGTCTGTACCTTATTGCTTATTAGATATCTGTAATTTGTACATGACCTATAGTCTTACTTTCGCGTGATTATTTTGTTTTATTATTAATGTAATATAGCCAGTCTGCGTTTCGGTCGGCCGTCGGTTAGAATGTGTTTGACTTTCATATAGATAGATACGGTTTTAAAAGATATTATCACTAGTCATTAACACTGATTATAAATACTATAGTATTACTGAACAGTCATTTTTGTATTATTTTCTTTGCCGTTTACAATACTTAACGAAGTGGCCATCCCCACCATTTTCTATGTTGACCTTAGAATTTTATCAAGATTAATAAAAAAAAAAGCGGATAAGTGGATGTCGCTCTGCTGTACAGAAGGTTACAAGTGGGTCAATGTATAATGGATTGTATTAAGGGGTATGAATGCATTGAAAAATTCTATAAAAATGTACTTTTGTATTTTCAATAATATGGTTTATTGAGCGGTTTGAGAGTAAATACATCTATTATCAATATTGTAGAAAAGAAGTTAACCTATGTCTGTATATAAGTTAATTTTAAATATTTTAATTACTTAACTCAATAATTCAAATTGAAAAAGTAAAATATCACAAGTTACACATTTACACGACCCGCATGCACACAAATAGAAAATTGCCTATACTCAACTCCTTAGAAACAGTCAGTATGCGTACTCCTTAAACTTGAATTCAATGATATAATATTATTGTATAAGAAAAACGATTTTCAGCGAAAACGGTTTGTCAGTCTGGATTTTTTATATTGGTTATTATTTATTATAGTCTGTTAGTTAAATTAATAAAATAATATTATTATTTTTATTCATTGCTATGGTAATAAACAAAGCGTTAGAAATCAAAGTCCCATTTTTAGTGGTTTATTGTAATTGATCTGTAGTTTTTCTCGTGGCATTAAATAACTATTGAGAAAATTGAAAAATTACCTCTTTAAAGTACCATCTTGATCCAATTTGCTAAAAGGTAAAATAGGACTATATCGAAGCATTCCTTCTGGTAGAAATTTTGTATACAGGATAAAAAAAAATAAAAATAAACACCATTGTGAAACCACTAGTTTTTAGCTCCGCTCAGAATCTAAAATAAAAATATTGTATTTTTAATATTTTTCAACTACTATTGTAAAAATATATCAGGACCCTTGCATTAAATTTTCACGCTCTTTTACTCAACCAATAAAATTTTATTGATATTTATAGAAAAAAAAACTAAAAAAATTGAAAACTGACTATGTCCGTAAACAGCTCAAAAAGAATCAAATTATTTTCAAAATTTTATCGTGTATAGAAAATGCTTATATAAACATTCAATGAACTTTTCAAGTATCTACAGTCATACGTTTTTTAATTACAACAAAATAAGAAAATCGTTACATGAGAAATCGAGTGAATTTATTGATATTTATAGAAAAAAAAACTAAAAAAAATGGACACTGAAAATGTTCGTAACAGCTCAAAATAAGTCAAAATATTTGACAAATGTTAAAGTGTATAGAAAATGTTAATACTCGTATAAAAATTCAGTCAACATTTCATGTACTTACGATCATTTGTTTTAGAGTTGCACCAAAAACCAAAATTGATTTTCTCAAAAATAGTTTTGCATAAAAATTCACGTTTTTCCTTAATTTGTCTTTTGTTTATCACAGCGCTTTTACTACAGAGGAAATTTTCAACTTTTGACCCCCCAAAGTACCAACTAGATTCACTTTCCTATCAGAAAAGATACTCTGTTGTAGAAAATCCAAACATTTTTACTGTCCTAAAAGGTGATGACAGACACAAAAATTAAAACATTTAAAAAAAACACACATCATTGAAAAATCAATACATTCATCGCTCCGCTCAGAATCTACAAAAATTAGTACCTATTTAAACATTTTGAGATACCTATCAATAACTAATTAAGTGATATATTATGGCAATTTGAAACAAAATTCTTTGTAAACGAGATTCGACAATTTTGAGATATCAAGGTTCGAGTTACCGAGAGTAGACTAAAGTATAATAGTTGTATAATACATCAATAAAACCTTTAAAGTATTTTTACTTTTTAGCCATTTAAAAAGCTTTGATAATGTCCCCTTTCCTCCAAACGCACCCCTTAACAATGCTCTGTAGTCTGTAGTCTGTGTAGAACCAACCCCGTGTGCCTGCAGAAAGTATACATACCTAATATTTTATACCCTGCAGAGCGTGCTCATGGTCCATCATGTTTGCTGTCACCACAGTACTTTATAACATCATAAAGAAATAACGAGGTAGCCCACCCACATATTATAGTATTTTAATTTTTAATATTTTTATGTACCTCGTACGATAGTCGGATTAAACGTAAATAATGTTGAATCCGGAAATGCCGGTCCTATGGAGAATTGTTATCATATAATACGAGACTTCAATTGTACAACAAGATAGGAAAAAATCCGAAAAATGCACTTTTTATAGTGATTGGTCCGAGATATGAATCATTGCAAATGGATAATCATTTCAACCAAAATATTCCAATCTTTTGTCAATCATACCAATAACGCGATAATACTTCTGAAAACTGATTTAAATTCGTTTTTATGTCTAGTTGAGATCGATCGGGTTACTTTTTTAAAATTTTGTTCCTGAAATCCTATACATTTTGTTTGAATAATATTTAAAATTTACAAAATTTGAAATGTTAATTATTCGAAAACTAAATGAAGTATCTTAAAATTTGGCCTGATTGATCTCAAGTCTCATCGCGTTATAAAGTCCATCGGGAGGATTGACAAAAAGTACATGCAAATGAGCATATTACATTGTTTAATGTTCATATGCGCAACGTCGATGAGGTGAATTTTTGTACATGCGCATGCTCAGTGGCGTACGCAGGATTTTTCAATGGTGGGAGGGGGGGAGCTTGAAAAGTAGTTACAATTTTATTTTTGTTTTGTCCAGTCTAATAATTTCAAACGTTTATTCGAGGTATTTTAAAATGTTTGTAACTTTTCAACTTTTCTGGTAGAAAAAATGCTCTGATCATAAGCTTCGATTCCCAATGTATGTTTTTGGAAGCAAATTGGATCTAGTTGGTACTTTTAGCGGGTCAAAATTGAAAATACTCAGTGCTTTTTAAAATAATTGTAGAAAAAAAATGAAAATTTATTAAAATTGTTTGGTAACCAGCTTGGTTATACCATCCTCACTTGGATTGTATTGATTAGTTTAAATTTTTTTTCTATAAATGTCAATAAAAAATTATTTATCAAAAAGTCAAAAAGCTTACGTAGGTTTTTATTATAGTTAAAATATTAACGATAGATAGGCATCATGGTTATTTTTTATAAGCATTTAAAGTTCAAATTTCGTCAAAACCACAGTTAATTTGTATGGCTAGACAATTTAATACAAGATCTTTCATACAAATAGTTCATACTTTTACCGAAAAATTACAGATAATTTTAGGAAAATTGGTATGTAAATACAATGTTTTTTCAAAAATGAATTCATTCTGGTCAGATGTATATGAAATTTACGTCTTGCTTACTATAGTTGACAATTGAAACTTGGTAAATATATTTTTTTTAAGTAATATAATACGGGCAATGGGGGGGGCTTCAGCCCGTTAGCCCCCCCCCCTCTGCGGACGCCACTGCACATGCGGGAGCGCTCCGCTATTTATTTTATACACATGCACAGTGCACACACACAAATTATCACAAACTACGCTCACGTTTACAAGACCCACATGCATACAACTTGGAAATTGCCTATTTTAAAAACCTTAAAAACCGTCCATTTGCAATCCCAAAAACACATAATATTATCATTCTAATAATAAAACAATTTATTATAATATGTTACCGGTGCATTATATTTTGAATGTCCAAGCGGACTTCCCGATATTACACGTCTGACCCGGAAGGAGCGACGAGCGACTGAAATGCTAACGTAACGGCGTACAATGATTTATAGTTTGAAGGTGCACACAGCAATAAAGCATCATTGTGTCCGCACTCATTCCTCGATGTCAATATAGGTAGTGGGTATTATGCCGTACGGATCACTTTATTCACTTATAGTCACACGGCGACAACAACGATACGCCCTTTGATCGCGCGCCGGTATACCGGCTTTAGTAAGCCGTGCATAAAGAACATAATAATATAATAACGAATATAGTTCAGGTCTAGTGTGTGGTCCTGATATATATATATATACACACACACAGCGCCGGTCTAAGTACAATAGCCCACCAGTGTACCTAAAAAGAAAACCGCACGCACTACAAGCGTCAAACCATGGGCGTTACGATAAAGATTAACTGCAGCTTAATTCGTTTGTTTATACCGAACATGCCGATGCGCAGGTACCCGGTACCCGGTTACAGGGACAATACAGATCCTGTGTACTACAAATACAAGCAGGAAGATTTATTAAAAAAAAAGCTGTCCGGAAATCTCGGGGGTTGCCGAAAAAAATTGTTTGAACATAATTTTCGGAGAAAAAAAGATCCGCCGTTGTCTGTTTATACTTTATTCTTCAAACCTTCGTGGTTTAATGTTTAGGCGTCGTCGGCTAGTGGGTGATGTGGTCGTAAAAAGAAAAAATAGTGGATGTAAGCCAGTTTGTTTCATTATTGTTGACCAACTCAAAAAAAACTAAAAAAAAAAAGATAAAAATACCCAACATCTCGAATAGAGCATGCGTGAAAGAATATAAATCTTAAATGATGCTGTAAAAATGATGTTATTTTAAAATTTTACTCTGGTTTTTATCTCATAATTAGGAATAATAATAATTAATAATAGTACCTATATAGACATGCAAATCGCAATATTTTATTAGAAAATTGTGAAACATTATTTTGATACAATGTCTAGTACTTAAAATAGTTGTATATAAGCAACTATAGTTATAGTTATAGATAGTGCCCCTATGCAGACGACTCACAAGTTAAATATATTAATGAGCATAAACACAATTTTTAGTTTTTAATAATTAATTATTATTAGACAAAACGTTATTTTAAATTTATTTTATTTATCTTATATATTTGTCTAATTAAAAGATAAACAATGTTATCGGAAATTAAATACCACATTAGTACAAACATTTTTTTTTAAAAATCCGTTTAAAATCCGATCTTTGCAAGGTCATTAATCCAGCCTAAATCAGCGTCTATAATACTCCAACCGGACTTGAACCGTCCGTTTTTTTTTTTTTATGCAGAAATAATTGTACATTTAAAGTACACTTTTTCGCGATTTATAACCAATCTAGACAGGGACTTGAAGTAATAAAAGTGCCAACTATCGGCGCAAATACCGGGCGGTAACGGCGGCGGAACCAGCTTTGGTACATTATTTAGCACGACAACGTACCCATCTGCGACAACGGCCGCTCGCTGCGTTTCAACAAATACAATTATTTACAAAATAATAAATATACATATCGTCATATTACCGTAGGAACCAATGCGTCGCATGTTACAATTTACAATAAGTATATATTATATATTATATGAACTATATACTTATACATATAATAACGTATAATATATATATATTACACAAAAGACTTAGGCCCGTATAACGAGCGAGTCGAAACCGCGTAAATCGCGATAGACGGACGGCCCGCGTCCAGGATCTCGACGAGGTCTTGATCCCCGTGCCCGTTTGACGGACAAACGTCAAGTGCGGAACGAATACACGTATAACATTATATCGAGGTACGCTCCGAGGGGGGAGACGCCGTGCAAAAAAAAAAAATCATAATAATAAAAATACCGAAAAAAACATCGAATATAATGGACAGGCATGTAATAATAGTAATAATAATAATAATAATATAAAAAAAGATACCCAGTGCACGCACGCGTTCCCTGCTTCCCTCGTCGTTGAGATCCTAATCTCCATCGTCGCGGGACCGACTATAATATATTATAATATAATACAATATTATCTACACATATTATGTATACACATATATAATATATATATTTACTATGCCTGTGCCTACCGACGCGCACGCGCGCGCGCACACATCTTTATTTAACATCTTTACACCTGGACGGCGGCGCACGGGACCGCTGTGTGTGTTGTAATCCTCCTCTCGTCTTATCGGTTGCGGTTTTTAAACCAATACCTACCGTTTTCGAGACATTGTAAGGATTATTATTATTATTATTATTGTGCGTAGTGCGTGTATATAAAAAGGGAATAATAATAATAATAATAATAAAAAAAAATCCTATATACGATACGCGATCTGGAATTTGTTTTTCTTTTCGCCCCCGAGTCTCGTTATAATACCCCCTCCTCCCCTAAACCGTCGATATCTTCATCGCGTTTCGCCTTAATCGGCGGGCCGGTCGAAACGAAAAAAACCAAAAACCGCAGCACGCATGTCTTATTAAAATATTATCCGTCAGACGTGTTGTGAGACTTGGTATTTGACTAAGTATTTTTATATGAATCATTCGTGTTTGGTTTGCGATAGTATTATTGTAGCGCATTAAAACATTGTAATATAATATAAATCGTTCGATCTCGACGCCACGTATCGGCGGGCTATTTTACATTGTTTGTTCCGGTTTAGGCAATTAGGCGTAAAAAAGTCTTAAAATACTTGATCAATATTTATTTTTCAGTACACAGATTAGACGTAATTGTTGAACAAATAATATCAACTGCGCATAAAACTACCCATATTTTGGACAATCATTAATATTAATCGATGTTATTTCGATGCGATAAAATACAATTTTCTATACAATATGTGTTTGGAATAATCCGTTTTAATAAAAGTGCTCTTTCGTAACGTAACGTGTCACATCGTTCGATATAGAAATACAAAATCAATACGATTCTCGACTTTAATGTTTCCGATAATTTTAATTAATATTATATGCTGTGTATTTCTGTCATTACGGTGGAGTATTTTGTCTTTGTCTCGGAGTAGCTCCACAGGCGTATCCGGCGGAAATCCATTCTTAAGAAACTACGAATACAATATACATTATAGCCTATAGGATTTTATAACAGAAAGTTAAAGAACCCCAGGAAAGTTTAAAAATAAATATTTTACTGAGAAAATATTGAATAAACCAGAGGTAATAATAATATACGGATTTTTCCCGTGAACCGGGTGCATATATATAGGTACCACAGACGATCATAACGATTTTAATTTTTAATTATTTTCTTATTTTCTTTTAACTTTTCTATATTTGTTCACAATTAAAGTATTTTAATCGTAAACTGTTTGGAAAACCAAATATAACCAAGTCGTAAATTGTGTAGAACAGACAGCAGCATCGTTTCCGGGAAAAAATATTATTTCCTATATTATACAACCGTAATAATGTAATGATAATATTAAAAAGGAATTATAATATAAAGACGTATAAGCAATAAACGTTATAAATTAACTATAATAGGCCGTAACGTATCAAACATCAACATTTTTTAATGTCAATTTACATAAAATGTATTTCCAAATCCTTTGATATTAAGGAATCTAAAATGTACTTACACGTTTACGAAACATATTTATGTAAATTGCGATCACTAACCCAACCTACATTATACTAACTAACTTAATTAGCTGTAATAATTGTTCATTGTGAACGTCTATAATTATAATATTATTATGAATATAAAAGCCGGCGACATCTCGAAATTAAAATTCCGTATACGTTTATTTAATAATAATATTTTAATTAGCAGCACACATAATGCGCATTGTATACGCATTAATTGTAAATAAACATTAGTATTTAGTATTGAGAAAAATGTCTTCAAGCATAAAATGTAAATTTATTTTACTTCGTTTAAAATTTTTTTTCTCAAATACTAGATAAATATGTTTTATGAAAAACTGAAGTTGTATTTTCATATATTTATAGTTTGAATAATAAAAAGTGACTGCCGTATCTACAAAAAAAAAATGTATATATTGTTATTTATTTTTAAACGTTATAATATATTATGATGATATCCTCTCGGCTCTCCGTGTCTATATAGCTCCTTTAAAAGATGTTAAGGTCTCAAAACCCCAATTCTTTGTTAAATTCCTATTGCGCAAGAGAAACCTTAAGAACAGTGCAGTTTTTTTTTATCAAGTACCTAACGCCAAATAAATACCCTCGACAGTATTTCCGTTTATTTGTTTTTCTTTTTTGTTTACGGATACCACGAATTCGAGATCAAAATCAAAAGAGTATCAAAGTATTACATATTTCAATCGAGAGCCTTCGTTTGTAGGTAGTTTGTAGTCAGTAGGTAAAATATTATAGTCGGTGAACATCAAACGTATTATATCAAAAGCAACTGATTTTAAGGTAAAATTTCACAAAAAATTCTACGTGATATATCCCGTACTTACGTCTTCCATAAAACTCCCAAGAATACTGCAGTGTCATAGTGTAAATAATTCGCATGTATATTCAATTCAATGAACTATGGCTTTATATTGATCAAAGCCAACGTATAAAATGTTTTGTGTACGTATCGGGTACAAAATTGATTATTTTGTACACGCGTTTATTTTTTAATTTCTCCTACTTATCTATCGTCATAATTTTAAACTTATATACACAGATAAGACTGCTTGTGCTTATAAGTTATAACTAAGAACACCTGCACGTTGTAAATTCAAATAGCTTTTTTTATTTTTAGGTTGTTTTTTGAAATGCAATATATTTGATCACATCCAATTACCGAAGTATCAATAAATATGATGAATCTAAAATGTTGCATTTTTATTGCAGTTCATTCGTTTTAACATGAGGTTTATATTGATATACATTTTACGAGTATACTGTATACAGTATGAACGAAGAAAACAAAATCAATTGTGATTCGAAATATTATTTAGACCGAACTCAATGACTAATAAAGAAAAACAAAAAAAAACTTAACTTTTTCCACTGTTTAAATTTGTAATAATATTATACATTACTACATTATTGATTATATTTACATTATCTTGTAAGTGTTTTGTATAATTATTAATAAAAATTAATAATTGACTTATTAGTATTACCAATGTATTTAGTATATTAGAAATGTTCTTTGATTTTAGATAGATAATTTTTAAGGGCATTATACTGCCATTTGCTGTTGGAAACATTTTTAGATATTTCTCATTTATAAATGCTTTTTGATGTTACCTAAAATTAAAGGAAATTGGAAATTAAAGGAAATTAAAATCCCGATTATCGTTATAATATCGATGGGCATAGAATAATCGGATTATTGGATACCTATTGTACTTTTATTGACCAGGAAATATCGATGACGGTTCTATAAAAAAACGACATGGTGTCGGTGATGTTGGACGGCTGTTTACACAATTTATTTATTAAAGTATAGGAATATTATTATACAGGTACCCCTCACTATATTATACACGCGCATACGTAAATTATACGAATTCGAGATAACTGTACATCACACATAAGGGTAGAAAAGTGAAATATTATAAAAAAAAAAAAGGGAAAGGAAGAACTCAACGGCGAACGTGCCGCTTCGTACCTATATAAATATTTAAACGGAAAAAAACTTATATTAGTAAGATACTCGTTGCATCTATTAGTGGAAAAACACAAAAGCGAGGCGAGGCAAAAAAAAAACATAACTGTATTGATATAGGCGGCGGCGGTGGCGGCAGTCGATTTTTGAAGGGTCCAAAAATATATATAAAAAAAACAGCTGCCCGCCAAATGTCCCATAACCCATCCAGGTGCATCTTGACCACACCGTCTCCCTATATTATTTTATTTTATTTTACTTTTTTTTTTTTACTTTTTTGTTGCCTTATAAACCTGGTCAGTAGTGGGTGACATATTACTTTTTGCGGGCCTTTTGTGTCTGCTAAATCTACCCCTAAATAACCGGAGAATGTTTTTAAGTCGCACCGGCCGATATATGTTCTCTGCGCCGTGAATGGGGCGAAACAAATAAAAAAAAAACTGTTAAAAAACGTCGATGCGTCGTCCACGTGTGCACCACACAATAAATAATAATGTATATAATAATATATACGCCTGGCACATAAAGAAATGCATAAGGATATGTACATATATATATATAGATAGGTACCTATATTTTTGGACGTTCGGCATATATTGCTCTGTTCAAAAGACACGACGACTTTTGTTCGGTTCGACGCCGAACACACGACACAGGGTCCATCTGTGCACCGGTTTCTTAAAATATGAAATTTCAAAAATTATGTTTCCGGTTAAAATAATAATATATAGCCAATAGCCATTTATGCACCCGGAGCCCTATTTAGGGGGGCCAGGGGAGCTGGAGCACCGGGTCCCGACATTATTAAGGCTCCCACATATTACTGTAATATACAGTCGTATACGATTTATTTATATCAATCAACATTAAATAATAATATTACTTATAGACTTATGGTGTATATATTTATTAATAATCTTAAAATATAAATTTAATATAAAAAAACAAAATCGCAAACAAAAACCGGAAATTATATTTTAAGTTAAGTCTCCCCACAAAATAATTAGCTAAATAGAGCTCTGTATATAATTGACCTTATATAATATGTAATGTATATACTACCATATATACTATTGTAACTTGCAAGATGGAAGGACCAAAGGGGTTGTGATTAGATGGATTTTAGGAGCTTAACTTGCCTCCAAACAATGGTAGAGATATTTTTCAAATCATTGCTATTACACCCGATATTTTTACGATACGCATATTGAATGTTGAATTCGAATGCCCTTACAGCAGTGGTGCGCAACCTTTTTTGATCCACGACCCCCCAAAATAATTTATTTTTAATACGAACCCCCCTTCCTACCAACATTATGTAAGTGTGTAATTTAAATTTACTTTATATATAGTATATCATACTTTCTGAAGCTAATCTTTCTAAACAAATAACACATTTTGGCTCACCTTTTTCAACATCGAAAGTGAATCCAAACTTGAT
This sequence comes from Sitobion miscanthi, assembly GCA_008086715.1. Lineage (NCBI taxonomy): Eukaryota > Metazoa > Arthropoda > Insecta > Hemiptera > Aphididae > Sitobion > Sitobion miscanthi. The sequence goes on from CM017802.1 coordinate 26,117,550, forward strand.
GTAACTGTCTTGGTATTTACGGTCTTTTTATTAACTTTTCGACTGGTTTTTACATCTGACGACATTTCCGATACCTTACGAACTTTAATTTCTATAGCACTTTCATCATCACTATTCATCGGTCGTTTAATTAAAAATGTATCCATATCGTTTTAGTTTGTATATTATAAAATATTAAAATATTAAAAATGTGTTTAAAATAATACAAAATACAAATAATTATTACAAGCTATATAAAATTATAAGCATTGATACGATCAACTCAACGGCTCGTACATGACTATCGGACTATTTCATAATAACCGTAAGATTAAATAAAATTACTGATTAAATTAAATTTAAAAATAACCCATATACTACGTGGTTCAATAGAACTTGTATCGCAACATTAAGATATGACATAATGTCATAATATTACGATTGACACAGCCATCAACGGTACAAAATAATTTTACTTTGTATAAAACTATAAAATAATATAAAATATACATAGTATAAAACTTTTTCATTTGGTGATTACTGGCGACCCCCTAATAAAATTTCGCGACCCCCAGGTTGCGCACCACTGCCCTACAGTATATTCTATTTTTCTCCATTTCTCTATACAACCGATAGCGCTGGAAGTTGATGAATTTGATTTATTTAATGTATTTACTGAATGATACAAAAAATAGCCATACAACTTATAATAAGCATAGAGTTAATGCAATACTATAAAAATTGGGTTATAAAACAATAATTGTTAATACTGTACATACTTGCAATAAACTTACTATAAATTTAGGATTTCATCTTTCATAATATGTAATGAATAGAAGAATGATTACAACAGTGGTTTGCATCCGCCTGATATATTTATTACACGTATTTTCATAACTTGTATACCTATATTGAGTATTGACGCATTTGAATATTGATACATGTTTGTGTACTTTCTCTACTATGAGTTTTTACAATAAGTACACATAATTGGTTTTTAAGTAATTTCGTTTTTCATCGAATATTTAATACATTCTAGAAATAAATTAAGGTTATTTTAAATTGGTTTTTAAAAGCGTATTCATATTATGTTTGACGTAATTTTATTTTTCACCGAATAATACATATTTATGCATTCTGTAATAAATGAAATCATTAAGAATTATGTAAAGGTGATTTTAAATTAAAAAGTATTTTTTTTAGAATGATAATTATTTTTCCTCGACGCACGATGTCATAAGACAAGTCGGACGAATAACGATTTTTGTCAGGTTTGTACGATTATTTATACTTAATTAAAATGGACCTATAATGTAGGTATAATATTATAGGTCACGTTTATAACATCGTTATCTTTCATTCAGTACACGATACTTATATACAGTATATACATCGTCACTGCACCTGATGTGCGAGAACGTTCCGTCGTCACTCGGCGGCTTAAAAGACCACCCGAACGAGGGGTTAATATTATAATCGATAACCGCTGAACCATCGGCCGTTCGATTACGATCAAAATTCAAGTTTTTTTTTTCATCAGACCCGACACTTCAATGATTCCGCTCTAAAACGCATAAACTCATTCAACATGTTCACAAAAAATAATATATCTTATGCAGCTCAACATACTGCTTACATAAGGCGTGTTAGACGAACAAGACTAACCAATCGCATTCTGTTGGTAAAATTGTTGGATGTATCGGCTAACAAATAACAATTTAGAATTTAGTATTAGGTGAAATACCATATCGCCCAACGAACGGGCAATATCATTAAAGTACGTTATTATTTTATTTATATTAATGTAGGTGATCACTGATCGTTAAACATTATACAAATTTAAAATACTATCAAATGTCGAACAAAAGGTGTTTCTAATAATTTTTCCTAATTATATTATTTGTAAAAAAAAAAAATAATTTAATAAATTGATCTTATAAAGTACAGCTTGCGTACACACATATTATGTATAGTAAATATGTCGTTCAAACTATATGGTATCTACAAATTTGTTTGAGTAGAGTTTTGTACATGATAAGTTTGACTTTGATGGAACAGTGTGCTTGTTAATTAATTATTACACAATAATATTTTATTTATTTTTGAAGGCATTTAAAAAAAAGATAGTATAATTTATTATATGTCGAGTACCTATTTCATCATAAAATACGCATATGGTACTCACGACTTGAAATTGTACTATTATTACAAGTATTATCGTATTTTTACATTTATTATGGATCATCAAAATCAATATCACAATATAATCATAATTCATAACTATTATAATATTCACCTCGAAACGAACGGTCAGAACAACAGTTATTTTTGCATTCGAGTGCGGTTTGAAAGGGTTGAAATTAAATTAAAACACACGCTCGCTGATCCGAGCGAAGGAGATAAAGCAAACAATACGAAAAAGTTTTCGACGCAAGAAAAATAAATATTTTTTCGACAAATTGAAATCGATTGTTTTTTTTTTTTTTATTCCGTGTTTGTTTCCGCATTATACTTCCGACGCTTCTCTCGTATAAAACAATAATAAAATATTTATGTTTTCGCGAGGACGAGAACTACCCAGTGCCCCCACCCACGTATATATATATAATATATATACCTTGTACCTATAATATATATATAGCTGATACCGAGACACGGGTAAAAACCACCGTACACGCGGACAGTAAACATTAGTTCACCGAGAGTGTACATACACCATGCAGAGGGTAAAAATAGTTTTCCTCCCTCGCAACACACACCCCGTCTTCTCGCGTACAACCGTTACTTATATATTATTATACGTACGCACGCACGTACACAGACACACACACATACATACATATAGGTAGTTCTTTATACTGTACAAATCTATATACTCGTACGGCTGTATATTATTGTTGTTGCAGTGCCCATTTTTTTTTTCTTCTCCTTTCCGTCCACACACGCGCAAACACGGTCCGACCTCACGGGCAAACACACGCTGTTCATCGTGAACGTTTTATTGGCTTATTGTCCCCGAAAACAACGGCAAGACGCCCGCCACGCACTTTCTCTCGGTGCCCATAACTCTTGCGCGTGAATTCCGTAACGAATCGCAGGCCGTACACTGCACCTCGCACGATGCGGACCGCATTGTACGCGTCTCGTCACATAATGGGAGCGCACGCGATTAATGTACGGTACCTATATATATATATATAGGTTGTAGAGATTGCGCAAAAATCTCGACGACGAGCCCCGGCACCGACTGGAGGTCCCCGGCGAGACGGCCGATAATCCATAATATCACATTATTATTGTTATGTAACATCGCCGGAGGAATCGTTCGGGCGACGGAACTCCTGCGGCAGACGCGACATCGTTTTCTCCGCCGAATTTCGGTGTCCGGCCAGCGTACCGCGGGTGTTGCGGCACGATCGTCGAAACCTGCGCCGCACCGTAGCCGCAGTGATACGGTCTTACACGTATATTATACGCGTCGTATGAACACGCGGAGTGTGCGCTGCGCACGGCGGCGAGATTTCGGGCTATTCAATGTACAATAATACTCGTTTTTTCCATTTTTTCCCATAAATATGTGTGCGCGCCTCTGTGTGTGTGTGTGTGTGTGTGCGCGCCTCTGTGTGTGTGTGTGTGTGTGTGTCTGTGTGTGTGTGTGTACGCGTGTGAATCGTATCCTTTTATTGTCGACGCAGTTTTTACATCGGGTTTCAACGCCGTAGGCCGAATATAATATAATATATTATATATCATATTATTATCGATATTGTACGCGTGTGGGTGTATAATACAAAATAATGGTCATCATCGGAGGTCAGGACGGGTGAAAAAAAATGCTCGCACACACAAACACGACGATCTCCAACCGTGCGAAATATGACGGCGACAAAAAGAATCGGTTAAATTTGGACCATCTATTATGTTCGCGCAAACCTATGTAGTGACTAGTTATGGACGTTTTCGATACCTCACGCGCACCTTTTTCCGTTCCGGCCAATTTTAAAACATCGCGGCGACGATTTTTAAAACATTATCATCATTTTTTTTCCCTTACGCCCTTCACAAATCCATAAATGCACGCGTATAATGGATTTTTTCGATATAGTTTCCCTATAGAAATGATCCCCATGTGAAATGGGTTCAACACCACGTTTCTCAAAACTCGTTTGTACGACGACTGCGGGGGTACCGTGTTAAAATTTGGACCAGAAATGTTTTGTATGCCTAATGTTCTTCTGGTACACGTATTACAATATATTATATATATATATATATAATACGAAGTCGTAAATGGACTAATGATATTTTACGTACTAAATATACTACACGACTGCAGTCATCATTAATATAGTTGAGTTGAGTATAAAAAAAAAAAAGAAACCGACTGCATAAGATACACAGAGAAGTGTAATGATTTAAAAAAAAAGGTGAGTTTCCCGTAAGAATATTCACGTTTACATAATGTTAAAAACGTTTACTTTTACCAAATGTGACTCAGATAATAGTTGGGTTTCCGAACACAAATAGATAACAAACGATAAAAACTAAAAACTAAGTTTATACGTTTCTTTGCTAGCAGACAAACAATATAACAATAGTAATAATTACGATACAAATCGTTTCCTTTTAATTATGGTGTGGATTTTTCATCTGATATTTGCATTAGAATATAAATAAATATAAACTATATTGTGAGACATGGACGCGTAAGGTAAACAGAAATAATAATATAATGATTCAAAATTACATAATTGTATTCATATTAGTTGTACATTGTAGTTATTTATCCGCATAAAAAGAATGCAAGTATATCCGACACCGTCTAACTATTTATTATTTTCGTAAACCTAACAACCATTTAAGTGGTTTTTAATATAATATTATGTAAATGCAACAAATATTTATGTTATTATTATATGCAACAAACAATGTTACAGCGTTTCACAAAATTCATAAATAAATCAAATATTAAATGTTCACACCACGTTAAATTGTTAACTGCAACTTGTTAACAATGTAATAAGTCGAAATCGTTTGTGTATTGGAATAACTAATAATTAGTAATATATTTTTATACCGTACAACTTCCGAGTGCGGACACAGAAAACATATCGAATAATAATATTTAATTAAAACGTGTGTAATTTTTTAGAGAAAATAGAAAACAAAAAAGTTGCAATAATACGTCATCAAATACTATATTTTGTAAATCACGCACGGCTTGCGCGCTATTCAAAATTAAATTAAATTTAATATAATATTATATTAAATAAATTAATTAATCTTTGTCGATATTTTTACTATGATAATTGCGATTTATCGTTAACACTATAAACATCACCAGTGACATGTATAATATGAACTTTTCTCACGCAGGACAGTAGACAGTAAATACTGAACACCTATGAATAAGTAATACAACATGTGCAATCTTTCTCTCGGTTTTTTTTTTTAATACAGGTACCTACATCATTTCAAACGTGAAACTTCGAACACTCCGACAAATAACAACACGATCCACTGCAGACCGCTAAAACCTTAAACGCGGATCCGTATAAGCTGCGTCGGATGACGGTCAAACTTAAGATCAGAGATTGAAGACAGATACAAGATGGACGTGCGCGACGACACGGCGTGTACTGCGAAACGTTACGTTTCATTTTTACCCGTAAAATTTTTATTTTCAAATCGCCCACATCTATAGCAATACAATGTCATAATGTCGTCATATCGATCTCATCGCCGCGCATAATACGGGAAAGCGGCGGAAAAAGAGTCGTACGCGCGCGTCACACCACTTACAACAATGTCGCTTCATAACACAAAATTGTAATGTACATAGTATACGCATCGTAACGGCCACGCATAATGTAGCAGCAGATGACCGGGTCCGGGTGTTCCGAAATCGGACTCGCTCTCGGATTTCGCTATTAGCCGGGCGGCGGGCGTCCACCGTTTCCCATATTGTTGTGTCGAGGCGCTGCGCCAACCCTATCCCCTGCAGCAGCTCTTTCCCGTACACACGTCGCACGCACACTCGCGCACGTTTTCGCATAATAACGACGAAAGGCCAATCGCATATGTGGTATTATACGTTTTATTATATATGGGTGTAGTACAGCCAAATGTGGTGAAATCGTTGAAATCGCGGGGGTGTTGTACAGCGGTCGTGGGGAGCAGCGCGGCGTGCACTACGCTCACAATATATAATATTATATGTTATGTATATCGCGACACGCACACAATCGGACGGGATTTATACGCTATACATTTGCTCGGCATTAAAGATAATTCGGATCGCGGCGACCGGCCGACGGACAATTCGGACAACAGACGACACATGCGCGCACACAAAAAAAAACATATATATACAATAATAATAAATAAATAAATGATCAAACCCGAAACATAAAAGTGCACACCTATAGGCCAGCACAAACATTACACTATTATAATGTATAAGTGCCGTAATACCGTTATTGTGTGTCCTTTTCTTTTTTTTTTCGGACGAAATAATCAAAAACGGCGCGGCGTGTGCGCGTATCTCGTTCGGACCTAACGGTTTTCGTGCTGTGCGTACCAATTGCGCAATGCAATACAATAAAAACTCGGCATGATTTGTGTCGGCGCGCGCGCGAATATATATATATGTATATAAAAGATCTTAGGAACCGGTGGATTAGTGTCCCACGACGATTTTCGTACGGAGCGAGTTGCGGGGGATGTGGAAGGAAAAAAATAAGTCTAGCTACCTAAGGGTATGTGTGTGTGTGTGTGCGTGTACGTACTCTCTCTTCTCGGAGACCCGAAGAATCGATATTGCGCAATACGCCGTGTGTATTATATTATTACACGGTACACGCACACATATTTATTATATTATTATATTGTATAAATATACAGTACAAGCTTGAAGATGTATAATATGGATCAGGACAAAAGTGATATATATATATGTTATATACATTATATACGCGTACTAGAATCGTGTGTGTGGTACGAAATTGGAAAGTGTGCGACACGAAATGATTTCTCGTATCGTTCAAAACCATAGGTTTAATTCTATAAATCTATATAAATCTTATATCACGCAAGCGAGCGCCTCCCGTTGTCAAACGGGCAACATTTGATATTATACTAAAATATCGACGAGGCGGCTTCGGTACAGAGTTCGGAAACGATCGCTGTGTCCCGTAGATACAGCTAACCAGAGAGCCACGGTGTTTTTTCCCGTAGAGCCGACTCGGAAAACTCCCGCGCGCATTGACGGCATTTCAGCGGTACGCGAAAACATTTCTATAACATTGTTGAACCTCGCAGCTCGTGAAAAAAATGCGTTATTATTTATTAATATATTTACCGCTGGTAAAATGTCGAAAGTTTGGAAAACTCACTTTGTACTGAAATTTGGGACGAGGTAACTTCACACTGCACCGTGATAACGTGAACCGAGGTTTTTGGAAAAAAGTCAAAAATAATTTTGAAATTTATAGTAATTTGTTATTGTGTTGAAGTGCTTCAAGCGTTCGTAATGTTTATATTGATGGACTAAATGGTAAATGGTAATCGGTTTAACATATTATGGTAACAGTAGCGTAGGTATTTAACTATTGTTAAAACATACTTTTTCAATTTTGTAACCGTACACCGTATACCTAAATAGATAATAGACATCAGTTTTACTAAAATGCTCAATGGAGATTGACTGAAATGTGGTATCAGCAGAGTTGAAAATCTGAAAAAACAATTTCATCATTCAATTTTAAGAAAGCAACAATCAGGATTTATATCCAAATATAAAATTTCTTTTTAAAATATTGTGTAGATACCTACCATAATGGTAAAAATTTAGACACATAGTACGCCGCTTACGAACCACAAGATTCAACCAAACACAACGCAAAATTATTTTTCAAAAAACAGTGCTGAGTATAAAGTTCATTCCATACTCTTAATATTGGAGTAAAATGTCGATATATACAGTTTTGAATTTTATTTTTCACGATAAATGCTGTCAAATAAAAACTGAGAAGAAAAAAGATATAGTGCTGCTTGTGTTTCATTAAAACTAACAAAATAGAAAATACACACTCGATGGCTGGTAATAACAAATTATCTAATGAGGAAGCAGGAATACAAATCAAATTAGGAATATAATAAAGTGGATGGAGAAGTTCAGTTGTCAAATAAAATATAGAGATGATGCAAAATGTTTTAATAGTTAGTCAGTAACTTTTGCAAAATAAATAACACAAATTAGAACAACGTAATAATTTCAAATCTAAGAGCGTACGCTGTATTTGTATATTATGATACACGGTAAGCTCAGATTTTCAAAATGGATAAAGAATACCTACGTTTTGACACTATTGTAAAAAAAAAAACTTTACTTGACTTAACTTAACTGTACTTCACCTCTATCACTCGCCCTTGTACTTTTTCTGTAATTCGAGACATTCTAAAGTTTGAACACATAAACAATATTCCTAATCTGGTCGATTGTACACGATTTTAGGCCAGCGACTCATAAATATTTAACACAAAAATATCACAACGCGAAATAAACAATATTTAATTAGATATAATCATATAATATGTATACCAAAAATCGTATATTGACTTTACAATTATAGACAATGACTTGGGCGCCTGCGTTCGTTGTGTACGTATACAAAAAGAACGACGCGATTTTGATTTCTTTATAAATTATATGTTTAACTCTTTTTCGTCTCTAGTTTATAATGGTTTCCGAAACGGCCGAATTACTACAAGCGTACAGCGGAGGTCGTAGTGTTAAGCGATCCGATTATTTAAACGACCCGTACGAAGTATTTCAAAGATTTATACGCAGCAGCCAGCCAAAAACCCTCCTCGACGGTTCACATTTTACTTTTCCATCCGTGATTTAAATAACACCGTTTTTCAACCCGGGTGTTGAGCGATTGTATTTTTAATCGTGCCAAGTGATCTAGGTGTTTTATTACCCTATCATAATATTTACAAATATTCATTTTTTTTTTATAAGTAAGGAGGTAAGTATACCTCCTTGTTTTTGCTTAGCACTTCGAATATTTAATAAGTAATGACCGTCTGTAGTTCATGTTGTAATACAAATTTAGATTTCTATTTTCTATATTACACATAATAACAACAATATAGGTACGTTCGGTTATATAACTAATAAAATGTTATTTTATATATTTTGTGCTACCTGTGAGGTTGTGGATAACACGAATCGCGTATGCGGGTTGTCTCGCTGTACTGGCACAATGCGATTTTTAAATTGGAAATCGACTTTCTTCGGATAAAATATGTAATTTCGTACTATTTGAGTTAATTTCCATGGATTTATTTCAAAAAACCAATTATTCAGTATTCTTGATGATTATTCCTGATTGGAAATAGTAATAAGTATAATAATTAGATATATTATATAAATAAAATGTTTTCAGATGTCAAGAATAAAATATAATATAGTCACACTGATGCGTACAAGATAAGCTGAATAATATCGTAACATAATATTTATAATAGGGGTATATTGATTTATAAACTGGTGTTGTTACAAAATGTATTTTTTTCGAAGCCTATTTTATAAGTGGGTTGTACACTAGTGTGACACGAGTACACGGCATATCGACGGGATATTTTATTTGTATAGATATATTTTTTTCCAAAAAGATTTAATGGTTTTTAAGACTTGACATTTGACCATTCGAGTAGAAAAAAAGGATTATTTAGTGACGATTGTGAGAATTGGGTCGTCGGATACAGGTCAATGTGTGTTTACGACCGTACAATATTTAATCCAAAATCAAAATATATATTATTGTCACTTGGAAAATATAATAAATGGTTTTTTTTTTTTAAGGTAAAAGGTAAAACCCAAAATCCTACACACGTAGGTACACAAACGGACATTCCGTATTTTACAACAAAAAAAGTATAATGTATATAAGTTATATAACAATACAACTAGAAATAACGATTATTTATATTCTGACGGATGAAGTGTGCGGAATATATTTCTTTTTGAGCGACTGTACAACAAAAAAATATAGCAAAATTATTGCCAACTCAACGATCACCGCCCGTCACACCACCCCCGTCGGAGGACCGAACCCGGTAGAAGCAACAATGACATGCAAAAATCTGGATATTTGTTTGTGACAATATTTTTAAAAATCCCTATAGGCATAATGCATTTTTTACGACCCTTTTAGGAGACCCAAACGTCTTTTAATGAAGTCGCCGTCGACGTTTTTACTTTTCCACCACCGCCCCCGTGTCTACCGGTATTTTTTTCCTTTCTTTGGCCACGAAGAAATATTGATTGATCGTATCCTCCGCAGAAATACGTATCACAAAAAGGTCATTGTCACGACGCACACAGACCGCCGTTTCCCCATTTTGCGGCACACAATAAACACAAAAACACATATATGCACACAGTGTACACTAAAACCTTCGGTCTAATCACCTCCTCACAGATTTATATTTATTTAATGCATTTCAAATACTCGCTCTTCCCAACCGTCGTCACCGTCTTATTGCATATCGAACCGCACACCGAGTTGAAATCCATATTATGTTCCGCCTCTGTGAGTTCGTGTCACAAACGCAAAAACCTGAAATAAAACAGTTTGGAATCTTCAACAGTGTAATTTTAATTCGATAATATAATTTACTATATTACACTTACCTACTGTAATCCTGAACACACAACGCAGCAGTTCCGATAAAGTGCTCTTTACACATTTTTAAGTTTGCAGTGGTACAAAGACGGCCTTTTGTAAATTATGCAGCTTATAATAATTCACGAGTCTATTCGCAACATTTTCAAAATATTCTTCTGTTTATTTTAATTTTTCTATTCTATGTTTTTGTGTAACATTACCTTCGATTCATATTCATGTACCTACGTTTACGTCTTAAATGCCTGTAAAATGTAATTCTATCCAATATAAAACTATAAAATAATGACGACGAGTTGAACGTCGTTTTACCATTTTTTTAAAAACCAAATAATATTATGGTTTCCGTTTTTTTGTACCAATGTCTGTACATACTTGGAGGTAGCCGCTGCGAGTAGATGTTGTTTTATTTTGCGACCAGATGTTTACAGAAATATTTCGACTCCACGGTAAACGCGCGTTTTTGACCGATCGAGCTCATTTTACGCGAGGGACCTTGCACCTGCGTGTTTAATGAAAAACAAGGTACGGCAACTGATTAATTACATGAACACTGAACACCGAGAACGGAAAAAATATTATTGCAAGAAAATGTTATACCTTCCTATACATTATTAATTAATATTATGTAAAATACATCATAAAATGTATGCATTTAATACAAAATATACCTACTGAAAAATATGTTTTACAATTTCACTAGTCACTACGATTCGGAAATTGTACTTACAATATAAATTATAACCAAAATTGCGTTTTTTTTATACCCATTGTAAGAGTTTATTGTCTTTGGCGTTTTGGAGGTTTGGCATCACTAAAATATCAACAAGACATGGCTGCAATGTAAAAAGTAAGGAATATTATACACTTGAAAATTAAATACAAATACTTGGTATAACAAATTATATAATATAAAAGGTAGGTCACTCTTTATTGTGCGACGATTATAAACTCTTCGGATCGTATACGATAATTGGATAAGCTAATTTGGTGTTTGGTAATGTTAATAACAATAATTGTCGGCCAGCAGCATTTAACCTGAGTTTATTACGGGTAGTAAACTGGTAAAGCGTGCGGTATTTATTTTTCAGTGTTTGCAGATCAAAATCGAACAAACGACTTAGGGGCGTTGTGTTACATACTCATATAGTTATGTGTAACCAGAAGTGCTCGACCGGTCCAGCTCCTCGTTGATAGCAACATTGAACATAATCAACTCGATATTGTAATAATAATTTGTATAGAAGACAATTTCGGTGAGTACGTGCCGCAATCGGTAAGCGGCACATTATTTTGTCAAGAGTACCTATACGCCGTATAATAAATAAATAAACACTATTATACGTCGTGTATAATGCACCTAAGATTCTCTCATTCGTCGTGGCAGCCGACAGGTCTCTGGAATTAAAATTTATGATACGATTAACTCGCTCCGCTCACTCCTATATATTATTATATTATTAGATATTATTAAACGTCCGCACGAGCGTACGGTGTTTACAACAACGTAACGTATTATTGTTAATTATTTCAGACATCATTATAATCGTCGTTTCCTGTCGCCGAGCGCTATTGCGATCGAACCAAAACGATTTAGGTTTTAAATATTTATATTATAAATAATAATAAAATCGATCGTGTTCGGCGAGAGGGACGAGACTTCGACAGAAATACGCGTACCGTAGGCATTGGGCATATTATTATATTATTCCGTGGCACTTTCGCGTTGTATTTTACTGTGCCGTCATCGTTGCCGCGATTTCAGTGAAACGCTATCGCACAGGCGCGGGTGTGTTGTGCACACGTTTATATATATTTTACAATATATATATCGTGCCGAGGGCGGTCGTCTCGCGCGCGCCGGCGTTCGACGGACCGTGTAATGTGCGTTTTTCACGAGCGAAGGAAAAGACCCGGGAAACTCGAAGAACCCCGCCGCCGTCGTGCACGGGTATTATACAAATAATAAAAATAATAATATATTGTGTGTGTACACGAGACGGAGGCGCGCGCACACAAACACACACACACACCTCTCGTGTGGCTGCAGCGATTCTCCGAAATTAGACGAAAATTATACGGCCGGACGGGCGCGCGGCGTCTCCGATTTCTGGTTAAAAAGCCCATAAATCTCTTGCTCGGTGCCGCCGCAGTAGTAAAGGTTAAAAAGACTATATGCCGCAGCAGCAGCACCAGTAAAAGACCAAGCACACGTGTGGCTGTTTTTCGGATATTGCTTGCACGTTTCTCGCCGAGCGGGGAAAAGAAAAACGTCGTTTTCGAAACCGTTTTGCCCGTCGCGCGTCATTATTAATAGGTATATCTCTCTGCGCTACCACCTAAATATATATATGTGCGCGTGTGTGTGTGCTGCAGTAATATGCATACCGTAAACGTATATGACGTGCGCGTAGTTGAACCGCTCGATGACCTCGAGGGGGAAAATGCGCGTGACACGGGGGGTGAAAATAAAAAAAAAATTCAAAAAAATAAATAAATATATTATACGACGTGCGCGCGCGATGTGTGCGTACGCGGTAAAAAGGGCGAGAGGCGAAAAAATAATAACACGCGCGCACCCCAAAACGGAATTCCGTAAAAGAAAATGTGTGTAAAAAAAAAAAACCGTTTTCTGCCGCTGGCGCGGTATTATACACTTACCCCAGAGAGAGGCGGCGACGACCGGAGAGGGGTCGACCGAGAGCGGCACACGCGCGCGAGCGCGCTTTTGAAACGCGCGCACGCGCCCGACGTTTCCGACCCCTAAACGGGCGGGCGGGCGGGCGGTGCGTACGCGGTTTTTTTCGTCGATTTTTTTTTTCTTTCCTTTTTTGCTGAGGGCCCCGTCGCACGCGCAACATCCGAAGGGGGAAAAAAAAAACGAGATTCGGTTTTGTTCGCGTTCGCGTTATATTTTCATTGTACGGTTACGGACGGTTTGTTTGTCGTCATTATTACTATACCCATTATATTATTATTATACATTATTTTTTTTACGCGTAACGCGGCGGCACGAGACACGAGCGCCGTCTTGTTATTGGCCCCGGGCACGGCCATTTTCGAGCGCGTTTTTTTTTTTAACGCTTAAAAAAACACGCGCGCCCCTCGCCTTAACCCATTTTCCACGTCGGCCGCCATTTTGCCGAGGGGATTTTTTTACGTCCGGATGTTGTTTTTTTTACGCTCGCGATCCTCTCGTACGAAACTGTGCATAAAAAAAAAACGCTTCCCCCACGATATCCGTTGCTCAGCGGTATATTATTAACACCGGAGCCGACTAGAGCGGCCAATCGCGTGCGCCGAATGGAGGCGTGGACGGTAAAAAAAATTATGCCTACTTATAAACTTCGACGCGAATAGAATTTTTCCGGACCGAAAAAAATGTAATACATTTATTCGACGATTTCGCGACGAAAAAAACTATGCGCCGCAACGACATTACGAATTCACGACCAACCGCCGCCGCCGCCATAATTTCGGTCCGACCGAAACGCAATTGATGTAAACGCGTAGATTGACATAAATCGTCATGACGGTGTCCGACGAAGTTCTTTACACATAATAAGTGTATAGAGGTACCTAACGCTGCGATTGTGGTCGCTGAAACACGGTTAACCGACTTGTATTGTCTTTAGCTTTCCACTGCAATAATATTATATAATATTATATATAGGTACGATAACGAAATTACAACCGCGGTATCCGCCGTGATTCCATAAACGACTGTTAGTTGTTACACGTTCAAAACGAACAAAAATCATCATAATTTTTAAACGTTTTGTTGATATTAAATTTTAAATTTGCATTTTGTATACGTCGTATTACAATATGATAAATTATAAAATTATACAATGAATTATAGTTTTCAATTGATGTCCGCGGTCCACGATTTTAATTTTAAATTCCAAAGCCCAAAGGGATTTTTTCTGATCATAATTATTTAAGAAATAACAATTTTACTATAGGTTCATATTAATATTATTATAATGATAAACATTTCTTATCGATTACCTTTTATTTTCATCTAATCTAAACTTCATAGTAATAATTAAAACACTATTAGGCCACTTTTACAAACGTTCAAAAAAATAATCTATGAGAATGAACTAAATTAATACTATATTATGATGGGTTAGGTCCATCTGGAAATCATAAGTTATCGAATTAACACTAAGGGAGATAATATATTATAAATGGTTTTAATTTATTTTTTCAAACAACAAAGGCAAAATAAAATAATCATTACAGACTCGTTAGTCGCCGGTCTGCGAGGTATATATAATATTATGATGTGTATCAACTGTAACAACTAATAATTAATAAATATATCGATGAAATTCATTTATACGATTTATATTAAAAACTAAATAGTAGTTATACCTATTATTCTAATAATAGTTTAATAAACTAAATCCAAATTAAGTTACCTACAATATTATTACCAATATCTATTTTATTTTCGTAATATTCTCCGAATAATTTTGATGTTTATTTAATAAGAACCATATTGTGCCTGTATACATTAAAGACCATTAAATAAAACGAATGTTGTAGACTGCAGTTCCCAGAAATAAGTTTCGTTCCGTCCAAGAATAATACTCATAAGTTATAATTATTAAAACATTTTTGATCCAGACGTGTACGAACCGAACCGTAATTAATGAAATATTGTCGTATAATAACGTCTAATGTCACATTTTTCGCGAAAATTACGTATTGAAAAAATTATAATTATATATGATTTTAATTACCTGCAAAAAACTTACTATTAAAGGAATAGATATTATTTGTTCGTAGATTTGATGTAGCTAATATCGAATTATCGGATTACAAGAACAACATAATCAGAAATCAATTTCAATACTTACCAATAAGTGTTTAATATAATACAATTTAAAATTCCCATTTCCGTAGCACGTATCGAACACACCATGTTATTATACGAAAAATAGTAAGTTTCACAGACGCTATAGACTATTTAGTTCCACTCTCGAGATCTGTCTGAATTAGTGCATAATAATGTCATAAATGTGAAGCACAAAAACGTGGTACACACAACAATAATAAGGAAGGTGGTAGCTGATGCGGTGTCGTCATTGTTCGGTGTACAGGTATTCCCAGTCACAAAATGCAAACGTGAAACTTATATTTTACACTTCTACGTATTTCTTTATACGCTGCCGTATACACGCATAACAATATATTATTATCATAATGCATGCTCTTACCCCATTCCTCTTGGCGATCACCGTATATATTATTATGAAAATAATAATAATACGCGTTCACTGCAGGACCCGGGGTAGCCGTCGTCGTCCTCTTTTTAAACTCCTTTTAACTCGGAAATCGTTTTGTTTACGCGTTCTCGGGTCGGTGGACGCATCGAACACTCGTTTTACACAGTGTAACTGACAGCCATGGTTCGCTATTGACAAGCGTCGTCAGGTACACGAAATTCATCACAGTCACACGCACAGGTAGTCGGCGCGACACACCGACTACCCTCTCGCGATGGTATTATTGTATTTATTATGGTCGTTACTCGTTTCGTACCATACAGAGGAGAGAATATTATTTTCGTCCGGTTTGTGATCGCGAGTAGAATCCGTTTTCACCTTGCTACAATCATAATCACCAATGAATATGTAAACTAGAGAATAATATTTTATGAGAGAATGAGATATTATAACACGTGACTGTGACGACTATCCATTTTTTTTTCTTCAGATTTAAACCGATCCATATCACAATGGTCATAATTAATATTATTTAATTAACTATTAAAACACAATTTTATGGACCTTTGTGAGTTTTATAAATTATAAGGAATAAATTACAATTCTAAATACCGACGAAAATACCCATTATTTCGCGACGACCTATACGTCTGTGTATTCATCATAGTTCCATGAGCAACGTGGCGGCGACAACTGTAGGAAATAATATGCAAGTTAAAAAAATCGTAGGTATAGTAAAATAAAAACATTTTTTTTTTCATTGGTAAACGTAAACACGTTTATTCTCTTCAAACAAATATTATATGATAAGTATGATAATTATTAAACTTTTTGGCACATAATATTTTTATTATACATAGTACATGTAGTATTTTTCAACTATAAATAAAATTAGATAATCTAAATAAAATAATACAAAAAAAAAACCTTTCAAGTTCACCTATGTTTGCATAGAGATATTTATTTACATAGTAAAACAGTTCATTATAAGAGTACCTATACATAATAATATAGTAAACTGTATACCTATTAAATATATATATATATATAATATGTCATATAAAATAAGACGACCGAAGTGACAAAAATGTTAAGATTGCTATACAGAGATCAGACTTTAGGCCTCTTCACCACGCGGTATATTATATATATATATATATTGTTTTATAGTTACACGAGCGCGAAGGAGCAATCTCGTAAAATATGTGTATTAATTATTACATAATATATGATGGTTTGTTAAATTAGTTATTACAATTCAAGACGGCATTTTCAAGATATTTTTAGTCTTAATTAAAATCACAGTATGAGGGAGGAGAGGGTTGAGATTACGAACAATCTAATTACAAAAATGACGACAAAAATTTAGATATAATTAATAATATTATTGGTTATAATATAACAACTAGTGTTATATTATCATTGTTGATGCGTTTACATTAAATATAATATTATAATTATTATTATGTAGTACATTAACGATACATATTATGAAATTAATATTTACAGACATATTTTTACATTTCTAAGAATTAGTCCTGATGCGTATGAAAGGACACGTGCGCGGGGGTCAAACACTGTGCGACTACAAAACGCACAGATGACTTTCGGAGTTTCGCCGATCTCGCATCGAATAGAATCCTGCGCACGCGCCATACAGACGGGCATATTTTGGAGAGACGTGAGGGTAAGATTGACTAGATCTTCCATTAATGCCGTGATTGAGATTTTTTATACAAGACATTCAAGCACCAACAATAAAATTCATATACTTTTTTACTTTTAACATGTACAATTTACAAAACTAAAAAAAAGAGCGCCCACTCGGCAGATCAGTTTAATTTAATTTATACTCATATAATTTGACGATATTATTCCGTCATAAAACAACCTTATCACAACAAACAAAAAAACCAATTGTTTTTTTTTATTTTTTTATTTTAAATAGTATCTATCATAAGTGCATAAGTATACACGATACTAAACTATAGTATACGAGGAGAAATAGTTTAACGACTAGATCAAACAATAAAAAATTATGGAGAAGATGAGGTATTACGGTATTAAAACGTAAAAAAATTCAATATTGGTCATTATTAATTCAATCTTGGATAGTTGGAAAGTTTAAAAAGTTATTTTAAAGGATAATAAAATTTACATGTAACAAATTAACTAATAATTTGTGGTTAACTATGAGGACACGAGTTAAACATTTTTAAATCACTAAAATCGGCGATGCCTTTCATTGCTCGAAAAGAAAATTAAAACATAGGTAATTAAAATTTTATTTCCGAGAAAAATATAACGAGAAAAAAATATTTAAAACGATAAACAACTATATTATTATTTAAATCGATACTCAACGGTTAAATGTGCGCGCAATCACGATTTGAAGTCACGGCGCCGACTCTTAAACGTTGATAAGTTGAAATCAACGTTTAAGAACCGGAACCGATCAACAACACCGGCCGTGTGGGTATACAAATTAAAATCGTTTTTAGCTATACGCCAAAAACGATTTTCATTTGTACGAAGCATGGGTGCGGCGCAACTAACTGCACGCTTAGGTTGGGGGGAGGGGGGTACAGTTATTAAAAAGAAAGGGGTGTATAATATAGTACCTATGTAACATTACTTTATATTCTCAATCTGTTTTAATTTTTTCTTACGATAAATCCTATATTACATACCTAAAGGGTTAATTGTTTTAAAATTTGTACTCTATTATTATTTCGTATCTTTCGTAGGTGCACCTCCTCATTTGCAGCCTAACTGTGCGGCACGCGCGCTATGTGAGCGAAAAACGAAAACTTATCTGCCGTTATCTCGCCACACAGGTTGCACGCAAACGGGTCCCTGAAGCTGTGGAAACCCATGTGCATCGAGTACATGATGTTCTCCTTGAATATTATGTCGCAATGGTGGCACACGTGCGTCTCGTCTTCCTTGTCTTCTTTTTCGGGCGTCGAAGATGACGACGACGTCTGCTGCTGCTGCTGATGGTAGTGGTGGTACGGTTGATATTCTTCCTTTACCGGACTCAAAGTCTCCTCCACCATTCCTCTTGACTCGCTACTGCAATCCATCGGTACCGCAGGCGACACCGGAACAACCACCACCGGCACCGGCACCGACTTAGGCTGCGATTCGGTCGCCGGACGCTCGAGTTTGCACGCGATCCCCTTGCGCCGGCTGCTGCCCGCGGCGCGAGGAGCCACAGAGTCTCTGCTTAAGTTCAACGGTCCCGTCTCGATGGCCAAAACGACGGTCGGGGGCGAAAGATCGGCGACTGCCAACACGGGTACCTGTGGTTCGGGCGTCAGTTCACCGCCACTACCGCTA
Source organism: Sitobion miscanthi (assembly GCA_008086715.1). Taxonomy (NCBI): domain Eukaryota; kingdom Metazoa; phylum Arthropoda; class Insecta; order Hemiptera; family Aphididae; genus Sitobion; species Sitobion miscanthi. The sequence continues at coordinate 26,136,802 of CM017802.1, forward strand.
CGCCCAGTCAAATCCACTTTCAGCACGTCATCTGAATGGTACTGATGGCCGCGTTTATGGTGATGATTGTTGTGGTGGTGTTGTAGTGGTTGTTGGTGGTGCAGTTGCACTTCCATCTTATCGTCGACCGACGAGGAGTTGTTATTGTTGTTGTTGTTGTTCTTGATGGCCATGTATTCGGCGGCCTGGTAGTCAACCATCTCTATGGAGCGTTTGGTGATCATCGAATACATGAACGACTCGGCCGAGGTCGGATACGTGACCTGGGCGCATCCGGAAGCGGGCATCTGCAACAGCTGTTGCATCGAGTACGGTGATGGGTGTCCGCCGCTACTGCTGCCGCCGTCGTCCTGCGATGAACACACCGTCATAGACTGCTGGAGCTGTTGCTGCTGGTGCTGTTGCTGATACGGGTTGTGCCGGTTTTGTTTCTTGTTCTGCCGCGGCCCGCGTCGGTTGCCCACCACGTCGATGACGATGTCCGGGTTCGGCGTGCCGTCTGGGTTGAGCGGCGTGGCCGGCCGGTGGTCGCGCTTCTTCAGGTGCTGCTTGAGGCTGTGCATGTACTTAGATGCGTAACCACAGTCGTAACACTGGAACTGGAACACGTTCGAATGCGACTTGAGGTGTGATTGGAGCATCGACTTGCTCACGCACTTGTAGTCGCAGTCCGGGCACGTGAACGGCTTGGCGCCCGTGTGGTTCAGCAGGTGGTATTCGTAGTGGTGTTTCAGGTCGGTGGCGAACTCGCAGTTTGGGCACTCCAGCAACTGTTCAGGTTTAATGTGAGTGCGAATGTGTTTCCAGTACTGCACCTTTTCCGTGCACTCCAGCCCACAGTGTTTGCACTTGTGCTTTTTCGGTTTTTGTTCCTTGTTGTTGTTGTTATTGTGGTTATTGTTGTTGTTATTCCCACCAGTGCCAGACCCGTGACCAGACGGTTTCGGGATTTTCAGATCAAAATCTTCGCACCCGGACAGGTCGCGGTAACTGGACGTCGGCGAGCTAGCCGTACTCCGGCCTTCCGAATCTTCTTGCAAGTGATCGGTGCCCGACTGGAGATGATTGGACGCGGCGTGATGGCTGAGGTGATGATGGTGATGGTGTTCAAGCGGACGTGCTAGGTCGTACGGTGAATGGCTAATAATCGGCTGATGTTCGTTTTCCAAAAACATTTTTCTGCAAAACGACAAAGAAACAAAACGTTTTTAATATATCATATAAGCGTGTTTCGGTGCAACGTAGTGTATAACGTGCACGGCAGGCGAAATAATTCGTCGGATTGATTTTTAAGGGTCGCGAAGGGGAAAAAACAGAATAAAAGAGAAGTAAGAAGAAAGAAAAAAAGCCCCGGCGACTTTTAGGGCGCATGACGTTGTCGTGTATATATATATGAGCATCGAGAGGAGAGAGAAGCGATGATTGCCGGTATTGATTGGACCGGGGGGCGCAGTGTGAAAGAAGGCCAAGCGAGCGGGTAAAAAATCGTTTTCGCCGCAAGGGTCGAGTTTTTCATTTTTGTTTTCACCGCCACGGTGTGCGCGGCGTGTGCGACGGCGGTGCGCGCGGGGCGGAAAAATGGCCGACCGTTCCCTGGACAAAACAAAAAGCCATAAAATAAATGCCTCTTCAAGCACGGGGCCCCTCTTTCTAATGAATAAGGGAAGGGGATGATCGGGATAGAAACCACCGCCGCCGTGCATACTTTTTTCCTTCTTTTTTTCTACTACCACCACCAACCCCCACATTTCACCACTCAGTACGTCGTATTCCGCGTGTCCTACTCCTTTTTCTTTCTCGGAATCGTCTCCGTGTGTGTGTGTGTGTGGTTTCGAAGAAAATGGTTTTCATTTGGGGTGAAAGAAAAAGAGATGGACGAGAAGTGAGTGAGCAGAAGATAAATACGCACGCGAGGGGAAGAAAAAAATAAGTAAAGAAAAGTGAGAGCTTTCTTGCTGAAAATTGAACATTATTTTTACGACTTATATTTTTCGGTTGGAAATTGGAATCTACCAAAAATAACTGTATATATGCATTCGGAATCTTAAATAAAACCTACAAAAATAGTAGATTAGTTATTTATGAACCTGATGAAAAAAAATGACACGATATTTAATTTCTTGACGTAAGCGTATTTGATATTCATGAATTTATACTATACAAACAATATAAGATAATTCAATAAAAAAATATAATAGGTATATATCATTATATTTATATATATTTGTATATTTGCATAAAGTACCTATTAGGTACTTTATTAAAATAACCACCACGATTACCTATATTGATGATATTTCAATGAAATCAGTGTATGTCTTCTATTTGTTTTAATTATTACTAGTCATAATTTTTTTTAAGATTCAAAATGTATAATCATAAAATTATTGATCATAGACTTTTTAGCGTTATTTAATCTAGGACTTCTATAAATAAAAATTGGTAACGATGTAATATTTTATAAATATATAAATAATTTAATTTCTATTGAATTATATTAATCAGGTATGTAAGTAGATTCAATTAATTTATAGGTATTAGATATCAAGCTTATTACGAATAGACAATGGTATAGTATTTAGCATTAGTCAGCAATTATCATTCAATTGTTAAACAGTCAATAGTTTCAATTAACCATCTGTTTGAAAAAGTAGGGAAGTTAACGTATAAAAATTAATGTTTAAATAAAACACTTAACTTATTACATCCATTTTTAATATATTTTATATTAAATACGACAATTATTAACACAGAAGAGTATCTAAATAGTTGTTCAACGATTACGAGATTACAATATTACTTACTTACCAATAAATTATAGGTAAATACACCATAATATGTTTATTTGTGTCAAGATATTTTATTTATTTCAAAAAACACTCAAAAACAAAATAGGGAGTAGGGTTACTCAGATTTCATAACAATTTAAAAACATGCTTTGATATTATATTATGATCATGATAGGTACTTGGTGTACATGCTACATTTAAATATACAGGTATATACTTGTTTATTGTTGTGATAAAAGTCTTCATTGGCTAAAAATGTAAACGTTGATAAGGACTTACCTATCGCTTAAAATGTATCGTCGTTTTTTTTTTCTTTAACAACTATTCCATTCGAAATCAAACACAATACGTCGTTACTCGTTAATGAGGTGCCTACCTAGAATAAACGTCGTGTTAACTTATCAGCGATGCCTATTGAAAAAACACGATGAACCGGTGTTTGGGTAGCTTTTTTTTATCTATATATAAATATAACCATGGCACAGGCATAGGAGTGTTTTTCAATTAAATCGGTTGTTCTTTATCCACCGGGAATTTCGTTATTATTAAAAATAAATTGTACGAGTTTGATCAGTTGATTTTTAATTAACATCGAATATCGATAGAGATGGGTACGTAAGAAATACAAGGGAACACGCGCATTTTTAAACGAAGCGCTAAAATAGAGAAATAAATATATATTTTTATATTTTTTAATGTGAACATAAATACAATATTTACTCCACAAGAAACCGAGAATACTTTCAATTGGAAAACAATATGTACTGTAATAAAGCCAGTCTATAAATCTTAATGGATAATTGACTAAAGGGTGCGCGTACTTATAAAGGGTTACTCGTATAGACGGTAAATCCCTTCTGTTTGATCAACTCCCCTATACAACCGTCAATTTAGGGATTATTTGAAATTGGTGTCTGATCATAAGGGGGTCCATCACCGAAGTATAATTATAGTCGCATAAATAGGAATTCATTTTTATCAATGATATTTAGACGTGATTTACGTTTAGTAGTACCTAGGTAGTAGAGATCACCCGCAGAAAAAACATAAAACTACAGTTCTAATAATAATTGCCGTCAAATTCATAAATGTTGTTAACTTACTGTTTAAGCGTGTGAGTTGTTTTCTCTGATGATCGATCAACAAAACGTCATTTGTAGGTCGAGCCGGCTGGTAAGTCTGGTAAGTAGTGAGCGAGATGTTGGACACTACGGTGGACGAATTTCCTGTAGACTTAAATCGTCGACATCGTGATAGGTGACGAATACGACAACGGATCACTGTTCAAGATTAACGGCATTTCGACGACGGTAAAAAAATTAGTTATTATGATAACGATATAAAATCCACGAAAATCGGACGAGCCAGAAGTCGTCCGGGCACTATATTTATTATAATATTACTATAAATACGAACGACGCGAGTCTCTATAAAATAGGTGCCAATATCGTTTCTACTGTATAGACGCGCAACCAGCGGCGAGTGCAATAATAATTATTGCGTGGAGACAATAACCGATATACGATGTGAACAAAATCAAAACGTTTGTGCGAAATCCGCACGTGACCGACACACAAAAAGCGCACAAGTACAACTGAGGGACACTGCACGGACCGGTCTGTACGTCGCGTCGGCGGCGGCGATTATTGCAGGTTCATATTCTGCCGCCGCGGGCTCGGTTAACCTACCCCAACGAGTTGGCCCCCTCCGCCGCCGTCTACGGTCGCCGACGGTGCACGACGGCGCGCGACGGTTCGCGACGCGATACACGCCCACCGAAAGCGCTCGCGTGTGCGTGTCGGTTTTTTTTTCTCCTCTTCCACTTTTTCTTTTTTTTACTCTTTTACGTCCGTACGAAAGGATTGGACCGGGCCCCGTAATTGGGTGTGTTTTTACCGCCACCTCTCTGTCAATAGAAATACGCCACCGCAAACGCGATATTACCATAACGCGTACCTACCTAATACCTATGCGTACAACTGTATAATAATGACAATTATTAATAGTGCTATGTTGTGTAGGTACCGTGTTATTGTTGGTGTTGTACGATTTATTTTTATTTTTACTCGGAGCGCGTCCCGACAAAACCAGACGAATAGAATTCGTTTAAAAATAAGCGATTCGCCACCCCTCACACTTCGTAGACGAACAACTTACTATCATCGCGCGCCGTATAACGTATCGTTGTATAATTACAGATAGACACAGCCACGCAGACATACATGGGCTTACACGCCGTCGGGCATTAAGTGCGTCTATATTCTATAATATTATAATATGGATGATAGTCGATATGATATCGCGAGAAGATGCACGCGACGGTGAAAGAAATCACATGAGTGTATAATATAGACGCAAACGGTAAAATTAAAACGCAGAATACTGCGCATTAAGTAGGTATATATGCGTCGATAATTATAACGTGTTCCATAATAATCGACAATATTTTTTTTGTTTTGGCTGAACTCACCTTAAGCAAACGTCTGCAGGATGCCAGGATACATACTTATCCGTATGCTGCAGTTGCCATTGCTATGCTTCAGGCTTCGCTATTCTTGTCCGAAATAATATTTACAAAAACAATTTAAGAAATCTATTAGCAATTTTATTTATATTACAAAAAATACCAACACACTATTTACACATGATAGATAAGTTAACCTTTAAAATATATTTTAGAATAATGGACTATTCTTAATCATAACAGAATTAGTAGGTAAAACCTCATGTGCTGTAGTGCTCATAATTTACAACACAAATTATTGTAATTAATAATTATTTATTTTTATTTAGGAAATTCTAAAAATTACCCAATGTCACAGGTTTAAACAATTATTTGACATCTTTGCAGTCAAATTTAAAAAATAAAAATATATCTTTTATTATAATATAATATTACCTGTGATATTGATTACAGATAAATTGTAAAATTGTAGTTGCAACTACATGGTAATTACATTATTTTATATAGATATACCAACCTGAAGATTAAAAAATAGACTTCAATTGGGTTTTTGTGAAGGTTTGATCAAAATAGTCAGAAATTTAAATTGAAATACCTTATGTAAAACAATGTATTTATATCGTATTATCTTATTTCGTACATAATAATATTTTAAATTTGAGTTACAAAACTTTTTTATACAATACAGAGATTATAATTATCAATGGTTAAAAACAAGTTGAGCAATGGGAATTTCCGAAATATAAATATTCATCGTACCTATGGGCTATTAATTATAGTTTCTAAATAACATAATAAAATCTGTTAAAAAAATGCCATGGTAGGGATACTAATAGTACAATAGAACAATGGATGTTTGTTGTTACTTGTTACTTGTTAGTAGGAATGTAAGATGTTACTCTAAATGTAATATGTTGTAACAACTGCGGGCAATTGCAATTTTTGAAAGTAATTTATTTTTGTTAATTAAATATTCGAATAGTCTACCTGCCTAATACTATGAGTTTAAAATACTCAGAAATGTTAAAACATTCTTAATGTACTCATTACCAATGTGAACAATGAATTGTAATAATGTAATGATATAATATTCGATAAATATGTAATATTCACAAAATAATTATTTTTAAATTATAACAGTATAGAGAATTGTCCTATATGGCTATATCGACAAAATAAGTGCATATTGTTATAGTGAATTTTGGTAAAAGATGTATGTACCTAACTGTCTGAACTGAATATTAGATATGGACAAAACCAATCACTAAATAAAGCCACAGAGCTTAATTGTATTTTAATATAGAGAGAAGTACTTACCTATAGTAAGTTGTAAGTATTACTGTATGTCTGTATTAGTAATTAGTATAAAAATTTAAATCTTAGAATATTGGTATTTTATCAAACTAAGTAGAGGTACCACTCTAAATTATATAAGTTATTAACTTATTGTTATAGATATTGATATGTTATATATAAATAAACAATCGCAACAATTATATTGGATAGGTATCAGGTTTTTATAATAATTTTTATTTTTTCCACAATTGTTTTAATTAGTTTAAATCATTCACTCAAGATAAGACAAATTTTTACCTTTATAAATATATAATTATTATAATTAAAATTGTATTTTGTAACAAATGGTTAAATATGATAATCGTACCTAATAACTTATAAGATTATAAATCAAATTCACAAGCTTATGATATAATATATACTACAAAATTAATAAATTAACAAACATGCTAAAGTATAATATTAGTTATACGTTATACCTAACTTAAAATAGATACCTACATTAAATTATTTATATTTTCAAACGATTGGTAAAATGTTTACATATAATGTAATAGGTATACTTGCAGCTAGATAATAATAAATATAACAGTATAATAATAATAAATTATTTAAAACGATTGTGGCATTTACTTTCCACAGATATACTTCGTAAACTAATTAAATTAATATTATAAATAGTATTTTGTTTTAGTAAACTTCGTTTAATTTTCAGTGTGTATGTAAATATTGTAAATTTTACGATTTTGGTAAATTTAAAACAATATTTTTTAACCTACTGAATTATTATTTTGATTATTTTCCTCCTATAAGGTTAATCAATTGGAATTAAAATTTAAAAAATATAGAAACCAATAGGTTAAATTTTCATTTTAATCTTTTAAAATACGAAAGCTGTAGGATTTTTTATTGTAATGTATTTAATAAAAAAGTAACAAAAAATATATATAAATGAAGAATAAATAATTTGCCAAAACTTAAATAATAAAAATATAGACTCAACAATTATTTGTATATCCATTTAAATATTTCCGAGAACATTTCACAAAATATTTATTCTGGAAAAAATATTTTAAATATTTACACTTGGATAGTTTTTATTTTAATTTACAGCAAATATATTATTATAATAAGATACCATTTATATGATATTTTTAGGCATCTATTTTTTATAACTCACCGCATTGATTATATATTATAAATTATAATATAGTTACAAGTTACTCTGTTTGAATTGTAATTTTATGAAAAAGAAAACTCCGTTGAAAGAAACTTTTTTTCTTTTCCTCATATTATATTCATTATTTTGTAGCATATAAATTGAAAACTAACAAAAAAATAAAAACCCCGTTTACAATTGAAAAATAAAATATTTATAGGTTAACCATACACGACAACACGAATATTATAGTAGGTACAAATATTAAGATGACAGAAAAAACTGAAAAGAATATAAGTACCTACCGATTTATCATTTTATATTGGTATATAGATAGATATTAGATATTATGCTGTTAACCTATAGGTATTTCCCAAAGTATATTTTTACCATTACACTAATTGATTTTGATTACTCGCTTGTCTCACATCATATTGTGTAGTTTCTCACGGTGAATATGCAGGTACGACCGCTCCTAACTCCAAGGACCTTTTTTTATAAGTAATCCTAAAAAAACTAACACTTTTAATATTGGAGTGCAGTTTTTCATGCGCTTACCACTTATATGTGACAAATAATGTTATGTATTTGGTAATAATTGAGAAATCATTTTTGCTTCGTTATCTTTTTTTAATTTTTTTTTATTCAGTTACATTTTAAGTTAACTCGGGCACTTGTTTGACATTCATACCGTTATAACTGAACTAAGAATATATACAAGTAACTAAATATTTTTGAATTGTTTAATAGGTCCGATTTGTTGTTGATATAGAATAATAATACAATAATTATTCGTCAAGTACCCTAATTGTTTAAATAACTCATTGCTATCATTTAGACTACTGCAGATATTGCATAAGACCCAGACGTAGGTAATAAAAATGTAAACATGTTGCATTACCATCTTTCCAAAAATGTTAAGCTGTAGAATGTGCCGAATTTGGACTAAATAAATTATACGTCATTTTAAATACTAAATACAAGCAGTTACCTATTGAGTATTGAGAATATGCTTTTTAGTTTCATTATGGTTCATGGGTAGAGCCTAGACATATCTTATAGTAAGTAATAGTATACACTATATAAGTATAACACTTGTATAGATTGTACGGTACCTAAGTTAAATGTAATACATTTTTATATTAGTTGTTAGTTTATTACCTCAAACTCACTGATCCCATTATCTTACCAATCCGTCCCCCTCAGGTCTTGGTACCGATTTTGGTTGAGGCACAGGCCTCAAAAAAGCCTTTGTTGCGACACTGCAATTTCTATACTTTGACTCTTGAAAATACTGAAAGCTTATAGAAATTAACCTAATAGAAATTAGAAACACATTATTTCAATGTTACTTTTTTTTTATTTTTGCTGGTTTGGCGTCATTTTTTAGATCGGTTTTAATGTGTTAGCATAGCTAGGCATTTATTGAGAAGTGCTAATTGATCCCAAAGAAGTTCTTGATAGATGTCATGTCTCAAAAATGAAAAAAAATGTAGGTATTATAATTCTATAAATTAAACCTTTTTTTTTTATATGAGACATAATAGTATACAAATAATATTCATTGAGATTTAATGTATATAGTGTATATTCTATTATTATTGGGGATGAAGAGGAAACTATATGACCGTGTGGCAAACTTTGCAATCAAATTTTCCATCCCTCTCCAATAAAAACCCTGAAAACACCACTGACTCGTATATATTAATATTCAATACTATTAACAGTGATATAAACTATAGTGAAATTTTAATGACACATTTTAGTCATAACTTATAAGAATCAATGCAATACATATAATTAATAGTTTTCTAAAGTAAACACTATAACAGACAATTTGTTAATAGGTTTGTTATTGATAAACACTTAAGTGTTAGCAGGTATTTTGTTTTTGTAATTAACAAAAAAAAAATTATAATTAAACATATAACAAAACATTAAAATACAAATGAATTAATATATATATAGAAATATAGCCATATATAGGTACTGACTATAATAGTATATACTTATTATTAACTAACAATAACATATACAAGTTGTATCAATATTAATAATGCAAAAATAACTTGCAATTAGGTCACAAACCCTATCTTTCCAGACACCAACCACCTTAACTGATTATTAGTTACTTCTAACTTTTTTACTCAAGGGCCACATAAAATTAAAAACTCATTGCTGGCCAAAGTATTTATAATCACATTTACAGTTTTTAGTTTAATAAGAAAATAGAAATGAAAATAAAAAATAAGTGCACATTTTTAACAGTTCTAACGACACGCAAATAAAAAAAACGACACATAAATTTAAATTTATTGTATACTCTATAGTGTATTTTCCCGAACATAAAAAAATTACAGTAGTTTTGTTTAGTCACAAAATTAACTGAAGTCTCACTATCGTCTATCGCGTGATTTTAGTAGGTACCTACTAGGTACCATTTTCAATTTACAAGAACTAATAATTACAGAGTTGGAAAAATTCTTATCCAGATTTCTGATGAAGATTCAAAATTTAATGCCACAATAAACATATTATTTCGTTTAAATGCTCTTAATAAAACTAAAGTGACAGTCAAACCTTTTTGCTTCACAAAAAAAAAAAACATGCACACAAACCAGAAAAAAAATGTTAGTATTATAGCCATTTGAATCATATTTTGTAAAGAAAAAACTTAACTTTTTGTACATATGGTACTATGGTATTCTACTAATGAAAACTATATACAAATATACGCAACTCTACAGTATATACCTACGAGTATAATACGACCATCGTGGGCCGTAGTCATTCCCAAACCGATACATCCTTCCAAAAAAATCTTGCCTCTCTAAATATTGCCAAGATATATAAAAGACTAAAATGAAATGGTAGGTACCGTGATTTATTTCACGCTTGATGCCAAAAAAAAATTCTTAAAAAAAAACCATTAAATAATAATGTTAAGGATTTTAATAATAGGTGGTGTCGTGTATCTACTTACAGTAATATCTCATGTATCATAGTGAATAATAATTGACGTATATTGTACTTATTATTATATTGTACGGAATGAAAAGTGTACTTAAAATAAATAATAATAATTGTACAATAAACGTAGGTAGAATATTATGTCTATTGTCTATACAGTAACTTAAGTAACTGATAAGTAAATATTAATTTATCATTAAAGTGAAATAAAAATAAGAATAAAATAAAACGAATGAGAAGAATTGATTTAATATAAATAACACAATTGAATAATTAAAAAAAATGTGTTCTTATATTAAGCAATAATTAATATTACGTAATAATTTTAAAACTTTGTTTTTATACGAATTTAAAATATATATATATCCAAATAGCCATAATAGTATATTATATTTTATATAATTATATTAATTGATACGTAGTAAGTTAATGTATAAAATATGAATAGTCAATTTCATCAATTTTTGTCGAGCGTTAAATATTTAGAAAAATTAGACTTTTTTGTATGAAATAATAATTTTGCTCTTTACATTATTATGACATCAAACATTTTATAAAATGATAAGACCTAAAATTAATTATTAATATTGGCTAATAGGCAGTAAATATTTTAAATTAGAATTAATTTTAAAATATGGTTTTGTCAATTGTGCTTTGTGAAGCGTGGGTACATTTTTGTTTTTATTTAGAAATTCATTAAATGGAAGCTAAATTTATTATTGAGGCGTAAGTATCTAAATATTATCCGAGTTATTTATTAATGACTGGAAATAAATTAATCAGTTATAGATATTACAGGAAGATTAAAATACAATAATTATCAATGAAGTAGGTATGTTAATTTTATATTTTAAACCATATTATATTATGCATAGACGCATAGTACTATACTATAGTGTATACCTATAGTAAATATGACAATATTATTATGTTGATTTATACCTAGTTCAGTTTTAAAAATATTATTAATTATCAGTTGAATATGTAAACGTGATTCAATAGAATTTCAGCATGAAATAAAATAACACTAAATATAACTCCAAGTGGCAATCCTTTCGCATCGCATACCGCAGTATACACGAACCAAGTTGTAAATTCCTCCTTTTCCTTTCTTGTATTCAAACACAAAACATATCTTTATCGTATCCAGCAAGAAACCGTGAATAAAGGATGTTTATTTTATTTATAAATAATATTCGTTATTACTTTATTTTTGAGCACGTGTACCTATAACTAAACGCTTTTGACAGGTCCCGCTTGTAATGCAATAAAATCATATAAATGGGTGTACCGTACATAAACGATTACGAAAAAAAAAAAATGAAGGACCGAGTAAAAAAAATATCCCGGGCATGTAAAAAAAAATAAAGCATCAGTCCCCCTCGACCTTGTATTCTTTCGTCCCCATTGGTTGTAACACACATTTTATTATAGAAGGGTTGTTTTTTTTTCTTTCCCAACCTGCATAATGAACCCGGGGACGTAAAAAAACCATCTACCAATGATCATCAACGTTTCTTTTTCACTCCCATCGTAAAATATTTCTATTTTATAAAAAGGGTTCGAACAAAAAAAGTAGAACGCCGTCATTATGAAAACGACTTATAACAGGGTGCGTGTATTTATATTATAGAGAAATCGTTTTGAAGCACGCATGTATACGCGTATCATGTAATTTAATAATATATGTAATTATTCGACTATTAGAATCACATTTGCTGCATTTAATCGACTAACGCGAACACATATACAATAATATACTCGTTTATAATTTATATAACATGTACCTATGTAATCATTTTAAATTATATGCGCGTGCAAATCGTTTGTACCGTTTTTGTGCTAATGTCGCCAGAATCTAATAAAAGAAATAAAAATCCACTAACGTAACGATGGGTAATTACTAATTTACTAACGAGCTAGTTCGAAAAAATATGAAGAAACCGGAGTCTCGTAATAATCGGCTATAATGCTGTATTATGTGAGTTAATATCACTGCAGCACAGGTAAAATTAATTGTACATACAGACGACAGTCGACAGACACCATCATAGCGGTAACCTTAATTTGGATAACAATTTTTACAATAATAAATTAAACGCATGATAGCATTATTTTTGTTGTTCATTTTTCTTATACTGAAATGAAATTATTAACTGTGCAATGCCAATATATTGCACTTCAGAGCTATATTATTAAGGCTATCCTAATTCCTAGCCAAATTTCTTGGTCTACTGAGTATCCATTATTATAGGACGTATAATAGGTAATAGGTATAATTTAGTAGTATTTTATCAAAATATATTTTGACAGAGTGTGATCATTTTTTCAGATAGCACTAAATTTCTCAGCTAGATTACGTTCGATTAAATCAGGTCATTTTTGATAAGTTACCCTAACTTAGTTATAACGAATTTATGATACATCAAAATTATGTTTTTTTTTCAATTTATTAAATGATTAAATTCATTAAATTATCTAATTTGTTTTGAATAATATTAGGTTTTTTTTTAAATATACTCAATAATATTATTATTATTTTATTCAAATATTACAATTATAACAATTAAATAATAAAAAATAGTATAATGTAACAAATTATTTGATTATCAACGCTTTAATAAATCGAAAAAGGAAAAAAATGCATTTTTCATTATGTTACATTTGAAATGGCTCTCATTCTGTCAATTTAAACTTTAGAGCCATATATTGTTCTGTTTAGCTAAAACTACTTAAAAAAATTACCAAATATCAAAAATTTGATTTAAATTGGTATCAAAAATAGACGTTAATATTTATAAAACACAGGTTTTACTGTACATGCTCGTTCTAATTTCTAGGAGAGATACAAATCTATTTTAAATGTTCGTAAATAGATAATTCCTATTTAAGTACACCACTACACCCTAGCATGTCAAAAAAATTACGATCTGGACAAGAAATTTGGTGTGGTACCTGAAAAATGATTATACTGTCACTGCACCTATGTCTATTGTCTGTATAATAGGCTAGGAATGAACTATGCTGTATTTTAAATTAAATAAGTTAAATAAATTAATAAATAAATAAATAACATAAATAAATTACATCAATTAACTTCATATTATCTCTATAATAATATTATATCCTCATCATATGATTAGGCACAAAAATAATATTATTTAGGTACTTATGTATTATGTATTATTATAAGTTTGTTTAACATCAACATGTATATAAAAAAATAAATCAACAATAACTATTTATTTGAAAATAAATAATGACTTTAAGTAAGTATACTCACCTATTTTTAGTTCGACTATAATTTATTACAATTAACTATTGTACATTTGTACTAATTTGTATTCCTGCAGTGTTCAGTGTTCATCCAATAAAATAGTAATATACACAATATTTTTATTCACTTTTAAAATTATGAATATGTATTTAATTATTTCAAATTTCAATCAACATAATATATTGATTTTTTAGACAATATTCAATACTTCAATGATAACTCCTCATAATTTTTATATTCAAGTTTATACAAGGCGCACTTCGTTATTCAGGTCAGGAAAGGTCCAGATTGTTTTTCATTTTATTCCTTACAATAATAATATTATGTAATTATTGCTTTTATTCCTATAATATTGAGTGCAATGATGTACTCAGTAATTTTTCAGTTGGGGGGGTCAAACCTCATGATCACCCCCTCTTCCACAAGCACGCCCTTAATTGTGTGAAATAGCACTGGATACAAAATATAACATAAATATACATAAACATAAAATAAAATGTAAGTTTGATTGTTATATTATATTGTAATACAAAAATTAACTAATGTACGTTTGTACCTAATTGACATCTAAAATCATTTTTATTTTATTTTCTTCATATTTATTTTCATTATTTTCAATCGTTACGTTCCTATTTACAAGTTCATATTACGATGATATATTTGTTAGATGACTCCCAAATTTGACTTTGAGATATTTACTTGTTAAATAAATATTATAATAATAGAGGGCTCAAAAGTCTATAATCACTTGTCACCGTGGCCTGTATACACACGTGTCACACGTCACACAGGCAACACACGCGAAACTGTTTGATCGAGAATCGGACACCACGAATCACGGTTTACGCGAAAAAAACGGTCGGCACGGCGTGGTTGACGACTCTAAAACAACTGACCAACGTGTAAAATATCGCGGTTATTCGGTCACAAGTGTCGTATTCGTATACGGTAGATAAAAACCATTTAACAGTGCTAATGATCCATTTATCAATATTGACTAATGACTAACTACAAAAGTCGCCTTGTCTGCATTTAAATCGCGCGGCCGTCTTCGGGCGTATCGTAGGTTTAAGACTTCCCCCGAAAACCGCTGTCGATTGATTGAGGCGAAGACTGCTGTCCGCCTGTCCACGTACACTCGTATAGAATGTAGACCTAGTGCAGTATAAGAGTAACTCTTTATGTCTTCCGGTTTTTATAAGTCTTCATCAGGAAGTCGGACGTTTGATCGCATTTAGATAAAATCGTAGGAGATGTGATCACAATTTCAACGACCAATTAGTGCCATGTCAGGGAGTTGTTTTATTCAGGCATAGATAAGTAGAAGTACATAAGTTCCGCATTATAAAATGCACCAATGAGTTCATATTTTATAGCATTTAATTTCCAGTACATTTTTCGCTTATCAATGCGTATAATTAATATAGTTCAAACATTTCAATTAGTGAGTAAACTGTCGTGTTGTTGTTCATGAGTATACGTATTAGGTTCGTTGTGCAAGTGCAAAAAGTTATGCTTATAAGTTATAACAACGGGAAGAAGTGTTTTAATTTTAATTGATGATGTTTAGTCGTATAGAATTGTACAAGTATCGATTATCAAGAATTAGATTTCTTAAATAAATAAAATCAATAATTCTTTTATTAACAATAGTTGTTTGAACAAATTCAAATAAGCAATGATAATTCTAAGGTAAAAGGGTATCCTAGGTTATTACAACTATTACTTTAAAAAAAATGCAGTCATTTTTTTTCTTTTGCGAAACAATCGATCATATCATCTGGATTGATTTCAATTTGTCAATGTACACTCAAAAGAGTACTTGGTCTGATGAGTTTCGTAAATAGTTTTTTTTAATCTCTTCATGGTAGAAAATGTGCGTTCTGGTGTGTATGTCTATTGTCCAACTAGTACATTACCAGTGATAATGTAGCTCATAATTTCAAAAGAAAAAATATATTTTGAAAACATTCAGAATTACATTTGGTAAATGCTTCAAAAGCCGAATTCGGGTAAAAGCGGCAATATGGTTATAGACGTATTATGGTATTCAATAAGTTAGGTATCGTCATTCGTCGATAAATCGTTTGTGACATATTTATTAAACATAATAAATGCCAACAAAATTTGTATTCGCACGAATATACTACAGGTATATGATATAACTATATAAGTATATGTATGTATAATATAATACGGTATAACAATACAAATATACTATATGTACTATACAGGTAATAGATATCATATAGTAATTATTGGGGAAACATGGTGAGTAAATTATCATAATTAATTTAGTTTCATAAATTAAATTGATTGACTATAAATATAATTTTAGGAGGGGGAAAACCCCAAAAAACCCCTCAAATACGGTCTTGCTATAGCATATTACTTTCGTATAATTCGTATGTATTCGTATAATCTATTACTAAATCGTAAATTAAAATGTCATGTTTGGTAGGCGCGTATAAGTCCTAAAAGCTGAAAATTAGCCATAAAAACCGTTTACGGGGAAAAAGGGTTTACGTAATTAGTTACGTGATTCCGTGTATCATATAAGTTCAAAAAAGCTTAAAATTAAAATAGTTTTAAACAAACCCAGAACACATTCAATTAGTATAGACTACCTAATCGAAGAATTATTGAACCGGCCCGCTGTATTATATATTATTTTATAACGATGGTGAAAACAGAGAAAAGTTACAAAATGAAAAATGCGTATAATATAATAATATTATGCACATTACGGCGGGGAATTATTGTTAAAATACCATTGCGGTGGTCGCGCGGGTGCAGCGGGTAATTAACGTCGCGGAAGGTGTTACCGAACAGATCCCGTCGGCCCGGGCGCTAGAGCCATTGCCAGCGAGCGCGCGCGCGCGCGCTATAATATAATGAGACGCAGACGCGTGCCACAGGAAATATTATTATTACGTTACGTTTTGCCCCCACGCCCCACCCGTCCGCCGACCGACGACCGCGCCGTCGCCCCACAACCGACGGTAAGCGAAATCATATACATATGATACCAAGGTATATATTATTAATATTATACACACACGCACCCTGTGCCGCCGCCGTCGCGTTTTACCATCTGCTCGCCGCCCTGAGGTTGCAGACGCACCACCACACCGTGCACGCCTCGTCCCCGGGCCTCGCGCATTGTTCGGCGGCGGTGTGCGGTGCGTTGGCCCGTGCTGCACGCGCGTATATTATTATTAATATTAATATTAATATTATTACTATTACTATTATTATTATTATTATTATTATTATTATTATTATTATTATTATTATTATTATTATATAGGTAGGTACACACTTATGTGTACGAAAACATTGTGGGGGTCGGGCTGGACGTACGCCTACGATTTTCACGGCGGTGGCGGACGCGCGAACTGTCCGCGAGGAGGATTATAATAGTGTGGGTACGTTCCACGATATTCAGTCGGTAATATTATTACAATATTATAATAACTTTTTAATAACAGTTTTTATATACCGCGGCTACCACCGATAAAATATAGGCACCTATACCTATATGTATCAAATAACGTACGTTTCTCCAGCCCCCCCCCATTTCGAATTTCAAACATTTAGCGTGTAATTAGCGTGAATTGGCGTGACTAGTTTTGAAATTTGCTTGGCACTAGGTCAAGTATAAAAATTAAAACAAGGTGGGGGGGGGGCTGTAGAAACGTTAAATGTTTGGCCAAAAAAATGTTTGAAATTCGAAATGGGGGGGGGGCTGGAGAAACGTACGTTATCAAATAACCAGGGCTCGTAAGTTCATGCCCTAAGAAATGCCTAAACGAGCATGCATTTATGTACTCAAAATCGGCAAAATATGCCTTGAAACAGTTTTTGAAACGACATGTATTACCCGTTCATTTTTTTATAGTTTTATTTTATCTTATTTTTTTTTTGTCACAATTAAAAAAAATAGATTATAAACGATCGCGTTGTTTTCGTCAAATGTCGATTCTTTCACAGTATGTCCGTAGAAAAATGCATATCTATTGATGTAATAATATGAATAGGAATATATCAAAATCATGTATAATATGCCCGATAAAATAGAAATACCTATGCATAAATATGCCAAAAAATAGACGAAAAACCTCTAAATATGCAAACATATGCAAATTAAGACTTCACATATTTAACCGCGGTACCTTGAAA
Organism: Sitobion miscanthi; assembly: GCA_008086715.1. Lineage (NCBI taxonomy): Eukaryota > Metazoa > Arthropoda > Insecta > Hemiptera > Aphididae > Sitobion > Sitobion miscanthi. The sequence goes on from CM017802.1 coordinate 26,154,939, forward strand.
TGGATTTCTATGGCATCTATCATTAAATACAACTTAGCGAGATTTATATGCAAATGCATGAACTTACGAGCCCTGATAATAACACTATGCACCATTATACGTTTTTATTATGTGCAAACCATTAAAAAAGCACTTCAAATTATAAATCTAAACACAATGTAATACAACTACATTTATCGTGTTCAACGGGTGGCCTGAACATAATCCCCCCAGATTATAGTTTTATACAACAGTATTTGAGATAAAAAATAAAAATGTATGTTAACCGCATTAGCTATTATTATAATATCATTATCAAGATATAGAATTATAATTTTAATTATGTTTTTTAGGCTCACGAGGAAGATTAATCCTATAACTCATCCCTCTACTCCTTCACTGCCCTTATTTTTTTTTTTAAACCTACACTTTGCTAGTTTTTATATAGATTAGTCAAACTTGTGGGTGGAAAAATCATAAACACTTATTATAGTATCTGTACGCTTTAAATTCGAATCGCACTACATGTAAAAATAAAGACTGTTTCACACTAAAAATCATATACGGACTATTATTTTATATTCTAATATAATATACAAAATAACTTCAGCATATAGTGCCCATACGCCCTGTAACTACACCAGCTAAGTACGTTCTACAGATCTTTATTATTTACGCGAAAATAAATTTATAAAAATCATCTCTTCGTGGGTACACCAACTATTTTTTTTCGTTCTGTAATAATCGTACTTTACAGTGTTTTACTCTTGAATGAATTAAATTGATATAATATTATCATGAAATTCAAAACAAAATTAGTATTATTTATTATCAGTTATTCAGTTATTAACTATTGTGTACAGCAGTATTTAATTTGTTAATCATTAATAAATATGATCATTATGAATATTATTTGCAGTGTAATCATCTCTGTTTCCGAAACGTAGAATGTCCAGAGTTTTCTTTATTCAAGATTAGCTAAAAATCAATAGGTTTTATTTAAAAAAATTCTAATGACTAATTCATTAATAAATTAATGAACTATAATATATGCTGTTGATAAATAATATACATAATAAACAGTTCTAAATGTGTAAATAGTATACAATTATTTTTTAAAAGTCACAATTAGGTAGGTATGATAAATTATAATGTTGATAAAAGTAATGTTTGAACCCTTTGGACTGAATGATTTTTATTACTTCTATAGTTCTATATTGTAGCTTATCTTAATTTGAAAAATCCAATTTGGTATTATTCCGATGGAATATTCGTCTGGGATTTAAAAAAAGTTGTGTTTTTACCAGACCTCAATGGTTTGAAAAGTCATTAAGTGATGAGATCGCACAGACGACAGGCGCCCAGACAAATAAATGTTAGATTTAAGTTGTAACTATATGCACTGTATTAAGTAAATTTTCTAATTTTCTGAATTTCGGTTAACACTTGCAGTGTTTTGGATGTATAAATGTATTATACATTATGGACAATTTAATGAATTATTTTGAAAGTTGTAAACCGAGATAAATATTGTAAATATTTATGCTGTTATTTATACAACCGATATTGCGATATCAAAAATCATTACCTATATCTTATCTTATTTATTACGATCGCGATTTACAACAGATTGAACATATTATTTTCCATTTCCACAGAACATAATATTGTTAGAGGAACCTAAGTCACAGGTACCAACTGATTATTGTCATTATGTACGTGAATAAATAAATATAATAACATGTACGAAATATTTACTTACTAGCTTTCGACTAACTGAAAAACTTTGCAGCAGTAAGCTTCGTCGGCAAATCGAGGCCTCTTATAGGACGATCCCTGGCCGGATTGAGATCGGTACCAGATGTGTTTTGGTTTGTATAGCCTCATAGGCTTTATTAAAATAATGAAATATATTATGCACGCAGGGTGCATGTTAAACCAATAGTATCTTATATGTAATAAACTAATAATTAACAAGTAATATTAAACAATATATTGGTATTCAATATTGAAGAATATTAATGAACTTCAAAATATACGAAAACATGAATAGTTACGTTTCATTTTATTCGGGATGTCATGCTTTAACTTGCAACAAAACGTAATTTTTAATTTTTAACTATGCGTCCATGGTACAAGATACACCAGCTAAGTCTGAATAAAAAAAGAAACACGTTTTTGGTTGTTAAACTAATAAATATAATAAATAAAGTACTACATTAACCCTATATAAATACACAAAATATTAATATCTACATATTATCTCGGAGAGAAACTTACACTTACCTACCGTGTATTTATAATCACGTTAATAATTTATTTATAGTTTAGCATTTTGTTTGAGCACATAAAACTATTGCCTATATACAATTAAACTCATCGCTATAAAAAAATAAATAACATCAATTAAAAAATTAAAACACGTCACTCCGTGGATGAACATTAAAATGTTTAGGTTTATTTTCCTTGCAACAATGAAATTAATGATTAAAACTGAATAAGAATATATTTATAATTTATAATACATTATAGTTCATTAAACATTTAAACTAATACTTTTACAGTTTTATTTAATATAACTATATATAAGTATAATGCATACGGCCAAATCTACTATTGTGCTAACGTTTTTAGCCTAAAAACATGGTACGTACATAATATCGGTATTAGTGTATTACAATGTAAAATGACTAAAATGAAGGTACCTGTATAATAGTATGGAATACTATAGTATATAGGTAGATCAAGGGAGACCAAACTTTTAATGGGTATAATCTTATATCATATAACAAAAGTCAAAGAGTATTATTAATATTTTAGTAATGGAAAATGTTGTTTTAGTATCCATTAGTCATTAGCGTATGTTGGACTTGGCTAGATTATTAGATAACATAGCCAAATTTAAACGCCAACCAAACCTGCGAGCGTTTAAATAGAGTTTGAACGATGTTTAAATATCTAACATATTTAAGTACGTGATTTATTTACACCAGATATTGTAATATTTTGTTTCGGAACTCATGGTTCACGACACAGTTTTTGACACAGGTTATTAGGTTGTTTAGTCAGTATTTAAATTTATCGAATATTTTTATCATTGATATTATTATATTGGTCAGTTGGTCAAAATCTATTGAGCCAGATATTCAGATATTAAAGATAAATGCTTATACGAGTTTCTAAATATGTTAAAAAGTAGGAACCGATAGAAGTCATAGTTATGTGCGAAAAAACACCTCTGCAGGGACCAGAGAGAAAAAATAAGGAAACCATGAATAATTTTTTAAAAAAATTACGGGATTCTTTATATTAATAATTAAAAAAAATACAAACCTAGGAAGAATATAACACATTAACATTTAATAGGTACTTACATTCACTACTTCTAGTTATTTTAAAATTAAAATATATTTTTTATTGATTCAGTTATTGAATTAATAAATGTACCTATGTTTAATGTTGTTATACCTAATATTTATATTTATACTTCTGCAAATAAAAGGCAAAATGTTAGTATTTATTATTATTATTTTTTTTTACATTTATAACATTTTAATAGTTTACTTTAAATTTAATGAGAGTAATATCATGAATTAATTTTATAATATAATACGAGTATGTATAATTTAATCAATGGTGAATTTACTGATATTATTTCACTAAACTATGTGTGTACGCCAATGCAACCATTATTGTCAAGTTCAAACAGGGATAAGAACAGGGCTGTATTTTATCGATGTCAACCGGGACATTGTTCTGCAAAAATTCACACTAAGCTTTGTTAGTTTTAATATGAGAATGATTTTATCTATTGACAGATTCAAAGGTATGACGACACACTATTCTATGATTTGTCATCGGTGTTTTTTCAAAATTTTAATTTTCAAGCAAGTTTTGAGCACGTCTCACACGCTCATATCCAACTAGTTTGAAAACTAAAATGTCGAAATCACATTTCCGGCAAACCTCCCGGTGTTCTGTTACACTTGACATAAGTTTAATAATAGGTAAATTCGCTCTGATATTAAAACCAACGAAGCTATATAACGAACGACACGACTGCTGAACGTTAATTTGCCATGCCACGCGCACTTTATTGTAAGACGGAGACTACAGACATGCGGGTGAGACGTCCTCTCTTGTTATTAACTCCGCGCGCAGAGTACATCGCTGGTGAAAAATCCGGAAAGTGGTATCCTATAATGGCAGTTATATAGTGTGTGTGTGTGTGTGTGTGTGTGTGTATGTCTGTGTATATTATATACAGTGAAAAAACGAGACGGACGGAATTATGATAATTGCATATCGCTGCACACGAGGAGGGCGCGGGTTCGCTCGCGCGATATATACTGCAGCGGCGGCCGATCGGTGGATTTAATGTGTTTGTGCGTGGGGCAACGACGGCAGAATAACATTTGTTGTCCGAGCCATTAAGTATTGATGGAAAAAATACAGCGGGACGGAGAGAGAGAGATGCCGAGGGGGAAAGCGTGCGGGCGGAGGGAGAGAGGAGAGTGGAATTTATGATTTTTCGGGGGCACCGAGTGAAAAACGAGAAGAAAACGATATCCGACCGGGGGACTGCGGCGGTGCGGTCCGGTGGCAGTGCAGAGGGACCGCAATATTTCAAACCGTCTCCCCCGCCGCCCGCGCGCCGTCCCGATGCCCAATGGTCATTCGTTATTTTTTCCCGAATGTCCACGCAAACACCCCGTTTACGTACCCCCTTCCGATAGCTACCAAATTCACCCTCAGCCTTGGAATGAAAATAAGGGTAGTTGCAGCGACCCGGCCGTTTGGGGTCACGTTTATGAGAAACTGAGTCATCCGTTGGAAACAATTATCGGTATACTGAAAAGGAAACGCCGTCGCAGCTTCCGATGAAATGTTGTTGGACTGCGTCCGGGTAGATATTCCGGAGAAAATGATCGTTGGCCAAAATAATTGCGTACATAATTAATCTAATCGTTCGCGTTTTACACATCAACAGCGTGATAGAACTTTTGTGTCCAGGTAAACGTACATCAATAATTTACAGTTCACTTTTTATAAAATATTAGCTGCGGTTCAATCACTTCGATCGGGATGGATTTTGTTTCTATAGCTGTGTATAAGCTATTATAAAATATGGGAAAAAATTTCAGGGTCGTTTGAACGTAATGCATGCACGTGAAAAAATTACACTGTGCATGTAATTATTTCATTTCATTTTTATAATCTTATTGATTTACATTCCTATTCCTATAACGTATACCTGTAAACTAAAACAGTAAAATTTAAAATTTCATTGATTTCAGTCTAATAGGATCTCGTGAAATACTGATATCTATATTACAGGTATAATACAATAATAGTGTCGAGGTTTCATCAAAATCCTAACGTGTAGGTACCTCGGCCGGCGGCTTATTCTTTGACCTAATGAAATATTTTTAAATCTATCTGTTCTATTTGTCTTATTGTTTTGTAACAGTATATAATTTATTTAGTGGTTTATAATTATAATTTTCACATATTATGCGATTCACAGACACCTATTTTTTTTTTTTTTTTAACAGGTTATTTTATAATATTCTTTGTGATAACAATTAATAAATTTAAAAATTAAAGAATATGATTACTATTGGTATGTTATAATAGGGCCCGGATTTAAATGCACTTAAAACCATACAAATATGCTCTAAAAAACAGACGAAAATGCCCTTAAAAAATGCATTTTACTACAATGCCATATATATATATTTTTTATACAAATTGTAATTTATAAATGAGATAGGTATAATTATTATTTATTAATTTATTATTTTGTTAAAAAAAATTGAAAATTTTAAATATTGACTGCTATGATGTAACACGAACTGACTGATTATTTGTTATTTGACCGAATATGGGTGACGCTCCACAGTAATCTTAATAAATGAAGATAAAATAAAAACTGAATTGAAAAAAAAAATTGAAAATGTGTATGGAAAAACCCGATAAATATTCTTAAATATTAAGAAAATAATTTATCTTTAGATAATATTTTGAATAGGCTAATTTCATATCTATATTGAACAAATATGCATTAAAAACCAACAAAACATGAAACGAATTATGTACTCAAAAAGCATTGTGTATGATCAACCAAAAAAATATGGACTTTGCATTGAAATCCGGGCCCTATTTATTAAATACTAAAAGGCAATGGAGGTTCTACAATATTTTAATTTAACAATGATTCAATTTGGAATTAGGATAAACGAACATTTTAAAATTTACATTAGTACATCATCCTATTATGAATTTATATATTTTATGAAAAATAAATTTAAATAAGACAATAGTGTATACATACTACATATTTTATATTGTTTTTAAATTTTTTTCAAATTCTATTAATATTTCTTTGTGCACTATGCGTAAATAATCTAATAGTATAGTAAAATATAATTTATCACCCTTTTTTATTAATCGATTTTAAATCATCATTAATACATATAATAATTATTTTTGTCCATGAAATAAATCAAATGCAGTAATACGTCATATCGAATTAGTTGACCAAAAAGAAAAAAGAATGTTTTGATATTATATCATAAATTATTATATTTCAGGGAAGTTTTACCAAATATTATGTATTTTTCAAAACCTATAATGTTATGTTATGTAAAATAATTACCTACATGAAATCACTAATCAATCGACTCTCACACCTGATATCCACCTATATCATAATATTTTTATAATATTAAATCATCAAATTAATATTACCTTATAATAATAAATTGATTAGGGTCAATTTATGATTATGAGTCAATATTTCATAATTCAGATCCAGATTTAAAATTATTTATTAATTTGGAAATCTCGGGTACAAGAAATATCATTGAAATATGAAATACAAAAAAATGTACCTATTACGTTTAGGTACCTATATACCTAAATATCTAATATAATATATTATATATAATATTAAAATAGTTTCTTTTGAAATAATTGTTAGGATGGCTTACCAAGGGTCTTAAAAACATTTCTCGTTTAACATATTTTATTCACCGAAAAGAAGAATAGCTGAATCGTTCATATACATTATACATATTTTTCAATAAGAACCGCAAACCACAGGGAGCAACCGTGTATGGTATTGAGAATAAAAGGTAAAAAATAAATATTCGAGGAGTGTGGAAAAAATCGGCGAATTCATCAAAAACATGAATATTCTGAAAAAAGGGTATTTTCAGCATATTTGTCCTTTATATTTATATGCAGCTGTTGGTGTAAAAATGCAAACCCTTTTTAAAACCGAGGAAAACAAGGACCGGATGGATACACCAGGGTGTTCGTTATATTTGGACCGGCCATTTTGTTACAAACCATAACCCTTCTGAAAAATAGTTATTTTCGATCGATCCTTTCATAAAAGACACACTGTCACGTACAATAGGGTTTTTTCCACCACCTCCTCATCTCCTTCTATGTGCACATAACGCGCGTTACCGATCGATCGAATCCTGTATAGAGCCCCTGTCCTTCGCACAACACCGCATTGTTAAATTTATTTCTACCTCTTTCCCCCTCAATACTTTATTTTTTTGCCTTACGTTTCTACCAGAGAACGTATTATTTCCTTTTATTTATTCTATATATCGAATTTTATTACTTTAATGGTCGTATGGAATACTTCACCTGAAGTACTTTAAAAGTTTAGTATCGAAAGTTCAAAATATATAACCGAATATAAACTTATTAATAAATTATAAAATATAAAAGAAAAAAATTACAGACTATTATATTGGCCGCAGTGGCTGTTTGCAGTTACTATATATGTTTTAATGCACTCGTTCACTTCACTTGCGTTGATTTTAAACCCAGTGTGATATAACAATTACTTGCTTCGAATAATAGGTAATTTATTCATAACTCATAAACAGGATTGTTATACGTTTTTTTTTTCTGTAAATATTTCTATTTGGATAGGAGAACCCGAGAGTTGGAGAAGTATTGAAAAAGGTTCATGCAACGCTAATTTAAATTAAAAATCAAGATTCTATAAGTTTGGCTCAAAATAAATGTATGATAACGACTATTAATCGTCATTGCTTTCAAATTGAATATAATAACTTATCACTGTCTATGCAATAGAGCTTTTTTATTATTTTATTTTTTTCGTTTCTTTACTCTTTTAACTGGTACTCACTGCTGGAGGTCTAACTAAATTCGTTAGACTCTTTAGTAAAACGTCATTCGTTAGTCGTTACTTTTATAAATGCGTAAATAATGTATAATTATAATTTGATTACACGTCTTGATGGTGTTATTACTTATTGGTTGCTATGGCCGTATGGTCCAGTACTTGAAATGAACGCGTTCGTGTACACATTTTTTGAACGACACGTGAACGTCACTCACTTATATCAAACAGAACGTGATTCGTAAACGTGAACAAAATTCATGTTTCTAAGTTTAGTTTGAAAGTGTTATTACGTTAATAAAAGTATCATAAGACGACATAAGTATGTTGTATAATAATATACAATTTTTAGGTACCTACCTATACGATATTACTTCATGTTTTCATACTAAATTCACTATTAACGTTTGATTTCCAAAAAAATGAATTAACTATAAATTATAATTATATTTATAAGTCATATTAGATAATTAATGACAATTATGGTATAGTCACTTGTAGCAATGTAGTATCATAATAATTCATAATATTCATGATCTTAACTATAGAAACAATATTAAAGATTTTATATCGGATATATTACAGTGATCATGGGCTAATTAAAATAATAATAATACATCAATAAAATATGGTAAAATAATAATATGGTATTATCTTATGTAGTTAATAAGTGCGTTTATTCGGTAAGAGAGATTTAGTAAAAAAAATGTTTCCCTTAGGCCCATCTTGAATAGTTGTTGGAACAGCATTATTATTATTATAAGTTTAAGCAATTAAACATGAATACTTATTTCGCCTATCTTGGTAATGCCTGCTCATGCTATGTACATAATATTCTTTCTAAACGAGGAAAAGGTTGTGACTTTTTATTTATAACTAATCGGTATATAGTAGTTATTATATAATTATCATCAAGTAAACAATAGATTTAAAAAAAAAAAATGTATGGTATAATAACTTAAATGGATTATTTTTCTCAGGAGATAAACCTCCTGGCTCCTGTTGTAGTCACGGTAATTTTCTTTTTTTTTCAAAATTTATGCTGCTAGTTTGTTCAGATTTTCCCTCTTTTTTTTGAAAAGAAAAAAAAAACAGTTGGTATTTTTATTTGTAAATTGCTATTATTATTACGCCGACGGGGGTCAATTTAGATGGTCAAAAGGGGGTTAAAGGGTGTCAAAGGGCAGCTGTATAAAACAGTGGTACGACATTGACCCCTAAAATGTACACAGTCCAGCAGCCGTGTGACCCGTCCGGCAAAAGAAATAAAAATTCGGAAGTCCTATTGTCCGAAACCCATTAATCGACCGGACACGTCAGAGGTCAAACAATTGAGCCTTTTTATGTAAAACAGCGAAAAGTCCATAAATTTTTAAACTTGTCATCGAATTATTTGGGGTACATTTTTAAAACGTGAACGATTTCATTTTGTACAGATTTTTTCCCCGGCAAATGAATAGGTTGCTGAGTTTCCCATATTTGTGGATCTTCTGCATTTTATTAGTAAACGCAAACAGAAGGGTCAGTATAATGGTACGAAATATATATTACGCAGTACGCATATTCTCGGTTCTCGTATTGATAGTTCTATATTATATTTAAAATATTATTTCCCATGTAAAATTTAAGACTTGTACAGAATATATTGTTTTGTTTATAATCTTCTTCGATATGATTAAAACATAGGTATAGCCGTATAGGTAATTATTTCAGCAAATAATCAACTGACTCTACTACATTTATGCGTTGGTTCCCTGCTATCTTTCTAGTGATCCATAGGAGTGTAGGACATAGATGATAGATATTAAATGGGTACTTACTACATATAACTAATTATACTTTAAGTTTTAAAGTTGTTTTTAAAAAAGGTACTTCTACATGAACTTGTTTTATATTACTTAGTTATAATACCTAGTTTTTGTCGCATAGCGACTTTATAGTCTTATAACATTTCACTGTTTGACTGTTTGAAGTCAATTAATTACAAATACTTTAAATAACTATAATTACTATTTATAATAATTTCTAAGTTCTTACAGCACATAAAAATCCATAACATGTTTACGTTTATTGTTTATATTATACATATGTACCGCAGGCACACCAGTAGTAGGTGTACAATGATAATAATATACTTATGTGTTTTTCTTCATCTTTTACACACACGTGCAATATATGGTTAAGAACACAGTAGTCCTCAAGTATCCAATGGCCAATGCAAGACATTTAAAAATAAAAAAATTCGATTTATTTAGGGTAATCCTTATTACATTTTACCATTGTGGAGAAATTATTGATCAGGATTACACGTTCATAAAAATCAAACATTTATCATAATTTACATAGTAATATATAGTATTACTGTTTCATACCTACTATAACTGTCTTATGTTAAGGCGCCCGGTGCCAATGAAGTTTTGCACACAAAAATACGCTTTACGAGTATAATGATACTGTTCTGTAGAAGCAACCAAATTTGATAATTTTTTCTTCAACCAATAGATGGCAATATTCTACAGGCTGCATCGAACTCCGTTTCTCAATATTTTAATCTCAAACTTTATAATATGCCTACAAAAATAATAAAATATTAAGCGTTTTTTATAAATTATGTTATACCATTATTTGAAATAAAATAAAAATCGGGGTTCGATGTGGCCGGTAAGAAGTCTTCTTCTTTCAGATAAAATAGTCATCAAATCCGACTACTCTAAAAGGCCTGAGAATTATTCCCGAGAAGTCATTTTTTGTCGATATAATACACCCTATCAACCCCTCCCCCCCCCCCTAAATAGGTATCGGGTAGTAGATTATTGGAAAAGTATTATAATTAAGGTGGTAACTGAAGTATACAATTTAATTTTCAAATTTTATAGACTTGCAGAAAATTTTAAAAACTGGCACCGGTTCCCTTAATCTAGTAAAACTTAAAACTACCTAACACTGGATACGAAAAACTGAAATCTATTTAAATATATTAAGTATAAATCTATATAAAAATAACTATTTAATAATCCAATTAAATATTAATTTCTAAAAACTACAATACAATAAATTTAACAATTTCAACTTAAACATAATTTTATAGCAAATATTAAATTAAAAAGCTGACCAATAAAATAGAAATACCCAATAATACATTTAATTACGACTTTCTATCATTTTATTATATTATATACTATTATTATTATGATACAAAATACAAATACAATATTATATAGATTATAAACGACTTGTCGTTTTTAATGTGTGAATACCATTAAAAGTATATCGTTTTATTATTCAAACTTGTATCAGTATACGGCTTATCGCTTATACCGTCTTTTTTTGGTTTTTTATAATTTGTTGTTTTTTCAAACTAATAATTAGTTACCTAATAATTATCATGTATTCCTAAAAACTAAAGAGTAATGACTATTGTAATTTGTATCAACAGACAACGACGTATTAGTAAACTCATTGATTTTATTTTTATATATAGTTTGTATAACTACTGAAACTACTTTTTAATTTTTAAAATTCAATTTAAAATATAATTTTATATATACAATTTGTAAATTTTGTTTTACAATAATCATTTATAATATGAAATTACTAAAACTAAATTCACATTTATATTCACGCTCTATATTATTTACTTCGAAAATGATTACTAAAATGATTACCTAACCTAACCTTTTTTTTTATATACATAATATAATATTACCTTTATAAATAATATAATAATATGCTATATTGCTATATAACATTGGTCAGTCTACTCAGTAAATAAATAAATTTTTTATAAAAATGAATTTTTTTTTGTACTTTTAAAAAAATATTTAACTCAAATATATGAAAATATTATCAAATTGAATAAGTTATTATTAAAAAATACGTTGGTGTACATAAATGTATCTTAAATAATTACGTCAGTAATTTTACTATTGTAATAACTAATGTTTAATCCTTTATTTTGTCAGTTTTGATTCGTACAAACGACATTCGTGTCAATTCAAAAAATTGAAAAACCGAATAATTTAATGAAATAACCAATAAAATGCAGGACTTTAATAATAGTACGTGACAATATTTAAGGGTAAAGGTACACGTCATTTGAACGCATCTCGGCGTGTAATAAAATAATATATTTTATTATGTGCGGGTTCGTTTATAAGAATTCAGGCACAAAAAAGTCTGTTGTTAGCAATTATGACAGAAATTGTAGGAAATGGTACAAAGGGTCAGACCGATTGTGGACTGCGGTAGCGCGGTGCGACGGTTCGTGTTTTTTCTCTTTCTCCTTTTTTCGCGATTCTTGGAAACGGTCAGCTGCACACGTTTTTGGGTTATTTATTTTTATGGATTTGAAAGAGGAGACGGGGTTGAAAAAGGAAGAAAAAATACACACTCTCACAATGCGTGCGAGAGAGTATAGAATGTAACTCTCTCTCCCTCTCTCTCGCCCCCATAACACATACTGGATAAGAAACGAGGGAAAAGGGACAAAAAAATATAGAATGTGTATCGACTTCTTTGAACATACGAACCCGATGACCACGGTATGAAACCGCATATGTTTATTTAAAAAAAAAAAATATTCATCTGCGGCAGTAAAAAAAAAATATACTTACATATTATTAACATAATTTGTGATTCCAAGAATGTCGTTTTCGATCAGTTCACCAGACATACGGTATTGATTATAATTCAAATAAAAATTTTAGTCTGTAAATTTAATATATTGACATTAGATATTCCATATTATTATCAAACATTTTATTTTCGAAATAGTTTATTTATTCTAATGAGATTTTTGGCCAGTTTTATTTAAACAACTAGACAAATCAGTCCACAGCTAAATTCCCTAAAACAAAATGAAAAACAAAAAAATGACAAAAATAATATTATAATTATCCACTCACTTCTCAGGTATGATGTATTATTATATTAATATTTAGCTATTAATTAGCATTAGAGATATCCTTATGGTATTAATATCGTGATATCGGTATAATAAAATAATACAAATTAAAACCTGAAAACATGCAGAAAATATAGTATTATGGTCTATCAGTGTAACACCATTGATTTTATAATATGAATTATGAATATAGTATATTATAAAATCAATGGTAACTCTGAAGTCTCCGAAAATAAAATGTATGCAATTTTTTTTTTGTTTTATTAATTAAAACAAGATATCATCTATACTTAATATTGGTAATATACTAATACTAATATAGAATATTTTGTCGGTTGATGAAAAGATGCAATAAAAATAATGTAGATGCAAGAAACAGAAAAACAGAAATATTTAAAAATAGTTAAAAAAAAATAACGTGAATGACTACATTAGTTGATAATATCGTGGAAATAAGTGGCTTTTTAATTAGAACTATGTTTAATGAAACAAAAATATAAATATGTCATTTAAAGAAAAACGCAAAAGGTAGTAAAATAGTACAAAAATGTGAAAAAAAATCCTAAAATACAAATGGTTTCGTTGTTTTCCATCACAAAATAATAAACTCTTAGCTATTTCACTTACCTATTCCGTTTCCCATATTTCTTGAAATGTTTGTAAACGTACCTATGTAAATCGTTGAAAATCTGTTCGGATAAACATACATATGATTACGATAAAATAATATTATATTGTTTAACTAATCGAGTAGGTGCGTTAGATTTCGTATAGTGTGAACGCAATTGAGCGTGGAATAATAATCAGTTTAAAACTATATAATACGAAACATCGAAAACATCTTGCCCGAACACTTAGTGGCCGAGAACGTCCTTGTAGAATTACGAGGGTTAATTGTGTGTTGCGTCGCAACAGCCATAATTCAAAATAGGGTGCAAAAGAAAAAAAACTAATTTTATACTCACTAATTAAGCATTTAACCATCGGCGTGTTAAGTTCTAATGTCGGCTAATTGAAACAGACGAGTAAAAAATCGTACGTCTACTCTTGAGTTTCGTGTACTATAAAATATGTTTGCCGTTACGGTTCATATGTCATGCCACACTATAAATTACTGTACTTACAAAATGTTTACAAAATGCTTTGAATTTTTTTATCGTTTTGAAATTTTTTCTACCTTTACGACTTCGAGCATATATGAGCGCGTTGTGTAAGCACACAGAAACGCTGCGAACGACCGAAAATAAAAACCCCTCACAATGTTATATTACATTATGGGCATTTTCAATATAATATCGTAACGGTAACCGTAATTTTTTGATGTTTTCACACATATGGCACGTTTACACGTTTATAGTATACATAATATTGTATGAAAGCAAAAAATTTTCCGTTTTATCCTTAATCATATAATAGGTATTACTGCTTAGTGCTCAAATAAAAAAAAAAAATGTTATGACCTGCTTTTTTTCCACACTACAGCCGTGTAATATTTCTTTACTGTTATTGTATAATATGCCTTTTGTTCATAAAGTGACCCGGACAAAAATGACGCAACCATAATTTCTTAAGGAGAGAGAGCAAAAAAAGGACAAAAAAAATGGTTAGACCTGAAACTATCTTTGGGTTTATTTCTTGCGCAATCGCCTTTGGCGGATGTCAAGTGTAGCTAACGGTTCACAATTTCACAAAGCAGCAAAAAAAAAAAAAAAAAATAATATTTTTTTCCTCCAACAACCGCTATCTTTTTGTCTTCTTTTAACAGAAAATGTCAATACTCAATACTATAATAGTTTACCTCAATATATCATCATATTATATATCCTTTATAATAACATTCCTACATTTTATTGAATCTGGCCCACCCGATATTCCTTCAAATGCAACTAAAGAAAATTGATATTGGTACCTACTACCTACGACCTAGGCCAAAACTTAAAAACAATGGCTATATTGGCAAATCGAGAATCCTATATTTTATTTACTTCAGTTTATTTTATTTAGATCAGACACAGGCAACTCGTTGGATTTTTTTCTACCGCCCTCCAAATATATGTCATGGTTTTTCAAATATATATCAATAACAATACTTGAGTTAATAATGACAACCAATCAATGAAACTCATAATTATACGATTGTTTCTATCCATAAATATATTAGTATTATATTTATTCATATGTTAAAAACTATATTTTTAATAACGTTTATTTCAGTTTTGTACGCGGCCAAATCTGATAAAAAATATGGCCCACGTAAGCTAAAAGGTTGCCGACCCCGGACTTAGATTTTTGGATTGTTAATCCAACTTCTCCAACCACATCATACTGATCTCTGTATATTCTTTTTTTATAAATATTTACAATTATTAAAATAGTTTACATGCCATTGGAGTGAAATAAAATAAATAGGTACAAAATTCCCGAGTTCTATGAAGGTACTTTATAAGCTTATAAAAGTTTATTGTTGATCAGTTAGTAGTCTGATCTCTAATGACTACTGTAACCTCGGGACCCATTATTTATGTTTTGCGATCCGTGTTTCGAAAAAAAAGAGGGAAAACTGGTGTCAAATTTATTTGATTCGTTCAACCGTTCAATTAATTGAAACGTATTAATACTAAGTATAACAATAAATATATATATGTATTTTTTTAATTATCAAAAGTAAATCTCAGTCTATTTTTGAACCGTACAGGACCCCATTTGGTCACTGCTGTGCATAGTGTATACTGTATGTCTGTATGTCCGTATTACTATACTTATAGACTTATTAACGTTAAATAATATAAATATATATGATTTGCATTTTTTTAGGAAAATATATTTTTTAAATAATTTACACTCGTATAATATAAGAGTATGTTCAAACCTATCTATTACCTCCCTACCTTATTTAACTATAAAAGTAATCACTACATTATAAATTATCATCGAGTATAATTATATTATAATATTATAAACATCAAAAAAATCTACTTTCATGTAACCGTGACGATAAAATATTTTGGAAATTATTGGTATGTATCAAAGTAAATTACGTAATAAAATAATCGTAAATTCTCAACAATATTATGGCCTATATATTGCGATTACAGGTGCTTTTGTAACTATAGAGTAGGATCGTAGTGATCGCACTAGCTGCAGTGTTGTCTCCGTATTATTAATTCTAATACCTGTTTTAAATTTGAAGCAAGTATACTAAGGCGTATAGTTTAAAATTTAAATAAAACGTACAGTTTTAAAATGTCAATCACTTTATAGATTAAAATATCAAAAAAAAAATCTTACGCTGGGCCCAGGATAATATTCTTTACCAGAGCTCTGTACATCACTGCGTGGCACATCTAGGATTAACTCGGAGGTGATCTTTATTCTTTACGTCTTTTCTGCACATTATACGAGTTAAAGCCCAAATGTACCTCGTTACATCGTCACATGTGCGTTCGCTTTTCCCGCAGCGCGCGGATCCGCGGCTGCATTCGCGAGCCTGCACGAGCCATGGCGGGTCACGGGGAGCCGGCTTTATGCGTTAGTTAAGACCATAGATTAAATTTAATTATTATAATTATCATATGATTTAATCTATGGCAAGACGGGATTCACATAATTTATTGATATGCGGGTACGACGTAATTAAATACGAATTTAAATGGCAGAGCGGCCAACGACGTAGACGACCCACCGGGCCATACCACAGCCACGTTCATTCAGAAATTACATAGGTACCATAATTTCTATGTTCATTTTTCTAAAAAACAATTCCACCAATTCCCCTTCACCCCACCAATTTCTGAAAATAAAAAAACTGCCATCCACTTATTCATTTTATTAGGTGGGTACCTATGTACTTATCATTTTCTGACCAAAAATATTGTTTTATCTTTTTTCATACACGTATATTATGCCTACCTAGGAGTGTTATAATATATTGTACATAAATATAAAAACACAAATCATATATTAATTTTTGCCATAATTTCATACATAATATACAAATAAAATAAATAGGGTATCTTTCTATTTTTTTTTTTTTTTTTTTTTTGAGGAAAACGGTAGGTACCTATTTTAATTTTGGAGGAAAAGAGTAAAATATAATAATGATAGAGGAATATCCTCTAATGATGACATTATGTAACATAAATATATATTTTTTTATTAAAGTTATAAAGCCTCGGCACCTGTGGCAATAATTGGTCTGACAGTGATTTAAATTATTACTTATTAGTTATTAAATTGTATACTCTTATTATGATACTTGCTTAAACTATTAGATTTTTTAAATACTTAGATAATATACATATATTATCATGCATGCATAAATCATACATAATATAATCTATAGAGTACCATAATATACTATATAGGTACCTAGTAGGTATACTCTATACCTTCTACTTTGACTATATATACCTACTTTCTACGCAGTATAGATAGATAATAAAACAAATTTAAAATACAAAAATAACAATAAAATATTGTAATTATTTATTTAGTACCGACAGTGATTAGTGTCTTTAGTGATTCTAAGATTTAAAAAGACGCATTACAACGTATAACTCTAATGTTGATAATATTTTTATGTCATTGAAGGTAAAAATAATATCAACACAATATATAGGTAGTTATTATACGTATAATAGTCCTGCAATAATATATATATAGGTAATAATTTATGTGTTGCCCATAGGTACAATAATGATTATTTATTTAAATATGTTTTAGGTACCTATTAAATTATTTTTGTTTTTACACATTAGAATAAATATAAAATTGCTAAAAATAATTGTACAATAATAAATCGTTACAAGGTAACAACATTGGATGCGCACAAGTCGAGCACGTTTTGTGTATTAGAATGTATGTAAAAAAATATTATGTTCCAGCATTATAGTATGTGCAGTATGAACGATGCATAAATAGTAAATACATTATGCGTTTTTTAGTTTTTTTTTTTATTTTTTGTCACTCCCACTTTCTATATAGGAGGGCACAAATATAGGGTAGTGTATAGTAAGAGGGTAAGGAAGTGATAAATATCAGAAACGTCCGCGAGGGCGTTGCTAGGAGACCCGTGGACTGTCAATCCGTTGCCGGTGGCTTTAGCCTCCGGGCCATGTCGTTGTTCACCACCCCTTTCGTTTCGGCATTTTTATATTAAAAATAGAAAAACCGTTTCACACGTTTCTTCGAACAAAACTTATCACTACCTCTACCACTGCAGTGGCATTTTTGAAAATCCCGTCTTTAGTACTCTTTTGTTGGTGTGGGTGGTTTTTTTTTTACCTGAGACCCGCCAATGTAATCCCGCATTCCTGCTGCGTGTGCCAAATAAACGGGTTGTATTGTTGACGAATACAAAAAAAAACCTTGAGAAATATCGTAGGTATGCACTGTACTCGAGATTAAATGATTCAGAATGCGATTGAGTGCCTCAGATAATCGATGATGAAATATTTTTTTCGATCGTTGGATTTACTAATACGACGCGAAAAATATTATATTTTCTGTTATAAAATAATACACTGCCGAAAAATTATTACAATCAAGTATCGACTAAAGCATTAGTTGTAGTATTCTAAGTATTTAATATTTATGTATTATATAGTTGTGACTTTTAGTCGTACGAGTAAATGTTATTGAATTATGTTGAATCTAATATACAAATCGTGTTATATTATGATATGTATTGTATAGGTGCAAAGGAAACTGCAGGTGAATCAGCACCTATTTCTTAGAATAGTTTTATTACAATATATAGGTATGTTATTTTAGTATTGTTATTTTTATTTTTTCTTAATTCTATAGGTTCGTCTAATATTCTAATTGTTGTAAAACATTGCATATCATTAACTTATGAATTAATACCGACTACCAGTACCGTATAGAAATGTAGAATGGGTTGGTGTTATTATGCCGATATAACTCAACATTTGTCCAAATATTTTGAAAATTTTACTGCGTGCAGATAATGGTAATATATAATATCGGAAAGTGTCGGTGTTAAGACGGTTCCATACTAAATTGTAACAAAATCTATTTGGTTCATGGCATTCAGTGGCGTAATTAGGAATTTGGTTTGAGGGGGATATACGTTTTTAGCAAACATGAATGGTCATTATCAATACTTTGATTAAAATGTTGGCAGTAAAAAATAAATTTTGGGATGGGGTATAATTTTCCTTTCCAAAATGTGTTAATAATGGGCATAAAAAACACATCATAGTAAAAAGTACTAAAAACAACGCATTAATCGTTCCACTCAGAATCTAAAACAACATAACATAAACTATTTTTCATATTTATTTGATACAAAATTATATTCATGAATAAAAAAACAAAGCAATAAATTGATCAATTTCTTTATTTCATGAATATGACGGATAGATCAAATGATTTTTTTCATTATTAATTCACAAAATAATCATTCATTGTTTAAACAAATAACCGTAGGCGTTCTGATCTTATGAAAAATATTGTATATAATGTAATGTTAAAATATTTTTCAAATCCTAAAAGTTCTTTCAAGTTTTATTAAATATTTCGACAAAAATAGGTACTCGTGATTAAACCAACAACTTATATGTTCAAATAAGAAGAAGCTGTCTGCCAATGACATGCTTTTAGCCTTTAGGCTGTTATAGCGACTGTCACTTGGGGAGTTTCTTCATAAACAATATAGTATACCTTAACTAATATAAAAGGGTGGACAGTTTCAGATACTTTACAATATATTATATACGCGTAATATACTCCAGAGTCCATATATTTATATAACAAATAACATAGTATTGATTAAGGTAAATTTAATATTTTTTGTACCTATAGGTATAACATATCATTATTAGTGCTTTTAAAATTATTATCAAAAAGGTGGGCAAGTGGGTGTCGCTCTGCTGTGCAGAAGTTTACAAATGGGTCAATGTAATGGATGGTGTTAAATTTGAATTCAATGATATAGTATCATTGTATAAGAAAAACGATTCTTAGCGAAAACGGTTAGTCGGCCTATGATATTACCAAGTATATTTGATGATATTATTGTGAATAAAGTAATTTATAAATAACCTATTTACGTGGAACCTTTTTTTCAATTTTCAATCCTTAGCTATAAAAGTTGAACATTTTATAAATTTTTAACTACAAAATAATTATTAAATTATAAATTTGATAAATGTTGTCAAAATATGAACTTTAAATGATTATAAAAAAAATTGTGCGTATGTATTTTTAATATTTTTCAACTGCTATTAGAACGATATATCAGGAGCCTTGCATTAAATTTTCACGCTTTTTTACCCAACAGATAAAATTTTATTGATATTTATAGAAAAAAAAACTAAAAAAATTGAAAACTGACAATGTCCGTAAACAGCTCAAAATATTTAGAAAATGTTATGGTGTATAGAAAATGCTAATATAAACATTCAGTCAAAATTTCATGTACCTACGCTCATTTTTTTTAGGGTTACACCAAAAACCAAAATCGATATTTTCGAAAACAAATTTTGCGTAAAAATTCCCGTTTTTCCTTAATTATTCTTTTGTTTATCACGGTGCTTTTGAAAACTACTGGAAAATTTTTACTTTTGACACCCCAAAGTACCAACTAGATTCACTTTCCTATCAGAAAAGTCACTATTGAAGAAAATCCAAGCACTTTTACTGTCCTAAAAGGTGATGACAGACACAAAATAAAACTAAAAAAAAAACGCACATCATTGTAAAATCAATACATTCACCGCTTCGCTCAGAATCTAAAATTTAAAATTAGTAATACATCAATATAACATATATACGTACCTATATGTATACATTTGTAATTTATTATACAATATTATTATACCGTATGGTAATCGTAATCGACCAGGGTGCATAAACAAATAAATAAAGCTACAATGGCATAATATTTCCTTTAAAACGTTTTCATTAATTATAGTATGTCTAAGATAATAATCCTTAAACCAACAGTAAAAATCATAATTTATTTGTTATTGAAGAGTAATCTCCCTATAATATTTAGACAAAGATTCAAAACACCCTATAATTTCATTCTTGATCTAAGTATTGATAGGTATAAATTTCAATATTTTATTTTTTTTAGTAAATATTAATGTGCACCAGCCAGCTAGCTATAAGTGAAATACCTAAGTTCTTTACAATTCTCTGAATTTTTTTTACTACTGGATAGCATCTGCGTTGACGGACTTCATTAATAATTTAATTTCCTTTGAAAAATTTAAATTTACTTTAAATCCGCAATTCGAATGTTTTATTTTAATCCATATGTTCGGTTCACCATATTTACTTCGACCACCTTCCGTCTGTTAACTAACGAGTAAAAAAAACCTCACATGGTTGTGCAAATTATTAATAATAATTATCCGTTTGTTTCTATTCTGTGTATACAGAGTTTAAAAATCATGTTGTACCGGTCTCTAACGACGTCTGTTCTCGAGGATGTCCCGCGACCCCTCCAAGACCTTTTTGCGCTTCCTGTTAGACCCTTTGGCCCTTAACTACCGGACATGTCAAAATGTTAAAAATCTTTCCGTGTATGTATATACGAAGGAGGATTCTATAATATACCTCTGCAGTGGGCTCACGCACGTTTGACAAAATGCACATGCGGTACACGTTGATTTAATGTCGACGACGGGAGACCCGAAGGGAGTACACAAAAATAAAATTAAAAAAAATAGAGAAGAAGGAAAACTTAAATATAGGCTACCCTATTAAAAGAGGGACCCTAGCATTAACCTTCCGTCCATGTACAAGTACGCAACTCTGAATTTACTGTGTGCAGGCTGTGACAAAATATCACAGGTTTAAACTAATTAAAAAAAAAAATACTAAGGGTGTTCGGTGATAAATATGAATTGAACTCTATACCACAGAGATAGAGCTATTTCACTACTATTGTTAAACTTTTATACGTAGCTGGTAAGCTGTAAAAATTCAACTATACACATATTATTATTTATTATTTAAATAGTATAATATTATAATAGTTATTAGGTATTACTATTTACTAATAAGTGGATTCCGAATTTAGAACGTTTGAAATTGAATGAATACCTACTAAAATACATGAGCTTATGTCTGGCTTAATGACAAACGGTGCCTACGTTTTTAACCAATAACAAAAACTATAAAAAAAAAACCAATATAAATATAGGTATTTGGAATGTATAATATATTTATATATATACTGTATTATAGAGGTTTTAAGAATGTTCAATTTTTTAAATCTTTCTATATCATCTAGTATAAAAACAACACTTTTAAGTATCTCGTTCTAATAATAAATATTAGATGCCTAAGGAGAAATTGTGTTCATGTCGTATATTATTCTTTCCTGTCGTTCTTCTATTTTCTATTCCGAATGGCAGATTTATGGTGGAGTGAAATACAACATAGGGATCTAAAGAAGGTAATAAATTATAATTTATTGTAGCTTTTAACTAATGTTCAATTTAATATTATTTTGATTAAAATGTTTTAGTATGCAATAATATCCAGATATTTAAAACAATTTTTATTTATAAATTTAATTTCTACCCAGTACTTATTGGTAATAGTTACCGTACACATCAAATTTTGATAATTCGATAATATTGCAATCACTAATTTCACTACTTAGATTAAATTAATTCACATAAACAAAAATATATATTATATTTTTAAGTTTTTAAGATTATAATAATTACCATAAACATCTGTATAGAGTATATATTGTATTATTATTAGGTATTTCTAGCCTCTGTTTATATTATAGATAGGTACTAGATAGGTACCATATTATTATAAAATCGTTACTCTAGTTACTACTTATAATACGAATTTATAAGTGTAACTGTTAGGAAGTTATTAGTTTGGCTAATATAGGTACAAGTTTACGAGTCGTGTATAAGAAGCACAACAATATACAAGTTATAACATACATATATTTCATGCATCATAAATAATATAAAAATATTATATTAATTATATATGTAATACAGTATTATTTATATCACTTTTTGTCTACATATTATTGAGCTAGATATGAGTTATAACTTATAATTTATAAATAATAATTAATAACCATAATGTTGTTCAGTTTTAAAATTTTAATCGACCTGTATAGTATGAGTTGTGAGTTTGCGATTGCCTATTGCTATTTAAATTGTCATCATAATTTGTTAGACCTCGTGTATTTAAGTATTATAAAAATATATTTTTAAAGAGTGAATTAAAAACACAAATTGTGATATTTTACAATTTAATCAACCCGTCGGTAAATTGTAAATGAGAATATAAATAGAGTTAAGAGGACGTGATACCCGCATACGTTGTCTCCGTCTACAACATAGCAAAAAACTGTTTTGCGCGGGATAGAACCACTCTCTTGGTATTTATAGTAGAATTACCAAAATTCGACAAAGCATAGGGAACAATTTTATCTGCGTCTTAGCGTTTTTATTATTTGGATATCATAAGTAAAATTAAAGTTATCAGTTTGAGAACATTAGGATTTGTTTTGTTTTTTCATTTAATTATAAACAATTATTGGTAAATGCTATAAAAAAAAATAAAAACGCTACGACACAGATAAAGTTGTTCCCTATGCGTTGTGGAATTTTTGTAATTCTACTATAAATACCTAGGGAGTGGTTCTATACCGGGCAAAACAGTTTTTTGCCATGTTGTACATTTGTAAGACGGACACGACGTCCTCTTAAGGATTCAATTTCATGCCTTCCTATATCCGTCTGATGAATAATAATATATATTTATAATTCATTTTTGTTGATTGTTTTTAAATATTTTATAGATTTAATGTTCGAAGGATGTCAGGGTACCGTTTGGTTTCTCTGTCTGGCCCGTGCGCAAAAAATAGACAAAACGCATTTACGCAGAATCAATTTTTTATGTTTATGACGAGTAATCTTAGAGTAAAATCACCAAAGATTTGTCTAAATATTGTCTCAAAACATTTCAGTCATTATAATTTAAATGTACATTATTTTTTTTTGAAAGCCAAATACAAAGTCAAATAACAATAAAATGTAAAACCGATAGTCCTACCCTCAACAATGTTATCCTCTATAATTTTTATGATAGGTAATTTTAATCTAAGATTACTCAAAAACATAAAAAAAAATGATTCTGGGTAAATGCGTTTTGTCTATGTTGCACGTGGGCCAGACAGAGAAAACAAACAGTGCGCTGATATCCTCTTAAATTATATAGCTTACATCATAAAGTTGTAAATTGTGTATTATGTTTTTTAAGAAGTCAACACTCAACGGACAACGAGATTTTAAAAACAAGTCAAGTTGGACACAATTTTCTAACTCATTATATTTAACATAATCGTTATATTATATTATAATATAATTATATATTATATTGAACGGGTCG
The DNA here is from genome assembly GCA_008086715.1 of Sitobion miscanthi. Taxonomy (NCBI): domain Eukaryota; kingdom Metazoa; phylum Arthropoda; class Insecta; order Hemiptera; family Aphididae; genus Sitobion; species Sitobion miscanthi. Next base: position 26,179,394 of record CM017802.1, read on the forward strand.
AATGGAGGATCACAGACCACAGAACACGATAATATACGTTTGGGTCTATAAATAAATGTATAATGTACTCTTGTAGCCATAATATATACGTACCTGTATGATAATATTATGATTAAATTCGTTATTCGAGTTAATGTATTTAAAGACAAACATAGTTAAATATAAAAGACCAATGAGTGAAGGTGAACACAGTTCTCGTTTCATAATCATCGGTTCGACTATTTAGGTACCTCTATTATAAATAAAATTATAATTTCCAAATAACCTATTGTAGTCACTATTCAGTATAGAATCGGTTTTGATATTCATGACTAAAAATATAAAACTAAAAACGACCGGGCGAAGTGAAAACGAAAATATTAACTTTCTGTAGTCAGTACACATAGCCATATGCCGATGGTTCTGTATCTATTGTGTGTAAATAATTAATATATTATTTTATTTTTGTACAACCAACGCGTACAACCGTATATAATATAATGTGTATAGGCCAGCGCAGTGATAGCGGACGACTAACCAATACACGGTGGGTTTGTTGCAGTGTCTGTATGCGTTGTGGGTGGGGGGAGGGGGGAGGGGGAGGGGGAGGGGGTGCGGATCGTAAGGCTTGCCATGGAGCTACTTGCAAAATATTGACAAGCTGAGATGTGTGCGGTCCCGTAAAACCATTCATAACGTTATTTCCGTGTTTTTACCAGAAACATTGCGGGACTTTAATTCCTCTGGGGTCGGTGGAATGGAAGGGAGCTGTTTTTAAGGGAATTGATTTTTGGGGGGTGAGTGGCGGTATACTCGACCGGACCAGAAGTGGGAGGGAGATGCGCCGGAGAATTGATTGGATTTGGTCAGCTCCTTTTTTTTCCCCTTTTCTCTTGCTTTTTTTTTCCTACTTCTTTCCCCGCACACACACACGCCCGTTTCTTTTTCAGCTCGAGAAAACCCGGGGAATTCGGACAATACATAAAACATACACACGCACGCACGGCCGCCGTCGACCGTTCCTGCAATCAGCTTTCTGGAGAATTAATGGTGTGTAGTACGGTATATACTATATAGTGTTCGAAGTGGGTTTTTTTTCTTCCAACTCCCCGGGGGAGCGACCCACCGTGTACTTTTCTATCGAGGCGGGGGGGGGGGAGAATTCACACATTAGGAAAGTACTATGGAGTATAGAAAAAAAATATTTATACATTTAGAATATTACAATGATAATTTAATGTATTACATACATTATGACAGTCCGTAGGGGACGTAAGAAATAATTATGGATAGGTACCTAAACCAACCTAAACTAACTATTAAACTTGTCCACTTAAAAAATATATCACAAGATATTATTAAATATTAATAATCAAAATATTATCTACCTACGTTATTCGTTGTCTAATAAAATATTTACTGACGAGTAAAAACTAAAAAACAGTTTAAATCCCATTCTCGGGATTCGTGAAAAGCAAAACATACTACTTATTTCATTTATCTACAGCCACTATGCTTTTTATTTTAATAGACACACGGACTACTACTTACTATATAATAGGTACATATTAATTTATATCATAAGTTATAATTTATAACAATTATAGGTATTATATAAAATATATTATCAAGATACTTACACAATTATATCGTTGTATGCGAATTACACACATAATATTATAATTTTACACTCGTATAATGCTGTTCATTAAAATCGTTGATGAGCTATTGGTAGTTGCTGGTACCTATATACTCCACAAACTGAACCCTGCTAGGCTAACCTACATTATAACTTCCGTTGATGATCACCGACTCACCCATATACCTATAAACGGTGCATTAAAACATTTAAATAAGGCAACAATTGTCATTCCGTTAGACCCCATATAATTTAAACTGCTATCCTGAATTATGAGATATATCATATTTTTATTATTTCGAGTAAACTAACCCGGGTAATCATGATATTATATTGTTAGCATATTATAAAATATACAGTGCCGTATTGTAATATTACAAAAAAAAATATACCGGTAATTTTTGTGACACGTTGAACGGTGCTCTTGATCTTCAAATCTGTAGGTAGGTATTTACAAACACGCAATACGAATGCACCTTATTACACACTTGACCGACACGATAGTGACGTGAATCGTGATCGTGAACAACAGTTGAATATGTATTATATGGTTTTTCAATTAAAGGTGTCCAATGGCCACTGTCCACAAACCTTGCCAGTCCCAACTCCTAGCCCCTAGGGGTGAGTTCACAACTCGCCATGTCGTGTCGTAACCCTATAGGTTTGTGCTGTATGCGATATGCCTGTATAATAGGTACATAATATTAATATAATGACATATTATTATTAAATTATATACATTCATAAGTAGATAGCAAAATGTTGGTACATATAAGTTAATAGTTTTGTGCAAAATTAAACTAGATTCCAAATCCTATTATTCTGTACGGACATGAAAATTATTGGTTTACTGATTGAATGATAAGTATAACGCATCGGGCATCGCTACTGCCGTCTATTTTAACTCAAAAGACCTTAAGTGTTGATAAAATTGAAGTTAGTTTACGTTGTCCGATTTTGATTGTAGAAAAAAATTTTACTTGGCTGAAAACTGTCTGTGGATCGTACGGAACACATTATTGTAAATTTGTGATTAAAAACTTGCAAAAAATGAGTTTTTTAAAATCATAATTCAAATTGAAAACGGAAAGTATTTCGTACGATCTACAGACATTATCTGCTGCATTCAAATATTTTTCAGAATCAAAATCAGACTAATTAATGAATAGCTAATTTTAATTTTGTCTAAACAACAAGTAATAAGTTGTCGTAAAATTCGTAGTGAATTTTATATTGTTTTCAAGTTATAGACATGACATGCGCGTACGAGAGAGGTACCTGCATTGAATTCCACTCACACTAATAATCATTTACAACTACCATATACCTAGATCCCGGGCGGCTAAGACGAGATTAAAAATTGCCTAAATGTTGCCCCTTAAATAATAGCCGTAACGAGGCCCAGAAAAAGTATATGGTATGGTATTAAATATGAAATAAATATAATTATGAATTCTGGGATTCAAAGCATACATAATTTTTTGTTGCATACTTTATTGTTTTCTAGCATGCCTTCCCCCCTACTCACCAACCCTCATTGAGCGCCCTAGGTGTAGCATATGTTAATGTGTTTAATATGATGTGTATACAGGATATTATAGACGTCGAGTCGATAATAGTATATTGATATTTATTGTTTATTATCAGATATTATGTAAGTAGGACACTTAGGTACAACCTCAGATAGTTAGATCATATACGATCGTATATGATCTAAGGGTACAACTATTGGCGATAGAAAGTGATAAGAAATAACGGTAAAGCTGTGTATCATTTATATGTTAATTGATATTTTTCCAGTGGCCCGTTATAGATCCACCCCCGCTGGCCTAAAAAAATTATAAGCTTTCTATCGCCAATAATATATAAGTATTGCCGTGTTGGTACTGTATGTCTATATGAGTATATGACCATTGACTATAATATACCTAGAATATAACTTGTAAGTATAAAGCACGTACTGAGGTACTTACTAGTAATAAGTAAAGTAATTTGATCATCAATCATCATTGTTACTGAAGCCTCAAAATAATATTAATAATAATTTTGTAGCCGCCAATGTTTTAAATGATTAATTCCCACAGATCAACTTAATGTCTTAGATTATAACAATTTCCAGTTCCGCCTATCTACTTGACCTTTTTTTCAATAGATACTATTCGAAAACATACATATATATATTTTGAAAATTGATATTCTCTTGTCCCAAATAATATCAGTGCTTTATTACAGATATTGCAACAATTAAATATTTTATTTAGCATTTTAGCTATTAACTTTAAAGCGGTGGTTTTCAAACTTTAATTGAATGCGGCACACCGTGCCCCTCAAAAAATGTTCACGGCACACTGACCTTTTTTTTTGCACTGAATAATTAGATGATCAAAATTGCATTGAATTATAATTATATACGTACATTTAATTAGAAATGTGTGGTTGACGGGCTAACAAATTTTTATTAATTATATTTTTATAATTTTATTCTTGTACGAATTGTTGAACTTTCCGAATGACCGCGGCACACTCAGTGAATGCTCGCGACACACCAGTGTGCCGCGGCACCCAGTTTGAAAACCACTGCTTTAAAGTCTCCTATATTCTGGCTCAAAGTATACTGGTTCTGTGATTTTTTCCTCCTACTACCTATGCCGTTATGTGGATGATGAAATTAGCTAAACAGAAACAGGTCGCTGCCCAGGGTATTCAACTTTGAGACAGAGAATAGATATATTAATATATTATCAAGAAAATATACAAAAGAGATATCGATCAAAGGTGTAGGTGTTTAGATTTGAATGCAGTTTAGTATAAGTAACAAATTTTGGACAGTTAGTTTGTGTTTAGGTAATTTTAGGTCTTCGGTGAATATATAATATAAAAGTACAACTCATAATAATTAATTGGTAAGTAGGTATTGATTACTTTTCAACAAGTGGTTATAAGTTGTACATTGTTGATTAAAATACAATTTTTAAATTTCATAATTACTTTAATTCAGTAATTTTTTTAAGTAGAAATACCTAAGTAAAAATATTAATAATGGACATTTTATATTCAAAGTAAAGAGATCTATTACATATTTGTATTTATAATAAAAGTAAATATAAAATTAAAATATTTTATGTATAACAAAATAAATAAAGACATTAAGATTTTAAGGATCGTCTTCACTGATTAAACTGTCAGTATCTACAGATGACCCATCCATACTTCTGGGTAATGCAATTCTAGCATAATCATCAGTGTCGATTGATTTACAAAAATGAATAGCATACTTAAGTTTTTCATTCATAACATCCTGTAATTCAGTAAAAAATATTATTGTTTAAGTAATTTTCATATTATTAAATATACTTACTTTATTACTGTAGCGAGGAATTTTCAAAAGAAAAAAACATGTATAGCTTTCAGGCAAAAAATTATCGGCGGGCGAATAACGATCAATAACCTACAACAAAAATGTAATTCAAATTAAATAAAATAGTTGTAGAATAATAAATATAATTTACTGACATGTAGAACAAAATCTCGGCCACGAAAATCTTCAATAGTTCTTGGTAGTCTTGTACGTCCCCAAACAAATCGTAAAAACAATGACCGCTCTTGATTAGAAAATTCGCTTAAGATTTCCCAAAACCATTGAACTAGCTTATCATGAGCTTCAACACCTATTTAAAAAAAATAATTATTTAACTGAACATTTAATTCGATTCTAAAGCTACTAATATGATATACCTTTATATGTAACAATACTGAGTAACATGTTTATAGGTATTTCTGGTGACCCACAAACCATGGCTTCTAATTCACTACTTGTGAATATAGATAATAATGGTACTGGTATAACTCTGGCCATACCCTCTTGAACGATTTTCACTTGATCATTAAACTCCTGTAGCCTATATAAATATATGTAAGTTAAAATTATTTTTTTGGCTTTATTATAAATAATTATTACCTAAAGTTTAAACAAGCTTGTATGTATTCATGTTTATTATACTGTGTTACATGTTTATGTTGACTGCTTAAAACAACTGTGTGACCTGTGGAGGATGTAGTACAAAATGATATATCAAGGTTTGTAAATTCATCTTCTCCTTCTAAGTCTCGTACATACAATAATCCTAAAGGGTGTTCATGTTTTATTAAAATGTATAACTATTACAATAAAACTTAGTATTACATATAAATATTAAATTACCAGGAACATAATCTTTATCAATTTCAATCAAATCGGTAGGCATAAGTTTCATGCCACACAATAGTTTCCACATAGGTTCAGCAAGATTTAAACTCAACGGACTACAGGTTCGTATTGCTATTCCAATTAATACACCTGTTAAAAAATAATTAGAAATATTAATTAATACTTAAAAATTGAAATAATACAAGAAACTAATTTTAATTTATTTATTGTTATAAGTCACACATAATAATAATTAATATATAAATACACAAATAAATTAAAATATATATATATTATATAGAGCAACTATTATTTTGTCTAAGTATCATTAAAAATATAATTATTGTTTAGTTAGTTAGTTTCTGACTTTTTAGTTACTAAAATTTAATTCTTACCAAGAAATTCAAACATTTTATTATGAATTTTGGTTGTAGCTGATGGGTTCAGTATGAAACAATCTCGACTTGTCCCAGTATCTTCTCGGCCATTTGGTGTTTGTATTAATATTGGTAAGGATCCATTTTGCAACTCTTCACACATTTCAGCAATGCTTTCACTATACCCACCTCCATAATCATCTACACTCTCACCTAGAAATATACATGCATTCAAATAATTTTTTTACAGTCTACTAGTTTTTTCTTCTTCTAGTAATAACTGTTATCTGTTAGTAATCAAAAAATAACTATTAATAAATATACGGAACTAACCAACAAACTGAACTTTCCATACACGATGATACAAAAATAAAGAATCTTCATCTAAAAAGTCCATATTGTTTACCATTTGTCCAAATACTGTATGTGAATAATCATTGCATGTTGATTTTCGTGTTTTACGTGTTCGAATTCTATTTAGTTCAAACATTGGTCCATGTCGCTGTTCTCTAACCATCGATAACTGAAGTACCTGAGCACAAATTACAAATGTTATCATCTCTATGCTTTTTGTAAAATGTACACTAATATTTTTCATACTTTTTTAAATATGCTTTCTTTCACTGGATATACCATGTATGGTCGTATTGCATCTAAACTGATTTCTCCACGTATTGGCATAAATAATAATACAGTTTGATTGATTATGGTTGAAAAATGATGCAAAAATAGTAATCGATTTCTTAATTCAAGCACACTGAATTCTTGTAATATATCATATTCTAATGGTATTGTAGTTGGAGTTGAGTTATCTGTATGACAAGCTTCTTCACTAGCCCATGCAAATGAATGGGCTGATCCACAACTCACTTGTTGAATGCGTTTCCCCTAATATATATTTCAAATATAAAATAATGTTAATTAATTGTGTTTTACTCATTATATTTTTAATGCATATGGTATACAATTTTAAGCAGAAGTAATAATAATATAAATGTACATCAATATTTAATTAAATTTTAGTTTACTTTAAGAGCTGCAATAGGACGGGGCCTTGCTATTGGATGTGCTGTACCATCACCCAGTTGACCTTCATCATTATCTCCCCAGGCATAAACTTCTCCATCATCAGTCAATGCAAGTACGTGAAGTGAACCTAAATAATAAGGTGAATTATACTTATGAACCTTTAATAAAGTACAATTTGCTTAAACCTGTGGAAAATTGAACAATTTTTTTGCCTTGTAATCCACTGACTGGCTTTGGCTTGCGTACATGTTCACTAGATCCATGGCCAAGTCTAAAATAATCTCCTTTACCCCTAAAAATAAAAATATACAGTTTATAAATAGTAATAAAAGTTTTAATATTTACCATGTGTATAGTGTTCCATTTGCTGACAATGCAACTGAGAACTGTGATCCACAATCAATTTGAATGATTCCCTTGCCCGAAAGCGATTCAATTTTACAAGGTAACTAATATGTAAAAAATATTTATTTATTTATCTATTTATTAGTTGTATTTTTAGTTTAAATTGTACATACTTTACATGATTCTGAAATATTGTGTCCAAGTTTTCCATAATCTCCATCACCCCATGACCAAACATTGTCATCTGAAGTGACACACATTGTTTGGGCATCTCCACTGCCACATGCAACTTTCACAACATGATAGTTAATTAAACCTTGAACCTGAAAAGACAATATTAAGCAGCTATTCTCTTATTTGTTGTCAATATTTATACTCTAGTGTCTATGTTATAATAAATGATATTATTATTATTAAACTTAACTAAAAATGTGTACCAATCATTGTTAATTAATATGAATAGTTTACCAATTTTGGGTATAAATAATCTTCATAATCGCCATGACCTAAACGTCCATATCGACCTTTCCCCCAAGTATACAAATGACCATAACGGGAAATTGCAGCAGAATGGAAACCACCACAAGCAATATCAATAATACATTTATCACTTAAGCTTTGTACCAGTTGAGGTTTTGAATGTGAACTGTAAAATTGTAAATATGTTGTTGAAAGAAAAGTAAAATTGTTATATAAATATTAATTCACTTACACTCTATTTCCAAGCCCTAGTTTGCCATCATCTCCATCTCCCCATGCATATACTTCCCCAGTAGTTGATAAAGCTAAACAATGACGACCTCCTGAATTGACAGTCACCTTAACAAAAATAATTACAAATTTGTAATATAATAACTATGTAATTTTTTTTTTAGGAAAATAATACCTTAATTATGTTGTTAAGACCTTGAACAAGTTGAGGAGTGACTACATAAGGGTTTTTTGGATTATATGGACCGATACCAAGACGTCCACTTTCGGTATATCCTATATTATGTACAAGTATATTTATAAACTGTTATACTGATATTATGTATATTATTCAATTTGGACAATAATTTTTTGTTATTTATATACCTGAAGCGTATACTTTTCCATATGAAGTAACTGCGAACATAGTTTGCTCTCCTCCAATAACTTGAGTAGGCTTCAAAACAGACAAAGAATCACATGCCAATGGTTTTTTAACTTGACTAGAATCCATACATGCCAATTGACCTCTATGATTGTGACCCCAAACATACACCACTTGACCATTTCCTCCCCAAGTCATATTCCAATCGTCAGGTTTACTTAAAAAAAAAATAGAAACATAGATTTTGTATTTCATAGGATAAATTATAATTATCAATTTATATTATATTTATATAAACTACCTATTTAACCACTGTAACAGTTGCTCATCATGTTCTTTTGTAAATTTTAAGTTGTCAGTAAATATGTGTTCACCATCTTTATCATAACTTTTATCAATGTATTTTATTTTTTTGTGCACTTGATTAATAAATTCTTCTGGCAAATGTTCTCGATTAATCAAAGCTCCAGCCACATCAATACCAAAACAGTAATCGACAAACCAAGACGCATCAAAATGCCAGAAACGTAAACTACTGTTTAACCATTTCATCATATACACTAAAGTCTAAAAAAAAAAAAATTATGTACATATTAAAATTAAACAAGTTTTACTTTAATATTTTAGACAGAAAAGTAAAATAAATACTTTAAAATATTCAGAATAACATAGTTGTTTTCCACATAATACAGCTGTTTCTTCATATTCAAACTGCTTGAACATCAAATGCTCAGTGCGAACAAGTATATCAGCTACACAACCCTCTCCGTATGGTAAAACAAATAATTCATAGGCCAGATCTCGATAACGTTTGAATATCACACTCAGATTATTAATACACCAAATTCTTTCTTCAAGAGCTATTCCATAATGTTTTAAATATTAATAGAGATAATTTTAAAGTAAAATTATGTATTTTTCATACTTAGTGTAGTTAAATGTAATGACAACATCAATGTGGCAGTAAGTCGTTTAGTAAGTGTTATATCGTTTTGTCGTTTTAGACATTCTTGCAGTAGACTGCGGACAACTGGTAAACATGGCCGAGAAAGTACTTCACGGTCAGTACCACTTTGCCTTGTTAAAGGCATAATTGGATACACAACAAAACGCCAGCCCCAACCATTTAATGACTTGTCACTCATAAATTTCCAATGAAGTTCATCACCTTATAATTGTATGTACATATAATATATTCAATATATTATACTATTAAGTATTGAATATTAAATAAAAATTACTAACGTTGAATGAATAATGGCATAGTCCACTCTGTATCTCTTCCTGATCGGACACTGATAACATTTTCAGCACCATCCATTAATGTTAATGTATCTTTGAGTTTTTCAGTTGAACAGTTTTGATTGAACTCAATGTATAAAGCAATTGCACCTAATGAAAAAATATTTTTAAATTTCAGATAATATATGTTACAATAATTTGTAAAAATGTATATAAAAATGTTCATCTGAATATTTTTTATAATAGTAAAAATTGAACATGTTGAAATACCAGGTATAGATACATATCCAGACAGATAGGAGTCATCCTGATAAGGATGAGAACTCTCCTGAACTGTATGTTTTGAAGGTGGTGACACTAGGAATGAGCAATGGGAGTAAATAGCTTCCATCTCTGATACACAGTATTCCAATAATAGTTTTATATGTTTGTTAGAGTATATAAAAGCTGAAAAATAAGTGATTTGTATATTATTATCCAACTTATGTTTTGTAATACATAGTTGAAAAGATTACTGTTCTTACAAATAAACGTGTTTATTAAAATGCTTTCTGCAGTTGGGCCAAGCCTATAAACAGAAGCTAATTTTGCTAAGTCCAATAATAGTCTGACATTTTTTTCATCCAATGTATTTAAAAAACTATCAATTGTTTTATGGGCAAGCAATGATGTATCATTTAATCCAATCACCTGTAAAATATGTTTCAATTTAACAATTTTTAACAAACATTTTTTTTAAATAATTGAACAATTATTTACTTGATTTTTTGATTTTATAGTAGCAGCAATAATTGACATAGTGTTGGTAGCCTTTGAAGACAATGTACTAGCTGATGTGGTAAGAGAAGATGGAATATGTAATGAATTTTCTATACTATCTGGGGTTACCACATTACTCTAAAATTTTTAACACTAATAATAATATGTTGCTATTATATAAAATTCCAAATATATTTACGTACTAAATGTAAGAGATTTACATCTAAAACTGGAGCTGGAGCTTCACCGCCGCCTTGATCTGATTGGATTATCTCATGATTTATGTTTACATCTAAAAATGTATGAAAATTAATTGAGAACTTTTGAAAAACTGTTTAATGAATACAGTTTTACCATCAGTAGAAGGTGACATAAGAGCAGCAAGTACAATTTCTCGAGCTAATGTAATTCGTAGAGCATTTAAGACGTGCTGAAGAGCATTTTGCTTAGCAGCAGCTGAGTCTAATGATAATATGGTCCTTGATAAGGATTCCTTTTCACAATTATTTTGATCTTCTTCAATTTTCATTTTAGTTTCAACATTTTCATCTAATATTGAATAGCATTGAATATATAGTAAATTACATGCATAAATATTAAATACATACTTAAAGCTGTAGCTCCCATTGAATCTTTTATTCGATTAAATTGCACATGTTCATGAGACATCAGTAAAGGTAATACGGGACATTTCCAGGCAATAGATTGGGAAGAACCACAACCGACACGATTTATTTTTATGTTATTGAAATTAGTAACCAATCTAGGTTCTTGGTTAGCATTTGTTGTACCATTACCTTGTTGACCATGATCATTATCACCCCAACAATAGACCTGAAATAATACTTAATAAGATTAAAAATGGAAAATATATTAAATATATATCACAATTTATAAATATTAACAATTAAAACATAACTGTAACAAAACATATTTGAACTTAAATACAACTTACATCCCCTTGTGTAGATACAGCAATACAATGTAGTGTACCAACAGCAATATGATCAATTGTAACCAATTTCAGTTGATTAACTAGAGTTGGTCTTCTTACATGTTCACCTCTACCCAATCCTAACCTGTAGTACTCGCCTTTACCCCAAGTCCACACCTAACAATGGAAATAAAATAATAAATATGTATACAAATATTTAAAAATGTGAAAGAAAAAATAAATATTTTACTTGACCGGTTGCTGTTAGTGCTACAGAAAATTGGGCTCCACATTCTATTTGTACAACTCTATGACCAACTAATCTTTCTACTTTTTGTGGAGTACAACAACCATCACTACCGCCTCTACCAAGTTTACCAAAATCTCCATCACCCCATGAATAGACATTACCCTCACTGTCTAAGGCAAGAGTTTGAGCATCTCGACTCCCACATGCTACTTGAGTAATATTTTTTCCAATAAACTCTTCGACCTATAATAGATAAAGAAATATATTATATATATGTTTAATGTTAATTATTAACATAATTTAATAATTTACAAGTTTTGGAGTGTGTTGAGAAACTTCATCACTGTGTCCTAATCGACCGTACTGTCCTTGACCCCAAGTATAAAGTTCTCCATCAGAGGTGATTGCTGCACTATGAGCACTACCACAAGCTATATAAAATACTCTTTTGGCCAATAATGTGTCAATAAGTTTTGGTGTGTCCAAAGTATGTGTATCACCATGACCAAGTTTACCGTCTTCACCATCACCCCAAGATAAAACCTGCATAATTAAAATAACAGTTTTATATTAAAAAGCCTTAAATATTGAAAATGTATAAACAAAAAAACATTTTTCGACAAACATGCAAATATGAATCTAACTAAAGAGATTAAAAACATGTTTTTAAAATTCAATCAAAATATTTTTAGTCACACACAAATAAATATTTATTTGAACAATAAAATTGTAGAGATTATGAGTAATCAAACTTGTATGTAATAATATGCATCGGTTCAAAATTGAGCGTTTAAGACGTTACATGTGGAATATACCACCTATTAGTATCGCATTTTTCTTTTTGAAGATTTTTGAAAGTTGAGGGAATTACCGCAAATTATATTTTTATAGAAGCTATTCAATTATAATTATAAACTATGAGAAGAACAATAACAAATTACTTTTCCATCAAGTGATAATGCCATTGCATGTTTTCCACCAGAATGCACAGCTACAGTTTTGATAACAAATTGGCTGAGACCCGGTATTTGCCGTGGAGAACTAACTTTACCACAGAATGGTATACCTAGCCGACCACCACTGCTATCTCCACACACAAACACCTAAATTAACGATTATGATGAATAAATCAATTAATATTATAAAAGGATGATTACTATAGTTATACTACTTCAGTTATACTAAGTTATACCTTTCCCTCATTTGAAACAATAAATAATGATTTTGATCCTCCAACAATTTCAATTGGCTTGAGTGCAGTCAGTGCTTCATTAAAAGTTGGTCTTTTTACCTTAGATCCATTCAATCCTCCTAATTGTCCCTTATCATTTAAACCCCAAACATAAACAGCGTATTCAGAATCCACTCTGATCTTTGATTCTACTTCTGGCTGAGGTGGAAATTCCTAAACATACGCGAGATAATAAATAATAGAAACAACTGATTAGTGAACAAAAATAACAATATTTAAAATTTATTTTTATTAATAATTAAATCTATTTATTGGTTACTTGTACAGCATCAAATTGAGGTGTTAATGAGTTTGATACAAATTCTTGATTAATTATCATCACATCAATTTTCAATCCGGTTATAATGCAAGTTTTTTCATTAGTTCGCATTATTATTTCAATACATTTATGGCACTGAAATTAAATTAATTCAAACTGTTTTATCTTAATTATCTCTATTTTATTTATACAGAAATAAAAGCTAATCTACACACCAATTTTTGTAATGTATAACATTAATAATATTATGGTATTTTAATTGTAAACTATAAATTGATAGTTAAAATAACATTACAGTTTTAAGATAGACAACAAGTTCTTATAAAGGGTTATTTCATTCCAAACTGAAAGTATTTCTATTAAATATGAACCTACAATATTGATACATATGAAATACATTTTCTAACTGTAAATTGTGTGGTGTTTAAATTTCAAATACACATTTGAATGAATTTTTGGTTAGTAACTTCCAAGATCTAGACTATTAACTTATAATTATCTCTACCGGCTAGAATATTGGTAGCTGAACAATTACCCAGAAGTGAGGGATTAGAGTTAAGTTCCAGGTGCAGTGCAGAACTATATTATTTTTATCTTTTCCAATATGTTATAATAAATTAATATATTAATCACAATATTTCAAATTACCTTATTCACTGAATGTAAAAGTTGTAAAGTCCGATCCAAAGAATTTATAATAACACGATTAACTTCTTCCATCATATTAAAACATACTCCAGCATTCACAATTACAAATAATGGTTTGCAATTCTCATTTTCTTCATCTAATTTCATTAACAAAGAACGAATTGCTATATTTGGCCGAAGCTCCAATTTTATCCAATGCTAAAAAAAGACAAATAATTAAAGCATCACAAAAAATAAAAAAAAATAATATGCTACAGACCCGGACAACCTATTTCTAATTAAATTTTTAAATTTCTTATTGTTAGTTTTTTCAATTTTATTCCCTTGGGCCATGGTACCCACATGCTTTGAGTACCGCAAACTCAAAATGAGATTGAAATTGCCTATTTTTAGCTCATTATATTAGTTATTTAATTGTATGGATTTTGAAAATAATATATTTCCAAACTCACAACATGGAGTCTTGGAAGCCATATTAATTTATTAAATTGAATATTGCGTTACACAGATTAGGCAACGAGCACATGAAACAGTAGAACTTGAATAAATAAATGTATAAGACGTATAATTTCTTAAGCAGCAAAGGCAATTTAATTTAGTTTAACTTTGGTGTTACTTAACCATAAAGGCTATAAAAAACAAATTAGGATAAGTAGGTTCCCAAAACATGAAAACCTAAAAATATGAGTTATAACAGAAGTATATCAATATTATTCACCATTACAGAGTAACACTGAACATTTTTATTAGATGACAGTAGATTAGGACTAGAAACAATTATGATTTTTGGCCGTTCTCAATGTTTGAACACTTTGCATTAATCAAATATCTATTATCTGATGGTACATTTAATATCAAACCACCCTTTTTGTCTAAATTAGATTTTTTATGTAGTTATAAAAGAATATATAAATATAGACTTATGATTGGCTATTAAAATTGTGATATTATTAGTTTTTTTAAATTGCCGCTGTATATCTCAACAGAATTTAGCACTAAAATTATTTATTTTTTTAATTAATCTAAAAATGTATTTTTATTTTAAATAATCCTAATTTGTACATATTTTTAGGTATATTTTAAATTTATTTTAAATATATGTAAGTATAAAAATATGTAAAACAATTATAATGGTACATTTTTGTACGGCAAATGCAAAATGGACTTTAGGCAGATATAAGTTTATGCCAAAGTGGTCACACCAAATTTTCCTAGATCGGTAAATTAACAAGTTGTAACAATGTTTTTTTCTTACAACTCCTTTTGGATTCTCACTGGTCCAGCGACTATCTGATTTCCAATCGAATAAATTTGTGAGTAGATTTTCTTCAGCAGAAGAAGTACATTTTGTAATCAATTCTGAAATTTGTTCTTTATTTGGATGATTGGATATTATACTATTTTTATCTGTAAAAAATTATAAACAGTTAATTTATTTTGATCAAATAATAAAATTAATGATTAGGATTATTAATATTTACCATCATTAGATTCTTGAGGTAAGTTTATTTGCTCATTAAGTTTATTGTTGTCTATAGAATCACATTCACAGGGTGAAGTGCCATAATCTATTAATTCTATATGAATATATCGTACCCAATATACAATGCCAATAGACTTCCAGTCCACCTATAAATTCATTAATAATACATTTATGATTTATTATGTTTAAAATTTAAGTTTTGGTTATGAGCTAATACATACATTTCATAATTTTAAAAATACCTTGATATTGAGATCATGTAGTCCGCCATCTCTCATAATTTTAATAACTTTACCTTCACATCCTACATTAATACTTTCATACTCTCTACAACAGCGTACAATCATGCCTACATCAACAGCATATTTTACATAGTTTGCATATCCATCAGCACTGTCAAAATCATTGCGTCTTTTAAATGTTACTTTTTCGTCATTGGTAGCCTATAAAAATAAAAAAAAATTTAAAAATAAATTGATAAACAATACATGAAACACAAAAATTTACATTTTCAGGACACTCTTCTGTTGCTGATGATTCATCTCTATCAGAAAAATCTTCATATGATGATAAAGTGTCAGTGACATCTGATAAACATTCATTTTTTCCTTCCATTAATAAGGCAACTAATGCATCTAATGATGTGTAACCATGTGCTTCAATAGCACTAAACACACATTGCTTATTGAAACCCAAATCAGATAATTGTGCTAACAGCATATTTAATGTACTTTTTGAAAAATATTTTGACCATTTAAAATGTCTCACAGAACTAGATTGAATGTCAACTGTTAAGTACTGAGTTAAATTTATGGCTGCTTCTTCTAATTCTTTTTTTGAGTATTCTGGTTTTATCGGAGAGGGTTGAACAGCTTTAGATAATATTAATTGAAATAAGTTTTTAGATTTCCCATCACTTGTTGTCAGTTGTGTTAGTATTTTGCGAAGCAATATTCGATTTTGTAAAAGAGCATTAACAACTTTTATACCAGCTAATAATGCCTTTTGATAGCAAAGAAGAGATTCGTTGACTAATCCTCCTAGAATAAATAAAAAGAAAAATAATAATATTTAAAATAGTTTTAAATACATTTTAATTTGGTTTAATTATATTCTACCTGTAACAGTTTTAAAACATTGATTATTAATTACTGCAGAAAACATTGTTGTCCATGTATAAAGCATAGATTCTGATATAAAGTCCATAGAAATTGTACAACTTGGAATATGTTCTATGTCTTTGATGAAAAAACTTTCGATTTTCCCAGTGCTGTGTACTAGTACTTTGAGTTTTCCTTTTTTCTCAATACTCATTACAGTAGCTTCAATTAAATATAATTATTAAAATATACATATAGATAATATCATATAGAAAACTTATTACTTAAAAACGTATTAATAAATATATTTTTATATGAAGGAAACAAGCAAACAAGAAAAATAAGATTCAAAAATAAAATTCAAGATTTTAAGCTACAAATCATACCTTTAAGTTTTAATTTAACTTCACCTAAACTTAAGAGGTGACATACTATTCTGATGTATAATCAACTAAAATTTTATTTATTTTTTCTTGTATCGATATTCAATAATGTCTTTTAAATAAGCATTTAAATTTGTAGATATAAAATAAAATTTAAATGTTTAAGAACTTTTAAATTTATTTTTGTATTAACAATGAGAACTATTTGATGTGATAAAATATATTGGAGTTTCTTTTAATTATATTCATTACATATATATTATATTTATAATAAAAATCTAAACCAACAAACCTTCAGTATCTCCGTTAATCACATTTCCTCCAATTCTAGGCCGATTATCAAACCCCCCAATAACCATTAGTGAAGCCATTGCACTATACGATAAACCTTGTAGTTTCTATAAAATAACAAGAAATTATTTTGAGTATAGGTAAAAATAAATATTTTTACTTACAAATATATTTTTTTCAAGAATGGGATTTGCCAAATAATCAGTTGCTGATATTATATTCAAAACAATCAGAGAATCAAAATAAGAAGGTGAATCACTGGTATTTTTTGATACTGTACTTTTGTTGTTATTATATAATGTACGTAATAAAAGAATACATTCTTCAGCAATGGTGTTTGAACATGAAGCAGTTAAAGGCACTGTTGGTTTACCATCTTCCTCAAACATAAGTACATTAATATAAATAATAATAATAATAATAATAATCAAAAATTATATAAAAACTTATATATTTACCGATTACATCATACTTGGAGTTACTTTGTAATACTGAAGATCCAATTACCTCCATAAGAGTTTCTACTACAGATGTAACAATGGACGAATCAGTAATTTCAGGTGTAATCAAAAGTTTTATTAATTGTATGGTTTGTACCTTGGATAAATTATAAATATTACACACATAAAATAAGATGAATTTTAAAATACATATTAAGAACAATATAGTATTGTATATCAACCTGAGTAGTCAGAGTGGTAGATACTGTTGGCGAATGAGAAATAATTGATAAAAGCATGTCAATCCACTGTTTACATGCAAATTGCTGTTTGTATTCATCAGATATTTTTGAAATGATTTTTAATAGAGAAATGTTGATCCATTCAGAATGAAAAAGTGTGGCATTTGAAATATTAGAATTTAGCCAACCCTTCTAGAAGTCAAAGATAATATTATCATAGGTTATACAAATATACATTTACTAATAATGAAAGAAACAATTAATTTCACCTCTAAAGTATTATAATAATATTTTGAGAGAACTTGAATTGAATTTTCTTTTTTAATTGAATGAACAGCACTTGATAATGAAAGACAGTTCAGAAATTTTATCATGATACATTTGAGTATATCAAATGGATTTTCTGTTGAGTTTTCGTGTATTTCTATAAATTAATTCATTAACATTATTTTTAAACAATAAAAGATGAAGTAAAAACTTACCACCATTATTTGTGCAAGATACATTACAATCAGATTCTTCATCGTCTCCCGCATCTAATCCAGGTGCTAGCTTAAGATCATATTTTCCTTCTTTACCCATTCTATAAGAATTAGAAACTCCGTGGTCCCAAAGAACTCTAATCCAACCATCATCTCCTACTTTACTAACAATTTGACCTTCACCAGGAGGTAATCCATCCTAAAATATTAAAATTCAACATAATATAAATTATAATATAGTCAAGCTATGATTTTATACTTGATTTTCCCATTTCCAGTCTTCGCCGCGAACAACCCTGGCACCTAATTTTAAGGAAGGTATAATATCTGCTCCCCGTAAACACTTAATTTTGTTTAAATCCTCTTCATAAATAATCTGCTTTGTATTTATTTTTTCAATTGGTCGTTTTGCAGCAAGGTCTAAGACATTAATAATGGAGTTAATAGCAGATAATATGCTAGAGTTAATCAACAGACTGGATTCTTTTTCATTTAAAATTTGTGTTATTGATCCAAATGTTGCAATAGCAAATCTAAAAATATATTTGTTTATAACACATTTAATTTAAAATATTTGAAATATGGCTGTCATGTATGTATGAGGTCTACCAGCAAACATGTTTTACCGACCAATGTTATCTGCTAAAGAATGTAATCTTTCACAACTAACCGGCCGGTTTTTACATGGGCTTATGATCTTTGATAGATACGGTCTAATCTCTTTTCTTTAGTTAACACTACATATATTATCTTTATGACCTTATACTTTATTATCATAAATTATGACTTTCGATAACAATGCTTTGACATTTCGTAAAAGTATGAACTCAGACACTCAGTACGTCACTTATTGCAGGATACTACAATTTATTCTAAAAATTATTTTGGCACTCACGCAGTCACACACTCAATATGTTGGCAAAATATTTTTATTTAATCGTAAGTAGTTATGAATCAACCACTAATTTTTAAATTAAAAAAATGTTTTGGCAAACAATGAAAATACCCAATATAATAAGTGTAGAAGTGAGATGAATTTGTACATACATTTAGAAAGGGGCAAGGAAAAGAGAGTTTCACAACGCAAACGAAAAAAATGTCAAACAACTTTTTATTCTTTTTTTGTGGAATTACACTATTAGATTTTAAAGAATTTTTTATTTCCTTTTTTGCTGGTAAACCGCATGTTATATGACAGCCAATTGCCAAAAATATTATAATACTATTTAATTACCGGCACCAAGTCATTTTTTTTATGGTGGTTATTTTATCTCGAATCCCTACTGATTTCTGAATTTCTCCTATTTGAGATACGAGCATTTTAATTTGCTCCAAGGCACATCTCATGAAATCACATTTAGCTATTAAAAGCTTAAGTTTATAAGTCACCGATACAAGTTCTACTTCATTATTGTTTCTGTAACAGTAGTATAAATTTGAATTTGAAACTATAAATATCTTATGATTATATGTATCAACCTTGATGTAGGACTGTTTGGTGATGCAGATAGCCAACCTGATATAATACTATATTTTACAGAACTTATTGATGTAGGGTTTTTAAATAGTTTATAAACAAGTTCATAGCCAGTTTGTATCATATTACATCTATCTATCTAATTTGACAAAATGTACATAGATATTAATAAATAGTAAAGTACCAAGGTAAGGTTAATAAGAAAATATTCTAACTTACTTCTGAGTGTAATAAATTCCTTAATTCATGAATGTTAACATTTGATAGAATAAATGATAAAATTATTTTACTTATTTCCATCCGATTATGTTTATTGGATTTCAATTCTATATCATTTGTATCTTTTATTTGTTCAAAAACACCTTATAATAAAATATATAAAAATTAAAATCAAACTAAAAATGTATGATTAGTAATAATACCATTTTGTAAATTATCTGGAGCTGGTACATATTTTACATTGGGTACTATAACAAATTTGTTCATATCTTCCTATAGAGTATACAACATTATATAACATAAATATATTAAATATATTTTAATATACAACATTATCATTTTTCATTTAACATCAAAATTGAACACCAAACAAAATTACTCACTTCGTCATTTGAAATACTTTGTAATGGAAGATTTTGGTTTCGAGCTTTATGGTTTCTAACATTTTTCTTTGTTTTTATGCTAGAAACAACGGAGTTAATCACTGTTTTCCATCGAGATTCAGCTTTTAAAATAGGTAATTTTTTAGCTGCAGTTATTTTAGAAGATAAAATTGGACTTAGTTCATTTAGTAAAAACCTAAAATGTTACATAATATATTATATGATAGAAATACTAAATATACTACTTGAATATGATTATTATAACTGACCTGCATCGATCCAAAATAGGGGAACATGTTTCTTTATAGTTTAAATTCATATCCTGTTTCATTTTGAGAATTTGTATTTTAATTTGACCAAACAATTTAAATATAATTTCCAGTGGAATTGATTTTTCTGTGAAATGAATTTATAAATTACAAGTAATTTTTAAATAAAAAATATATGATGCGAGTCCACAATAGTATATTATTTTAAATTAAAACTCTGTTTATTTAAATAAAGCATATATTTCCACTCCAATATATCTTCAGTCTTAATGGATTAAATTTGGTTTCAATAATATTCATTTTCAGAATATGTTATGTTTCATTGATATTAGTTTCTTTATTAATTACCTCTTTTATTAAGTTCAGCTGTATTTAAATTTAAATGTTTGACTAGCACTTTAGCTAAATTTTGAATAATTTCTTCAACAGGGTGATCGGGCCCATATTGTATTTGACTATCAACTGATTTACAACTTTCCTTATATGTTAATATTAACATTTTTGCACATTCATCCTAATTAAAGAAATAGTATTAAATACAGGTTTGTCTTAAAATTAGTTTTTTACTCACATAATTATTATTTTTACTATCATCGATACCGGCTCGTAATAAAGGAAACCAAATTTTAAAACATTGATAACTACAATGAGGTTGGGATAAAGTAGTTAGCCAATGTGCATGAAGCCCCAACAAGTAACCAAGAGTTCGATGAATGTCTAAAAGCAGCGGTTCTGTCAAATTTGATTCAATAGGCTACACAAAATATGTAATGATATATTATACTAAAATAAGTTAATTATAATGCTTATTAATTACTCACTTCAACTATGTCCTCATCTGGATCCAAATAATTTCCAACAAAACAAGACTGTAAAGTTTCCTTGGGCATTTCAGTTAGTACATGTTCATAAATAGATGACGAATGTAGCATAGTGACAAATGAATAATTAATTTCACTGGATCTGAATATTGTTAAAAATAACTTTAGTAAGAATAATATAATACAAATAACCATAAAATACCTAGTTTCTTGTATATCATAGACTTTTTTATTAAACACTACCCAGTGTCCTCCATTCCTATTATGATTTTCTAGATCAGGTTTTCGAATTAACATGACATCTTCAACATTTTTATACCACGTATTACAAGTATAGCCTGTTGAATAATGTAAATTGAATTTAATTATAGGGAACCATTATAGACTAAAAGCAATATTTAGTTTTAAACTCTTACTAGAAAATCCAGGCCAGGACAAATTATCATCTTCTTCACGTTCCAAATTTGGAGTTATCAAATTGAATGCATCCAAAGCGTTAAGTAAGGGTATGAATAGATCAAACCAATCCGTATTTCGTAAAAACAGAGGGTTTTTTTGATGGACCATAATTAAACTTATTAAAAGCTCCATAAATAACTTGTCTAAAAAAGATAAATATTAAAACTAAATAATGAGAAGTTAAATTTAACAACATACCAAATCCAGTTACACTTAAAATTTTTGTGATAATTTGATAGTGCTTAGAACTTCGAGATGCTACATGATTTGCAAGTCTAACAGCTTGACAGGAACGCTTGACGAAATGACTTAAATATTTTGAAAGTAGTATTTCAGCTCCTTGATCATTCATACCTTAAATATCCATTTAAAAAAGATATATATATAGAAATATTATCTTTTGTTTTTTAATTTATACTATAAATATTAAATATCATTATAATTATATTTAAATAAAAGGTTCAGGTTTAGATAAATAATTTTTTATTCATAAGGAAATGTTTAAACAAAATATATATATATTTAAATCATACATAAATCTATAATTACCCAATTCACAATGGCATTTATCATCTTTATTTCTTTTTTTACGATAAATTGACATTATTAAAAGTCTTTGAAAAGTCATTATAAATTTTAAGCTAGGAGATTGGTTGAAATTGTTTGAAGGCACTTTTACAGTATGGATTTGTGTTGAAAGACTTGTGAAGTAATTGCTTTAATTAAAAATAAGTATTAACATTACATTATTATAACTCGTAAACTTCAACAATAGAGAGTATTACTATAATTTACATACTTAAGTAATTGAGAGACTATAAAACAAAGAGATATGTTTGTTCCATCAAAATTATGTTTGAAGCTTTCAAAATGTTGAATGTTTTCACCTTTAAAAATAAATAAATATAAAACAAAATTATTTTGAATACAATGATATTAATAAGTAAACACAGTATTATCTAAAATAATAAACTTACGTTGAATAGCATTTTGTAAAAATGTGTGAAGAATATTGTCACCTAATAAACTATTTGTAATAAGATTTATCATAAACTCTTGATTACCACTTATTGATTGGGATTCATCTAAATCAATGAAATAGTTTTAAATGATTGGAAAAATGTTTAACTATTAAAACCAATAATGTATTCATAATAAAATATGCATACCATTTGGTGAAGTCAAAGGTTGTAATATAGTACATAACATATTAGCTCTTTCATTTGGCGTTTGAAATAGTATAAGCCATCCAACTTCTAAAGTTTTTTGAGCAGCTAACTTAACAGTATTTATTACTTTTGTGTTTGATGCTAAGTCAGTAACTGTTTGCCGTATACTTAATAATAACTTTGAGCTTCCAATAAGTCCAACAGTGTCAGCACTTACATGATTGTTAATCATTGAATGAAACTATTAACAGAATAATTAATTAAAAATAATAATATGTTACATTTAAGAGACTTAAATTTACCTGTAAAGTAAGTAAATGTAATACTGATATTAATACACATTCTTGCTGTTGAGAAGGTGGCCAATCAATATATGATTTATATGCTTTAAATTCATTAGATAAAAGTTGTTCTAAATAATTTAATGTTTGAATTTGTAAGTCCGTTACAAATGATGTAGATGTTCCCACATTAAACTCTTCACAATCATACCAAGCAAAACACTTTAAAATTTACAAATAAGGTAAATTAATTTATAGATAAATTAGTACATCTTAATTCATTAAAAAGATTTTATTATATACAACTAACAAGCCAGTATTTTAATTATTATTTGGGATTTCATAAATATGTATTGTAACTATTATATTTACTTGATTTGGGCTACAAGCAATTTTTTTCACTTGTCTATTCATTAAACACTTGACAGGTCTACATTGTGTGGTGTTTTCATTGTCTAACTGACCCCAACAATAGACTTGACCTGTAGCAGTCAATGCTAGTATATAATCATCTGCTAATGAAAGAGATGTAACTTGTTTACCTGTTTATAGAAATAATTGTATAGAATAATGATCACATATAAAACACATTTTTTATATTTAATAGAAATTCACCACTTAAAAATTTGACTTCCTTAGGTCGATTGACACGAAATGAGTTATTGTGACCTAACATATTATTGTTACCTCTTCCCCAAGTAAACACATTGTTAGCACAATCAATAACAGCATTTACATCATTATGACAATATATTGATACAATTTCATAATCAAACACAATCATGCTGGGTATTACATTTAAAGATTTATCGTCACAACCTAATAAAAAAAAGTATCATACAAATATTAAAAAAGACAAGACATGTTTGAAAAACAAACCTCGGTCAGAGTTTCTATATTCAAATGAAAATACGTATCCTTCTCTGGATAAAGCCAGTGTGTTATTAATAGATGATCCACAAGAAACTTTTGATACGTGCCATTCTATCAAAAATAGGTAAACGCATGTATGATGTAATGTGGTAAGACTCATTAATTAGTAATTATTATAGACCGCGGATTAATACACACTAAAGACGCTAAAATATGCATAAATATATGCACCGTATAAAGTTAAAATATGCACTCAAAAAGTAACAAAAAACAACATTTATTTTTTCAAAAATCATAATCATAAACATTTAGTAAATAAATAATATCAATGGGCCGAGATCTGTAACAATATTTTCTTATCTTAGTAAGTACTATTAGCTAAATATCAAGATATTGTAACTGAAAGACATGTACGGGAAATCCATACATACATAATATATCAATTTATTTCAATGTAAATTGAAAAATATGAAATCATTATTTGTCTCTTTAAATTTGTATCAACATTTCAAAAAAACTTCTAAATTTGCAGTAAAAGATGAAAATTCAGTTAAAAACTAAAAAGTTTAAATCCTTAAAAATCAAAAGTCCAAATGTGCACAAAGATATATGAAAAATTGTTTGTATCATAATCGATATCTATGACATAAAACAAATGTTGTGATTACTTAGCATATCAGATGATAAACCAGAATAAATAATATGAATTTTATAGAAATCCACGTTCTAGTTATTAATATTTAGGTAGTTAATTACCTGAAATAGATTTAACTAATTCTGGAGTATAGCAACAATTACTACTGTGTAATATTTTACCCCACATGTACAATTTACCATCCTCAGTAACAGCAGCACTAAAATAATTTAAAGTTGTATATTATGTATACCTTATACAATACACAAATTAGACTAATTAGTTTTTATTTTATGTAAGAATATAACATTTTTCACTATAGACCATAACAAAAATTATAAGTTTATAGAAATAGATCATTATTAACATAGTCAATTAATAGTTACCAGAAATCTTTTCCACATGAAACCATAACAACTATAAGTTTAGAAAATGCTACAATTGGTTCTGGAGTAGGAAAAGAAGAATATTTTTGACCATGGCCTAAAGCGCCAAATTCATTTACACCCCAAGAGTACACTTCTCCTTTTTGAGTAACTGCTAAGTATGTTTCATCATAAACATCAACAGATTTCATAGGTACATTCATCATTTGTTTTTCTTCAAAATTCTAATCATATAATTGTTGTTTTTTGAATTAATTGAAACAATATTAAAAATGTATTATAAAAATTCAAATTACCAACGAATCAATTGAATAGCTAATAAAATGCAAAGTTCCACTGGTCGTTACCACCAATATTTCGTTTCTTGAACACACTACAGACTCGACATGCAAACGCTCAAGGGTTAATATTACTTTTTTTTTGGTTTCAGGATAAAATTGTTTACCCCAATACTGTACTATATTCTTTTTATTCTTAATTTCATGCACTTTTCTCTATTATTTTAAAAAATTTAATTTTACCATCAAGTTTAATTAAAATAATATCATATAGTTTATATTACTTGAAGCATTAAGTAAGTGACAGCTATTTGGTCTAAAAATGATAAAATCATTACAGCTGTTTGTTTCATGCCAGTAGGTTCTGGATTATCAACATCACCAGTAAATCTTAAAAAACTTTTTGTAACATTATCCTAAAATAGTATAATAGATACATATTAGATTAGTATAGTTAAACAATGCAAGAAAAACAGAATACTTTATTTGAATGATTCACATCATAGTTGAAATTGTTTTGAATTCTTGATACTACCCAATTTAAGCGACGGAGTGTAATTGTAAGTAAATTATGTAAATGTCTACTGTAAATCCTAAAAATTAAAAACATGTTATATTATTCAAAATATGAATAGATAAAAGTAAGAATTACTTGTCACAGTGTAATCCCAATTCAAAAAACATTAGTACACATTGTAATATTTGACTAAGTGACTTTTTTTGCAGTCCTAGTTCTAATGAAAGACATAAAGCAAACTGTCTGTCAGTATTTGGAATGTGATTTACATTAATAATTTCTTTTTCGGATACATTGATATTTCTAAAAATACAATATAATTTTTTTATTAAAATAACACTGTTGAGATTAAATGTATTAATTTTAAATACCCATTGACTACTTGAAATAGGAACTTTGATGATCTTTCTAGAGTTTCGATCCAGAAAGTAGGAACATTGCTATCATCTACAAGATAATCTTCTGGAATACATTGCAGTGCTTCTAGTGAGTCTTTAAGCATTTGTGTGCATAGATCAGAGTTATTGCCTGATCGCCAAGTGCTGACTAGAAATCCAAATGAGAAGTTTAATGCTGTCTGTGTACCAATTTTAGCAAATAAAGACATTTTCTCGTCATCATTAGTATTGCTAACAAATGCAAAAATAATTAACAGTATTAATTAATAAAAATTTTAAAAATACTATTTACTTTTTTGTTTTAATGGCATTTTTACAACTTTGGTGCATCATTATTGACTGTGTTTGATTATTTGAATTAGATTGAAAAAAAGAATCTCTATAAAAAGCACCAAAGTAACGGGAAGCAATAGCCATCCGAAGTTGAGTTCGATTGAAAAATAATGTTGAATAACATATATCTTCACATAGTTTCCTTTGTTCAGACGCAAATACAGATATCAACGATTTTACATCATCTTTATCTAAACAAAAGATATTAAATTTAAGTCCAGGTACATAATTTATTATTGTTATATATATATGTATGGACTATGGTAATGACTAGGCGATACAGTAATGCCGGTGCACACCCGTCATTGTGGGCAATCGGTATATATATCGGTAATTCACTGATAAGTTTAGTCAATGTCATTTATTGATATTTTCTAAGCTGGTTACCTATAAATTAGTTATCTTGATTTATCACATTACCTCTTCTCTTTGACAAAATAATCGTACATGCTTTCAGTCGTGTTGCAGTATCGTTGTGATGTGTGTGACCTTATAATTTTTGATAATGGAACTAGCTGATATACATAAAAATTGAATGAATCAATTGATTGAATATTGCTTTAAATACCATAACAATAAATAATTTTTAAGTGTCAAGGAATATAATAGACAGTTGGAAGGAGTAAAATATTTCAAAACTTCTCTGAATACACCGGGCTTAAAGAAAATTTCTAAAGATTATAAAAATATTCGTAGACTATTTATCTTATTACGAGGATTTGTTTGATTATGTAACTAAAGAGGATTTGTTTGATATTCTAAATACATGTTATACTTCTATTGGCTAAAATGGTCAAGATAGGATAGTATCCGAACTTAAACAAAAATATTGCAATATTATAATAGAGCCATTATGACGTATTTGAAACTTTGTATCCACAGCGAGAAAAAATTGTCAAATAAAAAAAGAGGACTAGTTTCCAAACCTATATTACATAGAGCATTTAATTCACATACACACAGGTGGATCTTTCCCAAATTTATTGGCTGTTGTCACAGATGTTCAAGATGGCTTGCACAAATTATGTAAGCAAATAAATTTAAAAATGAGAAAATTATAAAAATATAAATTATTTTTATTTATATAATTTTAGATATAGAAAATGGTTTCTTAAAGCACAGATACACATGAATAGAAATAGTTCCATTTGATGAAAACTTTCTTGATTAGAAAAAGACAACAAATTCAGTGCAAGAAAAGGAAATTACTCTCCTGGATACTGGGTAAAACAGTATTGCTGGGAGTCAGGGATATCAAAAGTATCATTGTACAACAAAATGTCAAAATATCGATATGCTTGTCGAGCAGCTAAAAAATTATGTAATTCAAAGTGCCATAGTAGTTTATCTTGTGAAAATAAATAAAATATATTTGTATGATAATAATACATAGTTTTGTCGATATAAATTATATTTTAATAAATACATGAAATATTACCCACATTGAATATCAATCATAGACATTTAATATACTGCCTAGCCATTGTCAGCATTGCCTTACCTAATTAGTCACTATTAATATTAACTAATCATTACTGATAATAGCCGATTTCCGACATTGACGGTAACATATACATATATATTAGAATAACTTACTACAATTAGGTTTCCACGTTAGAGATTCAAACATTTGTTTGGACTTGAGTGTTTCACTGACATCATCAGATTTACAAGAAATACAATTACACACCTTGTCAGATGGGTCATCTTTGCATGGGCAGTTTACCGCCCAAAGACCAATATAATATCGTCCAGATGGTTCTACTAAAAGAAAACAAGTGTTTATTTGTAATTAAAATGTACATACATTCAATTACAGTGGACATGTTAAACCTTTTTTTGAATGCAATAAATTGCTATTGTCCACAGGCACCAGTTCAGAATCTTCTATCATCTCGTTCCAATAATTGGTAAGTTGGTTTTCGTCCAATGCCTCATGAAGTTCTATTGCAAGCCATTTGGGATCAAAAGCGGTCTTTTGCTTTATAGTAAATTCGATTTTAGTGCTCATTTTGATTTTGATTGGAGTAGTGGAATTAATAAATACAGATAATTGTTAATAATTCAATAAATTATCCAAACAGTTCAATCAGTAAGTTGTAGAAAAAACATTTTTTTTTTTTTTGGTTTTGTTTAACATTACGTCGGATGGCTGTCGAACATTATTAACTAATTGATTACAACTTAACTCTCAAGTAAAAAGTTCAAAAGCAGTATTACATTCAGGATTATTATTATATACCTATCTTAGGTGTATTGAATATTCATATTTTTTTAAATTTAGACCGTGTTTTTAATTATAATTTCTTATCACCTAAAATCAAATCAATAGCACGATGAAGAGCACGGTCTAAGAAGATAAGGTATTGACCGTGTTTTGAACGAATGGCAGGAAAAATTGTAATAGACTCCATGACGTCATAGCCCATGAAACTATGATAAAATGAGGATATCAATGCTTTGTTTTTCAACAGTTGAATAAGATTTGATTTTAATTATTTTGGGTACTCAATCAATAATTTACCGCTGAATATCAAATATCGAAAAATTATAAGTTCAAAAGCTCATAAAAAAGTAATATTGTTTATCAGTAAACTTTTTTTTATTAATTAAGGTAGGTAAATTTGGGAGGAGCCTTCTTTCAACATTTATAATGTAAGCTTTAAAAAGTAAACCATTTATGAATTTCTAACTGAAAAATTTCTCTGAACTCACATTTCTGAAACTTAGGAGTAATCTTGTATTACATTTTTAAGCTTTTTTACTTTGTGCAAAAGTTTTCATCGGAAATAGTTTAAAAAAAATTACAAATATCTAAAAATTTCTCAAAACTAAGTATCCCAAAAAGAGTCAAAATATTATGAAAATGTTACCATTAATGTGAAATGCTAATATAAATATTTGGTGAAACTTTCAAAGGTCTACGGTTATTCATTTTTGAGTGATACCAAAAAAATAAAATCGATTAAAATTATCACTTTTTACGTTTTTCTCTACGCTTTCTAAAATTACTTGGAATTTTCAATTTTTACCTCCCAAAGTACCATAGCAACTAGGTTCACTTTAATATCAGAAAAGATGCTGACCTCAAAAATCGAAGCATGCTTACTATCCAAAATGTTGCTGACAATTTGTTGAATTTTGGAGACACCCTCTCCCCTCCCCCAATAGACTATTGACTATGATTTGTGATAAATTTAATATAATCCTTTTCGTTCATTTTATTTTCTGATCAAATGTTTTCTGGGCTATTTAAATTCTGGCTTTTTATAATTCTGTAATTAAACATTCGACTTATCTACATTCTAGCGGTTTTTTTCTCGAACATTATATTATGGGTCCATTCGATGGTGCAAACAATTTACCCCGGCGCGGCGGTGCGTTTTATTCATAGACATATAGGTTTTATTTCACACCGGCTTATAACCCAAGTCTAAAGATTATAACCGTGGTATCTATATTATTGATAGTGGACCATTTACCACGAGTTATCAATAGTCAATACTGACTAGAGTCAATTAGAGTCCCAGACATGCCTACTAGGTGGTACTGATATAGTTACAACTTACAATTTATAATAGTTAGTATTCAGTATACTCTGCTGTCTCTTTGCCATTACCGTTACTCTACTTTTGTATACAGACATAATATTTGGACTTTTAATTAATGTTTTCTTCTAATAATTTAAGTATTAAATATTGTGCTTAAAAATCTCGGAGATTTGTTAGACATCAGATAATATGGTCTTGAGCTGTACGGTTCAAAACTGTGAGAACAAGTTAATAAAAGGAAATGGAATTATATTTCATCGGTAAGGTCTATAAATATTAATCACTAATTCATTAACACTTTTATTGATATTCTAGAACACGTCGTATTAGTGATACACTACAAGACGTACTATAGATTCAAAAGATGATTTTTTTGTCCTATAATTTCACATAGTTATTGTTATATTAATACATTATACATGGAAAAACCCATTACTCAAATTATGTATACAAAATGAATATACCTTTTTTTTAATGCTAATTGTTAATATTTATCAAAATCAATTCAAGCTATTTATTATTTTTTATGTTTACCTAAAATTATTTTAAATGAAAAATTATATAATATTATTTTCGCATTTTATATTTCAGACTTCCTTTGCATGATAAAGAATTGCTCAAGAAATGGTTGAAAGCATTAAAAATTGATAATTGCACCCCAACTAAGCATTACAATGTTTGCAGTGATCATTTTACTGAAGATGATTACAAAAAGTCACCAACCGGAGTTAAATTAGCAGATTTGTTATGCAGTGCGGTTCCTTCAATTTTTTCAGATAGTTCAAATTCAAAACAAAAGCCAAGTTCTTTTACTAATAAGTAAGTTTGAATTAAAAATATACAGATGTCCATACTAGGGATAAAAGACGTATTATCAGATGTATTATCCAATTGAACACTACTATATTATGTTTATATAATATTAATTATATCATATATGTTAAACTGTATTCATAATCATATATATAATAAACTGTTGAAATACATTCCAATGCCTGTATGCATTTATTTGACGTTTTAATATTATTAAAAATAATTGTTTCAGAAGAAAATCTAACAACACCAAACAACCGAAGAAAGAAAAAAAAATAAAACATCACCTCATACCAGCACGTATGTTTTTTCTTACTATACGTAAATTGTATTTGTATATATTATGTATTTTTTTGTTACTTTAGATAAGAACAAGGTAATATTAAATATTAATATATCTATAATGAATACAGATGAATGTATGTTAGTAAAAAATATTTTTAAGCAATATAATTTGAAATGGAAAAATGATGATAAAGATAATGATACTATTTCGAAAAATCTTGAGTAAGCTTTGAATTGATTTCATGATTTAATAAAACAATTCTTATAAACGTAAAGTTTTATTATTGGTATGGAGATGGTTCAACATTTATTGTCACCTGAACATTTGTCACTAAATTCACTTGGAATTACCAACCAAATACAATAATTGTTTAAAGTGGTATCAATTATCCAACTAAGCTTTAATTAATGTTTTTTTATGTGTTGTATACTATATGTATGCTTATGGTGACATCTTGATTATATTATTAACAAAACAACTTAATAAACATTTAACATATTCACTGTAATTTAAATGTATATATATTTTAGAAGTACTCGGTAAGCTTTTCTCAATCAGTGGCGTCATTTCAGTTTTTATTAGACTAAGGCGAATTTTCACTGCTTCTCCGACTCAAAATTTTTTTCATTCAGATTCTCATAGCATAGTGCTATAGTGGTTAAGTGTGGGGAGGGGGTAAATGTGCCCGACTTAAGCTTGATGTAAATACTAGACTGGGGCAAATGCCCCAGTTGCCCCCCCCCCAAATGATGCCACTGTTCTCAATCTGTATTATTCAACATAATATCAATAGAAAATAAAATAAAATTACAATCAGTATTTCTTTCACTTTTAATCTAAATATCTTAATATTTATTTACTTTTGTCTGGTTCTCTATGCCATTGTAGGGTGTATTCATATTAAAGCAATCATGGGTGTATGACAGTTAATATAATATTTGTTATTTTTTACTGTTTTCTGTACTTCCCTTCAAATCTAAATTTTGAATTATAAGTGTACAATAAATTATCAACAAAAAAATAGATCAACCTCTTGATTAAAAATAATTTGAGTGGCAAATGTTCAGATGGTGGTTGTCGGTTGTCAATGCTTATTCATGTCTCAGTCTAATAAATTGTAATGAAAAAAAATTATCCATTTCAGTACAGTAAATTTTGAATAGGTACATAGGTACTTTTTAAAATGAGAAATCACTTTTATAAATTGCTTCTATAGTTGAGTTTTATTTTATTTTTGTGGGCCTTTAACTGTGAAGATAATAATATTATATTGTAGCACTTGTTTTTTTACTTTGATTTTGGAATACTCATTAGTAAAAATATTTTATAGGGAATGTTATGAACCAGTTTGCTTTGTTCCTAGCTGTAAAACACCAAAAGGATTACCACTTTATAATTTTCCATTTGGCGATAAACGTTTATTGGATATATGGGCAGAAAGAACCGGATTAAGTACATTGTATGACACAGAATTATATTTAACTATAACTATTTGTAAAAACCATTTTCATGAAAATTGTTTCCATGATAATTCTATACAGTTAAAACCCTATGCCATTCCATCTGTAAATTTGATTGGTAAGCATATATTATTGAATTCACTCTAACAAATATTATTGTAATTTTGAATAATTAGCAGTTGATTAATTATAGGGATTATAATAATTATTCCTATGATATTTTTATTTATTTATATTATGAAGTTTAATATTGTTGTTAATATAATATTTAAAATGTGACAATGATATGAAATATATATCAGATTATTTATTTAACTTATTTTAGGTAAAATATTTTTTTTCTGTATAATATAGATTACTCAGGACCTCCAGATAGTTGTTGTCTAATCAAATCATTACACTCAGACGAAAATTCAGGTACATTTAAAAAAAATATTTACTAACTAAAATAATCATTAATAAATACAACTATATAATATTCTATTTTATTATTTTTTGCTTTGGGAATTTTAGTAAATCGGAAAAACATTTCTGATGATTATTTTCTATTATTGTATACAAATTCTTATCTATCAATTAATTATACAAATAAAATATTTTGCATTATTTAGATTTGAAATTAGTATTTTTTTTTTTGTTTATAAGTTATAACAATTATTGTCGAGTCTTTTATTTTGATGTATTAATAATATTTAATAGGTTAGGTGATTCTAATGTCAAAGACCAAACATATCAACATGTTTATAATTTCTTTGTACGAATCAAGTGGTTGCTAAATGACATTGTATTGTTGATTAGATTAGATTAAATAAAAACACTTCAGTCGGGAACTTAGCCAATTGTTAAACAATTATTCATATTTAACTGTTTATTTTTTTCTTAATTGTAGTGATGACTTCTACTGGTGACCGTACATGGGGATGGTTGGGTAGTACTGAAGCATTTGGAAGACCTCCTGAACCCAATGAGTTTATAGTCATCCCTAAATCTGAAATACACAGTGAAAAGTACGCAGGCTCAATCATGCAGCTCATTGTTTTATATATGCAGAGAACAATGAAAGAGTATTTGATATTTACAATCCTCGCGCTTCAATTCTAGTAAGTTGTTGAAATACAAAGGAAATAATGAATGTTTAAATTAAAATTGCTTTTGGTTTATTTTAGATGCAATTAAGATATGATGGTTATTTTGGATTTCCTGGTGGATTAATTGATTCTGGCGAAGATTTTGTCTCTGCTGTTAACAGAGAAATGGCAGAAGAAATGAATTTAAATACCACCATACATTCAGTCAATAATGATGATCATATAATATCTCATTGGAGTGAGAAAAAAAATCTAGTTTTACACTTTTACAAATTAAAAGTTAATATGACTGATTTGATTGAAATTGAAAGGCAAGCTTCGCTTGCACGAGATTATGGAACTGAAGTAATTATGTTATTATTTTATTTATTAATTAAAAAAAACTTTAAATAATTTTAAATAATTTTGTAGGTGCTTGGTACAGTTAGGGTTCCCTTATATACATTGGGTGACCATTACCGAGGATTTCCAGTATTTTTGAATAATAACTTCATTGGTTGTTCTCGGGACCAGCTGCTAGCTGCGCTATCATCATTGAATATTTGACTCCTGAAGAAATTCAACTTGCTTTAAATGCAAATAGTCGAAATATATAATTTTGTTTATGTATAATAAATATATCATACAGCATTTATTTTTCTTTTACACAATGTTAGATAAAATTGAACAATATTTCTGAGCAAATTACTTAAATGAAGCTAGTTAAACTTATTAAAAATATGACATTATTATTAAGGAGCGAATGTCTTAAACGATACCGGATGACATTCTAAATTTTTGAGGTTCAATAAAATACAAGTTTGTGTTGATGAAAAAGATGGCACACTTATAAGTCTTGTAGGTTTACCTGAAACATTTTATAATTTAATTATTAACAAATCTTAATTCAGAGGTCACCACACTTGCATTTGTCTCCATCTTAAAAAAAATACAACATACAAATTTGTGTTGTTAGCTTTATATTAGAATGGTTTTCTTGACATAAGGTCAGGTCAATCTTTAAGGTAAAAAAATGTGATTCCTTGTTTTGAGTTAGAAGGTATGATCATTTTTATATTTTAAATACTCATAACCTGCTTGAAAATTAAAATATTGTCAGGAAAACTGATAATTCTTTTTCTATTAATAATTAGCCAATTAACCATAATATTTACACTAACAACACAAAATTGGTTCTGCTGAACTTAAATTTGATATGTTTTACGTTTGCATGAAGGCAAAACACATGCGGTTGAAGCGTCCTCTTAATCTATTATTTATTTGATCTAAATTAGTGTAATTAGTAATTACCACTGCCATTTGTTTTTAGTGATGTCTGAAATGATTGTTGATTTGATACAAAAAAAACATCTGGCATTTCTTTTATTATAAATGGATCTTGTCCTTCGAATGGATAACATGCTAATAACAATAATCTTTTATTAATTAAATATAAGTACCTACAAACTAATAATTTTATTTATAACTAGAAATAAAAAATCTGAAATTTATTAGTTATGCAGTATAAACACAATTTAGCATTATCTTTATAAAATTTATAATAAGTATTTAATTTTAAATACTTTATTTTCATTAATTTAATATGTAATTACATAAAAATATTTATCCCAGATTGCAGCTTAAAAAATAGATTTTTTTTCTCTATTGTGAAAACATCTAAGTCTAAACAACAGTATACAAGCAAAATAATAATTTTATTGTTCAAAATTATTAATTTTAATTATTTTAAAAATAAAAAAACTTACGAATCGTATCTGGTGCAGATGGTATTTGATGCCCCCAATCTAATATTTTATCCATAATATCAATTGGATCCTCTAAATTAGTAAATCTAAAAACGTCTTGTACATTTTGTCCAGATGATCCAATTATGAGATGGCCTTCAATTTCAAACTGATTTGGATTTGTTACTCTGTGTAAACTTGAATATTCAGAAGCCTATAAGAAGAACCACAAACAAAAACAGACAGGATTAGTTCATAATACCGTAATAAATAATTTTTATAATTAAATTTTCCACCTAAAATGTAATCTATCAAATATCTATTTTAGATCACCAATTGAATGATCCTGTGCAATTCTGGCTATTTTCATTTTTTTTTGGAAATTCATGTTATTATCTTTTCTGATAAAGAATAATTTTGTCTACATTTCAGTTTAATAAGCATTGCAGGTATCCTTATCCGTTAGATTGCTAATATCATACAAATGGAAATGTCTGATATACACAAGCACAACTAAGTTAGCCACCCAATTATTGGAATGGCCCGCCCAAAATAAATATTGATGTAAAGTTTATATTAATTGTATATTGTCTATGAGTTTATAACAAATATGCTAAATATCAATAGGTGTATGCCTGTATTTTTTTTTATTTAACTAATGGAAATGATCTGCAAATGAAATGTTGATGTTCAAAAATGAATATTGGTAATAATAAGACTTCAATTTTATAAAAAAAAAATTAAACAAAAAAGTGTTTCCAACTTGTAAATAATGGTATATACAAGTAGCTATTACTTTATGAATTATATTAACCGCATTAGAAAGCTCTTTTTCAGTTATAAGGAGGATAAGCGCATACTTACACTTTACAATAAACCAAGATTGGTTTAGTAACTTATCAATACTATATTATATTGAAAAAAATATTGAGTTTCAAATTGATAAAATATTAAAAATATTCACTGACAAAAATAAAATAAAAATTTTATTTAAACGAATAAATATAAGTTTTTTTTGTATAATTGTTTTATATTTTTAAGTGAATATAATAATATATATGAGAGGTTACTACTTTTCAGGTAATATCAGGTGGGAGCTACAGCTCACTCTCTAACATTTTAGGCCTAGTGGTGCTACTGTTTGTATACAGACTTCAGTGCACTAACTTGGGATTATTTTATGCCTCCTGAACAATTTTAAAATAAGGATATCCAGTTCTTACACTAGAACCCTATCATCAAAAATCAGCAGTTGAATTGAAAGTATACATTTGTCTATCAATTGAGAATAATAATTATTAAATGTCAAAAATATCAACTTTACTTTTACATATTAATATTTACTTTGGGAAATAAACATCTGTGGAATGCTTGTTGAGGTAAAGTTCTATCAGTAGGATCAAATTCTCCAGGCATAATTTGGACATCGACAGTTGACTAAAAAATTAAATAATTATTTTAAAATTTAAATAGTGAAAATAATTAAACTATGCTTACAGCTAATTGGAATAATAGGTCATCTAACTGTTTAATTGCTTGAATGTCTCTAGGAAAATCATCTATCTTGTCACGGTAATTTGGCTTTTTCATTGGAGTACTACGTATACTATTTCCTGATTAAAAAATAAACATTGAAATATTAAAATACTAATATTTTCACACACTTCAAAATAATTACCAGCTATTAAAACTTGTACAATTTTTGAGACTTTACAATTTTCTTTTTTATCACCCAGTAAACCGTTTATCCAATCCACGAATAACTGTACTTGAAAATGAGTAGCAACATTAGTGGCTAATTCTAAACCACTTATTAAGACAAGAAATCTACAAAAATAAAGTTGATTTATTGTTGCATTATGGATATATTTCTACTTTATGAGACATTTTTTTTTTTGCAATTTTTGAAACTGATGAAGTTAAGTACCTTAAAAACAATGGTGAAGTCAAAGTTTAAAGGTCGGGCATAGTTTTGAAGTTACGACACTTCAAAGTTAGTATATAAAGATTAGGGAAAATGATAAGAGTGGATATACAGCAGTAACCCTGTAACCTCTTGAGGTGTTGTTGCATAGCAAGTCCAGGGATATTTTCAATTTTTTTGTTTTGCCATCACTAGTGCCCCCCCCCCCCCAAAAAAAAAAGGGTGTCCCGTAAAGTAGAAAAGTTCCTCATTAGATTTAAGAAATTCTTACGAAAATGTATGTACATATTTAATAAATGCAATACCTATCATCTCCTGAACTACGAGTAGTGAGTGCTTTAGATGCAGCTGATGGTGTAGGCCAACAAAAATCCAGTACGTCAAATTTACCGCCATCTTGAGGAATACCTTTTACTGCTATAATACATCCAGTCATAATATTATTTAAGGATAAACTATTGCCATTCAAACCGTCAAATGTTAACGGCACTCTTTGTAATTCATCTTCTAATATAACTTCATCAGTATCGGAAACAAAATGAGTTCTAGGTGGTTGAGGTATCAAATTGTTCTAAAAATATAAACATTAATCAATAATTAAATACATTTATGATGTGTATTATACTATATGTATTCTATATTACTTCTTCGCTAATTTCTTTCAAAATGCTAGGTTTTAGTTCTTGATGTTTAAATAGTGTGCCAACTATAATACATTCTTTGCCGATTTTGTCATGCAACTCAGATAATTTATAAATATCATACCCTTCACCTAATCAAAAAAAAATCACATTTAAGACATGTCTACAAGAGTATATTATCATACAAATTACAAACTAAAAACTATTATTGAATTGTATCAATAGACATAAAACATTTGTCTTTAAATAAAAACGTTTGAATGTAGGTTGTATAAAATGCTATATGGAGTAAAATCTTGAGAAGACAAAACCATCCACATCTTACATTAAATATTTTGTAAATTGGTCACATCAATACATAGCCGACACAATTCCATTTTAATAACTTGGACTTAATATCCTTTTGGGTATGCTATCTAAAAGTTTGACAAAAAAAGACCGATCAAGTTCTGCCAAAAGAGTATATAAATCTGGAGTTTGGAAACAAATTTTATCATGCATACTGCATTACACATACCTATTATATTTATTTTTCGCAAAGCTGGGAAGGTTAATGATTTTTTTTAACTTGGTTAAGTTAAGTTAATATGCACCAATAACAAAAAGTTAAATATTAATTTAACTATAGGTTAACTCAGTTAAGTTAAAAGTTAATACACACTTTTTGCTTTAAAAAATTCACGGTAAATATTTTTTGACATATAAACGAAATAGACTGAAATAGTGAAATATAATTAAATTAAAAACAAAATAACTTAACTTTAATTCTTTCTCAAAATAAAGAATTAATTCGTTAATTTCATGTTAAGGCGCCTGGTGCCAATGCCATTTTGTCTTCAAAAATACACTCTGCGGGAATAACGATACTGCTTTGTAAAATCAACCAAATTTCAATTTTTTTTTTAATTGCTAGATGGAAATATTCTACAGCCTGCATCGATCTCTGTTTTTTAATATTTTATTCTTAAACTTTATATGTCTAAAAAAATACAAGATAAAAAGCATTTTTTAACAATTTTTATAATACAATTATTTGAAATAAAATACAAAATCAGAGATCAATGCGGGCTGTAAGTCTTCTTCTTTCAGATAAAAAAATAGTCATCAAAATCCGACAATTCTACAAAGCTTGAGAGTTATTCCCGTAGTCATTTTTTTCGATATAATACACCCTATCAACCTCCCCTAAATAGGTATTGGGTAGTAGATTAGTGGAAATGTCTAACAATTGAGGTGACAACTAAAATATAAAATTTAATTTTCAAATTTTATAGAATTGTGGAAAATTTGAAAAAATGGCACCGGGACCCTTAATTAAAAAAAAAAATTTAGTAAGTTAACAGTTAAGTTAATGAAAAGCCAAAAGTAATTAGTTAAGTTCAAAAGTTAAATATAAATCAACTTCTTAACTTAACCTTAACTTTTTAACTCGTTAATGCCCAGCCTTGATTTTTCGTACTACATTTCCATTATAAATTTGTGTTGAATTGTACATGGGATACATATTATTATTTACTCAAGTACTTTTTATTTTTAATTTAAAGATTTTGCTCAATTTTGCACTGAACAATTAGAGGGAATTATTTAACTATTATAAATTAAAAAAGAATTTCAATTTTAAAAATTAAAGAAAAAATAGTTAAGATTAGGTGTAATTAACAAATTTTCGCTTTAAGTTATAATCTATTAACTTTAGTAGTTGAAGCAGAAATTCATAATTTCAAGACCAATAAAAAAATATAATAATAATAATCTATTTGTGGTTCAATTCCTAATACATTCCGAAAAATTAATACATAGTATCTTCCTAACAATAAGAGGTCACTAACATACAATATTATTAAATTCAGGTGTTTAAGGGCTTTCTTTCGTTGGGGATTCACATCCTGTAATTAACGATAACATTAAAAATAGATATTACATATCATGTTATTATACCCCATTTTTGTTGTATTTTCACTTGAAGAATGTCTCTCATCTGCACCAGTCTGTGGGCGTAAATGTGCGCAAACTGTCTGGTGTAGTTGACATCCTTCAGGTGGAACACAGACGACATGTCTGCGTAATTGAACGACGACCGTTCAAATTCTGTTTGATCGAAGTTGCCAACAAATTCAGGCATGTTGATGTTCGAAAAATAATTGCCAATAAATTCGTAAAATTCCTTTATGAGCTGTGCGAGTGTAAGCACTAAGAGACGAAAAAAAACGTCAGTGGTCGATGTTAGATAATTGTAAAAATACCACTCGACAACAAGAGAAGAATACGCACCCTATGATGCGATGAATCAACTGATATTTTAAGTGATTACTATATAATTATTATTATTACCTACGGGCTACGAAAGCACGAAGTACAATGTTGACAAACGAATACCAATGATATAAGGATAGCGACTTTTAAGACTAGTGACTTGTCTAGTATTATCCTTTTAAACTTTAGTGCAACTAATGACTACTAAAGTACTAAACACTAAACACCGTTCGCAACCGTCACACCGCGATCCGAGACTATGAGACACTGAAATTTAAGAAATGAGACTAATCACTATCATAAACACGAACTCCGTTATTATAATCAAAGGTGAAAATGAGCGGGAAAAAATCTAGTGGATGTTAGGAACGGCAACGACGACACTGACAAGACTAATACAATTTCCTTGGGTTTCTAAAACATCAATAATATTAAAATTGGAAAGAAAATTATCTTGATAAGAATAAAAATTGAATTGATAAGCGGAATAGGGAAGTTTATCCATTGTTTATGTTTTTCCTACGCCTAAATGTGTGTTATGTTCAGAATTAAATAGTAAATGATTAATTGTAACACAAATGAACAAACCCGTATTAACTATGATCACATAAGTCGCACGACAGTAGACAAGCAAATTCGTACACTCTTGCTCATACATGGAGACCAATTTCGCCGAGGTCGAGCACAGAGCCATCGAGTACCTAAACCACAAACAATGGAGCAACGCGTTTTTCTGTTTCGACCAGTTGTTGGAAAACGCAGTGGCCAAAAGCTTGCCATCGGAACGGTTCGTCGGCTATCTATTGGGCCGGTCACAGTGCAGTCTGGAATTGAAAAAATATGACGATGTTATTCACGATTGCCGACACATCATATCTATGCTGACTGACGATGAAAATGCTTATAGCTCACGTGTGCGACGTAATCTAGTCAACGCGCTGTTTGCATTGAAAAGATATGGCGAAGCGGAACAAGCTGCCTTGGAATGGGTGGTGAGGTCGGACAATAGCAGTGAGGCCAAAAAAATGTTGGACACTGTACGCTTGGTGTGGAGTATGTCAAAAGAAGACATACCTACACCAGTACAGACATTAGAAGATCAGTTGAATCAGATCAACGAGGATCTGCTGTTTGGAGATAGACTAGATTCTTGGATTGCCACTGGTGTCAGGGAGCAAAGTCGAAGGAATAGAAAGCATCCCGTTGAACTAGTTGATGATGAAAAGATGGTAGGCCAACTATTTGAGTCATCTAGTAATGAAAATAATGGCATACAACATTTTGAAAGAAACAGCCAATTCTTTGAACGGTTTAATGGGGCTGGTAAGTAATAATTTACCATTATAACATATGGTTTCAGCTATACAACTTATTCAAATATTGATTACTCCTTAGGACAAGAAAATGGTATGACTTACTCTAATATAGCAAAGCATAATGGTGAACCATATGATTTAAGAAC
Source organism: Sitobion miscanthi (assembly GCA_008086715.1). Taxonomy (NCBI): domain Eukaryota; kingdom Metazoa; phylum Arthropoda; class Insecta; order Hemiptera; family Aphididae; genus Sitobion; species Sitobion miscanthi. The sequence goes on from CM017802.1 coordinate 26,221,488, forward strand.
AAATTATCAGTCAAAAGTCACTGAAGTTTTCCAAGAACCAACTAGTAAGTAATTTATTGACTATAACAAGATAAATAATCAAAATATGTTAGGTATAATAAGTAATTAACTAATTTATTCTATCACTATTCATACATATTAATTAAAAATACATTTTTCTAATAGCAAGTTACACACAAATTTAATTTAATGCTTCACTAAAGTTGAATGGACAATCATAAGCATCAAATCATGTTTGAGCTTGCCCATTATCTCACTATTGATTTGTTAAAAATGTAGTGATAGTTTATGTAATCTAGCATAAATATGGTTACTTATCAAATAATAATTACAATTTTTTTAAATTCTTATAATATATGTAAAAAAAAATTGATTTTGTATTTATTAGATACTAACATTAAAACATAAAAATTACAACTTAGAAAATAATAATAATTTAATCTAGGAACTAATATTTTTTATTTAAACAAACTATAAATCTCATTGGTTAGGTTACTTTGAAACTTTTTACTTTTTTACTGTGATTTGTTAGTTTTAGTTACAATAAAATACTAAATTTAAATATATTAATTTTATTATTTATTGATACTATTGTCCCATACTTCTGAAACCACACTATGAATTTTGCTCATGTGTTTTTAATAAATAGTTAATATATGTGTCATCCACTTACACATACACTTGAAAGTTGATTTAAAGAAATATATACTTAAATTGATGTATAAGTATATAATATTGAAATATTTAATTATTTTTTCTTTACACTTATTCAGCATAAATCTAATTTAATTAGTTCTAAAAGGTAAAAAACATTTATAGTATAGGGAGTGAAATTTGAGAGAAATTTTTATTCTGATCACAAGAATACTAAAAAAAAATAAATGTACAAAAATGAATAATATTATACATGTACAGCCATACTCTTACCTGTCCACCTAGTTGATTTACTGTTGGGCCTATGTATTGAAATTATGTACAAAACTATTTTAGGTATAAGCATTGAATAATTTAAGTTTGTTTTTAAATCAGGATTGAAATTATTCTATATTGCTAAAGTAACACATAAACTATATATTTATCTTTATTCCTAATGTTAATAGCTGTTCTATCCCTATTTTTACTAATTATAATACAGAAGACTAATTAATAATAATATTATTTTTAGGAAAGGAGAAGCAAACAGAGTTAAAGTTTCCAAAGAAAAATGAAATGAGATATTCTTGTACATATTGTGGTATATCATTCCATTTAGAAAATCAACTCCGGGCACATTGTGCTACTGAAAACCACCAAACAGTAATAATGTCTGATGAAGGACGTGATTGGAAATGGCGTCCGCCACCACGAGGATTCTCTTCTGAATGCTATACGTACGATTACTTGGTTAAGTTATTGATTAATCACTTAATTAATGGTTTTATATTTTAGTTTATGTGAAGCTTTTTCGGAAGGAGAAGGAACAGAAAACTCTTGCAAGTATGGTGCTCAGTGTGTTGAAGCACATGGCATGGAAGAATTAACTGAATGGAAAGAAAGATTTGAGTACAGACGAATGAAATTACAACGTGCTAGTGAAAATAAACTTTATGGGAAATCTTATACAGAGCAATTATTAGAAAGGTAAATCAATAATTTAAATTTAATTGAAAATATATTTTATTAATCTTATTATTGTTATTAATACTATTGCAGGTGGGTACAGTCAACAAACCCAGAGAAAATTATGCGCGAAAGTTTGGACAGTGTTGTCGAATCTCATGATTGTGATTTAGTAACTACTGTTGAATCTAAAACTAGTAACCGTGAATGGACCTTTGTCCTAGAAACAACTTCATCTCTTCAAGCTGTGGCTTTACTTCAAGATACTTATCGTAATCATTTTTCTCTAACACATATTTTGGTTGATAATGGTTTGCAACAAGTTGCTTTCGATATGGAACCACCAAATGATCAAGAATGGGTATCCCAAGCACAGCATCCTGTTTCTCAGTCTTTGTCTTCCAAATTAAGACATCAGATAAAAGTTTATTTTACAACAAATATTTATGGAACCTTTAGACAAGCAGTAGTATTTGATTTTGGTCTTGGTCCTGTTCTGGTTAAACATCTTTGTGTAGACGTAATACCTGTGACAGATTGTGGTAAAGTCAAAGAAATTCACAAAGAATTAATATTATCTTCTATGGAACGATGGAACCCAAATAATTCAAATATTGTGGAGTTTCAATCATCAATTGGACCTACACAAGTGCATGATGATAGAGAAAGAGAGCAAAATTTACTTTTGAGTTATTCTGCACCTTGTCCTTCCACTTTTTCTTTAACTCACACCACTATTTCAGAGAAAAAACTTACAAGAAATAATTATAGAGCAAGAATTCATGAGTTATTATATGTTGAAGAACTTGCACGTTATGAACAAGTATTTATTTATTTATTTATTTTTAAATTTATGCTAATTTTAATAACGTAATATGTATTGTTTAATTTTAGGTGGCCAGATACAATTTGACTGCAAAATTGCAATTGGCTAGCTGCTATCTACTCTCACCTAGTGGCGTTGCAGCCAGTACAGCAAAATATTCTCATAATAATGAGTTGTTTGCATTATTACAACTTGGAACAGATGTATCGGAAGACACTTCTGCCGGAAGATTAATATTAAATAATTGTACTACTGTATATCTTTCCCCATCTAAAGGTAAAAACTATTTAATTGTATAATATTTAAATTATTATTTTTAACTTGTAATATTATTTCAGACAAAAAGTCATCTGATGAAAAGCGAACTGTTCATGAAGCACAAATTGAAGATAAAGGGAAAAACGTTATTTACCTTAGATTATCTGCCAATACAGTTACTGGTCTTGGTCTTAAAGCAGATACAAATGTAAAATTTGATGTTCAGTTTCAACTGAATCGAATACCGTACTGTGAATGGCATTATGCTATTGATCATATAGCTGACTTCAAAATTATCTTTCCTGACACTTTTTTGGAACCTATTATACCATGGAGTCCAAAGCGACAATGGGTAGAAATAATTGACAAAAAATTAAACGTAAAACAAAGAGAAGCTGTTATTGCTATCACAACTCCTACAAACATTAGTTTACCTCCAATACTAATTATTGGTTTGTTCATATAATATTAAAAATATTTTTTTTCAAAAAGTTTAAATTATTTGTTTTTTAGGGCCATTTGGTACGGGCAAGACTTATACTTTAGCCCAAGCTATTAAACAAACATTATTACAAGATAATACAAGAATCTTAGTTTGTACTCATTCAAATAGTGCTGCAGATTTATATATAAAAGACTATTTACATCCATATGTTGAGGATGGGCATACAGAAGCAAAGCCGTTGAGGATATATTATCACAAGCGTTGGGTGTCCACTGTTCACAGTACTGTTCAAAAGGTGATAAAATTCAACATATATAAATATATATTAAAAATACATGATAATATTTTCCAAAGACTTTTAATTTAATTTGGGTTTTGTCTTATAAGAGTCAATGTTGTTGGTTAAATGTATTGTGAAAATATAATATTATTCAGACAAAAAATAATCCCTGGATACCTCAATTTTCCCTCTTATTCACTACATTCCAAATTTTATCTTAAAACTAAAGTTTTAACTTATACATTTTTACCTAATTCCAATTACTCTTTATCGTCCAAAATATTAATTTAAATATTTTTTTTATTTAACCTGGGATTCCTAGCTTCAAATGTGATATGTAAGATATGATGTTGTCTAAGCCAGTGATTAAACAATAAACTCATTTAAACATTTTTAAATATAATTTGTCCGCTGTACTTTCTCTACAGAGATTCAGAGTGTGTTAGTATAATATTTCAATACTTGTTTAAAAGTCTAGAACTACTACAACTAATAAAATGTAAATACATATTTTATTTCAAAAGCCAATTCCTCATTTTTTTCAAATATTACTATACTTTTGACATTGTAGTTATATCTATGTTTTTATTCTCCAACATATTATACTATTATAGTGATAGATGGATTATAATATGACTGAAATTATAGTACCTGGTGCAATTATTTTAAAATATGTACTCAATTTTTGTCTTTACAGTACTGTATTTTAGATCAAAATGGTTCATTTAGACTACCGACACTAGAAGAAATCCTAAATTATCGAGTGATAGTAGTGACATTAAGTATTTCTATGTTTTTGTCATCTGTTGGATTGAAAAAAGGTATATTTCTATTTTATAACCCTGATAAATATTTACTAAAGAAATTTATTTTCAAAGGTCATTTTACGCATATTCTTTTGGATGAAGCCGCACAAGCAATGGAGTGTGAAGCAATCATGCCATTAGCACTTGCTAATACTGACACACGGATTGTTTTAGCTGGAGATCACATGCAGGTAATTTTGAATGACAATTTAATTAAAATTAAATAATATTTACCAATTAATTAAAAATTGTAGTTAAGTCCAGAAATATTTTCAAAATTTGCCAAAGAAAGGAATTTACATGTATCACTGCTAGAACGCCTTTATGATCACTATCCTGGACAATTTGCTTCTAAAATATTATTGTGTGAAAATTACAGAGCACATGAAGCCATAATACATGTATGTTTCCATTATTATCTTGGTGGAAAAAATGTTAATTAACTTGTAGAGTTAATGCCACAAACTATTATTTGTTTATTAGTTTACGTCTGAATTGTTTTATGAACAAAAACTTGTAAGCAAAGGCAACCAACCACAGCATGATAGTTTGTACCCTTTGACATTTTTTACAACTCGTGGAGAAGACATACAAGATAGTAATTCAACTGCATTTTACAACAACGCTGAAGTTTATGAAGTTGTTGAACGGGTATCTGAGTTACGGAAAAATTGGCCAGTTGCATGGGGAGCGTTTGATGAACATTCTATAGGTATCATGACTCCTTATTCAGATCAAGTGTTCAGAATTAGATCAGAACTACGTAAACGACGTATGGGTGGCATATCTGTTGAAAGAGTGCTTAACGTACAAGGTAAATAATTATTACATAACGTGTTATAAATTCATAAGTTACTAGTTAAAGTGGAGTTCTGTATAACCCCTCTTTGGTATTTTTTTTACTCTGCGTTTAGATATTTAAAAAATGAATACAATTTTAAAAATATCTTTGTACACCACTGACTAGTTTAAATACAAATTAATGCTATTTTTATGTTTAGGCAAACAGTTCAGAGCAATATTTCTGAGTACTGTACGTACCAGGCGGACTTGTTTGGCGAATAATGTAGGAGGCGGTGAGAAATCTAACAGTGGTATAAACAAACTTGGCATGGATGATATGGACTACGGATTTTTATCCAACTCAAAGTTGCTTAATACTGCCATTACCCGTGCACAGAGTCTTGTTGCAGTGGTTGGAGACCCTGTAGCACTTTGTTCGATTGGACGATGCAGAAAAGTCTGGGAACGGTTCATTCAAATATGTGATGAAAACCATAGTCTTAATGGTATCACATGGATTCATTTACGAAATTTGTTGGATAACCTTGAATTAAAGAAGTCTTACATTTTGAACCCTTTGGCTCCAGAATTTGTACCCAGGCGTTATCAGCAAGAATCTTATATAAAAATTCCTCAATCGTTGGCTACTTTTAATGCGGCTATACCACCACCACCAATAAGGTTTTCTCAACCACCACCTTTATTTTCTTCACCCATATTTCCATTCCCATTGTATATACCTTCTATCACTCAACCACCTCCACCTGCTTTTATTTCTCTACGACAACCAATCATAAATCCTTCCCAAATGTGGCCACTTGGTCCACTAACAACAACTGCTCCTAACCTTTTTCCGAGACCCATACTCCAGCCACCAATACAAAAACCAAACGATGAAGAAATTCGGCCACCCCCAGGTCTGGTGCCTCCACGTAACCAAGGTCTAGTTCACTTGGTTCAAAATGGGCATGCTGATCTTCAGTTTGTTCAGAATACTGCTGGAGTGACACCTGTAAACTTACCTTCTCCAAATATGATTGTACCAAACGCAAATTTGATGGGACTTCAAGATCAGTTTAACAAAATGAATATGTCATCACTACAACCATTTGCAATGCAACATCCTTCACTGGTGCAACCATTCAATATTAGGTCAATGGTTGATGTGAACAATAAACATGCTGAAACAATTACATCACAACAGACACAACGCAACAATGATCGATCAATGCTCGAGGTATATATTTACTTGTAAAAGTAATTCTATCTTAATTTAATTTAAACAAAAAAATAGTATTCATTATTTCATTTATTTCGTTGTAGGGTATGTTACCGCATAACATTAGTATAGAAGAAATGATGACTTCTCAGACAAAACAAGTTGAATGGTTGAAATTTCTAACAGATAATGGTGGTGCTTTAATGGGACAAAAGTATGTGTAGTATCTAGTTCTAGAAAAGTACTTAAACATTAATTAATTTTATGTTATAGGTTTATTGAACTGTTACGGTCTCAAACCCAGTACAAAAAATCAGCTATCCAACAGCCGCCGCCTATTCAACAACCACCTCCAAATATTCCATTGCAAATGAATGTACCTCCTCCAGAAATAGGAAATAGAGTTCCTGATGATTTGTTAAATATTTTGATTCAACAACAGCAAAATCAAAAACAGCAAATCAATCATAATGGTTTTGGAAATCCATCACAGGTAAATTTAAATTTATTATACAAAAATATACATTTTAATTACATTTTAATAACATTTTACAGGGAATTCCACATTTAGATGGTAGTGGAACAGATGATATGTATAAACCATTGAGTAATCAATTTACACTCGGTCAACAACAATCAAATATTGAACAAATTGATCGCACACCGCTATATAAACGACAAGCACAACCTAATGGCAATATAATGTTACCAATGAATGGTGATCGTCAGGCATTATCTCCTCAATATCAAGGTATGTCGACATATGCAGATGCATGTAGACAATCACCAATGGTTGAAGAACGGAAAAATCCCGTAGATAATCAGTTTGGCAATGATCCACAGTGCAATAATGCATTCTATAATTTTTTCAACTGAATGCATTTGTATTAAAATTTTTGTCTGTAATTTTTTTCTTGAATTTTTGACCTAAAATAATTTATATTATATAAATATTAGTAATTAAAAAAACAAAAAAAAAATTTAAAAAAAAAACAAAAAAAGATTTGTATTATATTTATATTATCCTATTGTGCATAGTTTGTAGTTATTGTATTTTCAAATATGATATGAATATATATTATAATATTATATAAAAAACTTATTCATATAAAACTACATTTAATTTTAACAATTATTAATATGATATTTTGCGGGTGAACAATTCCATGTTTAATATAGGATTGTGATTATTGATCACCTATGAAAATACATTTAATTACAAAATTTCTTCTGAAAAATTCATGCAATATAATAAATAGCAATTGTAATATTTTCCCGTGTAACTATTTAGGTGTTGTATATGATCGTATATTGGCTATCTTGTAAATAAATTGTATTTTATTGATTTTTTCTGTATAATGAAGTATAAATGTATAACATTATTATTATTATATTATAATAAATATTATAAACCTTTACCATAAAACCATGTACCTAAATATATATAGAGTAGCATGTCAAATTACGGTTTTTGTATTTGTGTAAAATTATTATATATCTAAAAATAAACATAAAATATTCACTAGTAATATTGAATTTGCTATGTCTATTTATTTTTACTATACTACTACAATTGACGAAATACCTCAAAGAGAATATTATGTAGTAGCAATAGGTCACATATCGGCCCCGAAAATATTACACAATAACCTATGTCGCTAGAATATCAAACAACAAATTCTGCATATTCCTATCCAACAAACAGATACTCGACTCACTGGTGGAAAACACTCCAACAATAAATTTAAACAACATAGTTATCAAAATTCGCAGGCTCATCAATCCAGCTAAAAGGATAGTCATATCACTCATATCCAATATTTGTTTGTCCCATAGACATTTTATTATATTTGTTTGTCCATCAATACCTGACCAAGCCATACTATATTAGGGCACTATAGATACATATGTTTTATGTAGAGCCTTTACTATAGAAGCCTTAGAACGCGTAGATATAATTCCTACTTCTCAGGTAGTCAGCTTACGTGGAACCATGTTGTAAGTTTTCAATCCTTAGCTATAAATATCAACAACAAAATCGTTTTTTAATTTTAAATTTGATAAATGTTGTCAAAAATCGAACTTCAAATGCTTATAAAAAAAAGTTGTGACAATGGATTTTAAATATTATTCAAATGTCATTGTAACAATATGATATTAAGAGCCTTATAGTGATTTAAAATAGTAGCAGCACCGATCTTATGTAGGTCATATTGTACCTACAATTTACATTATATATGCATTTTACCGTTGACTATATACAGGTTTATATATAATATATAGGCACGTAATCATTATGGTATTATTATAGTATACTGCTTTGGTTGTTCGTATATAATAATACTTTACTTATAGAAGTTAGATATCGCTCAAAATAACATGTTATTAATATAAAAATAAAAAATATTTGGGTATCCTAATTTCCTCTGGTGATAAGATAATCAAATATGAATGATAAAATATTTTTGTTTTTTATTGATCATTAAGCCCGGCAACTATGGCCATTAGCTGTTTGTTTGTTTGTTTGTAGGAGAAGGTACTGTAGCCTGTAGGTTGGTAAGCACATGTGTTTTGGCAAAATTTCAAATTGGACACCCGTAGGTTTGTGCCATGCCCTGTCGGGAGAGACAAGCCGCCCGTGGTCATAAAATATTTAATACCTATCATACGAAAATACGAAATGATTGAACTATATTCCAAGTTCTGGCTGCAGATAGTATATATAGATAAATGATAGTTGGTAATAAATAATATAATGTTCCATAAAACAGAGCAAATAAGACATAGAAATTTCAATATTTATGAACAACAAAATTCAATTTGCTGTCAGAAATAACCCTTAAAGTTTGAGATCGACTCATTACCTATATATAAAACGCGTACACATACTCAAAAAAAACACACATCGTTGTAAAATCAATGATTGGCATTCATCGCTCTGCTTAGAATCTAAAAGGCTTCCCAACGGTATAATGTACATGAGGGGCGCAATTTCAATGAAAAAACCGGGGGTGTTGAAGCCCCTCTATTTTTTTTGTCATACATATTATCATATGTAGACGATAAATCCAAGCAATTAGCAATTCGAAAAATTGATCACTAGCATAAAAAATTTAATAGAATCATTTACGATCATTATAAATGACAAAATTATAGTAGTGGCAGTAGTGGATTGGGGTTTGTCCATAGAAACATAGAGTATTCTAAGTAATATATTTTGTCACACTGCAAATGTGTCCAGCGATGCATTTTCGCCGAATTGCTGTACGAACGGGTGTTATCGACACTGCTGCGGTATTTACCTTAGATCATATACATATGATATATACGTGTATGATCTAAGGTATTTACAAATAATCTAATTTTAAAATGTTCACTATGATTTTATGTTTTTATCAGGTACACGTCTTACGTATTACCCGTCTAGACTCTACATAAACAAACGTTTCATCAGAATATCACTTGATTAGTTTTTTAAATAATATTATTTATAAATATAAATAAAAATAACATAATAAAAACCGTTTTTTTTATACATAATGACTATTAAAATTAAATTAACATGAAAAAATTTGGGGTCGCTAAGCACCAGCGAAATCTTAACGCCGACCGATCAGAACGTATCGTGCGCGTACTCGCTGGCCAGAATAATGACAACTCGGCTCCTGTCGTCTGGGAAATATTTGCATTTTCGACGACAGCTTAGGACGATATTCTAGTTTTGAGTTCGCAACATTTGCATTTCCGAGTAGTGAGCACGTACACGTCAGCTTTCGCCATCATGAAACGAGAACACGACGTCCAGATCCTGATGGTCTATTTCGACGTTTCCGTGTTGGATGTAGTGGCCGCTCTCGTGGCCAAAATCGAACGCCGATACTCAACAGATCACGAACCCGAAGTTACAGACGGCGGAGAGAAGGCGTTCGACGGAGATTTGGGCGACTACGCTGTGTCGATGGTCAGCGCGGCCGTCATCGGTCAAGACGAGATTTTGGAAGTGCAGTCCAGCGGACATTCCGAACCGCAGCGTGGACGGGCTGCACTTCGGGTGCTCGGCGACGAAGCAAAAACCGGAGACGAACAGGCCAGACGTCTGTTCTGCTGCTGCGGCCACCGATGGAATAACGGCCAGCCGAATTCCGCCGCCGCACCTCGGCCGAGGAACACCAGACAAGACACTCGAGACCATCGGCTGGTGGACCCGGCAAACGCCCAGCCACGTCGGACGGCGGCGGCGACAGCCGAACACGACGGAGCTGTTGTTTGTGGTAGGATCACGGACGTCAGCATCGCCGGCGGACCAGCGGAAACCGTTTCAGCGTTTTTTAGGTCCGTCGGTGCGCGACTCCTCGGCCGGGTCAGGACGAAAACCGCAGAGTATCCGATTCTCTCCGGTTTTCGACTCCTCGGCACGGCTTGAAGGAGGACGCAGACCCGGCAATGTCGGGATTCCAGGGCGAAAACCGCGTAAAGCATCATGGATCGCCGTGGTGCGGTCCGCCGATACTCTCAGGTTTTGTAAATTTTACTCGAACCCATAAAAGATTTGGAACAAAACGAACAAAAGAAAAGCTCCTAGTGATTCCACAAATCCAAATCACGATTTTTGATTGAATTGGCTGATTATGAGAACATTTTTGTACGTAATATATATAAGAGCAATGCTTACCGAAAAGCAGCGAGTGCTTCAGCTAAGCACGGTAAACGTATAAGTCTGGCGAGGAAGCACAAAAACTAGATGGAATTGGTGATAAAATATCCAAGAAAATTAATGAGTTTTTAGAAACTGGAAAATTGAAAAATCTGGATAGTATAAGAAGTGATGAAAATTATTAATATTTCCAAACAACCGTAGTTATTTGTTTTAATTGTTTATAGATCAATATACTTTAACTAGTTTGAGACGATTAAATGTTTAACTGCTTTCCCTTTTTCACAAACTATGGTTTTGGGTGTTGGGTCATTGACAAAGACTATAACAAAATTGACCAGTTCCATTTGTTACTTCTTAGTAGTAGTAATTATTACTAATTAGTAAACATGAAATATGATTTTTTTTTTATAAGAAACAAAATATGAACCACATAAGTACATAACATTTGATAGATAATTCGTGATTTTAACGAATTTTGTAAAAATTCTACTTTTAAACACTCATAAAAAAATATTGTGGATTACGCTTAACTTTTTTTTTATTTATATTAATAATTAATAATTAAATTTTTAAGTTTTCTTACCGAACAAAAAATTTAAAATTCTTCATGCTCAATCAAAATATTTTGAAAACTTAATCATGATGTATGGACAATTGTCATAAAAAACATTTTGTGGCAATTAAAGTAGGTAACAAAGATTATTCATTTTAGAGTTTAACAAAAAACCAGGCAAAAAACTGGTTTTGCGTAAGAGTTCTGTTTTTCTTAATTTTTTGTTGTTTTTCCCAATATTTTTGAAAATACTGGGATTTCTTCATACCCCCCTCCCTAAAAAAAGTAACAACTAGATTCACTTTCATACCAGATGCTACAATTTAATAGAAAGCTAAAGCATTTAACTGTCACAAAAGATGGTGAGTTACTGATGAAGTGATGACAGACAAAAAAAACACATCATTGTAAAATCACTAAAATTCAGAATCTTATGACCATATGGCGTATGCATAGCCTGGCATAGGTTTAATGATCAACAGATATTAAAAAAATTTGGAGATATTTTATTTAATTTTGTGTAATCTGTTGCCGATTGTATTTGACATTTTTAATTTTTATACATCTACAATGATCGATAAATATTTTAACTGAATAATATAATACATATATATTATATACATACCTATAACTATATAAGTATAGCATGAGAAAACAGAATAGGTAATTAACATTATATTTTATAATTGTAATAGTTTAAAATTAGTTAATTATTACAAAGAAAAAATCATAAAAATTATGATCAGTAACCAGCATTATAAATAATATTTATAATATATTAAAATATGCATAAAGACTAATCCTGAAAAACATGAATAAACTATTTAAGATGTATAAATTATATAGTTATATAAAACATAAGTAAATGTTTCTAAATTTGACAATTTAATCAAATAATAAGTGGGTATTATAAATATTCAAAAAAGATACTCTGTTAGAATGTATAGAGTATGTTTGTAATTTAACACGACTTGAGCTATTAAGGTCCACACACTGCAGTGGTGGCGGTAAAATTTTTTTGTTTTAGCGGTGTAGGTAAATTATGTCTGGACACATTTTACCGCTAGCGCTACAACTACAGTGTGTGGGGAACTTTATAAATTAAAATATTCAATTGAGGCTGAACTATGGTAGGCCAATAACCTGATTTGGCGATTTCAACATTCAAGAAAACTAAAAATGTATAAATTAAAATTATTTTAAATGTTGGCAACTGACAAGAATGTTTAGCTTTCTACACATTCTGAGATGGAATTAAAACTGTGCCGATGAATCTGATATGTATTTAAATGTAACAGCTGGTTTTTATACTGTGATCAGTTTACAGATTTTAGAATAAAAAAAATTATATATTTATGTATATATAAACAAATTATTTTTACAAATATTTATGTAATTTATTTATTTCTTCAATGATTGAATAACTATTATACATAGTTCAGCAATAGGTATGCGATCTTCAGGACGATTGTCCACACAGGGAAGATGAAATAGTCACCAGTGGCTTAAGAATGGATCACCCAACATTTAACGGTCTAGAAACTAATATCGAGAACTCTTTAAACAAAACTAATTTCAATAAATACAATAACTATAATCATTTAAAATTTTTCTTATACAGTATTAAATGTAACCTTATCATCTGGTTTGCTCTCTAGAGAAAATGGAGGTATTCGACAATCAAATAAATGTCCATCTTCACGTTCCATTCGAAATGTTCCCCTAAAAATAACAAAATCAACTATATATTTTGTTTAAATACAGAGTATATTGGCATATTGTATACATTAGTAACTAGTGTTTAGTAAAATCTAAATTCTATTGTCTATTCAGTTGCTTAGTTAGGGATGCGAGAAAAAAAGTTGTTACGAATTTTGCAAAAAAAAATGAATCCGGGTGGTCACTCATCCGGGAACTAGTGGCAGCAGATGTAACTTACTCTTAACTGTCAATCACGTTGCATGATCGATTGCAGCCACACATATAAAATATTATATTATTAAGTTTAAATAAACAACTAACCACATGTGTCCACTAGGAGCTTGTAAGCTAACATGACTACTGTATTGAAATGCTGGTGATTTTTTTGAGAGCAGAGGTTCTTGGCCTACTACTCCTCTTCCACGTACAGTTTCTAACGTTCCAGATAAACTAAATATTCTCCAATGCCTTTCTCTAAGTTGAACGCTTTGTTCACCTAAATTTTCTAATCGTATACAATATCTCCACTAAACATAAATTAATCAACTGATTATTACTAAATAATGCATATAAATAAAAGCTTCCACATATTACTTACCCAGTACACAGAATTGGTTTGTGATTCTCTATAACCCATGTAAAATGGTATTACTGTAATCCTAACATTTTCTGTAGTTTCTTTATGAACATCTGACAACTCCAGCCAAGGATGATTTTTTTTTTGCCACGATCTCAATGTTTCCTGTGCCCCAAATGGTGGATCTACATTGAAACAAGATTGTATAGATAATATTATATAAATTAAAAACTTGAAATGTATTTTAAAATCATTAATTGATGGAAAGATTAACAACTCTACCAATGTCCAGTACAAACGATAATTCAAGTTCTCAAAATAAATTTACCTTTAATAACAATAATACCGTAATAATCATTTACCTTTATTAGGATTATACATGAGGAATTTATCAAAAAGTTCATGTTGTAACGGTTGTTTTTCAGTTGCTGTGTATGGAAGTATATCTTCCTGAGCTACATAATCTAGACCAGGTATCGCATACAAGCTACGACTGGTATCCTGATTCCCGAGAAAAGTAACAGCTTCTGTTTGTGCCCTCTAAAAAATATTATAAAATAATAAGCTGTTAATGCTAATTTGGATAAGTATTTTTTTAACTAAATTACAATAAATGGACAATCTCTTTCATCTATCAAAGTTTGATAATACGTGTGTGTCTTTCCTTTAACATCTTTTCCCGCCGCACTAAAATAAAAAAAAATAAAAAGTTTATTTTAACTTTTATCATGTTATAAAACAATAATAGCCTAGTGGTTAGTCATACAATTGTTAGTAAATGCACAAATCTAGTTATATATTATATTAAGTATTACTTTTCTGCTTTGATGACAACATCACGGTCGTATACTCTGGCTAACCACGGAAACAATATCACCCCTCTATATCCAAATATCTGGTGAAAAAACAACTGACCAGTTTCATATTTTTCAATAGGCTTTGGTGTATTTAACTGACCCACTTCTACTAATCTAATAATAACATAACCATCCACAATATCAATTAGGAACACATTTTCTATTACAATTTAGATATACAAGTCACAGGCTAATATTTATCAAACTGTAGACTGCAATGATAAACTTAAGTAAAACAAAATTATTTAGTGTAAAATATTTCAACTGTTAAAATGAAATTAGGCTTATAAATGTATAATGCAGTCTTCAAATAAAGAGGTACTGTATTATCATTATAGTACATAACAATGGTATTAGTACTTAGTAGTGTCGTACCGTATAGTATTATGTACATATTATATTATATATTTAAAGAAAAATTATATTACCGAACATAATAACGTTTACATAAACACAATATATTGCTTCTTCCAAAATGTTTAAACATTTTTTTTATTTTATATAAACTAAAACACTTGGGTAATTACTAATTAGTAGTTACTAATTAGTAGTTACCAACGTTACTAATATTATTAATTTACAAAATATAGTATTATACCTAAATACCTAATATACAATTTTTAGCGGATAATGGATATTATCCAGTTGTATACACATAGATAATGTTATCACATAATATAATATAATGATATTAATAGATTATTATTATATAAAACGGATCACTACCTTTTGTTCCATAATAATTTGTTCCAATTGATATCACACTTTTGAGGACTTTTGTTCCACAAAATATTTATTCTGTGTCAATACTCATGAAGGCCTCATATAGGACCCATAAAAGTTTAATAAGGTTCTACTAGATCAAGTTCATCAAGATCTATCTAAGAACCTTCTTTATAAACCTCCTTGCTAGAACAGTACCGGATCTAGGGAATATGACGCCCTGGGGTAGTAAAAATGCAGTGCCCTTACCTTACGTAAGTGGTGGGTATGGGGTGACCGAGTGTCAACACAAAACAAGATGTTTAAATAGGTACAAATCAAAAAGTATTAGATTCTGAGCAAAGCGATGAATGTATTGATTTTACAATGATGTGTGTTTTTTTTAATTTTTTTTTTTATGTCTGTCACAAGGACAGTAAAAATGCTTGGATCTTCCTTCAACAGTAACTTTTCTGATAGGAAAGCGAATCTGACAGCGGCGTAAACTGGGGGTCGCACTTGCGACCCCTGAAAATATCATAGGGTTGCGAGAGTATCTTTTTGCGACTCCAAAAAATCATGATTTCAGTTTTCAAAAAATTGAAATATCAATATAATAATAAATTAACTAATTTATGTTTTGAGAAGCACTGGAATTATTATAATATTATATCCTTTCCACATTTATTTATAGTTTTGTTATTAACCATTTTCTATTATTATACATTTATACCGATATGTAGGTAGTACCTATATTTATATTTTATCGTGATCGGGCCGACTCGAGTTTCAATGGCAGCTGATAATGAAAACGTGTTTCATAGCTTAAAATTATTATTCGTGTGTTTAATACTGTAATAATCCTCATTATTAGTGTGTAAAATAATAGATATGAGTATGTATATTTGAATTCACCGACATTCGTTGACTTTGCTACAACCATAAAATAGGAAAGCGTGCGTGTGCACAGATCAAAGGCGAAGACTAGAAATAGCGCACACCTTTAGATTGCACGGACGTCATCATGACAAGGTGATTCCGCTAGCATAAATAGGAAAGTCATAGACAAAGTCGGGGAGTCGAATACGAGAGACGACGATGGTATGTACTTATAGTTCAGAACGGACGTTTGTTGTTGTTAATAAAAATACTTTACGTGAACCTAAATGTGTGTGTCTTTATTATACTTCCAATTCAATTGAGCGTGCTGAAGCGGACACGTTACACACAGTTACACAAAAAATTTCTATAAGAAAGTCAAATTAAATTTTTATGAGCGTTTAAAATTCAAATTTTTACAACATTTGATATTCACTCGATTTCTCATGTAGCGATTTCCTTACGTACGTGTCCCCGCCCCGCCCCCCCCCCACTAAAGAAATTCTCAAAAATGTCTATTTAAATATCTTGTATGTCATTTGTATGAATTTGTTTTTGATGGTTTTTAGAATTTGTACGACACCAGTATTCGAACAATACCGGAAATACTGAAGGGGGGCTGACGACACATGTCTCCAGCCCCCCATGGTGTAAATAATTAAGTATTCATATATATTATACTGTAATATTATGTTACTCAATTTGTACGAATTTGTATGACCATTTTTGGAATTTGTATGCGACCCCCTCCCGAGTTATAATCGAAGAATATCTACGAACCCATAATTCAAAGGTATTGTAATAAAATTGTTATTTTTTTTTTTAATAAAAACCCGTCTATGAATGGTTAACCAGTATCTTAGTAACTCATAACCTGGTTATTAAATCAAAACTTAAACCTAGACTTATATTAAAACCTGGTTTTCAAAACCAAAACCACAAATTTGGTTTTAATTTTCGTGTTCTTGTTTATTTAATAATAATTTTTTTTAAATATAAATCTTATATTTATGTATAGAATATATTCACCACGTACATTTAGAAATATAGTAGGTTTTGAGTAATATATTTTTTCTATTGTAAATGTTACACAATGCAGATGTCAGTAAGTACTTACCTTCTCTTTTTACGAACCCATCGTGAAATATTTATAGTGTTCTAAAATGATAGTATGATACAACCCTACAGATTTTAAATTACATACATAATAATATACAAACAAAAACACTAAATTTTACAGGAGTGCAGTTTTAAGATTTTAAATTATTCCACAGCAAATGATTTGTGTTATACATTTTTGTTTTTCGGTGTATTTATTTGTAAAATATTCTGTAGATTACATAAATAATTGTTACTTTTAGGTCTTAAAATTTTTTTCAACGTAATTATACTGTTCCTTTTAAATATACACATTGTTTATGACGACGTTATAAAGGTGTATGCCAAATTTCAGCTTGATGGGTATTTTTCCGAACTGAAGCATTATTTTCATCTAATTCGACTGGGCTATTTAGTTTTCGTGTTCTTGTTTATATCTAGCTCTTTGATTGTGTTGTTTATTGTTTTATGTAATAATAATGTTATACAATATAAATCTTATAATTATGTATACTATAGGTATATTATATTATATATTCACAACATGACACTACGATTGTCACACAAATGATAATAATATTATGACGTATCATCAGCGATTAAAACGGCTTACATTAAAAATAGTTTTTCGAAAAAATAACACGTCCGGACGATATTTTCTTAAATAATACAAGTCCAAAATTGAATGACTTGTTTTTGACAAAAGTAACAAGTCCGGACTTGTTTTATTTATCCACTTAATGTTTAGATCATGTTAAACTATTTATTGTATGTCACATTAATTAATTATTACTTGTTATATGTGTGCACTAAAAAATCTTGCGCTAAAAACACAAAATTAAAGTATAAATAAAACATGTTTTAATTATGATATTGACTTATAATGTTTTACCGAATCAAAAAGACGACCCATATAAACTCAATGGACTTATAAAACGATTTTGAGAAAAATTGTACATACAACTTTTGGCCTCTTAGCCATCGAAATACTTACAACAATATATATATTATATATTAGTAAAATATGTCTGCGAGGTTCGTGTTGGAAAAATAAACATTAATAAGATTATTAATTGATTTTAGTATTTATATTTATAAATATATATTACTGCGTTATTTTTATCGTCAATAATATTTTAAGATTCTTGCTTTACGACATTGTGTCTATTTTTATATCGATATAAGTAATTTTCGTAGAGGGATTAATATTAATTTTGCTTATACTAGTCATTCGTATAACAACTGTCGGCTGCAGTCTACACTATTTTAATATTGTGACTGTTTGAGCTACCTATTGGCTATTTGATTATACTAATATATTAAAGTGCATTTTAAAAATGGTTGGAAGAAAACCTTTGATTGAGCCAAATGAAGTTGTTGCAGCTGTAATGCATTTTAAAGAGAGGGTAGTGACGAATTACGGCAGTGAAAACAGAAGTAAGTACTTTTAAAATACCATAAATTAGTAATATTTGTAATTTTATTGAAATAAAATCGTTGTATATGTACCAAATAATAATAATGATGTTATATCGGTGTAATGTGCTGTGGAAATGTGAGGTTAAATGTCTAAGTTTTCGTATTATTTTAAGACATTTGTCTATAGGCTAAGGTCTCATAAATTATTTTAAAAAATATATCTATAATATAATATTAATATACCACCAAACAATCATATTAGACGTTACAAAACTATAAAATAATTTGCAAATATTTTAGACTTTTATGAATCTCGCCAAAATTTGAACTTTAAATGCTTACAAAAAAGACATAGTGCCTAAGTATTTTCAATATTTTTACACAGCTATTTGAACAACTTTTGTATGTTGTTGTATTATTTTTTATTGACAATCATTTAAAAAAAATTTAACAAATGAAAATGAAAAACCAGACTTTGCATAAAATGCATGTTGCTATTTTCTACATCAATTATATATACCTATTTAATTAGTCTAACAAAAGTTTATATTGCATATTTTTTAAGTGAAACTTCTTTACGAGGGTACGATAAATAAAGATTATCACTAAGTCTTATCAGTTATCAAGTTCGGCTGCAGGGACGGTCGTCCGACACACACACACACATACACGCATACACGTACAGGACCATAAAATAATGTAAACGAAAGTGTCATAGGCGTTACCTTTGTTAACCACTTTTTCGTGTGTATTTTTTTATTTGATTTGTATTTTTAGTATTTTATTTTAGCAGCCCTACCCGTAAATTCTAAAAATGGTCATACAAATTCGAACAAATGGCGTTTAAAAGTATGGCGTAGGAATAAATAGAAAATTCCGAATTGGTGGGGCGGGGGACACGGGAAAATTGGTTTTTTCGATTTTTTCGCGGGAGGGGGTGTCATACGAATTCATACAAATTGAGTTACATAATATTGCAGTATAATATATATGAATACTTAATTATTTACACCATGGGGGGCTGGAGACATGTGTCGTCAGCCCCCCTTCAGTATTTCCGGTATTGTTTGAATACTGGTGTCGTACAAATTCTAAAAACCATCAAACAAATTCATACAAATGACATACAAAATATTTAAATAGAAATTTTTGAGAATTTCTTTGGTGGGGGGGTTGGAGACACGTACGTGATTTCCTTAGTTTGTTGTAATTCAAAAACGAATAACTGTAGATACATGAATGGATTCCTTGACTGTCCGGCGCTGGTTGTATAGAATAATATCGATAGAATCAAAGGCCCCAAGCCACCATACACGTCGCATGATCAATTTAATTATATCAATAATTATTCAACAATAAAATGGTTTTGATATTTTCAATAATTTAATATATTGAAAACACCTTTTAATATAATATTATAGATTACGTTCTTTTCAATTTAATAATGACATAGGCGTAATTTGGGGGTCTAGAGGGGGCGTAGCCTTATATAATAGGCTTATTATTATCATCATTATTCTGTATTAGTTCAGTTTAGTGATGATACAGATTATGTATCTATGATTTTGTTGCTCAATTTATTCTACATATTATGTACTTTATAACCTTTGGCGTTTGTAATTTAAATAAAATATACATTATATTGCTTGTAAGTTATTTGAGGGAATCGTACAAATTTGAAAGAGTTAAGCTTCCCCAATCACCATAATCAGATTTTACTTATAAAAAAATTAAACAATAATTTTGTTGAAATAAATACTAAATATTTTTTATTCATTAATTTATTAACTATTTTTTAGTTATACTACACTATAGAAAAAAAAAGTAAATAAACAAATTATTATGTAAAAATCCACGGTCAACATTTTTTTGTATGCCTTTAAATATAGTCTATGGTTAAAGTTTTTTAAACAATGTTATTATTCTTATTTTATATTTTTATTACATTGCTTTTTATTGGTATATTTATTTAAAAACAATGTTAATAATAAAATTAAAATGTCTTTTGTTATAATATAAAAAGAATAATGGAAATAAGTTCTAAAATAATTAACAGTGCAACATGCACAAAACTGAAAAATTAACATAAATAATAATAGTGTATATTATGTTCTACTTGAACGTCTTAAATTAGAAGATGGAATTATTGGATCAGTTTTATAAACGAGAGCTTCCATATACGCTTTACGCACAGATTTGCGATCTGCTGGTTTTTTTGATTCTGTTAGTTTAATGTCATCTAGTTCTTGAGTGACACCAAGTGGCTCCAGTTTGTTACGAGGTAACCATTGCCTAGTAAAGTATATTAAAATCAATTTTAGACTTGTAGCAAACAATAACCATGACATATACAATACACATAATATATTTATTATACTTATCAACTATCATAATCTTACCATGTACGTTTGGAATCAAAAAACAATACTAAATACACAAGTTCTTTGTAATTACTTGCTAAATTTAATACTTCTGATGGAGGACTTGGAACAGGTATGCCATTATGCAAGTGTCCTGGTGGCATATTTGGGTCAATTATCTAGAAAAAAAAAAAATTAGAAATACTTAAAACTTAATATATTGTATTTTATTAAGTATTACCAATGCTGGATACCATGGATACCCTCTACACTTAGCCCAAACCAATTGTAATTGTGCAAATTCATCTTTTTTTCCTCTTTTCTTTTGTTCCTTTTCTGATTCTGAATCTGATGAACTTCCCGATGAGCTACTACCATCACCATCAGTAGATGATCCACTTCCAGTAGTAGTACTAGAATTAGAACCAGATTCAGAACCTAAATAGCTTGATTCTTCATCTGATGGAGAATCATCCTCTGTATCAGTTCTCTTACCTAGTAATTTAATAGTGATTACTAAGTGATCAACAAAAAGTAAATTTAAAGCTAATATAAAAAAATGTACGTTATAAATATTAATTTAATTTAATTCAAAGTTCATACATGTATAGAGATTGTGTATTAAAATAAAAAAATGCAGTTGGATAATATAAAGTAATAACCTATATACATTTATACTTTTAGTATATAATACAATGATCTCCTCTCACAATAACCAATACACATATTATTTACAACTTATTAAAAACCACAACTCACTAGATCTGTATGCTTTGAAACTTTCAAAATTAGTTGATTGTCTTGTACGTCTAATAAGGGGAGGTGTAGTTAAAGGGTCTGTTGATGATTTCTTACGAGTAGAATTTCTAGAGGTTCTATAAAAATAAATTAATAATCAATTATTAACTAATGATATTTTAAAATAATTTGAGTTATGATAATAATATTAATAGTCTTAATATGAAGTTCTTAGTCCATAAAATAATAATTGTTTTTAAATTTGTTATTCTTACGTGACCGGAGATGTTGATTTTGACGGAGTTTCTGGTTTTTTAAAAACGAACTGTTCACTTAACTGATCATTTTTTTTTTTGGAATTCCTTTTTAAACATGTTTTTTCTACTTCCGCCTTTTCTTGTTCATCAACATCTTCAGTTTCATCTAATAATTATAAATAATAACATTCAACATATAATAAAATTATATTATAGATCTCTTTTTGACTCATGTATCTCACAATGATTCTGGTCTGATTTACTTACAATTATACTTAAAACAAGTCAATTCGTAATTTTATTGTAAAGAAATAAATCAGTAAAGGGATCGTTGAATAGAAAATTAATTTTTTCCCCTAAATACATATACACTTATTATTTTGTTTGAAAAAAATGTTCTTCAGGAAATGTATTATTGTAATTAACTTCTTTTTTGATTATTGGTTGAGAGTTGATATATTTATTTGCATTTTGAGTTTTCAATTATTAATATTTTATGTATAATCAAATCAAGTGTTCTTTTAAAGTGATTTTTTGGAATTTTATTTCATTATTTAAGGGAAATTTTTGATAAATTAGAACTTTTTCATCTTTTTAAAATCATTATTTATCTTATTAATATAATTATTTTTAAGTAGTTAAGTATATGTTGTATGAATTTGTTTTAAAAAACTTAAACAAAGTAAAAGAGATATGTTTTGAAATGACTTTTAAAAAATAAAAATAATATAGAAATACATGTACCTATTATGTTATTATTAATAATTTAAATAGCCTATAATATAACACTGTGTGGTCACAACGACATAACTTAATTATTCAAATGTATTGAAAAAATGTCGCTTTATTAAATAATCATAAAATTACCATTTTCACATTTTTTTCCTTCCAGTTCAATTTTAGCTCTAAGCTTGGTCAATTCTGTTTTAATCAGACGAGCTCTTTTATTTTGTCGACCACCTCTGCATTTATCGGCCAACTGTAGCAGTTTACACATACGATCATCATCACCCATAGTATTAGATGGGTTGCATATCTCTTTCAATTCATGATCAAACTCTGCGCTCTTGTCATCTTTGACTTCTTCATTTGTTTTAGCAGTACATTTTAAAGCTGTAGTTTCTTCAACTTCTTTACTGACTTCAGTTAAGGTCATTGAAATAGGATCTAGATCTAAAATTTTCAGATCTCGTTTGGCAGTTCTTAAAACTGTTCCACCCTAAACAAAAATATATATATATTTTTTAAGCATATTACAACAGAAAATAAACTAAATTATAAACTCACTTGGTCTCTCATCTTTATGCCAGCTTTATAAAATATAGTTTCTTTTGAATTATATGCTAAACAGTTTGATACCATCAAGTTGAAATCATTCTCAAACCCTTCAAGGCTATTATATTCAGAATTTTTTATTTTTAATTCCATTGTTAGTAAATCCATTGGATGTTTCACAATATCTCCATAATCAGGGACTTCATTTTGATCAACAGGTTCAATAAATATTTGGCCTGTGTCTTTTAAAATTAACTGCTGTAATACTGAATGTAAGAAAGCATGGAATGGCCATAGAGATTTGAGTGTATGCTGTTCACATCTTAGGAAAAAAATGTAATATTGTTAGACCAACTAACAAAATAAAATTGTTAAGAAATATTTAATACTTACACTTTGATATTCTCTTTTTTCAAACGTTCTCTTTTACGTATCAGTTCACAAAGTAAGCGAACTCTTTCTAAGTCCTGACGAAGAGCTTGCCAATATTTTAATTGTCGATATAGTTCATTCTAAAAATGTAATAAATGAATAAAATTGTAGACATATAAGGTATAAATATTTAGAATTGAGAAAAATATGTTTATTGATATAATATAAATATATAATAATTATGAAACTAATTTTTCTTAAAAGACATAATTTAGTATAGCATATACAAGATCGTCTTCATTTCCATTAGATGCAATTGGCTCTTCGCGTCGTGATACATTAGAATGCTGACTAGTTTGTAAACGTCTTAAAAGTGGAACTCCATTCCTAAACTGCCGTTTTAATGTCCAATAAGCGATTAGTCGTTGTACAAACTGGCCTTTTTTTGGCACTGACAGTAAATTTGCTATTTCAGTAACTCTAAACAAAATTGAAGTAGTTTGAGAAGTATTATAATGTATAATGTAATAATATATTATACTCTATTTCATATAAGAGTAACCTTAGGCAGAATGCTTCTGCATATGGCGGTGGCAATGAGTAGGATTAATATGTGCTGAGTGCTCACAAGAGTGTCATTTTATTAATTTAACAAAAAACTAGCATGCATTTTGTACAGAAATTTTTCAATCAATGGAAATGAAAGCTGGTGAAAAAATTGTATGCCACCCAAGGTAACTGTTACATACGTGAGACAGAGTACAGAAACATTACCTTTCGGGTGGTATTGTAGGTATTGATATGACTGGTGCAGCAGAACGTTTTTTAGCTAAAACTCGTCTGGCATTATTTAATTTTTCTCCAGGTGATTGTCGTCCTCGGTTTTCAGCTAGATAATCTACTGGTGCATGTGCATCGCAAAACGCAATTTTTTGAACTAAAACTGTACCTGGTTCAGCATCTCCTAAAAATTTAAATTAATATTTATATCAATGGTAGTCATGAAATGTATTCTTTAAATAGTATGGGTTATGGATAGTAGAGAAAAGATTAGCCAGTGCCCAGATATGATTAGATCACTAGACACTAACAGACGAGCGAGGGCCACTATCAGCGACAACAGCGCCCAGCTGTGTGAACATAGTCTCCCATAATGAGTAGTGTGGCTGTATATAATATAACCGATGAGGCCAATGAGGGGGTAGATTGTGGCTACCTTAGCCAGACTGTTAAACATGCACTCTTCACATTATTTTATGTATTTATGCGTATGTGTGTAAACACACTTCCCACGTATCAACTTGGGTGACGGCAGCAACCGTCTTTATCGAGTGTTGACAGCGGTGGCAGCACCGGACACAGTATTAAACGACAATGACTATAACAGCTTATAACATATTA
The DNA here is from genome assembly GCA_008086715.1 of Sitobion miscanthi. Taxonomy (NCBI): domain Eukaryota; kingdom Metazoa; phylum Arthropoda; class Insecta; order Hemiptera; family Aphididae; genus Sitobion; species Sitobion miscanthi. Next base: position 26,246,550 of record CM017802.1, read on the forward strand.
ATATTTAAGCAACTCGCAGCCATTCTAGCGTTTTGAAAAAAAATTAAATATCCCAAATTTTTGTCTACCAAAAGTATCTAATGTCCAATTTCAATATAAATATTTTAAATTAAGTAAATGAGTAATTCAAAATAGTACCAATATAAAGTAAACTAATATATTTTAATTTCTGAAATTTACAAGTGAAGTGGTGCCTCACTAGCCTCACTCCCAAAACCGCCACCAATAAATATTATAATTTGCAAAATAGAAACTTTGAAAGAATTAAAAAAAAAATCAATGTACTATTACCGATATTAGAAATATCATTAGATATAGTCTCCATTTTCATATATAAACCAGCTTGTTGAGCACATGTGACATGAAATGCGGCATAGCAACTTGACTTGTGGCATTGGATACATGCTCCTACACCACGTTGTTTACAAATATAACATGTAAGTTTCCATCTAGCGGTAGGAATTGTTTCAACGCTATCTATTGGTTCTAAAAACACCTATAGGACACAATTTTAGTAAGTAAATACTGTTTTAATAAATTAATCAGATCAGTTTTAAGTGTGACTTACAGTATTTGCAAACCTAACTTCTGGTATCCATAACGCACACACAACATGAGCCCATAGCCCACGATCAGTTTGTTTGAACGCACCACAATTGTTGGGGCATAATACACAGTCAACCATACACGATGGCGAGTGCAGGCATCGCCTTTATACAATAATTATGCATTTTTAACGATAAATTACTAAATTTAATATCAAACTTTATTTGAAATTTTTTACTTACCGACAAAGCCATTGTCCCTCAGGTATATATGGAACACCATAACAATCTTGATGGACTGCAAGATTGCACATATCACAAAATAGGATGACGTTTGAATTTTGGCATTCACCATCAAGACAAATAGAACAAACAGCTTCATCGTCAATGACTGCTAAACTACTATCGACTTCTTTGTTCATTTGCTATACAAATAAATTAAATAATAAATTATAAATACCTAAAATTGTGTTAAATGATATAAACAAACCACTTACTACAAGAAAATAAGATTCTTTCTCTAAACGGTCCATTAACAGCTCAAAGGACTCAATTGATATCCCTGCTAAGCCTGAAGATTCCCTGCGTTCATTCATAATTTGCAGCCAAGCCGCATCTTCTTCATCCATATCATATTCTACCTCAGTATCCAATTCTTCAACCGACTTTTCAATAAATCTAAATAAACAAATTAATACATTTTCCAAATTTGTTTATAAAAAATATAATAATGAATAATAAATCTTATTTTTAATGAACCTTATGTATGAATTGGGCATAGATGGAGCTTGAAGTATATCATAATTGTCAATTTCTTTAAATGCAGCTTGAGGTAAGTTTTTAACAGCTTCTTTACTTTTTGATAAAGAAGAAAGTATTGCAGCTGTCTGAAAATCAAATAATATATTTGACACTACATAATTATAAATTGGATTATATAAAGACTTACTTTGAAGGGGATTTTAATATCTTTTTTTTGTTTTAAGTAATCATCTTTTGATATTATTGGTAAATATTCATCAGCACTAAATCGTATCACTTTGTGATCAGCAACTTCAACTTCACATAAAGATTTTGATAAATGAACAGGTGTTACAGGTTCTACCACTTCAGGTTGAGATACTCTCGAAAGTGTTGTAAATGTTACTCGCCTTCCTTTCTTTTTTTTACCTACATCATTAAATTATTAGTTACAACTTGCAATCATCCTTAAGAAGATTTTTGTTTATACTTTTAGCTTTACTGATGACTGGAGTAACATTAGTTTCTTTGTTTGGTGCAACTATGTCTAATGGAGGTATAGGACTCGAGTGTTGAATGTGAGCAAGGTGATATTGAAAACCAGTCATGCTTGAGTATACTTTGTCACAATCAGCTACTGGACATTCGTATGGAGGTGGCTTCAGGCTACGTAGCTGACGACAATATTGGAGTACATCAAAGTCTCCCATTTTGGTTTTTCCTCTAACACAACTGCATCAAATAGAATATGAAAATTACACAATATCTACTAACAGGCATGAGTCTATAGAAAAAAGAACAGTTTTAAAGAATTTTTCAAGTGCCCAAATTCCAAGTTATGACATTTTTTTTGTACACAGTCGTTGACTTCATACAGCGGTGTTAAAGATAGAAGGTTAGAATATTTCAGAGATTGAACTATTGGAGCTGCCAGAGTAATCAATGATTTATGAACACAATTTAGATGAAAAACTAAGTTTTACATTTTTCCTATATTCTGTCCATCAATTACATTGATTTGCAAAAAAAAAAAAATTATGGGGAAGTTCAAGACTGTGAAATAAATTACTTAAGATTTTAACACTAAAATGTCTTGTTCATTATTTTACTCGTTCCCGACTTATAATTACTAATTACAAATATTTTGGAATGATAAATATACCAATATGTAATGTTCTTTATATTTATAATTAAATATAAAAAAAATTTCTATAATAAAAATGAGTTACTTATTAAAAAGTGTAATTTATTTAGTTTAATTTTTTGTTACGTAAAAATATAATAGCGGGTAACTTTGTTTGCGATTATAAATAAAAAAAAGTTTTAGGTATTTATAATAAAAAATATGAATCATTTTTGTAAGTCCAGTTTTCACCCAAAAAATATATGGTAAGCTTAGGCATGCCCCCAAAACCCCCTTGCTGGCATAGTGAACAAACATAAAATACAAAATATAAAGTTATATTGTTGTGCACACTTAATACTAAATAGTATAGGCATAATATTATAGTAATAAGGGAACTTACCACAAAATATTTCTAATGGTAAACCGTTGACAAATAAATCACTACGTATTATACGAGCATTTAAAATCAGTATCTATAAAGTAAGATGACCAATATCATCATAATATTACGTTACACTAAATCGTACTTTAAAAAAACGTTACAACGCGCCATATTTCCACAATTGTTATTAGCTCAATATTATTATGTTTAACATTGTGTTAAAATAACAAACATCATAATATTATCATGCATTCTACGTTCAGTACATCAGTGTTGTTGGTTGCTATTATCACCATTATCATTTTATCAATTGAAATTGGCGGTTAAACAATGGTTAAACCTAGTATATGATCCAAGGATTAAACCAATAATTTTATCATAATCTATGGGTTAAATGCATAATTAGTTGCTTATGAGTTATTATTAATTAATATTGTGGCGTTGAATAATAACACCGGTTATATTATTAAAATATTACTTTTCTGCTTATTATCTCTTATTAGCTTATCTGCAAGCAGGTACCTAGTAACTATACCATTGATAAAAGATTAACCGGTAACTAGTAACTACCAATTTTTTACTACTACATAATAAATACATTATGACGGGTTGGGTTTCGGAAAAAAACACCGCAAACCATATACGGCACACCTACCAAAAAAGCACAAAACTATAGTGTTGTACTTCATTCAGACTCATATTATATCCACCAACTAGTTATAGCTTAAAGAAGAGTTGTTATCACTACAATTTATTTTACTATAATAATATGTTGTATCGTCGAATGTAATTATTTGTTTGCTGAATAAATAATATATTATTATTATATGCGTAATTATTATGGTATTATTGGTGTATTGTTTTGGGTGTTCGCGTAACAATACTTAAAGGACTAATTAATATACACATTGTTGATCGCCGCTCCAAAGGACATAATGATATGAAGAAAAATAATATCGGCAAACCTAGGATCCATTTCTCGGATTTATAAATTAAGATATTTAAACATGAAGAATAATAAATACTACACGAAATTATTAATAATTATTCCAAGTTCTAATGGCAGATAATCGATAGGTTTGAAAAAAACGTGTACGCACGTACACAAAAAAACACACGTCGTTGTAAAACAATTCATCGTTCCGCCCAGTGAATGTAAAAGACTTCACCTAAAAGTATAAGACGAGCACAAATACAATTCGAAATACTAAAATAATATTATATTATAGGTACCTAACCGTAGGCATAAGTACGTATCGTCGTATCGATAATAATGATGTTTGGGAAAATAAGCCGTTAAATGAACGACGCGGTCGTACTCGCGCTGGCTAGCAATAAACGACGTCGTAACCGTCGTCTGGGCAATGTTTGTATTTTTCGGTGACTGCTTAGACCAAAATTGTTTTTTATTATTCACTTACAATTTTGTCTCCAACAGTATTAGATACTTGTTTCATATTATACCGAAAAAAAACACTGTAAATAACATAACATGGCCACGTTGAAGATCGATATAGACGCAATTCTGAGGGAAATGATTTACACGCTTGTTGACGAATTTATCGTCGACGAGGAAAACGAAGCACAACATTTCGACCACGACGAAAATCAAGAGGACATTGATGAAGAGCAAGTCACAACGGACATCGTCGACAAAGAAGACCCAGATAATATAGATGACGTCGTGAACACCCTTTTGGGTGAGATTGTCGAAGCTGTCTGCGACGGAGGGCAGAATTTCGACCACGACGAAAATCAAGAGCAAATCGATGAAAAGGAAATCCCAACGGACATCATCGACAAAGAAGACCCAGATAATATAGATGACGTCGTGAACACCCTTTTGGGTGAGATTGTCGAAGCTGTCGGCGACGAAGACTCATCGGAGGTTATGGCCGGCGGAGACGCAGAGGCAGTTACAGTACTGGAACAGATGATAGAGACACCGGCCGAGTGCAAAGAGAGGGACGGAAGTGGATTGGCCAGGACAACCGAACTGGAAGCGACAAAACCAGCGGACCCCACACCTCCACGTGGACGCGCCAGGCGAATAATGGCCGCCACGTGGAAGGGAGTGAGGCGGGTCACACGCCTGATGCTGTGCGGATGCTTCCGAGGAGAGTGAAGCTGCAGTCCACCCCTCCCTCCTCCTCGGGCCGAGGAACACCAGACAAGACGGCGGCGACACGGGGGATTGGTACGTGACAGAGCACTTTACGGTGTACGGCGGTAAGTCACCTTGTACGTTTTCCGGCCACCCGCGGAAAGACGAGGTCGTGGTCGATGGCGTCGCAAGCTCGCGGTTGCCGACACGCGAGACCATCTGTGGCTGCTCGGCGATGGCCCACCTTCGTAGGTCGTGAGAGGAGCGACGGACGGACGACGACGACATACGACGGCTAGTTGGACCAGCGCGGGCAACGATACCGCCCCGACGGTACTCCGACGACGGCTGCAGCTTGCATGGAGGCGACTCGTGACGGCGGCGGCGGCGGAGATCTCAGAGCACGACGGGTGAGCGATAGAGCTAAGGTAAGCTATGGGAACACGGACGTCACTGCATCGCCTGACCCGCAGAAACTGATCAAGTTTTAGGGTTCGGTGGTGCGCGACTCCATAGCGGAGGGGCCATCGGCGCGGCAGACACTGTGCCGACGGGACTCCAAGACGAAAATTACGGAGAGGATCAGGACCGCACTGCGTTGTGGTGTGGTCTGCCGATTCTCTCCCCTTTTCGTCCGGTGGTAACTCCGCCGGCCTAGCCGCGCCTCCGGTCACCGCTGATTCCATAGCACCAAATAGCTGTCTTCGCTCGCTCAGTGCTTTGGTGTCTCCGTCATTGCCGTCACAACAGTCGTCTTCAGCACCTGCGCATCGTCAACGCGCACGACATCGCGCACTAGCCGCTCGCCGCCAATCGTCGTCCAATGTCGCTCCCGCGGCCTTCGCGGTCGGGTTCAACCCACTGTCACGATGGTCGTCACCCGCGAGCAAACGCGCCAGCGATCACACTCGTCCGCCTTAGGGACCGGCCGTGAAAACGTATGGAGGTGACCAGTGGTCTTTGCATCTGCACGCACCTCGCCATCACGTGTCAATCCCCCTGCTTTTGTGTCTTGTCTGGTGTTTTTTTTTTTATATTATCATTTTTTTCATGTTCAAAATTTCTAAATTTTCAGACCATTTTGCGTCAAACCACCTCTTATCTTTCGGCTCACCAAACATACATTTTTTTTGTTTATATATTACCTTTAATTCAGACCATTTTGCGTTAAACCACTTATCTTTTGGCTCACCAGACATAAATTTGTTTTTATATATTATGTCATCATTAATTCAGACCATTTTGTGTCAAACCTCTTTCGGCTCAAAAAAAAAATAAAAATTATGTGGTTAAAATATTGTTTCTTTTTTTCGTATTGATAGTGTATTTGTATTTTTATTTATTTCAACAGAATAATAGGGAGAATAAAAGGTACTGCTAGTATTTAAGATTATAGAATATAGTTTGCAAAAATTCGCGATTTTTATCAATAAAAAATGTATCTAGATGAATTTATTTAGATTAGTAAAAAAATTATCGAAGATGAACGTTTAGATACCTTGTAACTATTTATCTAGATAAGATAAAAGATGAACAAATAATTATCTAGAAAAGTCCGAACACTGGTCACTATTCTCCCCAGAGTTCAGTGGTAGAGCAATAACAGATTACCTTTGCAAGATAATATTTAAAAATGATTCTGAACGAAACATAGGAGTAGGTATAGGACGAATAGTCAGGTCAATGGCATTATATTAATGAAATAAATCGGAAAGTTTTGAAACTTGGCAGATATGATCCTTATAGTCTCCTGATTGACAATAAAAAATTCTTCACCCTTCCAATGTACGTGTCCGCCATCTTGGGTTTTATGTGCGATTTTAAAGTTTTTTCACAATCATCTATAAAAATATTATTTTTTAAGCAATATTAGCTGTATACAAAAATACAATACAGGTGATGAAATGTTTAATATAGTATATATGATCTTATTATTTTTTCTTTGTGTTGAATAATTAATCAAATTATTTCAACCGCGCTTCTTAATATTGAGCAGCGCACGCTTTAATGGCTCAAAACACGAGTCAAAATATTTTTAATAATTATTGATAAAATAAACATATATGGTGTAAATTTGAAGTACCTATCGAAAGTTATTCGTTTTTGAATTACAACAAAATAAGAAAATCGGTAGGTAGGTACATGAGAAAACGAGTGAATATACAATGCTGTAAAATTTGAACTTCAAAAGCTCATAAAAATTGTATTTAACTTTATTATAGACATTTTTTTTTGATTTAAGTAGATATTTTGAGGAATCTTGTATTACATTTTAAAATCTTAGATTTAAAAAGAAAAATTGTTATGAATTTCTAATTCATAACTTTTAGATGCTTATAAAAAAAAATTGTGACTTTGGATTGTTACATTTATTAGGAGCCTTGTATTAAATTTTCAAGCTTTTTGACCCAATGAATAAAATTTTATTGACATTTATAAAAAAAAAAACTAAAAATAATGGAAATTTTAAAAGTCCGTAAACAGCTCAAAATATTTTGAAAATTGTATCGTGTATAAAAAATGCCAACATTCAGTGAAAATGTCATGGATCTACGGTCATTAGTTTTAGAGTTACACCAAAAACCAAAAATAAAATTTTATTGATATTTATAGAAAAAAAAACTAAAAAAATTAAAAACTGACAATATCCGCAAACAGCTCAAAAAGAGTCACATTATTTTCAAACTTTATTGTATATAGAAAATGGTAATATAAACATCCAGTGAAATTTTCAAGTATCTACAGACATACGTTTTTTAATTACAACAAAATAAGAAAATCGATACATGAGAAATCAAGTGAATATCAAATGTCGTATAAAAATATGAATTTCAAACGCTCATAAAAATTGAATTTGATTTGCTTGTAGACATTTTTTTTTTTTGATAAAGGTAGACAAACTTATGGGTAATCTTGTGTTACATTTTCAAATCTTAGATTTAAAAAGAAAAATTTTTATGAATTCACAACTCAAAATAATTTGCTAATTTTCGTGATTTTTCCGTATTTTGTCAAGATTTGAACTTTAAATGCTATAAATAAAAACAATGCTTAGGGGGTAATGATTACTCGCCACTCACCACTCGGGCTTATGTATATGAAAAGGGTAAATAAAGATACGACCTAATGGTCTGTAAGTTGGGGGTATTAAAATAATAAAATGTAATATAATCAAAGTTATTACATTTTAACGCACAAAACGTCAGTCGTTAACAAGAAATAAATACATTTCGTGAAAACATCTCGTTGTTTATATTAATGTTCAAAAAAAGTTTCGATTACGATGGAACTGTTATTCACTGTTCAGATTTAGTCGTTAAATGGCGTGCTATACTTTATAGCTGGTATATAATTTAATATTAAATACATAAAATGCAACGTCAATAATTTGTTATTTAATTGGTATACCCTTCATATAGGTATTGTGTTATTTCCTAAATTATATATTATATATGATTTCAATAAGAATAGAGAGTTCACTTTTTTTATATAATATATTTGTGCATGAAATTCCTATAGTGTAGAAAATTTGTAATATGTAGTATTGTAGTTGTAATTTTGAAGACATATATTAATTTATTATTGAAACGAAGTTTTTTATGGCACAAAGCGGGGCTAGCCGGGAAAAAACGTTCCTGAAGAAATATACTATAATTTATAATATATTAAACAGTTATTTTAGCCAAAACATCCAATTTGTATTCCATCATACTGATCAATATAGTAATGCGATAATACTTTTTGAAACAGATTTGAATTCGTTATTGTGTCTATTTGAGATTGGCTAGTCCACTTTTCACAATTTTACCCTCCCCCAAATTCTAAAAATTTAGCTTGAATATTTAGAAATTTCGGAATTTCAAACGTTGATTATTCGGAATTTATTCAGAATTTAAATCAGAAATCGTAAAATGTGGACTGACCGATCTTAAATAGACATTTTAACGAATTCAGATCAATTTTCTGAAATATTATCGCATTATTAGATCAATCGGTATGATGGAAAAAAGCGGGAGCGGTAAGTTGTAGTGACGGTCCGTGAGATAGATTGATTATAAATATCTTGCATATATTGATAATATAATTATTGATGATACATCACTACATTACGTATATTATGCATTTTTAAATATTATAATTAATAAAATATAGGTATATGTGATAAGTATATAATATATTTAAGTATTGAATTGTGCGTAAGTAATATATTTTTACCAAAAGTTTGATTTTCGACAGCGGTTGAAGCGTTGGAAAGCGTCCTTTTTCCGTCCAGCGGGCGGTAAAGTGGGAATCCCCAAAAGTGCTGCGCATACATTTCGCGCGCGACGCGCGTATACCCTGCAGGGAGTCACTGAAATCTATACCACGGTCGTCGGTTCCTTACAAATTATAAACTTTTGGTTACATCTCATATTCATGTTATAACCTCCTTGCGTGACGCTTAAAATAAATAAAACCAAATCTTTTCTTTCATGAAATATATTATTGTCGCATAATATTATAGTCTAGTTGTTGCATAGATCCCCGTATTACCTTTGCCGTTATCGATGAATGCAGAGGCTTGACAAAAAATAGTATGTGTGGCTCGTGCGGAAAGGCAATTTCAGTCTTGGGTTTACAATCCAGCAGAATCTACAACGAGAGAACATGACACCACTATCGATGCAGTATTTTCAAGATATTTGGAAAAAATTATATCACAAACATACGTATCATATTTCAGTTGTCACAGGCCTGTAATTTCGATCATTGAATATTATGATTAATATAATAGTAATTAAATAGTAATAATAATAGTTTTCATTTAAATTTATTTTTCACATTTACTTATTGATATTTACTTTTATTTTGAATGGTTCCACTAAAATGTATTTGTAATCTATAATATTTGTTGGGAAAGAAATTTCGTTTCTACCGGGTTGACAGCACTCACTTTTTATAAACACAATAGGTACATTTATTATAAGATCCTATAATATATCATGTATACCTACTACTATTACGTTATTCTATTTTTTAATTATTTATAAGACAAAATCTGCTTGGATATTATCTACTCATAAATAAAATTACATTTTTTCAGGTATTATAGAAACGTTTCAATTTTAAATCATATGCCTATATTACATTTGTACAATATGCTGTTGGTAATTATTTCTGAGGGATACAAAAAGAAATCATCAAATTACATACAGACATATAAATATAAATATTATGCATTTTTCTAATATTATGGGCCTGGAAATTGGCTACACTGCACATCAAAATGGCCATGTAGGATATTGAATTTACTTTCATTATAATATGTGTCATAACTCATAAGTATGTATTTGTGTAACAGTTTCAAATTAGGAATTTAATATTTATTCTATCGTTGAAGGGCATAAAATATAAATGAGATGAGAATCACAGAGTTTAAAACTTTATAGTAAACATTTCTAAAATAGGTAAGTAGTTATTTAGTTTTAGGCGTTTTTGCACAGTGTAAACCAAAGCTGGGCAAGTTAACCAATTTTTTTAACTAGTTAAAGTTAAGTTATCCTGAAATAGAAAATAACTAAGCTAAGTTAAAGTTAGTTTTAAAAAGTTACTAAATTTGAGTTACTAAGTTAAGTTACAAATTTTCATGAAAATAATAACTAAGTTAAGTTACTTTTTTTTTTTTTAAATACCTTTAACTTACTCATAAATGTTTTTTTATCTCATCGTCACAAAATAACTAGTTTTGGTATAAACTATAAAGTAAAACAAATTAATAACAAGTTCTCAGACTATATTATTTTATAAATTATACAACTGTTTTAGATTATTGTTATAGCTGTATCTTACATACAGATCAAAATTATATTATATTTGCAGTATAATTTAAATATTAGTATTTATTTATTAAAAACAATTAAATATAGTAGTTGAATCTTGAAATAGAATTTTTTTTCCATTTGTTTCCATTAAAATACAATAGAAATATAGAATAGAATATGGTAATTTAGTACCTATTTAATCATATTTTACTCAAAAAATATAAATTAATCTACTGCTGCTAGTTCTGCTATAATGAAATTAATAATTATTTTCAGTCTTAAATGTTGTCTGATCTAAATGTTTTTTTTTTGAATTTGAAGGAAAATGTTTAAAACATTGATGCAAAAAAAGAAAATATTTATAGTTCACATTAAAATATTAAATATTAAAATGTTACTTTAAAAATATTTTTACAGTCCTAATCTTATCAGTTCATTAAAAGTAGTAATCAAACTATTAGAACTAATAGAAGTGTTCAAAATGACAAAATTACTTAATTAATCCTGGCGGTTCTCAGAAATATCAATGCAAATAATATACAGTTCATAAATCATAATAGGAACATTTTTGTAAATAACTTTAATTTTAACAAAATAACTAAGTTAAGTTACAGTTATTTATAAAAAGAAATAACTTAGTTACTAACTAAGTTATTTTCTACATTCTATTTTTTTTAACTAGTTACTACCCAGCTTTGGTGTAAACACAAGTTACTAGTTAAACATATTACATATTTTAGTTTACGTATATCAATAATTGTAAGTTCTAATATTATACATAATTGTTCATTGTTTTGTATGTAAATTAATCTTTTCGATACGTACTGAATTAAAAACTATAAGGCCGAGTACAGATAGTTCTTCTGAAAAGTTCAACCACATACTATTCCAACATTATTTTGTTTGTTTGCTGCAAAAAATTGTATAATTATGAAAATGTTGCAACTTGCAATAAATTATTGTGCAGTTGCTATTTAGTATATAGCCATTTATACTAAAAGTATATAAATAATAATAATAGTATTATTGTTCAGCTACCTAGGGCATTATAAGTGTAATGTTATGAATGTGTTTTACCTGTTGCCCGGCGACACAGTAAAATGTAATATGGGCTCACGTGTAAGTGAGCATGAATGCAAAACGATAATATCGCCGACGTGTGCTATTATATTATGCGCTTGTAAAATATATGTATATCAAGCACATTGTATTTAAATATAATATCGTACCGATCTCGCGGTCGGTATTGTGCCGATCATATTTTTTTATTCAAATGGAAAATTTCCGTCGAGTGTTTGGGTAAAATTATGTTAAAATGATTGTTCGAGCGTAATCGGACTTTTGTGTTTTTGAAAAGATTATTCACGTTACACACTCGCACACGCATAGTATATTATAATATACAGGATGATTTGCATCAGGAATGCTCACTCCAATTTTTTACTTTAATGACGAATTTAAAATTTAAGTCTAACTTTGAAATTTTGGAATTTACTTAAATTTACCATATTTTAAAATAAATAAAAACACTTTTTTATGTCACTTAAATTATTTAAAAGGCTAAAATGTAGTGATGGGTTAGTAGATATAACATTTATCATGATATATGACATTAAAAAAAAAAAAACGAATGAGCAATTTGTTTTAATCATATGAAGGCTCGATAGATATTGTTTTAAATAAATTTAGTAAAATAGTAAAGTAGGTACCTAGTAAAAAGTAGTAAAGTAGTAAGGTACTACCAAGTAGTAAAACAATAATTATATTTTTATTGTGATAATTTTTTTTTATTAACTTCTAGAATCAGACTTTTTCTATTATCATTATTTGATGATTTAATTTCTGTGTTTAAGGGGGCCTCCGCCGCCTTTCGGCACTAGGGCCAAGTTTTACGCTACGCAACTGCCTTGTACGTTGTGTTCCAATATTTCGTACATATATTATAAATAAATTATAGTATTATAATAATATTTATATATACGTATGCCATATTATACCAATGTGAACAAAGATGCTTAAACGGTTGAATGATTGCATTATTTATTTATCAAGGAAATCCAGTTTTGTACGGCGATTATAAATTCGGCAGAAATTATAATAATTACATATTTTATACAATTATATGTTAGATAATTGCATGAATAGTCCCGAACAACGATTCCCCGGAATTCAACAATATTGTAAGTATAATAGGTTAGGTTAACCTACCGGGTAACCAATTTATTATAATATAATGTAACTTACGCAACATTATAACTTCAGCGTTTGATTTAAACGAACCCCAGCCCCAGCTCCAGTGCTCCGGCAATAAAACATTATGTATGTATAAATGTATAATATACCGCCATGTGCCTGAGTATCTACATCAGTGGCGCTGAGTATACGGACTTTAAGGTAGTGCATTTTTTAATCACCAACAATTTTGTGTGAGCGGGTAGGTAAAATGATATTACACAGTACAATTAATACTATACCACATATTATATATAGTTATGTTAGGTAGGTACCATATTAGGTATAAGCGTTCGAGTGTAATACTTAATCGGATGTAATACGTCATTATAATATATGCAAGCCAAAAGGCATGATAGTACAGTACCTACACTTTATTATCGGAAGACATGTCTTACTTTTTGTAGATAATTCAAATAACATTGTTTACGGTATAACATACTATGGAATACTTGTAAAAAATAACTTGTAAACCTTCGTAGATAATTGTAATGTTACGAACACATGTTTGAAGTTTTTACTACACATTTCCTCAAAAAAACATTGAACACAACGACGCTGTGTGTGGCGAAAAATCGAGCTGGTCAGATATATTATTAGGTAATTATCATTATGTATCCGTTATTCTGTCACCGTGATTTGTTCAGCTAGTATGTGGAAGACCTTTGAGCTTATTTAGGTATTATTGTATTAATGTATTATAAACTTCAAACTATTTTTTAAAAATTATTTAATACTTAGTATTTTATTAAAATAATGTGAATTAAAAAACAAATTACGGAGGATTATAACAAAATTACTGCTTTTGGCATTTTTGGTCAAACGCTATATTGTATAAATTATATTGTTCGCTAGCATCACAATCCTAACTTCATCGCCTATCTACCATCCCACTATTTTGCATATGTATTAATGCATTGTTAAGCTGAAAAAAAACAAGAACTAAATTTAATGGAATTTGTACAATTTATACATTTTCTGAAGGAGTGTTTACTAGAAACTATATTATTTTTTGTTCTGTACTAAATATTGTATTGGGCATTTGGGCATAATATTGTATTCTAGGAAAATATGGTTAATAAATGTTATAATATTAGGTTTATTATTTATTACTAAAGAAGTAATTATTTATTATAATATAAGATGTATATATTTGGCTTTCATATAAATAAAAATGTACCCATGCATTAATTATTTAAGAATTATTTACATTTATTCTTCTGATTTTAGTTATTTTTGTTAGCTATTACAATTATATATTATATCAAGTAGTTTTTCTTTTTATTGTTTTCTAAGAAGAAACTCAAACTAACTTATTTTTGAAATTAAGTTGTTTCTTAACTTTTAAGTGTTATATATATTATTATGATTCATAAAATGTATATTTAGAATTTTAAATAATATATTGTTGATCATATTATTATTTATAGATAGATTTGTCGTAGGAAAAAGGAAATGCAACTCAATTCTTTATGACAGCAAAAAGTAAAAATACAACCTACATTTATGAGTTACTGTTTCAAATGTCACAGCCGACATCACGTGTTCCAGCTTCCAGGTACCTTGTCTAAATAACTTTCACAATATTAGTCGTTTTAGCATACCAAGTATAAATATAATTATCTATATAAATATTCCTAGTTTTTCATTTAACTTTTTAAACATTACAAATTATGGAAAAATATTGTTTTTTATTTTCATTGCAGTTAATTATTAATTTATAAATTCCAACTACATAATGGTTGACTAAATAATTCTCTTAGTGTATTAAGTATAACTTATTAATCCTTACTCATCTCTAAATAAAATACGGAAATACTTGCTTTTATGTCGCATGAAGAAAATAAATTAAATTTGAATGATTTATGATAAATTAAATAGTTATTACGTAAATTAATTTATTATTGTAAACGGATGTCGTAAAAGACACGTTACATAAATGTGTTTAAAAATTGAAGAAGCAAGTTTAATGTAGAGTTTTTATTTTATTTGTAAAAATAGCGTATTAGTTGTATATAAAGAATATGAGATGTATGTAAAACACATAATATAGGTCGTTAAAGGCAGGCGGGAACTATATTCAAGTCTTGGGATTGCAATTCATATCCTGAAAGTCTTAATTATTTTTGAATAAGATAACTAGAACAATTTGTCTTCCTGCACTTGAATTAAATTTACGTATCATTGTATCAATTATTCGGAGTGTACACGATTACATGCAATATTTTAAACAACAATAAGTATATAATATGTCAAAGAAAATATTATTTCCTAAAAAGGTTTAATACCTCTTTTAAAAGTACTAAATAAATAATTATAAGTACTTTTTTTTTCGAATTTATAGTTTCGTTTATTATTATTTATTATAGGTAATTTTTTTAAAATTATTATTAGGTTTAAAGCTTTGATGACTGTAGGGTTGGTACAGTAGGGTTGGAACGGTTGGTTAAGAACACATGTATGTGTGGTGTTTTTGCGCACTACGAACCAGGGTGGTCACCCATCCGAGAACTAGTGGCAGCTGCAGTTGCTTACTCTCAACCACGTAGCGTGATTAATTTCAGCCACTGCACCGCGCCAAGTTACACCTAGGTAGTTTATAATATAAGTTTTTAATAGCTAAAGCTTAAAATCAATGTTATGTTCACAAAAAGTTTTAAATGTTTTGAAATATTCAAAAAAAAATATTATTGTCTATATGTGTTGCATTTATATTATGTTCTTGAAAAAATCAAAATTTCTCCGTTAAAATGGCTCAAAGTAAAATCAGTTACCGGAAATCTCTTAGACTGATTGCATACTACAGCAAGTGCCTATATTAAGAAGTAAGTACCTATACTCACTTACCCATAGTGTAGTTATAATATTAAACCACTAACTGTGACCGACATCTGACACTGAATTTCATTTATTGTGAGTTGCGACTACTAGGAAAGATATTGACGACAACATTATCTGTGTTTTGTCAGAAGCTTAATATTCTATCAACTTTAAAAGGGTTTTAATAATTTAAAAATATTATTTATATAGTAGAGGTATATTTAAGAAAAACTTGCCCAAATACAGATATTGTACTTTAAAATTGTGCTAAGGTGCTAAAAACTATTGAAATCTAATTTAATATTAGGTACGTATAATTCACCACTGTGTATAAATTAATTTAATTAATTATAAATTAATACCTATATCAATGATACATTTATATATTTAAATCAACTAATACTCATACTTACGTACAAATTTATTGGTTTGAACTTGAGGTGTACTTTATCACTATTAATTTATCTGAAATAATAATAACACTATGTTAATCATTTCAAATTCATTCAACTATTAATTAACTGTGCAAGTACTATTTTTTATTCCACCTCAAGGGGTCAAAGTACTAATATCAAAAGAAAAATATCTCTTAAATTAGAATCTACTAAAAACATTTTCCATTTAATTTATGCTGTTACAAATCATAATTTTGTTTGTAAGTATTCAGACGACAATAAAGTATCAATATTCAAGTCTCGTTAAAGTAATAAATATTATCTACTTTATTTTTACTTAATAGTTTATAGCTAGCTAAAGTAAATACCTAAACTATCACTTACCTCCATTTATTTGCTAAAAATTGGATTATTGAAAACAGCCAATACAGGAAATAAATATCTAATATAGATCCAACGAGTTATACGAATTTCTCAGGCCTTACTAATATGGTTAATTATGTTTCAAATTATAACATAATTAAAAAAAAAAATAATTTTAGGTATTATACAATGCACAGTGTAATAGTGGTAATACCTAATAACTTTTATAACTTATTATATTAAAGGATATAATGTATAAATTATTAACCAGAACCCCCCTTATTTATAAATATATAATCTTATTCACGATCGTTAATTTCATATCTATATTATTTTCTGATTGGGTTCAGAATAACAAATATTTCTCTGTGTCTATCTGTATGTTATTATAAAACCAATATGAAGAGGTTGAAATGTACTTGTAATGTTTTTTATTTTATTAAATCGTTTAGTTTGAATAATATTTCATTATTTAAAGTTTAAACGGTCAATGCCATTTAGTGACAGGTATCCAGCATTATATTTTTATTATGTTTTAAAAACAAAGCAACAACTGTATAGTGTATAGTATTGATTAATTACTATTATTTTTTATTTATTGATAATGGCGTTTTTTTTTCAGTGATGAACTCGAATGATGTTGAAAATGTATCTATTTATTTTTATTATAAAAATCAAAAATATGTACACAAGTCTCTACTGTTATTAATTATAAAATAATATCTTTAGCTTCTTATAAAATAACGAGGAATATATAAATATGATAACTGAAATGTGGATGTTGATGATATTATAATATTTATCATTTGATGATACTGAATAACTACACTGAAATTATAATATAACGGTTGTATTGGATCTATGGAAAATTAGAATTTGTTAGAACAATCAGTTAACATGAAGTGGTGGGTTGGTGGTGGTTGAGTCGGATTGGTTAGCGATGATGACATATTTTACCTACCTATTATTTGTAACATATTATAGAATAATCAAAATTATTTTCTAAAATAAAATTAGAGATTTTAAAAATGTAGATAATATAAAATGTTTTATTTTGGAAGTTCTGTTTTAATGTTAAAGTTGAACATTCAAATATTTGAATTAACATTTATTACTCGGCAGGTAATGGATTACAATACATTAAAATCTGTTCAAAATTGATACTATGCTTTTTGGATTTTGGTACCTTATGCATGCAATTGCTAATTGTAAAAATAAAATTAGGTTAGGTTTATCTAAATGACATACAAAGAAGTCAAGATAATTTATACATACGTGATACTTGTAAAGTAAATAAAAAATTAATTTCAGTTCAAGTAATTCATTCAATTGATTTTAAGTAGATAATTACTATCAGTTATTAAGTAGGAACATTGTTTGGTATTGAGATTCTACATTCTATATCGCAGATAAAAATATGGGTAGTAGAGGTGTGTTAACTGCGGGGGAGAGGGGTCCCAAAGGGTTTATGACGATGTTAATTTATTTTTAATGAGATTATAAAAAATGATTATAAAATATGTAACTTACAGTTTTGTGTTGGGAATTATGTGCCCAATAAATTTAAATTATTCACAATTTAGTGGTACACTATAGTATTATATTCCAGTCAAAAATGTTTTTCCCAAGAAATATTTTTTTGCTAATTTTTTTTATTGTAAAATGTACCTAAAACATTAACACACATCCATACTATTTTAACAGTTCGACTATTTTTGGCCTTCTAAATCAGTAGTCTCTTAAAAATATTAAAACATTCAAGTCTTAACATTCAAATAAAATTTTAAAAAAGTGGAAAAGCAGGAAACCGCTCTGCTGTACAGTAGGTCATAGGTGTTGAGACGTTGAGTGTACTTCGTCATTGAGTAAGTCACTGTAATGGATGTGTTAAATATGAATTCAATGATTAATAATTGCATACGAAAAACGATGATAAGCAAGACAGTCTATATTACTTTGTATATTTCATGATGTATTTATATTGATATTATATTAATTTAACTAGCTAAAACTTCTCAAAAATAATATTTTGAAAAAAGTTATTACGTCCTAAATTAGTTTACTCAAAAAAATTGATGTTTAAAAAATTATAAAAAAAAAAAATACTTTACATAAATAAATGTTTTCACAAATTGGCTATTTTGAATTTTTCCAAAAAAATTTAAATCAGATTTTAAATGTTTTATTTTAATTGTTACCTACAAAAAAAAAAAAAAATATATTAAATATATTATAAATATAGCGCAAGTGACTATAAATTATATACACAAACAAAATTTAAAAATATTGATTAGAACAAAAGTTATTTCATCTGGCAGGTCTTCATATTACAAGTGTTATCAGTGTTACAACCTGTATAAAACTGAGATGGGTACGCGATTATTATTTTAATATTATTATTAACGCGGTAAGCCACCCTGAAATAAATTCAATCTTTATACAAATTCAACAAAAAATATTAATAATTTCGTGAGCCGAAATTAAATTCAAATGTGAGCCAGACTATAACGATCCATATGTATTATGCAGGGGCGTATTTAGTCATACTTAATCTAGCGAGGGGGGGGGGGTGCGACTCAATTTTGTTTCATTACCACTTGTTCAAAGATAATAATTACAATTAAATTTTTTTCTATTTGAACTAAAAGAAATCCAAATTTGTGTGATTCATATAATATGTTTGATTCATTTAAATTACCAAGATATGACAAAAATGTAATTATACTTTCATGATATCAAATAATATACAATGATTTAACAGTGTAGTCATTACCAGTTGAGTAGCCATGGTGGGGGGGGGGGGAGATAAGCAAGGCCGTAATTGAAAAAAAAATCCGGGGGGTTCCAAAATTTTAATATGGATACTGAACACTCATTATTTTTACGTTCCAAATATAAAAGCTCTCGTTCTACTTTTAACAATTTTGGGGAAGGGGGTCCCGGACCCCTAGACCACCCACAGTTAGGGCCTTGGGGTTAAGTATGAAGTAAACTAAGTTTTATCACTGTTTTCGTGTATAAATTATACATTTATTGGGGGAAAAAATGTCAATGGGTGAGGGTTTAAACACTCGAACCCCCCTTGTTACGCCATCACTGGACTCTAACATACTACATAATATTAATGTTTTTTAATTTTAGTAAAATCATATAGTAACATAATATTTTTAGCTATATTAGTAATAATCAAAAACTTCCGTTGGCTCATTTGACTTTTCAGAAAGAATGTTTTCATAAAATAACTCAATTTCTCTGTGTGATTGTGTAGTTCTTTTTAAATTATCGTCAAGTATATAATTTTCACTGCAATCACCTTCATTAAGAATTGGTAAGATATTTAAAGTATTTTGTACATTATTACAACTGGCAATGGAGCAACCCTTGATTTATTTACGTTGGTCAATGCCTGCAACAACAAATGATCACCTGCATAATGTTCAGACATTTTTGCAACAAGACTATCAATTCTAATAGGTAGTTCTTAATTTTTTAGTAGCCTATTTTTTAAGTTATTTTCGTGAAAAAAGTCGTAGACTGCAGTGCAGGAATGTAAAATATTTATATGTATGTTGTGTGCAGAATTTATTAAAGGCATTGAAAGCACATTAATGATCATTATTTCATAGTTATTACTTCATTTAATCATTTGGACTTGCATATAAATCGTCAAAATGACACATTTCCCACGGGCTATATGATTGCCACACCAGGATTGTCTATATTAAGAGGACGTGATATCCGCATGCGTTGTTTCCGTTTACAAATGTACAACATAGCAAAAAATTGTTTTGCGCGGGATAGAACCACCCGCTCCGTATTTATAGTAGAATTACCAAAATTCCACAACGCATAGGGAACAACTTTATCTGTGTCGTAGCGTTTTTATTATTTGGATAACATAAATAAAATTAAAGTTAACAGTTTGAGAAATTTTTTTGTTTTTATCATTTAATTATTAAAAATTATTGGTAAATGCTACTATAAATATCAAAAGAGTAGTTCTATCCCGCAAAAAACAGTTTTTTGTCATGTTGTACATATTTTGTAAAACGGAGACAACGCATAAGGGTTCACGTCCTTTTAAACTTCTTAAATCGACATTAAGGACTTAAAAAAAATCAAAACAAGGTTAGATTTGATCAATTTAAAATTATAAATATATTATATTTCACGGGATTTGTGTTAAGTCAGGATCCTCGAATTTTAGGTGACAGTTGGTTACAAAATGTTTACATAATTGTTAAAATGTCGAGTAATAAAATAATTTTGAAGGGTACCGAGGTTTTGTGATGACGTCTCAGGGAATCAATTTATAAAACTTTTATTGAAAACAGTCCATTAGATTTTGAGACAAAGAAAAAAACTTTTAATTATAATAGATACATAATTGTACATAGATAAGTAACACATTAACTAGTGAGTTAGTTGAATTCATTTTTTTCGAAAACATTACGTTTAAAAATGTATTACAATTTTTATGAATTTATAAAAACTAAAAATATTTTGTCCTTTTTTGTGATTTCGATGAATTTTGATCTTTAACGCTCATAAAAAATATTGTAAGTATATTTTAATACTTTTAATTGTGACATGAAAAAAACACGAGGAACTTTATTGCGTTTTTACCTAAAACAAAAATTGTATCATACATAAATCGAAAATAAACTAAAAAAAAAATACTGGTTCTGCGTAAAAATTACTGTTTTCCTTAATTTAATTTTTATTTTTCCCGGTTATTTTGAAAAGTACTAGGAATTTATTAATTTCTCCAAAAGTACCTTACAGTTTATAACCAGAAAACACTTTAAAAGTTGAAAATCGAAGTATTTTTACTGCTCCTAAAGGTTAGGTTACCTCGTTATCTCATTGCAAATGTAATACATTCATCACTAAGCTCCTCTCGGAATCTAAATTGCAGTTTATTAAATTTTTTTTTATAGATATGTATTATTCAATTAGTTTGACATTGTGTATCATAATATAATTTAAATTTAGCTCTAAGTTATAACTTAATAACTATAACGTTTTACGTTATCAATTATATACATTTATTGAATAACAGCAAATAGAGTACCTATAGGTATAGACTATATAGTTGTATAAAAGTATACGTTTAGTTTTTAAAACTTACATACAGTTCTTAAAAGGTTTCAGCTTATATAAAATGTAATTAGATAGTGTTTATATTCAGTATGATATTTTTAATTTTTTTATATTAAATTATAATAGGTACCTATTTAAAATTAAACATTCAAGTTTACCAGTTGATTTAATATCTAAGTTCTATGTATCTACTATCTACATCAAGGGTATCTAGAATACCGATAAGTCAATTTAAATTGATTTTGAACTAAGTGTTTGTAAATTGTAATGTTAATTAGAGAATTAAAAAAATATGCATTTTTTTATTCTTCTAAAATAGTAAAATTAAAAGGTTCGTCATTACAAGATACCTAAGTGCCTAGTGAAAATTACTGTATAGTTGTAATGATTTTATTTGAACACTAAAATAAATAAGTAAATATCAGTTTTTATAATAATATTAAAACTATATGTTTCTGTCTATTGCAACATTTTTAAATGTAGGTATTTCGATATGTGTAATTTGCATAATTTGCATTTGGTGTCCTTAGTATAAGTTTATAATATATACTATTTGTAA
This sequence comes from Sitobion miscanthi, assembly GCA_008086715.1. Taxonomy (NCBI): domain Eukaryota; kingdom Metazoa; phylum Arthropoda; class Insecta; order Hemiptera; family Aphididae; genus Sitobion; species Sitobion miscanthi. The sequence goes on from CM017802.1 coordinate 26,268,721, forward strand.
TAATAAAAATATTTTATAATTAAATGTATTATTGTGTATATTAGTATTATTAAATAATTTAATGATACCTGATAGTCAGTACTTATATGTATTTACTATTTTTCAATATTACTACTACATAGCTATACTTCCGGATATAAATAATTAGGTATACAATGTTTAATTCGTTTCTTACGGTTATAATAGAATGATAACATTCTATCATATACCTACTATCTTATTTAGTAGGTATTAATATTATATTTTGATATTATAATATACTATTGTGGGTGTTGGTGTATTCATCGTTCGTAGTAAATATTAATTTGATGTTTATAATATATATATATATCTATATACTATTATTCGTTTTGTGCCATGGTAATAAGACACGATATTTGTGAATATTGAAATACCTAGTTATTGCCTTTCAAAACTATACTAGCTATTTCCCGTGGCTTCGTTCACATATCAGTAGTTTTGTCATGATTAGTGATCAGACTTTGGTGGCCGAGGGGGCACAACAAATTTTTAAATTGTGGGATCTATTTTTTTAGACATGAAAAAACATTCATTTTTTATGTTACAAAATTCACAATGGTAGGAATATTTTTTAATTATGATCAAAAAATATAATCATTGTCATAACAAAAAAAATTTTTTTTCCCCATCCATTATACAAGGTAAACAACATACAAATTGTAAAACTATTAACTAATTAGTAATAAATATTTTGAGTTTCTGACAAAATTTAAATTATTTTAACAAGTCGTAAAATATCTAAAAACATTTTTGAAATGTTAATCGGTAATTGGATATTTTCAGTCGATAAAACCATATGATGAACATAATATTATATGATAATATAATCACTATAATTAATAAATGCGTAACTAAAAAAATTACAATTAATCAAAATCTATTATAGGTTAGGTTACACCGCATGACTTTTTTTTTATCCTGGCATGATTTTGTTGGAGGCACAGTCTGCCGCGGGGGGGGGGGCAGTGTCTACCCGGTCCCTCCCGTAAACACGCCTATGGGCCTATGTTAGTGATTACGAGTATGTAAGGTAAAAACGAAGTATCCTATGTCCTTTATCATCGAAATTGGTTTTAGCCGTGCAAACTTAACAGACATTATAATTGTACAGGTTCATTCGCACTTAATATAATAATATTATGAGATATTCATCATTATTATGTGTCATGAATCATGATACCTCCCCGTACCTATATTGGATAAGTGTTTTTCACTATACAATTAATAATTATTACTATCATTATACCTAGGTACAGAAACAGTTTTAAGAAAAGCGGTTGGTATAGTGAATGCGCGCGCCGGAGCAGTTTGATACACGCGATCGGGCGCGGTGCCGTGGCGGATGGAAGTAAACAAAAACGACGGCGCGTTCGAAAATCTTCGGGGATCGTACACGTTGCCCGCGTAAAAGCGCATTCGTACGTTGCCGGCGCGCGTGCGACTACCGTCGTTGTGTCGGGTTGTCCGCGATTACATGTTTCTTTTTCCAATACTATTGTGTTTATTCGTCGTGTGGTTCGAAATTCATCTTCTTCCCGACTTTTAACATTCATTAAGATGTCGTCAGTCGAGATATTGTGTTGATTATTTTACATCAGCTGCTCACCCAATGGATATTAGATCGACGTATTCACTTACGGTAAGGGAAAATAAACGTATTAAAAAAAAATAAAAATATTCCAGTCCGACATTCTGTATATAACACGAATTAAGTTAACTTAATTACATATTTTATTTATTATATATAATTTATAATTTATGTTTTTTTTCTGCGATACACCATTTGTTTAAAACTTTAAAACAATACAGTATAATATATATCTACATAAAATAATTATAATTAAATGGACAGGCTTTCTTTTGAAGCATTCCTATTGTGTTTAAAGTATAGAGAGATCAGTCATAACAATAAAATTGACGATTTTGTAAATACACGAGTGTTTTTTTATTTAACGGCTAATAAATAATTTAGAAATTCGTTAGGAAAATATAACTTTTTGGTAATCCAAATTAAATATACTTTATTAGAAACGTTTTGACATGTGCATATTCTTACATAATATAGTTAATTAATGTTATTTTATGCACATTGTGTCTAATAATCATAATTTGTTAATTCGTATGACCGAATATTATTTTGAATTTATTTTATTCTTAATTATTTATGATATTTGAATTAAAATTAGTTATTTACTAACATCTTATATTGTAAGATGAATATTGCTTGCGTAAATGCTCATCAACAACTAACAATTTCATCATATGTTTATTTTATTACACCTACACCATATTATTATATTATTAGGTATTAGTTATATCTGCATGTTCTTAATATTATAGGTATAATCAATGGTATAAGTTATACCACAGATAAGATACATTGTAGATTATACATTGTAAAATAGGGTTCTTATCCGTTATAAAAAAAAAGAATAATAATAATTGATACCTGCCTAATTGTATTAATTAACAATTCCGTATTCATTTTAAATCTGAGATTTAGTAAAATAGTATTAGGTACTTATAGGTACTGATTTTAAACTATTCATCAGTGTGGCAGTGTCAGGGGAAATTACTATAGAAATTACTTAGTATTAATAGATCATTAAATTACATTATTCGTTATTTGGAGATAAAATACTGAAGTTCCTATTCACTATAGTTACTAAAAAAAAAATGTATGTGATTATTTTTTTTTGAAGAATGGAACTTCTTTACTTTCCCATTACAAATAAAAAAAAAAAATAAGGGAATTTCTCTAATTTCTTATCACTTGTTAATCGAACACCAACGAAAGTATAAATAGTGTACACTTAACTGGGTAATTATAATTTAAGCAAAAACAAAATTATTTAGAGAAAAGTTCATTAAATAAAGTACAGTGCAAATAAATATGTTGTTCAAATCATCGAAAGTTGAACTGTGACGTGTTATAATTTAAAACAATAATAACTGTACCCATTATTGACATTATTATTTTTTTCAATTAATTACATTTTTTTTTTACATTATCGATACCTACTCGAAGCGGTAACGCCTTTATTTTCTAGTAATTACTTATTAGTTATTATTAATAATTTCCATTACATTTATACTATCAAATTTTGCTACCTATACATTATATAATAAAAACATAGAAGCGGCGTGATTAATTTAAAGGGGGGCGGGGTATAGCCTATGCCCTATCATGTTTTGGGACGACGACATATATTCTAAAAATGTAACTAAAAAATATACTGTGAGTGAGAGGGCTAAAACAAATTTCGGGGGGCTTAGTTTCCTAGCCCCCCCCCCATTCTACAACTATATTAATAAGGTATTATAATATGAGTGGGGCTAAGTAAAATAATAATTGCATATAATCTTCAATGTTGTTGAACAGTTGTAGATAGTTTAAAGTGGTCGTAAGACGTTAGGGGCGGGAGAGGGTGGCTAATTATTTACAAAAACCAACACTTTAATTTTATATTATATTCATTTTTTTTCTTATATTGAAACAGATACTTATAATAATATTATTTTATTAAATGTGATTAATTAATGAAGATGTATTTATTTGTTTGTATTATATTTTACAATAATTTTTGCTATAATACGAGATTTAAAATCAATAATATATAAAAGTATCAAAGTATAAAACAATTATTATAAGTAGGTACTTATATTATCTTAATATTATAATGGTTATATTGCATTATTGCCATATTATTTTTAGGCTTTCAGTACATTTTCCATTAATGTCTTCATCATAAAAATAACAACTGTTTTTCAATATTGGGGAATAGGGATGGGTAGATATGTTTAAACGATTTTAAGTCTATGAATTTCTCAGCCGTATTGATACGCTTCTTTGCGGAGAAGCTTCGTTAAAATGTGTGGCATGTCCGTATGTAGCCGAACTGATTGACAGTGTTATTGCCACTAGGTATTGTAATAGCTTATATACATTTCGATAACTGCAGCTTTCGATATACATTGTCTTATATCTTTTAATTTAATGTCATTTTTATTTTATTTTAAGTATTAATAACACAATCTTTTGTTATACAACGTAGGTATAATAATATAACTATCAATATTCAATTGATAATCAACAATCTTGATACAAATTATTATATAAGATACAAAAATATTTGTAAAGGGGCTTAGTCTATTTCCACTAATGAATTTACGGGCAAGGCTGGGCATTAGCGAGTTTATAAGTTAAAGTTAAGTTAATTTAACTTTTTAACTTAATAAGTTAATTTTTTTACGATTATTAACTTAATTATTAACTTAAGGAATGTTTGAATTAACTTTAAATTAACTTGAGTTAACTTGAGTTAATTTTACATTTAAACAAGTTAAGTTAATTTCAATTTTAATTATTATGGAATATGTTTCCATACTCGTATAAAATATAAATACCTATAATATTATTAAATTACGAATATTATCAATGCCCGTTATTTTTCGCTATCGTCGCCAGTTATATTCCTATTATTTTAAACTATTTTATTTATTATTATATTATACTTATTACGAATTAATAATTGTATAGACGGTAGCGTGGACAGTCTACGGTTCTTAGTAATACCGCGTTTATTTTTGGATAATTTATTATTAATTCGACGTTTTCGCTGATAACCAGCATTCCGATTTCCGGAACGCGCAAATTGATGGTACACATTTTAAAAGTATGCTAGTAAATGTGTGGACTGTTACCTAATTCTTTTGGAAAATAAAATAATAATAATTCTTTGGTCTAATAATATAAACAATTTTAGGTACCGATTGTTTTAATTTTACCTAGATGAAAACAAGAAATTTTTTTTAAGTAACTGAACTTGAGTTAAAAAGTTAATATTAAATTTTGGTTAACTTTTAACTTAGTTCAATTGATAGAACATTTTGAATTATCTTTTAACTATTAAATTGATTTAGATTTTAGTTTAACCTAACTTAACTCAGTTAAAAAATATCATTAACTTGCCCAGCCTTGTTTACGGGTATGATATGTAAAATGTTTATATAACAGTTCCTCACTCTCTCGTAGGAGGGAAGTAAAGACCCTCCCCAAAAAATGGTCAAATACCTATGGTAATTATGCCTATAGTATTTATTGTAATATAAGTATAAATAGTATAAAAATATAATACAGTTTTATTTTTAACTTAAATAGATAATATTTAAATTCTAAATTACTTTTAAATAAACATAACTTAATTTTATATATATTTTGGATGGAGGTATTATACTATATATACGTAAGCTAGGTATTGTATATCCACCTATTTTATCTTTTATTTTTTGTTGTTGTTTATATGTATTTTAATTTCATATGAGAATAGTTATTCATGAAATCACGTACTGACTGATATTTTGATTACATTGTTTTTTACTCTATATTTCGTTCTTTAAAATGTCTTGAACATTGGGTATTACATTTTAAAATTTTATCTAATTTTTAAATAGAAACTAGATGTGTAATCAAGTATAGGAGTGTGGTCGCAATGGCGGATATTGTCCATTTACTATGTTTATTGTACTTAATAAAACCATTTTAAATACCTACCTACCCGGTACCCAAACACTTCTTCAGGGTAAAGTATGTGTACCATTATATACCCGATACACATGAGATATAGGAATATAGAATAGCCGCTACTGAGTGCGGGGCTGGTAAAAATGATGGTGGTTTTCTTTACTATTTTTAAACAGTAGTAAGTAGTTCTTACATACTTAATAACACTTTGAAAATATACATATTCAAAAAATTACATTTTTAAAGTGCCATCCAAAATCAATTCCGATTTAGATCATGCAATTTCACAATGTTTCACCAAAAAAAAAAATCTTTTGTTTAAGATGTAAAATTATACTAAATAGTAATTATCAAAAAAGTTTTCTATGTTAACAGTGATTAAAAAGTTACTATGGTAAGTCCTTTAAACATATTTTTGTTTCGAGTCTTTGATTTAAAATGTTAAATTCAATTTTATAATACCTACCTTTTTAATAAATTATATACAATATACAAAAATATTAATTAGTATTTACTGTACAGAGTAAAATATATTATATAAGTTAAATTCGTTTTTTTTTTAACTGAAGGGTGTTCAGTGGGACTAAAAATGAATTATTGATATATTGGGAGAAATAATGCGGGTTAAAGAGCAAAGTATGTTATAACAGCATGTAATGTAAAATAAAAAAATACAGCTTAAGCAAACTATGTGTTTACTTCAGTTTAAGTGGTTGATAATTATAAAAAAATGTATATAATGTAATAAAATTAGTGTAGGTACATAAATTCAAAAATACATTGAAAAAGTTACTAATTACTAAATACAGTTAAATCGATACTTTTAAGTATCAAACATCAATAGCTAAAAAAAGTTAGAACTATTATATTTGGTTTATGCACTATCGTCACATAAAGTTAATAATAATTACTAAAAATAGTAGGTAAATAATTGGTTTGGAATTTTTAGTGGACGCTCTTAGTATTCAAAAGGTTTATACACAAATTGTATAACTGTGTATATATTTGATTTTTATGATTTTTAAACGTTTCAATATCAATTACAGAATATTGGTTTTGCGTTAACTAATGTAAGACTTGTAAATTCCCATTATATGATCAGAAATAGAATCAAACAATTGGCACAATTAACATATATATTATAAAGTATTAATAACAATATATTACATAGTATAGGTATAAAGTAGGTAATACGTCTGTCATAAATATTTTAATAATTATTTTATTTTTCATGCAATTATATCAATTACGACCATTAATTAATTGTAGTCAATTAAATGTGTGGGTAAAATTATCGTAAAAGAAATTAAGTGGAAGTATGTCAAGTAGTACACATTTTATTATAATGTTCAAACATAGTTATTGATATTAATTGTTTAAGTAATATACATTTATTTTTGAAAATGAGATTCTTTATCTTCCTGAATAAACTTGATTTCTGGTGTATGTATAAATGTAAATATAAATGTAAATTAAATAGAGATGACATAGTTTAAAATCTGTAATGGATTACAATTATCTATAATACCTATGAGTAATACAATGCTTATTTTGGAAGATTCTTTAATTCTTATGTTTATTGAGGATGTCAGCGTAATATTTGTTTTCTTTCTCAGACCCATCCACTGCATGGATAAGCTTTCAATTAAAATTGTTTTATTTGATTTTTGATCAGTTATCTTAGAGTAAAATAATCTATTAAAAAAATTATAGAAGATAATATTTTTGAGGGTTTGACACATCGGTTTTATATTTTATTGTTATTTGGCTACGTATTCAAATTTAAAAATAAAAATAATATTTTGTAAATTTATATGATGTTTAAATTGTTTTGAGACAATATTTAGACAAACCGATATGTCTACTCTCAAAAATATTATTCTCTATCATTATTGTAATGGGCGATTTTACTCTAAGATTACTCAATAACATAAACAATTATTCTGCTTAAATTCGTTTTGTCTATATTGCATAAGGGCTAGAGAGAGAAAACAAACAAAGTGCACTGATATATTCTTAAATTTACTGACAGTTTAACTGTCTATACCTACTTGTATAGATAAGTATACTAAGTTATTTAAAATTATGTGTGTTAAACATTTTTGATGCAATTTTATTTGTATTATAAATTTAAATTTAAAATTTGCATATTTTTACATTAATCCTATCATTTTGAAGGCCTAGCAAACTTTAAGTCTTCACAAATCAATATATATATCTTAAATTTTCAAGGGCATGAAACCGATTGAAAAAATTTCAGTTGGTCATTGTAATGGACGGCGTTAAATTTGAATTCTATGATATAATATCATTGTATAAGAAAAATGATTCTGAGCGAAAATGGTCAGTCAGCCTATGATATTACTATGTATATTTGATGATATTGTGAATAAAGTAATTTATATATAACCTATTTACGTAGAACTTTGTTTTAAATTTTCAATCCTTAGCTATAAAAGTTGAACATTTTTATAAATTTTAACTACAAAATAATTATTAAATTTTAAATTTGATGAATTTTGTCAAAATTCGAACTTTAAATTCTTATAAAAAAAAATTGAGTCAATGTATTTTTAATATTTATCAAATGATATCGTAAAAATACATCAGGAGCCTTGCATTTAATTTTCACGCTTTTTTACCAAACAAATAACATTTTATTGCTATTTATATAATTATAAATTATAAATTTATAAATTTTTGTGAATTCTCAACTCAAAATAATTTGCTAATTTTCGTGATTTTTCCGTATTTTGTCAAGATTTGAACTTTCAATGCTTATCAAAAAAAAAAAATTGTGACAATGGATTTTTAATATTTTTAAAATGTCATTGTAACAATTTAGTAGGAGCCTTTTATTAAACTTTCAAGATTTTTTATCCAACAAATAACATTTTATTGACAATCATAGAAGAAATAACTAAAAATTGATAATGTCCGTAAACAGCTCAAAACAACTCAAAATATTTTTTTTTTAATGATGTATAGCAAATGATAATATAAATGTTCAGTGAAAATTTCATGTAGGTACGTTTATTTGTTTTAGAGTTACACAAAAACTAAAATCGATTTTGTGGAATTTTTCCCGGTGCTTTTGAAAACTTTTTTTAAATTTTTAAATTTTGACCTCCCAAATGCACTAACTAGATACACTTTCTCATCGAACAAGATACTGTTGAAGAAAATCAAAGCAGTTTTACTGCCCCAAACCGTGATGACAGACACAAAAAAAAACATACATCATTGTAAAATCAATACATTCATCGTTCCACTGAGAATCCAAAAAGAACACTATCATTGTAAAATCATTAATCAATATATTCATCACTCCGCTCAGAATCTAAAATATTTTGGATAAAAGATCATTATGTAGTTTTACTGTCAAAATTTAAGTTAGTTATGTTGTATCTGTCTTAATGTTTCCAAGGTTTAAATTGTTTTGCCAATATTTTTGACTGTTGAAATTTTGGTCGCACAAACGAAACTGACTATGTTAAATTGTGATGATTATTGATTACCATCAACTAATCTTTAGCTGACGATCAATGATCAACAAGATTATTGTATTTGACAAATTAATTTGCCTGGGAAATGTATGTATTGCAGTATGTCTTAGAAATAATATTTTTGAACATTGTGGAAATCGATAAAATAATCGGTAGTATACACTTACAAGACTTACTGAACAATTATAGTGTACAACTATCGATATATCAATTAATAATCTATAGGTATACTAAGGGAGGCAATTCGAGTGAAAAAAGGTCATTTCTAATATTTGGGGGTCAATTCAAGGGTCACCCATTATATAATATATATATTATATTATTATATATTATACAGTAAACAGCAAACTCTCGATTATTCGTATAATATACCTCGTGTATACCTATTATATATTTGTGAAAATATAAATGTAAATATTATAATATTATAATATATTACAATTAAATGAATGTTTGCACAACGTGTACCTACTTATTTAATTTTCTTTAAATACTATTTAATATTACATAATATATATATTTTTTAATAATATAATAATAGCATTTTTTTTTCAATATATTATATTTTGCGTATTAACCCCGGAATTATCGTTTATCCGTGGTTGCCGTGCCACCCTATCTGCGGAAAATCGAGAGTTTACTAAAGCTGAAGAGTTTGTATGTTTGAACGTGCTTATCTCAGAAATAACTGTACCGATTTCAATTAAAGTCATATCAATAGATTCCTTGAGACTCGGAGGATGCTTCAAGCTTATAATTTCAAGCTTATAATTTCAACCTCTATAGGTGCTTTATATAGGGGACCCAAATCTCTATGCTCACACACGAATTTTGTTTTGCCTCACGAAAATCAAATAATTTTTTGTTTGTACATATATAATTTATAGGAATAAAAATAGGTACCTATATAGTATATAAAGACAAGCCGACCATACAAAAAAATGTAATGTCCTTATTTGTAGCTTATAGGCTCAAATATTACTCGACCACTGTTGATGAAAGTTTCAAAGATTGTTCTCAGAGATATCAGGAAAGTTTAGGTAATGGTTTGAAATTATACCAGGACACCAGGTGTTATATTTAAACAAACACAGGCGGATTGCCCATCATCTCGATCGAATAAGTTCCCAAAATGAGGTACACTGATGCCGATTTTCATGTGAACTAAGGTACCGACAGTGTTCTAAAACCGAGATATTTTATGTTTGTTCATTTTTTCCCGGATTAAATCGAGATATACAGCTAGTATAATATAATATATATTTAATTGGAGGTAATTATTAATTTTGTAACAATCCATACTAAAATAATTTTTTTTTTATTTGAATTGTTTTATTTATAGATTTTAAATTTGTTTATATTATTGCAGTAGTTTTGTCCTTGAAGTCTTAATCAACAACTATGTTTAGACACTTGTATTATGATTTTTATGAATGTACTAAACATTAATTATTATTTTATGAGTTATGACATATTATATGTCTTGTTTATTAACATACTAATATTAATACCCTTACAGTATTTTAAAATTTTAACCAATAAAATAAAATGAAAGTTGTTAATAAAGTATCAATCTATATTCTATATTTTCAGGATATTTATCATAAAACTAGTTAGTAAAGCTAAATAATGCTAAATAATTTTAATGTCCAAGATTTTATAAATTATAAGTTATAACTCATATAAAATTAAAACATTTGCATACACGGGGGGCGCCGGGTGTCTACCTAGACACTTCCTTAAATTTGTAATTAGGGCACTAAAAGTTTAGCCCCTGAGCCAAGAGCTCGTATTTTACTTGTTGTTATATCTTATATATAAATGTGAAATGAAAACCTCTGAGGCCTATGTTCTCGGAAACTACTGAACCGATTGTTATGATTTTTTTTTTAAATTAAAGAACTCATTGCGGAGAAGGTTTATTGAATTTCATCGATTCTCTAAATTAATAAACAAAGGAGTTATAGATTATTATAAAAAATGGCCTGTTACGTAGACTTGGCAATATGGCAAGCATTCTCTGGGTTTCAACAATCACTAAGCGACAAAAACAACTAAAACAACGACGCCGCCGACAACGGGCGCTTATTAATTTACTACTCATTTTGATTCAATTTGCTGATTTTTTTGTTAATTTTTTTATTCAAAAGATATATTTTGACATGCGTCATTTATTACAATGAAAAGGAAAATTAATTTTGGTCGTTCATCGAATAGAATAAAACATCAACGTTTACTCGGATTAAGTAAAAATAACAATATCTTATATATAAATGTGAAAATGAATACCTTTGAGGTCCATGTTCTCAAAAACTACTGAACCGATCGTTATGATTTTTTTTTAAATTGAAGAGCTCATTGCGTGGAAGGTTTATGGCATTTGATCGATTTTCTAATTTAATAAACAAAGGAGTTATCAATTATTATAAATATTCAGTAGTTCCAGAGATTACCCTCAACAATAGTAACTAACAACTCCTCTTTATATAATAGTATAGACTAGCTGATTCCGTGCATTTCGTTGCCCGTTATATGTATCAACTCTATATGACTCAAACTTTGTTCAATTTGTTATTTAATATTCGGTGAATAGTATTCAAAATTTATCTTAACTTTTCCGTTTCCCGGAATAAAAATTCTGACACGCAGCAGTACATTATCAGGTATGCATGTATGTATATATGTATGTATGTATGTTGTTTGTACGTATGATTTAACTTTAAAGTATCAAAGTTATACCAAGTTTGTCGTTTTTACTTAATATAATCAATTTATACAAAATCCTATCCTAACCTAACCGCAGTAAAATCCAGACTATAACTATACAGACTAAACTCTGGAACTACTTATCAGATCTTATATTATATTGACAAAAAACAATAATACAAATCAACAAATATGCCCGATTGACCAATAGCAACCAATATATTATTCACAGGTGGATTTTCCTGAAATTTTCTTTTATATAAACCTTCTCCGTGAAATACTCTTTCGTTTAAAAAAAAAAATCAAGACATTTATAATACGTATATACAAGAAGATCTGATAAGTAGTTCCAGAGTTTAGTCTGTGTATTTATATAGTTATATATATATATATAAATTAATGTTTGTGGGTAGATTGGTCTGGGAAGAAGATAGGTTAATTTATTAAGGGTTAAATGTTTTTTTTTTTTTTTATTCATCGGTACGGTTAGGTTAGAATAGGATTTTGTATAAATTGATTATATTAATCCACTGTAGTTGGAATTAAGTAAAAACGACAAACTCGGTATAACTTTAATACTTTAGAGTTATACACTATAATCATACACTTACGCACAAACAGCATGGGATCTGCGATCTACCGCAGGTAGATTGCCTACCTGCTAATGTACTGCTGTGAATCAGAATTTTTATTCCGGGAAACGGAAAAGTTAAAATAAATTTTGAACACCATACACCGAATATTAAATAACGAATTGAACAAAGTTTGAGTCATTAGAGTTGATACATTTAACGGGCAACGAAGTGCTCAGGATCAGCTAGTACTATATAAAAATATTATTTTTTCTAAAATATGTCATAAAAGAATGATTAATAAATTTTTCCGTGTTATTATGAATATTGTAGGCCTAAAGTACAACATTTTATAATTGCATGTAAAAATCATCTTTTATAATAGAATAAGTACCAATGTACCAGAAATTTTACCATCAAATCTAGTATTTACTGAAAAAAATAATGGCAATTTAGATTTAGACATTTAGTAATAATTAAATTAAATTATTAACCTAACCTGCCTATTTAGGTGTCCGTCATTATAATTTTATTATTATAAATTGTTATTATTATTATTATATATTATATAAAAATTAATAATAAATTAAATGAATACCTAAAAATTCACAATAGTTGTCTCGTAAGGAATGGGTCCAAAAATTCACAAAGGTCACCACCGGGTTTTTAATTTATATTAATTAATTAGATCGTTATAAATGTATAATATTCGCTTGCCTATGGCTAAAAAGTACACTTATTTTTTTATTTGTAAAATCATAAATTTATAACGATCTAATTAATTTATATAATTACATAAATTATACATTTTATAGACATACCTTATTATTAATTATAGATTATAGTAAGGTTTTCATTGTTATTTTAGTTCAATCTTGGAAAAAACAATTAACAGTAATAAGAAAGGTAGTATGTATTGAGAACAACTCTATTAAGGTATATATAGGTATTTATATAATTTTTTTCTTAACTCGTGAGTCACAATGATTCACAATAAATCATCAACTGTATTGAAATGCTTTCATATCTTGGTCACAAGTTCACAATATTTCAGTTTTTTTTTAATGACATCATAGTCTTTCTAATAATCTATAAAAATAAAGATTTCCAAACTACTAAAAAGTTTTTTAAAATGTAGATATACGAATTACTAGCTAATCTATATTACGGTCGTGATACATTGTTTGGATTCATCGATTGCCATTTCCCCGTTTCCAAAATCCGACTATTTATTCAGCGGATGCATCATGTTGTGATCGACACGCATATTGCCATATTGGTCTAGAAATTTTATTTACGTGTCTTAATATTTCACGTTTGATGTGAATTGAATGTCTGGTTTTAATTCGTTGCACGAAAACAATATAGGTACTAATTATACTTGTCAGATCGAGGATTTCAATAGCTTTAAACCTTCTCCGGAAAACAGAAAACGCGTGGCATTTCACAAAAAAAAACCAAGCATAAAACGGTCAAGTATTTTTTTAGGCTATATCAGATAGGAAAAGAAGAGTTAATTTTTATACATAAATATAGACAAATGAGACAATTATATCCAATCATAATAACTATTTTATTATCTGTAACCAATGGCAACTATTTACAAATTTGCGTCAGCCGCAACAAAATTCATGTGTCAGCCAATGTTTGGCAAGTTCCTTATAAAAAGAATTCGTTCTGTTCATCGTTCTTTTTTTTTAAAAAGGAATCTGTTCCGTTCCTTGTTCCTTAAAAAAAAAGAATTCGTTCCTTTGGAAAATGAACGAGTTCCTTTTTTAGTTCAAAATAAAATAAAAATTCTTATTTAATCTAATATATAAAAATAAGTCAGGTTTTCCTCCTGACGCTATATAACTCCAGAACCACCACCACCGATTTCCATGGTTTTGCATTCGTTTGAAAGGTCTTGGGCTACGTGAGGTTATAGCAAAGAAAATTCTTGAAAATTCGGAAAAATTAACAGAAAAGTGTTGAAATCGTTTTTCACATACAGCGCCATCTATTATACATCTATTTTATCTTTTATATATATTATTTTGTGAAATAACCAACATTAATGCAAGCGGTGGACAATTAACTGGTGGTCTATTCTTCCTGGTGCACCTTGAGGAACAGGGAAACATTTGTCATTTCATTGATTTTGGCCACTATTCGATCAAAATGTGACATAGCTTTGGCGTTAGCATCACTGGAATTGCGGCGACTCTCTAGATGGCGGTCGTACTGCAATTCTGCCTTAAGTTGCCACTCAATTTAAACACAATTGATACTCCAACGTGCATTTTCCCGATCCAGTGCAATGGGAAAATTGTTAATGCAATGCAAGCTCATTGTTTGGGATGATGCACATGGCACATAAGAAATCACTTGAAGCACTTAACTTCACACTGAAGGATCTTCGGAGAAATAACAACATCTTTGGCCTTGATTGATATTGTTGGCATTAGTCGATTTCAGGCAGACGTTGCCAGTAGTTCCCCGTGGAACGCCTGCAGATGAATTGAATGCTGCCTAAAGGCATCACCTTTATGGAATAACGTAAACATTATCGCTAACCACTAATAGAGAGTTCACTTCAAAATGATCAAGTGCTGCACAATTTTCAAGAATTGTTAGATCTTGGAAATGGAAAAGTCCCAGTTGATGCGACATCTGGATTAATTACTCTTACCAACGACTTTTGCCGATTTGTAGACACTCAATTAGTTCTTATTGAAAATGTTTCCCAAACATTAGTGAGAATTATAAGAATTATGCTTGGTTAAGTCAACGAGCAATTCTTGCAGCAACGAAATGATGTCCACGCACTGAATTTCACTCATTCACATTCAATCAAAAATGCTGGCGTTTGGTGACATACAAATCCGTTGATTCAATAACAATCCCGATGATGTAGTAAAATTATCCAACGGAGTTTTTGAACTCTCTGGAGATACCAGGATTTCACCACATAACTTGCAACTGAAAGTTGGTACATTTATTTTGATACTGCGTAATTGAATCCACCGCGACTTTGCAACGGTACTCGTCTTTCGGTAAAGAGACTTATGCCGAATTTAATTGAGGCAACCATTATTAACGGAAAGTACGCAGGTGAAAATGTATTATTCCTCGAATACCATGATTCCGACTGATCTTTCCGTTTGACTTCAAACGATTGCAATTCCCAGTTCGCCTTGCGTTCGCAATGACAATTAATAAGTCGCAAGGCCAATCGCTTAGTGTTTGCGGATAAATTTGAAAATCATTGTTTTTTCACATGGACATTTATCGTTGCGTTTCACGAGTTGGGAAACCATCCGCTTTGTTTTTGTTAACGACAGACAAAAAACAAAAAATGTGGTTTACCAAGAGCACTACAATGAAACAATTAAATAACACTTCATTTTAGTAGGTAATTGTAATGAATTTATTACTGTTGTGAAATGAAATAAATATTTTCCTTTTCAAATATATAACAAAAAAAATTACAACGTTACTTAAAACGAATCTGGTGGCGAAACGGAGTTCGACGGGTCTGCTAGTGACTAATAAAATATTATCGTAACTTTAGACTTATCAATCAATACTTTGATTTTTAATCCTAACTTTTTGTTTTCTGAGAAATTAGATATTTAAATCCTGTTTAAAGAAAAAAATTTTTATTACATAATATAAATAATTTAATTTCATGGTTAGATCTTATATTAAACGACGGTGTTCCACAAGACAGTATTTAATCCCCTATTCTATACTCAGTTCATGTTAAGATTGAACATCGTCGCGGAAGCAGACTGAGCCGCCGAACAGTGCCTGACCCCCCCCCCCCCCATGCGATGGCTATGCGTTCTGTGATTGGCTGATAGTCATCCCCGGCCGTCGTCGATCGTTGGCGCCGGTGCTGGCCACCGCGCATACGCTCCCACCGGTGTCTGGAATGCGCGAAAAAGACGTGTTTTGGTCGAGCGAGCTGTCCAATCTTAATCTGAACAGAGTATATACTATAAGAATTATGTTTCAGACCACCAACCACTCTTAATACGTCAGTAGCTGACTATGCTGATGACAAAGCAATAATTTCCATCAACAATGATCCTCTCACTGCCTCTACATATCTGCAAAATAACCTTGTCCATATGAAAAACTGGTTTACCAAATCGAGTTTTAAAGTTAATCAAAGCAAATATATTCACACTACCTTCACCCTCAGACAGGATCCGTGTCCTAATGTTTCTCTATATGGTACTCGCATTCTTTGTTCTCCTATACTGCAGTTAAATATCTTGGTTTAACACTCGATCAAAGACTTACTTGGGTCCATCATATAAGAACTAAAATACTAGCTCTAAATAATTACCTATGCATGCTAAAAACTGTATTATACAATAATAAATATACCTCTACGGGCATTTAACTTCCAATATGGACATAAAGTCTGCAATTATGGAGTAATGCAAAAAAAATCAAACATTAACGAAATCCAAGCATTTCAAAACATTGCTCTAAGAAAGTTAACAAATGCACATCCCCACGTCACCAAACCTATAGGTAACAATTTTTAATTACATAGATAAAAATATAAAATTCAACATATATGGCTATATATTATAGATAATTTATAGGTTATGTTGTTATGTCATGTGCACAATATGATGTGTACGATATTTGGGTTTATTCGGGCTTATAAAAATAATATGGTTAATTTTAACACTATTTTGGAGTAGAAACAACAACATAATTAGTTGATAATGAATCGAACTCATGTTGTAAAACAACATTCTCTATTTTTATTCAAATCAACTACCGGCATTATATTAAATTAAATATCTACAACTTCATAAATTCAACTAATTTTGGGTGTTATAATGAGTTATTATCATTTGTCAACACTATGCGTTGAATCCACGTATTATTGTGGTTAATATAAATGGCTATGGAGTTGATCTAACTAATATATATTGAACATTCCTGTTTGAAGTTAAATAAACTACATTATTTTTATGTGTGCAGTTTGAACCCAGGTAGTCGCCCATCTTGGAGCTAGTAGCAGCGGGTGCTACTTACATTCAGTCGCATTCCGCGACTGGTAGCAGCCAACGCGCCGCACCAAGCCACTAAATTTTATATTGTATATATTGTATATTGTATATATAATTCTATATTGGTATTAAATTACATAATTTATTATTTGAGTAAATATAAATTTGAGCAATGATAATAATTTTATACCTATTACGATGAATCTACATGATGTTTGTACGCAATAAAGTATGTATTAATTAGGCACTTGACGTTTACACATATATATATTTTGCAATTAAAAAAGTAAATATATTTACATATTTTGTTTGATTTTGTTATACTCTTAAAAGAGTTAATTTTTCTAAAAAATGTGTGATGTTAACCGACTTAGATTTTAGATTCTGAGCGAAGCGATGAATGTATTGATTTTACAATGATGTGTGTGTGTGTTTTTTTTAAGTTTATTTTTGTGTCTATCATCACCTTTTAGGACAGTAAAAGTGCTTGGATCTTCTTCAACAGTAACTTTTCTGATAGGAAAGTGAATCTAGTTGGTACTTTGGGGGATCAAAAGTAAAAACTTCCCAGTAGTTTTCAAAAGCACCGTGAAAAACAAAAGAAAAATTAAGGAAAAATGGGAATTTTTACGCAAAATCTGTTTTCGAGAAAATCGAATTTGGTTTTTGGTGCAACTCAAAAACAAATGACCGTAGATACTTGAAAATTTCACTGAATATTTATATTTTTATTTTCTATACACCATACAATTTTGAAAATATTTTGATTCTTTTTGAGCTGTTTGCGGGTATTGCCAGTTTTCAATTTTTTTTAGTTTTTTTTTCTATAAATATCAATAAAATTTATTTGTTGGGTAAAAAAGCGTGAAAATTTAATACAAGGCTCCTGATATATTTTTACAATAGCAATTGAAAAATATTAAAAATACATAGACACAATTTTTTTTTATAAGCATTTAAAGTTCAAATTTTGACAAAATTTATCAAATTAAAAATTTAATAATTATTTTGTAGTTAAAAATTTATAAAATGTTCAACTCTTATAGCTTAAGATTGAAAATTTAAAACAAGGTTCCACGTAAATAGGTTATGTATAAATTACTTTATTCACAATAATATCATCAAATATATACTTGGTATTATCATAGGCTGACTGACCGTTTTCGCTCAGAATCGTTTTTCTTATACAATATTATATCATTGAATTAAAATTTAACACCATCCATTACAGTGATCCACTTGTAACCTACTGTACAGCAGAGCGACATCCACTTACCCACCTTTTTTGTACTTAATCATGGTTTTTTATCAATTTGATTCTAAGTACTTAAATAATCTTAAACTTTGATATTTCACTCATTTACATCCATTGCACATTTTAATAGTCAATACCAATTTATAAAAAAATATGAGACATAACGGCTTACGCAATACAAATTCATCATTAGAAAAGAGTTAGTTCTTAAAAAATGTGCGAAATTTCATATAAAGTAATGATTGGAAGATATATAATATTATGATGTACCTCAATACGCGCAGTTCGTTTTTAGTATAGCCTCAGAGTCATAACCTCATGCACTATTCGTTTTATTATAATAAAAGTCAACACCAAAACGACTCAAAGGGAAAATACGTGATTTGTTCATAGTAGATTATTTTTTCCAAAGTTTTCAAATTCATATCAAACCCTTTTTACGCGACTATATGTACCTGTGGAGTGATGCACGTTATAAATTGTGTACATATATAGGAACACGTTGACTGTAGGGTCGGGTTTGTTATCTTAGTTTTCTGCAAGTTTTCAATTGATTATTTTATATTGATACTTACGTGAAAGGGTTTTTATGTCTTATGGTATAATAATATCTATAGATTTATTAAATCTATAGTAAATTTATAAAGTATCACTGGTTTAGCAAATTCTCGTAAACCCTGCAGAAATGTCTCAATATTGTTATGATAAAAAGACAAAAATATAAATTTAATATTATATTATATTTTAATTTAATATTATATTATAATTTATAGGTAATATGGTTCACTCAAGACACTATAAAATGTTTTTTTGTAAATTATTTTCATTAAGTAATTTATTTATTTATTTATTTATTTTTAACATTTATAAGAAGATATAACAATCTGTAATATTATTTACAATGAGCATATGAGCGGAATTTACAATGACTGTCAGCGTGAGGGGTCACGTAGCTACATGAAGTCGACGTGAAGTTCTTAAGTAATTTATTTACAATTGAATAACCCGTACTAGATACAATTTTTAAATATAGGTATAGTAGGTAGGACAAGTAAGTAGTGTTAATTATTTTAATATTATACTTATATAAATATGATATTTCATACAATTAAACAACATTTAAAACGTTTTAATACATTTATCTAGTAAATTTTACCTTTATTGAATATTGAATATTTATCGTACACAATATGAACTGCTAAGGCCAATAGTTTAAACATATTTTATTTATTTATTATTTTTTTTAAAGAAATAAAACCTCGGAAACTGTGGCCATTATATGTTCTGACAGTGATTTAAATTATTACTTTATTATTTATTACTAGCTGACCCCGTGCACTTCGTTGACCGTTAAAATGTCTGCTCTGTGTGATTCGAACTTTGATAATTGAAAGCTTCAAGCTATAATTGCTTAGGCTCTACGTGGATCAGTCAGTCAGTCGATCAGGACACGTTTAATTATATTATATTATAGCTAGGAAGCCCGGCATTGCCCGTGAGAATGGCTTGTGATTATGCTAGTAGTATATTATCAGATAAAAGACAGATTAGATTGCGGACACCGTGGGGTGCGTACGTAAATGTAGAATTTAACTCTAAAGTATCAAAGTTTTATCAAGTTTATCGTTTTTACTTAATCCAACAGATGACACCACCGGTTTATTCCTATTTTACCCCTATTTCCACCCCTCTCAAGTTTTATTTTTGCAACAAAAAATAGTCTATGCCACTCAGGAATAATATAGCTTTCTACTGGTGAAAGAATTTTCAAAATCGGTCAAGTAGGTAGTCTTTGGATTTTTGGAGACAAACAAACAAACAAACGCTGTCTCTTTATATAATAAAATAAAGTAAGATTACATTGTATACTTACTATAAATTATAATACCTTCTTAAACTATAAGAATTTTTAAATAGATAATTGAATTATCATTATGAATAGGGTTTGGATATTGATAATATTGATTGGACTGTTGTTGGATAATCTCCCGTGTAGTCTACTAAACATATTTTTATAAAATTTTTAAATACATAAAATTAATTTTTTTAACATATATAATATTATAATATTATGTACAATGGAATAAATTACTCAATTGTAGTATTTTTAAATTTGATTATCCGGTGTAGTATCTTTGAGAAAGGGAATGAAGTCGCTCAGGTCTATCTGGGCCCTATAGTTATATATAATTTGGGTGAATGCTGTACTTTAATCTTGCTGCTTCGTATGGTACCTAGTGAACTATTTTATCTGAATTTTAGGAAATATGTAATCAAATATATTTTGAAATGTACCAATATATGTTCAGTAATAACTTTTGGGGTCACTAAGCGTTAGCACATTATTATGCATAAACAACCGAAAACTCGTTTGTATATCCATCAAGAACCCATCAAATGACATATACTTTGACATTATTACTAGAAACAGAATATTAGTATGATACAAGAATGATGGTCTATGGTTATTTATATACCTACTTTATATTTTAATTAAGTTAGTACTTTAATACTGTAAACACGAATTTGTTTGCAATGTGTTTATTGAACATAAACCGTTACAAACTTTTTCAATTTATCACAATAAGTTCTGTAAAAGTTAGATAGACTACTAAGTACTAGTTGTAATTATATTATTTTCCTATAAAAGTAAAATATTATAAATTTAAAATTATTAATGATTATTTTCCATTTGTTTGTTTTCTTCGTATTAAATTAATTAAGCGAATTTATAATACATTATATTTTATGGATTGTGTTTGTATTGATGAATGTTTAAACCTCAACATCTATATACTGTTAAGTGTGAATAAATCTGCTCACTATTAATAAAATGGCCCAGATCCGTTATAAAAGATTTTGAAACTTCCCAAAACCACCCTAACCTTTTAATCAATAACCTGGCATTGGATAATTCACCGGAAAATTTCACTGTCAGTTGAAATGGAAGTGGTGAATGGACCATTTGTCATAAATAAATACTGTCAATATAAGTTCTATTAATGGGTGGTTTTCTTCGTTTATTAAGCTACTCATATTTATTAATATATTTTTGAACAGTTTATTTTTATCTCAATTTGTGTTTAATGTTTATTGAGTCTATTGTACAATAATGATTTGTACATTATACTACGATGGCAGATTATGGTAACTGATGGGTCAACTGAATTTTAGAGAGACCACTTATAAGACCAAAAAAAATCATTGGTTTGGTGTATTGAAACGGTTTAGCTGATATTATTTTTATTTTAACAAATCAAACATTTTAATTTTATAACACAAAACTTTTTGTTTTTGTTTTTTTATTTTTTTATTAAAAATATATTACAATCTGTTTACACATAAAACAATAAGTAACAATGATGATAGTGATTAAGAATACATGAAACACATGAAGAGGAGACTGTCCAGTGACAGAACCTCAGAAAACACAAAACTTAAAAATGTATTTAGACTTATTTACAATACTGTTATTTTTGTTCATTTGGGCAAAGGTTTTAATAACTTAGTCAAAATCAAATTTTTTTAGCCGTACAATTTTCAATACATAATATTACCAAATTGGACAATCTGTCTATAGCTATTGTAGACCGGAAGTAGATTTTAAATAATTAACCTAACCTAACCTAAGTCCTACAGCCGTCATGTTCATTGGTAAGTTATAGGCGATACTACGATAGTGAATAATAAATTGTGCATAAAGTAGAAAAATTTGGGTAGCTTTTGAAACTTGAAATCAAGTCATTATAAATCATACATTTTTAAACATTATTGGTAGAAATATCTACATGATCCTTATTTAAGTGATAATAAACAGAGTTAAATCTATATGTTTAAAATCCAAATACCACTCAATCGCTCACTCACTCATCGCTACATTTCAAAAACTACAAAACGTACGAATCTGGAAATTTAGAAATGTGGGTCCTTTAAATTCTAATGCTTTAGATGTGCCGTAAGAAAGGATTTACTGATATTCGCATTTTATAGAGGTGTTCAAACAGGGTTAGGTTTTATCTTGAGATTCACGGTGGAAATTGAAACTCGTTTTTTGCTTATAAATGTTTGCCAATGGTTGCAGATTATAATAATTGTAGTCTATGTTGTTGTAGAAATTAGTATTTTTTTTTTTAAATACTATAAAAATGTTTGTATACCTTTTATTATTTTTTGTCTTACTTAGATACTTAGCTGAGCCACAAATTTATAGGTAAAAGAATTTGTCATGATTAACCAACTGACTGACTGATTCGTCATCGCCTAGTAGGAACCATCGAAACTGTGAGTATGACATTTGGTCAATAGTTTCGTTTTATGATGTTGAGACCCACTGAGAAATGATTTTCCGAAATTTGCATTATAAAGAGGTCTTCAAACATGGATTTTTAGATTAACGGTGGAAATAGAAACCTTTTTTGTATATAAATGGCAGGCGCGTAACTAGGACCTCATCTTGGAGGGGGGGGTTTGATATTGATAAATTTAGGGAATGGTTTGAACAAGGAGAATAAACAATACTATCTTAATAATTCTTAAATCGTAAATTAGTAATATTATTATACAAATTTATTTAAAAAAATAGTAGATCATAAAATGTATTTATAATCTTATAATTTATAAGATTACGGGGTGTCGCCAATGGGCAACTTCCCCCTCCTGTAAATCAATTCCCATCACATTTACTTATTGTACTACTTGTAAATACAGATTGTAAATATTATATTTTGTCAAAAAAAAAAAAAAAAAAAAATTTATAAGATACCTACATACTAAGAATTAAGATGGGCTGTATAAGGAAATATGGGGGGGGGGGGCGATAACCTCCCCTCAAATACGTGCCTGATAAATGGTTGCCATTGGTTACTCAGTCGTTCAGGTACAGGTATATGAATCAAATTATATGTGATATTATTACCGGTTTGTTATATCCTCGCCCGGGTGCGTGACAACTTTATCGGCCCACGACTCAGGTTTGTTATCTCGTTGCCGCGCCATCCATAATAATTATACCAAATAGTACAAGTTACAACAATACTTTTTTGAATATGTGTAATAATAATAACACATGCGTATAAGTGATAATAATTAATTTTTAATTTGTATAATGATAATGTATTTAAAAAAATGTGTACTTATAATACAATGATAGGTACACAAATTAGGTAATTTATATAATAGAAATAATAATTATACGAACAAAATTAAAATTAAGATGAAGACTTAATTTTTCATAACATTTTCCCACAAAAAATACCTATGGTAAGTACTTATAATGATGGTACATTTTTTTTTTCCGAGAACCGTCGAATTATTAGTATATTGACGTGATATATTTATAATAATTATAAATTATAAATTATTATTATTTGGGTGGCAGCGGTATAACACCTGAGTGGTGAGGCGATACATTTTTCACACGATTGGTCAGGAATATAAAAAAACGGTAGGTACCGAAAATAATTAACATTGACAATTTTAAAATCTAATCAGGTGACAAGTTTGTTGTTATATATTTTTTTACATTCGTATAAAATATAATAGCATTTGGGAACCCTTTTTTTGAAATATATTTTTAATGACCAAGTATAAAATGTATCACTTATGATCGTAGTTATTTCAAGGTTATTAATTTTTTTTAAAATATTTGATATGTTAAAACGGAGCCCCTTAGTTGCGTCCCGTAAAAAGGTATACACGAATTGCGTCCCATTATATTGGTTAGGTAGTAGAATTTTTATTTCGTTTTCAGGGATTCTTCGTGGTTATTAACTATAAGGGAGCTTGGGTTTTGATATTACGACCTACTTTTTGATTGACGTTTTGATTGATATTATTAATCATTATTATGTTTATTATTATTGACCGACATTTTGATATTGATTTTATTATATTATGGATTATATTGATTTTGATTAGATTTAAGTGATTCAACGTTTATTAATTTTTTTTTATTACATTTGATAAACACATTTTTGATTATATTTATTATTTATTTTTTGTTAGTTGTTTAAGAGCCCCTGATTAAAATACACGAATTGCGTCCTGGAGTTTTCAGGACGCAATTATTCGTGGATACCCTTTTTACGGGACGCTACTCATGTGCTCCCCTATTTATTTCAACTCCATCCTGATCAGGATGGAGTTGAAATAAATAGCATACCTACTAATGCACTTAACATAGGCGTGCACAGACTTTTGGTTCTAGGGGTGCACACTAAAAATTAGGGCCCACAATAATTTTGAAAACAATTATAGATAAAGACAAATATTTTAAAGATATCAAATGCACTAAAAATATTTATTTTATTTTATTATCAATTCTAATAAAAATTACGTAACAATATATAGATGTACAATTTTATAATGATAATCGACGTTTAAAAGGAATAACATTTTTGAATTTGTCAATAATTTCATTCATTTAATTTACACTTAATTAATAATTAGGGCACTTATCGTTTTTGGTGAAGGGTCCGGGGGTGCTCAGGTACCCCCGGCGCCCCTTGTGCGCACGTCAATGGCACTTAATATTCTTGAAAAATGAAAATCATAGTGTGATCGTGAAAATAACTAATCGTTTCGTGAAAATTTGTTTTTTATTTAAAGATAAATTTAAAGGTACCCTCAAGTGCAGTGGCCAGTGAGATTGATTCACAGATATTATCGTATACATTAGTTACACGATAAACTGTTACAAATTCACATATGACATATTACATGATACACCTACATAACTTGCCTATTAATGATCATTTAAGATTTAGGATATTATATTACTTGCCTATATAGTTTGTTGAGTAAATTATCAACGACAATGACAGGAAAATATTATAGCCATTTCCCGAGTAATTTAAGATTGCCCCGAGGGTTTGGGTAATGTTATAAAAGTGTAAATGTACTAAATATAATATTTTCTTTATACGACAATACGACACTCACAATTATTCCTTATAATTTATAAACTATAATAGCCATGTGTCAGTTTAATTCGATTGTTCACTTAACCCTCAAAAGTCAGTCAAAAGAACATTTATTTAATCAATTGGCTAAAATTGAATTGATTTAAATTAATCAATGCTTTTTAGCACAAATAGGTGACATCGACAGTGTATTTTCTCGATTTGGAATAATATAGAAATTAAAATACCTAACTATTATATTATGGTTTTATTTATAACTTATGAAATAAAAGGGCCTTCTGTTAATGTAACAGTTACACGGGTAATGGTGAATCCATATTTGGGAACAATATTATCACGAAGGTGGATAATATTATTCGACTTTAACTATTGTCGAGCTTAGCTGTCTAATGTCAAGATTGGCTAAAATCAAACATTACATACCTTAACATACATATTTTTCACATTTAATGATAATTAATAACTAATAAGTAATGTAAAATATAATTTTCATACAGTTGTTTTCAATTTATTTTTAACGTAATCCGTGAATAAATGAAATATTTTATGATTTTGCCTACCTAGTTTAATTTACAATAATTTTGTTGTTTACATTTTTTTAACAAAACGCTCCCTGAATAAATAATATGACTACATTTGTATTATTAACAATAATTATTCAACTCTTTCAGACTCGAGTGTATAATGTATATAATATAAATGTCGTAGCTACTTCGTGAAATCGATTTGTTCATGAAGTGGAAACGTCTTTATCACACTTTGTGAAATACGAGAATATTTCATGAAATGGATATGAAATGACCACTCCAATTTGACATCAATACATTATTATGTAATTTTTTTCATTTTGTAAAATAAAACGTTTGCCATATGAAGTTAAAACTATTTTTTATTTACTATAAGTTATTTTTTTTAAAGTCATATTTAATACCATATACACGATTTTTTTTTACATATATACGTTTAAGTTTTACCTATTTATACCCAAATTATTTTCACATTATTTTTTTCAAATTTGTTATAGGTAGCACATTTTTCTTATGAAGTCTTAAGTAGTTAAGTACCTACCTACTCAATATTAATTAACGATTGGATACATGCGATTTGTTTCTAATCTATAAAATGAGTTTTCAGACTTGTGTATGATAATACTCTGCACCCTGCAGTGTAATATAGATTTTGAGTGGAGCGGTGAATGTATTGGTTTTATAATGATATGTTGGTTTTTCGTGTGTTTGTCTTAACTATTTAGAAAAGTACAAATGTTTTGATTTTCAGCTTCAGCATTTTTCTGGTAGTCAAGTGATTCTAGTTGGTACTTTGGGAGGTTAAAAGTAAAATTATCAGTAATTTCAAAAATTAAGAAAAACCAGTTTTTGACAAAATCGTTTTTGTTTTTTTTGGTGTAACTCAATAACGAATAAAGTAATGATTTTCCACTACATTTTTATATGACCATTTTCTATACATGATAACATTTTCAATATATTTGACTCTTTTTGATATATTTATAGATACTTTCAATTTTCAATTTTCTAGTTTTCTATAAATTTCGATGAAAACTTTTGACGTGGTAAATAAGCACAACATTGTAATACAAATTTTTTCATAGTTGTTGAAATTCATTTAAATCATGAAAATTTGAAAATTATTTTCTAAATAAAAATGTATTAAATGGACAATAAAATAACAATTTTTGTTCCTCGGTCAAAATTTTCTCATGCTATAAATTAATTTTACATAGCGTTTTGACGTTTACTAATTATACATAAAAAGGAAACCAATTGAATTATTCAACGAAAATATATATTTGTGCTAAATTAATACAATTTACAGTTGGTACCTATAATTATTTTAAATATTTTTATATATACAGGAATATTTATCAAAAGTGTAACTTATACGTCATAATAATATACCTCTAACATAAATAATTTAATAATATGTAAGTGATGCAAATTATTATTTCATTTTACTTCGAAATGTTTGTACAATTATTTCACACGTTTTATACATATCACTGGTTCGACAGAGCATCGAGATTATTAAAAAAAATATTGTTGTAGATTGTACCTATAATCTATATGGTATATTCTATATAGTAGCATCTACAATGGCACAACAGCAATTATTGCTCGGAACTATATGTGCAGCACAATAATCGCCTGAAGGATTTTTTAGTACGTTTCCAAAATGATCGGCTCTTATAGGTTTGACCGCTGTGTTCGTGGTTACCACCTGGTCCGTTATTGAAACATCTGTATCCTGTAGTTTCACACGGATGACCGGAATCGCTACATTGAGTCCGGTCAGGGTTTTCAACTATATATCGGTACTAATCGCGGCGGACGGCACTTGGATTGCCGTTTCGGGTGTCATCAACATAATGGAAAAATAGACGTTGGTCAGTCGACTTGCAGCGTAATAGCTCGCACAACTCTTGGCCACGTCCAAATCCATGTCGGTCAATGTAATCATGGAAGACATGATAAAGGATCGGCTCCTAGGTTTGACCGTGTTCGTGGTTACCACTTGGTCCTTTATTGCAGCATCCGTATCCTGCAGATCCACACAAGTGACTGGCACCACCACATTGAGCTCGGGTAGGGATTTCGACTTAGTTGGGATTGTCGTGGGACTTAGTCGGGACGACGCTTGAATTTTCGTTTCGGCAGTTTCAAGTGTCATTACCATATTATATTTGGCATCGAAAAGTACGGCCTAGTCAATGCATGGGCACGTCCCTTGTTCGAATTCATGTGATTTATTGTATTTGAAGACATCATAGTACGAAAGTTATATTAAATTATAATTGATTCGTTACACAGAAAAAACTCGAGATTAAAGACGAATACATTATAGTTTAATACCAGATCACCATTCCCTTGAATACGAGATTTTATATTATGCTCACTATGTCTGGAATATATTTTAATTCAAATTCAGCCAGTTAATTAAATACGAGAATATACAGAGGGATTTACCAGCATGCTCACCCTCATTTTTTCCTTTAATAATAAATGTATTCAAATTATAATTTTAAATATGCTCATATAGACCATATTATTTTAAATTGTATAGATTTCTATATCATTTAAGAAGTGTCCCGTGGCGATACACACTTCTTTTTTTTCAAATGAGACCAACATTTTTTACTGTTAATTGTTAGGCATATGATTTTTTTTTATACCTTTTACTTTTACTGATTATTAAACTTTACATTACAATAATTAATATTAATCACCTGTACGTTTTATAGCTTAGTCGACGTACAGGTCTTTCTTTAGAGTGAAATTATATTCTCCTACATTTCAAAACTACCATCACACATATTATTGTTATAATAATAATGTTCCGATTGCGCTGTGTAATGTTTGATAGGGTCGAACGATATTATTCATTCCTTATCTACAAACTATTTACCATAGTTATAAATAATTGTGATACCTATTTCTTTTTTGGCGTCTAAAATGTAGGTACTATAATAAGTCTATATGACACAAAGGCGTACGCAGTTTTTTAAAGGGGGCGAACTTATTTGTATTCCTTTCCCCGTATTAAGTATATGGTTAACATAATATAATATGTATATCCATACAGGATGATTGACCCCCAACTGGAAAAAAAATTTAATTTACAATTAATAATAAGGTTTAGCTGATTTATCCACTGGGAAATAAAAAAAACTATTTAATTCATATTAAATATAAAAAAAATTTAAAAAAATACTTATTTTACCAAACCGATGTCTGCAGCAAAAAATTGTTAAAAAGTAACTTTATTTTGTAAAGCTTTTGGAATAAAGGCACTTTATAAATGCTGAGTGTTGCCAAAAATGTTTCCCTGAGCTAATCATAGTCTAGTTTGTAGAATTCCTCTGGGGTTTACTTCTTGAACGTTTAATGAAAAGTTGTAAAATATAAATGATAAACTTTTCTTTAAAATTTTACCATTCAATTTATTTTGACCAACAATTGTATTTGATTCTTTGTCGTTAGTCGTTAGTTATTGCATTAATTCGTTAATTTTATTTGTTTGCACCTCGGCCTAAATCATAAAAATATTTTTAAATATAATAATTTATATAGTAAGTATATTTAGTATTTTTAATAAGGTACTTATATTATGTAATGTACCTATTAATTTTTAAGCTCTAATAATAATCTGTTTTTAATGAGGAGATGAAATTGAAAGTTAAATTGAAAGCACATTATATTCTTCTATACATTTATCTCTCAAATTCTATAATTTTACAATCATCATATGTGGGATAATACATACATCCCAATTATGAATAATGATGATTTTCTAAATTGTAAAATAGCCAAATAGGTACTGTTTGTTCTCATGAGTATTCAAATTCATAGTAATATATACCTAACTTAATGATCAATTAATCCGTTAAAATATAAATTTGAAATACTTTTTTGTCACGCAGAGGGTATTTTTTGTGCATTTAGATAAAATATATACAATGTTTCCATTGTTCACGTCACTCACAAAAGTACGTCATTCACCATGATATTAAGCTTTGCTCATTGTGTATTTGTGTTATATTTGGTATTTCTTTAAACAAATCACTTTATTTTACAGTCAAAGAGTATATGAGATGACCTACTTGAAAAACAATTAACCAGTTAATTCATCTGTTTGTTATATAGGCTGGATCAGACACAATGTGGGTGAGATGGACGTTGATTACAATGATCGCGTTGTCGACGACAGGCGTGGCCGAAGGACACGTCAACTTGACAATTCGACGGGAATCAACTATGCCGTCGTTTGTGAAGGATAACGACACCGAGTACGATGAAATGGCCAACTATACCGATGAGGAATATCACAATTATCTGGTCGACTACATAACACCCCGAAAATCTGAATGGGTATTTATAGTCATGCACTCTATGGTTTTCGTGGTTGGACTTATCGGAAACGCTTTAGTCTGCGTGGCCGTCTACAGGTAAGACACGTCATAATATTTCTGAGTGGATAAGAATAATTACAATCATAGAAAAAAGATTAATGTTATTATATTACTATACTCAATTGATTTAACATTGCAAGACTGCAAGAGTATTGAAAAAAAAAAAACTGAACAGAAATAATTTATTTCAACTGTGAGGGTATGGACAGTCATGAACAGTTCATGAACAATCAAATTATGCCTTTTCCCAGTTGTCTTTATTTTTTCGCCTTCTTCTTGGTTATATTATGTCGAATTTAAATAAAAAAAGATACCCAACGAACTTTGTTCGTATTTTAATTATTAATAATAATCAGTAATGGATTTTTAACTGGTGTTGTATTAGTATTTTAATATAAGTTATCAATATTTATCATAAATTAAATTATAGGCAAAGCAATAAACACAAATTATAATAATAATTAATAACATAATGATATGTCATACATACCTATTTATTTATTTCAGACCAAGATCTAAAAAAAAAAACGTAGTTAACCTTTCTATATAACATCTTAATGTTTATTTAGGTAAGTACTCGATCAAAATCTTTATTTCCTATTTACAAATAAATTTTTTACTATTTTTTTTTCGACACGACCACTTAACATTAATTTTTATTCCATAGGTACTTACTATGTGTAGGTATTTGTAATTTATTATAAATAGGTATATAGGTACACAATTTATTTTGCACTAATTTCCTTTGTCACCCAACATTAAATATTACGATGTAATTTTGGACGGAAAGTTAACTTGATCATATCATCTAAAAATTACAACAAGGCTAACAGAGGTCAGAGCTAGAATAGTATTATATTATTATAGTCATTCATTTGTATTGCTCTAAGCAACATTAATTCTTATCATTTTATATTGTATTAATACTTAAATCCATATTAATTGTACACAAACCTATTGTAAATTGTAATTTGAAAATGTTTATAGTATCTGTATAGTGTATAATTTATATTGTTAAATCTAAGTTATAACTATGTGTCCTTATCATTAAAATCGGGTAACACGAGGTCACGGAAAAAAATTTCAAAAAATTAATAATAATAATAAAACAAAAATTTGAAATAATAATTTAAGATTAATGATAAAATGGTTATTATAAATACGTAATTTTGCACTCGTGCCTGGTCTCAGCAAAACTCCTAGAGAGAGTAGTATTTTTTTTTGGTATGTGAAACGATAACTTAGATGTCCTTGAGAATTGATATGGTCATTAGAATCTTAGATGAAGCTTACTTGCTGATTTAATTGACATTATACGTTAATTGTATAATTTTTCATTTGCATTGCAAACGGAAATTATTCAAATATTTTAAGTATGCTTAAATTTCTATTTAAAATAAAACAACCATATAAATATTAAATAGACAATAACACAAAATCACAATTAAAATTGTAGTTATCATAATAAGTATGACTTTTATTAGAAGTACCTATTTAACAAAAATCATCTAAAATAAACGTTTCAATGTTTTAGCAATTTTTTAATGGAAAATCAAAAACAATTTTTGTTTGTAAATAAAATCAATAGATGTTTAATAAACTATTCTGCTTATATTTTAAATCAAAAAATAATTGCTATTACCTACATTGTTTAGATAAAATTGTTATTACACACATTTTTACCTGATAAAGTGTAAGATATGTATTTTTCATTTCGGATGCAACTTTCTATGCATTTATCTATTTTTATTTTTTATAATTTAGTTGTATGAAACTTAATTATTAGTATCAAATATCAATATTGGGCTCTCGGAACAACATAAATTATCTAGATTTTATTGTTGTTAAAATAGCGTTAATGAATACGTTAAAACACAATTGTACATTTATAACATATGCTTCAAACACATAACTTATAACTATATACATTATACACTGTATTTGTGGACAATAAATTATGTCTAGTTTTTTTAAAATGTTTTATGTATAATTGAATTTATACATAATTGGTTCTTTAAATTTCTTTTGATATTATTTACGCTACATTTTTTAGGAATCGAACAATGCGAACTGTAACGAACTATTTCATCGTTAACTTGGCGGTGGCTGACTTTTTAGTGATTTTAATCTGCTTGCCGCCAACTGTGGTGTGGGATGTCACAGAAACATGGTTCATGGGCACTGTAGCTTGCAAAATGGTTTTGTACTTTCAGGTGAGTGTTTTTTTTATTATCATTCTCACATAATTAGTTTGGTTTTGTATTAGTGGTTAGGTTGAAGATATTTTATTCGTTGGAAAAAACCTAACTATATAAATATAAAATATAAATCAACTTCGTTCTTTTATTGGTAAAACCGTATTTTTTTAATGAAGAGCTTTTTAGACAATAGCATTTTAACAATAAAGCCTTGAATAAATTATAAAAAAAAATCACCGAATTTAATTAAGCTTAAGCTCTTCATACTTCGTATTTCAATTATTTGTATGCATATTTTAGATGCATTTTGTGTTTAAATTGACACAATAGTTTGTTTATTCATTACTATTTGAAACAACGGTTCCTATCTATTTGTGTATATACTGACTTATAGAGGCATGACTGCATGCGATTTTAAGATGATATTTGTTACAATGAGATCCATTTAAGGTTTTAGAGAATTATTTGTTCCACATTGACGTATTGTATATTTTATACATACAGTAAAACTTAATTTAAATTAACTATATTATATACGAAGTTTTAATATTTCAGTAGCGTATTCCCTTTGATGTATAAGGCTTAACCATATAGAATTATTGGACACAATTTTGATTAAAAAATGTAGTTAACGTAGTTTATTGACTAGATATTGTATTATATAATTCACATATTATAACAATAAAGGAATTTGAAAATGTACAACTATACTCTATTTCAGTGGTTATGAACCTTATTGGACTAGCTTCCTAGCTATTTTTAATAAATTAGGCTCACGCAGATTTAAGCAGGTCCTATGAAATATACAACCAAAACTTGTTACGTGTCTTTTATGCAGAGAGAAAACTTTGAATACTGTCATAACCAATAAATTATAATGGGTCAAATTATATTATTCTGTTGATTATTTGAATATTATTAATATAGTTCTCGGAGTTTCGAATAAACACAATATATTTACTCGAAAGGAATTTAATATAATAGCTTCTTTACAGATAGTATATTAGTATTAGCATTGATTATTAATACTAATAATATATATCATAATCAATGACGGTAGGTAAGTGGCACTGTTCTTTTCAAGGCAGTATGTTTCAAATTTGATTCTATAGAGTTCACTAAATGACGGCCCAAATTTTATCCATCGCGCATATATTCTCGTATACAAAAAAATCTATAAATTTAAATAATATGTACTAACGTAAAATGAATGTACGAAAACAAATGACATAAAAGACTTTATCGAGTTACGTTATTTGAAAGGATCTAAAATTATATCAGAGGTCACCAAAAAAAATTGTCATATTTAAAAGCCAGCATTTAGTTCTATAATATAGTAACTATATAGCTTCGCCCGTGTGCAATTTTTTTTTCGGCAAATCCTATATATATATAGCATATACGCTATAGAGGTGTATCTCGGTTTGAGTGTATCTTAGTGTATCTCAGTTTTAGTGTACTTACCTCAGTTCATGGACTAATTGGCTTCAGTGTACCTAGCTTCGTAAAATAATTTGACCTAGATGGGCTGCAATCACAAGTGGTGAATTGGATTTAGCACTTATTGCTACATTTTTTGACATGGTTTGAACTATTTACTCTCTAAACTTTTTCAATATCTTTAAAAAAATCTCGGAGATTTTTTCAAATTCATTAGGGTAGTTTTTGACTATTTAAAATACACACATATAGGTACATTAGATTTTAAGGTATAGTTTCTTTAATCGAGGCCATGTAAACGTGACGATTTGATGCACGCCTGTACCTGATCTGCCTGAATAACCAATGGCAACCATTTTTGTATATTTATATATAAAAAATATAAATACTTTTTTCTAATATTACTATTATAATCTGCAATCAATGGCATCCATTTATAAACAAAAAAAAATTTCAAATTCCACCGCGAATCTCAAGATCCCTGTTTGACCACCTCTTTTAAATACGAATATGATCAACGAGGATGCTCAACAGTGTATATTACTTTTATTGTAACCATTGATATATTAATTTAAAAAATGTCGTTTCTTATTAAATTACGTACAATAATATATGAAATTAAATTTTATATTTTATACAATTGTATATATAATTTATATCATAATATATTGTTTTTATAATATCAGGAGTTCGACTTGTATAGTGTCTACTCAAAATTTCGTAGAATTGACGTATGTATTGACATTTTTAACTGAACGGTTGGCATGAATAGAATCAAGTATAACAACGATGTAACTAAATAATATTTATCTACAATTAAAATTATAGAATGCGTGGCCTACAGCAAATAGAAATTTATGACCAAAGTATCTCACTTTATTCGTGTATGAATTTATTACAAAAGTTAGGGAAGGGAAATTTTTCTTAAGAGTCAAAAAAATCCAAAAGATTCGTAACCTTAGGGCTTATACAAGTAAAAACACTTCGTAAAAATTAAAATATTTTTGCGCCATAAGATTTTTAAAATATTCTATACATATTACATAGATACTTATAGCAAACCGAGTTTCACTGGCTTGTACCGAGACGAGAGCACAGCCGTCAGCTACACAATTGGAAATTTCTATTAATACATTATCCAAAGTTTGTAAGTTTTATTGTATTTCAGATTAAATAAGAGTTCAGTTATGATTTAGAAAAACAGTTTCATTAATGTAGTTTATTAAATTATCAATTCTAAGTAGACTTTACCTAAGACCTACCTATTATATACTGTTAATTTAAATTTGTTTATTTGTCAAATGTTTAAATCAAATAAACAGATAATTTTGTCCACTGAAGTCCACTGAAGCAGAAAATGACAAAAAGTTATTTTATTTTAACTTTATATTCATATTTTAATTTATATTGTTGTTTTATTTTATTTAAGAAGACTAAGGTCTTAAGACTATAAATTATTTTACCTACTCAAATGAGTTTTATTTTGTTAAATAACAACGCATATTGATGATAGTTGAAAATTATTTTTTCTTGTTCAAATTTATTGTTGTATTAATATTTACTAAATATTTAAAAATTAATCTTAAAAATACTCGCGAAGATTTTGGAGTGAATTGGAAAAATGGGGGATGGGGGGGGGGGTGGACTTCACACGCGTATTTTAAGCTGATTAGTTTTTAAATCGATAGCTTCCAAAATGATCAGCTTAATAATTTCCATAAGACCTATTGTATTTATTTTATCCTACGTAGTCATATACTATTATATTGCGTCTTTTTTTTTTATATAATATGACTATAGACTTCTAAAGTATGATGATGGTCATGTCCGATGCATAACTGCATACGAGAGTTTTGCAGCGTTTGTGTTCAGAAAATCATATCTGTTACAGAAGAGGTATATTAAGGTCCGCCGTTAAGCCGTAACTTTTGGTCAGGAATTGCAATTCAACGATGTTAGCATGACGTGAACGTTTAAGCTATTACACATGAGTACTTGACACATGAATACACATATACGTTAATATTATTAAAGCACAGACTTCACGAATCAATTAACGACTATTGTAATCACGACGAATGCTTGAAACTTTCTCGTGATTATTAAGTATTTGCTTATCTTAATGAATTTGGCATAAATTCTGTCATTACATTTTTCGTATTTATAATACAGCTCACATGATTGGATAATACATTTCTTTCTATAATTTATAAGTTAGCGTTTAAAATATAACACGATGATTAACGTATAATAATATGGTAGTGCCTTAGGTACCTAGTGGTATTCGCAGAATTTATATTGAAAATGACTAACATTATTATGCTCGAAAAAAAATATATAGGTATCTGGTATATACTATAAAATACTTCTTTCAGATAAATTAAATTGTATGATGATTCTCAATAATTATTTGATAGGATGTTCTTACGTAGGTACCTACTATTTTGTAACGTCATAAACTTATTAACATAAAGATTTTATAAAATAAAATTGATTATATTATTATATATCTAATTAAAATTAATATCTTGTTTATTCATAGGTTACTAAAAAAAAAAAATTACAACAAGTATGATTTCACAAGTTTAATTCACGTGAATCAAGTTCCTATATATTATATTTTCTGTGATTTTTTTTGTGTGGGTACTTATTTTTTTTTACAAGAACAAGGTCCAAGTATATAGTTTATGGCTAACACAGTACACGTCATACCAAAATATGGTAAAATAAATTGAGCTTATTTTATAACACCATACTATTATACGTCGTTACGGCAACTGTTTTACATTTTTTCCCGTAAATATAATTCATTGAGTATAATATTTTTTACTATTTATATGTCTATTTTACCTTTAGAAATATCTCTGCTTTATACATTTCTTTGTTAAAAATTTTATACGAATTGGATGAGTATTATTGCAGGTACTCTTGGAACAGTAATATATATAGTATATGTTGTTCCAAGAGTATAATATTTTTTACTTAACCTAAAATTTTAGATTATAAAGTTTTAACATTTTAACTTTAAATTAATTGATTGTTAAGATTTCTACTTTTCATTTCACCAATGGCTGATTTATATAGTTATATTTCTATGTATATTTTACATATAAGTTTATTACAATGAATAATCAAAATCAATCGAAAATTAATGACATGATTTCCGAACGGAATATAAAATACGGCTTGCATTGATCAAAGCAGCATTGTATAATGATGTATTAATGCATTATACCGATTACCGAATAAACAAGTCTGAATGCGATGGAAATAAGAAATACATCGGTAAAAAGAATTTTGATCAATTTAATTTAGACTATAATATATTGTAATAATTTCAACGCAATTTAAAATTTAATAGTTTTGTTCTTCATAAAAATAATTTACTATCAACGATTTTGAACGATTATTGAATATTGTATATAATTATTTAGGTATAGTGTATAATATGTTTAATAATACGTGATTGGCTTATTCAAATGTAAAATCATAATACCTTGATAGGTAGATACGGATTTTTTTTTTCAATATTTTAAAAATAGTGTTATGACTATAAAATATATAATAATATCCATGATTAACCTTGTATTAAAATCAATTTTTCAGTTTTAAGAATACAATTTTAAAAGTTGTATTTTAAAAAAAAATTGTCATAATTATTTGTTAAAATATTCAATTTGACCAAAATCCTTATGAAAACATCCGAATAATAATACGCACAGTATTGTTAGAATTGTGTTTGTTTAACCTTGTTTTCAAAAGTCTGAGAATAAAAACTGTTCAGTAATAAAATAAGAAAAAATAATATCATTAAAATATTCTATATTTAGCCGAAAAATGAGTTATATTTGTGAAAAGTTTCATCTCTGGTACCTAACTAGTATGTGATGATTTCGAATCTTTAGTTTTACAAATCATTCTTTGAAATAGGTACAACAAAATAATTAAAAAGTATTTCAGTAAAAATTGGCTGCGTAACATACGCTATGCTAATTTTCAAGTTTCACCTTAAAAAAAAGTAAAACTTCATATCCATCAGTTTCGCACAATGTGTAGGTTACCTACCCTTTTATATTTGACTTGAAAATGAGTTTTGGAATAAAAATATCAGAACACAAATGAGCGGGCAATAGACAAAATATCTATTTTATTGTATTTCCACATGTTTTTTACTCACGACTTTTTGCATTCTTACGTTTCTTAATTATTATGAGTTAGGTATAACTATAATTTTTTTTTTGTAGCTTTCATTATTTTGTCATAATCTTGTTAAGCGAACTAGGCATCAGAAATGTATTTGTATTTCTTATATTACTTATATGTCAAACAAAAAGTAAAATAAATAATTAAATATTTATTTAGCAAATTGAAAATGTAGTTTTAAATTACTTGAATAGTAAACATTTACCAATTTAATAGTCTACTAGTATAATTTAATCGATACCTGTAGATAAGATAAAGTAATACAATTTAATTAGATTGGTAACTTAAAAGGTGTAAACGTTTTCCCTGCAGCCTCTGGACACGGCGGCGTCTAGCGTCACTTCCGGTCCGGACAAAGTCGGCGTCTGACGCGGCCATCATGTTCCACTATTTGACGCTGCATAGAAACCACATCTTAAAGAAACGTTTTCCTGCAGGGTCAGACAGTGGAACAGCACGGCGATTAGACGCCAACTGTATGTCCCTGAACGAAGCTAGACATCCGTGGAGAAGACGTTGCAGGAAAAACATATTATCTTTAAAGAATTTAAGATAAATACTCGAGATGGGTGGACAAGACCTAAGAAATTAGAGGAAAAATTAAAATTTGTGGATTGTCAATATAATTCATAATGGACGGTTAAAAGCTTTATTAATGTTATTATTGAACTTCGATTTTTTATAAATTGTTTCGTGTTATACTTACTACTATATTTTGTAAATAACGACGGGATTAATAATGAGTCATATGAATTCGTGCCATTGAATTGTTAAACAATATTATATTTAAAAGGAATTCATTTTATACACAATATGTTTCTAAATATACGAGTCCATTTTAATCAAATATTAATCATTATATACAGGGTTAATTAATGCATATGCTACTAATAGTTATTTTTAATGACGACATTAAATATAATATCTTGATGAAAAAAAATCCAAACATAATAATGTGTATCATATTTTTATATATTTTTAAATTGAGTTTTGGGCTTATAATATTATTTTGGTGGTTGTAACAATGGTCTGTTTAATTGAATATGTAAATTACTACTAGAGAATGAGCTATATGAAATCAGCAATCTAGAAGTAAATTAATTTGTATACCTATAAGGAGAAGAATGGTGTAGTGGTGTTTTTACAATTAACACTGATAACTATATAATTATATTGGTATGGATAGAGACTTCAAGCTCTTGCAAAAGTAAATTGCTTTAAAAAACAATTAAATATACACTAAAATATGCTCTAAAAACCTTTTATGTATTGAACAATTAATTATTTTCATTTTATTTAATTATTTAAACATGGCCGTCAGTCGAAAATACATCTTTAAACTCGGCAACAAAACTTTGTTACCGGCTTCTCGTCGGTTGTTCTATGTCTTCGCAAGTGTGTACACAACTACACAAGTGAACAAGAGAGACGGCTGTTAACTACACGAAGTTTTTATATAATTTATAATAACGGAATGTGGTCAATATAATATCGATCGTTATTTGTTATCGTTGGAAAATACGAGCAATATCGCGGAAAATACTATCAATTAATTTTTCTACGATAACGCGTTCGACTTGATGCCATTGGCGCGTATGCTATTGAACAACATAAATCAAAAACGTGCGTATGATATAAGTGGCGTACAATACATCACGCACAAATGCACAATATAACGAGCCTACGAGCGACGTAAGACGTTTTAAAAAGAAAAGTTTGTTGTTGAATAAATTTGATTTTAAATTACATTTTCAGTTTTCTAAAAACACTTAAAAATTAAATATTGCTAAAATATGCTCAAAAAAGCAAGATAATGCATAAATATGCTCTAATCAGCAAAAACCTTAAAATATGCAAAATTAAATGTTGGATTTAGATTCCTAGTATTCCAAACATGATTTTTATTTGACTGCTATTGAACCATCCAAAAAAACCATGCAAACTTGATAATAAAATACAATACCTGTATGCTATTGAAAATATAAATTATCGTCTCAAAAGTGATTTAACTGATATGATTAATTGTTACATCCTCATAGAATATTATTAGTGTTGAATAATTGTATCAGTAAAAATCTGAAAACAATTTTTTTTTAAATAAAAATTTGCTTTTTTATTTAATGTCTGCAGTTATTTATGTTGTAATATTGAAATATATAAATCATCGTATTCATAAATCTCGAGACTAGGCAAATAACGTTTTTATTGTTATGATGTTCGAATGTATTTTATACTGTCATTATAAATTGGTATTAATTAAATATAATTCTATCTTCAATCTTCATACAAATACGTTTTATCCAATAGGAATAGGGTTGTTGATATTCAAAAACTCAATTTTTAAAAAATGATACATCGTCGTGTCGTTGATAAGGAAAAACCTCCAATGTGACATAACTAAATTTTTTAGTTGTCAAAAAACGTATTTATAAATTACCTATTTACCTAACTATTATTCCATTTAGCTAAAAAATATTCATATAATGTTCATGAAATGAAAAATGTTTACATTATTATAATTATGATTATACAATTTTTAAATAAAAAAATTTTCACATACCTACCTAGTACATTTTAAAATTTAAAAACCACAGGAGATTTGTAGGTATTCAAGTTGTCGTCACTTGTTACGAATATGATATCAACATTTTCACATGTGAGGTTATGTATTTTATATTTCATTAATAATAAAATAAAGATAAAATATAAGTGTTTTTTTATATTAAATCTGATTTTTTTCTAAATTCAAAGGTACAAAAACCTCAATTCGCAAACTCTGCATAGGAGGTTTTTATTCGTCAATGACGTCATACACAACGTTTACAAAATAATCCTGCTTGAAAACTCTTATTATCGAACGATCTTTTTGAGAATCCTCGTAAACGATTTTTAAGAGATAATGGATAGCAATTAAATTACTAAAGGTAATAATATGATTAGAAATCTCCACCGGGAGACGTTAACCATCAAATAGATTGTATTTACTTTTTTTTTTTGTAAATAATATCCCATATTTTACTTATTTTATTTTATTTGCATACATAGTTGTAAATATTTTCCATGTCCCTATAAATGTCACTGTAATTATTCATTGCTTAATAAACTTTTATTTACCATGCCGTTTTTTAGGAAATACATTTTTATCATTTACTTTACGGTTGAAAAAGTTATTGGAGCAGTGTTGTTGCCAAAAAATAAATATACTATGGAAACAAATTAAATAAGTTGTGGTATATTTCAGGTCAATTATTTTTATTGATTACAAGGGGATAGAAATTAAACAGAATGTTATTATTACTTAAACACAATAAATAACATTTTAACTTAAATTCATTACTATAAAATAATAACTATAATGAGTTATAAATCATATGTACCCATATTTGAGCATATTTTTTGTTAAAAAGTTGTTTTCTCTTGGCTTTAATCTAAAAATTGAATTTATTATTATACTACATTCATAAAAAAATATGATTTAATTAAACGACAAACGGTAATTATCAAAATTTGTTTTAAACTCTCAAAAAAATATTTTCATCAATAAAATAAATAATATGTATTTACTTAATGATGTATGTATTTAGAAGCCATTTATTGATAATTATAAAAAAAATTGCCCTGTATGAAATAATTTAAGTTTTTCATAAATTATATACTTTTAATATGGTGGTTTAAGTACATCTAGTACCTATTGTTATTGATTAATGTGATAAATTAATAACTATACACATATGTCTACATGTGTACCTAATTGCAAAGTGTATAAATAAAATTAAAATACAGCATACAATTTGGTATAAAGTTTTTATATAGGTCTATTATATTATATATTTTAATATAAGTCAATATAATGTTATAAATAATTTATTAATTTACTTAGAAAACACAATAGCCGTGCATAAGAATTTTAAGTCTTTAGCGTTATTAAATGAATTAGTTAATTAGTACCTCACCAATTCGTATAATATAGTTAAAATTATTTTAAGATTGCAAGAAGTAAACATTTATACATTTTGTGTATTTGTTAATGTATAATAAAACGAAAGAAACCCGTTAGGTTCTATAAATTATAATATTACACTACCTACAATTAATTGAAAATTAACTTAATTCTGTAAACGGTAGAAAATGTTTAGTAATAATACAATTATTAGAACTATAATAACTGTTTGATAAAAATAACTTGCAGTTTTTATGATTACAATTTATACACCTTAAGTTTATATTATCCGAGGAATACGTTCATAGTTAAAATACAACAAAATATACACTTTTGAGTTTTCAGCTAAATCACTTATATCCAATGAAAAAAAAAACGGTGTATTGTGTATAATTATTTAACAAGTTTATGTAAATGCAAAGTTTTATATTATATTATTATTATTATTATTAGAAATTTTTTATATTCATGCCATCAATAGCTGGTAGTACCTATACATACTGAACATAATTTTATTTAATTGATTGTGATATTATACCATAACACTTACTAATAGGTAAATTGCTTGTCCAATGCGTATAGTATGTTATCGTATATACACGCAAATTGTGCAACCATTAATTCCATTTTTCAACACGATGAATCGTGTTATTAAAAAATGAACCACGAACACAAAATATTATCGAAAACGTGTATCAAATTTGTATTAGTCCATAATATTGAAAACCATTTACCGACATCGAATTGCATTAACGCCGTGTCAAAAAGGGTGTAAAGCTTTGCATTTGTAAATATAATATAATAAACTCACTTTGGTACAGTTCTGAATAAAGCTTTGGCAGTGTGCCGGTTTTGTATATTAAGTGTAGTATGGGACAACGGACAGACTGAAATTTCCGGTGCGCAATTTTATTTTCTGTGTGGTTCATCTATAATACTGTATATAATAGATAGTAAGTAATGTATCTGGGAATACACTGGGGAACCATTTTTATTTTCACAATTTTACAACATTTTAAATACAAATTTGCTCCAATAAATTACTTAAATAATAATTACAATACATTTTATAGAAAATAAATACCCGATTAAACAGGACGATCTATTATAGCAATGAAACTATTATTATAACTATTTCCAAACATTTAGTTGTTTTAAAAATCGCATTAAAAGTTTATCAAACGTTTTATAAAAGATTTTTTAACAATTT
Source organism: Sitobion miscanthi (assembly GCA_008086715.1). Taxonomy (NCBI): domain Eukaryota; kingdom Metazoa; phylum Arthropoda; class Insecta; order Hemiptera; family Aphididae; genus Sitobion; species Sitobion miscanthi. The sequence goes on from CM017802.1 coordinate 26,312,161, forward strand.
TATTTAATTAGTTTATTAATATCTTCAATAAATATTAATAGTAGTATCTATATGCATAATTATATCTATAAATCAAATACCCTTATATATATTTTTTCTCAAAATTCTATATTATGCCATCTGTTTCAATTAAAACAATAAGCTTAAGTGGTAAAAATAATAAATAATGACATAGAAAAAGAAGACAAAGAGAAGAGGCCTTCCAGCGGAGGTATTTTAACGTGAGACATATATACAAATAATATATATTATAATATACTATATTTATTAAATATTAATATATTAAAAACAATACATTATTCTGTTTTATAAAAAATCTTTTTTTTTTTAAATTTCTATGTATTATATAATTATATTTGTAAAACACACATTTTTAGCTACTAATACATATATAATACGGTAACTTGATATTATTAATTAGAATTTTGATATAAGTAAATTGTTTTCCTTATTTTAATATTATATAAAATGTGATAATATTTTTATTTTCGAGATATGATTTAAAATATTAAGTCAGAGGTATTTTTTCTATTATAAGAAAAATATTTAATTAATTTACGGTGAAAAATATCATAAATATAAGTCAGTACAATACTTCAATAGGTATTACAAGTTTACAACCTATTCTATATTAGTTTCAACAACTTGGAAATAACTATACTACTGTTGAAATAGAAATTAAAACGAAACAAACTAAAAACTAATACAAGCTATGCAAATTTAGTTGGTAACGTCTTTTAAAAATCATATTTCAAATATTATATATTATAGTCAAGATAAAGCTATTGGTTGCGCATCGAAACTTTGTATCGTAAGTGAACAATTATAAATATATAATGTAAATTTAGATTAATTAAAATATATATTTTTTTTTTGTTGTTATAAAACAATTTGACCTAGTTTTTTTATTTTATAAATTGTTTTCACGCTTCAGATAATTATGTCCAACATAACTTTTTTACCAAGTGAAAGCCACTCATTATTATGTACACGAATATTACCAGAATAACAATATAATGTTTATTTTCCCGAAAATGTTGATGGTCGATTATTCGAATAATAGATGTTCACTTATTTCCTATAACCACTGCCGTTTTAGTAAATTTAGTAAATAAATAAATTAATGGTATTCGTTTGTAACTGGTACACCTACCTATAAATATTTATTTGCATTCAAATATACATGTGCACATTTAACTTCGTTAAGTTTATATTTTCATGTTTTGTATTATTGCCTATAATAATGATGAATTACGGAATAACACTTGACCAAATATGAATTATCATTGAAGTCGCAATTGAAACATGAAGTTTAAATTTTATTTATTTTATCATTTACGATTCACATTGGGTTTATTTGTTTATTATAACTATACACATAATTGATATAAAGTTAATTTATTTATCTCGTAAGTATAATGGAAATTGTTTGGTCAGTGGTAACCCAAGTATATACTTTAAAATTCCTAACTTAAAATCTCTGAAAGGTTCATGGATGTGGCAACAGTCATACAAGGGAACATTGGTACAAAGATTATTTTAATTTGTAAGAGTAATATTACTGTCAATTATTTTAAATCCATAATATATGACAAATAATTTTTAAGCTTATAAAGAAATCATCGCATACGTCAACCCACGTTTATTTTTGAACTTAAAGTTTAAAACTTTTAATTTTTATCTGAAATACTTAGAAACAGTTTGAGAATTCAAAAATAATACAACCGAAGTAATAGAAATCGGAAATAACAGTACGATACCTAATTAAAGATTATAGCTATTTAAAATTTTCGCGATCTGTAATTTTAATTTGTTCTTGTCTTTATTCAAAAACAGCATTCTAATCTACGTGATAATTACACAATATATTATTAAAAATATTTTTTTTTCTTGAAGATTCTGTGTATATCAAACTTAAAGAATTTTTTTTATTCAGTAATTAGTTTTTTGGCAATACAAAGCTATTTTATTATTTCTATTATACTTCCATTCCCTATTAAAATTGCTATTTAAAAATAATTAGTGATAACAATGAGATTTTTTATTTAAATGTATTGATTAAAATATACCTAAAGCATTTATAAGAAAAATGATTGTTAATTTAATCTGGCGTTTCTTAAATGAAGTATGGTATGATCCATTTCTTCATATTTTTTTTTAACATTTGATTATTATTATTAAGTATTAACTATAAAAAAATACACTAACTAACTAATATATACAGAGAAGTTAGGTGGGAGAACATTTGTAAACTTCAGTGGTTGTCTTAAAATTTGTTAATAATGATAAATCATTACATTTAAAAACGATTTCATATGGAAATCTGTTTACATAAAACTGTAAATTGGTTTGCTTTTTGATTCTAATCGAAGTGAGAAATTCGTTTCACATTTATGTTTATTTTTCATTTTCTGTAAACATTATTTTGGTACAATGTTTCATCTAGTATTTACCTCAGAGTACCTCTATAGTTTGGCAATTGCGTATTCTAGAGAAACCTTTTTGGTTTTATTAGAGTTCCGCTTAAGGTTAATTTTAGAGTTCAATGATTTATCGTTGTTAGACCCTGAACCATGTCTAGATTTTTTTACGCTGTTACCCTCAAAAACAACTATGTTAATTGAAAATATATACTTGTCCAAAGTACAGTAAATTTATAATCTATATATGTGCTGCAATAAAAACTGACTGAGATTTTTTGCTGCGTGGAAAAGTGTTCGTCAAAAACACCGATCTTTAACCATTTAACCCGAAACTGGTGTAACGAGACAGTTATAATCTTGTTCAAACTTAAATTATTTTTTGTATGTATATTGCATATTATCCAAGCCATTGTGTACACAGTACACTATATTATTAATAGAAGAAAATTCAATATAAACTTCTAAATATTATTAATTAGAACTTTAATGGTCAAGACTAAGTTACCATTTGATGATAATCCCTGACACATATTCAAACAGACAAATGACCAATAAATTAAAAGCCATGTTTGTGTTCCTTACTTGATATAACTTATTTTACCGCGTTTGTTCATAGTTCGTCGGTACTCAGTAGCAATTACTTCATATTATATTTATTTGATTATAACCCAATGTTAAATAATGAGTGTTATTCTTACAGTGGATAAACATCAAAGTTATTTGTTTGCTTCTGATTAATTAATACTCTTTAAGTGAATTAATTGACTTAGTACCGAGTCGTGTTCAGTGCCTTTTGTTAAAAATAATTCTGTTGTTATCATAATGAACAAAAAATATGATCATGTATTATTATTTATTCCGCGAATCAGTGTTAGGTGATTAGGGATAACAATTTTAAATTTTGTACAACAATAAGTTTCCGTTGAAAGTTTATTGACATCGCCAGTCAAATTATTGAACGTTTTTTTTTTTTGTCATATTTGTTTTTTATTTGTAAAATCTGTATAAAATTATAATTACAATAAGCACAATGGAGGGGAAACAATTATAGGTCATTGATCAAGGTTGGCTTGAAGAATTGAACGTTAACGCGAATACTTTGGAATATATTCCAAGTTATAATCTCAAATCTCATCACATTCGTAAAAAAGTGTCAAGGTTAATTTTTACTTAATTAGAGAATTTTGTATAATTATATACAATATATATATATATACATTTATTTTAACTTAAGAATGATGAAATAAAGACATTGATTATTACTAAACTTAATTATTTCACAAAAATTCAACTCATATGCAGCGCAAATGCCACAAAATACATTTTAAACGAGCAATTTATTTTTATGTTTGTGTTTTTCAAACACATTTATAACATTGTTTAAGAAAAAAAAATATATTATAGTACCAATAGGTATAGTGTTGTTGATTTTTAAGAACAGTGAGTGAGTTGAACATATATGGATGCATTAGAAAATAAATTATTACCAAAAAGTCTTGAAGGGATGTTTTGTAGCTTTAAAGTGCAGGTGCATATTTTAATTAAGAAATTGGCAAGCTTTGTAATATTCAAGTACCTATTTTTTAATATTTTTTTTTACGAATCTATGTATATTAAATACTCATATTTTGATATTTTTTAATATTGGCTAGTACCGTTCACTTTGAATAGAATTGTAATAGAATTATTTATTTATTTGAGTTAAATGTATTTCTATTTTTTTGTTTTGAATAGGTAATGAATATTAATGTTAGAATGAAAAAATGAATAACAACAATCGTAACTATAGTTACCATAATATATATATATATATACTATTTATATAATATGTAGGTATTTGTAACTACCGATGAACGGACACAACGGGGATATAAGATGTTATAAACTTATGTATAGAAACCTAAGACTCAATAAGCTTATAGATTTCAAAATACTAAGTTTGATTGTTTGTACCTAATATCATATAGGTGATCGATACCAAAAACCTTTGACACAATTCAATAGTTTTTAAAACTGCGGTTAATATTTTATTACTCCAGTAAAATTATAGAAGTTTTGAAATTATATTTATGTCATGTAATGTGGCAGTAAAAAATATTTGAACCAATAAAATGGCTGATCTGTTTATACAAATGAAAAATTCAGTTAAAAATTTTTGATAGGTATATTATGTCTTAGGAATTTTTCTATTATAAGAATAGAACCAATAAAAATAAGTAGTAATAATTACTGAATTCACAACATAGAAAAACATTTAATGTTATATTATATTAGTTGTATGTACATTTAAAGTTCATAAAAATCAATGTAGCGATGTAAAATTATATTTAACAGAATTTTAGTATTGTCTCACTGTTGTGTACAAAACGTCATGAAAAACGGTTGTAATAATATTATTTATTACAATAAGGCTTTGTTGTAACGTGTGACCTATAAATATAATAATACCGTCTGAACCATTTTTTAATTGACTTTTAATGTATTTTAAAATATTATGTACACTCACACACAAATATTAATGAATTGTTATTATTAAAATATTTAATAGTTTATTTTTTTGGTTTGAAATTCGTATTGCTTATACATTACTTATATTTGTATATATCTACTATATAGTACGAGTGTTATAAGTTCGTATTAAAAAAAATAAATAATAACTCATAACTTTATTTTTGACGCAAAACCACATTGGTTGTATTCTGCACTTATACAACATAAAAATATATAAATATTAAATTACAAATATTCTAGTACTATGTCACACCTTGAAAAATTGCAATTTTTCAAATCACCATTATCATTATTTATAATTTGATTCTTATTATAAATCATAAATTAATGTTCATAATATAAATTTAAAATGAAAAACATTTAAACAAGCTTGTTCATCGAATATACTTTACTTACATGTTATTCTGAATAGAGTATAGTTCATAAATTTCTTTAATTCATTTTTTATTTTCAAATGAACTTGAATAGGTACTTGATGTGTTCCATTACATTTGTAAACAACTTCATTAGTTTATAATATTGTTAAGTTTTATTTATTGTTTTTATAAAAAAACAAAATAAAACATAATTCATTTTATCTCAACTCAGTCTTGTATAATTAATATACATTTTTGTTATTAATTGTACAAGTCATATTATAAAGTCGATAGCTAAGTAATTCAATATATGCTGATACAGTTATTTAATAAAACTTTTAAAATAAGTGTCAATGAGAGAGAACAATTAAAAAATAATAATAAAATAAAACCGGGTAAATCTATCTGCTGTATAGTAGATTTTGGAAAGTGGAGATCAAGGAAAAATGATGAACGGGAAAGGCTATCCCGGAAGGAAAATATGTCAAGCATAATCAGAAACCGAAGACTTCGGTGGGCTGTACATGCTTTGAAAAGCCGGAATCAACTCATAAGGATGGTCATGGATGAGGAGCCAGTTAGGAAAATACGACTGGGGACACCCAAATTGAGGCGGGAAGATGTTAAGAAAAAAGACGTGGAGGCACTGAATGGAGGACTGGATTGGAAAGCACGAGCGGCTGATAGGGAAGGCTGGAGAATTATATATGTGACGGGATGGTCTTAATGGGCGAAAAACCCAAGAAGAAGAAGTATAGTAGATTTTGAGTTTACCTGGTAATTGAATACAACTCCCCCCCCACCAACCTCTTATCGTTATATGATATATGATTACAATAATAAATTATATTATGTATAATTGTTGAAATTATTGTCGTTTATATATTTTTAGTACCTATACCATAATATGTTATTTGATGTTTTCACTAAGTATTACCCGATTCAGTGTCTGACATTTTGTGAAAGCTGTGGTGTTAAAACATATATTTGCTCGTTTCATTTCAGGTCGAAATGATCAGTTCCTCTTTCGGAGGCATTAAATATTGTCGGTAGTTGTATTTGTATAGTTGGTTTTTCGATCCAATATGATTATACGGGGAACTGACCGTTTCGTGTACAAACCAACTACCAAGGGGCCTTTGACGTGTTCGTTTTGGAGATGGCTTAGGTATATTACCTATATTTATTTATTTTTGGCTGTAGAAATTATGTAATAAGCTCATGTTCAAGGAAAAACTATGTTTACATCGTGCACTTTGAAGTTTAAATTTAAATAACTTGAACTCATTATACAATTAAGTAACAGTATGTCATGCGATTTCAACTTCAATCATTCAGCTTACGTGACTTAGCGTAGTTCTATATTATATGGCCACAATTTACCCACTGTGCTATTCGACTCGACTTAAATAATTATGAATTTATGATACAGATATTATATTTACAGTTATACATAATATTAACCCGGTAACTCCCACATCTGATTTTGGTATTAAATCATAAGGAATTATGTTAATAACTATTTTTTCTACAGTGAAAAAAATAAATATTTTCTTTTTTAAACCGTGAAATTTATTGTTCTATAAATTAAATTATTTTATATATATTTTTTGTCATTATAATATTTTTTAATTACTCGGTATAGTTTATCCTAATACTTCCATAATTGTATGAGTATATCTACTTTAATGTTGTAACAATATTAATATCATTGTTTTAATTAACTTATTATAATAATAATTTGGATTATTTATGTGATTTTAACCTATAAATACCAACCGATATGTTTTGGTGATATAGAATCTTCGTACAGTACAATGTTACATTTTATTAATCGAACATATTATTATAAACTTGATAATACAAAATTGAATATGATTTAAATGGATATGACGGTTAATGATAATACTTATATGTGTAGAGAAATACTCAAATATATTAAGTATTCAAATGAAATTTTAATTCGTCTAGGCAATTTATATAATTTTAATTATAAATGCAAAACACATTATCAACAGAGTGGTAATTTGTATACACGATTTTAATTACGAATCAAATTGTTGAGTAAATTTGTTTTGGTGTTTATTATATTGGTGAAACACGTTTGAACACTTACCCTGCCGTTTATCTGAAATCCGCAAAACGTCAGAAGACAGTTTTTTTTTCTAAAACAGTATAACACGTTTAAGCACTAAAAGATAAAAGACCTACTTATTGTACTACTTATTATTTAGAGTATATATTGTATACCTATACACTAAATATATGTGTATAAGCTATTCTATAGATAAATATAAATGACAAATTGTTACTAAATATCTTGTTATGTAAATTGCAACTAAATTTTAAACATAAAAATATGTTAAAACACCATGAAATAATAAATAAAATAATTCACTTGGAACTTAGAAGTTAGAAATTAAAAAAAATATATATGTGAACATTGTGTTTATATAATGAACATTATAGGTAAGTACATAAAAACAGTCGTAAAACTATTTTTTGTTAGTTAACTATAACAATAAATAATATTACAGAATCATAGGTATTCGTAGAACAATACTCAAGGGACCAGCGGAATACCTATAAGGTGTAAAGAAAAAATGTAATAGTTAAATAGCATTAAAAAAAATCGATATATATATATATATATATAAATTAAAAGATTTTAGATTGTAGATTGAAACTTTATGTATTTCTTTATAATTTTCACTGCATCTGTTCTGATGTAGTAATAAGTAATGTTTATAAAATTAATACTTTTGAAGTTGATACTGAATTAAATAGATGATTAAATTCCTAAAAATTCACTGGGGTAAAAATAATATAGATTCTAAAACCATTCATACTGATGCTGTATTCAATTTAATAAAATAAAGGGAATAATAAATAGTAAATCATAAAACTTTGACTAAGATAATATGTATGTTATGTATATGTGTATTACATTTGAAAAATCACCTTGTTCCTAAAATATATAATACAATCACTGTACCTAATATAATATTATAATGATATATGTAATATGTTATGTATAATACCTTTATGATATAATATGAATATATCATATTATTGATTAAAAATACTAGTATTTATAATCAATGGTTATACCTATGTTCCAATCATTATCTTGAACTTTTACAGTATGCAATTTGGTTGGAAGGTCAGTCGTTATAATCTTAAATAGTTGTGTTACATATTTTTTATCGTAGTTTTTTCAAGGCGCATTTCACCAAAGACCCATACCTTTATTATTTCAATACACTCGAAGACACTTACTCTTTATTCAGTAAGGAAAAAATAATTCACAAACTAAATACTGTATAAAAATAAAAACTGGTCAAACGTGAATAATTGGAATCTGTCGATATTATTGATCAAATTGAAATAGCTCAACATTTTAATAATTTATAATACAAACAAAAATATTATATATTTTGTATTTTAAACGCATAATTCCATTGTATTGTATATCTTAGTTTGGCTTTTTTGTAACTTTAAAATAGGCAATTTAAGATCCATAAATAAAAATAGACGCAAATAAGGAATAATCATCGAAATACTGCATAGAGACAATTATGGTTCTCAAATCAAGTGTACACTAAGATGTGTTTATTATTTGTTAATTTTTAAATAATAAACCAAATGATTAATGGTAATAATAATATCGGCCTAATATTTGGAGAAGTACATGTTGAGAGTTGTACCTATATAGTTAAACCAAACCATAGACAATAGTGTTATTGGTATGTATGCATAATAATGTAAGTTATCTTGTCTGCAGCGAGTAGGCCACTGTTTCTCTAAAAAAATATAATAATTAAAGCTTCAAATAATTTAACTATATATTGCTAAACTGAAAACTTTACACAAACACTAACATACTATTTTAAGTTGGTTTGTAAACTTGGCCAATATCCATGGATATATCGATAGTGGATACCTATAGTTTATTATGTTTTCGCAATTTTGTTGTGTTCCTATTGTTTTGTTAACTAATGAAAGCTAAATAAATGTATAATGCCAACATGCTATTGGTAAACATTTAAAATTAACAAAAACTGTTTTATTTATTTTTATAGGTGACCAAAGGCGAGTTACTAGTCCCGTATTTTATGCAAGTTTGAGCGCCAGCTTATTATTCTCGTTTAGATAGGATATATAAAGGTTAAAACATTATACAAATAAATGTATTGGAAGAAGTCAACCAATAAATAAGCCAACCCGTTTTTCAGATATAACGTCTACCAAATGGGGTTACATAAAAATAAAGAAATGTTATTTATCATTGCCAATCTTTACCAGATATCTGTGAGGCCATAAATAGTAACACTCTATAGGCGTTCCGAATTCCAATTGATACGTTAGAACCACTATACAAAGAAAACAAACCAATAAAATAGATTTATATGTGAATTGTAGGTATAAGCGGTGAAAAGAGCTATCAAAATTAAGAACGGTGTTTAAAATCGATGTTTACGTTGTTTCGATTTCGGAACGTTTAAAAAAAAGTATCCTCGTTCAATTAGACTGAAAACAATAAATCCCACCAATGCTTGTGTCACTAAAATTGTAATTTAAATATTGTTATTTTATCTCTGGACTGTTTAAATATGATTGATTCTAATGATTATTGTTTTTATTTTATTTTTAGAAACAAAATTATTAATATACCTATATTACAATATTAACAGAATTGATTTTCAATTAATTATTGTTTGATAATTTTAATTTTGTAAAGCTAGTTGGGAATGTTTTCGTTTATACGATGTGACTTAACGTAGCCACATAAAACATTGTGCAACGCTACGGCAGAGTCACCGCGAACAACTATGGAATTTGATTACAATATGTACGATGTACCAACTACCTCACCAATATATCATCTAAATTTAAAGCGAGCTACCTATTACATAGATTACTATTAATAACATTTACCAGATAAATCCAGCTTACTGATCAATATGCAACATACGTACATATAAATTCGTGTATTGTAATGTTAGGCTAATAGATTTATGATAAGTACGATTCGGTCGGTGAAAATTAGGTAATTTATGTAAAATTAAAATAAGTCCGTAAGTCGAAAGGTTAACGACTCATTGCATACGAAAAACGATTTTGTGCTAAGGCGGTCCGTCAGCCAATGTCTTTAAGTATATTCTATTACATATATTTTATTTTTCTATTTGTATTAGTAATACGCGTGGGGGTAGGATGAACTAATATTTGCCAACAACAAATCATATATATATTTAATAATAATTATCAATTATAAATTATTATAATATTACCTACGGTTAATGATGACGTATAACTGTATAAGTCAATTATATATATATATATATATATATACTGCATACGTACCTTAGAATTATATGATTATATGAATATGTTTCTCGTAGCTTAAAATGTAATATTGCGTACGGTAAATAATAGTATACGTTATACGAAAAGTTTCAATTCCTTACAAATACTATATTTTGAACTGATCCCAAGTACATAGAATCGTTATTTTTCGTTTTAGTATCAAATTTTATCAACATCCGAATTTCAAATGTCTGTACAAAACCAATAAGGTGCATATATATTTTTGAGATACTTATGTTTTTGTAAGAGCAACTTATGATGACTAACCAACCGTGAATCAAAATGTTAAGCCTTAGTTTTTGATATTTTTTTGTCTGTTTGTAGAGGGGAGGAATACGGTTGGAACGGTTGGCTGAAACACGTTGCAAGGATTTGTAGCTAAAAATCCCGGGTGGTCACCCATCCGAGAGCTAGCAACACTGGCCGATGCGTACACTCAGAGTGTTTCCGTAGTTGAGTGTACGGACCGCGCCGCACCAAGTCACTTTTGATATTTTTAAGTTGCTGTAAGAAAAACTTATGTGGGATTTTGTATTTCATTTGCAAGCTTTATTCTCCAATACAAAAATATGTCAACCAACAAAAACTGAAAGTCAGGAAAAAGGTATTTGTAGGAAAGCATTCAATGCAGTACATGCCTAATATAGTATTTGAAATTTACTCAAATACGTATTTAATACTTGAAAATGTATTTGAATACCAACACTCAATTTATTTACAACACAGTCTGCAAGTGGGCAACAATATTAACATAACTATGAAAATATGCATTATGATAACCTTATATAGCTCATGTATATAGACCATGTATGTTATGATAATTGATAAGATACCTTTATGAATATAGATTTCGGATGCTGTACGTCTATAAAAAAAAATATAAGAAATTAATTAAAAATAATGTAATAGACATTTTTAAAAATTATTAAAATGCGTTAAAAAGGTTACTAAATTTATATCTACATTTTTAACAGTATTTCAAATATAGTATAAACATAATATTATAATATAGGTAATTAATGATATAATACATTATCATTTCTAGGTGCATAATTGTTTTCTAGTTTTGCTGATAAGTTATTACTTATTGTCTATTGGCATTACATATGACGATGATTAATCGATTCTGAGTGAAGCTTGAAATTTATTGATGACAAAATATGTAGGTACTTGTATAGGGAATATGATTTATAATTTACCTTCGAAATTTGATAATATTATTTATGTTTTTAAAGCATTTTCGTGCATATTTCTTCCTGTAATACACATCTAGTTTTATTTTTACTTGGTTCTTTTAAATAATCAAACTATTAAATATTCAGATATGTTGTATACGTTTGTATAAAAAATATAGTTTAAATTCAGGATTTTTTTGTTTAAGATGTACCTATAGTTTTAGAAATTGCAGATACATATTATATACATTATTTATTCGACTTATTAGACTTGAAAATTATTGTGATTAGTTTTTTTTATTCGACTGAATAATGCCACAGTGGCTATCCTAGAAAATATATGTGTTTTCCAAGGAACTAAGTGTCCTCTAAAAACTGTTTCATGGGAGTTTAACCAATAAAAGCTGTTTTTGTGCTAACAAAATTACCATTTAAATGATCATCCACAAGCCAACATTAATTCCGTACGTGTTCTACTATTGCCGTTATAACATCACAAGCGTGGGCCATAAGTTAGCCACCAATGGCTGAATGCAATAATATAATAATACATAATTAATACTTAATATATAGAGTTTAGGTATATTATCGGCTAGAAGATTTTACAGTTTATATTGTTATTAAAAATTGTAAAATACTCCAGACACGTGGCTTTTATGTTGGTTTAAGATTTTTATAAGTTTTGTAAAATAAAAATTGCGATCAAACATTAGTAAAACAAATGAAACAAATAAAGCAAATATATTTACATTATACACCTATATTTCATATCAGCGTTTCTTAACCTGTGGTACTCATACCAGAGTATTGGTACTCGGAAAGCTCATAGGTGGTACTCGAAGAAAATCTCCCTTTATAAAAAAAAAATGGAACGGAATATGGATCATTATTTACAATAAATATTATTTAGTTTATTTAATATCAATAATAATATAAATACCTAATAATTTTACGTATTTAATTTTTTTGTTGTGCATTAAATGCTTATATTGTCATAAGTAGTTCCTAATGAAAACAAATTCCATACATGTAAAATGACGTATACATTTCTGATACTAAAAAAAAAAAAAGGTTATTTGGTCAAGTACTCAAGTGGTAAATGAAAATGTTCGAACTGTGTTGGTGGTATGCGGATATACAAAGGCTAAAAACCTCGCTGTTCTATCTTCTATATAAATTATAAACTAATGATTGCGGAAGGAACCTACCACAATTTTTATAGGAAAATATAATAGCTTTATTTTTAAAATCAATGATTATTCTGAATAATTTATGTGGTTCATATAAATCTCGGTGGTACAATTACTACTCCTTTCTATTGTTGCATAAGGCGTATAAATCGCTCTGATCCATAGCCATTATTTTCGTTTTTTCAAAAATCGTTTGATTACATCTGTGTTGTGGAGTCTTGACTATAGTGTACGGTGTATGTATGTATTTCATAGTTTATATATGTGTTTGTATAGATACATACACAGGATGACTTTTTTCAACAGCCGACACTCATTATTTGAAACATTAGAAACATTAATGTTTTTTTTTTTACACAACTTTAAGTAATTTCAAAACAATTTTTCCGACAAAATAATTATAATTTCTTGTTGCCATTTTGTATCGTTTTGTGTTTAAATGACAACATACATTTTACATTTTCTAATCTAATGCTAAATATTTTTCTTAGAATTTCGATTTAATAAAACTATATTTTAAATGAGTAGGTACTAGGTAGTTGGGTAATTATTATTGCTTGTATTTTATGTCCTGACCAGTGGAGTGTTAGAGTGATCCCCCAAAAAAAATTTTAGGATATTACTCCACTCATTAAAACTTAAAATACTTATAACTTGTATAATAGTTATATGTAATAAGTTATAACTAATTAAATACTCGTTTAAAATTCGATTTTTATACATTAACGTTCTCAGAAAAATACCTCGGCTTCGGAGTATGAAATTAAAAATGCATGTTGTTATTCAAAAAAGTAAAAGCATAAAAAAGTTATACGATAATGATTGGTAGAATATAACTTTTTTCAAAAATGGCGATTTGTTATGATTATTTAAATTATTTTTTAAAAATATTTTCAAAAACGTCAATATATCTGGAGATAATTTTTATCAGAAGACTATAAAAATTAATTTTAAACGAGTTATACATTGTTATTTGTTATACATGGTTAAATTTTTTTTTTGGGGGGGGTTTTGTGCTATTCACTTTTTGTATTAGCGCAAGTGAGACAAAATATATTTAATAACTATATGATATATTATAGTATTTAATTTCCTATGATTAACGTAACCTTAGTTTATTTCGAATGAAAAAAATGCTGAAATGTATGTAAATCAATCGATGAATCGTTAGAAAATCCGTCGATTCGCTACAACACAATATTATACTTCATACATCTTTGATAATAATATGCACCGGCTACCAATAATATGTAACTAAAGCTGAAAACCATAATACTATACTATACCAGTGGATAATAATTGTTATTTGTTTTCAATGGATAATATAATATGTATATAATCTAGGTACTATAGTCAACAACTGTTGGTGACCTTGTTGTTATTCTGGATTTGTTTTAATACTGTTTAGAGACGTCTATAATATTATGCTATGGCCACTAGGTATTTAAATTATTATACTGTACCTACGTCTTAATAATGGTCATTACGACGACGAATAAAATAATGCAACTAGAATTAGAATTGACCGCATACTACGATTTTATGATTGTTTGGATAATCTTCAGTTGTGTACGTCAAAAATCACGAAGGTTAGGCTACGGTGATAACTAATAACCGCGCGAGTTGTGCGAAAACTACGTTCACACCATATATACCTAATATAATATATATTTTGTACAGTTATATACTTATACTAGTTATACACATATAGTATTATAATATTATAACTATACCATAAACAAACGCTGCACAGCGGTGACCTTAAAATAAGTATGATCTGTTCGATTGTATAGGTATATATTTATTAAGTAAGTTCCTGCGTTTTATCCGAATAACTGCAGAGTATATAATATTTCTAATCCTAACACCGTTCGGAAAACTATGGTCGTTTTATTTCTCAAGACTTTTATAACGATAGTCTCTTAACAACACGTCGACACACACGTCTGAATTGACGTAAACGCCTCCATCACGTAACGGTTTGAATTTCAAAAATAATTTTAAGATTGTACTGCGGATGTAGCTTGTCTTTTAATTTCACTTGAAGCATTTTATAAATCGTATAGTGTACAAATGTATTTGGGACCTACCCTAACCTAACTTCTTTATGCGTATTTCGTTGTTTTTTCTCGTGTATCCGAATTTTAAGTCTTAATAATTGCAAAACAAAACGAAAAAGCAGTTAGTAGGTACACTGAAGACTGAAATCTGTGCGCGTATGCGGTTTTTAATTCAAAAGTATTATTTAAGTAATTTTTTTTGTGTAATTGCTTTTGAGCTGTCCCAGGTGGCTGAACACACAAAGAATTTCTAGAAAGTTTTACGTTGTCGGAAACACGGAAGATCAAATTAGTTTTCGAACGCTAAAATATTAGACTGTTTTGGATATAATATGAAACCGCTTACAATGATGACAATTTGAGACAGGGATCGATGAGTTACAAAACAAATATTCTCAACAATATTCAAATTTAGATTAATTAATAAATTATTAACGATGTACGGATTATGCAGCCGCTATGTAATTTTTATGCTAATCAATTCGTATAAGTAAAATATATTTTCTTTAAATTCGATAAGCTTAGGTACTAGCACCATGACTGGTTACAGTCGTCGGGTCATCGTGGACTAGTTTAGTTGATGGTTTATCGCGATGTGTGTTTAATACACACAAGGTATAGCTAAGTATAGTCAAAACTATTCAGACTACGATTTCAAACAATATTTTGTGTCTAAATCATTGACGAAATACGACAAAATACGATAGATGACATAATACAGACACACGATAGAGACAGTGATTTCAGAGTGTTGTGGTGGCATACTGTGGGCATACCTACCTCTGAGCAACGGTAATATCTGAACACTTTGCAGAGTAAAGTAACCAACCAGCAGCCGATGAGCTTGAAATAACGATTTTACTTAAATTATGTTATTAATTCTTCATAGCTCACTTATATAAATACATGCTTTAAATTCTGGCTAAATTTAGAATTTAAAACAACGATAATGGTCACGTTGCATAAAAACATAGTATAATATAATATTGTAACCGATGCGCATCAAGTATTTATGACTTAACTACGATAAAGTAGTAACTATATAGGTAATATTATAAACTATGTAAACACACAACGCTTATATAGGAGATAATTATTATATGTAGGTATGTAATATAATAACACTACCAACTAACTTATTATGGGATCACAAATTTCTCAAAGTACCACTCCGTAATGGGATTCCTGAATTATATCGGATACAATATCAACAGATAAATAGATAATGCACAAATATTTATAAAATCTTTTTGTGGATTTGTATTGTGTGTATAAAACTTTACCGGGCGTGTGTGTTATAGGTGTACCTATCTAACAAACCTAATTTTAACCTAATGCGTCTCGATGTGAATTCACTGGAAATAATGTCTAAACTTTCTATTTCTAACGAAAGTTTTGGCCAGAGCTACTAGTATTTTAGAAGTAAAAGTTAATGTGTAATGCGGAAATTATATTTGGATGTTCTGCTGTGTTGTGACGTGCACAGCAACCTGTAACCGTTCAGCACGAACCAAAATAAATTACCAATTCAATTTTGATTTCGAAAAATTATGGTCATATTATGTAGTAGGTGTCTATGCTAATAACATTTCAATTGCAAAAATTTAATCTACACAATCATTATATAATATGAGATATGAGTTCACTATTGTCTATAAATGAACGAGTTGATAATTATTGACTGTTAATTAATCACAAATCCGCTTAGCATGGTTATAAAATATCAAACAAAATGTCACTTGTAAATTACCTATTCCTATAACTCCGTTTTTACAGATTTTAGACAAAAACCAATAATTAGGTACCTATAGTATTCTTAATTTCTTAAATTTAGGTGAACCAAAAATTGGTTTAAAGTTTAAATTCATTTAAATGATAGTGTTATATTTACCTATAGGTACTTATAGTAATAATTTACTATACACATGGTATATTATCAACAATATTAGATAATTGACAAGCCCAAATATGATGAGTTGCCATCATCCTTTATTTATATTTTATTCACAATTTTAAACTTAATTGAATTTCGTTGATGAATTAATGTTCGTGTAATGGATATTGTTCATACACTTAAATAAGGCGTACCTACAATTCAAAATAAATATTATTAGTTCCTTAGTTGTAATTTGATATTATTATAGATTTATAAAGAAATACACTGTTTATTGATGTACACAAATATACAATATGTATAGTAACATAAATGTAAGTATTGTAGTCACTACAAAATCTTAATGATAAGAAGTACCAGCCACTAGAGTCTAGAAGGGGTTTCTAAGTATAATTTGATTAGTTTTGAAACCAATCAAAACATCGTTAAAAGTAAGTAATATATTAAAAAGTTATATCATTGAACGTATTAGGAATGAGGATGATAAACTTAACCACTGTTTAAACAAATTCATTAGATGACTTTATCATTGCGTTTCCTTAAAAACAATATAAATTTTAGTTATTTGAGTTTTTATACTATGTATTAACAATTTTACTATGCAATTTAATTTTATGGCAGATATCCTACGGATAAAGAATTAAAATGAAAACTAAGTTTTTATACACATTGGACATTGGTTTACTTTAACACTATAACGATTATTATTAAGATTAACGTTCCATATACATTTTTATTACTTTCATACGTTTCTTTACGATCATCGATTAATTTAATATGTTAATAATTTATACTAGTATTGTAGTAAACCACTTGTAATCAAACATTTTTTTATAGTATATTTAACGTATCATAGAACTATTAATTTATGGAAAGATCCATTTTAGTCCAGCTAATATTATTTATTGTTATATTACCTATACCCACTAATGTTTTTAAAAATGTGTTCATATTTGATTCACTTATAGTTGATTAATCGTGTTATGAAACACATTTAGACTCCATTACAAAAAATGAAAAAAAAAAGAAAATTTTTTTTTAAACCATATAATATCACCTACATGATATATATGCTTTGCTGTGCATAAAGTACCTATATAGGTAGAGACAATTTTAAACGAATAAAAAATAATATATATATTGCTATATTTATTCTCACAAAGTTAAATTTTTCTATTTATCAGTTTAGTCAAAGATTCTAATCATATTTAATTCCATTTAATGGAATTCAGATTATTTTTTGCGTGCATATCTTATGAAATATACAATACATATAACAAATAAGTACCTAAAGATAATATTAGCGAAATATGTGAGAATACAGATTAAAAATACAGTAATCAGTAAGTAATTAGGTAGGTACCTACTTGAAAAACTTATTCCGACATCGACGCTATTATATTGTTTTTTATTTCCAAAATAATGTTTCGCAGCGGGAAAAAAGTTAAAAAATATTATGTTAGTATGAGCACCCCGGACGGATAATAATATTGCGTGGATGGGAAATTAAACACAAATCGAAGTTAAAATGTAATAAATGCGGAGGTCATTTTTAGAATAAATTTTATCTTTATGTAATGCGCACACTGTAAAATACAAAATGAATTGAAATAATGAATTTTGACTTCATATATCAATTGTATTACCTATAGAATATTACCTATAGCTATATCGCCTATGTGCACTGTGTGCTGGCTTTAAGCCAATAACAATAACAACGTGTTACATGTGATATGTATTTTGTCGGAACTGTCTGATTGGGTTTTAGACGATTCGAATGAAAATCGACCGTTCAGGACTGTTGTGTGTGCGCGCGAGTGAGAAGATCGGAGCACACGGATATAGGGGGGGGGGGGTTGGCGTTAGTTTGTGAATAAAATCTAAAATTGGATTTGACGTTACCAGTTCGAACTTTTATTGGTTAAATTATATTTTGTACACGCTGTTGGACGGAAACCGATTGTTCGGTCTATTAAGTTTTCGGTACGGATACACGTAATGGACCTAATAGGATATTCACCCAACGATATTATACCGTTTCTGCGTTGTGTGCATTGCGTTTATCGCATTATACTTCATTGATCCATTTATACAATTATTATCATACGCCAAACCATAAAATTTTACAGTGTTCTAGCGTATATAGAGCACGCTGCGTAGGTCGTACAACAAGTATTGGTATGTGTTAAATAAACTATATGCGCAATAAAAATATTATTTCCGAAATAATTATGCTCACTTTGATCCGCAGCTATCATGTATATTGACATGGAAACGAAAAATTTATCGGTAAAACATTATATTGTTGTGAGGTGCCTAATGCAATCGGACAAAAGCGACTCACTTCGTTGTGCAGCGATAATTCAAACCACCTCAGTTGTTCAAAATAAAATTAACTCGAATGGTTTCTGGAAGAAATAAGAAACAGACAGATATTATGATAATATTATTTACACCACTGTTACACCGTTTCATCTTTAGAATTTTCATTTTTTTTTTTAATTGAAAACAAAATGGTCTACAATTTTAATAGAACTATCCCACATAGCATTTGAGAAACGATAATATTTTGTGAATATTTTGGAGTGCTTCAATAATGAATATTTGACTAGTAATATTGTATAAATATTTTATTATCATGATAACAAAATATTGGACTATATGGTTGCACGAAAATGTTGACTTAATATTTTTATAGTGTATCCGTGAAAATGTTTTTTGAAAAAATATGATTAAAATTTTTTGTTAATGCTTTTTACAAAATATTTTTCAAATGTGAACTTCTTGGCCAAAAAATGTAAATAAAATATTTCCTTATTATTTACGCAACTTTTTCAAATATTTTCACAACTATATTGTTTTCCTGAAAATATTTTCATCATAGCTTGGAAATAATAAAATGCTGTGTGGGATAACGACCAAACTTATGTAATAATCATGCTACTGTATTCAAATGTATTATTTTAATACGAACTATAAATAAATCTCAATTATAGGTCCGTAAGTTTATGCTAAATCCATCAAATCATTTTCCGTTTATCATACGTATAACCTTAGTGATTTTTTTACTTAGAACCGCGGTAATTCATATAAATGTTTTGTACATTTAATTTTATTCGATAAATATTAGTTTAAAATTATTTTCATACCTTATATACACCATGATGTCCATATTATATCAATTGAATAAATCTGAAATGAAATATTATTTATACGAGCAAAAAACGCTTAACTCGCATAAGAAAACGTTTCAAAAAAATAACTTTTGATAATCAGAATATATTTGATTTGCTCCTTTGGACGGTTCATCACGAAAAATAAATTGAAATTCTAAAATGTCAACTCTCCCATTGCATAAACGTGCATGATTTTTACGGTCCTTACTCTTTGGTCGTATAGTGATCATGATTTATTTTTTCTCTGATGCGGTTTCTTCGTATATGGTATCCATCTATACTACACAGGATAATCGGTCGTACAAAAATTACATTTCGTCCATGTCTTAAGATCCCTGCTTTCATATTATTTTATATGTGTTATAATTAACCGAAGAAAGATATGAAGTTCTCCCAATCTATAATTAATATGATATGTAAATATCAAGCTCTCTGCTATAAAACCGTGTTCTCCACTCGTAAACGTGTCGCGGTAATCCCAATAGATACTAGAGGTATTTACTCCCAAATCGTTGCCGCATTTTACGGAATGTCAAGTATTTGCAGATTATATAACAGTTGCATGTTTAGTATTCCCGCGTTTGTATATGCTCCGCATATTACAATAACATTATATTATATTACAATATAATATTATATTTTGTTCCGACAAATGTAATAATATGGTCGGGCGAGAGCTTACGCATTGGTGACGTGTCGCGTATCACTGGGCCATAAATCAGTTTAATGTTTTGTTTGAACCGCACCGAATAAAAACACGTCCAGGTAGACGCGTCGGCTTAAATTCGGCTCACACGTGCGCGCGATCTTGTGCATTGCGGTTTTTCGCCTGTTTTTCCACACGCGTTTTGTGCGAAATAATATGTCCTGCAGCACCCCGAACACACGTCGTATACCCGCACGCACATAATGCGCGTAGGTATAGGGTTTAGTAACACACATTTTGTAAAAATACTCTCGGTAAACCTTCGAGTTTAACACCTAACCCTCGTTTTGTCGAAAAAAAAACCTAACCGCACGCGATTAATGCGGGCTCCATGCGCGTTTTTTGAAATATTTTTTTAACGCGCCTCAATCGTTTTTAATTTCTGTTGTTGTTTGTTTATTTCTTAAGCATACGCGCGTGTTTGACTACACGCGACACGACGGACGGGGACACGAGGTGTAGGAGGTTTGCCTTTACCCGTGTATACCTTTAAATAAAATTAAATCCGGGCATTCGCGACGAATACAAAATATAAACTTGTAGCCCATACATCATCGTTGACATTCCGTTTCCGACGAACGCGATCGCAAACGGCCGAATTTCGCGAGCCGATCGCGTTTTATTTTCACGTACACGACTCCGTCCGTACATTCATTATTATATTGACTGACTCGATGATCTCGTCGACGGATGAACGTTTACTATGCGTTTATGTCAGAGCGCACTCGCGTCTATATTACAGTCTATGTATATACGCGGAGACGATTATTTATTCGATGATACTATATTATTCAACACAATTCATTGCTGTTCATAATCATTTGTATTGTTGGCTGTTGGGTAAATAAACACCGCACCGAGCGCAATGTCGTTTACCCAACGAAATTCCGAGTCGCTTGTGTTTAGTCACAAAATGGTCGTGTGACTGAAAATTAATCGAAATTGTTACGAATACACAAATAGCAATATTAAGTACTCGATTCGTATCACGCGCGAGATTAAAATAATATTATCGACTTGCTTTTTTGTTTTTTTTTTTTTTTATTTATTTTAAACATCAACTCCGCATACCTTTACAGACGAATCGTAAAGCTTTATAGTCTGTAGTGAAACGTTAAAATCTCCGAACGAAATCCTTATATGCTCGCTGTATAGGTATTTTATGTATTTTTGTTTCTTTTTATTAAAGCTGCACTCCACCGTTATATTATACAAATCTTTTTTGAAGGTTTTGGATCCTCTGAATCGGATGATCAGATACGAACGCTGTTACATCGAAACCGTGTATACGTATTATTGTAATGTATTTTATATCTCTTGCACAGGTATATTATCATCGCTTTCATCCGAATATACAATATACGTATCTACATATTATATACCTACCACTGCGACGGATCCCATGCCCATGTCAGGCAAAATACTGAAGAAAAAAGTATTATAAATATGCATATAGGATTCATTAGTTGTGATCGATTCGCGGAAGAATTACCCCGTTTTATAAATACAACGTTCATATAATAGGTACCTTTTTTTTTTTAACAGAATTTGTTTCTTCAGTCTTAAATAACACTATGAATATTTAACTTATTAGTTACCAAATCAGTATATAGTAAAAGAAAACTAAGTAAAGACTAAGGAGCGATTACATTTTGTGAAGAGCGGGGCAATATTATGCTTTACACCCCCCATCACGGTACTGTCTCTGCGCTGTGCAGTTAATACGATTAACGATCATTAATAGAGTCTCGAGACTCTTGGAAATCCAACAAAATGTTGTAAACGATAACTTTACTCATCAACAATATTGAAACGATGTAATACAGATGGTAATATTCTTAATAAAATACAAATCTAAACAGATTATATACGCATGCGCATGGTTTTAAAACAAAAGTGTTTAATTTTAATGTATATATTATGCGATATCGAAGATACTTATAATGTGGAAACTTTGTCGGATTCATCACATCAAATGTGTATTGTATATAACAGGGACGGGGTCATCTACATTTGTGTCACTATAAGTCAGCGCCTCCCAATAGTTTTGGGTTGGGATTATATCGAGTTCTGCTTGTATAAAACGCTCAGGGCATTTGTAACTCAGAATTTTGACAGCTCAGTATTATAATATAATAATATAATGTACGTATTTACTATTTACCGGCTGGAAATCGGGACTTTATCTCGTCGACGGAAGACTGTTCAAAACTTTATTTTAGTGAATTGCATAGCTTCAATTATTATTGTCGATAAAATGTTATCGCTGAGTTAAAAAACTTGAATATTTAGTGCAAGGTTCATTATAAGTTTCTTCTATAGCTATTTCGAAACATTATCATACATTATAGGCACAATATTTTTATTTAAGCATTTGAAGTTCAAACGTTGACAAAGTTACTCAGATTTGCCAGTTATTTTGGAGGTAGTCAAAAACTTTTAAAGTGTTCAATTAGCAAAAGCTTGAATGTTTAATACAATGTTCCTTAAAAGTTAAAGGTGGTTCGTGCTGGAAAAACAAGTTTAAAGAATAAATAAACTATATCCTTTGATGAAAGTATCCTTCCATACGTGGATTGTTAACACGTCGGAAAATAATTGTACAGGTATCATCACGCTTTGTAAGACGAATTGCACAGTGTAACTGTTTTTAATCAATTATTATTTAGTATTAATATTTAATTCTCATTATATCGATTTGGTATTGTTTAGTTTGTTTTTTTTTTTTAAAGAAAAAAATATAATAATATATAAACGATTTTCAAAACATAGCTTAAAAGTATTTTTGATCTAATTTTATTCAGGTGTTTTTATTTTTTTTTAGGTTTTTACCTATTCTGTAGGCACTTTTAATATAAAAATGTGAAGCAGAACATTATTTTGACCTACCTTTTTATACAATTTTAAACATCTAGAAGGATAAGCAATGGCATAATATTATAATATTTTTATTAATTCATCTCAAGTTATATTCTTATTTCTTATATCTATTTTAGGTAATCATTATTTTTTATTGTGAGGGAAATCAAAAACTATGTTCTGATCGGAAATGTACATTGGCACAAAATGTACGGTTAAACAACAATCATCACCATCGGAATATACGTTCGGCTGTTAATAATAATACGAGGCATTATTATGTTGATATTTGTCGACGCTGTATAGGTGTACACGACGTTGGTAATAAAGTTATAGGCATGCTTATTGTAGTCGCACATCGATTATCTGGTCCGAATCAATACAACAACCGTCAAACCGATCAAAGTAATAAAACGTATAGCATTATGTGGGTATAATGAAACACACAATGAAGTTTCTCACCCATACATCCGTCGGGGTTTATGCCGGCACACACACACACACACTTTACCAGTGGCGGCGCGAACTATTTTTTCCCCAGCGATGCGACTATTAATTAAAACAAGTCACCCACCCACCCAGTTGTCGGCGTGGACCCGGCTAACCCTCGCACCGACCCCACGGCCGAACCCGATTCGTAAAAGCGGGCTGCTCGTCGCAAGCTGCAACAGTCGTGCGCTACTTCGGGGCGGCAAAATTAAACGGATATCGGTAAAGAAGAGCCGCCGTCGCGTGGCATCACAATTAGGGCGGAAAATATCCTACGCACAAAGAAGCGTACGAATTATTCGCAAATCATACGCGAGTCTACGTAATAATTACGAGATATCCTCGCCCACACTTTCACACGAACCGGTCGCTCCGCAAAATAATAATAATATAGTTATTCACGCCGCCACCGAGTCTGCACACGTGTTGATCCATCGAGCAGCTGCAGATGCATCGCACGTGTTTAACGTAATAATACGCGATGTAAGTATATTATTACGGTGTAATAAAGACGTCACAGTCGATGGACATTGTACGAACATCGCGCCGTGATAATATAATATACGGCCGCGTGCCAGTGCCATGTATTATACGGGCCAGGGATGGCGAATCCGTGGCACGCGTGTCCGAGATGGCACGCGAAAAGATTTTGTGGGCACGCGAAAATTTTTACCATTATATATAATATATAAACCTAACCTAAACATAGGGGACGAGATTCTGAAAGCGTGTAATGAAATTCCAAAAGATTATTCCACTTTAAAAACAGTAGCATTAGCTGTTTTGTCTATTTTTTCTTCGAC
This sequence comes from Sitobion miscanthi, assembly GCA_008086715.1. Classification (NCBI taxonomy): domain Eukaryota; kingdom Metazoa; phylum Arthropoda; class Insecta; order Hemiptera; family Aphididae; genus Sitobion; species Sitobion miscanthi. The sequence goes on from CM017802.1 coordinate 26,337,173, forward strand.
TTATTCGTGCGAATTTTATAAAATCTGATTTAAGAAACCGACCGACTGATGAATGCAGTGCGCCGCATGTACTTTATTAAAAGTTACTAATTATAGACCAAATATCAATAAATTGGCATCGAGTGTTCGACAACAAAAATCACATCAAAATAAATAATTAACAAAGCGATATTATTATAATTATTATTATTATGTACCTAAACTAACCTTTTTATACGTTAATTATACAATCGAATTATAATATAACAAAATATAATTTTTTTCGTGGCACGCTCTAAAAAAAAAAAAGGTAATTTCGGGCACGCAGTGTTCAAAAGGTTAGGTGATTATACAATATACATACATTATATCCCTGATATAGGCCATGCGAGCAGGCTAATTATTTAGCCATTCCGAATACGTCTTGATATCAACGACAATAATATTTATATTATATCACACAAAGTACCTGTATATATCGTACGTGTATCGCCGAATGACCGTTGTTGGATAGATATTGTGGCGTTATTGCGACAAAACTAGCTAGCTGCTCTCGGCGTTGCTATTACAGAACCGAGTTACTGGACTAACAGGATATACCCAGCAACCGACACACGGTAACTGCGGTATAATATTAAATATAATTGTGCTGTTATAGTATGACCGACTGCACACGGCCAGGACTCGGGGGTCTTTGCAATGTCGGGCGCGACAAAAAAGGCGGAGATTATGTTAAGTCCTCGTACGCTGCAATTCCCGTACCAATTGTTTCACTCGGGATTTTATGGCCATACGCTTAAGTGCGCGGGCAGTTTATTTTTTGGTTTTAGACTTCCTCTGACACGTGTTATTAAATGTTTTTATCATAATTTTCTGCGAACTCTTTTTCGGATATATTATTATGACGTGGGTACCCGAAATGGCCGGAGAGTTCCGTGTGTAGCATGGCTTTGACAAGCGGTATTTATTTTATATTATTCTTATTTACTATCGCACTCTCATATCTCGGTCAATTAATCTAATTTTTCAAGTGAAATGTGTTTCAATAGTTTAAAGTACTTTTGACATGACATTTTTGATTTCTTTAAGACGGAGTTTTTCTCGGGGGTTTTTTATTTAACGTTTTCTGTGACGATTAAGTAATTTTGTCATGAATTCTGACACATAATTTTTTATGACAACTTCGACTATGATGTATCATTTTATTATTTTTTTTTTATTAAAAATATGATGCAACATTTAAATTTGTACAATATAGTAATACAAATTGGCTGACACATATAACTATAGACACAGTCACACATATAACAAAGACGAGTGAGGTTGTTCAGTTATAGGACCCAAATTAGTGTTTATTATATATATTTTATTGTTATTTTTTTTTTTCTTAGTGCAGGATCAATAAGATCATGGCACCGATGTCTTTTGAGACGACGATGAGGGTTGTCAACTGTAATAGAGTATTACTCAGATGTGAGATTAGTGGATTTGAGTGGTGGGATAATCTGGAATTTGGGTTTTTTTTTGTGGGCTTTTGCTAAATGATCGATAGTCTCAATACTTAGGTCCTATATATTTATAATGTGTTCAGAGACGAACCAAGGAGCAGAGTGATTTGATTTAGGTAGCCTTATTGATTGAGAAGGCTGTATTGTTTTTAATTGGGTAGGTTTGGAAAAATCCCATAGAATATATAACTTTTTTTTTTTTTTTTATTAGAAGAAACTTTGTAAACAATTAGCTTCGACAATTATGATTATAAATATATATATAACTTAAAGTTTAAATTAATGGGGATAAATCTCTTTCACTATTCACTACTTTTATTTGAACATAAACGCTTTAAAATAAAACTATATTACTTTAATATTTTATATGTATATGGTATAAGACAAAATGATCGAAAAATATTTGGTTTCTAATAATAAAACTAAAAAAAAAAAGGTTATGATTAAAAAACTAAAAATCCGAAACAATACCCTAGTTATAATAAATGTAAGTACGTTAAACTGTGTATAAAAATATTTGTTTAAATCTGAATTAATGATTGTTCGCTATTATAATAACGGTCCTATTCAAATAAAAGAACAGATCTAAAGTCTAGATGGTTGGTATATGTGTGCAATAAACAATTTTCGAATTTGACATTGAACCATTCAACTCCGCTCAGAACCATTTTCGACGGTGATTTAATTGTTTTCAAATTTGATATCATAATATACCATTATCCAGTGAATTGTGATCGACAGGTTTCCGTATCAACAATCAGGTCTCGGTGGTTTTCCGTCCACTTCATTCATTTTTTTTTGTATGCTCTGTGTTTAAAGCTCGCCAAAAAAAAAAAAAAATTATATATATTTGACGCGTTTATATTAACGAGCAAGTAATTTGAATTATTGTAATAATTACGGTGTAAAATATGGTTTATACCTCCTGAGACCGGTGACACTGTGTCACTACCATACATACTAATGATATGCATTATACATGCACATGTATGAAATATTTCGATAATAATAATGTATTCAGTACGTGCACCTTCATCTATATTTTTGTCACCGCGAAATTATGTATTTATCTTAAACATATTATAACACTGTTAGTTATTATAATATCATATATTTCATAGCACAATAATAGCATGTATATTTATGCAAATATAACAGCGCATACAGTATTATACAGTGTGTCCCAAAAGTGCCGTATCACCCTAATTATATCCGTGGCAAATCAATATATTATTATTTAAATTTTGTTTTTTCTACTGTAATCAATAATAAATGTGTATGTGTAAGCCATTAAATGTATATTAGTAAAAAGCAGCCGACAGATGATTTAAAGAGTTGAATGTGACTTGGCGGGTGAGCCGTACTTTTCACTATAGTGTTGAATTTGGAATCAAAATATGATTAGAACAATAACCATATTGGTATTGTTTCAACGTGATTTAAGTTTATGAAAATGTACAGAAAAAATTGAAAAATTATATGTTGAACATACCGATTCAATAATTTATTTAAAAGCATTAAGCATATTTGAAATGTCGTGAGCTTTTATATTGCATCTGAATACAAAAATATCATTGTAAAACCAATACATTTTTCACTATTTTTGTCAGAATCTAAAAAAATCATATCAAAATCGTAGAAAATGTACTTAATTTTTTTATTTATTCTTCTAGAAGATAATGGGGGGCCCACTGAACATATGTTCGGGGGGGGGGGCTATGCAACGTTATGTTGATAATCTGTATTAATCACTATAGAATTTTTCATTACACTAAGTAAAATCGGATTTTTCCTCAAATTTGTTTTACATTTTTCTGAAACGATTGACATAATATTGTGTGCAGGTTATATTATAAGGACGATTTGTCGACTTCTCAATAAGTTTTGATATTTTATAAAGCGTGAATTTAGCTGGTACCCCAATGTCAAAATTTCAACTCCAAAACCGATTGGTATTATATTATCTTTTATGTAACAATTTGCAACCACAAAAAAAATTTTGTAACCAAACCGGTGCCCCGGAAAACCGAGATCCAAATTCCGGATACCAGGGTAACGTTACCCCAGCACCCGAAATATTAAATATTTAAAATTTTGACTTGAAAACCGATTGGTATTATGTAATCTATTATGTAAAAATTTGTAACCATATGAAATTTTGACTGAATGTTTATATTAGCATTTTCTATACACCATAATATTTTCCAAATATTTTGATTTATTTTGAGCTGTTAATGGACATTGTCAGTTTTCAATTTTTTTAGTTTTCTTTGCTATAAATATCAATAAAATTTTATTTGTTAGTTAAAAAAGCTTGAAAATTTAATAGAAAGCTCCTAGGTTATTGTTTCAAAGGCAGATGAAAAAAATTAAAAATCCTTCGTCACAGTTTTTATTTATAAGCAATTAAAGATTAAATCTTGACAAAATACGGAAAAATCACGAAAATTAGCAAATTATTTTGAGTTGAGATTCATAAAAATGTTTTTTTTTTAAATCTAAGATTTGAAAATGTAATACAAGATTATCCGTAAGTTTTTTTACCTTTCTCAAAAAAAAAAAATGTCTACAAGAAAGTCAAATTAAATTTTTATGAGCGTTTGAAATTCATATTTTTACAACATTTGATATTCACTTGATTTCTCATGTATCGATTTTCTTATTTTGTTGTAATTAAAAAACGTATGTCTGTAGATACTTGAAAATTTCACTGGATGTTTATATTACCATTTTCTATATACAATAAAGTTTGAAAATAATGTGACTCTTTTTGAGCTGTTTGCGGATATTGTCAATTTTCAATTTTTTTAGTTTTTTTTTTCTGTAAATATCAATAAAATTTTATTTGTTGGGTAAAAAAGGGCGAAAATTTAATATAAGGTTCCTGATATTTCGTTCTAATAGCAGTTGAAAAATATATTACATTAATATTTTATACAATGATATTATACCATTGAATTCAAATTTAACACCATCCATTGCAGTGACCCACTTGTAACCTACTGTACAGCAGAGCAACATCCACTTACCAACCTTTTTTTTTATGGTTACAGATTGTTATATAAATTATAACATAATACCAATCGGTTTTCAAGTCGAAATTTTAATTATTTAATGTTTCGGGTGCTGGGGTAACGTTACCCTGGCAGCCCGAATTTGGATCACGGTTTTCCAGAGCATCGGTTTGCTTACAATTTTTCTTTTTGTTACAAATTGTTACATAAAAGATTACATAATACTAATTGGTTTTCAAGTCGAAATTTTGACCTTGGGTGCCAGTGTAACACACCTTAAAATACATCTTCGTAGTCAGACATTAGACAAATTATGACGCTATAGTCTATATTATAGTGTTTATATGGATATAATGTTTAATATTTTTCCCACTATGCTTATCTATTTGCAGTTAACTAAAATGAAAAACACAATAAATTCAGTGTTATGTAGATTGGGAGTACACAACCAAATTACGCTATAATTATTAGGCAGCACAACAATGTATAATTATTATGTAAATCTCGAAACTTGGTACTTTTATTCAATATAATAATAGTAATAATAGTTTGTTTAACAGACAAAAAATACTTTTGTGATTGTTGACTGTTGACTGTTGAGTTATAAATGTATAAAAAAGCAAAATAACCATTACAGATTACAGTCGAGTGCCTGAAATCATAAAATAGTTATTATTATAACGGTCGTGCACAAATTCTGATTATTTTCATATAATGAATAAACAATGTACATTTTAATAATATATGGTACTACAGTACACTTAGTTTACAAGCTAAAACTATTATTAATAATTATACATAGATGGACAATGGGTTATTACAACAATAACTTCGCATATTGCTTTCACTAATCACTAAATATTTAATCCAAAAACACAAATTTTCTCAAAATATGGTATCCATATTAAATTTATGATTTTATTTTTCGCTTCGAAAATGCTTTATTTGTAAACGATTAATCTAATCGTTAATAATGTTTTTTTGAAATTTACTACCTATAAAAAAATAGTTATATTGATGATTTATTGTATGTCTAAATTGTATCAATGGTTTTGTAGTACTAAGATTCTGATAGTATTTTTTTCAACTTAATATAAAATACTTTCGCCACGTAATAACATATACCTAAGGCGTTATAGTTTTTAGTAAAACGGATAGTTTGCAATCTTGGATAATAACAATTTACAATAAATTGCATTTTTTCTCATTTGTATTATATTATGCTATAATAGTTTTTAAATTTTTCAGCTTTTGTTAAGAATATTGTATTTTACTCAGATTATTTTCACGATACAAACCTAGCAGTGAGCTTTCGAATATTTCACGTACATCTGCGGCGCGTGTTATATTTTGTAAAATTATTTTTAGGACTACTATTTAGTATGTTATCCTTAGTTTCCACATATTAATAACTTAGAAACTATATGCAATTGAATTTCAATTTAGATATTAGATACATGAACATTTTAAAAAAATCATTAGTTAACAATTTACTGGAAAAGGGTTGCTTTTTAATTTGAACACAAGAAGTTTATATCGCCACAGGATAGTCTTAAATGGCATAAAAATGTAAATAATTAAGAATATGGTCCGTAAGTAGGTACATTTAAAAAATCCAAAAATCAGAATTTGAATTAAATGATTATTAAAATAAAAATAAAAATCGGGTAAGTGGATGTCGCTCTGCTGTACAGTGGTGAAATACAGATTTATCATCGAGTTTAAATTTAACACATTCGTTATCGATATAATAGTGATATACCCAATGACAAGGTTCACTCGACACCTAACCTAACTTTACTGTACAGCATATATAGTGATTATCTACTTGTCGGTTTATTTATTGGCTGAAATGTTTTCCGTTCACTAAAATATGACTGGCATTAAAATACATTTTGTAAAAAGAAATGGGCCCCCTAAATCAACTGGCCCTGAGACCGTGCCCCTCCCCCGCTTGCCCCCCCCCCTTAATCTAAGATTGAACATTACATGACTATCAACATGTGACTAGTCAATATAGTCATACAGCGCACCCCAATCCAACTGGGAAGTTCTCATGACCACACATGACCGTATTTGTCAATCCAGTATATTGTTGTTATCCGACGTATGCCGCTGATAATATATCGTCGGTGATTTATTCCTCGATGTTTTGTTTAACGTTGTGCCGTTTTCAATGTATTTTCGTTCGCATTGTATCGCATTTTCCGGTGGTTTTGCCATTTCACTTTAGTAGTGGATTTAATTGAAACGCATTTGTGTCTAAAAACGTTCTTACACCTATAGAGTAGTACAGCGTTACTATTATCTAAATGGTAAATGATTATTTTCGTATTCGATACGCATTATTGATCAGATACAAAAATAGTCGGACGTAATAGCAAACGGTCCATCAATTTTGTTGTTTTTAAATACGCTGCCTACTATACAAAAAGAAAAAAAAATAATAAGGAATGAACAGTATAGATCAAATCGACACAAATTACAAAATAATTATAGTAACAATAATGACAACAACGATGGTTTATATAATTAAATGTTTTTATCCAACTTATCTATAAAAAAATAATTTAAACACACGGAGAAAAAAAAAACGTATGGAGGTTATTTAAACCCCGATAGTAAATTACCACCAGTAATCTTACCAACAACAGGGCGGCCGCACAGCTTTTAAACTGCAAATGCCCACCCTGTCTCCCATTTTAAAAGAAAAATGACTCCATTGTTTAGATTTAGAACTAAACGAACGTGCAAGCTTGCAAACTATCCTTATACAGCATGTATTTATTATATCGTATTATATGTGGTCCACATTTTAGGCTAAAGCAATGTAGAAATATTTTCCACAGGTATGAATAATATTTTGTTATACGCAGTAGATACCATTATTTTATGACATTCAAGAGACTAGTAAATATTGGCCATAATAGCCGATAATGCATAATTTCAGTGTCTGTCAACTGATTTTTCGTTTTGAAATCCTTATTCTATTATTAATTATCGAGCTTTCATGATTTGGTCGTATATTATGTAGGAAAATGTAATGTAGTATACATGAGTCAGATTTTTTTCACCTTTTTTTAAACGAAAAATTACGTTTTTTTTAAACCGTGAATTGCTTTCGTTTGCTCAATTTGTTTCAATTCAACACGTCATTTGAACAAAACTAAATCGGACGTTGAGTACGGTAAAACTATAAAACAACGATACTATTTTTATTATAGTTATTTACTATCTTTTCCTTATATTTACCTTCGATCAATATAATGCAGTCATTGTAGATCAAATATTTTTCTAAAACGCCTAACCAAATCCCTACTAGCATTTTTTTCTTTCTGTCGAACAAATATTTTATTTACAATCTGTATTTACAAGTAGTACCTACGATAAGTAAATGGGATGTGGGTGGATTGGCGGTAGGGGTAAGTCACCCAGTGGTGGCACCCCGGGCCGCACAAGCATTATATTATAAACGTCATAATAACTGATACAAAAACTACATACAATGAGTTTATTTTTTCGAGATCTTAGTCACCGTAACCTGTGTTATAAACGGTTTTTTCTGTATTAAATATTTTTACGTATTTAATTTATAAACAAACTCCAAAACGTCAAAATATGCCAACAAATGTAGGTGTTTACCAAAAAAAGTTATTATTTTTATCTTAACAATGTTGAGAGAATTGTTGTTATGTACTTAAAAACCATACGCATCAAACTACGATCAACTGAAAAGTAAATATTACAATTGATATTCCAATTCGAGCACTAGACGATACACAGATGGAATGTGTAAAAAAAAAAAATGAGATACAACTTAAAGTCGATTTATTTATTTATAACAATCACAGTAATTTGTAGTACTTTGTACCTATACTAACTATAGCTATATACTGTGATTTCGAAAGCGGGTTACGCTTTTAAAACATTTCTCACAAAGCTGTTTCATCGGCGTATGTGCTTATCAATATCGGATGATATTTGATTTGAAAAAGTGACAGTTGGTGTTCCGTCCAATATGTCATGCGCAAATGCAAACAAAAATATTTTCTTTTGATGTTTAGAGTAGCGCAGTGAATCTTTAATTTTACCGCAGCGTACGGTGGAAATATGTCAAACCTTCCGGACCGGCGAACACCACTTTATTCGTAGGTGGTACGACGACGGTTGTACGTGCCTAAGGAAAACAAGGTAAAGTTTATTGTTGAATAGTGATCGTCTTGAATTTTTTAAAGCGAGACTGTTTAAACGTTGATAACTACAATCATACGGTTGGCGTAATGGTGCATGCAGATCACGCGGTTTATTATTTCGATAAAAAAAAAAACAATTTAAAAAGTTAAAAAAAACAACAAAAAACTCATTTAGAAAAGGATAATACGGAATGCGCTCGGTATAAATAGGCAGTGTATATTATTTCCACCGAAAACAAAAATACTGACTGAAAATGTAAATGAAATAATAATATAAGTGCAAATAATGTGAGTGTCGCGTAACGTTATGTATTATTTTTAATTTGCAGTGTGGGAACAGATGAGATGTTCACTTTTTACTTTAAGTCATCGAGTCTGTAAAAACACAGTTGACTACATAATTATTATTTATAGTTAAAATGTTTTAATAAAACGCTTTGCGAACATTGCTTACAGACTTTACTCCACACTCCACAGCAGACAGTTTTGTAATAGCAAATGTGTTGAAATTGCTTTAATTGTATTATTGGTAAACCTTTTTCATAAGTTCATGGCAACCACTGCATACACAAGACGGATCGCTCACCATTCGTCCATTGTGTTATGATATTTTATTATTATTTAAATGTGATTCTCGCACCGTATCAATAGCAATTTGGCAAACATTATTCTCATCTATTGAAATGCATTTTTAGATTCTAAAAGGAGCGGATATTGATTTTATTTCAATGTATTTTTTACTCTACAGAAATAACTTTTCACAACTAATATACAGTGCTCAAAAGGTTTTTAATATTCTATTGTAGTCTCTCCGTATAATATATTAAAAATTAAAGAAGCATATGGTTCCTATTTTTATATTGTTCTTTTTACATTTCCCATTACTTTTCGAATAAATGTGCAGCATTTTAATATATTTATCGATGAATTATTTTTTAACATTTTTACTTTTTGTCGGTAGAATAGTTAATTATTTCTCTTAAATTGAACAGAGTCATAATCATTGAAATTCTATAGAAAATGGATAAAACCAATGATTGTTATGAATCATTCACCATTTTGTGTATAAAAAAACATTAGTTTGACTGTAAGAAATTTGACTCAATTTTCTTTTTGTGTTAGTTATTAAATAAGCTACATAAATGATTGTTTCTTTTCATACTTTAAGTATGAAATATAAAATTACTGTTTTAATGTTATTTCTCGAAAAAAAATAAAAAATAAAATATTTGATATATATTTTATATAATATCAAAAGCAAGAGTTAATGATATTGTATAATCATTATACTCTACTAGAAGATAAAACAGTTCGTACTTAGAAAATATAATATATTATATTAGTATCTACTATGTACAGTGTACACGTTGATAATGTTATTTAAGAAAAAAATGCAAATTTTCTTAATCTCGTTTTTTGCTTTTGAACTGCACAACATTTTGTTATGGACAGAAAAAAAGCCATTGACAAAGTAGCTGTTTCTACTCTTTAATAGAGGACGGGAGGGGGAGGGGGAGGGAGGACTTGACATCGGATTATCTGTCTCGCGCTGCAGTCTAGATGGTCGGTACTCGATAGTATGTAAATTTTATCGCCAAGACAAAACAAAATATTTACCTAATAGATATTGGCATGCCACGCAAGTAAACAAAAAAAAAAAAAAAAACTGATCCGATCGAATTAGAGACGTTGCTGTAGCCTGCAATTGAATAATGTATAATTTATCACACGGTGGTTATTTTAACTGTGAACACTCATCAATATTCATTTTGACAATTAGACAAATGTTCATCACGCGATTTCTCGGGTTTTTAAAAACTGTTAAACGACGGCTTATATTTTTGTCATCGTAATCTAAACCAGAATATCATTTAACGAACGTATTGACGTATTAAATACCTATCTATCGATTGATATTAATTAAAATAGTTATTTGTTAATGTAGGGATTTTACATTTGGATATGAAAAGTTGAAAACCAAATTTTTTTATGCACCACAAACATATAACGTCATCATTTTTAAGAACTGGATATTGATACTGTTAAATATTCAATATCTTTAGACAGGCACCTACATTAAAAGGTTAATGCAAAATATAAACGATTCTGATTCACATAGACTCAAAAAGTTGGAAAATATTACAGGTCAGATTACAGATTATAGATTTCATTATTTATTAATATCTATATATTATAGGTTTATCTTTCAAAAACACAAAAGCTTGATAAGATATTGAATTGTTAAATGTATCGCTCTGTATATATGTACAACTTAGCCCGGCTAGTACCGTATATATATACACCTACATAATATGACAGAGTGATAATAATAGTAATGATATAGTTCGTGACTAATAACGTTCAACCACGCCGGGTAAATAACCAAAAGCTTAGTTCAAACTTCGGGTTGATGGATGTTCATATATTTTTGTTTTTATTTTTTGGATCACTTCCGTGTAAGTCCATCCACAACTGTCAGCAGCGACGATGACGGCGACAAGACACGCCATCGCCACAGATATTATCTTTCACGCCACGCGCATACAGTTTTGGCGGTTGAAAAAAAATAATCTAACTGCACATTTTTCGTATTTCATTATACTATTATGCGAGATTGTTTCGTTTAAGTGTAATCGTGAAAAAACGTTTATCTACCGTAAAATTATCAGCCAATGTTTTCGTTCAATTTTACGCTATGATGAGTTATTTTGCTGTACCTATCTATATAGTATCTATATCACTATCCGCTTTTTACAGGTGTTTTTCGATCGGCATCCAATATTTTTGATCCCGATTATTTTCAAGCTGAATACTTTTCTGTTAACGTTGATGATATAAATATTACGAGTAGCAACTCACTACACTCAGATTACTGTCAAACGTAAGACGTGCGGAGCAGAAGATGAGCGAAACGCGAGTGGGATGATACTTCTGCACTACTTGTATCCAAACTTGAGATATTGTAAGTTGTGACCGATAACAAATTATCGAGAACAATTATTCAACGTTTTTAGAGAAATGTTCCTATGACGCACGAAATAAAATATATTGCGGTTGTTATAAAGGTAAAGAAAAAATTTGAAAAAAAATACTAGAATACGAATTCAATTTCTTAATGCGCCTTGGATGTTATCTCTATATAGTATTATTATTCGTAATCGCTTCAGGTTTTATTAAAATGTCCCGAACAAAAGCCACAAAAGTCGACTAAAAAGGGGTTCACGTGTCTTGCAGTTGACAAAAAAAATCCCCTACTGTGATAATATATGCAGCTCTTCCGTACTTAGAACTTTAATATATTTCAACGTCCTTATGTAACGAATTCGGTGTCTCCAAAGTGATATTATGCTTTTATTTTACTACATTTATATTAATAGAAATACGGTCTCGTGACGAGTTTCTTTAGTTGACAGACAAAAGTCTCTACACTGTATGATTTTCCGATTAAAACGCCCTAAGTTACGTTGCAGATAATAATTCATCGTCACGAGCTCGTCTCTGTATGCCTCGGGGGCTCTCGAGTATACTATTATATATTATATGTATATATGTATATAAATAGAAATTTAACGCGATTGGACCGTCGCGAAGAGAATTTTCTTTTTCTCTTTCCCGGCGTCGCCGGTGCTGCGTACAATTGTATTTTACATTGTGTTTGTATGAAGTATAACACCTATATTATATGGAAGGTTTTCCATTTTTACATTGAAATTAAAAATATGTCATTTTATCTCCCGGTAGCTCAAACGCTCTGTAAAATATGACCGATCGTAGTCCAAATTGGAATGCAGCGAATAGCGATTGAAATGTCATCTCTGGTGTGAAAATGCGCATAATATTATTTTCTAGTCGTTAAGTATTCTGCATATAAAAATGTTTCTTGGACGCAGCTTGAAGAAGATATAAAATATAAATAATTTTTTGATGCGATGTGTAGGTATTTTTACCATATTGCTACGAGTTACGACAGTAGTCAACGGTCAACGCTCAGCGGCAGGGTTTCCGTATACATCGAGGTCCGGTGAATTGTGCACACAATCTTCGTGATTTTATTCATTCGTCATTTCTTGTATTATTTAGATATACTATACTATACTAGTGGCTATAAGACTCTTCAAGTTTTTAAGAAAATCGAAAAATTATTTCTATGGAATTACAAATTTGAATAGTCGTACAGGAACCGAAACCTATAATTAAATCTCGAAATAAGTATGCTTAACGTCTTATAGAAGACTCTATGGTTAAAACAACTCCGTGCAAACACATTATCAGCCCCCCCTCCTATGGAAAAATCCTGACTACGCCACTACGATATAAAGAGCGATCGTAGGAAGCGTTTGATCAAGATTGAATTAAAGCGGGAAGAGGTCAGTTAAAATCAACCAATGAAATATTATATCGTACATTCTTACAGGTTCGCACGGCTTACACAAATTGACAAAACGCCGATATTTAACATTTTCGAATAACTGCAGTTAACGCATTTGCGAACTATATGACGATATATTTAATTTTTTTTGAGATGTTAATACATTTTACGTAAACGTCATCCTGCTCAGACAAATCGAACTGTCAACGAATATTTATTTTAACATCGCTTAATTTCGATGTACACACCTAAGTGCATATTATGAACGGGAACATTTTAACGATTTGTTCGACTTAGGTAGTTGACGTGTTCTTATATTCATTCCTCTTTATATCGATTCCAATGAAATCAGTACCCTGTAAATCCGTGAAGCTTATAATATATACTACTAAATCGCAAACTATATAATGGACCGACTTAAATTCAAAATTCAAAAGCAGCCGCTGCGAGCGTTTCTTGACACCTCGTGAGCAAAAAAGCCGCTTAATTTCGGAAAAGACATGAGATAAGCTATTTCCTTATGAAATATGCAAACGTGTAGTAGGTTCCATGGAAATGGGTAACAATGAATATAAAGCCAAGATTACTGTAAATTAAGTTTATTTTAAAATGTATTATGGGCTATGAAAATAAATGTATATAATACCTGTAATCAGTTCAACGTGGTTGTCGCATATAATAATATTGTAATGTATAGACGATTAGATTTTTCGTTAGATTTTCTTTTAGCAAATTTCCCTTTTTAGTTTTCTTAAAATTATCTGTCATATAGAATTATATTAAAATATATTATATACATTGAGGTGTGTGTATATGTGTAATGTGTACGGTGTTTATTTCAGCTCAATAATATATACATATATTTTTTAATTATAAATCCAAGGCCTTGACTGCATTGGTCATTGGCCGCTATTAGTGTGTTACGCATAGGTTTTTAGTATATTACGGAATATAATTATTTTTTTATTCAACATCGAATCAAGTACTATAGTAACCATATATAAAAATATAAATATTAAAAGTTAAAAGTGAACTACTATGCAGTGCTGCATTTTGAGAACTCAATTTTATATTATACTTGGTGCAGTATGACCAGACTTTGCCTGGGAAAAAAATGAACAAACATAAAATACGGTTCTATATCGGTGACTACGGTGTATCTCGGTTTTAGTGCACTTAAGTTCACCGGCACATCGGCATTGGTGTACTTCGATTCGTGAATTATTCGACCGAAATTGGACATATCACTTGATATATTTTTAAACGCAGTTCGAGCTACTCTATAAAACTTTCCGATTTCTCTAAGAACAATTTCTGAAACTTTCGTAAAAATCAGTCAAGTATAGTTTTTGAGTCTATAAAAAGCTACGAACATCGTAGACATTGCCTTGTATTGCACATTCGAATAACAAACGATAAATTATAACGATAATTTTTTTTCTTTGATCGAAAAAATTCCGTAGCAATGCGCACGGAAGGTCAGTCGGTCCGTAAAAAATTATTCGATTTTCGTGAGCAAAAAAAAAAAAAACAACGTGCAAGCCATTCCGACCAAGTGGCCATGTGCAGGCCGCGTAGTAGTGGGTCATCTGGTATTTGTGTGGACCGACGACGTAAATACAGAGATTACCTACTGACAACTGTTTAACTTCACTCTACGGATACTTCAGCGGTAAGCCAAGGAATCGCGCTTGTCAAAGTACTTGCACATCGTACATCGCGTGTACGCAGTATAATGTACCTCTATAATGTGTGCCCATTGTGCGTACCTTACTGCTACTGTGATCGCTATCGAACACGGCCAATTGCATGTGAGTTGTGACACAGAGGTACTTGGTAAATATATACACACACACACATATATATATATATATATATTATCTGTAGGTATTTTATAGCGTTACATATACATCGTTGTACGCGTGTTTAAGTGTGAGCGAGCTCGTAGGACTTTTGACCGCGTGACAAAATGAAAGTAATTCGTTAGAGAACGCCGTTTGAAAAGGGTCCAACAACTATATATATATATCGTACATAACATATGGCCGTGGTATGTAATATGTTATACGACTGTTGTACATAATAATATACCTATATGTAATAATACGTGTATGCCGCGCGTTTACTCGGATATTCCGGCGATCGGTTTGAATGTGTCAAACGTTTCGTCGTCGTTTTGAACGACTAAAAAAATGTTCTCACGCCGCTTGAAAATGCGAAAAACAGCTCACGTAACTTGTATATTATTATAAACAAATGAATTCACGTGGTCGAGGAAAAAAAATCGAGTTTTTAAATTGTGCGTGATGACTAGGACTGCACGTGCTGAAGTTTAGAGGACGCTGTATACCGACAGTCGACGATATTTACCGTTTCCACGGGCGTGTACGACCTCGATCCGTCTTGGACACGGAAAAATCATCACATGTATGATTGGAAAATCAAAAAACGAGAACTATTTAATTTGATTTAAAGAGACATTTTTTTTTCAATCTATACGTATTTTAATACGCGATATGATATCGATATCGACTATCGTCAATTATCGTATCAAAGCATTCGAACCATATTATGAGGCGCGTCAGCTTGGCACGCCTAAATTACAATTTCGAAGTCAAACCGTACACATTGAAAATATATTGGTCATCATCGTATACAATTTCTGTTTATATGTCTGGGTAACAATTTTAATGTAATATATCCGGTGGAATTCTTAAGGCATTTCCTAAGTCCGTCCGAAAATATAAACACCTCGTCACCGCGTCTCTGTTATTCAAGTGTCATCTTGCAGGCATCACAGTCATGGCTCGGATGCACAGTGCACGACGGTCGGAAGTAAACTGGAGAAAGTTAAGTGGCAAATTTTTTTTTCTCGTTTCACGGCAGTACAGGTAATATTACATTTTATACAGAGGTATCATTTTAGATGCATAATTGCAGTGCGCAGAACCGTTGGTTGTGTGCATCGCTTTACATCAAATAGGATACGGTCATTTTGTGTGTTTTTACTATTTTTTGGATGTTTATCCAAGTGCCACCGATTTTTACGGAATTCGACCTTCAGTCGCACTCTTTTTTACAATGTAAATTATTTAAGTATTTCATTATTTAATGACCGTGCAATTATTGTACTTTTATACTGTTCGGTTTCTAATAACTTTATTGAATATTTGCATATATAGCAGTTTATTGATTATTGTTATTTTTTTTATTTCATGAGTATTTCCTCTAAAAATATAATTTAGCCGGTAGCTGTACCTGTAAAACTGTATTGAAATATTCTATATACTTTGAATGATCATGATAACTTATTATAATTTTTCAAACTTATACAACACTATTTCTGGTGGATTCGTTGTTTGGAAGGAACGAGTTCCAAAAGGAACGGATTTCTGGAACGAATTCCTTTTTATAAAAAAGAACGAGAAAATGAACGAGTTGTCTTTTTCAAGGAAAAATAACAACATTTTTCATTCCTTTCTAGTTCCAATAATTAACACAGACATGTAAATAATTGAAATTAATAGGTAAGATATATTTTTTTAAATGTGTATAATGTTCATTGCCAATTAGTGATCGTTATCAAGTATTGACGTTAATCGTCACTCATTATAGTCAATAGTCATAAGCCACATCATTAATATTTTTTCTATAGTTATAAGTTATAATTTATATAGTAATGAGTACCTACATAAAATATTATTATTGTTATAACAATAAACGATAAGACAGTCGACATACTTCGGCCAATAATTTAATTTTGAAGAAAATCTCAAAATAGAATTATAAAATAATAAAATATGAACCTACTTGTAGGTATATATTATTGTAATTAAAAATTAAAGAAGTATGCATGTGAAAAAAAAAAAACATTAATGATTAAATAAGAATTTGTATGTTATTTATAACTAAAAAATAGACTTGTTCGTTTTCCAATGGAACGACAAAGGAACGAATTCCTTTTTATAAGGGACTTGATAAACACTGCTGACGATTATATTATAATATAGAGTCAAATATAATAGTATATAGTCATGAGTTGTTTCTAAATTGTATAATACGGTTCATTTGTAAGCATCGGACGGAACGTGTGGCTATACTTACAAGTTACATGTATGTTTATGTAGATCATAATATTATACAGTTTATCGATAATATTGCGGTAGACGTGCAATATCAATAACCATCAGACTCATGCAATCGATCCATCGGGCTGCATTGAACGACTATTATATAGGTACTCGTTAAAATAACATGTAAGATTTTTTTTCAATATTATTTTATTGATTACCCCTGACGTCCAAAAGGTTCGCGATGAAACGAAATGCAATTACGATGCAACAACAGCGAGTTGACTTAGGCGTAGACGTCGCCTGCGCAGGTACATGATATATATATTCTAGGTGCCTCTTATACATCGGAAATATTTTCGTTGGTATAAACTATGTGTACCTCTTTCGACCGTACAGCGTGGTAAAAAATGTAACAAACGATATTATTACAACTTGACTATGTGAAACCTTTCACACGACTAGCGATGTTACCGTATCAGAAAGTAAAAACATACAATAATGCACAATGAGGTGTACATCGACGTTTGATTTCAGTTAAATAATATATAGCTGGTAACGTCACATCGCAACAGTTTTAGTAATACATATAATATCTGTGTCAAAACTCAACTGGATCATGTTGGTTGTTACGTTTGTTTTCGTTATACAACACTGCAATTTAATATGCAGAAAGTACAACAATTGTAATATATATATATCAGGAAAATGTCATACTTTAATTTCGATTCATACTATAAATCTATCTAGTCGCGATAGTATGTCCGACTTTTTTTTAAATGTATTTCAAACAGGAATTTGAATGACTGAATGAAAAAAGTATTCAAACATGTAGGACGTAGGTATTTAAATATGTTCCATGATGATTATGAATGTTTAAATATAAAATATAAGCACCTATACGTAAACATGTTTAAATTACTTACTTGTCTGCGAGAGAATATTCTTTAGTGAGGTTATTTTTATTGGTTTATATTTGTTTCAAACAAAGACATATCTTTATACAATTTATCATGCTTGGGTTTTTTGATAACATTTTGTTCAAAATATAAAAAGAGTGTTTAAATACTCGACAGATACGAATGTAACTGAAACATAAAATAGTATTATGGGCGTGAATCGAAATCATGTTATAGGTTACAATAGATTGTATAGGTAGTGATCTAAATGAAACGTCGAGTCTTGTTATAAGTCTATAATATAGACGTTCGTATAATTACGATGTTTATGTATAACATCATACAATATGATGCGAATAGATTAAGCGGTCTGGTGGTTAAGAGACTCGTCGAACGATTCGTCGATTGCATATACCGTGGTCGTATTATTGCACGTACCAGGTATAAAATGTACTTAAAGCCACCTCCAATATATGGCGTACATAGAGAATGTTTTATACGTTTGAATTTAGTGATATTCCGCTGAATCGGCCGTGTCGTAAAGATACCGACGTACCGCGTACAATTCGTCGTTGTACCTGGTGAGTTTATATTATTTTTCGACCTATGATTTTTCGCACGATAATAATATACATGATATAGGTCCAAACTACAAAATATAATACGTTAGTAGTGCGGTGGATGTTACGATATTATATTTTTCGGGTTGTCGCCCGCACCTGAAAATACGGTAAAAAGTCGAAATAAAAAACCGACTTGAATACACGCCGTGGCAAAGAAACGTCGACTACTTTTCTCGAAACGAAATATATTTTATCGCCGTGTTCGCTTTAATCTAAACGGTCGTTAATTACGGGATAACGAGAAACAAGAGACAGTGTATTATTATTATTATTACGAATATTATAATATATAGTGTAAATTAATGAGAGGGTAGAAGAATATTTTTTAAAGCACATCGTGCCCTGACTTAATGCAAACCGCGTTCATCGTATGTTCGGTTTCTTTTTTTAGGATTTAATACTATAATTAGTTTTATACTATACAGGCACGCGCGTTTATTACGCTATGATGCGATAACCAATTTTAATCCAATATTATAATTCGTAATGTTAGCCCTGGTTTGAATTTTTTTAATATTCAACCATTCGTTTTATTGAAAAAAAATAAATACTCAGCCTGCAGTGGCACGCGGCTAACATATTAACCCGCAGACCGGAAAATACTGACTGATGATGAACTATAATAGTAATAAATATTTGAAAAAATCGTTCTTCGATACCTACCATGAATTATTCAATATAATAATATGTATTGTACATGCACGACGTACCTATAGGAATTATTTCTGTTTTCGAAATAACCGTGTACATATTATGTAATAACGTAATTCACATTTTTTTTTTTACATATACTCGATGTCTGTAGGTATGCACTGTGCAGCCAATACGTACTATATATTATGTATATAGACTTTCAGCACGGATAAATTTGATGGATTCATAAACTGTAAATATTTTTTAAGTATTACGATTAAACGTACGCACACAACCTTTGTATTATAGTGTTTATTTAAGTTTTTTAACCAGGCAGAGCTCAATAAAATATTTACGGCCGATTCTGCGGTATTCTAACAAAGTACATTAAAAATATGTAAGTTTACAACAATGTTCATCGGACAATTCTCGTTGTGCATCCGTCATGACAATGTTTTCAAATAATGTTATTTCTTATATAGAATACTTTTAATAATTGTATGAATGATTGGAATAATAGAAACCTGATGCCAATTATTAATTAGACTATATTATCTTTATAAACTTGAGACACCGAGCTCGATTTACATAGGTCGAGAAAAATATTGTTGACATAACTACGTGAGTAACAAATTATATAAATCTAAATTTACGGTGAATAAAAATGCTGCAAATATTATCTGGACCAAGGCACTCCGTTTTATTATAAATTTGTAGTTCATCGTCTACATTCTATACATCTTTCAAAGATAACATATTTATGATAATGAGCTAATATAATATACCTATCGACAGCACTAGACAAATATTTAAGAAAAAACAAAACATTATTCCGTTGCCTACTCTAATGTTTTACGTTTATATTATTGTGTGACATACAGTTAGAAGAAATTAATATGATCGCAAAGTGTTAGGATACTTCCAAAACAATTTTTGATTTTTTTATGTGGAATGTTGAGCTCTATAATATAATTGGTAGGTGAAATCAATTTTATTTTTAGCCTTAAGCCAACACCGTGCACGAAAGTATGGAAATCGGTTATAATCATATCAGTTATACCAATGGAACTGTTTATACGATTTATGGGTTACATTATTTTTGAAAATATTAATCGTATTAAAATGTTCTAAACTATAGCCTATAGTTATAGGATGTTTGGGATAAAAAAATAATAGTATTACACTATCATGGTTAATATTTATCCGTAAATCACGTGTCATTGAAAGTATAATATGAAGTGTGTATACTATATATATATATTATATACTTTGAAATATTGAAGTAATCATACCCACGAAGAAAATTATCCCAATAATATTATAAATTACTATAAAAATAATTGGTAGAATCACATGCTATTATCATTGACCTTGCATGTACCACATGTATAGACATTTAATATTAAGACGTTAAAATACTAAATAGAACCAAAAAAAAAAAATGACTATACTATCTATTTGAAAATAATCGGCCATAAAATATGAAAATACGAATAAAAATAATCGACGGTGAAAATTAAATAAATTCAAGGTCCACTGACTAGTTGCAGTCTCTAAAACGAAATGAGGTTTTCTGGCAATTTTACTTTTTTCTATTTTTCAGTCGACAACCCCTTGTGTAAACGTAGTTTGAACATCATTCACGCTGCCAAATCGACGTGAACACACCAAGTAGCAGTAATAATGACCAACGAGTCAAGATATAATTACGTTAATAATAATATACTATCGGAAAACGTGTGAATATTTTAATAAAGCGTCGGCCGCACAAGACAGACCGGTTGGTTTAATATTATAAATCGGATGTGTTCGGCCTGCGTGTGTCGGCTATTTTGTACGTGCCTTGTATAAAATATTATTGCGATACGCCTGTTTTATTGAATTTAATCGATCATCGGCGCGTATTTTCGGCTGTCTCGAAAGTTTTAAATTGCACATCTCCGACGACACGAGTAACAACAACAACAACAGCAACAATAATATAATGGTTTCAAATGTTTTCCGTTTTTTGATTCCGTTGGCATTGGTATGTTCGAATACGTATTTCGTAATAATAATTCATCGTCAAGGTAGAGTAGTACGCCACACTAATTGATGAGTTGCGCAATTAGTGGTTCTCGCGTTGCGTACACATTATCGGCTGGGTGATATTATTATTATTATTATTATTGTGCGACGAGGAAGAAGCCGCCATTAATTTTGTGCTGCAAGTCGGAAATACACACGTTGGGTATGTTTTTGACAAGGTGCATGCGGGAGAAAAACGGAATCTTTGTCGCAATATTTACGGATATTAAACATTTGGGCTAAAAACGTGACGCGTATAATGAGCGCTTTGTAGGAACATTATATAAATCCAATTAAAATATTTCTATTGAAAAAGTTTAAAATCGGGTTTTACAAAAAAAAAAAAAAATGGATTCATCTAAAATTAATAAGTTTTACTTCTCGAATAATGATGGCACTGTTGTTCCCCAGAGTCTTCATCATCCCCCGCCCCTAATAATGCTAAATATTTAGAAGACAATAAATACTATAACAGTGGCGTATAAACAACAGAGGTGGATTAACCATTAGTCATTAAACTACTAAAATCGCTATATTATAGTGCTCGCGCGTATAGTTCGTACAAGGGAACAACACACATGAGAGAAGAACAATGACATATTATGCGTATATGCGACTCACTCGACTGCAGATTAAAAAAAACGAAAACAAGAAAAAACACTAAAGCATACGATAAAATAATGTACCTACGACGTACGCGTTTTTTTTTTATATTTCACGTTAACCGTTTAAATACTGTCATATATTTCCAATAAGATTGGGCCTCCGACGGCTATAAATTTCTTAGGGCATCGCGAAGCTGGGCTTATACGACCAGCTGATATCATAATATTCACAAACGTACAATAATATACAATGCGGTATGTATAATTACGATGCGGTGTGGTTTCGTGTAAAATAAATCAACTGCTCGGGTTAGGTTAGGTGCATAAAGTGGATTTCCATAACGTGTATACAATTATATATTGTACAGCGATCCCGCCACAGAGTAGAACGCTTAACGATATATCGTCCAAAGTCCCAGGAATGTTTTCCGTTGGTATCGAAATATCCGACACAATGGTGGATAAACTTTATGTTAACTCGTAACTAGTGTTCGTAACAATTACCTGTCTCGTCATAATTCATGCCCTACGATATTATATACCACCCCGTAATCGTCCCGGGACCAAAAACGATGTTAAAAGGCTGGGCGTTTTATTAGGATACGCTATAATAGTTAACCTTTTATGAAAATTACTAGGTGAGAAAAAACAGCGTTTAACAGTACGTGTTTTGTAGCTACGCGTAGGTACTTGTTTTTTGAGCAAGGCGTTTTGCGAAGCAATAAACACAAAGTTTACAGACACCACGTCACTTCGAGATAATTAAAGAAAAAAAAAAGAAATAGGACAATTCGTAATAATATACGACATCACAATATTTTCACGTGCAAGACACCGTTTTTATACAAGTGTTTGTTATTTGAAATACTGCGTGTTTAAAAAAAAAAAAAAAACAAAACGGTTATTAACGAAAAAAACTGCGAAAGTCGCTTTGTTATAGCAATATAATAGTACGTAGATTTCGATTATGCATCGTTAGTTATTGAGTGGGTCACTGTAATGGACGTGTTAAATTTTATTTCTACGATAAATCATTACATATTATATAGGAAGACGATTCTGACCGGAGCCGGAGTGGTGTCAGCTTCCAGGCGTACTCCCAAAGATATTAATTTATCATTTAATTATGACTAACGACACGTTAAACTAATATTTTCCAAGACCATCGCATATATTATACTTGTACATTAGTTATTTTAATAATATTACATCATACATTATTGTAGCAGAGCGGTGTAAATAGGTTTGTGATGTAAATGTTTAAAATTAGATACATAGTCGAAATATTTTTTTATATTTTTATTTATTTATTTGATCAAGAGCACTGGCTGGTCTATCTTAATGCTCGATTGTGATATAATAGTACATATATGTATATACACACATGGTACACATGGAAAGTACGGGTAATACGGTATATACCAATTACCGTACATTGTATAGCGATTATAAAATAGTTATGTACAGAGTAACGTGGTAGTAACGGAAATCTTCAAGTTTTCACGAATTACAATTTATAATTTTTGAATTGCACCAAAATAAAAAGCATTGGAATTGTTAATTTATGTTTGAACATCTAATTTTGTAAAAATTTAAAATTCAAACGCTCATAAAGATAGGATTATGACTCTACGCGACTACGCTAAGTTTATTTTTTTATTTCCACCAAGGAAAACTTATGAGGAATCTTGTATTACTTTTTGTAGCCATTATAGATATTATGATAATTCGGTATTACGCGTATTTAGCTAGTTTTAATTTATTATGTTCCGAGAATAATTAATTCCAATACGTCTACAACACGTTTTATTTTTTAAAAATGTGGGTTTAATGAAAATCCAATGAATCCTGTGACAACGGCCACGGTGCAGGTTCAACTCATCTTAAAATTGTTCGATATACCTACCACGAACAAATCGCCGCGGTCCTTATATTATAATATTATTATTATTATACCATAAAAACAAAAGGGAATTTCATATAAAACGATAAATAAAGTTGTGTGCGCAGTACAGTTGCCTCGACGGCTGTCATGGCGGGTGTGCAAGTATTGTGGATATTACACGGTGGTTTTTACGATTACTAGTAAAATTATTTATTTATTTTAAATACGAGCTGTATACGATTTCCAACATATAAAATATTTAGGGATGGAAATCGGCACCACTGGCCGTGTGTGTGTGTGTGAACCTTTTATTTTAATATAATGTAGATTGAATAGTACCTAATACCTATATAATATACTTAACATTTATATTATTAAATTCTGAGTGAAGCGATGAATGTATTGATTTTACAACGATGATGATGTCGGGGCAGTAAAAACGGTTCGATTTTTTTTCCGTCTGTCAACACCATTAATATACTTATATATATATATATATTTAAGCTACGGTGATGTACACACAATAAGTAAAATTGAATTCACAGGCGCTGCAATTGAAATGGATCAGTGTGTATGACCACACATTTCCAACTCACACATTTTTTCAAATAATATTTTATTATTTGTACGCGAAAATGCACAATGTCTGATATAAGTGCTCGACGTCTGTGCGCGTGGAATTCGATAGTAAGTATATATAGGCAGTTGTAAGATTTAGTGAATCGATTTAACACTGCAGCAGTCACGGAATGGTGTACACATAATACTAATAGAAGTGTTCCTAAATATATTTACACTTAACGGTTTTTACATAGGTTTGGCATCGTGGGCTTTTCAAAATCTAATTGAGCCACCTAGCTGTCTAACGTCTGTCGGTGTGGCGAGGTTACAACAGCCATCACCCATCATGGGAATGTACTGAGATTATATAAACGATCGGTATACAGTATATTATTATGTACTTACCTTAACGGGCTTAATTTACGTTTACATCGAAAAATAATATTTCCTCATCAGCGCGTATATTGGTTACATATTATTGTGTGTGTGTGAGATCTAAAATATGAGATGAAAAGAATAAATAGCTATGCGTCGGCGTAAAGGAAAATCCGACGGTGGCGCATATGAGGGTAATATTGAAAATAACTGTTCGTATTCGTCACATTTTTCGCCAAAATCATTTCAGGTTATCGCATAATTGTGGTTTTCACACGGACTCAAACGCACACACATATATAATATACCTTAAATTAACGATACTTAGCGAACAGTAATTATAATATTACAAATAAATAAATATGTATCCATAAAATAAAATAAAGGTATTAAGTATTTGTCATCTCAAGTAATTTTTTTTTTTGATATTGGATTGAGGCTTTGACAACTGAGGGCCATTAGCCTATACGAACCCGCGTGGTCACCCATCTGGGAACTAGTGGCAGCGGCCCGTTACTTACTCTCAGTCACTTTGTGTGAGAGAGTATGAGCATTGCCCATTGGCCTTCTACTTTCAGGTTCTCTGTGATGGTAACTTAGAGCTTCTAATAAGGTAGATATCTGAAATGTTTCCGTTACCATTTTCTGTATATTTGACAAATCGTTTTTCACAATAGCCTGACCAATCAGGTGTGTACACTTTTCGATGGCCTCTTGGGTTAAGCCTTTTGAGTTTTGGCTGCTGTTAATATCGTTTAACATAATGCACTGTAGCAGTCGGGGCTCTGTGAGATCGACTTTACTGTAAATTCGAGGTCCTGTGAGACTGATGGTTAGTGTGCTCTCTTTATGCTTATCTCGAGATCGTCATTGACCTAGCCAATGGTAAACAAGTCCCTATTCCATCAATAGCCGGTCTGTATTGACCGCGGAGGAAGTTTCATAGAACCATATTACTTATTTTGTGAAATACGTTCAACGATTTACTTGTTGTTATACGAATGCGTCAAGAGAAAAAAATGGTTCAACTGGTGGATTTTAAAGTACCTTTTCCTTTGGGATCGAATGCTAGGGATAGGTCATTATTTATGATGTAATCATGTAAAAACTTCCCTTTTGCGTTACTTGTATCACAATCCCAATCTTCATGATGCCTATTTAAATATAATATATATTATGATAAGACACGGATAACAGTTGTACAGGTACCTAAGAGGTGAGTTATGCAAAAATAGAACAAAACATTATACCATAATAGGTAATATGATAAATATTACTATATTACTTGTACGCGCGTACTATAATACAGAATGGAACTTTTCTCGTCGTTGGCGCGCTGTATTAATATTATACGTATAAAATGGGGGCCGGCGGGCAATGCGAGTTTCAGTACCTAACTGCCCAATAATTTTGAATGATATTATGTTTTGTTTTTATTTCTAAATCGTTTGTTACTTAGATTTATTGTGACCGCACAATGAGACAGTTCTGCGTACGACATTACACGTCGCCGTCTGTCCGGTTCACGTGATCGTAATATAAATCAAACGCACGGGGCCAAAAAAAAAACGTGTAGGTCATTTTTAACGCAAACGTAATAATAACGATGGCACATCCGGCTCAAAGATTTATGTTTTCACCCGGCACGGGTATATCCAGCCAATATTAAACGCATATAGGTACAACATAAACATAACAATATATACACAATGTTATGTACATTGTGTATATACATAACAACAATAATATATAACATTATATCCGTAACCCGTCAACTTACCTCACTGTTCAGCACAAAAAATTGAGGTTTTAATTTTTGTTTACTTGCTATCGGATTTACAGGCTTACAGCTGCCGCTCACTTCCCGTTTCGCCTCGTCTGTGTTGTTTTTGTACGCGTCAAAATTTCAGATTTATTGAGTTTATATTTTTTCGCGTAACACAATAATAAGCGTTTGTGAATATTACAGATTTTCATCCCGTTTTATGGATTGTCTTTTGGTGATAAAAACTACATTTTTTCGAATAAATTCACAATTTTTTCATTCATTTACTGTTAGAGCACATTTTTTACGATTGTAATGCATCTGAATTCGAAACGACCGAACGAGTGGTTTATGCAATAATCCATAATGATGTTTACACACCAAGTAAAATATAATAATTATATGTACACACTATTCCGGTGTATTTCTACTTTTATCCTCAGAAATATTTTACAAACGTAAAATGTTAGTACATTAATATTAATTACTAGGTGTACAATTCTCAAATGATCATAGATATCTTGAAGCTTATTGTCGTTCCTATGAATCTTCAAAATTTTTTAATAGTTATATAAACAACTTATGAGGAATCTTTTATTACATTTTCAAGATTTTTGACTGAGCAAAAATATTTTTAACTATATATTTGCGAAAAATAATTTAAAATTTAAAATGCCTACAAAAAGCTCAAAATATTTTAAAAACTATACCATATGGAAAATGTTAAGTATTTAGAACAATAATTGGTTTTTGAACCAAGAATGAGAAAATAAGAAAATCAATTTTGTTGAAAACTAATTTTACGTGAAAAAATCCCGCTTTTCCATTTTTTTTTTTTTTTTTTTTTCGCGACTTCTTTAAAGATCACTGGGTATTTTTAATTTTAACCTAAATGTACCAACTTCACTAATAGTTGTTCGGCTACCCGAAAGAATGAAATATGATTTCGCAGCCGAATACCCGACCGCGACGTGACAGTAAATTATAATTGTGTTCGAACAACACCGATCAGCTGCAACGAGAGCTTTATTAACTCAACAGCTTTATGGTGGTGGTGTTCAGCGATTTTCCAATGTTGCCGACCCTTCGGACCTGAACATTTCGTCGGTCACGTCGTCACATATTACGCATCTCGCTTCGATACGATTTTATATAATAATTATAATTTAAGAGTACACACTCGAAGATAATTGGAAAACGCCGTGTGCGTGCAATCGCCTACCGCTCTGCAACGGACACACGCCCCTAGGTCAAGGCTGCGTCTGTCACGACTCACGAGCCTATTTACGACGGTGTCGTTGTTATTTCCGTTTCGAGTAGGTACTGTAAAGGTACTCAAATATATATATAATATACATGCTCGACATTAAAATTTAGTACGATATTGTGTGCGCCCACGCACTGGTGGATTTAGGATTTTGGTGGGCGCTACGCGTTGATAATATTATTATATAAAGAGCTCCTCTGGTGCTCGTCTCGGACGGCTTTGGAGGGAAAACTGCAGTCGTAACTTATTTTTTGCTAGTACTCTACAATATTATGACGTAGTCGTATCAGGGAGGCTAAGTCCCGCCCAAAAGGAGTCGAAAAATCGCAACTTTTTTAAAAACCGTAATTTTTTATGGGCAACAAAGCGCGTGTGATCTGCTAGTATTACATAATAATATCCTAGACGACGATTGAAATTTTATATCACTTCGTTACGACTACGAGTCACCGCAATTATTATTTGTTAATTTTTTGATTGCCATGGTAAATTATTATTATTATTATTCAACGCTTTTAGAACTCCTTTCCCTAAACTCCAAAGCAACACTATTTTAAAGAAAATTTCATATTTTCAGATTGAAGTCTTTACTTACATTATATAGTATATGACCAATCTTCGTTCCAAACTTCGAGCTTCCATCTATATGGAAAATGCTTTATTATTTTGATAACGATTCAGAGAGTCAGTGAGTCACCGAATCTTAACTCTTGGGTAACAAATATTCGCCCAAGTTGAAACGGCTTAATGACACATCGATCTACATTGTCCTAAGCCATTTCGGATTAATCGATGTTTCAAATTTCAAAATCCGAGGACTCCAGAATACAGAGATATGAGGGTGAGAAAAACCGGATGAATTGATTTATGTAAAGGTATACAGTAAGTAGTTGAACTTGGCCTCCTGGCCATTACCTTGCGCTCAGATAGTAATAATACCTAGGTACAATATTATCGGTTGCGGCTTTATTATCCATTATCGCATAGACGGTCTGTGGATCTCATTATAAAGTTTCTGTGTTGTTCTCCCTCCGACTCGCCCACGACAGGTGGCAACCTCCGCGCACTCCGATGTCTACCACCCTCTACCCAAAATAAAATACCGCCACCCAAGCCCGAAATTCCGACGGTAAACCCTTCAACAAACAACAGCAGTGAATATAACGTACAAAATTCACGATGAAATAATATAACAATTGCTGGGTGCGATGGAGGTATAGTTGAAATATTATGACAGAATATTCACCACGCCGCAATTGTGTAACGTTATTGTATATATACATCCTCAGTATTATTATGAAGAGACATAACATGTATGTATATGATTTCACCTCGTCGTCAATGGATTCTCGTACCGCCGTATATTTATTTCATCATAATATTATCGTCGTGAGATTCAATTACTTACTTGTCTAGGCCAAAGATTTGTATTTTTAATAAATATATTTTTTACAAAATTGATATGCCATAATATGTTTTCTAATTTATTATAATATTAATATAATATGTATCCAAGTGCAAACATTTGGAAAAACAAAAAAATTTCTTTTTTCGTAAGTTGAAAAAAAAATAATGTGTGAGCAACCCTATATCTATAGCTTATAAGAATTGAACAATAACGAAGCTAGAAACATTCTCCGAGTTTCAAGTAATCTATTGGTATAACTTTAATTGAAAACGGTCCAGTCGTTTTTGAGGCTAATAACTTCGGATGAACCAACATCAAATTTTAGTTTTATAACAACATTTCGCCCGTGAAAAAAATTAAAAAATACAAAATTTAGATTATATAAGTATATCTTGATTTTGATGTACGTACCTACACCTCAGTTCACCCGAAAATTTGCGTGGCTTTGCGAACTAATTCGACCAAGATGGTGGTGGATTTGATATAGCGCTTGGTATAAATTGAACGTGGTTCAAACTACTCTTTAAACTTTCCGGATATCCATATCTCATAGAAAACTTTGAAACGTTCACAAAATCGGTATGAAGTAGTTTTTGAGTACCTATATAGTATAATAGCTACAAATATAAATTCAACTCTCATATTTGTTTTAAGATATAATTTCTTTATTTTTTTTATTCGAAAAACATGAGCGTGACGATTTGATTGATGTTTGTATCTCATCTGCCAGAGTAGGTAGGTGCCTAAACGAATGGCAACCACTTTTAAACAACAATTTCCAAAATCTTAAAATCTCTTTTTGGGCACCTCTCCGGGTTGGACCTACCGGGTCCAATTGTGAATCCAAACTATTCAAGAATCCACTCGAGCACACACAAAAAAAAAACGCCATCAAAATCGGTTGAGCCGTTTAGGAGGAGTATGAATACTACTTACACACGGATAGAAGACATATTATATATGTATAGGCATTAAGATTATCGAAAAACTCTTTTTGCACCTTCCAGATTGTTTATTATATGCACAAAAGTGCAAAACCCACGTCGGTTTTCGAATAAAGTTTGCAGAGGTATTATATATTATATTATGTGTACCTACTAAGCGTTGTACCGAGTGTGCTGTGTAGAATGTTTCAAAATTAAATCTCAAAAGTCGTCATCGCCGCACGAGATGCCGTCGTTATCGCCTAAACATATGTAAAAACAATGTTATGTAGAATCCACTTATTTATAACATAATATATCAACGTCTACGATGTATTCGATCTGAAGTGTGTTCAGAACAAGTAGGCATACCTAAGAACTATTATAATATGCACTGCAAGGAAATGCCAGAAGATTACATTAATTCACATTTCACAAATTTTAGACCATCATAAAGTTTTATCCGAGAACAACTACTTCCACTCCTAGTAATGTTATTTGCACTGATGTATATATAGTTTTATAATCACGATTTGATGTGTATGTCTTTCAATTTAATTTGTGTAACAACTACAGTGCAAATAAGGATAGACAATTGAAACTTTAAGCGGAACTTTTGATATTTGAACAGTTTCACATTTTAATACATATTATATTATACGCGCGTATACATCCCCCCTGCAATTTATTCGAAACGACCTTGACCACGGCTTGTCGCGGAACCGGCTTTTACCGAAACTCGAAGCCGTCTTCGACCCGCGGTGGACTTATTCGGCAGATAAAATATTATATCAATAACGACATAGGTAATAATAATATATTATAATATAATGATAACGGCTGCGTTCGCTGTGGCCTGTGTGTATCTTCTGGCGGTGCGGAGGACTTACGGTCGTTATATTATATATATATATAAACCCAGTAGGACCTGGTATGTATATGACTTCACCGGCGCTATAGTTTTTCGGTCTCCGGGCGGATCCGCGGTATATATACAGGACACCAGGGTATACCTACAGTATTCGATTTTGTGGCGGGGACGTCTTTGTCGACGATGAAAGGTGGGGTGGGGGGGTGGTGGTTGTGGTGGTGAAAAAACAAATTACCGCACTGTCGCGACGATCCCCGAGTTGCAGCGAGAACACAGAAATTTAATAACTGCGGACGTATCGCATAGCCGTCGTGTTGTATAAGCGCGTCAGAATTATTCAAAAGGTTTTTGCGGGCACTCGGCGGAAAACAAACATCGGCACGGGGAGACAGGCGTACGGTATATAGGTATATATATAATAGATACGTGTAATATAATAATACAACTAGCGGGGGATGGCATCTCGAGTATTTCGTGAACCGTGAATTACGTCGGACAGACTACGACGGGCGGAGAGACACAGGACGAAAAAATATACACGGATTTTTTATTTCTATTTCTTTTCGGCACGTGATGTGGAACAAACGAATTTCAAAGTATATAGAATAATGTACATTTTTCGATTATTAATGTGAACGCTGAACATCTAAGACCTCTCCTACTGGTAACGTTATCGCCGTATCATTACAGTGTTTCGATCGGTAAAGTATTTAATCGATTTAAAAAAAAATAAAAAAAAAAGGTTGTCAAGTAAGCGCTCTGCTGCTGTACTGTTGTAGGTGTCGAGTGAACGACGTAATTAAGTAGGTAACTAATAACGGTTGTGTTCGGTCTGCATTCAACGATAAATTATTTCATACGATGAAAAAACGATTATGATGGGTAACCAGAATAACAGAATCACACAATTATTCCAATAATGATAATAATACAATTTTAACAAATGATCTTATTTTTTTATGGTTTTTTCCCGATATTTTTAAAAATTAAGTACTCAGAAGTTTTTCCCCTACGTTTTTGATTCATTAAAACACAAATAAGATTTAATTTGCTATCAGATACCACAAAATTGTCGATTAGAGTATTTTAAGGTATCCGTGCAAAAACGAGACAATTCCACTTTTAAAACTTTTCAAGAAACAAAAAAACCAGACAGCTCCAGTTACATTATATTCCCTATACAGGTGGTCAGATTTGTCTCATTCTTGCACAGATATACTTACTCGTCAAATTTTTCTTAATAATTGAAAACAGCCAAAAACCCATTTACGACAAAAATGGAGTTGTCTCGTTTTTGCACGGGAAAAAGTGTCTTCGGATACAAAAACTAAATAAATACACACATCATTGTAAAATCGATGCATTTAGCTCAGAATCTAAAATCAGTTACGTTATAATATAATATTGTGTAACAATATGCGTACAAATTGTATTTTAAGATTGTACAACAAAAAAAAATGTTTTTAAAAACATGGTCCTTTTTTGTTATTTCAAAATAATTTGAAAATGAATTAAAACAATAGCCAACATCTGGTGTTTCAAATGGATAATGCAAGTTTAAAAAAAAAGGTACGCAATTTATACTTCCGTCACTGATTGTATAAAACGGGTCGGGAGCAGTTATTAATTACTGTCACCATAATATTACAGACGTTAAAGATGTTTTCTAAATATAATAATTTTCGAAAACGTTATATGACACCAATACCTAATTAAGCCTACTAATATAATATGTACAGATAACGATCCACTAATCCACACGATAAGAATGACGAGCGGTACAAACAGTAGGTGTCGATTGTTTATAGAGTGTACCTCATCGTTATTGAGTAAACCACTAGACATTGCTAGTGATCTATTTTACTATTAAAAATGAGGTGAGTTAAATTAATTGTTTCCAAAAACATTGCAATTATTGTTTAATAAATAAATAATAATTTATTATCGTAATAGCTTATATTTATGTTTTAAATTATAATATATTATTATTGTTATAGTATTGTGTTAGAGACTAGTACTATTACGAGTCAATACCGATTTACGATAGAACGGTGTAAGTTCGTGAAATAAATAGGTAATACCATATCATTATTCTAAATGTTTAGAAAAAGTCATTGTGTAGGTGTATAAAATATTATAATAAACGTTAAAGTTTCAAATGCCCACGAAAAATGTTTGAACTTAAAATGTATATAAATGAAAGAAAGATGGGTTAGTGGATGTCGCTCTGCTGTACAGTAGGTTACAAGTGGGTCACTATAATGGATGGTGTTAAATTTAAATTCAGTGGTATAATATCATTGTATAAGAAAAACGATTCTGAGCGAAAACGACTGACCGTTTAAACGACTTACCAATTTTTTAATAGTTATATAAACAACTTATGAGGAATCTTTTATTACATTTTCAAGATTTTTGACTAAGCAAAAATATTTTTAACCATGTTTACGAAAAAATATTTAAAATTTAAAATGCCTACAAAAAGCTCAAAATTAAAGAGCCAAAATATTTTAAAAATCATACCATATGGAAAATGTTAAGTATTTAGAACAATAATTGGTTTTTGAATTAAGTATAAGAAAATAAGAAAATCGATTTTGTTGAAAACTAATTTTACGTGAAAAAATCACGTTTTTCTATATTTTTTTTTTTGTTTTTTCACGGCTTCTTTGAAGAGCACTGGGTATTTTTAATTTTGACCTAAATGTACAAACTTCATTAATTTCCTTACAAGAAAATATATGGAAGCTGAAAATCAATGCATTTTTGCTACTATACGTTTACACAACACGTATACATACACACAAAGAAATATATATATATACATCATTGTAAGATCAATACATTCTTCGCTCTCCTAAGAATCTAAAATGAGACAGTTTTAAGTTAAAAAAGGTGGGAAAGTGGATGTCGCTCTGCTGTACAGTAGGTTACAAGTGGGTCACTGTAATGGATGGTGTTAAATTTGAATTCAATGATAAAATATCATTGTATAAGAAAAACGATTCTGAGCGAAAACGGTCAGTCAGCCTATGATATTACCAAGTATATTTGATGATATTATTGTGAATAAAGTAATTTATATATAACCTATTTACGCGGAACCTTGTTTTCAATTTTCAATCCTTAGCTATAAAAGCTGAACATTTTATGAATTTTTAACTACAAAATAATTATTAAATTATAAATTTGATAAGCGGTGTCAAAATATGAACTTTAAATGTTTATAAAAAAAAAATTCTGCATATGTATTTTTAATATTTTTTCAACTGCTATTGTAACAATATATCAGGAGCCTTGCATTCAATTTTCAGGTTTTTTTACCCAAAAAATAAAATTTTATTGATATATATGGAAAAAAAAACTAAAAAAATTGAAAACTGTTAATGTCCGTAAACAGCTCAAAAAGAGTCAAATTATTTTCAAACTTTATCGTGTATAAAAAATGCTAATATAAACATTCAGTGAAATTTTCAAGCATCTACAGTCATACATTTTTTAATTACAATAACATAAGAAAATCGTTACACGAGAAATCAAGTGAATATCAAATGTTGTAAAAATATGAATTTCAAACGCTCATAAAAATTTAATTTGACTTTCTTGTAGACATTTTTTTTTTTTTTGATATAGGTATAAAAACTTATAGATGATCTTGTATTACATTTTCAAATCTTAGATTTAAAAAGAAAAATTTTTATGAATTCTCAACTCAAAATAATTTGCCAATTTTCGTGATTTTTTCGTATTTTGTCAAGATTTGAACTTTAAATGCTTATAAATAAAAACTGAGACAAAGAATTTTTAATATTTTTCAAATGTCTTTGTAACAATAAAATAGGAGCCTTGTATTACATTTTCAAGCTTTTTTACCCAACAAATACATTTTTATTGACATTCATAGAAAAAAAGCTAATAAAATTGGAAACCAGAAAATGTTTCTAAACAGTTCAAAACGAATAAAAATATTTTGAAAATTTAATTGTATGTAGAAAATGCAAATATAAACAACCAGTGAAAAATGCATGTATATACGTTCATTTGTTTTAAAATTACGCCAAAAACTAAATTTCGATTTTGTCAAAAAACGATTTTGAGTAAAAATTCCCGTTTTTCCTTAATTTTTATTTTGTTTTTCCGGGCGCTTTTGAAAACTATTAGAGAATTTAAATTTAGACCTCCTAAAAGTACCAACTAGATTCACTTTTCTATCAAATAAGATACTGAAGTTGAAAATCGAAGCATTATTTCGACTACTAACCGTGTACACAGACAAATAAAAAAAATAAAAAAACACACATCATTGTAAAATCAATACATTCCGATCAAAATCTGATATATATCCTTTCATCCAAATATTTGAAATTAATTAGAATACACTATCCATTAATGTATTGCTTTTGCTCTAGAAATTAAAATAAATAGATACTGCTTATATTTTCAATATTTTTACTTTTTGTTACTCGTGAATAATTGAGAATATCGTATAATATTTAATAGTGTAATTATTTAGAGGGACTAGAGTCATAAACTAATAAATCATAATTCGTTGTCTACAACTAATTAAATAATATTATTTAATTTTGGTTTTACTAAGATTTCTTGATAAAATACATCTCTGGTTAGGTGGCTATATTATACAATTTTGAAATTAATTTACATTTTTATAAACAAACAGCGTAAGTTAAATCAAAATATTAAATGAATAAAATAACAATTCCTAGTACCAGTGCAATCATGGCAGTTATTATTTTAATAATTATATAATATATATATATACCTACTGTTGATAAATTGTACCAGAAACAGAATTATATAAAAATACATATATAAAAATAAAACCAGCTGCTACCTGATATTACAATTTCCATTAAAACAAAAGTAAAAATAGAGAACGGAAATGAAAAAAATTAGGAAAATAAATATTAAATATTATAATAACAATATTCAACACCAAATAATTGGAATTTAGGTATTGTATGTTTTGTTTAGCTACACAGCGAATAAGACTCGTTAAATGATCACCAGCAGAACAACTGTAATGATTTTATTCATTGATTTGAGACCCAAACCTGCTCACACCCGTAAAATGTGGAAAATTAATTATTGCAATTAATTTTACTTTTTCTGTACAGTATTATATTCGGTTAAAAGTTGTTCGTATGGTGATTTTTTCGACCAAAGTGTTTTTGACTCGTTAACACGAAACAATTAAAGGTGTGTCTGTGCGTTGGGTATGCCACTGTAAACCGGAATATATGTCTGTTTGAAAAATATAACCATTGTATTTGTTTACCTCTATATTTTATAATATTTACTATTTATAATTCATAGTTCATATTATATATGATGATAATTATAATCTATATTTTTCTAAATATATATAAATGAATGTTTGAACCGTTATGTCATTGAACTTCTCCTAAACGGCTGGACCGATTTGTATGACTTTTTTTGTGTGTTTTTGAGTGAGTCTCTGAATGGTTTGGATTCACAATTAGTCCTGGTAGGTCCAACCCGGAGAGGTGCTCAAACAGGGATTTTGAGATTTTAGAAATTGTTGTTTATAAATGGTTGCCAGGTGAGGTAAAAGCATCCGTCAAATCGTCACATTTATGGTAAGAATAAAGAAACTATATCTTAAAACAAATATAATGAGAGTTGAAATTATATTTGTAGCAATTATATATAGGTATTCAAAAACTACTTAACCGATTTTGTAAACATTAGAATTAGAATTAGAATAAATATGGTATATACATTTTGTACAAATATATTTATTAAAAATAGGTACAAATCTTTGGTAGGGCGGGATAGCTATATAATATATATATTATTGTTTATTATAGGGTTGCTGCTTTGGTTACAAAAAGTAATATTGTTATTATGAGTGAAAATAATTATTTTATATTTAGCGAAAACCAATTTTGTAATAATGGTATTCCCAACGCAAATTTTTCGACCGTTGTCCCGGCACATCATAAGCAACGTGTTAATAAAACATTCATAATTACGCACGCACCTAGCAGGTGGTTTGCCGCAGGTGGTTTGCCTATCTGAAAATATACTGCTGGCATAATCACAAGCGTGTCTCGCGGGTAACGCCTGGCGGGATGGCTATAATATAATATAATAGAACGTGTCCTGGCTGCCTCTATGACTGATCAATTTAGAGCCTAAATAATGATAGCTTGAGGGTTGCAATTTTCACTGTACCTGCATACCACCGTGTAAGTTTACACTAAGAAAGCATCTTCCGAAATTTCCATATTGATGTGGTGCTTGCACAAGTATTTTGAGATTCAAGATGATCGATGAACATTTAGTACATTTTAAGTTTTGAACACCGAATATTAAATAATGAACTAAACAAAGTTTGAATCATATAGAGTTGGCACTTTCAAAGGGAAACAAAGTGCACGGGATTAGCTAGTATATTATAAAAATGGATGTTTCTTTTTTGTTTGTTTGTCTTGTTAGTTAAGTTCTTTGTATATTATATACAATAATTATTTATAATGAAAAAAAAAATAGTTACAGTTAAGTATCTAATTTTAATTTCCTATGTTTAGCCCCTCTTCTCTCTTCACATCGAAATGTTCTGGGTATGCTGTTGTATACGAACAGCACAATATAACAACCAACTATAAGCTAAATCATCCTAAATTAGTTTAAATATTGGTCAAGGGTTCCAAAAATGTTTGGATAAAAAACGTTTCCGTTCCGACGGTTTCATTTGAAAAATGTCGATTCTGTTTAGTTTCGAACCAGTGTGCGACAACCGAGAGCTGCATTTTATAAAAATATGTAAATAAATCGTCATCAAACGAGGTTTTCATTTGATAAACATTAAAATGTCAACATTGTTTAGTTAATTATAGTAACATCAAATTATTTTATATTAATTCAAATTTAAATTAGGTAGCTGTGTTACGTGGAATGCTTTCGGAATACGATTAAAAATAGGTTACCTTTATTTACGATGTATAACAATAACGATGGTATAAAACATTTTATAATTTATACTATGGGTACTGCTCTGATGTACTGCGGTTATTGTCGAGTGAGTCACTAAAATGTATGTGTTAAATTTTAATTCAATGTCATAAAATTGTTATAAACGAAAAACGATTCTGAGCGAAGACCGTCTGTTGGCCTATATTATATTACTAAGTATATTTTATAATATTATCGCCATTAGAAAAATTTATTTTACTATTATAGTAATGCAGTAGGCTGATAATTTTAAATTTCGACCTCTCAAATGTATAGAATCGATTTGCTACCAGAGACCACCCCCTCCAATGTTGAAAATTTAAGTATTATTTACTACTTTTGGTGTACACAGATACAAAAAAATAACACACATTATTGTGAAATCAATATATGCGTCGTTCGCTTATAATTTAAATCCATAACAATTTAAAAATTGTTCATAATATTGAGAATGAGAATAATGAATGAGAATCAATAAACCAAAAAACAACGCTTAACAACCAAATTTTATAAATCGAATATTAAATATTAATGTATTTAATTAGAACTGTAATATTGTTCAAATTGTAACTTAAATTATAATTTATGATTATTCTAAAATGTATTAAAATTATACCAAGTGACTATTATTGAGAGACAAAATTTGTCAAAATCGCAAAAATTTTAAAATTATTTTGTAGTCAAAAATGTATAAAATGTTAAATTTTAATAACCCAAGTCTTATACACTTTTTGAGATAAGGTTTCTTATAAATAGTTAATACTGAAACCAAATCTAAAAAATGGGAGAAGTAGATCTACCTACTGTAACCGTTCAAGTGTACCTCATCATTGATTAGCCTCTATAATGGATGACTTGTCAAATTCAAATTCAATGATAAATCATTGTATCCAACAAAAAACGATTCTGAACAGAGATGGTCAAAGATTTTGGTCACTAAGGATTTACCAAACAATTATTTCAATAATACAATTGTAATTTTAATGAACGGTTGTATTTTTTTTTTTTGTTTTATATGATTATTTTAAAAATTACCTATTTAAAATTTTAAATGTTGACTTCCCAAAAGTACCAACTTGATCCAATGCGGTTCCTACACAGAGGTTACAGTGCTATACCTACCTTTCCCATTTTTTCTTGTATATTCTGTGAACTGTTATAACTTATAATATTTATATTATAAATCGAATTTCGAACAATTATTTAATTAGTTATTAAAGTATTTGTTATTTAGATGAGTGGTGGGGAGTTGTAGAGTAACAGGGGTACCATATTAAGCAAGGTGCTAGTCCACTACTCTGTTCCTCTAAACTTTAAACTACTTGTATGATTAATAATTTACAACTCGTTCAAAAATCGAACGGTTGTATTTTTTTTTTGGAAAAATATTTTGCTTCAAGATTTGCATTAAGTAATGCATGTTTTCATCTAAAGAGGTAAAAACTTAAAAAAATATAGGTAACGATAAAAATTGTAAAAAAAAACGTTGTTGACATTTTATGGCATTTTATTACACAAGAAAATGTTTAATACTTAAATACTTTTCAAGATAGGTATTGAATGTTGACTGTTGAAATAAGCTACCAGAAAAAATAGAAACATATAATATCAGCTTGAAAAACAATGTATTATAATATAGTCCCAATCAGCGTAACATAAATAAATAATATCACATAATTTATTGCAGAATGGCAGGTGGGTAATTATGTACTCGGTGGGTGTAAATAAAGAGGGCTTGGGTTAGCATAGCTACCTTTAAAAAATTTTTAATTAAGCTCTTAAAACAATACACATGAGCGATGTATAGCGGTACTATATTATATTAATTATACATACTGAATATCAGGGGCAGACTTAGTCGGCGGGATACCCGGAAATTTCCAGATGGGTAGGTCCTCTGTTCAAAAATAATTTATGGCTTATTAGTCATTATTTTATATATTTTTAATAAAATTGGTGTAAATATTTTGTATTTAATTGTATCATAACGCGTGATTGTGAAAAATTGTTTATATTAGGTGTTTAAGATTTTATATAGATTTTGGTTCAGCTGATAGTCCACTCCCTTCTACATCAATGTATCACTAGAAATTATTATTTATGATTAGTGTGATTTTTAAATATTTACTTCACTTTTGGATGTTTTAAATAGACACCAAACGAAAAAGTGGTGTCGAGAAAATTAGAGAGAGAAATAGGAAACTCTCAGAAAAATCAAGTTAGAGCGGTTTAAAGACTGACAAATGTTTTTCATCTATCTATACTATAAAAGCAAGTCCCGATTTTTTGTAACGCATACAAATCCACACCGTTCAACGTAATGTCACCAAATTTTCTACTTTTATACCTGACAGTCAGGTCAGTGGCGGACCAGGGGGAGGGCAAAGGGTGTATTCGACCCTTTGTTTTACACTGTGTTTAGCCAATTTTGTAGCAAATGTATGTACTTTTAGTACTATTTTGCTCCCTCCATACCACCCCCCCTCCACCAAAAAAAAAAAAAAAAATGAAGACCTGGATCCGCCACTGAGTCTGGTGAAGGTTTTAGAACCACTTTTGTTAGTAAAAAAATAAGTACCTATGAAGTTCTTAAAAAATTAAAACACAAATATATCTACTTACGTATTATTGCATGGGGTATTTCGGGTAATCCCGTGGTCGACCTCGATAGTGTCTTTAGAACGTGTGGGTTTCAAGCTACCCGTAACCTGACCTTTTTTCTTTTGTGTGTGTTTAATCGATGTGAATATACATATGAATTGTTCCGAGAAGCAAAATTCAACAATTTAAATTTATGTATACTTCTAAATTCGTATGTTTACGTGCTAAATATCTGCTATATATATGTGTGAAAATGGAATCTTTGTGGTGCACAGACGCACAGTATATTATTGTTATATCACTGTGTTGTCGTAGAGGTCGACTTACCACATCCCTATGTACCTATCGATAGTCAGAAAAATAAGCCACGGGAAAAATTAACCACGGAAAAAAAAGTCAAATAAAAATTAATAAACATATAATAAAAAATTTAATTAAAGTATTAAATTATTATTTTAGATTCTGAGCGAAGCGATGAATGTATTGATTATATAATGATGTGTGTTTTTTTAAATTTTTTATTTATTTTTTTTTTGTGTCTGTCATCACCTTTTAGGGCAGTAAAAGTGCTTGGATTTTCTTTAACAGTAACTTTTCTAATAGGAAAATGAATCTAGGTGGTACTTTGGGGGGGTCAAAAGTAAAAATTTCCCAGTTGTTTTCAAAAGCGACGTGAAAAACAAAAGAAAAAAAACGAAACACTGATGAGTGCCATGGTTGAGCAATTTACGGAAAAAAAGGTGGGCTAGTGGGTGTCGCTCTGCTGTACAGAAGTTTACAAATGGGTCACTGTAATGGATGGTGTTAAATTTGAATTTAATGATATAATATCATTGTATAAGAAAAACGATTCTGAGCGAAAACGGTCAGTTAGACCAGTGGTGCGCAACCTGGGGGTCGCGACCCCTAAGGGGGTTTCGAAATTTTATTAGGGGGTCGCCAGTAATCACCAAATGAAAAAGTTTTATACTATGTATATTGTATATTATTTTATAGTTTTATACAAAGTAAAATTATTTTGTACCGTTGATAGCTGTGTCAATCGTAATATTATGACATTATATGCCATATCTTAATGTTGCGATACAAGTTCTATTGAACCCCGCAGTATATGGGTTATTTTTAAATTGAATTTAATCAGTAATTTTATTTAATCTTACGGTTATTATGAAATAGTCCGATAGTCATGTACGAGCCGTTGAGTTGATCGTATTAATGCTTATAATTTTATATAGCTTGTAATAATTATTTGTATTTTGTATTATTTTAAACTAACATTTTTAATATTTTAATATTTTATAATATATAAACTAAAACGATATGGATAAATTTTTAATTAAACGACCGATGAATAGTGATGATGAGAGTGCTATAGAAATTAAAGTTCGTAAGGTATCGGAAATGTCGTCAGATGTAAAAACCAGTCGATAAGTTAATAAAAAAGACCGTAAATACGATGAGAGCGACGACGACAATTTGCGACGAGTGGTTAGTGTGCGTTGTAGTGCACTTGACGGTACAGCAGGCGCTGAGACGACTGATGTGGCCGGCGATGACGTTGACCAAAGCTCGAAGCGATCGGCGAAGACTATAATATCGGCCGGCGGGATTAGACGTCGGGCCAAAAGGGGAGAGAATCGGCGGACAGCAACGCAACGCTGTCCCGATACTCTCCAAGGTTTTCGCCCTGAAGTCACGCACCGCCAAACTCTGAAACGTTTCGTTTCCTCGAGCCCGGCGCTGCTGACGTCCGTGCCCTGGCCACCCTGTGATTATAGTCATCCGTCACTCACCCGCTGTGAGCTCTGCAGTGGTCTCCATCGTCTCCGCCACGAGTCGTCTTCGTGCAACACTGCAGCAGTCGTCATTGGTACAGTCGGACGGCGTCTATGTCCGCGTCGGTACCGCTAGCCTCCATCGTCGTGTCGTCGTCGGTCTCGGACCGAAGCAGCCGGGCGCCCGCCGCACAGCCAGAGGGTCTCCTGTGCCGGCGACCTCGAGCGCGCGACGTCCGCGATCTCGTCACGCTACCGCCGGTGGCCGGAGAACGTGTATCGGTGACTTACCGCCGAACACCCCAGAAGTGCACTGTCACGTACCTATAAACCTCGACCCCACGTCATCGCCACCCCTTGTCCGCTGCCCTCGGCCAGGGGGGAACTTTCGGACGGTTTCACTTCGGGGAACAACAGCAGAAAACGCGTACGGTCTTGGCGATACCTCTCCACGCAGCGGACGCGATCCTCGCCGCCGTCCGTCTGCGCGGAGCTGCGCGTTTTGCTATCGTTGCCCCCGGGTCCAGCCAGCCGATCAAGTCTCCAAAGCCGTTCTCGACCTCAGCTCCCCTGACTGGTGTGACGAACTCCGCCTCGTCACTGGGCGCTTCTACCGGCGCCTGCATCGCTGGCACAGCGACCACGTCGTCGTTGATCAATTCAACCGGTCCAGTACTGGAATCTTCGTCCGGTTGAAGGATGTCCGTCGAGTCGCCGCCCGCCAACTGGGTCGCATAATACAACAGGCCCGCCAAATCCTCAACCGTAGGCTCTTCTAGGAAGTCGTCGAATACGCCAAGTTCCGTTTCCATTATTTCATATTCGATTTGGTTTATGATGTACTTGATTACGTGTTTTACGGTTTTCTCGATTTCCTGGGTTGTTTGTTCGGTGTTATGCGATTCAGCCATTTTCACAGGTAAATATTGTTCGCGCGTAGGTAGTCAGAATAAATTGCAAATGAGCCGATTCCGAATTTCGTCCGAGGCCGTCGCCGATAATTCAAAACAAACATCGTTTATTAGTAGCCAGCAAGTAAAAACCATCATATTAATCGACCTGCAGCATCGCCTGATGGATTTCGGGCCCGTTTATTTTTCCGAACACCATATTATTATTATTATTATTTATATACCAATACTGTGCTTATGTTATAATAACACTGAGGAATACTATGATTGATGATTTATTTATCGATCTTCATTGTATACTGTTGTACTTGTTTTATACTTTTATATAGATAAAGTCTTTTAGATTCTGATCGTAGCAATTATTGCGTATTGAGATTTTACAATTATTTGCAATTTTTTGTTTTTGTATATGTGTATAGGTACACGGTGGTTTATGGTAGACAAAATGCTCTGTTCTTCAACATTGGGGATGATTTCTGATTGAAAATTAGATCTAGTTGGTAGGTACCTATCTTTGAAGGGTGAAATTAAAAGTTATTTTCCTCGTTATTTTATTCTTAATAGTTGGAAAAAACATTTCAATTAATTTCATATTATAGAAATTACATTTTAAATTTTTTATTTATATTCCCTTTAAATTAAGATAAATACATTTTCACAACAATTAAAAAAAAAATCAATAAAATGTTTTACATTATATTTTTATTTTTACTACTACTTCTGACTCAAAAAACAACTCTTTTTTTTTTAAACACCTTACACCTTGTTTAAAAATAATTAAATAACAAGATGCGATATATAAATATATATATTAACGTAATTATTTATTTGATTATAAATCGTTTTATGTAATTCACCATTATTACTTGACTTATTAAGAGTATCATACATTTCATCACTATGTACATAATATATTTTGACTTTATTATTTTTAATTCTATGTACCTGTCCTATCTAATAGAAAAATGCATTCATTAACTTTACTTATTATCTAATTTAGCAGCGATTCAAATG
The DNA here is from genome assembly GCA_008086715.1 of Sitobion miscanthi. NCBI lineage: Eukaryota > Metazoa > Arthropoda > Insecta > Hemiptera > Aphididae > Sitobion > Sitobion miscanthi. The sequence continues at coordinate 26,381,485 of CM017802.1, forward strand.
TCTACGTCTGTTGTTATCTAACGACTTCTTATTTTTTCAATACTTAGCTTGTATAGCTTATAAGTCATTTGGTACGTAATTTGTTATTTTTGTAATTTTCTTCATTATCTACAGGCATTGAATTTGCACTTAAATTAATGTTTTTAATTTTTTGTGCGAATTAACTTTCAAAATTAAAATTATTTTCAACTGCACTCATTTTGTATTGTGTATCCTACTAATACACGTTGAAATTCTGCAGCGTATAGTCCGGATTAAAGTCTGTTTAAGTTATATTTCTGAACAACGCAGTAGGTGTCTACAATATTGTAAAATAGTTTAGATAATTTTTAAGTGTTGTCGTTAATAATTAATAAATCATTAATCATTAATAGTATAATTATAGTTCAGTAATTGTTGTGCACATCATCATCAAGAATTATATAAACAAATTTATCTACTTTGTACAGTTCGCGCGATGTGTACAAAAATTACTGTTACACATTGTGACGTACAATTTCGGAATTTTTACGCAGAATCTATTTTCGAGAAAATCGATTTTAGTTTTGGTGCATCTCTAAAACAAATGAGCGTAGATACATGAAATTTTGACTGGATGTTTATATTAGCATTTTCTATGCATCATAACATTTTCCAAATATTTCGACTTATTTTGAGCTGTTTACGGACATTTTCAGTTTCCATTTTTTTTAGTTTTTTTTTTCTATAAATATCAATACAATTTTATTTTTGGTTAAAAAGCTTGAAAATTGAATAGAAAGCTTCCAGGTTATTGTTTCAAAGGCAAATGAAAACAATTAAAAATCCATAGTTACAATTTTTTTTTATAAGCATCTAAAGCTTAAATATTGACAAAATATGTAAAAATAACGAAAATTTACAAATTATTTTAAGTTAAAAATTCATAAAAAATTTTCTTCTTAAATCTAAGATTCGAAAATGTAATACAAGATTCCTCATAAGTTTGTCTACCTTTATCAAAAAAAAAAAATGTCTACAAAACAGTCAAATTAAATTTTTATGAGTGTTTGAAATTCATATTTTTACAACATGTGATATTTACTCGATTCCTCATGTAACGATTTTCTTATTTTGTTGTAATTGAAAAAGATACTTGAAAATTTCACTGAACGTTAATATTAGCATTTTCTATACACGGTAAAATTTTGAAAATAATTTGACTCTTTTTGAGCTGTGTACGGTCATTGTCAGTTTTCAATTTTTTTTATTATTTTTTTCTATAAATATCAATAAAATTTTATTTGTTGAGTAAAAAATCGTGAAAATTTAATGCAAAGCTCCTGATATTATATTGTTACAAAGCAGTTGAAAAATATTAAAAATACACAGGCACAATTTTTTTTTGTAAGTATTTAAAGTTCGAATTTTGACAAAATGTATCAAATTTAAATTTAATAACTATTTTGTATTTAAAAATGTATAAAATGTTCAACTTTTATAGCTAAGGATTGAAAATTGAAAACAAGGTCCACGTTAATACGTATATATATATATAATATATAAATTATTTGACTTTATTTTCGGTGACTTTTTTTTTTACGTACTTACCTACCATGGGCCTTCTCACTTGGGGAGGGGAGGGATAGATCCCCCCATGGTCTTTTTCTATACCAAATCCCCCTCTCTCCCAATTGAAGAATCCTAAGTACACCACTTGTAAATATACGCTTACATGACTCGGTTACGGTGGTCGCGCCACGGTGATGAATGGTGATCGGGCGTACGTCGTACGTAATAGTAATAATATATATATATATACATTATAAATTATTACATAAAAGTTTGGATTCTGTCGCTGTGGTACAACAATACGATTGCATTTTCTTTTAATATTATGGTAAATATTCACAAACAGGAACCACAACCGGAGAAAAATAGACGATTTATGTGCGGTCCGTACACGCGGCTATATAGGAGGCTGGAAAAAAAACGCTATATGTACAGTATATATGTATTATAATAGTTTATATCATGTCGAACACGATGTATGTATAAACGCTTTATAAATCAATCCATACTGTCACCACGTGTTATAAGAAAAAAAAACGGTTTCTACATTAAATGTGGGTCAAGCATCGTACAACCGTAACGCTCATATAATAGGTACAACATATTTATTTGAACCGATACATTTTCAATAGTCTATACGACTATAATATAATACAATAAATTATTTTCATATTGGTATATGTAAAATTAAAATTTTTTTTCTTAATGATTTTTACCTACAGTGGCGTAGTCAGGAGAGATGTTTTGGGTGTTTTACCCCCCTCCCCCATTGGCAGTTTTTCCCATGGATAAATGTATTATTTATATACGAAAACTTATACTTATTTTATTTTAGTCTATTTTGAAAATCATATTTTTATAGGATGAAATAAAAAAAAAAAAATGTAACAACAACATCGTAACAAAAGTAGGTACTTTTAAATTTTAACCCACTTAATAAAATAGTTTTGTCTTTTGAAAACGTGAACAACCGTAAGGCAAGCTGTATACAATTGTATGATGACTAATTTGTTCGTTTATTATTTTGTTGGTCGACTCATTTGTTTAGAAAAGCATTATATTTATTTGTAAAAATATTTATGGCGAGAAGTATTATTCTATTTTTATAACTATATATCTTGATCACAGGTGGAACTTTACACGTACTAGGTACCTGGGGTAAGTGTTAAAATACCCCCTATCATAGTGAAATATCAAGCTTAGTACTCTTATTACTTAGTCAATATCATCTTTATTTATCTTACCCTCCCTAAAGCATTATTGACTTTCACATTCACAAACTACTATCATAAAATAATATCAATTTGAACTATCATAACTATACAACATACCCCATTACCCAAAACATCATAAAAATTAGTTATTTTACCCTCAACAATTACACAGTAATATTATATTTATTTTTATTTTTATTTTATAATTGAACTAGGTAAGTATAAGTTTTTCTGATTTTTTCACTGCTCACTATACGGTTTCATATGGTTGAAGGAATCAAAGAAGTCTGAAAATAAAGGAAGAGCTCTTGATTGACATGCTTAGGTTATATTATTACCATTATTATTACTGTTATTATAAATGTATCTTTATATATAAATTATTAATCAATATTCATCTGACTACTCTGCTGTGATAACTGATTATAAAATAGCAAGGTATTTTTGATATTTTTTTCATCAGATTTTTACGCCCAAGTTCTGGTTACATGGTTTACATGGCATAAGTCTGACGTCGTGTAAAATTTAATAAAACTACGTGCATAAATCCGTAAATTATTACAAAGGATGTCAACGTCAGACATTATAGGAACACGCACGATATAATAATATGTCGTCACCTTGTCAAGCCACTATGAGCTTTATATGAAAATATTTTAGTGAAGAAAATGTTATTTATAAATGCGTGAAAGAAAATCCTCTATTATTAATTGTCTGACTAATTAATTTGGTGAAAACGTACAATTTGTGTTACGCTCGAGACTATCGAGATTTTTATTGTACAGCCAACATCAAAGACGGATCCAAGGGGGCCTAAAGGCTGCACTCTCCCAAGCTACATTTCTAAACAATTGTATACTGTTAAAAACAAAATTACATTATATTATCGACATTTTCTGAAAAATTTTGACCTTCCCACACCGCCCCCCCCCCACAAAAAAAAAAACCATGTCTCTGGAGCCGTCCTTGACCGACTTACATTTACACAACGGTGATACAGCGTATCATATAATGCAATATATCACATATTTACGTGATTGGTTGTATCGAAATAAAAATATAATTTGGAAAGGATCATTAGAAATGTTTGAGGAAGGTATATTTTTGAATTTTTAAGTGATGACAAAAACATTTAGGCCTTTGATTAAAATTTTTTTTAAAATCTTATAAGTTCTTATAAGTTTTTACTGAGCCATAAAAACCCAAAACAATTCATATACACAATTTTTACACAACATTATTAAATGGTAATGGAGAGATAAGGGATGAGGCATTCAAATTCTAAATCATAATGTATGTTATGTATTGTACATGACGTACATAATATTATTATAATGTAATTTATTTCTGCGCTAGTTTTTGAACATAAACGTCTCTATAGAAATATCAGTTATAATAAATTTTAAATCATTACTGATAACAGTTATAGGTTTAGCTTTTGTTGTCAATAGCAATGGTGTTTGTATTGGTGTAAGTATAATGTATATTATAAGGTGTGTTTCGTAATAAATCGGAAAAGGAAAAATTGCTTCCCAGAAAAAAGGTCACATTCATATAGTGTGGAAATAGAAACGTGGGTATTTTTGACATGTACGTAAATTGCGTTTTGGAAATTTAAAAAAAAAACATACAAATCGATACATAATGATTTTTCCAACTAATATAATATGTATTATATTAGTTTAAAAAATCAGGAAACAAAAAGTAGACAAATACTATGAAAAAAGAATCACTGATACATAAAAATATATAGGATCATGAAAAGATGATGGAATATTTCAAACAAAAAAAATTCATTCAGACTTAGTGCGGGAATGCATAAACATTTTTATTAGATACTTGATTATTAATTTTTAATGCTACATTTTTTTTAACCACACAAACATAAACAGCAAAACCAATACTTTCAACCATACCAATATTATTACAATTATAATTCCAGTCTCAAAAATATTAATTTTTTTTCAAAATCATCCCTATGCGTAATTTACGTATGGATAAAAAATATCGGGGCTGCAATAATTTACGAGTAAACAAAATATTCCTGGTGGCAATTTCCGTACCACCATAAAAGTATACCCACAATTTACATAAAAAGTTATAAAAACGGGAAGCAATTATTTACAGCGACCGGCCGATCCTAATAATAAATTAATATAAAATAATATATTGTTCAACGAATATTATTTACACAGCATCAAAAACATTATGTTTCACATTAATTCATATCGAGTAATATAGGTATACTTCTCACGTAATTATGATTTGCTTAATCCGGCTTGCAACTTGTAGCTAGCTAAATGTTATTTATTTTCACTATGTCCATATGTCCATTGTCCACGTTCCTGCAGTGTTGTCTAGATTTGTGTCCGCCATCGACTTCCCCCCCCCCCCCCGTTCAAAATCGACTGTCAAATGTAGGCATGTAGCACAAATTATATTTCACTTATTCGTCGAGGATTAGGATTTAAGGGTTATAATCGTTATATTTCACCCTCGACACGACTTTGAACTTATAAGTCATAATATCGGCAGTACTATGATGCATAAATTACATGTGCTCCTGTGCAATGCGTTTAGAATGAAGGCCTTGCACAATACATAGTTAATATTATATTAAACCCATCACAACGAAAGACTCGTCAAAGTGTCCTTAATACCATACGCATCGAAGGCGAAGGCGCCATAAAAGATTTAATAATATGAATATTGGTTATCTTGATGGAGTAACTTCGATTAACCCGTACAATGGTTTATTTGAAATTGTATAGTAATACACCTTCATTAGTTAATGTCTGACGGGTTTGTCTGATACGTCCTTTTGGGCAGCGATAGGTATAATGCAAAGGGCTTATTTTAGGATCACTACCAATTACCTAATTTATTTGTTGTCACTACACAAAATGCTACACATGTATAGGTGAATAAAGAATTTCATTGGAAACATTTCAAATAGTTTATTATTATTTATAAATATTTTTTTGAAAATGGCATTAAATTAAAAAAATGCAGTAGAAGTTTTTTTTTATTAACGTGTAATTTTGTAATTTTTTTATGTTAATTTACTTTTTTAGATTCTGACAGTGCGATGAATGTATTGATTTTACAACTATATGTGTTATTATTATTTGTATTGTGTTTGTCCATCACCTTTGGGACACAAAAAATGCTTCAATTTCCTTCAACAGCATCTTTTCCGGTAGGAAAGTGAATCTAAACAAGAATTCTCATAAATAGTTTATACTGTAAACAAAAAATCTAAAAAATATATAAACACAGTTATTTTTCACAGACAAAATATTTAATCACAACAATATCATCAAATATACTTATACTAATATTATAGGCTGACAGGCCGTCCTCGATCAGAATCGTTTTTCGTATGCAATGATTTTATACCATTGAATTCAAATTTAATACTATCCATTATACAGTGACCTACTTGTAACTTACTGTACAGCAGAGAGTGACTTCCACTTTACTGATTTTTTTTATATATAATATGACAGTTTTTGATGGTTGGCAAAATTATGTAGGTTTCGTTTGTTGTGTAGTATGTAAGTACCTATATTATATGGTAAAGTATAATCTCCAATGAATTTGACACGTTAAGTGAATACTAACGTTAATAACACGAACACTATTTTAAGTTGTAAGTGATGATAAGATAAACTAAGGAACATAATATATTTTCAACGATTTATTTCTTTCTGATTCATCTCTATTTTCGGCTTCTTTAATTTTAATCTTTACTATAATTATATTTCGATATTTTTCTAACCAATTAAATTCCATTACCAGTTTCACACACACAGGGCCGTCCTTAGGGCACACACACACACACACAGCCTGCGTCCTGTTATCTAAACAGTTAGACATCGTTTATCCATTATACCTACACATACATTCTTTTAAATTGTTTATTGTGTCTTAAGTACGACTTAACCTAAGTATGTCTTTTTGTCTTGACCTAAGTACCTAACCAATATATAGGTATAGGAGAGAAATACTTGAAATATTGTAGGATGGTCGATGAGCCGTCCGAATGCGGTCAATGTAAAAGGAAGTTTCGGCAATGACACCTCTTACTATACTTTACGTGTTAAATGGTGTAGTGAATTAGTTTGTGTATTATATGTACCTACCTAATATTATTATATAATTCACTATGGTCTATGAGTATGTGCATACTTATATATATTTAACTGTCCTGATATCACTGTGATTGTTTTGAAATTTTATTGTATTATTGTAAAAGAGATATGTGCCATATCTGTATTTAACAATCGAAATTGGCTGGTTTTTGTACCTAATGACTCAGTTTTTTTCTTAATAATATATGCAATTAAAAACTAATTTTGTTCAAAATATGGAGATGTCTTGATGTTTCTCCAAGGTCTTCATATATACTCTGCTTAATAGTTATATATATTCTAATACTATTGTAATTAAAAACCCCAACATAATTATAGCGTACACTTGACACGATCGCAAGAACTCCTTGGAGTTCGATTGAAATTAAAGAGCGCCAAATATTAGAAGCGTATACTTGAGAACTTTTGGTATAGTCAAGAGAGCTCCTTAAAGTACGAAAGAAATCTCAAATTAGCGTAATGCTCACACACTGTTTTTTTTTCACTAATAATATATTCTATAATATTATTATAATGTAAGACATTATAATCTAAGATATTATTATAATTTCAGAATTTTTTTTCTCGGCAACGCCGGGTAATTCGGTAAAAAATAAAAATAAAAATATATTTCACAAACTCCCACAACTGCTGTCAAACATATAATGTATCCCTATAGTTTTAATACCAATATGTGATTATTACAGACTAATGACCTCAGGAGTTGAAGTCTTTTCAACCCAATAAAAAAAAAAAAAAAAACAACAATATAGTAACTTAAATTAATCGATTGAAATAACGTTACAGGTACATATTGCTGGTACTAGAATGTTAGATCTAGACAGTGTTATTTCGAAGACAAATGTATAACTACATGGGATTAGCTTGACAATGAAATAAAGCAATCAGTACTGAAATGAGTACTAATACATAACAGTTAACCCTATGGTCATACTACCCGGTATCGATGTTCTGATAACCCAATGTTATATATGTATGGTGAACATACGGTGACAAGTATATGTTTACTCGTTTGAATGGAAAAAATATATCGTAGTGCACACTGGCGCGGAAGATGTGTCTTGAGATTATTCCGAGAGACACTGCTGCAGAGTCGTTTCCGCCTAACCTTTATATTATAAGATTATTTCGGTGTTATCCCTTCTATTTTTTTTTATGAGTATCAGTTGAATGAAACGTTTAGCCCGTGCGATACGCCTGTCAGTGGCGTAATTACAGTGGTGGATTTGGCTGTCGTATCCCACCTTGACTTTTTTTTTTTTTTTTGAAATACTGGTTCACCATATTTAAGTATGTATGTATTTATTCAACTATAAATATTATAATTTATAAGTAGGACGTATTAGATAATACAGTATATTTTATAAAGAAATAACACGAAAAAACCGACTCCCTGATTCTAGCTGTATATAACTAAAATAAAATTGTTTCGTAATAAACACTAATTGTGCACAAATATAATGAAATATCGCATGGCAATGCAGTTTAGCTCCCAAGCGATTTTTGGAAATTATTTTTTCATCGTGCGTATTTCACCGAGTTAAGAACGACGACGCAATCAGAATCGGTCTTGGTTTCAAACTTATAACATTTTGAAGTTATTTTGAGTATTTTACGCCCAAGTACCTACCCACGCAGATTATTCCACGAATCTACATGTAATTTTATTAAAACTATGTAATTATAATATGTCTGATGCATTCATACGTGAAAATATATTATATAGATCACAACAGTCGTACTGAGTGGTGTGCTTGAATGAAATAAACCGAGATTTTTTTTTTAAGTATGGTGGGGGCAGGGGTTAATTTTTCGACTCCTCCCCCCCACTCAACAACACGACCAAATTACGCCATTGACGCCGTATATTTGTGTGTGCATTTTAGAACTGTGTTCAGGACAGTAGAACATTTGCGAAGTCCCGTAAGAACCCTGGAAAGTTTGAACGTAAGTGCGCGTATAATTTAATATAATGTGTTATTTTATATCCCATGTAATAATGGTCATATAGTAATTAACTATCGTGTGTTTTTATTGAAATACATTCTGGATATATATTTTATTTTGCAAATGGTTCCACTTCACTCTGGTTATGGCGTTCAGTTTTTTGCTTGTGTTGTGTTTATGCATACATTCACAAAATGATTTCAATTTCATAAAAAAAAAGTGAGCAAGTACGTATCCACTTTGTTGGTTAGCAGCCTGATCTGGTATTGAGTGTATTTTAATAGTTTTTTTTTATTGATTCAGACAGTGTACTTTAAGTACTGTAACTGTACTACTTCACTATTGTACTATCACTATGTCACATTTTAATTAAATATGATTAAATAATGACAAAAATATGATTATGATCGAAAACGCTGACATACAGTATACTATGAGTATATTTTATTAAATATGTATATACCTATTATAATTATTTATTTTACTATTAGACGTTATTTAGTAATACGATATAAATAGGCAATAGCTTTAAATAAATTTAAATGTTTTGAACATTTAATTGTGAAGGTAAGTATAGCAAAATATAATAATAATAGGTACATATTTCTATTTCTAAGAATATTTGTAAATTACAAAAAAAATAACTAAAATCGTTATTTATAGTTTAAGAATCCTATTTCGTCAAATTTTGAAATTAAAATGTTTATAAACACATTTGATAATATATTTTAGAGATTATTGTGTTTCAGTAAGAACTACTTATAATATGGGAACCGAGTATTAAATTTTAGCCTTATAGCTATAAAATTTGAACATTTTATACATTTAAACTTACAACATTTACAAATTTTCGTAATTTTGATGAATTAAAAAACACATTATTAAATCAAAACACTCATCTTTCCGCTCAGAATGTAGGGTAACTCATTTTCAAATGATACTTTAATTTATAATTGTTGAACAGTTTTATTTTTCAATAACTTAAATTTAACTAATATTTATGATTTTAATCAATTCCTTTTGTTTGCTTTATTGTAACAAAATATAAATTGTAAATAATTTCAAATTCAATTTTCGAGTATAAAATGTTTTTTTCCAAACACGGCAAAATAAATTAAAATCATGCTCATATAATATATTATTAATTCATTTTTTTTTTGTATGGTAATGTTTCATTATTTTATTTTGAAAATATTAACTATATAGTATTTTTATACCATTGCAGATATATCAATATAAAAATCTCAACTTAACACGTAATTATTAAAATTGTTGTTTTCTAGGTAGTTATGTATATCACTATTTAATATATTTTTATTTTAGTTTGTAGGTATGAACGCCAATTGACTTTTTACATACCTATTGAAATAGATAATAAATAATACATGACGATAATTATTATGATATGACATTAATAAAGTATGTGAAATGGATATAGTTTGATGCGATATAATTATATTTTACATATTATATTAGTTACATTAGTCATAACACTCATGCACATATTATAACTAATAATTATCTTGTTAAACAGTCAAAAATAAATACATATAATTATAGAGACATATTATGTGTATAGGTACCGTGTATTGCAGACATTTCGCAGTTACCTATATTTTGTATTTCCCGCATTTCTCAAAAATTGGGCTTGTGAGATAATCAATTCTATATTGCACTTATAAAACCACAAAACAGACGACGGATATAATATATTATATATATAAATGTATAGTGGCGAAATGCCATAAAACGATTTTAAATCGAATGACGTTCAAGTACTCTACGACTCTAGTGATAGAGAACATTTACTTTGAATTATATAAGTGGAGTTTGAAAACGATAGAGTGGTTTGGTCTCTATCTATATGAAATGACGGTCATGAATGGATTACGAGTTACCATCTTTAGTGACCTTTACTCACACGTAGGCGTGCGCAGACTTCCATTTCCGGTCGAGCCTAGAACAATCAGTGCCCCAATACTTAAGACAGTGCCTCCTAACCTATTTTTTAACACATCAACACACATTATAATTATCGGTAAGAACAAAACTAATAACAATAATGTCTCATAATATTTCGCGGCACAGCGCACATCAAAAATCTAAATATTAGCACAGTAAACACTAAACAGTAAACTACCGATTTTATCGAGGGGACAGTAGTTCACGGTCTTTCATTTGATATACAATCTTAATATTAAAGTAACCCGCCGAGTCATATATGTGTCTATTAACCCATCGATGTCTACAACATGTTGATTGTATTACCTATACAATGTTTTTGTCGGATTAATAAAATTGGCGTACACACCGTTGTGGTAGACACAAATATTTTTGATCTTATTACACTTTCACGACAAACATAATATAATTTCCACGATCTCCACGAACATATTATTGCTAATCGTCGTAATAAAATATATGCTCAAATTTTACCACGTCCATAAAAAATGTCGGGTCTTAGCCCCGTCGTGCCTATGCCTGTACATGCCATAATTAGGCACGTGAAATCCATTACAACCTTGTAAGCGTAAACATTTTGACGCTAAGAAATTTAAATTGAAAAAACAAACAAAACCAATCCAAGACCGTTCGTCCGTGTCAAATCGAACGAGGTTTGAACCATACAATGGTCGGACATTTTTACGAGCAACGAAGTGCGCGAGGTCAGCTAGTTGTATGTTATAAGCCCGCAGATGAAAAATGTCAACACAATATTAACATTTAAACTTTTCGATTACCTAAACGACGTGTAAATAAATAAATCATCAAATCCTTTCTTTATGAACTATCAATCGATCGTCATATCAATGTACGGCCCTACAGTATAGGGGACTGTTGTGCTGTGTATATGTATAAAATATAATTATTTATCTTTTTTTTTTTTTATTGATCTTAAGGCTTCTGTGGCCAGTAGTTTGACATCGACTTAAAAATTAGTTTACAAAGGTATGTTTGACTTATGGTATCGTATGGCTTAAATTGAGTTGTATAGCTGAATTTCTTTTATGAATTGTAGTATTTTGGCGATCGATTGAGGGTCAGGTCCAAGCGCTTCTCCGATTTGTTGTGATATGTGGTGTTTTTCCTCGTGTCTTCGTATTTTTGGTGATGGTGTGTTTGACAGTGTAATTATCAATTATACCTACCGTTGTTCGTATATTTCAAAACAAGACATTTTGTGAATCGTTTTATGATAAATAATATTATGTGTAAGCCACTGATAAATATTAATCAGTGGAAACGTATTTTGATTTTAAGCATATAAATTAAATATTTTCGTCAAAATCGTTATAATATGTTGTCATAATCTAGGACCAGCAATTACGTTAAAAAAGTATAATAACTATTAACGACCGTGATGAGTGTTATATTATAATACATTATAATATCATTAGCTAGATTTCCTTATTCCTGATAGTATTGTGAAATACTGTAATGCTTTGTTCATCTTTGTGATGACTTGATTCTATATTAATTTTATTAATTTTTCATTACAACTCAAAACCTAATTGAAGTATAATATATATAAAATGTATATACATTGCAGTATGCCTGTAAACATCAAAGTATAGCAGTTTCTTAACGTTTATTTGATTGAATAGGGACATAGGCGCAATACTTTTAGTTTTTGATTTTGAGGGCCTTTACATATTTAAATTAAACAGACCCGTGGTTGGCTCTGCCCCAGTGCCGTAGCCAAATGGGAAAGGGCCCGGGGGCAGTAAATAAACTTGCCCCCCCCCCTTAACGAATATTATCTTTGTGAAAATTCAAAAAATACACGTACTAATGTGGGGCCTCAGGGCACTGCCCAACTTTGACCTATGATAGCTACGCCACTACTCTGCCCCCACACTCCCTGTCTATTCAAATACCTTTAAATACATTACCTACTTTATGAAATAATGTATTTATTTCTTACCCCCCCCCACTTTCTTAAATTTGATATATTACAATATTATACATCTATCTATTACTAAAATGAAAAAATATTTTTATTAAAATAAATTACAACAGTTAATAAGGTACCTTATTCTTATTATATATATATTATATATGATAATAATTTATATAATGTGGCTCGGCGTGGCGCAGTGGCTGAAATCAATCACGAGACGTGATTGAGAGTAAGCAACGGCCGCTGCCACTAGTTCTCGGATGGGTGACCACCCGGGTTCGTAGTGCGCAAAAACCTTGCCACACATGTACGTGTGTCCTAACCGACCGTATCAACCGTACCAACCTACAGTACCAACTCCACCAACCTTACAGGCTAATGAGGTCAGTCGTCGAAGCCTTAAAAACCTAATAAAAATAAAATATATATATTATAATTATAATTATAACCGTAGATTTGAAATAATTGCAAATATACAAAAAAAAAACACTTCTATCTAGTACCTATCGACTATATTCTAGAGATCTAGACAAATTGAAATGTTATTAGTAATGTATACTAGTGACTAATTTGAAATTTCATTATGTTCTGTGGGTGATAGTCGACATCTACTATGGAAATCACGTGACAATGAATCGTGGTTTAAACTTTATAAAATATTTCTTTAAACAACGTTTAACTGTATTACCTAGTAGATTAGATAATAAATGAAAGATTCAATACTCAAAATAAAATACAAATTTTTGGAACGGCTAATTTTCAAATCGGCGGGGCTAAGTCCTCTTCAAGTCCCCCTAATTAAATATAATAAATATCATTTAATCAATTTATAAATATGCATCTATATAATGTGTTGGCATGTACATGTTAACACTGAATATATTGTATTTATGTACCAATGAAATTGCATTATTATTACATTTCTCGGAGCTACAATATAATGATATAATGTTGTGCCGAAAAGTTGAGTTATTAATTAATTCAAAATAATTAATGGAACGTCCGTCGCGTTACAGAATCACTCTGCACTTGGTTGGCATTTAATTATTTTTGTATTTTCAAACAATATTAAATTCTTGTCTACAACCGATTTAATTTAAACGCATTAACACTATTTTATTATAATAACAATACCGTAGTTAATTACCAGCGATGAAATGCAAAAAAAAATGGCATTATTATGTTATACGAAAGCTCCCGTGGGTATATACGAGTCACGAGCATATTTTTCAAATCCCTTTATACACGCTTGCGCTTGCTCTCACAATTTTCATTTTTTAATAGATATCCAGATCAGAATAATGTGCCTACTACAATAATACAGACGAAATAATAAACAAACCAAATAAACTTATATTTTTATTCGCGCGTATATTTTTTTATGACCACTTCGGAAACCACTTAGAACCACTTAGAACTCGTAACCGCTTCGTCGTGTTTGCATCTCCTTGATTTCGAGATTTCAATTTATATTTCAACAAAACTATCGATCAACGACAACGCACACACACACACAAACGGTGTGCAGAGTATTTTTATAAGAACGGGATTTTTTTTTTTTAGTAACATAAACCTCGTTTTTTCGTCGCACTTTTTGCTGCTCTCCATAATTATATATTATAATAAACGGACGGGTGCAGAATAAATACGTGTTGCGTATGCGAAACGGATGTCCATTAGCGCACACAAATAATTTAAACGCGTACATAATAATCGCCACGGGCGTCGGCACCTACCCTTTCGCGCGGGGTCTATCATCCCCCTCACTCGGCCAGCCGCGCGGACATCGCGCACAATTCTCTGGAAACTGTTACGGTGCGCCTTTTGTAAAAAGCGTTGCAAAACGATAGCGTAATATAAAACAATACCCAGCCACGTACAACAACAATAATTGTTATCATTATCATCATCATCATCGTCATCATCACTTGCGACCGTGTAATGCGCATTGTACAATTATAATATAATATTATACTATTTCACTAATTTGTGTCAAATCGGCAAACGGTTTTGTTTCTTTTTTTTTTTTCGTTTGCATTCCGTTCGTTACACATTATATATTGTATTGTATTCGACGTACAAAACATACGCGCGCGAATAATTTCAACTCTCCGCGTCAATGCAAAACATAATAATAGGTATAATGTGCACACAAAATATATCGTTTCGGATCGCATTACAATGACGGCGCGCTCGAGGTTTTCCAGATAATTCATTTCTCTATTGTTATTTGTTGCCTACGAGTGTGCACCTATGTATGTACGTCTAAGTACTTCGCGCATAAAATATCGTGTGGTGCGCACCTACGTGAGTGGATGTGAGCTATGAACGTTTCCGTGCATTGATTGTTGCTGAACTGTGTGTGTGTGGCGAGTAAAGAAAAATCTAAAAAAAAAAAAAAGTCCGCAGTCGTTTGAAAATCATGAAACAAGCGTTTATCGAACTATATACAAACACGATAAGCGCAACATTAATAATGAATCGCTATGTAAATACTTAAAAGCGTTTTGTAAATGTACAATGTTTACTTCGGCGAAACAATCGTATACAGTTCTTCGGAATATTTTGAAACGCGATAAAAGTTACGTTTTCTGTGCAGTTGCTGTTTTATATAAATGCGGTGACTGTTTCGAAACATTTCGATTGCCATTTATTAACTGTAAATAACAATTAAACAATAATATGTGCACTGTACATATTGCATAGGTATACACATTAATATCATATCATGATTAACAGCGTGCCAATCGCGGTTTGAGTGCATCTCGACGAAAAATCGTCTGTACGCCAAATAACAAGAAAAATGTATATCGATTTGTAAAACGATTGAAAAAAATTAATAATATCTTTTGGCCGGAAGGAACCGTTTTTTAATTGACCTGCTTAGTACGTTTAAAAAAAAAAAAGCATCCGACCTATATATTCATCACAACAATGAACCGTGTCGTTGAAAGGATACTGTTATTTGGAACTCAGATTTTTATTGTTTCAAAACTATTTACTCAACTATACTGTCTATACTAAACTCCCGATACTAAAAAAACAGAAGTAATCATTGATTTGAGCTTATGCGCATGGCGATGAATAGATGCTGTATTCATTGGATGACAATAAGTAGGAAACGATTGTTCAGCTGAAAATCATCATCAATGGTATACGGATCTGGAATCAGATGCCAACACACATATACATTCAAAGTTCTGTAGAATTCTGGTTGGAAATAAAACGGATGTAGGAGAAATGAAGCGTTATCAACAGGGAGACAGTAACAGACGTATTTTTCTCTGTATTCGATACATAACAAACACGGTAGCGAATCTTCGGTATTGTTTTGATAGTAATACACAAATCTACAACTTGAAATGTATATGTAGACCGCATACACAGCCAGTGTTCGGATTGGATAAGTATTTTTTTTATCTAAATAAAGATAAAGATAATGGAACTCAAATGTATCTAGATAGATATAAAAGATAACTTAACTCATATTTATTTAGATAAAAAAAAGATACAGTTTTTTTTTGAATGGGTTTTAAATTTAGGTATACTTTAGTTGGGCACTAGGAACATGGTGTAAAAACAATGATATAAATAAAAATAATTACATTTTTTATAAACTATATAAGCTTGGTTTGAGAATCTGTATAAATATTTAAAATGCGTTTGTACAATTTCACGATTTTTATCAATAAAAAAATGTATCTAAATGAATTTATTTAGATTAGTAAAAAAATTATCTAAGATAAACGTTTATAGATACCTTGTAACTATTTATCTAGATAGGATAAAAGATGAGCAAATAATTTTCTAGATAAGTCCGAACACTGTAGATGAAAAATCAATTTTACGAGTATCAGATTATTATCAAATGTAAATATATGTATGTTATGCTTAAGCGATTTTCTAAGTCGTTTGCACGAAGCGCATTGTAGGCCGTTTCACATTCAGATTAAGAAAAATTTGATTTCCGAGTTCTCACTTCCGCAATCCATCAGTATCGTATATAAATTTATAATAAAACTTTTATTTAAACTATAGTTTATAGCAAAACAACTACAGTAGTAGTTTGTTTTCGTTTAATATATATATATATATATATGTAAACAAAAGTATGTTCATAGATCGAAAAACGTGTCTAGAGAATACTTTGAAGAGGGTCGGTTTCTCGATAGTTTGTGATCGAGAAAAAACCGTTCCAATGACCATAGGCAACGTTGAAGAAATTTCTGCGGCAAGCGTGGTTTAAACCGCTGTTACGGTCCGCTTAGAATCGCTTTTTGAACGCGATGATTTATGCAGGTCCTCGTGTCCGGTCTAGGTTTTTGTTTCGTACTTTATTTTTGTATACAATATAAGCCACGCGTCGCTGCTATGCTCGTAAAAAACATCTCAAAGTATAAGACCCAGTCCTAAAAATGATAATATACTATTATGCCGGATAAAGGCCACGGCGAGGTGCACAGTAGTCGTGTGTTGGTGGGTGAAAAGATTTTCTTTAGTGTGTGTGTGTGTGTGTGCGTATAAAATATTATATTATTATATGTTTTAACCACATATTATATATGCGATCGAACCGGCATTTTATTTTCGGCGGCGGTGGCGGTGAGGTGATTTACGGTCACGTGTTGCGCGCAAAAAGGCCGGCGACTACCCTTTTTCTGCGGTGGTAATCTACACAAACTCGCCCGACATAATACAATATAACCGTCGTCCCCAAATACATATGTGTACCTACATATTATATAGGCTAACACGCATAAAATGTAGGTATACGCAAAAAATATATATTACCGTTTATGCAGAACGCGTATAATTCTGCACCGAAATATAATATTAAATGTACGCCGACGTGGGGTAGAATAGGTGGTGGTGGGGGGGGGGTTGCATGTATGCAACAAACATCTGACGGTAAAACGCTATACGGAACGACAATAGTGTTCAAAGGTCTTTTGCCCGGTCGCTCGGGACGAATCGGTCACCAAAATTCACCAAAATATGCACGAGTGGTGGTACGAAAACGGTTTCGAGGCATAAAGACGTCGAGTTAATTTAATAATAATAATAGTTTAGAGTTATTGTGAGCCGCGCATGTGGTCGTTTTCGTTACACGTACCAAAACACAGCGCTTAACGTAGTTGTACTTATTAATTATTGTTCTCCGGTAATCCTCAAAGTCCGGTTGAAAATAATGTGTATGGGTACACACTTATGCGCAGTAGCGCAGGACCCGCGTAATAATTTAATAATTCGATTTCGTTTTCCCGGAAAATTTCAGCCATTGCAAAGTTTAACCTCTGTCCTTGACAATCGAATTCAACATAATTAATTTTACAATCAAGGTGGTAATTATAACACCGTTATATTATGTCATCAAATCAATATGAGTGCACTCGCACGGCCATCTGTATTTAACATTAATATTGTGGTTATGTTATGAGTTTTTCTCGTTGAGGCCCAGCCAGTTATATAATCTTGCCATACGCGCATGCACGTTATAAAAACAGCAACTCGCGGTCTAAAAATATTACAATGACTTTAAACCGACAATTATCCTTGATTTTAATATTAGTATAACGTTATAATGACAACACTGTAATATTATTACAGCGAGGTCGTCATATTTATCGTACGATAATAATTGTATACACTGATTTGAGCTTATCTGAATTATACACACTGCACATATTAATGTATTACACATCACAGACGTTTGCGGTTGTGCATCGCACTATTAACTTGTATTGGATTCGTATAACGTGTAATGTAGGCACGTCGCGATGTATTGTTGTTTTCCGCAACGACCTACAATGAAGCGGCTTAGCTGTCAAGTCGTAAATGAAATAGTCACACGCGGAGGACGATAAAGTTTAGTATTGAATATAAAGCCATTGTATGTATAGTGTATATTGTATAATATGTGTGTTTACGCGTTCGAAACTTGGTGGTTATATCCGCGCCCCAAATCACTTAGCTTTCAATGTCTGTATACTCATATCAGATAATATGTGTATAGTGTATACAACCTTTCTTCGCGGAGGTTAGAGTCTTACGCTCGAGTTATTTATCGTTCGCCGATAACACGCAGCGTACACGCTGCGGAGCTATACGACCGAGTCGAGTAAATAATATTATTTTATTGATATTGAAAATAATGATTTTTATTAAGAAAAAAAATATTAACACTGCGATTAAGCAGTAGATAACAAATGGTACGGAATACACGAGAAGAATTACATTTTTTTTTTTATTTTCACACGCGAGGAAACCAGCTTTGAAGATAAATAACTTTGCGATAAACATATTTTAAGTATAGCTATGATAGTACCACGATATAGGAGAATTTAGGAGATGTTAATATTTTCAAATGAATAATCTGATGACTGTAAGTCTGACAGGGATGTCGATATTCATAATATGATAGTATTACCTATAACATATATTAAGTTATATACCGCGTGAAGCAAGCAAAGTCACCGATGCACGATAAACGTGCAGTTAAATTGCCTACACGGAGCGCCGTGTGAAAATAATAATAATAATAATATTGAAATATTGCACTTTATCTTAGGTTAACAATATTATGATAAACGATAAAACGCTGGTTTTGTTGTTCCTTATATGAGTGATTATAATTACTGTATAATACTGTGCAGTCTAAACTTATACGAATATTATCGATTAATTGGTTACTATTACGTGTTTAGAGTCAAAAACCTGGGAAATGTTTTGATACATATTTTATTCCGTCTAGAATAACAAACATTAATAACTAAATTTATATGGTTATAATTAATACACGATTTGTAACAAACTGTAATATAATATTTTAACACTGTCAAAACGATTCTACTTATAATAAGATATAAACATATTTTTAATCGCATAATAGTTACAGACATCAAACGTGTCATTTTAGGTAATACCAATAATTAATATAATTGTCGCCTATATATATAAATATATATACAAGATGAATTTTTTAACCCGCCCATTGCTCCACCCCTCCGTTTCTCATAAATAATACTTTTATTCAAATTATGATTTTTAGAATTTTTAAATATATTTAAATACCATATTTACAAATTCTTGATATTTTTTGTACTACTTATGGAGTATCCTGTGGCAACGCAAATTTCTATTTTTCAAATGAGAACCTCCCCCCCCCCCTTTTTACAATAGATTATTTAATGGATGATTTTCTTGAAAAATGTTGATGTATCTAAATCAATACTATATTAATTATAGTTTCTGAGTTATTAAAATGTATATACTAAGGATAATAATTCTTAAATATGTGAAGCTCTACGGAATATTAGATTTAGTATTTGTTATATTTAGAGGATTTTTACAAATTATTTTTATTGATAGATCAATAGTAATTACTAACATTTTCGAATCATCTAAATCCACATATCTACTTAACCCATTACCATAGACATATTATTATCCTTAGCACATAAAGTATATAACTCTAAAACTACTAGTTTGAATTTTGATTCAGATACATCAAAATCCTAAAAATCTCATAAATAATTAAAAGTGAAAAAGTTAAAAAAAAAAAAAGGCCTCCTATTTGAAAAAACAGACGTTTGTCACAGGATCGTCCTTAAGTTGTACAAAAAATCTGAAGTATTCGAAAATATGGTCTTCAGATGTATTTGAGGTTCTAAAGATAAAAATTTGAATTTATTTTCAATTCAAGCATAAAACAGGGTGATCATTCTTAAAAAAAACACTATATATTAGAACTCAATCGAAAAGAAAAATTTAACATTTTCACATCATTTAAATTATAAAGGAATTGTGAAAAATGTTATATTGTAATATAATGTAGTAACGCGATTATGCGAATAACTATTTTTTTATTTCATCGTAATATATCACCATTAAAGTTTAAAAGCAGGCTACTACTGTTACTTGCTTACATAAAATATTCATAATTTATTTAGCACAATATAAAATTAGGTATGTAACTAAAACGTTTATTCGTACTGCAGGTATATAATATAAAATGAATGGTATTTAGTTCTTATAATAGATAATAATCAAATTGTCGACGCATGTATAATAATGATGTGTGATATAATTATTATTTGAAAATATATAGCGTTCGAGGGAAAGACTGAAAGAGTAATATTAAATTTGGTTCGTGCTCTCAGTTATTTTATTAAAAATATTTCAACGAGACTCGTATTTGATAAATTACGTTTATGCGACGCATTATTATTATTAAATATACAAGCGTAGAGTTGATCGATATTTCAGTCGGAACAAATATTAAAATAGTATAATATGCACATTTCGATATTTAACGACTGGGAAAGGGAGGTGGCGAATAATAATGACGATAATATTATAAAAATCACGTTAATTTATTGGGTACCTACCTACTTTTTTGAAAGATTTTTATTTTTAAACGCGTTTCCATTATTTACGCCGTGACGCCTTATTGTGTGTGGAATTTTATTCGCCGTAAAAACGATGACGATGACACGACAATTTTTTTTATCGTGTGTGTGTGTGGGTTTTCCGACAAACCCGCGAGCGCCCAAGCGAATAATTTGCCCAAAATAATGAACGGTGATAACATATGATAACACGTTATACTATCGACTAATCGTTGTTTATAATATTATATTGCACCTGCTACACATATTCGCCGTTAACAAGCTAGATGGAGGAATGGATGCAAATAATAATACAACGTGCGCACAATATACCAAAAGTAGAAATCACTTGATATTATGCCCTGCAATCGCGGCCGTTGAATGATGTAAAATATATAATATGTACTATGTAATCTTATATTTGTATAATGTTAGTGGCGACCGGTGTAGTTGTTGCCGGCCCGGTTTCCATTTTTCTGAATGATAAGACTTATTATTTGTACATTGTATTTTGTTTCCCAATTTGTAATATTGTTTTTTTTTTTCGTTTTTGTTTTTTTCACACAGACCGTCTCCGTCACCGTGTCAGTAATGACGCTGACGGCGATTTCCATCGACCGTTGGTACGCCATCTGTCATCCTCTAAAGTTCAAATCTACCACCAGCCGTGCCAGAACGGCCATTATTATCATATGGATCTTGGGACTCGCCTCAGGTAATAAAATAATAAACTCTATTCGATATAAAAAGGGAGACGATGGTAGCGGGTTTTATCGAGGTGACCCGTCGTACAATACGGCAGTGGTGTATAAACGAGATGATATTTTTATAACGTCGTGACATCCATGATTTTGTCAGTCGATTTAAAAAAAAAAATAATGTATATTCTCATATTATTAAAAAACTATGGTCGTACAATATTATATGAGAATTATATTACGAGTTATGACACGTGATTTTGTAAAAGCGATCTAATTTTCTTTTTTTTTTTAGTCTACGTTTGATATCGCTAAAATCAGTTTGATTTTGGATGAAGTGAGGAAGAGTGCTCAAAAGTTTCAATGTATAATAACGATCGGAAATTGAGTCTAGAAAGCGTATTTCTGATGATATTTATCTTTAGTTTTCTTAAGCGGAAAGAAAAAGTTCCGGCAACAGTCAGACATATTGTGTAAAAAAATGACAGCAATTATTGCAGTTTTGAGTATTAACCGAAATCTCAGCTCAGAATTGAAATTTCCCATAACGATAATTTGTTTTTGCTTTTAAATATTTTTCCAATACACCACTCCGATTTCTGTACGTAGTGAGTCGAATGATTAGCATTCGACTTCTATGTTTTGTACAGTCGTTGCCAGATAAATTGAGACAGCGGCGGCGGCGCAATAACGGAAAACCAGTGGTTCTCCGCATTTGAATATTATTACCGAAAATACATCAATAAACCAACAATCGTCACGAAAATTATTTTACGATGTTAATTTAAAATCAAATATTCTGATAATAATCTTTTATTTAAGAACAAAAAATAGAAATTGTAAAATAATATAAATTAATTAATAATAATAATAATAATTACAATTTTTCGCACTGAGCCGGGTCCGAACTGGTGACTGCGCGCGTCGTAGCCAACTGTGTGACCTTTGCATCGCACTGCCGGCGACTAGTTTGGGCTAAACTTACTGAAAAGCGCCGCCACCGCCGTCTCAATTTATCTGGCAACGACTGCTGTAGGTCTAACCTGTACCTATGTGACCATGATTATCAAATTTTTCTATGAGCAGAATATATTATTTACTTTTTGAACATTTTGACAGATAATATGTATACATAGTTATGTATAAATATTGTATTACTTGTGTGTTACTAACTCTAGGTATACAAGTTGTATAGAAAAATTGTTTTGAGAAAATTCAAAATCACAAAAGTTGATAGAAAATTAGTTATTATTTAAAAAATACACAGTTCTGTAAAAATATGTAGTCTTTGGAAGTATATTCTTCTTTGTGATAAGAAATTAAAAAACCATGTTGTCACTAAAAAAAAAAAAACAAATTCAAAAATATAAACGATAAAAAATAGTAAAAATATTTTTTTCTAAAAGGTTTTTTTAAGACCTTAAAGGTCCGCACACACTGCTGTGGTAGACGGTACGGTAACGATACGGTAAGCAATATTTTATTTGTGCGGTAATCTTTACCGCCGGAGCTTGCACACTGATCCGGTAATGATATGAGTTACCGGACGGTAAAATATCGTACCGGAACGTTTTTCGTTACAACTTAGCACACACTGCTGTGGTAGTGCGGTACGATATATCAGACACACATACAGGAGGTTATACCTCTTTGAGGTTATACTCTCTCGATTTATTTTCAAAAGTATTATTTTTTTCGACATCTATGCATAATTAATATGAACATTTTTGTTATAAACCCTTCCCTTCCCACCAGACGATAGTTTTTCTGTAATTAATGTGCCTACAATACAAGTTTTAATATATGTGCACCTAATGTCCTAATTATCTTATTATTAATTGTAAAAGTATGTTATAAATTATAACATATAATATATATATATGTATAAATCAATATTGTGTATTTTTTGCACTGTCATAACTCATAATCTAAATACAATTTTATGATTTTTCATAATGCCTATGTCTAAGATTCCCATTCAAAATAATTGATCTTTCTTATGATACCTATTCATTTTCTATCTATTTTAAATTTTTATCTGTTCTTTTTCCGCGAACTTTAAACTTTTGCTCTTCCAAAAATCACTTCATTAAATTTTCTATAAGTGTAAATAAGAATACTATATAGGTATAAAAATTGTAAATACTCATACAGTGTTATAGTGTTTTGTAGAAACTGAAAAATGTACCTACCTAGTATATAATTTTTTTAATTCACTAATATGAATTACAATGAAATTACGTATTTTGTATACATTGCTAAAGGTAACGTTGAAGAAGTGTGGTCGAAATTCAGTTTCAGTATATATATATATATATTTTGAAAGAAACTGAATTTCGACCACGCTTCTTCAATGTTACCTTTAGCAATGTGTATAAAATACGTAATTTCATTGTAATTCATATTAGTGATATATAGTATATACGTTATCCAGAGTTTATATTCGCGTTTTATTTATACGACCGACAATCACCTTGAATATTATATAGATACTTGCATAAATCATTTTTATTCATATTAAATTTTTGTTAATGTGGAATGATTGATATCCACCATGCTGTCATCGTAAACAAACAGATTGTAATGAATTATAATAGAAAAAAATGAAACGAATGCAATAATATGGAAATAAAAACAATTGATGTGTTTTTGTTAAATGAATAAGACCTACGGAGATGATCAGAGTACTCTCTTGTGATTAGTTCAACACTTAATTTCTTATACATAGCAATAATAACAAATATACATATAATTTAAAATATAAATATTTTGTAAATGTTACAGATCCTCAATTACCTACAAAATCTTTCGCGATATAGTAATACAAAGTAATCTTTTAAATGCATTTTAAGTAATTTATAGTCATAACAAAACATACCATTTATGTCATTCAATATTGTATCATTTTATTATAAAAACACGATAAAATATTAAAATAATGCAGATGGATCAGCTATTGTAATACACGTTAAGATTGAAAATCCCCAGAGAGTTTTGGGAACCGGATTGTTCCGAGAATATAAAATATAAAAATGTATATTTTTCTGTCTTTTTATAATATATTATAGGGACTTTATAATTTTAAGTTGAAATAATATTTTAAAAAATAATTTTATTATAATAGACTATAGAGCAACGGTATCGAAATAAATATTAGCTGGTAAATATATTTGTTTCAATATTAAAATTTAATATTACTAATCTTCAACCGGATTTTCATGGAGTTTGGAAATCAGTTCTGAGCAAGAGTCTTGGATCTTATGAAATTTGGGATTTGATTGATTCAAATATGGGATTCGAATTTATTTTTATGTAGGGATGTGACTACAACGCTGTGAGTTTTATAGCCACTGAATTACTATTACTCTGAGGTATATACCCAATGTGGAAGTTATAAGTGACGTGAATGTTAATACTTACGATTTATAAGTATACTAATTCATTTCGTTTTTTTCCCATTTTAACTTATTATTATATATATATATATATATAAGTTACATACATGATATCATCAAAATATCCATCATTTTATATTGGCGTTTAATAAAATTACTGAATATACATATTGATATATATGATTCCAAAAAAAAAAAAAAAATGTATATTATTGTAAACTTTGTAGACTAAATACTGTATACCCACAAAAATACAAAAATACAACTAATATGGCCTACCAAACAGAATTTTGATTTTAAAAGTTTGGCCTAAATCTGTTGTTTGTAATTTATTAACATATTAAATTAAAGTAGATATTTTAAATAATTAAATACCAATTTATATGTTTGTGCATCCAAGAGCAGAGTGCATATTTTTACATCTGCCATATTTTTAATCATGGTTGATTCGACATTATTCAATTTAAATTTTTTTATCTACGATAATTGCACGTTATAACATTCCAACGCAAATGCTCGTGAACTCACAATGCACGATTTTTATTTTGTTTTTAATTGTTTTATTTTTATTAATTATTTTTATTGAACGATTAAAAGAAAATTAAAATTGAATTGGTTTTTCACTTATAATTTATATAACTATGCGTAATGCATTTAATCATACAATCAGGATACATAATTGAAACACGTAATTAATTAACTTCATAATTAATAGAAAGTAATTGTTTTCTTGAATTGTTCAATGTAAGAGGCCATTTCTGAGATTACCGGAAATTTCCAACCCTTAAACGCGTGACGTTGACCTGCAAAGTAAATATTCTATTTTTATTTATTTTTTACATATAGGCATGATAAATTCATAATAGTTTTTTTTTTAAATCTATAACTTTTTAAGTACCTACTTATAAAGTATCTAAATTTTTGTATAAATCAATTTTTCTGATTTGATTTTACTTGCTGCGTATATATATACGCCATTCGGTGAGTAAATTGACTGCATAATTTCGTGACGGTGGCAAACCACGTAAACGAGAAGAATACCTTTTTCTGTAGGTTTGCTTCGTCTTCATATTCTATTGTTTTAAAAGTTTAAATTTAATAAAAGAAAAAAAGCAATAATTTACCACTAGCGAGTTATAAAAAAATATCCAGTGGATATACGCTGTCAGTGGATATTTACTGTAGTCTCGAAAGTAATGAAAGAGAAAAGTTTAGTGGACACCGTAATATTAATAATAACAGTGGTAAAATTATTTGTATGTAAATCAATAAATTTTCAAATGTTTCCTTAATTAATTTGACACAGATAAATGTACCCGTCTCGATAATCGTCATACTTTATAGCTTAATAAATTTAAAAGCGTTTTCAATGGCTGCATTTTAGGGATAATCGATCAATAGGTTGAAAAAGATTCGTTATACTCGAATCGCATATTTTTAGTACCTACCACATTTTTTTTGGTACAACATCGCGTATAGAATGTTAGATTATTTTTTTCTTTCAAATATACGATACTTCTTTTCATCGTTAGTACACGCAGTAAGATAAAATATAATGGGAGAAAACGTATATTTTAAATGTAATGAAATCACCATAATGCAATGTTAATAATATTTAATAGTACATTATTTCGATTGCAATCATCCATGGAGTGTGTCACCTACGATTTTTATTTATATATTATGTAGGCACCGGTGTGTAGCCACGTACTTTTTAACTTCACATTACTACAATATATAATATCAATAACACATAAACTGGATACTTGTAGTATCTGTTCTGTACACAGAGATGTAATCAATAATAATATAAAAATGATTGTTTCTTTGTTTTTTTTTTGTTTTTTTTTTTGTCCTCTAAAGGCTCAAAAACTACTGGACCGTTTTCAATAAATGTTGTATCTTATATCAAAAGATTCTTCGATACTCGGAAGTTGTTTGTAGTTTATGTTTTCAACTCCTATAGATTGAGATAGGGTGGATCACACGTGGCATTTGTTTTGGCACACGAAAATCGAATATTTTTCGACTGTTTACAGATTACATTTTACTATTATAATTAGTAGAAATATGGTGAATAAAAATATACACAAATAGTTTTTAATTATATTATATAAATATAAAATACTTGTAAACACAATTTATTACAAAGATTACTTTTATTATTTGTAATCCTGATTTGATAAAGGAGAATACCTGTAATTGGATTTACGTCAACTTGATAATACGTTGAATCTGTCTCCAGTTTTTTGTGTTTGCATAAAAAATAAGTCCAGAACTATGAATTAGAAAATCATAAGGTTAATCATTGTCATTTCGTGCTTGTATTATATTATATTTCAACTGAACAAAAACGGTAAACTATAAAAATATAGATTAATTTTAACCCGTTGGTCGAAGTCAGGTAATACGGCTAGACGTTAGTAGTTATAATATTATAACAATTTCCATTGCCAACGTGGCCCCTCCTTCGCCTTTTAAATTAAATTAACAACTCACGCTGTATATATTATAAAAGTAGGCACTATCTCAAACATATTTATACTATATTATAATAACGAAAGTGCTCAGTATGATCTAAACGAATAAAATATAACGTTTGATATAATAATGTCACGTTGTACATCGTACATGTTTAGATATAATTATCGCTTTTTAATAGGAATCCGATGAAAAAAATGTCCGATAATAACGAGATCTATATCTCAGATCAATATAATATTATTATAGAACTGTCGGTTAAGTCGTCACTAGGTATACGGTTTTCGACCGGTCAGCTGTATCCGTAAAACAATGCGATGATATCCAAGACAGAAACGTTCGTCCTTGTAAACATTCACTGCAGATATTTATCGTATTAACGAATTGCCGAACCATGTGATTACAGTAAATCTTAAGCTGATCGTTGGACTATATCCGCATGCAATAACGCGCGTTCCGTATAATCTGTCGAATTAATTACGCTGCAGATGATTGAATGACGTTCAAGTTCGTCTGAACGATTCGCGCGTGCATTTCACGTATAGGTATGATAATATTGTGTCTAAATATATTTTATTATTCGTATGCACCGCAGATGCCTGTCATATTATAGACGTAATCCGCGATGCCGATGCACGTGTATTCCTCCGAATGGAGTACGATATACACGACATGGAATAAGTAATAACTTTGGATCGAGATAACGTGAATGACGCAATAAAATCTATTTTACGTGCCCTCGTCTGCCCGTAAGTCATTTGTATAATTGATTTACCCGGAGTAAGTTCTCGGATGAGATTCCCGGGTATCCGCAACA
Source organism: Sitobion miscanthi (assembly GCA_008086715.1). Classification (NCBI taxonomy): domain Eukaryota; kingdom Metazoa; phylum Arthropoda; class Insecta; order Hemiptera; family Aphididae; genus Sitobion; species Sitobion miscanthi. The sequence goes on from CM017802.1 coordinate 26,410,009, forward strand.
TCGTTCCGACAGTGTACCTACACACAATCATTCACAACAATCACAAGAGTTTGACGAAACTTGCACCGCTGTATTAGCGGTTATAACCGCACGAACGGCGGGCGACGACGGTATGCTGCAAAGACAAGTTTATAAGCTCGTAAATTTGTCCGCTGCAAATGAGTAATATAGAAAAATTAATTGTGTAAGCACACTTTGTACTTCGGTACTTTATACAAAAAAAAATACTGCTAGAATAATACGCTTTAAACATCAGGTTTCGTAAAGTTGACGAAATAAAACTATCAAAGGTTTTCATCGAGCACCGCGGAACGGCACATAAATGTTAATAAATACGTTAACAAGGCATTTTCCATTTCGCAGAGCCTGTTTTGGTGTATTCTCCCACACCACGGTTGAAAACTTTTTTATTCAGCTGTGATGGAATAATATTCGCTAGCCCCGAACACAACTATAGATGATAAAATAATAAATACAAGATCATTTAAATGTATAATTTATGCGAGTAACTGAGTAACTCAATTTTTAACATTAACATAACATAATACCATATTTATTCAAATAAAAATAATTTGCGACTTCTTTATGGAAATATCATGGTCTACACCAAACAGTTGAACGATATTTATATATTTGTAACCACCATCATGTCGTTATAGTTAATATGTTTAATGTATTGTGTGGTGTTATTGATTGTTATAAATAAACGCATTATACTGCACTGTATTTAAACATATTATAAAAAAATCCCATTCGATTTGATAATATTGGACTCACGTTATTACTCAATAGTCATCGCGTTGGTAATTACATAAATAAAGTTTTGGGTATTATATTATGAGTAAGTACATATTATTGTAATAAAATAATAACAAATTATACAGATAAATATTTTTGCTTTATTTTTCGTTGGAAAAAACTTGTTATGTTTACTGTTTAGTGACTACCTAGTGAGAGAAAATATTTACGAAACAACTTAAACCTGAAATAGTGTAACAAATTATAAGGGTAGAGGGTTGCTGTATAAGTATAACATATCGAGTGTATGATAAGACGCAGCACAAATCGCCTGCATTATAATACAAAGTCATAAAAAAAAAAAAATATTTAAAAATTATGTTTACTAATAAGACCTGATGAAGAACCAATCACTTTGTAGGATGTATATTGAATTTTAATATTATTTTATTGCTGCAGATAAAATACACACAGGTATATAAATTAAGAATTCAATTTCAGTTCGTGAAATAAATTTGTGATATTAACAAGGTATGATTTTATACAAATTACAAGCGTAAAATTATAAGTAATCGATAATAATTTATAACGAAATAATAATTACGTTGACGTTTTTGATAGATAGTGCCATTAAAGGCACCTTTCCAAGTTCGAACTTCGTGAGTACCCTGATATTGTTAATAAAATATTAATTTTTGTGCTGTAGACATTTACTTATTCATATACGTATATGCCAAGTTGTATAGATCGTACATCTTCACTATAAAATAATAATATCAAATCAAAAACACCGTATACTTAACAAAATTATGCTGACGTTTAATATCCAATTAGACATCGTTACAGCTTCCTTACGTCGGCGTATTCAAATACCTACTATATTGTAGACAGGATGTAGTGGTCCAACAATAATTATAGGCAATAGTGTAAACTAAATTTGAAAATCATAAGAAATAACCACTGTACACATTTCAACTATACTTAAATGTACTGAATTAATTCGTATTCAGTCCTTGTATTAACCCTAAATTACGGATGCAAATAAAATAGTTTTTTTTACTTTGAAATATAATTAGGAAGCACACCAAACAGAATGTATAATATATGACGTTTAATTATAAACAAATTATTAGTTTTGTTTTTTTTCATGTCTGTAATTATATCACGCGTTCATACACTTTTTTCCGGTAATGGATACATTATAACTCAATTATATCTATTTGGAATCCAACATTAACCAGTTAGGTAACCACTTTGAGTACCTACCTATATACACTATGAATACCAAATGACTAATGGGCCCATGTACTTGAAATACCGTGTGAACGGACCTACAAATGTATACAATATAATATTGGAACAATAAAAAATTACACTTGTCATTGTTTGTAAATACTCTCAGCACAGGGAGATTTTTGTTTTTTACTCATCACGCTTATTATCCAAGAACATTTTTGAGAAACATATCATTAGTTTTATATAATACATAATATTATGTTGAAGTGCCTACTTGTTTAACATGAGATACTTGCAGAAATAACCTAATTGTTTACTATTATATTTTGTCATGTAGTGTTATTTTTATGGAAACTGATGAATCAAATATTCATTATTTACGCATATATACAATTTATTGTAAATGTCCACATACAAAAATGGTTTTCTCTGAACAAAAAATATTTTATACTGATACAAAATAATGTTTACTTACATTTTTAAATTGTATATATTATTTATTGTGTATTGGTGTAGGAGGTACCTTATTGCATTAATAGATATGCAATATAAATATTATTATATTATCAACGATTATAGTTTATAACGATTGATTATAGAGAAGTTAAATGTTTAAATGGTCAAGTACACCGTATTACCTATAATAATACAACAAAACAATAAAAATAGACCGCGATCGTTTTAACCTGGGCTTTTCTCGCAGACGTTCCAGAGCTGTTGGTGTTGGAAGCCATCGAAAAGACGAAACGATTTTCGTCCATCTACTTGACCCAGTGCGAAGCCCTGTGGAGCCAAGAGTCTGAGACCACCTACCAGATCGCCAAGACCATCGTGCTCTACATCCTGCCCCTATTGCTCATGTCGGTCGCCTACTATCAGATTGTCCGGGTGCTGTGGAAATCCGACAACATACCCGGGCACACGGAAACTGTGCAAATGTTCAACGCCAATGCTTACAACGGTGAGTTTCGCAGTCGGACTTTTAAAAAAGAGACGTAACAGTAGTGTATTATCATGGGACGAGTACCCGTAAAACGATATTACGACGGACCGTGGAAAGACCGATCGATTTATTCTGGGCGTGTATAATGCACCCAAATTACCCCATTACCGATATTATTATGAAATCGCTCATCGTTTTAAAGTACCACGATTTTCCGTCACAACAATAATATTAAATAAGCGAGTACCTACCTACATCGTAAAAAACCCAAACTACACATCATAATAACATTATATGCGTACGGTGCAATGTATAGTTTCCGTTGTCATTCAAATCAACATAATATTTGAATATCTTTTTTATAGCGAGTCATTTTCGAAAAAAAAAAAAATAATAACAACCTTGATTAATACTATACATTCTGTTTCGTTAAATTTAATGGCAACCTATTTACTCTGCGGAATAAAAATTAGATAGGATATTTTCCGTTACTGAGAATATCGGTTTTTTTTTTAACGATATCAATTAATTACTGATACGTCTAGAACGTTTACAATCGCGGTCGCTTTCAAAACCGTGTAATGAAAACATCTTTCAGCTTCATGGAAATATTGAAATGCGCTTATGTTATTTAATTATTATAATACTTGAATACGCTATTATTTATCGTGGAAGGGCAGATATTTTTGCATAAAACAATTACTGTGTTATTGTTATATTGTAATAACAAATAAAACTATAACACAACAATAATTAATTAAAAAAAAATAACCACTCGATGTATAGTTTTAAATATGGGTACTTCACTGAAACTCGTTTTATTCATTGTCATTAAAAACAATTAAGTATTCAATAAAAAAATATGAACGTGTCTGGAAAACAATTTATTGCAATCGTAATACTAAACGACAATGTATAATAATATTTACACGATCGATTGCACAAAGTATTTTATAATGTTTAAAGTAAACGATTATATTATTTCAAAGCGTGTCTACGACCCAAGCCACAGAGATCGTAGATATACGCCTCGGCGTAGGAACTATTGGAACTTATAGGAAGCAATTACCTTTTACCCTTATAATATTTAACGGTTATCTATGTTTCAAAGTGTAAGTGTAACGATAACAGTAGTTTAGGCAATTGGCAAATAGACGAACAAATTAATTTGTGCTGCAGTCGTATATGGTTGTCATTTTATTTTAAATTCATCCGCAGCCTTTGAGTCAAGCTTGTTCCACTAACTACTTACTATAGTACTACTGACGGCCATCAGAATAATATGTTTAACTATTTAAGTAGTATTTATTTGATTGGTTTTCTGTAGATACACCCGGAATGTTTTATATTTTGTATACTCCGTTCACCGAGACAAAGTGGTCGTGTACAAACCAAAACACGCGTAACCACCGCGACCATCGAAATCCCCATTCCCCACTCCAGTTTTATGCGCGGAGTAACCTCATCCCATCGGCAGGTAGAGTACGGCTTATTCAATCTAACGAAATTACCGATTTACGCGGCTTTTTTTCGAAACTCCTCGATGCATTGTGAAAAACTACAGAGATTGAAAAAAAAAACTGTTTAAAACGTACAACTCGCGTTTTTTTTTCAACGGAGAAAATATTATAAAGCCTCAGAAATTTTCGACGATAAAAATTTCGAAAGTCTCACGTCTAAGTCACATCGCATTATGAGAAGCTGTTATTTATTTTGTGAAGACCGCAGCCCCCTCGCAGCGCGTTCGATCACGGTATGCACGTGGTTGCCGTGCATCACGAAACACTGTAAACCGCGATGTAAATTTCCCAAAAATGTTGTCAGATCGTAATAATTGTGCGCGCGCGCGCGATGGCGGATCAATCATAATAAAAAAATATTTAAACCGTAAGTTTTAACAAGTCAGGAAAACCACCTGAGCCAAGACGCGCACGAATTTACTCACGGCAAAGTTTATTTCACAGGGTTCAACCGGACGGCGACGGTGGGGTGTACAAGCACGATGGCTCAGATAAAAGCAAGGAGGAAGGCGGCGAAAATGTTGGTGGCAGTTGTGGTCATGTTCGCACTGTGCTTCTTTCCCGTGCACCTGATGAACTTGTTGAGGTGAAATTAATTATAAAATACTACATTATACCTACCTATGCAATATCGTATTATTACATGATACGTAATATTGGACTCGCGCACGTAAAGTATAATAACAGTCATCAACATGTTATACGCAAAAACTTAGTTACTAAAGAATTCACGCACGTCTAACTTTTATTTTGTCGTGGCGCGCGTTATGATGTAATATTTATAATTATTTAGTCTGTTTACCTTTATGTGAAATGTATTTTAACGCGTACTATCACTCTACAAAATTCTACTAATACCAATATAATAGTTATAAAAATCGATTTTAAACGTTATATTTTAATGGTGTAATATTGTAATAATAAATTCCATAACCGATTGGTCGTTTAAATATGAAAATAATACATTGTTTTTCTCGTGGCGGACGACATAATAATTGATACGTATATTTATAACCAAACATTTAGTTGTTAACTTACAACAAAACCACAATAAATATATAAAACACACTAATTCATAATTAATATAATAATATAACATACATAAGTATGTCAACGATAAATTGGTTCCATGGCCGCTTATTTCTATTGTAAACATATAGGTAGGTATATTATTAGATAATGTAGTTCTAATAACATTTCATTTATTTTAAATGATAAATGCATACAATGGTCTTTGTGTGGGTGCCTACAAACAATCGTATACCAACAAACAAAGATCGGCTTTCGGATTTAATTTAAATTAAAAATTCAGATTGTTCTTAAGACTCAAAAACGTAAAGTCGGTGGCTTTATGAATTGCATAAAATACAATTTTGATTCTCACTTTAATTAAGTTTGTCTTGTTTTAATATTGAAGTACTATTCACTATTTGAATAAATTCTATAGGGTTGGTTAGTAAAAAAAAGTGGTATTCGAAATATTTAAAAGCTAAAAGTTTATATATTTACTTTATTAACTCTAGAACACTATTATCGTAGATAAATTGGTCGCTTGGTTATCAATTTTTTATAATTCAAGTTCGAAAACAATCATATTATTGACTATTGTCTCATTATTTAACACGTGAACGACCGCATGTCAAATTGTGTATCATTCTAAAAACTGCCAGAAAATAAATCAAATTAAATGAATTTAGATATAATATAAATACAATTTAGTTTAGTAAATAGCAATTGAAAAACCAAAAATATTATCTTAAAAGTTAAAGCGAAAAACCCGAAAAACGTGTTAAATCGAACGGTATAATTCATGTAATGATTGTTTGAAAATACCAAGTATCAGGAAAAAACTATAATTAATATAGACCGCACGTCAAGCATATTTTTGAATTTTGACAACGATTATTTAAAAAAAAAAAAACCTGGTGTTGACATCCATTCGTTAACGTTCTAAAGAGTTATCTGGAACTCATAGGTGATTAAATCAATACAAAATACAAATCTGTAATTGAATTACAATTTTGTTATTTAATAGTGATATAACATAGAACCTTTTGGTTCCTAACTAAAGTGTTTGAACATAAAACCAAGAAGTCCTATTTGCACGATAATACTGATTAGTGACAGAGATAACCAAAAAGTTCTATATTTCATATTTCATATGTGTTAATCATACTACAATATTATTAATTATTGTACATTTAACAACAAAATAATATTATTTTGGTTTCAACTTCATAACGCGTCAGAAATTGGTTTTGCCATAATTTAATTTGATTCTAAACAAAAAAGTTCCGAGTAAAAAAAAAATTACTAACAACAAAAAGGTTCTATATGTATAGAACTTTTTGGTTTGTAACTGACATTTTTTACGTTGACGTGTTTTTTTTTTTTACTTTAAATTTTGCTTAGAATAAAAAACAAATTTAAGCCGGCGTAAAACATCCGTTAAAGGCCGTTCCTACGATGTCCGGTCAAAGTCAACCGACACTTAACCGGCCGAATTTTGCCGGCGGCAAAATCTGTTATCAGTCGGTTAGCGTTAATCGACACTTTACCGGACATTGTAAGAACGGCGCTAAATTCGACAATATTTAAAAATCATTGATTACGACAGTAGACAACACTATAGTAATATCGTCGCTTAAAATTTGAAATTTATCTCCTGAACGATTTGGTATTTCGAGATAACACTTTTTCGGTTTTTAAGCAATTATAGTCTACCTATATTGTTACCTACATACGATCAATCGAACCGTCCAAATCGCGCTGTTCGAATAATTACATTATGTTCCTCTTGATTCACGGCGTACTTTAAACATTTAAATATCGCGAATTGTTGTACGGAGTAAACTTTTCGTCGGCTCTACGTTAAAATCGAATTAATATAGCGAATTGTACCTATACGCTGTTCTCTATCGCCGTCTTAGCAATAATAATAATATATAAATATTGATTTCACGATATTCTATTAAAATCAACGTCGTTTTAAATTGGGTACGGCTAATTGTTTCGTCAGCCACGTGACACCACACCGTGACGGTGTATTATTATATTATTACCATACTGGCATGCTATAATTACGAGCACGAGTCTTTTTTTAGAAAAAGCCGTGCGCGAAACACATAGGATGGCCGTCCTGATTTGACTAATTAAAATGCTTTTCTCGGGACGTCGAATAATATAATGTTTCGTCAAAGTGCCACTCGTTCTCAGAAAATCATGTATATTCCCGTGACAGTACTGAGAAATATATAAATGATGTAATTTGCATAAAATGCGCGTATCGAAACGGCGGAATTTATTTCGAAAAGAGAAAAACGTCATGCACCGCAAAGAGAACAAATCGTAAAGGCGGCCGTTGAATATAAAAGTTATTTCCGTCTTGGTTCATCGGAAACGTATACGTTTGCGACTTTCAATAGTTTAAGGTACAATGTTTCTATTTTATTCTCTAGAGTTGTTTTTATGAAAAATCAATACCTAATTAAAATATCCTCCTTAATACTGTGTAGAGTACTACTCGTAATAGAACGTCTTCCCAAACAATTCAAATTGTTTTAGTTAATTAATTTAAGAATTTATTTGAAGCTACTAAATATGTTAATGGATGGAGCAGGGAATTTTAGAAACCGTACGTATAGATTTTTTTTACTTTAACTATCAGTATTTTTTATAAATTATTGTAATATTATCAAAACTATGCTATATCCATACTCAATGGTAAACATAAAAAGTGGATGTCGATCTGCTGTACAGTAGGTTACAAGTGGATCGCTGCATTATGGATGGCATTACATTTTAATTCGATGATAATATTATAGCATCATTGTAATTGATATATATTCGAAAGTCTGGGGGAAAATGTTTGAGTAAAAGAAACATTTTCGTGGAACACGAGCGAATTTAGTGAACGTTTCGGGCGGTGTGGCATATTTTGTGCAAAATTGATGTGTGGCTATATAAACATTTTCCCCATAGCAAAAGAAAAGTGCACATATTTCGTTATTGTTGATTTATGCGGAATCAGTCAATACATAGTCACTCGTATACTATACGTATAGTCTCGAGCATCGGTCACGAGGGAGTGTCTTGCTCCGGTCCGGAATCTCGTATTTTGATCCTAGCAGTATGTGCGGCATCGCATGAACTTGGACGACAAACCGAAACTGTGCTGTAAAGTAATTTTTTTTTTAATATTCTGCATACATATGTTTTATAATATCGGAAAATTATTTTTAGAAGTGTCCCACCACCGGTCCGCGGTCTCGCACAACTGTACTATTGTGTTCACCGCGAATATACCCTCACGTGTCTTATATATCCATGTTAAACATAACAATGTCTAAATTTGGTACGGCGAGTATTGGTAATAATATTTGTACGGTGAAAAACCGCACAAGACTGATTGAAAATTAACAAGTTCCAGACATCTGGTATTGTCGGTTCTTAGGTGAATACCAGACTCGAACACGTTTATTTTCTGATCGGCGTAACTTTTTTGAAGCTATGCATTTTCATTATAAAATAACGTCGATACACATTGATGAACTGACGTAAAAAACACACTACAACAACGTAATTTAGGGAGTAGACAAGTCAAATGAGTAAAAACAGCTGTTATGTTGACATAAAAATCGTTAATTGTTTTAATTTAAAAAGTTTGAATTTTTTAGTTTTCATTTGAACGTCGACTTTCACTTGGGACTCAATAGATGTGGATTTTACTACGGTTCATCATAATTAAAATAGCTCTGAATGTACGGTGAAGACAAATACAGTTAAGTTGTTTTAGAGTTTCACCAAAAACCAAAATCCCGTTAAAATTTCAGTTTTTCCTTATTTTCTCTTTTGTTTTTCACGGCGCTTTTGAAAACTACTGGGACATTTTAGATTCTTAATGGAACGATGAATGTATTGATTTTACAATGATGTGTGTTTTTATATTTATTTTTATTTTTTTAGATTCTGAGTGGAACGATGAATGTATTGATTTTACAATGATGTGTGTTTTTATATTTTTTTTTGTGTCTGTGTACACAATAAGTAGTCGAAATAATGCTTCGATTTTCAACTTCAGTATCTTTTCGATTGGAAAGTGAATATCGTTGGTGCGTTGGAGAGGTCAAAATTTAAAATTCCCAGTAATTTTCAAAAGCACCAAGAAAAACAAAAGAAAAATTAAAGAAAAACCGGACTTTTTACGCAAAATCGATTTTTCACAAAATTGAATTTGGTTTTTGTTGTAACTTTAAAACAAATGATCGTAGATACATGAAATTTTCACTGGTAGTTATATTTTCATTTTCTATACACGATAAAATTTTGAAAATAATTTGACTCTTTTTGAGCTGTTACGGACATTGCCAGTTTTCAATTTTTTAGTTTTTTTTCTATAATATCAATAAAATTTTATGTGTAGAGTAAAAAAGCTTGAAAATTTAATAGAAGGCTCCTAGGTTATTGTTTCAAAGGCAGATGAAAAAATTAAAAATCCTTAGTCACAGTTTTATTTATAAGCATTTAAAGTTCAAATTTGACAAAATACGGAAAAATCACGAAAATAGCAAATTATTTTGAGTTGAGCATTAAAAAATTCTTTTGCTTTTTTCTTTTTAAATCTAAGATTTGAAAATATAATACAAGATTACCCAAAAGTTTGTCTACCTTTATCAAAAAAAAAAAAATGTCTACAAGCAAATTCAATTTAATTTTTATAAGCGTTTGAAATTCATATTTTTACAACATTTGATATTCACTCGATTTCTCATGTAACGATTTTTCTATTTTATTGTAACTAAAAAACGAATGACTGTAGATACTTGAAAATTTTATTCAATGTTTATATTAACATTTTTCTATACATGATAAAATTTTGAAAAATAATTTGACTCTTTTTGAGCTGTTTACGGACATTGCCACTTTTCAATTTTTTTAGTTTTATTTTCTATAATATCAAAAATTTTATTTGTTGGGAAATAAAGCGTGAAAATTTAATACAAGGCTCCTGATATATTTTTACAGTAGCAGTTGAAAAATATTAAAAATACATAGGCACAATTTTTTTTTTATAAGCATTTAAAGTTCAAATTTCGACAAAATTTATAAAATGTTCAACTTTTATAGCTAAGGATTGAAAACTGAAAATAAGGCTCTACGTAAATAGGTTATATATAAAAGACTTTATGCACAATAATATCATCAAATATACTTAGCAACATCATAGTCTAACTGACCGTTTTCGCTCAGAATCGTTTTTCTTATACAATGATATTATATCATTGAATTCAAATGTAACACCATCCATTACAGTGACCCACTTGTAACCTATTGTACAGCAGAGCGACATCCACTTACCCACCTTTTTACTTTTGACCTCCCAAAGTACCAACTAGATTCACTTTCCTATCAGAAAAGATACTGTTGAAGAAAATCCAAGCATTTTTACTGTCCTAAAAGATGATGACAGACACAAAAATAAAAAATAAATAAATAAAAAACACACATCATTGTAAAATCAATACATTCATCGTTCCACTCAGAATCTAAAATGAATATTAAATAATATGTCAAGAAAAATATTTTTATCATAAAATTTAAAATTATCAATGTTCATATTTATTAATACATTATTATCCCGGCTATAGGTACTATTATACTAATAGTCGGCGCTTGGCAGTTTTACGGAACATTTAGATTTTAAATGAAAAAAAAAAAAATAAATATAAAAGTAACTAGTTAATTATTATTTTTAACGAGTTAGACTAGATTATTTTACACAGTTAATTCAACTAGTTAAGTTACAAAGTCAATATGAATTAAAACTAACTAGTTAAGTTAGAAAGTTACTTAAAAGGTAACTTTCTACTAGTTAGTGCCCAGCTTTGGGCTAACCTCTTATTACTGACTTAACGCATTAACCTACAGGGGACTGCGTGTGAATTGGGATAAAATAGGTATATCAATTAGGTAATATAATGTTGGAAAACTAATGTGCCTACACATTGTGTTTTTTGAAAAAAAGTAAAAAGTTTCATACATTTTAAGTACTTATACCTATGCCTAATACGGCCAGGATTCAGTGTAGTACTAGGTAACAATTTTTTTTAGGGTGGAAGGACAGAGTAATAATTGTTTTCTCTAAACACTTAAAAATCTTGTGGTTTTAAATTGATTTAACAAAATGAACGAACTTTTGAAAGGCAAATTATATTTTAGTTTTAGTTTTAAGGTTAGGTACATTTTAATTGTGCACAAATGACAAAAAAATACTTTTTTAAAAAATAACACTCCGAATGTGTAATTCAACATTATTTTGGAAACAACAACAAAATGAGTTCTTAATGAACTGAACTCATATTGTAAAAAAGCATTCTCTGTTTTATCAATCAAACTACCGGTATTATAAATTGTTATATTGAATATCTACAGCTTCCTGAGTTCAACTAATTTTGGGTGTCAGTATGAATATTATTATTTCTCAACACTGTGCGGCTCAACGTTTCATTGTGGTTGATATATTTTACTATATGCAGTTGATTTAACAGATATTAAACATCGTAATTTGACTGTTTGGGTCATTTAACTAAATTTAAAACTACTTTATTGTGTGCGTGTGTGTGCAAAATCGCCACTTACAAAGTTAAAATGTTATTTATTATTACGGAGAGCTGTTCTAACAGACATATCTATTCGGCTAAAATGACGGAACCGTACTTTACCCTTTGCTAAACGAAATATGTAGGTACCACGCAGTGTTCATTAAAACTTTCGTTGTACACTTGTATGTATATGAACTGTCGTCATAATATTAAATATGCATCATAACTTTAAACTACATTATAACGGTCGCTATTATTGTTACAATTGTTCGATTTAGCTCAAAAATCATAAATCACAGTTCGCAATTCACATCATACAGCATATTTTACATACGTTTAGGATCCCTGATAATAATATACCAACGAATTATGGTACTATTTTTTTTTTTTACAATATCCTATGTTCTGCGATACCTACTTCTTTGTTCTACTTTAAATTTATTTTGTCAAAAATTTAGTTATTCGTCTAAATCGAATTTTGAACGTTAAGTTTCTGGGTTATTAACCTTGAAAAACCTAATATTAGTTGGTTTTACATAAATTAAAAATAGATGTAATTTGATGTTAGCTTAGCATTAATATTTATAATAATATACCTAGTAAACTATTATACTTCGACAATTTTTAATTCTTGTAAATTTATGTATGAGTAATTTTAAAATCATCATAGTTATCACCTATATCTTCCAAACTTATTAACATAAACTATTATTATCCTTAAAATTCAAAATTTTAAAACTCAGAAACTTTTCGTTTGAATTTCGATTTATATGTATTATAATTTCAAAAAAATCATATACCTACTCGACAGTTATTATTTACAATAAAAAAGTAGTTCTTCATTTGAAACAAAATAACACTTGTTCGGCCACAAGGACACATGTTACAAAAATGTACCTAAGTATTTGATAAATGGTCCTTAATATAACTAACGATTCCAAAAATCCAAATTTGAATAAATTCAATATTTGAGGTGAAAATTGGGTCGATCATTGAGCATGCTTGGCGTGATTCACTCTCGTGTATGTATATAAAACCGTGGTAATGTGGTATCAATTGTCATCAAGCGATTTTGTCCTCGAAATACCACCATATCGACTATATGTACAGACATACACACACACACACACACACAACACACACACATATAGTGATATACAGATAGTATGTTCGGGTCGGTACAAGGATAAAGTTTTTTTAAAAAAAATAAAAAACAAAGTTACAAAAATATGATATTCACACGCGCGGGGCTTCCAAACACCGAATCCAATCACACGAAAAGCACGAATATGCGCGTATATTACGGTATCTGTAATCGGTGTTATAATAATAATACGTATAGTCACCATATAGAGGGGGCCGGGACATAATCCGTTCGACAGATAAATCGCGCCAGTTTCCGGTCCGGGGCACGGGAAAAAAACCGCCACCGGTGACGAGCCCGTCGATCCCGAAAACCTAATCTACCGGATTAACCGCGGCCTCGTTATTTATCGACGCCGCGCCAATAATTATTTTCTTACGCGCGCGCGTCGTCCGTCGCGGGCACATAATTTTGTAATTCTACGCTAGATAAGGATAAGTGCGATTGACATTGTCGTCCGTCGATTTGTGTAGCTCAAATGCGGACGCCGGCCTTTTTGGTCGGTTGGCAATCATTTAATTCGGCGTGCGAAATGTATTAGGAGTAACGCAGTTTTTAATGGCAAAAATAAATAATAAATGTAAAATATTTTTATTTTTTTTAAACAATAACAGCTGGTATAGAAATAATAAAATACAATACGACATAATAAAATCATGATATCGATCTCAGGTATATTTACAGCAGAAAATGCCATACCATTTCCAACTGAACTCGAGGCTTCCACTGATGGTGGGAGTTCGCTATCTGGTAATATATTATAGAAATCTGTGGTCGACAGTCGTTGGTATATTGTCGTGGCGTAGTTGCGCATGCGTAGTGTGCGTGATATGCGTAAAACGTACGTTTTTATTGTTCCGGTAGATGAATCAAACCGTCTTTGGTCATTCCGTCGCTAATATAGGTTAAATACGTTATTATCGTTTGGGTAACGATATTGTAGACCCCATAAATAAACCCCGAAGAAATGGAATTCAATGCGTTTATATATTGTATAGTAATTTATTTGTTTAATGACATTTTGAAAACAAACGCACGAAAACAATTAAAATAATATATATGTACCTATATATTTTATTTTTTTATCGGTCTAGAACCCGGCAATTATATGCCTGTATGGCCATTAGAGATTACTTTTGGATAGGGTTGGAACGTTTGGTATATTCGGTTCGATTAGTTGCCAACACGTGTATGTGTGGCAAGGTTTTTGCAACCATTAAGCCGGGTGGTCACCCATCCGGGAACTAGTAGCAGTGACCGCTGCTCACCATCACTCACGTCTTGTGGTTGATTTCAGCCACCGTACCGCTCCGAGCCATATATTTTATTTTACAATGTCTTACACTCTTACCATCTAAGTATACGCATAGAATCTCTCAATTCTATCTACAATTTTGAATGCTGACAAAAAAACGATGTGCATATAATATGTATTAAACCGGACGCGAGTACATGATCGTTTGTAGAAAAGTATTATTAGATTAAGAAATTAAGAATTTAAAAATCAGCAGTCGATATAGAGGAGACGTTACAGTTGTTTTACAAACATGAATACGAACACGTGAGTTGCATTGACAAAGAGTGGACGTTATCATGCACGTAGGTGGGTAATTGAGCAGTGCACGTTTAGTTTCTTAGTTTTTAAATTGAAGAGAATTGACTTATAATCAGATTTAAAAGTAACTACATTATCTATGTTTTCTCTGAACTTTTTTACAATATTTAAGTTTCAAAGCGACTTATGCTAATATATAAACTGTAACATTTAACTCGAGTCATAACTCGATTTAAAATGAAAATCTCGGAAAAAAATCTTTGAGAGAACAAATGAGCTCGTAAAAGTGTAGTATAATTGTTTCATCATTGCTACAAAGAACTAACCCGCGTATTTTATGCCACACGTTAATCACATTTTCGTATTTTTTGTTTAACCAGTTGCAATACTGAATTTTTATTTTATCGAATGCCGTCTTGACAATTTTAGACACGATATTATAAATATAGGTAAGAATATATATGTATATATAAAAAAAATCCAATTTCCAAAGGGAGGAATGGGGCGACAAATCGAATGTGGCACTAAACGGCTCACTTGTAGAAATTTGTTCCCATTCTAAGAATTTATTTAAAACAAAATAATATTATGTTTGATCGGAAAAGCATGCCGCAGAATAAATCGTTACTGCAGAACGTATAAAATTGAATTGATTTTTTTATACGAATGTCCCTTCCGTTTAATTGAACCGTATAAGGCGCGGGCGATGTCGTCCCTTCAGCATACGGTATGCCCTTAAATACGTTTCTGGCGTGATATTATTATAATTCGAAAAGTTTACTTGCATCGGACACACGCATCCGTCATCGTCCACACGTAGTGTGAACGTACCTAATATTGTATGTACGAAAAAGCGATAGTAAACAGCACTATTAATGTCATTATAATATTCATCGCAGTGTTTTCAAGTTTAATTAGGACTTTCGCATATTGTATTTATCGTCCCCAAAATCGTATAATATGTTTGGAGGCGAAAACCGCGTTTCGAACCTAGCTCATCGTGCGCACGTCATGGCGTCATTATCCGTGGGGTTATGGCGATAATAATAATAATAATAACGATAGTAACGATAATAATAATATTATGTAACAAAATCAACCGTTTGATTAGCGTGTACATTTTGTGTTTATTTTATTTTTCAATTGAATGTATAACTTTTGTTTATGTTATTTATATTAGCATTCAAACTATTGTTGAACTCGTGTAATTAAATTGTTTACGCATATCGTCTGAGTGTACGCAAACACAATGTATAGATAAACTCAAAATCAACACATTTCGAAATTAAAAGTTTTAGATTCTAATAGTGAGCTTTAGCATATTAATAGGTACATATAGGTAATAAGGTACCTACTACATAGTATATTGATGATTTTATAATGAAATGTTTTTTTTAGTCAGACGAATCGACGGTTTTCAAAGTTCAAAGTCGGGAAAATTAAAAAGAGGTCCTCACTAAAATTATAATTGACTGATTGAGGTTCGTGAATTCGGTCGGGGTAAACTTTGGAATTTTGGGAACTGTACATAAATATATACAGTTATAAGTAGTTAATAATTATGTTAGATACGAGTTCGGTATACACGTAGAGTGTTTCTGCGGTTCTTAAATGGTGTCAAACTACCTACAGTCTAAGAGTACAACATATTTACATATGTGATTGGTTTTGGAAAGTAAAGCTATATGGGTAAGTATAAGATTAAATTTACGACTCTACACGAGTTCAAATGTTGCGTGTAGAATATTATATATTGCGTTAGAGTTCACTAAAGTATTAAGTACCCTACCTTACGTGATAATGTAAGCTGTTTTTAAATGTATCCGAGCATCCGTATGGTGGTATACCTAGTTTCGTGTCCAAATTTTCAATGTCCGTAGAACGCAATTCAACCAAAAAAATCTTAAAATTAGAGACACTTGTATATAGGTATTTTTATGAATTCAAATTTCAAATAACGTTAGCATCTAAGTTAAAAATTATGTTTAAAATTTAGTATCTATATAATATTATTATTATACTCTATTCAGAATAAGAAAGGTACCGGACGGCGACTGGTTTTCATCCAAGTCAACCACCTGGTTCGGTATTAGGAACGAAGCCACGCGCACAAGTCGGCCGCCCGGTACCTTTCTTCTTCTAAATAGAGTATAGATACGCTTAACTTGAATTAAATTGTAGAATTTAGTGAATAGGTACATAGTATATAGGTACATAAAGTTACTGCATCCATACACGCTTACAGGGTGATTGCCGAATATGTATAAAATGGCAACCAATGGTAGAAAAATCGATTTAATGATTTCGTACACACCATAAATAGGCATAATATTATATCATTTTTTTATGTAGTAAAAATGCCAAATAAATTATTATTTACAAATATTAGCATTATAATATAGTTTTGTAGTCAGGGCCGGATTATGGTCATAATTTAAGGGGGGCCATTACTTTTATTGAGGCCCTTTCACCTAAAACAATTTCCTTTTTTTCTTCAGATTTAGTAATTCGTAATAAATATAAATTAAAATAAGTATACCATTGTTTTTAAATAACATTTTATTCTTATATTATGATATACAATTTTTCGGCATACGCAATAAATAAAAATATACATATATTTTTCATCTTATACAATATGTTTGAAAAACTTTTTCCTGGATTTTTCCTGAGCAGATTTTCTTATAATATTTTCAAATGAAATATTCATAGTCAATTCACACTCTATTGAAAGAATTGATAGAGATGTCAGTCTTGATTCACCCATCATACAACGAAATTTATTTTTAATTATTGTTAGTGCAGAAAAAGATCGTTCACTTTCACAGTTAGTAACTGGTATACTCAAAAAAATTAGGAACGCTACATAAATATGTGGAAAAACGCTCGAAAGATTTTCTTCAACAATCATTTAAAACATGTTAACTGGGTTTTTTTATTAATTTATTATCTTCCTTGACTTTAAACATACCAATGAATTAACCAAAATCATTTCTAAGTTCATCAACAAATGTTATCAACGATTGTAGCATATTATTATTACCAGTAACCATATCAATTTCAATTCATTGTAAATAAACACTTGTAGTATTAAATCTGCCTAGTACACGTTTCCAAAAAATAGTCATAAAAGCTATTTCTAATTTTATTAACTCTTTCTTAATTGAATTGGCTTCATGACGAGTGTCAGCATTTTCATTCAAATTTTTAGAAGTGTCAGATATCGCATTACATACCTCATCATAATTACCACTATACCTATAATTGGGTCTTGTGTGTCAGTAATGAAGTATCCAAGTCCATAGTCCATTTTCGTATGACATAAATTTAAATTTATAAGTTATAATAATGTTTTGAATAAAATGAGTTGACACGTTGTGGCACCTTTCAACTTGCGGCCCGGGGCTATAGCCCCCCCTCCCCTTGATCCAGCCCTGTTTGTAGTGTTTGTAATTGGCTTTTCACAAATATCGTTACACATGAAATATTATAAATCAATAGATACCAATAATAATAAGTGTGGCAGATATCGTGATGTTATCCAATAGTGATAGTTATCTACGTACAAGAGCATCGACTAGAAGTGAATACTGTCGAATAGGGAAAAAACTGTAGGAATGTAAGTAGAATGTGACAGTGTGTAAACGATTGTGAAAATTTCGTGAATGTTAATTTCTTAATAATGACATATTATATTATTCATAGCCGAATGTACCTACTACCTATAATAGTATATATACCTACCACACGAGGCGATCTATGTGACGTTTTTCTCACGAGGGCTGTGGCAATTCTCGTGTTTATATTATGTTATATTGTACGTATATGTACTGTGAGACGTGAGTATGCAAATTATGGGGAGTTTTATGCAAATCTCCCGTTAATTATTTTGAATTTGATCGGATCGCGTCTTCCCTCCACGGTAAATCGCCACGTGTTTGCTACGAAGACAATAAACATGTACTTTAAAGGTATGGAAATGTGAGTTCGGTAAATTTACTCGGTTAATATTGTACCGGTAAACGTAAATTTACATACATTTCACAGTTGTTTATTTTACCGATGAATCGAGTAATAGAGTAATAACTTTCACTTAGGCACTAATAAATATAATATATAATTTAGTCTTAGAATATAATATGTTCAGATGTTATATGATTGCGAGTTTATTCGAGAGTATGTGACTATACATTTCGTACTTACACAATATTATTTTAAGGTTCCCCAATAAACAATAATTTTTAGGGATATGAAATAAAAATGAAAAAAAAAACATTGATAAACATTAAACACACATAAGACCCTCCTTGCTTTGATTTAATTATTACTGAAATAGCACTTCAACTTCTTGAAAATTACATTAACCCTCTCACAGTCTCACATACATCATAATATACTCAAATATACGCAGGCTCTCTTACTTCCTCTTACAATGGAAACTTATTGTTACTTAAATAGTTACTGTCTTATTTCCTAAACTCGATAAACCAGTTGAAAATTCTTTCTCGTATCGCCCTATCAGCTTACTACCATTTTTCTCAAAACTCTAACTTCTTCACAAGCGCATGATTCACATTATCGACTAAAAACAGACACTATCTGACACTCAATAAGGATTCCGTAACTCCCTTTCAACTATCCACGGTTCCATCGATTAATATTGATTGCATCTGCTTCACATTAGAAAAAAATGTACCCACTACCCAACGGTGATCTTTGATGTCGCTCAAGCTTTTGACCATGTCTGGCCTCCTATTTAAGTGAAAATACATATACCGTCTCCCCTTACTTCCTACTCTTTTCTTATTTTACATACATTTCACCGGCAAGGCGATGAATTCCGCATACCGGTACATATGTAAAATTATAGGTACGCGAAACGGACGCAGCTCTGTCTATATCTTATAATATAATTTATAACTCTTCCGATATTTTGACAAAAAAACCGACACACAGCACCGCGATAATAGTGTTTGCATAACATTATAATATATTAGGCGTGATACAATACTCATAAAGGTGTGCTTTGTAAGCATTTATTTGGCATGTATGTTGTTTTTTTCTCACGGGAGAATCGTACGCTGACTTGCACTATACGCTGCACGAGTGATAAATTTTGGCTTTTGTGCACGCTCGGGGCTTAAAACGATTTGTTGACAAAACAAAAGACCAATACGCGCTGTAGGGATTAAATATTGTTATATACTGACGTCTCCAAGGTAACGGCGACTAGCTATATACAATATATTATATATTTATATACGAACGAAGAAAATAGCCGGGCACAAAGAATCGGAATTGAAATGGTAGGTAGCATTCGGATTCATATGAATCGAGTCCCAATAAAACGATATACAACGAACCGAATCCTGTAAAATTTAAAATACAATGCTAATCGTGTCCTGCATGTTTTAACAGTAAATCCCGTCAAATTTTGGAGAAAAAAAATGTCCCCTACCATTTTTTGACAGACTTAAGACTGATTCGTAAGAAAAATTGTTTGGGTATATATGGTTGAGAGTAATGTTTGTTTTGTATGTCATTTTAACATCGACCGCCGACAGGATCGTTTTAGACGATTTGCGATAGTTAGTAAATGGTATACAATAATGTAACAAATTCAACGGAAATATTTCGAATTTATAACGTTCTCAAATATTTTGGACGTTTTGTACATTTTTTGTGGGATTGTGTCAATATATTATACATAATATATTCATAATTTTATTAATTCAATGGAAATTAGTTATTCAAAATTAAAAAAAAAAATGAAGATACATAAATGTGTTTTATAAATCAATTTAAAACAGTGTTCGAAACACGTCAAGTCCCAAAAGTTGGTTGTAATTATACATTTAGTGGGTCACGGAACGTTTTGAAAAATATGTATATTTATTGTTTATAATTAGTATAAAATATAATATATCATAATACCAGTACCTAAATGACACAATATTTCCCATGTAAGTTACATTTATTACTTTGTGTATAAATGCAGTTTAGTTCCCATGTGGTTATTGAATTGTTTTATCATCTTCCACGACGATTACGAGTGTACTAGTGACGTGGACATGACAACAATACAAAAAAAGTAGATCATTAGTAGGTATAATATAATGTAGTATATTATAGTATAATATATTTTGTAACTAACACACAACATTTAAAAATTGTTCGAAATGGGTGGTAAGTGGTAACATATAAAGTTTGGGAACCAGTGGTGTAGTAGTTCACTAAGTTATGATGTGAAAGAGACGGCTGAGTAGTGAGTTGTAAAATAATACATACAAAATTCTAAAATATGCAAAAACAAATTTTTCAATTATTTTACCAATAATAGTTTGGAAATCACATTTTTCGAGTTCTTCACACATTTATAGATTCTTCGTGGAGAAAACCGATTATGACAAATATATCGACTGTCAACTTCCGATATCTTATCTATTGAAACCCAAATCAACCCATCGCCAATTTTCGAACGAATACAAGATATTATAGTATTTTCATAAACTGTAGAAAAATAAATTATGCGAATTGTAGACAGGTCAGGTACACATTTCCCTAAACATTTTTAAACAATGGATGATTTAATTTCCATAAATGTGTATAAGATTCTAACATTGTTTGACACAAATCTAAAGGAAAATTTGATTGTTTATTTTGGTTTTCTAATGTATTTTTGATGAATGACTGTTTAGATTTAGCTTTTAAATTAATATTTTTTGTATGCTTGCTTGTACTTAAATGTTCTACACTTGTACTAGGTACCAGGAAAGGTAATTGTATCTATCGTCCAACCAAGATGAGATTATATAATATAGGTAGTATATTTACGACAATTCGACCAATAACCAAAAAATTATAGACGTTCTTCAAATAAATACCATTTAAAATTAACAATATTATAAAAATTTCAAAATTTAAGTTTAAAAAGATGGGTAAGTGGATGTCGCTCTGCTGTACA
Organism: Sitobion miscanthi; assembly: GCA_008086715.1. NCBI lineage: Eukaryota > Metazoa > Arthropoda > Insecta > Hemiptera > Aphididae > Sitobion > Sitobion miscanthi. Next base: position 26,431,710 of record CM017802.1, read on the forward strand.
GTAGGTTACAAGTGGGTCACTGTAATGGATGGTGTCAAATTTGAATTCAATGATATAATATCATTGTATAAGAAAATCGATTCTGAGCGAAAACGATCAGTCTGAATAAAGTAATTTATACATAACCTATTTACGTGGAGCCTTGTTTTAAATTTTCAATTCTTAGCTATAAAAGTTGAATATTTTATAAATTTTTAACTAATAAATAATTTTTAAATTTTGTCAAAATTTGAACTTTAAATGCTTATAAAAAAAATTGTGCCTATGTATTTTTAATATTTTTCAACTGCTATTGTAACAATATATCAGGAGCCTTGCATCATTGCAAATATGCAAAAATACGTAAAAAAAATGGTTCTATTTAATCAAGAATGAGCAAAACCGTGAATTTATCTTTCAACCAATAAATTTAGACTTAAGGGAAAAAACCCACAAATGCATATAAATCCTAGCACTAATATTATAAATTATTATTATTATTTGAGCATTTAAAGCATTATAATATGAAATATAGACATTTCATCTGATAAATTCAATTATATTTTCAGTAACGTACCTATAATAATATAATGTATACAAAACAAAAAAAAAAAACAGTTATTCACGTAACTATATAAGCTGAAGTATAATATAATCTTTATTTTGTTCTATAAGCTAACATCTACATAAAAAATAAAAATGATATTATACATCGTTATAATAATATAATATTTGATTTATATGTTAATCTTACTGGGAATATTTTATGAGAACTCCAATTTTTAAATTTATTTCATATATTATATGACTTATTATTACAAATAAATAAAAATAACAATAGTCAGCATCGTCGCTTTGTAATGGTACGGGCAAAATATATTACTGTCGGTTTTTCCCACCAATTTTCCGTTTTTCGTAAAGATTATAATATAAGAGACCGCTCGAGTAGTGTACTTTCACACTCTGAAAATGTATGTCAACATTGTCAAGACGTCCATTGATGTCATCGTTGTGCGTTGCGTTTCGATTCAGATTTAAAGTCGCCGTTTTCGTTCATAAATAAATTGATATTTAAGTTTACCTGAGTTATTGTGAGCGCGTGTGGTCGTATTATCGAGGGATAAAAATGATTTACGTAAAAACATATATATATATATGCTGTAGGTTTATACCTTCGTGTATCAAGTATTATATGACTGCAGTAGGTATGCGCATTTGACATCATTTGTTGCTGTTATCGACAGACCAACAATCAACTGGGACCGGACTCTTAATATTTTACTCGGTGGAAAAATGGCCGGCCGAAAACTCGATTTCCCGTGATCCTGTCGGACCGCGTAATCGAATTTCGCTATCAAAAAAGTCGCTTTAGATACCTTCACCTATATGTATAGGTACTTACTCGCGACGATACTAACAGTGATTGATTTTTAAAATTCAATAACATTCCATCACATAATATTATCATAATATATAGTTAGGTAAACGATAAAATATAGGTATATATATATTGTGATTTTGTTACGACTGAAGTTATCGATTCAGATTTTAAGGTGCACCCGTGATTTTTTTTTTCCATAAATGTTTATGTTGTCGTGGTGTCGCGACGATAGAACGATTTCAAAATGGGTGCGTGCGTACGAATATAATCGCTTGATAGTGTTTAACAATATTATGTTGAATATGTTTATTTTATTATATTTCAGTATTGTCTGCAATGGTTTAATAGCGGGAAGACCGACCTGGCGAATTTCGGCATACATTAGAGAGTGTGTATATAACGCGCTAATGGATACGATAGTATATAATATTTATGCGCATATAATTTATTTCATTTTGCCAATTTAATTCGGTTAATTTCACGTCAACAACGGCGGCAGGACATTATCATTATTATTATTATTATTATTATAATATGGAGCGGAAACGTCTGCGAATATATCCACCCCGTCTTATGAACAGATCAATGGCGAGTGCCATATATATATATATATAACATTATGCCAGTTTCGGTATTTGACGTAAACGAGCAAGGGTGCAGGGTTCAGACGTTTAATGTACGTGGTCGGCAGGATTGAGGCAAAGAAAACTGGGACAATCGGGCATTAAGAACAATAATTATTAGAGAGGCGAAGGGATTCCACTTTGAGAAATCTAAAAGCGGATATTAATTAAAAGCCTATTGTACCCAACGTAAACCGTGCAAACTTCCAACCGTGTATCTATGATATAGAATTAATAATACATTACGTTTTGCATTAGGAATGTACCTGGTTAATATTTAGACCACCCGTTCCTTTGAGGGTTAGTTAACCGTTGATGGTAAAATAAAATTGTACCAATTATTTTATTTTATTTTTTTTTTCGTCTAGAACGATACTGTTTAATAGGTTTTATTTTTCATTTACGGCGGAGGGACTGCAATTCCCTTTACAATCCTTCATCGAATCCAATCATTTCACTGGACGTGAAGTGTGGAAAAACACGCGATTCGGCCATCCCTCGCATTCTCACCGCCCGTTGCGATCTCAGTATCTTACACATTTCAATCTCGAAATGATATCGTGCGGACAGTCATCGCTTATACGATATACACACCACACATGCATACGGTGTTTACTTTATTGGACACCGTACGTACGCATATTCGGATATTCCCAGCCCCAACTATTTAAACGTAATTATTATGAGTTCTCACGAGAGCAGGTACCCGCGATGATAGCTGCGAGAAAATTCGGGCCTCGAAATAACATTTTCTACGGGTGGGTTTGGAACACTTTTCTCCCCCCCCCCCCATTCCAATACACCCACGCACGTGTTCGTTGTACGTCATGGACGCCGTGCGATAGCGCACCACGACAATACTCCACCAAATGATTTTCGTCGTTGTAGTTATACCCTTTATCGCGTATATATAGTATATACATATATATTGATATGATATGTATAATAGTAAATGTGTCATGTACTTATATGTGTATAAAAGTATACGTTCTGATGGGTGCGTGTGTCGCACATATATACATAAACTGTTATGTATGTATACTATTACGCTGTATAGCTCGCGTGACATAACTCTTGACGGGGTCCGTGAAAGGGAGGGTCGGTGGCGAGGTCGAAGAATTATAGCGACGACATTTCGATTTGACGAGCCCATTGACTTAATATATTGTTATACGACTAATAAAAACGACGAATAAAATATTCAGGACGGTTATAAAACGACGCTATTTTACTGCGTGTAATGATTGGTTAGATGATGATGAGTGTTTTTATTTCGCATGACGTCGTTTCCCCGCCCACCGGAGCTTTTTTTTTTATGAACACGTGCACGCAAGCCGTCGAGTTGATCCGAGATTAAATGCTGCCGATGTGCGTTTTGTTTTCGGTAAGATCGGGGAGAAGAAAATTCAATATTATAATAGGTATATATTGACACGAAATCGGTCTTTTCCAGAAAAACGTGTGCAACGTATTGTTGTTCTCAGAGTAAGGGCTCGTCCGCATTGTTGATGTGCGTTTGTACATCATGAATGTGCCAAGACCTATAAATATTAAAAAATCATGTCATCATGTGACGAAAATTAATAAATGACTCTTACATAGTTATATATAATAAGAAACGATGTGTTACGATATATAATAATAAGTAGTATTATTACATGACATTGATGAATATTTCGTATTATGCTTTGCGTGTATTTTTCATAAAAATTTCGTTGAAATAGCTTAAGTTACCTTTTTTTACCGCACATACGTCTTATACCTATATTTTATAATGTATATTTCACTATTCCTTTGTAAAATTTGTATAACATATACGAAAACATTATTATCAGACAACGATCATTGACTGGTGTCTGGTAAGAAAAAAATGTATAATATGTCAAGTAACAATAACACGTCTAAGACTCGATATTTAGGTATACTTTTAGTATTGTATACGGCCTTAGTGCCAAATTTTGCTGATATATTTTGTTTTAATATTATTCTAATTTAATATTAATTATAATATATAGGTAGGTAGCCATCGCAGCATTAATTATATTGTTGTGTTTGGTAACTGGTGAGCAAATATTTTTGGGGCCGCAGATTGGAATTATATAGAAAACTGCCCATCATTGGGATATAAACGACGACAACTGTCCTGGGGCTTCAGAGTTCAGAATCTAGTGGGGACCCTTGATTTCGAGATTACTTTGCTTTTTTTTTATAGTATCCACTGCATCAGTTCTTTAGTTTTATTTTACTTCTGGACAGTAAAACTATATAATAATATATTATATACACCCAATGTCCCTGACCTATAACATCTTAAATACGCAGTCTAAAAGGTTTTAATATACCAGATTTGTAACACAAAAAGCATAATGTAGTGCATTATGCATTGGATTTATACTTGATGTATATTGTTTACATTGGAAATGGTACTATTACATTAAAATGGAAATAGATTTTCTTGCAGAGAATAATACGGTGAAAAAAGATATGGTTTAATACACATGTGTATTTAAATCCCACTTTTCTAAGAAAAAGGGCGTGTTCAGACGAAAAACAATGGTTACTGCAGTCGTTCGATAAGTTCATTCGATGTAACGATGTGTAATATATAATTCATGAAAATAAAAAAAATAAGTTTTGCATTAACGATTTTCATAATATAGTCAAATATTATCAATAGTGAAGGGTACCACTGTAATCATTATTATAATCATTAATAATCAACTACAAACTGCTAATTTCTTAAAAAATACAAATCACTTAACAATCCCAAATTCAGATTTATGATTGTAACTCTGTAATATTTTAATGTTTTATCGTAGGTGCGCATTGAATTAGTTTTCAATGCCTAATTTAAATAACACTTATGTTCGAATGCATTAGGTACGATAACTACGAAATAAATAATTATAAGAAGAGGTATGTTTTAAATATCTATTACGATACCCAAAATAATACATAGTTTAATAGTTGATATAGTAAATGTTATTAATTATATTTTTTGACGTGTGATAAAAATATATTGATTAATACTTACCTACATAATATACGATTTAAGAGTAGTACCAACCAATATTGGTGAGTAGTGAAACGGTTATTTACATATAATACAATACAATAATACATAACTATTAATTATTTCAGTATATTTATCAAAGAAACATTATTTTCGTGATATTTATTTTAATAATAGGTAAGACGAATGTTCGGTGAATTTGTATTCTGTATACGTTTACGTACATTTAATGTGAATTGCTTTGATATAAGATATTTATTTAAAAAAGACATAATAAAATATGAAAATTAAGTTGTTACCGTCAGGATAGACTGGCTTAATATGAAATACTATAGGGCAATATGACACTTTGATATTTCTATAAGAAATACTGATATTTAAAATCCTAAGACTCTTCAATTACATGACTAATAATAACCAGGTTACCTGACCTATCTTAGTCCATGTTTATAACCCCCTATGTATGATTATGCATATTAGCTCTAACTTAAAAACAAAATTGGTATACGAAATTGTATTTTGTGTGATATACTATTATTACCTACACAAATTTTTTTCCAATCTAAATATTTAATTTTTAGATTTTAAATTTTGTCATATTTAAGATTGTATAATTTAAGTGCACATAAAAAACAAAGAGAGCTATACTATAGTTCTGTTATAAATAAACGTAGTTATAGTACCTACTGTTGCATTAAAAAACTTAAATGAAACTTGTATTTCTTATAGCAAAGTTATATACCAATACTTAGTATACTTTTATTAAGCTTTGTTATTTACTGTTTAATGTTGTTTAACTATGTGACTACAATACTATATAATAATATATATTGGTGTTAAAATTAAAATATTGCATACCTAGTTGAAATTATACAAAGAACTTTAAAAAATGTCTTTTTTTACCATAGTATGGTTGCCTATACAAACATGTTATGTAATTTTACCTGAGCCCCTGGGTAAAATTACATAGTTCATATTTATCTTTTTTTAAGTCGACTCAATTTTTTAATTTTTATAATATAATATGCGTATTATTTAACTGCAAAAATGTGTGTAGCTTTAGTGTTAGTACAAACACATATAGGTATGCAGATATATTTTCTGGTGTTAATTAATAATGCTATTCTTTAAATTACCATTTACAAAATATAATATACTCGCTAATTCGCTATATACGTATTTACTTAATACAAAAAATATGACAATTATTTGATAACATAGTACAGGCATCAAGCTTATATCATAATAAATAATAATTTACAACAAACGTATTTCTGTCGATTAATAGATTTACGGTGGGCATTCAACAGTCGCAGGCAACAGCTCTAGTTTCAAATTTAAGTCATTGGCTGTGCTACGCTAACAGCGCGGTGAACCCGCTGATATACAATTTCATGAGCGGTAAGTTAAATTCTTGAACAAAAAAAAAAAATTATTTAAAAAAAAAATTAGTTTATAACAGTTCATGTAATTGAAAATGTATAATATGTTTTTTTGTCTTTTATCTATAATATATATAAAACACTAAATATATACCTACCATAGTAGTGGTCCGTAGAGTGATTCAAGAAGGTGGGTGCTTTTTCATATTATGAAGCTATAAAAATAGGCAGTTCAAAGTTGTACGACCAGTACAGCCAGCTGTATAATACGAGAATACAGCAGGTGCCGCCTCAAAAATTAAATAAAACAAACACATTGATAATGTTTTCAACAACATATTATATAGTATTATATCAATTAATATATATTTATTATTTAATCATTAAGATTTAGTACACTTACAACCATGACTCTCAAATTTAAAAAAATAACTTTGTTTAAAAACTACCTATTAAATCCAAACTGATGTATACTAGTATCCATCTACAAAATTATTTTATAATAATATATGACAAGTAATTTAACGGGTTCGTAAATTTGTATAAGGTTCCTTTTTACGTTATATAAATAGTAATGATAAAATCTTATGCTTAAACATATTATTTCAACAGAGACAATATTATATAGGTACCTGATCAGTTGAGTAACATATATATATATATATACAGTGTGGTGCAGTGTGGCCCACCCACCACGCTATAACATTTTAAGGTTTACAAACACTGAGAAACTGATAAACACAGTGAACCACTATAGCCTGTATAAAGGGTATACTAAATATTTTCTGTATAATACGAAATAGTACCGAGTTAGTATATATACTGTAGATATGTATATATAAGTGAAGTACATAAAATATAAACTGTACCTACCTGTTCAACACGGTGAGTGGCCGTCATATTCGGTAAAATACGATTGCGAACTAAATTTTAAGTAATTCGATTGAGAACGCTCGATTTATATTTTTTCCAAAATTGCCATAGGTACCTATTTGATAATTTATAGAACGATTGAGCATGATATTTATTACCTACTGGTCTAGATAAATAGTGAAAATAAACTTCGAAATACGTACATAAAAATTTAAAGACCTAGAAAAATGACTAGGGTCGATTTTTGTTTCACAATTTTTAAGCCATAAAGTTGTCGAAGATGCGTTTTTAGAGGTAATAAGCAAAGGTAGAACAAATAGTAAAAAAAATAAATTTCTAAAAAAATAAAAAGACGAAATGGTTAACATTAAAAAATAAATACTATACGGGATACAAGACTCGGTTAACATATTAAAATATTTAGAATTTTATAGGCAAAGAATATCCAGAAATCGACATAATATATCAAGTAGCTTAAAACAATTTATTATTTATACAGCCGTATTTTTTATAAGATTTTGATTATTATGACTTATAAATATGAATTATTTATAATGACTTATTTTAACAGTATATATTATTATTATTTTCCGTTACACTAAGCATTTTCAGTTTAAAAAAAAGGTGGGTAAGTGGATGTCGCTCTGCTATACAGTAGGTCACAAGTGGGTCACTGTAATGGATGGTGTTATTTGAATTCAATGATATAATATCATTGTATAAGAAAAACGATTCTGAGCGAAAACGGTCAGTCAGCATATGATATTGCTAAGTATATTTGATGCTATTATTGTGCATAAAATAATGTATATATAACCTATTTACGTGGAGCCTTGTTTTAAATTTTCTATCCTTAGATATAAAAGTTGAAAATTTTATAAATTTTTAACTACTAAATTATTATTAAATTTTAAATGTGATAAATTTTGACAAAAATTGAACTTTAAATGCTTATAAAAAAAAATTGTACCTATATATTTTTAATATTTTTCATCTGCTTTTGAAACAATATACTAGGAGCCTTCTATTAAATTTTCGAGCTTTTTTAACCAACAAATAAAATTGTTTTGATATTTTTAGAAAAAAAACTAAAAAAAAATGGAAAATGAAAATGTCCCTAAACAGTTCAAAATAAATCAAAATATTTTGAACATTTTAACGTGTATGGAAAATGAAAATATAAACAAAATTTCATGTATCTACGGTCATTTTTTTTAAAGTTACAACAAAAACCAAATTCAATTTTGTGAAAAATCGATTTTGCGTAAAAAGTCCCGTTTTTTCTTAATTTTTCTTTTGTTTTTCTTGGCGCTTTTGAAAATTAAAGGGAATTTTAAATTTTGACCTCCCCAATGCACCAACGATATTCACTTTCCAATCGAAAAAGATACTGAAGTTGAAAATCGAAGCATTATTTCGACTACTTATCGTGTACACAGACACAAAAAAAAAATATTAAAAAAAATAAAAAAAAATATAAAAACACACATCATCGTAAAATCGTTCCACTCAGAATCTAAAATGCAACGTGCTAAATCGCTTGGTAGTTAATTTAATAATATGGCAACGTTGCACGTAAATTCATTCTTAATCTATTAGATTTTTGGGTACGCATTCAATTTTTCATAAATTTTAAGTGTTTTTAATCGTGCAGCCAAACGATTACGACATTATAAATAGTTTGATTGCTTTTACACGTGCACATGGGCACATGGTGCGATACGAAATGAGGATATATATATTATATAATATACGCCATATATTATATTAGGTACATGTTTAATCCTACTTGGCCCGGGACAAAATGAACAATTAATATGAAATACAGCTTTAATCGGTGCATTTCGCTTTTAGCGTAATTCAACTTAAAACATTTTTGGGCTAGGTAAATTAGGTCCGCGATAATTTGGGTACATTTTTAAAGCGGCAAGTTGAGTCTCGGGTAAAAAAAAAAACGGGGAATTGTAAAATCCGCCCGAGGTGAACAGGTAGAGAGAAGATCCATAGTGAATTCCGCCCGGGAAAAAACCGAGTAAAAAAAGGTACACGTAAATTCCGCCAGAAAAAATATACAGGTACAAACATGGATTTGTAAATGCCACCCTTATAAAATAAACATTTTTAAACTAAGCATTTCGACCAGTACTGTTCGCGACGTGGCGTGTCATAGTATTTGGAAATTATTACAAAATGTCCGAACAATCGTATCAGACGACAATCGTTTCTATTTTACGATTTTCATTAATTGTATTATATGACTTACATGTGGTAATTATTGATTATGATTACATTTTGACTAGTCTCTGTTATAAATATTAGGTACTGTTTTCACAGTTTTTATTAATTTTATATGAACCATGTAGTAGTTATTGACTTAATATGTTAAATATATTTTTATTTAAATACTCATAATGATTAATCTATATGTTATTTCTCATATTATTATTATTAAAAACTAGGTATTTTGTAAAAACTTTATTAAGTAATAAGAACTTTTTACTCATAGGCAGGATGTGCCGATTAATTATAATTTTACCAATCCCGGTCATTTTAGCTCTTGGTAAATTTCCAAACGTGGTAAAACTATATATCTATATAAAGGTGATTGATCGTGAAATAATAAGGGCAAGGGTTACACACACACAAAAAGGTTCCCCTGCTGTTATTGCGTTTTGGCACGGTTACCTATTTACCTCGAAAACTATTGAATGGAAATAAAAGATAAAAAAACGAAGTTTTAAAAATTATTCGTATAAAAATAAAGGTGTGGCAAGAAAAAAAATATGAACATTTTAAGAATAAATAAATTATTTGTAAATTTCATCACGGTATATTCTCAACATTTCCAAAAAAAAAAAAAAGTCGAAACTTTTCGAAATAATAATCGTCTTGCGTTAAACGGATCACTCTGTATGTTATGATGGTAAAATATATTCCGGTGTCTCGTACGGTCCTGGGAGGGCACGTTCCGTAGTATCATATGGGTGGCGAGGAGAGTAGATGATGGTCGGTGGACATGGGACGAGACGGTGCTGCCGCCCCAGAACTGAATCCAAATATAATAATTATAATCGATAAAAAAAACAATAATATACTGTGTCGTATGATAATCGTCCGTTTTTCCATTTTTCAGGCAAGTACCGCAACGAATTCAAACGGTTGTTCCTCTGCTGGGGCTCGAACAGACAGAACCGCCTGCGCCGGGGAGCACACACGTCCCGGAGTGGCACGTACATTTGCCGTTTCACGATGACCACGATGAAGGCAGACAACGTGAGCTTCGGACTGTCGCCTGAAGACATTCAGTGAATATGATACTACCTATGCGATGGTGACGCGACGGAGACCAGACTATATATATTATATAATAATATCATTATTATCGCTCGGAGGCATCCTATTTTTAAAAAAATTTTTCGTCCTCTTATTTCGGCTTCGGTTAGGAACGGTGTGTGTGTGTAAACATATAATATATTATATATACATATATTGTATATAAAAATACGATTTGGGGTCAACTTAGGCCCGTTTGTATATACGACGACGAGTTTCTATACATGTGTGCACAGGAAAAAAATACGTGCTGGCTCTTGGAATTATCGATATAATATAATATATACCAGTCGCACGTGTCCGGCGGTCTACTATCATTCCCCCTCCCCCTGAATGTATACCCATCCCCTTGATAAAAGTCTGACGGCTGTTTCCTAGAGAATACAATATATAATATATGTATTTACATTTTATCCAGGTCTTCTGCCACGATTTCAAATATAACGTTTTTAATATATTTGAGTTTTTCTATCTATGTACAGGGTGATTCGCCGAACAAAATCACCCCCATTTTTCCGCTTAACAATGAATTCGTCGAAATCTGATTTTCGGAACATCTAAATATACGTATACCTACTTTAAGACTATGCGTTCAAACTCTTGAGATTTTTGTACTACTTAACGATAGTGTTCTGTGGTGATACGAATTTCTGTTTTTCAAACGAAAACCCCCCGTTTTTACTGTAAATTATTTAGTGGATAATTTTTTTTTAAATTTTCATGTAATCTTCACAGACGACTTCTTAAGTAAAAAATATCAACAATTCGAAAATGTGGTATTTACAAGTATATTACTATTTAGACATTGCAAAACCCATATTTGAATAACTGGGTTATGAAGAAAACAGTAGGATGAACATGCTCGGTGAATCACCATGTATATACTTTCAATACTATATACTATATTGTTATGATTATACTTAAATACTACCCATATAATAGAAGTATAATATACTAATATACTATACGGTATTCTTTTCGCGTTTATTCGTCGTGTGTTGATTATTAATTTATTATTGTATAACGCGCATGTACATATTATAATAGTCGGTAGAGTATATTGTTTTGTATTTCATAATACATAATATTAAATTAGCTGTATGTTTCATTTTTTTTTCTCATTGCTATAATAATGATTTGCGATATTGGCTACAGTTTTCAGGACCACCTCACGGTCGGGAATGTCATGCATTGTAATATTACATTTTACGATGCAGTATACACAATATATAACTCAACATAAATCATAGAACTATATTATAACGTACTTATGCGGTGATACGCGAGGGAGGCGAATTACAAACGCTCGAGCTCAACACTTCAGCAGTCGCAATAATACATTTCTATTCATTATAATATATCAACCGCGACGTATGTAACCGATCGAATACCATGTGGCAATGTGTAATATTATATTGCTCAGATGTTGCGCACCTCACATCGGTCGACGATTAATGTAAGTATGTACGGGTACCGAGCCGCGCCAAGGTAAGGGGAGGGAGGGGAAATGTTCCCCAGGGTGGAAAATATTGAAACATCTTAATGGGCGTCAAATTCGTAAATATGTGTGTTTAATAGGGGCGCCAAATATTATTGCCCCGAGGCGCCAGTTAGCACGGCACTGGTAACCAGACGTGGTATAGGTTGGTTCAGTGTTTCCCGAAGAAACACGGTATCCAATGTGATTTTTACTGACGCTGTTTCGATCAGTATAGACCATTATGGGAAAAACACCGTGTTTAATAATCGTTGAACAGCTTGTTAGTACTAAGTCGTGTTGGAAAAGCAGACACGTCTTGTACAATATTGCCAACACCTGTTTGAACGTTTCGTTCGTTATAATATATTACGCTCGCGTGACGGGTCGACTTAATTATAACATAATAATATACATTTACATTCTACGTACGGCGGCGCCTAATAAGTTATAGCTATAGTAAAATATTATTATAGTCGACGGTACTGTACCGTACCTGTTTAATTTTAGTCGTGTAATAATCGAATTTGTGATAAACGAAGACATAATTACACCCATAGCTACTTAAGAACATAATATCGCTGCCGCGTCGACATTTTCAAAACTATGGGCCGTATAAAATTATTTGTAATATTTTGTTGTTGCGTAGAAATTTATACTAAGTGACGCGGGTGTTCACTAACCGCTTTTCCATAGGTGTATTGGTTTATTCACGACGTGATTTGATTTATGGTGGTATCCCAACTTGTCCACCTGGTCCCCACTTGTCCCCACTGGTATTTGTGCATGAATGTAAAATTTCCACCCCTAGAAAGAATATCATATTCCTCCAGCGCAACAATGCGAAATTAAATGTTCTGGCTTTTTTTCGTATTTAATACTGTAGGGTAATTATAGTAATTTTTCTCCCGTAATTCGTGATTTATATAGATTATAAAAAGACAGAAAGTCGTTTCATATTTTTCCAAGCAAACAAAACAACCTGACGTCCTGCGAATTCCTGCTTCTCTTTCAGAATGTTGGTCCTTGGACCAAAGTACCTGCAATAATGCAGTATTATTAATTAATTCATCTCCCGAGTGTAATATAATATAATATAATATATAAGTATACAACTCACTGGTGTCTGCCACCACCGCCGTGGCGTGATTGTAATAATACCTACCTACCCTGAAACAATGATAACAATAATTTAATGTTGACGTCATGTCGTACATTATTTGACTAGCCGACAGACCTAAATATATTTATAAATAATAGATAACTAAGTACTAAACAATTAAATAATATACTATTGTAACACAACGATGGAAAATGTGCAAGCAAGCCGGTAGTATATCGATAATGCAATATTTTTACCGGACAAATATAACAGACGTTATTATTATATTTCTGTACGGTTTTCTATACCATTAGTACCTATAGTATGATTCCCGTCCATACTCGTGTTCGGGTAACCGACAAATCATAATAATAATGTTATTAATATTTTTATCCATTCCCTCGCAATTTCCTGTTATACAATCATGCGTATTAATTAGTTTTTCAGGTGACCCGTCAAATGTATATTTTCCTAAAACCATTACACGAGGTGCGTCGTCTTGGCACCCATAACGACAACCCCCCCCCCCCCCTAACATATCTCATTATTGTGTACCCGATTTTCACCCATTTGCACCCTCCATAAAAAAATTTGTACCCCTCTCCCTTTTACACAAAACCAAATCCCCCGTCCGGGTGCTGTAACGACGTCGTCCCGGCACCCGGAACCACCAGAACTCAACCGATCGATTTCGGACCCATCTCATCTTTTTGTACCCGATTCGTATACCCGTTTGAACCCTCCCTAAAAATGTTTGTACTCCTTTCCCTTTTACGCAAAACTAAATCCCCCGTCCGGGTGCCGTAACGACGTCGTATTGGTACACAACGTCTTTATTGGATACGCAGTGCTTGGTGTATTTAAAAATCTTTGTTTTTCGGTTTACCTAAATGTAATAACTCATCGATGGTAGTAAAATTACTAGTGGTGGGTCGTAACGATTACATTGGTGGAACGAGTAGAAACGAGTACGTTTATCGTTCCACGTTCGTCCTATCGGTACATTCAGTACAAAGTTACCAACTACAAAATGGTCCCCATCAGGGTATACCGACATCGAGTCTTTACCGAATACCGATTACCGACGGCGGTCGAATAGTAACGAGTTGTCACGATTATAGACGTATAATATAGTATATTGTATGATTAATATAATATAATATTGATATTTTTAAACAGTAATTATTAAATACTATTATTTAATTTTTAATTTTTATACATATAAATATTTTAGGCTTAGGCAAGTACTTAAATTAATTTTGGAAGTTCCAGTTTATTTATTTTATTTTTTTTTTTTTCGAGGGTAAACTGAAGTGATTTATTTATATTTGTATTTTATAATTATTTCTGCTGAAAATAAATATGTTTTTTTTAATCGGTAGTTTATTGTAATTGTACCAATTGGAATAATATTAAAACGGTGGTAATTTTCGATTAACCATTTTAAATGTATATTATATATAATATGTACAGTAAAATAGTGTTGTATAATGGGCTTACAAAGCATATTCATTTGTAAATATCCATTGCAAAACGAGTACCCATTTAAATATATGTATTTTGATCGTTCCACGCGGAACAATACGAATGTAAGTACAAATGTAACTAAATAAAGAATGTGCCGATTGTACCGATGTAACGAGTATTTTGGAATCGGTACTTTATTGTAAATGTACCGATTAGAACGATTCCACAAAAGGAACGATAATTCCCACCACTAGTTATTACATTCTATTACTATTGTATACGAGTATATAAGTATATTGTTATTTGACAAAATTACTTTGTTATGTTTTACTGAATAAAATGTTCAATTCTCAAGTTTTAATACAAAATCACGTTTTTCATATAGCACCAATCTACTCCATTGAAGTATAGAACTACTTTAACTAAAACTGCTGACCAAATACGAACATTAGTTTAAGTTATTATTTTTTGTCTGTCATGAGCTCGAGCCAAGTAAAACGATATAGTTTTGGGAGCAGCATAATTAACATTAACGCCTTCAAATATATATGGAGGTCATGTAAGTGGAATCGAATACATCGTGTTAATATACACTCATAAAGACCAATGTCTCCGTTTCATAATAATTTGAAAAGTCATTAAATTGATACTGTTATTAAAACACAAAATTAGTTTTTTTTTTATTTTGGTTCATTTTTTGGTAGGTACGAATACCTATTAATATTAAAATACAACAAAATAACCTAATTTCTAGTGAAGTTATAAGTCAAGTTCTATTTAAGTTAAATTAAAGTGAAGTTCAAAGTATTACTTAAATTAAGTTCCAGTCAAATGAACTTCGCTGGAACTGGCACCTGGACGTGGGATTCGGTTTTGTGTAAAAGGGAAAAGGGTAAGAAAAAATGTGGGGAGGGTTCAAATGGGTACAAAAAGATGAGATAGTTCCGAAATCTATCGGTTGACTTCTGATGGTTCCGGATGCCAGAACGACGTCGTTACAGCACCCGTACGAGGGATTTGGTTTTGCGTAAAAGAGAGAGGGGTACAAATTTTGTTATGGAGGGCACCAATGGATGCAAATCGAGTACAAAACAATGTTAGGGGGGTTTTGATGATTTATGGGTGCCAAGATTATGTACTTCATTATACGTAAAATAATAAAGAAGTTGGTTAATATTTTTGGACGAAAAATTTAATATTTTAATATTATCGTTTGTTTTGATAAAACGAACAACTGATGAAATAATTAAATGTTTGTTTATAATATGACGCTTTTAAAATAAATTAAAAAGGATAGGTATAAAAATGAGTAGGTACATTTTTATTTTTCAACAGATTTTTGTTCCCAAAACCTGACCTAACATAAAATAATTCAAAACAAAAAGTCCTAAATCAATAAAATATTATCACCCGACTCTTTTATTAGCTTCCAGGATCAAGCTTCCGGAATACGTCTATATTAATATATTATTACTTTTGAATTTTGGACGCTTGTAGCGGTATTATCTATATGTATTATGCATACCTACGGTATTTTATTATATAGGAACGTCATAAAAGGGGACGTCAAATTGCACGGACGATTTTCTACATTTTTCTGTGCCCTGCACTCGGTTTTAATCTCCGTCGTTGCTAACAGATACGTAGACCGAAATCGAGCTTAACTTCAGATTTTGTAATAATACTGTACCAAACCACACCTATTATTATTTTAATAAGCGACTTATGAATGAATGCACGTTGGATTTTAATAATAATATCACAACATGACGTATACCTACCGTATAATAATACAAATCATAAAATACGATTCGTTATAACACGTACCTATATTTTTAGTTGTTGAACATTATATTTTATCACGTACGCATAAATACATGCCTATATCGCGTATAAATAATAAACACAATAATATAATTATACGTACTCACCTACACTTGTAACATTATACGCTCAGAAAAATGATTGCCTCTGTGTGTGTGTGCGTGTGTGTGTGTGGGAATCGGTAGTAATAAATTGACTTTACAAATAATTATCAAACCGTATTTTTAAATGTATATAATGCAACACTATTATACATACATTCTTATGACACGCATGCTGCAGTGACTTCATAAAATGTATTTTAATTTGTATTAGTTATTAATTTGCCCAAATATGTGTCCCACCTAAAAAAAAAAAACCACTCATCATGTAATTGTTTTTTTCTTTCTAGTCACTAAATTGTAAGTGGCTTTGGGTGTTAATATTTAAGGACCATTATTATTATTGTTAACGATTATTATATTATATATTTGTAATTATTATAATTATTTTTTGTTTGTGCATTAAACTTTCTCAATTATTGGTGTTTCCTAAACTAAATAGTTGTTTTTGTGTTTACCTATCATAATACAATATGTTTTTAACTCATCAACAGCACATAATTAATTAGTAAAGCTATAATAACTAACCCGTCTTACTTAAACCAATATTTTTGGCTACAAATTTCGAGGTGCACGTCCCTGGCACCCCCACTCCCGAATTTCGGATTCAAACCAAGGGCTTTCGGTTGTGCTATGTTTGTGCTGGATTGTGCTAGAATCGTTTGTGTTGCAATCCTTAGGAGTTATAAGGACAGTCGTTTCGCTGGCACCCCACAATCGTTATCCTTTATAACTCCTGAAGGGTTTGCAGCACAAATGATGGAATTCGAGCAAAATCCAATACAAACGTAGCACAAACGGAAGCCATTGAAGGTTTGAATCCAAAATTTGGAAGTGGCGGTGCCAGGGAAATGATCCTAAAATTTCGTATTTTAGTCGCGCAGTATATTAGCTAATACATATATACATTTTTTTTTATAATTCATCAATCATTGAGAAAATCAGCCTCAAGTACAAGTAATGTATAAAATATAAAAAAAAAACAGTGTTTGAGGTAGGTACCTATTACTAAAAGTAAAAGTTCGTATATTTCATAATAAATAATTAGTTATTAATAGGTAACTTGGAAACCAACTACAATGCTATTTATTTCCATTACTCAATTTACAGCTGCAGTCTGAACTAAAAGTGACGGAATTATAAGTAAATAATATCATTCATATACACGTGGATTAGAACAGATAGACATTAGATACTTGCCTACAATAATATTATTATTTGTAATCGTATAATAATTGAAATGTATCTGCAGTTATAATTGAAATAGATCTAATATACGACCTGTAGACCACATTGTTTCGATTAAATAAAGATTAATAATAATTCGAATATACACGCGTATATCATATAAAATGGCATAAAGGATGTTCAGAAATTGTAAGAATTGATTCGTATAAATCGAACATTTCGATTTTTAACCCTCATAATACAGGAAAAGCACTCGATCATTCTGTGCAGGTACTATATAGATAATATATTATATGAAAGATACGCTTTAAAAACTTTTGATTGATTTTGGAACTTTTTTCTTTTTCTTTCGCACGTTAAGCACAGTAGATTTTGCCGACAAGTTGCACTGAAAACGATTTCACATAATATACTCCCGAAAAATAACCACACCGAATTAAATTACCGCCGACGAGCCGTCATCGTTTTTTATGCCGTTGTGACATTCACGAAAACTGCAGCTGTTGGTCTCAATATAAATACAATTATAATGTAAGCAATAAAAGTATGTAACCATAGTGATCCATCATCTGCAGTTTCAAAACCTTCTGAATTTAAAAAAAAAAAAAATTAATGTACGACTTTGTAGTATCATCACCGTTGAAATCACGATGAACCGAAAACTTCGTTTGCGACGGTTTTGTCAATTTGTTTCTGAAAATAATACGAGATTCATAATATCGTATTTCGCGTAATATAATATAGCTTTATAGGCATGCACACAGCGCCGGATTGGCCCGGCGAGTTATCGAGCGGACCGCGACAATTTTGGGCCGTTAAGTCGTGAGGGGTCGCGCTGACTGAAAATAGGTTGAGAGTTAAAAGCTGAAGAGATGGAGACTATAAAATAAAAAAAAGACTATGCACGGAATAAGAACTTACCCAAGAGCCGCCAGCTCGTAAGTGTGCCGGAGAAGTACGGAAACTCGTTGGGCCAAATTTGTCCAATCCGACCTTGCGATGCACATTTCTTCTTCGACCATCAACCACTACCAGTTTATTGGTTAGGCTATTATCCAGGCTCTCTAGTTTACACCATATTTATTAATATTATATTAGTAATAATTCATATGCTTTGGTTTTTTCAAATAGGATATTAGTTAAAATTTGCAAAAAGTCAGATTGTTTCATTTAGATTTTCTGGGGTGAGACCGTTTCGTCCAAAAACGTACCCTTCCCTTTTCGGCCGCTTCACTTTTCAGCTAAAACAAAAAGTTCAATAGTAATACATATTTTAAACGTTAGGTCTTTATGTTATACTTATAGAAAATTATTAAATATATAAATTATTATACCTAAGTCGTGTAAAAAAATATATAAATAATTATCATTGTTATAATATAAAATTGTCATCAATAATTAATATTGTGTTGTCACTTATTAATATAATAGCAATGTGTATAATATAATAATATATTTAACAATAAATTAATATTATATGATATTTTTAAAATGATCTATATATATAAAAATTAATGTTTGTCTCTTTGTGTGTGTGTCCCTTATTCATTCCTAACGGCTGGACCGATGTTGATGACATTTGGTACAGAGATAGATCAGACCTCTGGGCAGAAGATAGATAATCGGTTTCGGGATTTTGTCGCAAAAAAGGTAAATAAGAGGTCAGACCTGGGGAAGTTCTCAGATTTTGAGATAACTATTATTATTATTATATGTTGTTTATAAATTTAAAAAGGTCTGGACCAACCCCAGAAGGTGCTCAGACAAGGATTTTGAGATTTCCGATGGAAATTTTTGTTTATAAATGGTTGCCATGGGTTAGGTTGTAATAATAATATATTGTTTATTTAGAGATGGAATTTTTTATGGACAACGAAGTGCACGGGATCAGCTGGTTGCAAATATAATTTTGAAAATTATTAAAAGTATAAGTTGCATTAAGTTTGTAAAATATATAAATAAAATATAATTATTGACAAATTCTAACTTATACTTTTAATAATTGTCAAAATTATATTTGCGATAATTTCACAATAATTTTATAACAATTATATATTATTTTACTTTTAGATTCTGAGCGGAGCGAAAGAATGTATTGGTTTTACAATGATGTATGTGTGTTTTTTTTTCTGTCTGTCAGCAACATTTCGGATAGTACCTAAACATGCTTCGATTTTTGAGATCGGCATCTTTTTTGATAGAAATGTGAACCTAGTTGGTACTTTTGGGAGGTCAAAATTGAAAATTCCAAGTAGTTTTAGAAAGCGTCGAGAAAAACTACCGATAATTTACGAAAAACCGATAAAATTTGGATTTTGATTTCTAACGATTTGCTTATCACCATAGATAGCGACGAAAAAAAAAATAATAATATTATAAGACTACGCTAACCGCTCAGAATCGTTTTTCGTATACAATGGTTTATCATTGTATTCAAATATAACACGTCCATTACAACTACTGTACAGCAGAGCGGTACCCACTTGTCCACCTTATTATACACATATATAACTATTATGTTTGATAATTTTATCATATTACCTATTTTAATTATTATTATTTGTTTATATATTTTGTAATACAACTTATAAGGTATACAACCAATATTTATAGTATTATAGTTATATTTATGGTGTGGTATGGCACGATCCGTACACTCAACTGCGAAAACGCTCCGAGTGGTATCGGCCGTTGTTGCTAGCTCCCGGATGGGTGACCACCCGGGATTTTTAGCAACAAATCTTTGCCACACATACCAACGTGTTTCAACCGACCGTTACCCCCTACAAACAACCTATAAACAAAAAAACAGCTAACGGACAGTTGCCGGGCTTAAACTCAAAAAAATTAAAATTAAAATTAAAAAATATTTAATCATTTTCTATAATCGTACGTATAACATAAAGACTTAAAGTATTTAATATTAACTATTATTGAACTTTCTGTTTTGGCCGAAAAGGGATAGGGGAACTATTTTGGTCGAGAAGGGAATCGACCTTTTTTTAGATTTGGTCGAAAAAGGGAAGGGTACGTTTTTGGTCGAAAACGACGATGCCTGATTTTCTGGCATTGAAAGTTCGTTTTTGACCTATCTAAAATTTGGAAAAATGACGATAGTGTGCTTGGTTGTCATATTTTGTACATTGCACAATGGAGGTTCAGTCTTTACCATCGGATGCCCAAGATAAATTCTCATGTTACTAATTCTGAGCATCTTTAATTACTTGTTCCCAATAGGTTAAACTAATGAGATTCGAGCATTTGACCTGAGATTGACGGAGTGCAATATTTCTCGTAGTTGGTTCTCCGTAACTTTGCTCCATTCAGTATTGTTCCATAGATAATTAATGCATTTATGCAGTATATGCATCTATATCTCCGCGTATATCATTAACCATAGTGATTTAAACAGTAAGTAATTCATTATAGTTGTTGAGTTTATTGCACTCCAAGCTACTGTGTTAACTTCCTCATTACCTTTCATATTGCAATGATGCGAAAAAGGCAATCAGTTTATATATATCTATATTCTACCGGTTGATTCTTGTATCAAAAAACACTCATTATTTCAAAAAAAGTAGATTTTTTGAAAATATTTTTTTACATAGTTTCAAGTCGCTTATAAAACAACGTTTTTACTAAAAAATTATATTTTTTATCCTTATAATTTTTCAAGTTTTTTACTTTTTGAATGACAACATAGGGTTTTAACTTTATATTCCAAAGCAGAATATTTTTCTTAGTATTTCGATACATGAAAATCGAATTTAGGGTGAGTAGTTTATGAGTTATAAATATTCAAAGTTTTGATGAGCAGGGTGAAGTGGACAAACATTTCGCGGGGTAACCCCGTACCACACCACTCCGCTCATCTTAACTTTAAATACTTATAACTCATTAACTACTCACCCAAAATTCGATATTCATGTGTCAAAATACTAAGAAAATATTCTGTTTTGGAATATAAAATTAAAACCCTATGTTGTCGTTCTAAAAAGTAAAAAACTTAAAAAATTATAAGGATAAAAAATATTTAAAAATATAACTTTTTAATGAAAACGTTGTTTTATAAGCGACTTGAAACTATGTAAAAAAATATTTTCAAAAAATTTACACTTTTTGAAATAATGAGTGTTGTTTGATAAAACTATAAAAGAATCACCACCCGGTATATGTATATTAAATATCTTTATCTAATATATAAAAATAAGTCCGGTTTTCCTCCCTGACGCTATAACTCCAGAACGCACCAACCGATTTCCATGGTTTTGCATTCGTTTGAAAGGTCTTGGGCTACGTGAGGTTTATAGCAAAGAAAATTCTTGAAAATTCAGGAAAAATTCAACAGAAAAGTGTTGAAATCGTTTTTCACATACAGCGCCATCTATTATACATCTATTATATCTTTTATATATTATTTTTATGTACTTCAAACCAATAGCAACGGTGCGTGATAAAGTGTTTGACAGATAGTCATTATTCTCTGCTCAGTTAATTTCATTTAAGCTCAGTGTAAATTATGTGGATCGTGCATTTGAAGTTAAATTCAACACTCTGTCCATAGTCCAAAATGCCTAGAGAACGACGTTCGAACATGTGGATCGTGCATTTGAAGTTAAATTCAACACTCTGTCCATAGTCCAAAATGCCTAGAGAACGACGTTCGAACATCGGCCGCCGCACAAGACAAGCAAGCCAGCAACAAGTCTATTCAAGGAACTTAAGAGAAGAAAGACAAAATATAATAAGAGAAAATGACCGATTGAGACATCGCGTGAGCACACGAAGATCATTGGCATCATACAATCGCTTGGCATTCCAATATGATCCCACTGCGAACTACAGTGATGATGAAAATTTTGATGTTGGACGAATGACGACTATATGCAGATATTGCAATGCGTTAAAGTTCAAAAGAGAAACGGTTGGATTGTGCTGCGCAAATGGAAAAGTCAAACTGGATCCTTTACTTACACCACCACAGCCACTGAAAACATTGTTTGATGGAAGTGATCCCGATTCAAGCCATTTTCTTAAACACATCCTTGAATACAATAACTGCTTTCGCATGACTTCCTTTGGAGCTAATATCATTCGAGAAGGCGGCTTCATGCCGACTTGCAAGGTAAAAGATACAACACACATAACCAACACATAATTACAACACATAACAACTTCATATCTTGCATCGCTTGCGTATTCAAACGAATAATCCTGACATCCAAATAACCGATGAAATCTACAATGAAGGATTGATTCTGATTGAGGATCAATGCTTGACTATTGCAAACAAGCTACTGATTGAAGTAGGAATGATTGCGCCAAATCGATCGATGCACGATGCATTCAACCAAGAATTAAATCGAGAGCTGCAATACAATGTTGATACATTGCAGGAATTAGTTAGAAATAATGTTCCGTTGCTGAATGAACAGCAAAAACAAGTATACAAAACATTAATGCAAGCGGTGGACAATAATACTGGTGGTCTATTCTTCCTGGATGCACCTGGAGGAACAGGGAAAACATTTGTCATTTCATTGATTTTGGCCACTATTCGATCAAGATGTGACATAGCTTTGGCGTTAGCATCATCTGGAATTGCGGCGACTCTTCTAGATGGCGGTCGTACTGCACATTCTGCGCTTAAGTTGCCACTCAATTTAAACACAATTGATACTCCAACGTGCAATATTTCCCGATCCAGTGCAATGGGAAAATTGTTAATGCAATGCAAGCTCATTGTTTGGGATGAGTGCACAATGGCACATAAGAAATCACTTGAAGCACTTAACTTCACACTGAAGGATCTTCGGAGAAATAACAACATCTTTGGCGGCTTGATGATATTGTTGGCAGGCGATTTCAGGCAGACGTTGCCAGTAGTTCCCCGTGGAACGCCTGCAGATGAATTGAATGCTTGCCTAAAGGCATCACCTTTATGGAATAACGTAAAAACATTATCGCTAACCACTAATATGAGAGTTCAACTTCAAAATGATCAAAGTGCTGCACAATTTTCAAAAGAATTGTTAGATCTTGGAAATGGAAAAGTCCCAGTTGATGCGACATCTGGATTAATTACTCTTACCAACGACTTTTGCCGATTTGTAGACACTCAATTAGTTCTTATTGAAAATGTTTTCCCAAACATTAGTGAGAATTATAAGAATTATGCTTGGTTAAGTCAACGAGCAATTCTTGCAGCAACGAATAATGATGTCCACGCACTGAATTTCACCATTCAATCAAAAATTGCTGGCGATTTGGTGACATACAAATCCGTTGATTCAATAACAAATCCCGATGATGTAGTAAATTATCCAACGGAGTTTTTGAACTCTCTGGAGATACCAGGATTTCCACCACATAACTTGCAACTGAAAGTTGGTACAGTTATTTTGATACTGCGTAATTTGAATCCACCGCGACTTTGCAACGGTACTCGACTTTCGGTAAAGAGACTTATGCCGAATTTAATTGAGGCAACCATTATTAACGGAAAGTACGCAGGTGAAAATGTATGCATTCCTCGAATACCAATGATTCCGACTGATCTTCCGTTTGACTTCAAACGATTGCAATTCCCAGTTCGCCTTGCGTTCGCAATGACAATTAATAAGTCGCAAGGCCAATCGCTTAGTGTTTGCGGGATAAATTTGGAAAATCATTGTTTTTCACATGGACAGTTATACGTTGCGTGTTCACGAGTTGGGAAACCATCCGCTTTGTTTGTGTTAACGACAGACAAAAAAACAAAAAATGTGGTTTACCAAAGAGCACTACAATGAAACAATTAAATAACACTTCATTTTAGTAGGTAATTGTAATGAATTTATTACTGTTGTGAAATGAAATAAATATTTTCCTTTTCAAATATATAACAAAAAAAATTACAACGTTACTTAAAACGAATCTGGTGGCGAAACGGAGTTCGACGGGTCTGCTAGTATAATATATAATTCTACTGTACGTGTGTTGTGATTGAACTCCTCCTAAACGCTTGGACCGATTTGAAAGAATTTTTTTGTATGCGTTTGGATGACGCCCCGAATGGTTTAGATTCACAAATCATCCCCCTAGATCCAACCAGGGGATGTGCTCAAACAGTGATTTAGAGATTTATGGTGGAAATTTTTGTTTAAAAATGGTTGCCATGGGTTTTAAAGCTATTATAATAATAATTATTGGTTGCCGTTAAATCAGTGTATTCATTCAGTGCATTCAATTTTTTGTACGCTGTGTTTTCATATTACATGTATCGAAATTTCGTAAATATTGAGCGTGTTATACTCACGTGTAAATAATATTAGTTACGTACATAAAACAATGCCACGTCTTCGTGGACGAGGAGGAAATATTGGTCGACAGACTTGACATTCACAATTAGTCCAGCCGTTTAGGAGGAGTTCAGTGACATACTTGGTATAACTTTGATACTTTAGAGTTAAATTATAAAGTTACGTACAAACAGCACGGGGTCCGCGATCTACCGCTTGTAGATTGCCTACCTGATAATGTACTGCTGCGAATCAGAATTTTTATTCCAGACAGCAGAAAAATTAAGATAAATTTTGAACGCCATACACCGAATATTAAATAACGAATCGAACAAAGTTTGAGTAATATAGATTTGGTACATTTAACGGGAAACGAAGTGCTCGGGATCGGCTAGTATCTCTATATTATATTAAAAATGTTTGTATATTAATTTATCTTCCAAATAATATAATTCCACAAAAAAAGACGTGTTTCTTTATTTTTAACAGGCATTTTGTTCACAAAATTTTCAAAATTTTTAAACACGCAGTTGTACCAATAACAAAATCGACTTTATTTGTTCAAAAATGATAACCTCTATTTTTTTTTGATGGATTATAATAAGACTTTTTTCTGAATATTTTAAAGTCAAATGATCAACTTTGGTTTGCTAGGTTATTAACTATGGTCCTCTAAAGTTTAGTTTAATATGCATTAATACTTTTAACTGAAACACCTAATTTACAAAAACTAAATATTTTTTTCTTATAACTACCTTTTTGTATACTTAAATAGTTAAATCGGTTGTCTCAAATCCTCAAAAAAAAAAAAAAAAAACATAAACAAAATTGTTGACAAATATAGTTCATTATTCATAGTAATTTTCCGTGGTATAAAATGGAGAATAATTTTATTTTATAATTATTAATAATACTATACCTACTTACTTAAATGATTTTTTTTTTTTTTTGAAAACTGTATTGGACGCGTTAAAAAAATATATATTTTGGGGATAAAGATGGGCCCCCGAAATCAATGGGCCCCGAGACCGTGCCATTGGTTACAGATTATAATAGTACCTAATATGTAGTAGAGTTTAGTATTTTGTTGTTTTTAATATTACGGTTACACGGAAAGATCAGGTAAATACATGACGTATCATATTGTCGCGTTTATATGGCTTTGATTAAAGAAACTATAGCTTAAAACCAAATGAAAGTTTGTAGCTTATACATAATTACTCAAAAACGACTCAACTAATTTTAACGAAAACCTCAAGATATTGTTCTTAGAAATATCAGAAAAAGTCTAGGAAGTAGTTTGAACCACGCTAAAAATTATACTTAACTGCTAAATACAAACCACGACTTGCGGTTGCCTATCTAGGTCGAATTATTTCACAAAGCGAGGTATACACCGACGCCGATTTGCTTTTTTAACTGAGGTAAGTACACTAAAACTGAGATACGCCTATATAGAATTATATTTTATATTAGATCATTTTTTTTTTTTTTTGGTAGAAAACTTTTAAATCCGTATTTATACGGGTGCTGCAGTTATTCACATATTCGTTCGCATGACGAGATATTTGTTCTAAAAACTTTCGAAAACGAACACGCTGAATGTAAGCATTTACCGTGTAGTTATAACACACACATGATGTATATATACTTACACAGATGTATAACTACAATAGGTATAACGATGCTATATATGTTTACACTTTACTGTAATATTAACTATCAAAAGAATCAGACAAGAGGAATTCAGTGCACATATTATACATAATATTGATTAATGAGTGGAGATACTGCAGTATGTACATCACACACCCATATATAAATATATATTATGCATATTTTACTTAAATCCGTACCAGCGGAACAGCCATTGTCTGTTTGCATTTTCAATTAATTCAAAATATGACAACGTAGTCAATTAAGATTTACTGTAGAAACAATGTTAGCTAGGTATACAGGCTGATTCACCAAGCATGCTCACCCCATTTTTTCTTCAATAATGCAGTTATTAAAAATCTGATTTTTTGAATTTTCAAATATACTTTCAGACCGTGTTTTCAAATTCTTGAGATTTTTTGTTACTATTTAAAAATTGTCCTGTGGAAACACAAACTTTTTTTTTTCAAATGAGAATTTCCCTGATCAACAAAAAATTATACATTAGATAATTTATCTGAATTTTTGACGCATCAAAATCAAAATTCGTACGCGTAGTTTTTGAGTTATTTAACTTAGTGTTTCGTGGATATAAGGTCGATGTACGATGGTACTGTGTTTGTAAGATATGGGGGCCATGGTGATTTGAAAATTGTAGTCATTAGACATTAATATTAATCTATCAATATAAATAATTTGTAAAAATGGTCCGAGTATGATAAATAATAAATCCAATTTTATGTCTATTTTATATTTAAGTAAAACTATTTTTACTATAATTTTATTATCCTTAATGCAAACATTTTGATAACTAAGAAACTACTCATTCAAATTATAAAGTAGGTACATCAGAATGATCAAAAAAATGATCCATTAAATAATTTACAGTAAAAAAGGGGGTTATCATTTGAAAAACAGATGTTTGTATCGCCACAGGACCAGGGGCGGGTCCAGAGTTCGGAAACAGTGGTTTTGGACAGTCAAAGGACCACTTATTAAACCAGATTATAAATCGAAACATGTGTACTAAATACATAAAACAAAAAAATTCGTTTATATACTGTATGTGTATTTATACGAGGGTCCAAGTGTCCAACTTCTGAAAAGAGGCCAACTTGATCAGCAAATATTAACTGTGGGTCAGCAGACCACCTGAATCCCCGCTAGATCGCCCCTGCACAGGACACTACTTAATTAGGTAGTTTAAAAAATTTATTTATTTGAAAATTTAGTCTTTGAGTATACTTAAAAATTCCAAAAATCAAATTTATTATTAAAGAAAAAATGGTGGCGAGCATGCTTGATGAATCACCCTGTATACCTACACCAGGCTCATATGGTTTTAGAACATTATAATACCAATATATTTTTAATTATTATTTTTGAAATTTGAATACAATTTTCACGTCACAACAAATAAATTTTTGATTATCTTATTTGTTATAATATATAATATTATATGTACAAAACCTACACAAAGAATAACATACAAATTATGTATAGATAGATACCTACAAGACTAAAAAAAATACAAATCATTTATAATATAATAGATATTTTATACTTTATCGTACAATTTATCATAAAATATAGTAATTAAAGGTTGTCGATACTTAACAAATAAACTTTTATTAACTTTAATCGAAAATTTACGAATTTATTATTACACCTTAATAGTTATTATTTTAATTAATCACTATAATGTATTATAAACCACAATATAACTAAACATTTATTAATTATTTTCTGGTGTATCATATAAAGAATATATTTCTATGCGTCCGAACTTCATACGAATAAAATGTATTAAATTCACTGTAGTGGCTGTACTGAACGAACACAATAGGTAATCGCAATCCGTTGAAATATAATATACACGAATCTTTACCGTCATACACATATTATGACATTTTCGGTAGCAACTATAATTATATTATAGTGTGTGATTTTTAGTCATCTAATTTTTTCGGTTTCCCGCGGTCCGCAAATAATGAAAATTATGAAATAGCGTCCTATACATTTGCATCATAATATTTATATTAATCGTAATTTATAAAATATACCCTCTGAAATATGTGCCTCGTACGTACGCCATTTTTTTTTCATCGGTTCCAAACGGTTTTCCGGCGCACGTCCACACGTGACGGCGCACACTTTATTCGCGAACGATTTATCTGGCAAACGGGTTCGTTTTATTATTATTATTTTTTTTTCCCAATCATTATCGTTTAATTTTACTCTTTGTTTTTTTTACGTGCGCGAACCGTCGACGATCAGGAGAGCAACGGACGTGACGGGAGAACGTAAAAGGCCGATTGATTCTCTTGAATATATTATTATTATATCATATCATATCATCGGGCTCATATATACTATACACTATGCGTATAAGATCATACGTGTCAACCATTCGTGTTCATCGAAGTACTGACGTATATGACATAGGTATATAAGGACGAGGACGTGGCGTGAGCTGGTAACGGTGTCGGAAACAATGATATAAAGTCGTGTGGATATTATATTTTACAACACCTACATATTATATAGGTTGATTATTTTACCGTGGACCTGGAAATACTATGGAAAACACAAGGAATTACATTTTTATAAGTTTAATTTTGTGCAGGATTACCTACCGATAGTTTTATAGCTGTAAATCAATACTTTTATGTACTCGTACAATATACTTCGTGTTCATATTTTAAAAAAAAAAGTATAAATTATTTTAAGAATTCCTCGCGCCCATTTCTTAAGGTACGCAACTTTACGACGAAAGGATCACCCCGAGTTGAAATCATATTATATCGGTACGAGTAAATAAAACCGTAGATATGTGACTATATCTATAGCACGGGCGACGACGGACTGT
This sequence comes from Sitobion miscanthi, assembly GCA_008086715.1. NCBI lineage: Eukaryota > Metazoa > Arthropoda > Insecta > Hemiptera > Aphididae > Sitobion > Sitobion miscanthi. Next base: position 26,461,258 of record CM017802.1, read on the forward strand.
CCAGCTTATTGTATAATATAATGTATAATAAACATGAAATGTTTCACCCCAGGGATTGTTCCGCCAGTAATTATTTCGTCAATTAATGTTTTAAAAAATCGTCAATGCATAACAGACGTCAGAACTGAATCTCGAGATTCGTAGTCATTATACATAGTATTTATCAATAAGCCGATTGGCTTACCTAAATTCAAAATCCGGGAAATTCAGTTTTGCGTTTCTTAAAAATCCTACCTAGACGTAAATTTATCTTTTCAACTTTCGGCAGAACTAATAAAATTCGCTTGTATGCCGTTTGTATAGATCAAAATTATTGGTTTCCGTCACTTTGCGCAACATTTGTGCGCCACCTAGTACCTATAATTATAAACGATCCTTACGTTGCTCGGGTTTATACTTTTTTATATTAAATGACGATAATAATAATTTGTCAATATTATAATCACAACAGTTATATAATTTCGTCCGTGCGCGACAATTCGGAGAACTCTGCGAGCTATCAACCGCGATAATAATATTATAATATATTTCAGTGTAATACAATATCGATCGGTATATAATCTGTCGTGGTTGCCACACGTTCAAAGATCCATATTGTAATTGCAAACGATTGTGCGATTTCGATTAAATGTAACACATTGCATATACCCTTAGCTCGTTAAAGCTCCTGTATAATATTGTACATGTCATTATTATTATAATTTAAACTTCGAACAGCTGCGACGGCCCGTTTTATTTATAACGAAAATAATAGTCATTCTCGCAGCGCTCGTCGTCCCTTATTATTGTATAAATGCGATGGATACGCACGCAGAGAGTGCATACCACGATTGACGTACAAAAAAAATATATATTATATATAATATACCACGTAAATATTATACGGACGATGAACGATATAATAACTCGTATTATTATGGTCATATTATTGTATTACAAGGCAAGTGCCTCTTATCGCGGTGTAAATATTGGACTTTCGGCGACCGTATTCGATCGTTGTACATTGAATACATCGCAGCAAATCTTAATTTTGAGCGGCCACATTTCACGGCTTATACATCTTTGCACACTATTATATTTATCTGTAATATTATTTGCATACTATGCTTGACGTACAAAAAAAAATATATATCTAATATATAAAATTCTCGTGTCACAATGTTAGTTACCATACTTCTCCGAAACGGCTTGACCGATTTTTATGAAATTTAATATGCACATTCAGTAGGTCTACTATCTATTTTTCATATCCCCAAGTGATAAGGGTTGTCCAGAAAAAAATAAAAATAAAAATAATAGTGTATTACATATTGGTTGCTATCGGTTAATCGGGCGTGTTTGTTGATTTGTATTATTATTTTTGTCAATACATATATATAAATTAATGTTTGTGTGTGGATTAGACCTCTGGGATAAAGATAGGCTAAATTAAAAAAAGGACTAAATTAGTTTATTTTTTATTCATCGGATTTTAGTACGGTTAGGTTAGGTAAGAATTTTGTATTGATTGATTATATTAATCCACCGTAGGTGGAATCAAGTAAAAACGACAAACTTGGTATAACTTTGATACTTTAGAGTTAAATCATACACTTACGTACAAACAGCACGGGGTTATTTTTATTCCGGGCAACAGAAAAGTTAGGATAAATCTAGAACATCATACACCGAATATTAAAAACGCATTGAACAAAGTTTGAGTCAAATACAGTTTGTACATTAATTAACGGGTAACGAAGTGCACGGGATCAGCTAGTATCATATATAATATACCACGTTAATATTATACGGACGATGAACAATATAATAACTCGTATTATTATGGTCATATTATTGTATTACAAGGCAAATGCCTCTTATCGCGGTGTGCATATTGGACTTTCGGCGATCGTATTCGATCGTTGTACATTGAATACATCGCAGCAAGTCTTGATTTTGAGCGGCCAAATTTCACGCATTATACATCTTTGCATACTATGGTTGACATACAAAAAAAAATATATATTATATATAATATACCACGTAAATATTATACGGACGATGATCAATATAATAACTCGTATTATTACGGTCATATTATTGTATTACAAGGCAAATGCTTCTTATCGCGGTGTACATATTGGACTTTCGGCGATCGTATTCGATCGTTGTACATTTAATACATCGCTGAAAGTCTTGATTTTGAGAGGCCATATTTCACGGCTTATACATCTTTGCACACTATTATATTTATCTGTGATATTATTTGTTCGTATATTATAATAATATGCAAATGAACGCAGATTAAACTCGATTTTTCAATGGTACACGAAATACAACTCAACGCTTAAGTATCAATCGGATATCACTGTAATTAATAATATGGAGTTATTATTTATAGAACGATAATAATATTTATTATATAGGTACACACCTACTTAGATGTAATGAAATGCGAAACAAATAATGAGCATCATATCCATTCACAGTCGAGATTTGCATGTAAATGTACCAATTTTATTATTATAAAAAAAAAATAAACGACAGTGTATTGTTTAACTGGAATGCGATTTTTTTTTTTTTTTGATTCAGTGTCAGTAATTTTCTTTATTTATAGCTGTCTGCAGTATTGGAAACAACGTGTACATTTGTTTATTTTATTGATTTTACAATGATGTGTGATTTTTTTTGTGTACACTTACACAATTTATAGTAGAAAAAAGGCTTGGATCTTAAACATCGGGGGATGCGGGGTATAGTTTCTGGCAGCAAATCGGATGTAGTTGGTACCTACTTTTGAGAAGTCAAAATGGAAAATTCCAAGTATTTTCAAAATAATCGGGAAAACCAAACAAAAATTGTGCAACAGAAAATCTATATGTGTGTTATCTAAGTCAAAGACTTACAAAATACTGTTATATCATAAATGAAATTCCATTTATTGATAAAAATGCATTAACGGTAGGCGCATCAAAAGCACCTGATATAAGCTGACGAGTGAAAATGTTTAAAAGATACAATAATGTATGGTAATTAATTATTATTGTACATCGAGAGGAGCCGAGCTGGTTGGATGCTCAAACCCGAATTATAATGCGACTGCGCGTTGTCGACAATAATCATCGAATTACCCACGGCCTATTATATTAATATATACATAATAATATTTCCCGGTATATTAACAAAACGTGTACAAGCGAGGTTTACATTTTTCGTACATTAAAACTATGATAAATCCGTCAAAGTTTTGATGAAGACGCGACGTGGCGTTATGCAATAGGTGCCGAAGGTTTTTATACAAAATATTACGACCGTTTAAATACCCATTTCGTGCGTTCACGGTGATAATAATCATTCTGTTTGTGGTTGGAATCATTTATACGCATTTGCCTCGATATTACAAAAAATACTAAGTACGATGACCCGATGACGGATAATAATAATATTATAATTCGTTCGGCCTCGGGGCAACGATAACTTCCACCGTCTAGATTCATGACCATCGTTGAATTGAATTATCACTCTGAGATTTTTTTTCGTATGACGGCGTCCTGGGTGAGTCCTGCGCGGGATTATATATTATAATATTTTGGTAAGTGGTTACTGGTCAGTCCGGTCGGGTCACACTCTCCGGCTAACGAAAAGTCGCAGAACCCATCGAAAATTTTCAAACTGTTTCGCTAAATAGCATTAAGTCCAATAATGTCCCTATCAGAAAAGTTACTGTTGAAGAAAATCCAAGCACTTTTACTGTCCTAAAAGTTGATAACAGACACAAAAAAAAAAAAAAAAATAAAAAAAAAAAAAAACACACATCATTGTAAAATCAATACATTCATCGCTTCGCTCAGAATCTAAAATTATCAGTAAAATGAATAAGTCAAAAAAAATAATCGTAATAAATCTATTATATATTAGAACATTATTAAATCACTCAAATGACTATGGACTTAATACTATCGCAATATGAATTTTAGTACTACTTTATAAATGATCAAATACTGCACCTACTGCAGTAAAAAAATAGATTTATACACGGACATTAAGTAAACCCTTCAAAAACCGTTTTAGACGCATTTTAGGTAGGACATCAACAAAGCATGATATTATAATTTCCATATATAATATAAGAATGGATAGGACATGCCTATACCAGTTTCATATGGGGCCTTGTGCTTCTTTGGCAAAGAGAGGACGTAAATAGTGAAAGACGATGTGGAGCTCTTTTTAAGGTTATATCCAAAAACTGTTTCTACAATATTTGTCAATTTTAAATTTGTATTTTGATTGTTGTGCCTGAAAATGGAAATTGGAATACTCAAATTACTCTAAACTTTGCGTACATAATTAATTGTAATCAGAATATAGAATAATATGGATCGTTAGTTATTACTAATTAATCATTAGAGTTATTTATTATCATTTATCAATTATCATATCAATATTGGCCCCATTTAACATCAAAAACGTACTACTAAATTTTCTAGTGAAAAGTTCTTATGTCCTATCCATTCCTATATTATCTATGATAATTTCACCATAATAATATGCACGTGTTACGGTAAAAGACGTTAAGCTAATGCAAATGTTATTATCCAGTAAATAACGTTAATAGTATTAGTATTGAATATTAATACCTATAAGGTTATTAACTGGATGTTACGTTAACTCGTACCATATTATTGGTTAATTATATTTAAATTAAATTCATCGTTTTATATTTTAGAAAAAAAATCAATCAATTTTATTGTATTACGATAATTCAACTCTTCGTTTTAACTAATTATTATTATCATATTTAAAATGAATATGGCAATAGTTGTTGTTATTTTTAATAAACGTTAAACATTTACAAACTACAATATTTAAAAATTTATATTAATATTTTATACTTGTTTATTTTTAGACAGAGATCCATGACATTTAACAATTCGAATAACATATTTTCCAACCTGCCTGACAGCCGACAAGAGTACTTATTGATTTTACACATAATTTAGAGTGACATCTTCGGTAACTTTGCGTGCTCATTAGTCATTAAACTGTTATAGTTTGCTTATTATCGATGTGTTATAGTTTTGTCATCAGCTGATTTAAGTATACGCTCTGCAGCTAAACAAATTTTCTTTGCGTAGCTTTGTAAATTATAGTTGAGACCCAGTGTGTTTATGTGTAAGAAAAACTTTTTTGGTACCTAAAAATGCACAATATTCGGAAATTTAAAATACAAACGTTTAAAATGTATTCAGAGTACATAGTTCATAAAAGTCACGTCGACATTAGTGATAACTCCTAATAGTTATATTAATGTTGTGATGTTTTGCTTGTTTTACTAAACATTTATCTGATTTAAGTATTTAACCATTTATTCCTTAATATTTCCTGACGCGTTTATCAACTAAAATAAATAAAACAATATTACAGTTTATCAAAGTACAAAACAATACAATTATAATAATTATAAGTTGTATAACTATTATAATTAGCAAACCTTGCGGCTGTTGATCATTTAATATCAGTATATCACTATCATTTTCAATGATCCTTGGGCTGATGAAGAGCTGCTGTGTGTTAGAAACGACTTTTTGTCACTTGGTTTATGATTATCCAATCTGATATTAAAGTATTTAATTAAATTTTCGTGTCAATTTCATCCATATTTCTTACGTATGAGTGGTGACGTAAACTGTAAAAACAGACTGAGACAAATATACCGTATACAAGTCTCACGTGGACAAAGGTTTAGCTGTAGGTAAGTAATAAAGGTATGACCAATCGTTATCGGCGATAGAATTATAACCATACAAGTATAATACCTAAACGAGAAAAAAAGAATAATATACAATATATAATTGAGTATCAGGCGGTATAAACAAGAAATATACCAATTATTGAGTCATCGATTGAGAAACGAAAAATATACTAATTGAGTCCAAGGATTATTTTTGAGTAAAATATAAAATCAACCTTACGATTTGAATATCCACACCGAGTTTATCTCATAAATTTTTACTATTAAGTTAACCTAACATAAATAAGAAATTAAATTTACCTTTTTTAATTACCTATATTTATTTATTTATTAAGCAATAGTAACAACTAAATTACCTAAACGTAATATATTACACACATTAATTCAATTTCACAAAATGCACATAAAAAATCATTTTTAACGAAGCGCGTAGAATTCTTTGTTACAGACAGTCAGTAAAAATAGAAAGGAAGATGATTTTTTAAAGTTTGACGAGACTCAATTAGTGTATATCTTAAAACCACCAGGGACTCAATTCGTTTCAAACAATTTAATTGAGACTTAGTTCGTTTGTACTTTGCAGCTAATCATAGCAGGTAAATACAAACTAATTAAATTTATTAAATGACAAAGCCCTACGCGCCTCAGATAAAAACAGACACTAAAATGTATAAGCACGCTCGATGACGAATGCCTTTAAAATCTAATACTAACATAAATTGCCACGATACCACATGTTAGCTACAATTTATAAAATATTAGACATTTTTGGGAAGCACAAAGTTCACAAAACAAAGCTTAAAATTTAAAATAAGTATTTATATAGATATTATATCAATTTAAATAGCATTTTTAATTTTGTATGGAAATTAACGTTAATTACTTCTATTATTTAGATATTTATTTATTTACTAGGTTGCCCGTGCCAAAGATTTGTTTCATATAAATTGTAAGTTAAATGTATATGCCATACATATTTGAATATTTCTAGTTATTATTAATTATACCTAATAGTAGTATAATATTATGTAACTAATGGCAACCCTATACATAAATTTAAAAACATTTTCTATTTTCGTGAGTTGTTTTAAAAGTGCATATGTTAGCTAGGTACCTTTTAGCATTGATTATAATATAATAAATGCTTTTAGATACCTATGTATAGGAATTGAGAAAATATACTATAAACACCCTCCAAGTATCAAGGGATTTATTGAATACAGTCCAGTAGTTTTCGAGTCTATTAACTTCGGATGAACCAACGTGGGTTCAAAATATAGTGACCAAATATCAAATTATAAGTGAAAATTATAATAACAGTTATATTATATGTAACCAGTGGCAACCATTTATGTAGAAAAAAATACTGATTTCGACTACTACTATATTATAACATTTAACCACTGGTAACCATTTATAATCAAAAAAAAAAGAATGTTTAAGAAGTTCTATGGAATAAAGGATTTTCAGTTTTTCTTGAATTCTCCAATTTTCCGAGCAACTCCTCTTCCTATAATCATTTCCGTAAAAGCCTCATTCGGACTATCACGAACAAAAAACTATGCAAATTGGTGCAGCCTAAGAATCGACGGACATCATTTCATTTTTATTAACCATATAAATTATTTCAAAGAATGTATAATTTAAATTTACAATATTAGTGAAATGGTTTGTCTTCTGAAGCTTCAGCTAACGGAAGAGATGGTTGTAGTTTCTTAACTTAATATATGAACGTATCCTAGTTTACGTAGTACCTATATTGTATAATACATATGAATAAAAATAGCTAATATGTGCACAGTAAATTTAGGATTAACTAAAAAGAACGATTTAATAGAAAATAACAATATTGACTAAGTATATAAATTGTAATTAATTATTGATGCGGAAGAAAAGAGTACAGACAGTGCTATGACCTATACAATCTATGATAACATTAAAGCAGTTGGATTCTTATGGTTGTCTTACTTTATAATTAATATATTTTTTGCATAATATATTGACATTTTTGACACTACCTGTAGGTTTTTTTATTTATTTATTTAAAAATATATATTTCCAATCTATACGACTAGGCATAATAAGTAAGTGTGGTGACATAAAACAACATTTGACATTGGAACATTAATCGTAGAGTAAGAAGGTTTTCGCCACCTGACAAGAAATCAATTTTTGATACTAGGTATTAAAATTAATACTTAATAGATTCCAGCGATTTAATGCTACATAATTATAAGGGTAGTTTTTATCAAATTCGATTTTATATAATGCAGATTGTAAAAACACTTGAACGATAATGACTATAATAATTTCTAGTTCGCGAATTGATTATCGGATATACAGATATTATACATTACTAGTTAATAGCGTGATTTCACATACAACGTTTTTTACCACGGCATAATTTTATACATCATACAGAATAATTGTTGATATTGCGTTGTTTATTTACCCGCCGTATACCAATCAGTGGAGATGCTACATCTCCATATAGCTGCGAGGCTGCCCAGGTGAAACATAACTACCTATATAATATTATAATTACGTCAATAAGAACGGTTAAGTGCGGAAAATGGAATAATCGCCCGTATTTTGTATTGAACAACTCCAGTGTACTATAATAATAACGAATACAAAACTCTTCCACTGATCTTAAGAACAATAATAAATATATGGTACAATATAATTTCTTGTTTGTTTTTTTTTTTTACTATTTACCATGTGGTATAATCTAAACTCGTATTTTTATACACATTATATTAAAATCAAGACAGCGTGGTAATAATAATTATGTTGATATCCAAACGCGTTTACAGTAGGCACCTATGTATTACATAATGCCATTATAAATTATAATATACGTGATGGTATATTATTACAGATTACGTAGGTACACACGATACACGTAAGTTATATTAATGTCAATCATTTGTAACCATTAGGCACGTTGATCAATCTACTGGAATCTCGAAATATTTGCACGGCGTTGTGGAACAATAATATTATTAAGGTTAACGTGGTTATTGTATTCGTCGTGGTCGAAAAATCAGACGTATTCGAACTTCGGGATTAAACTATTAAAGACGTACGTCAATGTCGTTTGGCAAAATCAATGACATCAAAAACCGTGATAATAATATATTAATATACTAGGTTCGCAGGTACTGTAATGGTAATATCCTCGTTGAAATCAAATCGTTATCACTCCAGTGAGTGGTTTTACAAATTAAAAGTTTTGGAAATTAATCCACTGACTGTACGTCTAAGTATATATTATATCATTAGGTTTATACAACACAGTACACGGTGAACGATAAAGTTTAAATGATAATATACCGATAGTTAATAATAACGTGTCTTGCGCGATTGACTCGATTGCTTCATCGCCGTGTTCGCGTATATTATTCAGTTAAATTTGTGTGGACTAAGGTTTTCAATGACGTAGTGATCTTTAATCAGGATCATTGTTCCGAGTCGAATATAAAAAAATATGCATTTTTTATTATACGCCCAGGCCCTAGTAATAATGTCGTGCGCCTAAAACTGTGATTACGCGACAAGTGCCGACTTGCTGAGAAGATTTCGTGATATTTTTTTCTCTCGGAGGAACACGAATTCGTCCCGTTTTCCCGTGTGACCGGCAATGGTCCTATATTTAACGGATCGACGGCGATTTCAAAGGAATCCGCACTTGTGTCCGTTTACTTTTATGTCTGCGAGTGCAGACTTTATTGGTGCGTACAGTATTATATATGTTATAACAAGAATAAAAATAATAATAATAATGATAATGGAAGCACGCGACGCCTTTACAATATAACGTATTATTTCGCGTTCAGAAAACTACAACTGCAGTACAACTACCACATGCCGTAGTACAATAATAATAGTGTTATTGTTGACCGCTCTTTCAGCGCGTGTGATGTCCACCATGATAATAATGATGAAAATCTATACGCAGGGTATTGTGGTTCTGTGTTATTAAATTTTTACTGTCGACTGCGTGAGATTTCAAGCCGATCTTACGGTAAGTGCGTAAGTGCCGATGGACGCGTACGAGTACAAACGTGAGTTGAATAATATAGATTATAGGTAATGGGTCTATAGTTACTGGTTATATCGTATCCCACTGTCGAATGTATAGTAGTTACGTAAGTACATCGATAAGAATAAACAGGCAAGAAGTGAACTTCGAAACACTACACCAGCTAGCTATGGCATTTATTTTTTAAAAATAATCATCTCTAATGGGCCATACAATAATGTTTGAATAGCAAATAAATGAATTCTGTGTTTTTATAATAGTTGATTTCGCTGCCACGATGATTATTAAGTTATTCACCCTCAAGTCAACTCTGATTGATATTAATTATAATAATATAGGTGACTATAATTACAAATCGACAGCGACATTCTTCGTGCTTCGATAACCTATATGTGTATGGTGCTGAGCGAACGTTCGCCAAATCGCCTTTTCCCTATATCACTTGACTGAACAATTTTCAGCACATTATCGACTTATTTAATGTCAAGTCACCAGAAAAATGTTAACGGTGAACTTTTAAATCCAACCAATACATTTGTAGGACATTTCTTGAGTGTCTTTACCGCGGAGTCTTAATGGACTTAATCCCACTGCTAGTTAATTTCAACTTGATGGACATTTGTTAGTTTTTGCTCACCAACTTGGATCTAGATTATTTTAAAGTTGTATGTAAAAACTATAATTTTGAAACTATTTAACATCGAGGATTAAGATTTATTTCTGGGTCTCTGTAAAAACTTGTTTTCATATTTATCTAAGTTTATAGATTTTGAATCGTGATTATGCCTACAATATATTATTTATTACGTAATATTGTATAATACAATAATGTGAGATTAGATTGATCTTCGAGGACGGCATCTTCGCACATAAATATAAAAAAATGTACACTCAAATTATCGTTCGTTTGTACGGATTAATGAGATCGAAAAAACGTAATGAGCGTTTGAGTTTTGTTTGAAATTTAAATGTCAATATAAATTATATAATCAGCGGAAAAAATGTTTATGTATATAGTATATAATATTTTGCAATGATAATAAATAATAATCAAAGTTTGATCGTAATCATTCTACAGTCGACGAAACACGACAGACTGATTACGAACCCGGTGCACTGATTTTTTTTTTATCTCTGTACACCCCACCGCTCCACGAAAACTTGTTGGAATAAATGATTGAATTTGTCTTAGAGTAGGTACCAATAAGCGTGTTCGTTTCAGAGCAAGTCGCATTTAACGAGACTTTTAGTGTAGCGGCCGCACATTCGTCTGGCGAGATAAATGTTTCGTTGGGTTTTTTTTTTCATCACTTTTACCATTGAAAAAATTGTATAACCTCCGCCACATCTCCTCCCATCCAAATGAGGGATATAAAAAAAACAATATAATACACCCGGCACGATGTAGAGCGTATATATTTTAACAGATCTCCAACACGTGGTGCATAGCTTATATAACAGGTATCACACCTTAACTATGATTATATTATGTAAATAATATAAAATAATACGATATTGACTCAAATATTTTATCGGAACTTATTGCATAGTAATAGAAGAATCTTCTATTATCTACGAGAACCTGGTAAACATTTGGCCGAATGTAAACGATAATCACGGACTAAGATATAAATATAATTTAGATATATATTATATCTCAGTCCGTGACGATAATGGACTGAACGCTGATAAACTCTTATCATTATTATCAACGTACCCGTCAACAATACATAATATATTACACATGTATGTGCCTATAATATAGTTGCTTGTAATTCGGTAATATTCGTGTACAACTGAGTGTACAGTAAATACATTTATTTAAATAAATATAGGCACGCCAAAGGTTTTATTCTAAGTACCTATACGGCTATATACATCACAATCGAACCGCTAATACTTGTAACTAAAATTTTTAAGAATATTATTAACGCAAACTCGTCAATTATTAATTATTATATATTAAGTATATATACGTTTAATAGTTTCGGACGTTTTATATTTTATAGTAATATTAGGACCCTAGATACTATGTTATATAGCTTGTGTGGTGAGTAAAAAACGAACATAATATTGTTATTATGTTGACTTAGATTCGGAGACGGTGGACTATGATTGGATGAGACTATCGGTCTTACCATGTGTTATTATTTTTTTCGATAACACATTTTTGGTCGTGAGTCGTGCAGCTCGAAGTGTTCAGAGTATTACATGCAATCCATCGTGAAAATTGTAAGAAGAATAAATCTCCTGTCATGTTGTGTCAAAATATTGAGAATATATTATAATTATATTTTATTATTTTGCGAAGAGACCCATCCTCATAACAATTTAAATTTCTTGGTGTCAGAGCTTAAAGCGCTCTAGCACTAAAGTTTGACTCTATACATTTTCTAGTTAATGAAAAAATGATACACATTGCTTCTAAAATATGACCAGCAAATAAAAGGTATCAAGCAGTGCGCATAGTAAATTATTATGTGATTAAAATTATAGTCTTAAGGTTTACTGAACAAAAAATGTTTAGATTAAATAGTTACAAGTGTACTGTACGGTTATACGAATTAATAAACACGAGCAAACTATTAAAATGAGAAAAATATTTTAATTACATTTTTGTAGGAAATCAAAATCAAATGCTTTATGCTACGTAAAATAGTTTTCATACATAATCAAACTTCTAAAACGATATTGTTTCGGTCGACCGCCTCTGAAATTACGTATTATAATAATATATTAATAAATTATAATAACATAGAGGATAGAATATTGATTATAAAAACCGTGGCATAAAAATATGAAATTAAATGAAAAAATACAATACCATCTACTTGAAAAAATGATTAATGACGTTCACGTATATTTTATATACGAAAAATAACCAGAAAAAGATACGACAGAGTTAATTACCGATATTATGGAGCTTTTCCGGGAGTAGTGATTGATATTGCCCGTAATCGTTATTATTAGGCTTGACGGGTCGTCGCCGTTGGTTGTATTGTTCTAAACTATGCGTCCAATTGAATATCTAAGGATAAAATTATTATTCCATTTCAAAATACTGTATTCTATTTTATTATCAATAATAATAAGGTTCGGTAGACCTAACTATCGAATTTACCAAGTTAACCAATCAGAGTGGTTGGTTTCCAGGGGAGACTGTCGCGGCCGCATCTGTGTAAATTTCCGTGACTGACCAAAGACATTTACGATAAGAGTTGGTCAGTAAAAACATATCCATCAATTGAAATAATAGTAAAAATAAAAAAACCTAAATTATTTTATACTTGATTATCTAAAATATTGCGTTCACCTAATCGGTTGTATAATTTATTAGGTAGGTCTAATGTTATAAACTAATTTAACCTTACCAATACATATACTTACAACTTACTTACTTGTTCTGAAATAATATCAAATTTTGATAATTTATTTTAACAAACCGTAATATTATTGTATTATAAAAAGTTACCTAGATAACAGACCACACATGGTAGCGGTGCAGTACCACAAAAGCCACATTAGCTTTTCCAACAGACGTAGGTAACTACTAACTACAAGTCTAGACATGATCAGTACCTACGTGTAGAATGACGGCAGCGTCTAGACCGCAATGCATATAATATTCCATTATTGAAATCTTAGAAATCCTATTATTGACGGTGGTGCCACTGAAATGCCTATCCATAACGCCGTGTTATCGTAATCGTATTAACATAATAATAATAATATGTTATATCGAACTCATAACAAAGTCATAAACTACCGAAACAATGGACGACTGCGGACCAGGAAGTTATCTAATAAACTGATTTTTTTTTCGTCTAAAAGTTTAGGTCTGTATTTGTCTCAACCTAAGTATATGCATTTCATATACCTTATAACTGTATAGTTTTATTATAAGCAACCAAGTAACAACGTAAATACGTCTTGTACTATGATAAATCGTAGTATTAAAATATACGTATTATTGGTATTCAATAGTCTCTACAGATTGTATTGTAATTGCTCAAAATGCCCAAATATAGTTTTTCCAAATCGATTATATTATTTGTTCTCGCACTCATTGAAATATAATATTTGAATCTAAATAAAATTGATTTTATCCACCATAATATCTTATCGAGATTCAATTTTAGTAATCTATTCTCAACCCAGGACTTGAAACCTCTCAGCAGTGCTTCTAAAAAACTGTCATGATATCCGTGGTGATATAAATAGTTTCACGCATGACCACAGCCAAATATTGGAAATACTATACAGATGGAGAAGGTACAATGGTTTGGCTTTCGTCTCAAAACGTGACTTGCAAGTGTGCAACAGTGCTGCTAAGAGAGGTCTCAGTAAATTTTCTGTTATTTATTGCGGATTTTTCCAAATAAATTGTAGGACATTATTCTCTATCGTTTTCCGTCGAAAGCATAACGCACTTACCAGTCGATTCGCCTGTTACTTCTACGGTATTACACGTCTCCACATTTCGTTTCTTTGTCACTTCGGGCTTCACACTGGGCTATAATATATAAATCTTGAAAATGTGTAACATTTTACACTGAAAATGGTTTATTTGCTTTCATACCAAACACTATTCTATAAAAAAAAAAAGTATATATAGACTCTATATCAGAAGTGAACACGTTTTGTCATTCCTTGACTTATTTGTCTCTTTTACTACATTTCGGTGACTCTTAAATTAGTAGGGGCTTAGAAAGAAAAATATTTTTTAATGTTTAATTGTTTATAATAGTAAATATAATATTACCTATAGGCACATTAATTTTCTCTAGACAACAAATATAATAATAATTATTAATTATGCATATTATAAAGCTTATATTAGCTTTTTTTCTCTTCAGTTTCACAGCTCCCCTGACAAATTCTCGTGACGCCCTTTGGAGCCGCGACGCACAGTATCCATACGTTTGCTCTATATATTATAAGACATATCTACGCCAGTGTCAAGTATACATGATTTTATGCTATGATAGTAGTTTAAATTTTTCTCGTAGAGATTTGGGCATACCTACATGTAAGAAAGTCTCAATATACTTTAGTTGCAAAGAAGTCAATATTTGTACGTCAACAAAGTCAAATTTTATAAGAAAGCTGTTTAGGTTGTAACGTGTTCAAAATAATTTATAATAATTGATTATTATCCAACAATAATATACAATATAATATAAGAGCTTCTTATAGTTTGATTATTATATTAATTACAGGTGTAAATTATATTTTTGATAGTATCTGACATTCGAGGTTTTGATGAATGTACAGCAATTCGTTAATTTATTTACAGATAAAAAAGTAGGAAATAAATCCGCTTATAATATTTGGCAGAATGAAAGAACCATCCTTGATTTGATTCCATTGGACTCTAATAAAATGAATTTGGTACAATTTGGATATGTTATATAATATATCTACGAGTTTTAGTCACTTGAGTTATCGAATCATAAATATTGACTTACCTATATGCATATCTCCGATACTTTTCAAATTCACTATTGTGAATAGAAACTAGGTATGTCGCATATTTGTACATATTTTCAAATAATTCATTAAATTAGTAGAAGAAAATATTGGTGCCGTGAGTATTGGCATGTGCTGTAAATTTCTAATGGGAAACATCTATGAACCAAAATTACGATTTTCCAAGAGTAGCATCAGTTGTATGAAACAGTTATTTTTATTATTTTTTTTCCGAATGACTTATCTAAATATCAACAAAATTAAATAAAAATAAAAAAACTCCGGATTAAATAGCAAGTCGTAAGTTGATTGCAGTAATATTTCGTCGTAAAAATAATATTGAATTATTTTTTTAATGAACAAAAAAACCATAATGATTATTATCATTCAATTATTATGGCCCGATTTTGCAGAGGTGGTGTCACGCGTCAATGAATAATTTCGTGAACAATGTCCTCTGCCCGCTCAGTTTGGGTTACGTTTGCGAATGGAACGATTGCAAATATAATGATTGCGAACGGACCTTTTCCGGTAACACGATAGCGAACGTTTTTAACCTGCCTTTAACCGTGCGGTGTTGCCAGATTTGTGTTGTCAATGACAAATTTTTAAATAATAATTTTGGATTTTTAACCTGGACCTCATGAAGCTTCAAAAGAACTATTTCCGAACGTGATGATATTAACATGCTGTTTTCATTTAAGCCAAGCTGGTGGAGAAAGGTAATATTTAAAATCTAATCTTATTTATAAATGAACACTTTTTACGACTTTGAAGCATTTTTTTTAACAAAATAAAATATCTACACATTAATTGGAGATTTAAATTTGAGAAATGCATACAAAGATAATAACAATGAATTAGGTCTATGGCTAAAATTATTTTTCGGCTTACCGTTTTTACCCATTGACGAAATTGAAGATGCATTTTTAGCAATAATAGCTGAATGCCCCAGCCTAGAATATACTGCAGCTAATTCATTATTTCCACCATATCTTTGGGCACATGAACCCTCAGTAAATCCAAGGTATGATTTTAAAAATGTTTAAATTAAATTCTTGTTCCTTCCTACGTTAATTTTACCAATAAATACAAAATCTCTAAGTTTTATAATTATTTTTAATAATTACTAATGGCCCAGAGAGCTTTCATAAGACGTACAATGGTCAGTTTTATTGCCCTCATCCTCCAACACACGTAGTTATATCAGTTTAAAAGAAAAACAAGCTCAAACTTTAACAATAATTAATTTAATTAAAAACAATGTACATAATATAGCCAAAAAAGATAAATCTTTAATTTAATTAACTTTACAAAATTATAATGATTATAAAATACACAAGAATTTAATTTTATATTTATGAAATATGAAATCCCAAAGTGAGGGTTAATTAGTGTTGTGACAGTTGACCTTTTAATTATCTATACATATATATATTAGTCAATAATGTTTATATAGTTTTAAGGACTTATAATATTAAAAATATCATTTAAAATAATATCCATAATAAACATATGTTATTATAAATAGCTATATACGCATACATTTATACATGATTAAGTATATTAAATTAGGAGATTAAACTGAAGGGTAAAACACGGTTGCGAACGAATGACGCTTATCAGAGAATTTGTTTTTTTTAGCCGAAAAACAAACGATTGCGAACGTTTTTATATAAATATTAAATTTTATATGATTTTCTTGTGTTTAAATCAAGTGTCGTTATCCAAAATTTAATTTTAGTTTCCAAGCGGAGAGGCAAATGTTATGTATTTTTTATTTTCCGAGTGTGTATGTGTGTGTGTGTGTTATAATTTAACTTTGTTTTCCATTTGATCAAAAATAAGGAAATGTATTCGAAACATGACATTAATTGTCGTATTGATAATTAGATAGTAATTGAATTGTTTTACATGAATTATTCCGGAAATTGCATAACCCTAAAGGCATGAAATTGACATACAAAGTCATATTGAATATGAGTTTGAATTAATCATGTATAAATATATATGTGTATTAAGTTCGTAAATCATAATAATTCGATGTATTGAATGATGTTTTTTTTTGTGAATACGTCTTTGTTTTATATAGTCGAAAATTTCTTTGATATTCAACTTTAAGGAAAGTTTCTGGCACAAAATTGGTACATTTAATAGATCAAATTAAATTCTCAAAACATTTAAAAATAATCAAGAAAAACCAAAAATAAAAATAAAATTTTTACGAAAAACCAGTTTTAGGCCAAATCGATTTTGTTTTTTTTGCTGTAATTCAAAAATTAATGATTGTAGGGACTCACGATTTTTAATATAATAGATAAACATTTTCCAATTATCTAGTAATTAAAAATGTATAAAATATTAAATTTTTATAGGCAAGAATTTTCAAAAAAATAAATTCAATTCAATATTCCTTACAAGTAGTTCTTATTGAAACTCAAAAAAAATATATACATATTATATAACTTTTGTTTTTAGACATTAATTAGACATTTGATATTTAAAGTTCAAATTAAATCGAAGAAAACATTATAGTAATTTGTCAAATCAAAATGTTATGATAAGAATTACCATTGCCGTCAAATGAAACATTTCATTTAAATTATAAGTAATAGTCTGATAATTAAAGTATATAAATATAATATTTTTTAGTTAAATGTAATAACCATAAACTGATAGATCAATAAACTAATTTATAGGCAGTGTTGTGAAAAGATAACCAAAAAATCATCTGGATAAGATTATTATAATTTATTTAAAATTGATCTAGATAAGATAAAATATAACATCATTTTTTTTTTTATCTAGATAAAGATAAAAATACACATACATTTATCTAGATAAAAAAATAGATAATTTTTTTTAAATTATATTATAAATAATGTAATTTATTAGTAATTACAAATTAGATAATATTTATTAATCAATAAATCCTTAATGTAATTTCTCAACTAAAATAATATACAATTTACATTTTTAATATAACTTGAATAAAAATAAAATAACAAAATAAAACTGACAATATTTCAGTAAACATTTCTTTTTTTAACGTGTTTAACGTGCAATCGTACACATTCGAAGAGTCGAAATCAAGTTTTGTGTATTGAGCGCAATCATATATACTCGAAAATGTAAAACGCGTGCAATCGTACTCAACCTAAGCCTATGGAAAGTCCCAATAGATCCTCCTTTGGAAACTTCCTGGAATCTCGGTAGTCCAAGTCATTTCTGAATCACAAATACAGATCAGAAAAAAGCCTTAAGCGGACGTTATGAGTACCTATTTTAAGATGCACAAACAATTTACAATTTCAAAATACTCATGAATCGCTTTAAAATAAAAATATAATAAAAAGTCTATGACATTGCCCAGATGACAATTTTAACTTTTAATTTTATAAGAGATCAATTCACTCTAATTTTTTAATTAACGGAGCTAAACGTAATCTGCTGATGGTACGCACTTGTAAGACGGAGATTTTATATGCATTATTATATGCGATGAAATGATGGTGTAGTAACTATTGCAAAAATTACTTACCATTTAGATACCTACAAATAATTTTGTTGATGTCCATAATAATTTCAAATCAAATTCTCAAGATTATTGATTCATCGATGATTTCAGAATAAAAAATGACCACCTAATAATTAAATTTAAAACGATTGTTATAGTAACTACGATGATTTAACTTTTCAGTGTATCCTTCAAAATATTGTACCATGTTTTTTTTTGGTTGCAATAGGTGACTGATTGAACCCCATCAAAATACAACCGTACCTACCTACCTACTATTTTAGTATTTTACTAATAATACTTGTGGCACGTTCGATTTCTGTTTTCAAAGCATAAAAGTTGTTCAAGTGCACACCTAACCTAACCTCACTCATATTGCCGTGTAAACAATATAATTAAATTAAAAGTGGGTTCACGAATTATTTGTTTTATATATTTTATACACGTAATAAACCATATGTGATGTACATATTTTATAACGTCATTATGTGATGTACATATTTTGTTATGATTGGCTTATTTGGCTGTAGGGTTATTATTTATGGTGTCCCTAAATTGGCTGCACAACGCGCCGTTGATATATACCGATAATATTATAATAATTATTGTTTGATGATTTTTATTGAACTACGTATCGAATACGATTTGTTTTTCGATTTAAACATTGCTTAATACTTTTAATTTATATTCACTGTGTGTGAGTGTTGAATACAATTGTTTGTATTGCGATTTACTTGAAAATTTCAATCACTAATGCACCGCGACTAGCGCGTGTAATTTTAATATTATATCAGATTCAGTTAATATTTACGTTTGTTCATTCAAAACAATCGGTTAACTAAATATTTGGAGTTTTCGATGTGCAACCTATTCATAAAGTATATTATATATTATTATTATACACCGTTGATTTTACATCGTTTTCCAGTCATATTTTTGGCGTTAACGGAAAGAATTTTCGAGCAGGTATATAAGGCAATACATGACCATTTTTTATCTCGTTAGTTATTTCGTTTCACCCCTTTGGCTCTTTACGCAATACGGATTCGGACATTCGGGGATAATGCCGGACGGTATATGCACACGATTGTTCCGCTATATAGGTATGTACGGCCCACACCAAACTTGACCAAATCGAAAATAATATCCTATAAGTGAACGTGAAAAAGGTCAAAACTGAAAAGAACGAAATCGGCATAATTTACACGCGTATACATACACTATACCTATAGCAGGTAATATCTATAGGAACACTCGAACTTGTGTCGACGTTCAAAATATGTTATACGTGCATAAAACCTAGTAAGTCATAATACAATGGACCAAAATGAAGCGAAAGCCAGGAATATTCCAGGAGACGATCTCGTGAACTTTTCATTGACTTTCTCAAAGAATATAGCCGCATCCCGGGCCTACACACTTTGATGAAGAACCATTATGTTGGCAACTACATCTAAAATATTCAAAAGCGAAAGTTTATCAAGAATGAAAATTATCATTGTAGTATAATAATAGGTAATTATAAGAAACAATAGATACTCGGGGTCGGGGATCAGATATTAAAAATCTCATTATAATATAAAAATAAATGTTCATTTCCTTAATCGACCGCCGAGCCATTAATTTAGCAAAAAAAAAATATATATTTAATATTATTAACCCAATCCATAATCAAGGTATATACATTTAGCGCACTGGAGCTTTTAGGACAAGAGGTCTGTATAAAAATGTTTCGTGCAATGCAGGAAAACCACCATTTAAATTAAGATGACAAAATTGCATAGGTACTAAATTAATATATAGCGAAAATTAAAAATATACCCGAAAGTAACTCCAAAACTTTACTGTGCACCCCTTAGGCCTTTGCCCGCGCGATTTTCGAAAACTTCAAAAGTATCAGTGAAAAGCGTAGTTATAACTCATAAGCTACTCGTCCAAAATTCGAATTTTATATACCTTGATATCTCAGTAATTCAAAAAAAAATTCTGCTCTGGAATAAGGAATTGAAAATTCATGTTGCAACTACAATAATATTAAACAACGATGATAAGGATACAAAAATACAGTAAAATATATTATTTTTTTTTTTTTTAACGACTTAAAATTATGTAAAATAAATATTTTCAAAAACATTTATGTCTTTCGAATTAGTGAGTGTCTTACTACGTTAAATGGATCATCTGTGTAGTATACAACCACTCATATTTTTCGTATACCTGGTACGAGCTAAGCTCTGCAGTCGGTATACGTATCGATTCTTATATTGTTATTGTTATTACTATATTTTCTATACATATATATATATTTTTTAAGCCATCAGCTGCATGGTCATTAGCTGGTGTTTACTTTGTGGGGAGGGGGTGGGAGAGATTACGGTTGATTTGTTAACACGTATATACTGGGCGATGATTCGTCAATAAAAACCCGGGAGGTCACCCATCCGGAAGCTAGCGACTTCGGCCGATGTATAACCTCAGAACACGTTAGTGATTTCGGCCAACCGCTGTGCCACACCAGGTCCCACTTATTATATTATAGCATATAATAATTGTATTATAATGTTATTGAGTTATGTTGAAAAATATTAATAAATAGAATTCAAAAAAATATGACTTGCAATAAAACCTATTTTGAGTTTTGGCACGTATACACTATACGTGTTTTCGCTCATAAATACTACCTTAAATTATAAATACAATAAATGTAAGGAAAATAGGATTTTCCTATTTGCTTATTCATATTGCGTAACACAAGTCACAAGATCTAAAGAAAGTTTTGTTTAAGAAAAAAAACTATTTCTCAATGGAAGTATTTTGCATACATATTATATATTTGAGATTTTGCATCTTTATTTAAATGATTCTCGACTTTTCGGGGTTAAACCGCGGTCGATATAGTTAAGAATCACGACAATGAGCGTTACAACGTTCAAAAGTGAAAGACAGAAAAACTCACAACAACTCGATCACGTGTTATATGTACGATATTACAATAATAATTTGTACCAAAGATCAGATCGTACATAGAAAGTTCAATATTTTTCATAATGTTTTCCCGTGGTCTGGAACCGTATTTTTTTTTTTTTTAAACACAAATTTAATCTACTTTACGTGCAAACTGCAGGAACATCAACGGTTGAAATTGAATAACACTGTTTGTTTAAATTTTATGCGATTAATCGAAAATTATAAATTGATAATCCACAAAACACCGGACGCCAATAATACCTCTCGCGTCCACGTAAATAACTACCCTATTTTTAGTTTCGAGTACTTATACCGATATGCGGTACAGTTGTACAAATACGGGGACACAGCTATATTATAGATAATACGTACTTGTATATACGATGTACCACCGTACCGGCCTAGTGCCTACACAACACAAAGTATTATAATAATTATGTAATACAAACACAGCTGGTACCTACCAAGGTATCCGAACGTAATCGACTAGCGTTTCGACATATGAATGGTCTCTTGCACAAGTGGATTTGTCGGGAAGTCTATGTCGTCGGACCGGGTCGCGTGCACACCGATAAGTGAAGAATGATCGTGTGTTTCTGTAATTTCGGACAAAACAAATTTCAGGGCGATTACAATGATAACACCTAGCTAATGACTGTCTTACCTGTCATAGTAATTAATAACTAAAGTGTAATTATATTATAATATGGTGTTGCGTGCGCTTTGCCAGAGATCCAGCAATCCAGAAGCTGGTGTTCTTCTTTTAAATGAACAATTGAAGACAGCAGGTATTTTCAACAGTAGGTAAATGTTAATTATTATAAAATAATGTATTGTACAAGTCGTGTGTGTGTGTGTGTGTGTGTGTGTGTGTGGTGTGTGTGTGTGTGTGTGTGTGTGTGTGTGTGTGTGTGAGTGGCGTGAAAGTGCTGACACGCGATTGGTAAACCGAGTCCCAAATAATCGGGTGGATATTGGGGCTAGGTAAATTGTGTCCGAGTAATAATATATTTAGTTTTTCGAAAAAATAATTTATAAATAATGACTATGATATACAAAACAATGTTAAGTCTCTACGGTCTACATTCAATGTGTAGTTAGTTACCAATGAGTGATTATAGGTATCGATTGCCGATAGTGTTTGGAAACAAGCATTAAATCCACATTAAATGTATGCATAAAAACACGTAGCAAAGAGGTAATTAAACTGAAAAAAATATCAATAGAAAAATAATCGTTTTTAAGACAAGAAATGGTGAAAAATGAATATAAAAATATTTCACGAGTTAAACTTGTTAAAAACATATCAAAAAAATGTTTACTCTGTATAAAATAAAAAAAAATAAATAAAAATAAAAATTTGACTTTAATTTATATATTTTATATTATATTATGTACTTATAGTTGTCATTTTTATGTTATACGACATTATGAATTAAAATAATAACGCATGTTAACAACACGGACAGTTCTAAGCCTGCAGTAAAAGTGAGGAGTAAAATGAGCCTTTTGGGAAACTCATAAACCTTTTCAAACCTCGAACTCTTCAGTTTACCTTAAACCTTTTCAAACCCGAGACTCAGTTTACCACAAAAAAAAGTGTTTCGGATTCAAAATTTGAAATTGCTGGAGCTCACTAATTATTGTAAGTGTCGTTACCGGTCGATTGTCTCAGACTGGAGAAGTTTCGTGGATTTGGCCAACGCTTTTGTTTTTTACACATATGCAAAATAAATTAGTCAAATGTCACTATGTAAGAAGCCATATTTTTGGTAGTTTGGTGCGATTTCAGGATTTGTAAAAGTAATTAAATATATTCCACACAACTTTTTATATTATGAACATGATTGCAACTAATGATCGATCACAATGTCTTACAATAAAATGCAATTGTGTTTTTAGCAATTATCTTGAGCTTCCGATGATATTTTATACTTAGTTTTATAACAGAATATAATAATAATATATATATATATATATAATAGAATTTATGTAGGAACAACATTGAATTGAATATAAAATATTATTTTTTTAGAACAAGTGCCGCCATCCCCCCACCCGGGGCATGGCAGAAACCTACGGGTGCCCCATTAGAAATTCTGCCAAAACAACACCCCCACGTGTACCAACCTACCCAATTTAAAAACCTACAGTTCCCACCCCACACCCAATGGCCTTAGTTGCCGCGGGTCATCTAAAAAAAAAAAAAAAATTATTTTTCTAAATTGTGTTGCAATATATATTATGACTTATGAGTTATGAGTATATAAGCCATAACATATGGTTTCATAGATTGTAAATAAGTGATATATGTATAATGTTTTATTTATTATAAGTGCACTTATGCAGTTATGCCGTATTGTAATATTTTGGGTCATTAATAACATTTCTATTTTTATTATTTTATCGATCAAATAATATTTTTCATTTAAATACCTAAATAAACATTTCAAATTTCTCAAACTTATTGTACTTGTGCAAATATATTTATAAGGAAAAAAATGCAAATACAATATGGAAGGGATATAAACTTTTTTGAATATTTGTGGTCCACTCGGTTACTCGCCAGAAAATCATCGTATATTTTTTGTATTCCATTTCTATGATCCCTTACACTATAGTTATGTATAGATTAGACAAAATATAATAAGGTGGCCCATCATATAGGTATAATGGATTTAACATATTAACTATAATTTATCTTCTTACTTTGTTTTTGAACTTCGTATTAATTGATAATCTGTTTTAATTGTGCTCTGGCTATAACTAAGTAGGCTATAAAATGGATTATTTAATATAAAGAAGAAAGTTATACTAAAGTGCAGTTGTTGTTTACTTACAAATAAGCTTGAATTCTGAAAATAAACCAAAAATATACAATATTTTACTGATTAATAGGATGTCGGCGTTAAATCTGTTATAAATTATTTACAACAAAAGTTTTCTTGTGCTCAACGTTAAATTTTTTCGATACTTAAATGATTAGGTAATAAAAATTTATATTTAAAAAAAACTAAGTTTATATAGAATATAGAATCAACTTGAAATTATTTGTAATGAACTACATTCACATATTTGATGAATTAGACTGCCAAATGGAAAAATTATTTACACTTTTATGTACCTAATATGATAAATTTTTTCTGGTTTGTTCAAATCCAATATTCAAATGAAAACAATTGTTTTTTAGTTTATTTTAGTGTAGTATATTTTGTTCGGTTATAAATTCAATATACGTTTATACGGTTTTAATCTAAATCGGTAACTGATCATAAAACTATATTTTATGTATAGCATATGTATATAATATGTAATTATCAAATTAAAAATAAAATATATTATTTTATTTTATTATTAAATACTAGCTGATCCCGTGCACTTCGTTGCCCGTATAAAATGACAATTCTTATAAAAATTACGATTGTTTAACTCGTTTTGAGTGTAACTCCGCTGCAGTAAGTGCAACTCAGCCACCTTGGAAGGCAATGTGCAAAAACTCGATTTGATGTAAGCTTGTACCTTACCTACCCGATTAACCAATATGGTAACCAATAAAATAATAAATGCTAATTTATTCCAATTATTTCTTCCATAACCAATAGCAATCATTTATAAACAAAAATGTCCATCGTAGATCTCAAAATCCCTGTTTGAGCACCTACCGGGTCCAATTATGAGTCTAAACCACACCGGGAACCACTCAAACACACACAAACATTCATTTTTACGTTTAGATATTTTGGACTGGATACACGTTTTTTTTGTTTCCGACGCATATTTTTGATAAGATTTTTCATTGCCATGGTTACTTATTAACATATTTATGACTATTTTTCTTTGTAGGGGAAAGATATCGAGACGAGCGTTATGGATTTGGATACTGGATTTGCCTATTTTATTATTTGTAAAAATAAATATATATATATACGTACCTATAAAACTTAATAATGTAATCTATGATTGAATGACTATAATATTAATTATAAAACCGTTGATACATTTATATTACCTTTTTAATATTTCTATAATAAATTCATTTCATAGAGATAGATACTTATTATTATTGATAATATTGAAATAATCAATTTTTAAAACATTCGAGTTTTGAATGAATAAGAATAATTCATAGTACCAAAAACATATCAAATTATTTGATTAATATTTTGATTAATGGCTTTCAAACTTTGTGGGAGGTAATATACAATTTATTAATCCAATGAAGAACACACTACTAACTCGTTGTAGATATCGTTTGTAATATTTTAAATTTTTAATACTATTTCTACGTAGCTATACTCCAAAATAGTATTTTATTTTATTTTATTATTTATTAAATTAATTAAGTGAAATAAGTTGAAATTATGACTAATGACAAATTAAGTTACGTAACTAAACACATTTACTCACTTGCGTTGACACCAATAGAATTTTAAAAATGTAGGTGGACGGTATTGACGATTATCAATTATTAGCAATAGTGTTTAGGTATAGGCACTCTCAACCTGTTGGCACTTATAAAGACAATATAGGCAGCATAAATAAATAACAAACTTGTTAAGTAAACAATTGCACAATTTATTCAATCCGCAACGGGAAAACAATTAAATATTATAAATAGTTAAAAAATAATCATTTGTTGTTACGATTGGTTAATTTTTAGAGTCACACTAAGTGTCTCAATGGTATTCATTAATTACTCAATATGTTATAAGTTTAATATAATTACACGTTACATAAAAAAATATATCGAAGAAGTAAATAATACAATATTGGCACTTGTAAATGTATAATTTTAATGTAAATTTATTAACCATCCGTATATAGAGATTATATACATTAAAATAAATATATATATAAAAAAAAATTACAATAAATAACAATATTGAACCACTGGATCGCAATTAATATGAACGGTGACACAGTATTACGATTTTTTTCATTACTTTTTTTCCGTTATAATGGCACTTGAATATCATAATAAGTGTATAATATTATATCCCCTGTAGGTATATATTTTTTACAGACAAAAGTATTGATATTGTCTGTATAGTGAATCATAATATTATACATGTGTATAAATTACGCGTTCGAAAACTAATCTGATATTTTTATAAAATGAAAAACTTTCTACTTTTGCTAGAGAAACAGAAAAACGAGTGGGTAGAATACAAATTCAAAGGCAACAAAAAAAAGATAATAAGTAAAAAATAATAATACTCAATTTTTTAAAAATTAAAAAAAAAACACTAGACAGGATTAATTAAGAGATTAATCAACGTTTTGATTAAATGAAATAATAATTATAAATATCGATTACGGGGTTAAACACCAATTATGCGTATACATATTTTTTTATATGTTTGTTCCGGTGCATGCAGGTTTTCAGAGCCGGAACGGTTCCCGGGAATCCGATTTGGAGTCCCTTCGTTTCGTTTCGGACGCATTCGACGGCCTTCGCGACAGACCGGAAGACGACAATGGCGTGGCGGCCAACGGAGACTGCAACCTGTGCGCGGAGAAGACAAAAGTAAAACAACATTATTTTCAAGCAAACGAGTGGACGAACACAATGACGATTAACACCATGCGACACGAGACAAGGCCACTTATATGCAAACTGTTACATGAATTATGCACATAATGCACGACATACGTACGAGGTATATGGCATAATAGTATTATGCTATGGTAAGGACAACACAATAGACATAGAATAAATATAAAAAATTATAACTCTATAGGTAACAAAGGTGGAAATTAGGGAAAAAAGAGTCCGATCTTTGGAGGGCTCCAGCACGATTGTTTCGTCTCATAGAACTGATATCGAGACAACAATTTTGTTCAGAATATGTTGTAGAGTTTGAGATTTTTTTTAATTATTATATGCTGGTCTGTAATGTTTGTACTAGAATTTGTACTGAGCAACTCAATTTCGTATCAGAAAATTTAAGATCGAGCTATTAAATAATTGTTACTTTTTATTAAACGAGAAATCGTAAGTTACATGAAATATCTAAATTTAATATTCACACAACTCGTCGTTATAACAAACTTTACTGTCATAACAATATAATATGTAATTATTTTGTAATTAGTATAACAATAAGTAACAGACGAATATTAATATATTGTTGGCATTAGTCATTGTAAATATATTCGTGTCGTTTTTAAATTTTAGTAAAAAGAAAAGCAGTAGATTATATATTTATATATTTTATCAATTGATTACCGGTAAGTAATTGAACTGATATAATATGTCATACTGAGGGTCTACAAATTTTGATTAATATGAGCACCCCTTGAAATTCCGTCTATGAGATGTAATATGATAACATTGATAATGTTTAAGTACGGAATTTGAAAATTGAGCCAATAATATCATATATGCGAGTCATATAAATCCTCGAAATACCACATCTAAAGTTCTGAACGTTACGAACAAATAATAATAGACACCTATATTGGTTCAATATTCTAATGATGTAAATACGTTCATTAAAATATTGAGTACGGTTCGCAATTGGAAATTAAAAACTAGTGAGTTGACTTTTAAAAATAAAAGGAGCATACGGGTATAAGACTTAATATTTTAAGACGTAGACGTAGACGTTTTTAGATGTAGGTACTTATTACGTATATATAATTTATATGCATACAAACAAAAATAAAAGAAACACAGACAAAAATGAGATTGGTAGACAAGTAACTAGGAAACGCACATTGCAGGAAATAAATAGGCACGTAGTTTGCATTTTAGTAGGCAAACACGAAGCGGTTGAACTAGACAATAATATTTTATGTTAGAAAGGTGCACAGAGCGATTCATATAACTTGCAATACCTCTACATTTTGTCAGTTAATTGTTGTGATTTTTAAAAATAATAAGTTTTTATACCGATTTAAGTCATCATGTTTTAATGGTTTTAATCGTGTTAATTATTAACAAATGTTTTATCTATTAAAGTTTTTCTTTTGTATACATTAAATTTAAGGTGGAGAAAATATCAGTATCGTAATAGCGTAATTAATATAGTTCAATATACGCTATATTCGTACAAGCTTTAAATGGTTATAAATAAAATAAACTAAATATTTTAACATAAAGTATTTAGAGTATAGGGTCTGCAATTCAAAACATGAATTTAAAAACTAGAGTTATATAATAAGCGGTGTATATAAAAACCATTATTTTCAAGAAAATAAATGTCTAGCAGGTTAAATGGATCACTCTGTATAGTATACAAAATTGTACGTGCATTCGTACATATTTGTCAGAAGTGCATATACACTGTACATGTGACACACGCGGATAAGAGCGTATAAGATGTGAAAGCGATAGCGTGCAAGGTAAAACGATAATACAGTAAAAACAATACATAGAAAGTGATCAAGACAAGCATTGACAGGGGTAACACACAACGAAAACGGAAACGGTTATTCGGTAATATAATATAATACGACGCAAGTGGCACAATATTATATGTTTTGACTGTTGTTGCGCATTACCCAGCAGACGGAGACGACGAAAAGGACGGCGACGACGAAAGGGGCGGCGAAGACGAAGACGTGGGCACTGTCGCCGAGGAACACTGATTTTCCGCGAGAACGGGTATTTTCGAACCCGGGTGATGGTTACGGCTGCACAACCGTCCGAGAAATAAATAATATTATTAATTTGCGTGTACGCATAAATCGAATCGAAAACACGAGTCTAACGAATGATCCCACACCGTCCGCCCTGCATTACACGACGTTTACGAGTCACGAACCCGGGTCAATGTATCATTCGATGTTTCAAGAAATTGTGACAACTTAAATAATACCGCAAACATTTGGCCACTGATAGAATTTCGTCACGATCGATTTGGATTACCAAGTATATGTACTTTCTAAGCTGATTTTTCCAAAATGAAAACGATCGTGTGCATAATACATATTATAAATAGAGTACGATCGTGGCTGAAAAGACTGGTCTCATTTAAATTGATCGAATAAAATATATATAAATATCATGTTGCACTGCAAGGCATTAGTTGATGGGAAATATTTAATCGAACGGATAAATGTTATTCAGCTAACTGTTCAAATTCGCATTAATTCACATATCGTATACACACGGGAGAGATAAACGGCGGTAGTCCTACAACAGTCTCGTAGGTGTATAAAACACTTATCTATCAGAAAATATTTTAATATAAATGTGTTTTGGGCCTGCAGGATATACGATAAAATGTTGATTTTTCGAAAGGTTTACGTTGTCATCATGATTACTTATTAAAAAAAACATATTTTTGATTCATAGATTTTTCCTGTAAAGGAAAAATATCGAATAGTGTGTTATGGTTTTTTTTCTCTTTGAATCATTCAAACTTGTAGCATTTCCACACATTATAATACTCGATTAGTGATCAATCGACCACAGTCAACGATTATGATATGAGTTATATTTTACTTTATCCATCACCGATTGTATTGTATACAAAACGTGCTCATTAAAGAGTGTTCATAAAATACTAATTATGTTTGAAGCCTTGAAGATATATAATTACTGTATTACTTAAGATGTTAAAAATGTTAGTTACCTAGAGCTTGAATTAGACAACGTAGGTATACTCGACGACCTGTGCATTGACAGGGACCTGCATGAAATGGATAAATAACAGTAACGTGGTTAGTCAGAGTTAGGCGAGTTAATAATATTATAAAAAAGTTAATAATTATTATGATGATGATATCAATGAATGATAAATTATCGTAATAACTAATAATTAATATTGTATAATTCATAGGTATGTATTACATATTTTTGAAAAATATGTTCGTTTCCGAAAAAATTATGAATAAAAAAATATTTTCAGAAGAGCTATATGAACGATATGTATTATAATATATAGAGTAAATATGTATTATTATAAATATATATGTATGTATGTATTACCTGGAAGACGATGACGGCGATTGGCTGGTCAGCGCTGACGGCGAGCGCAACCCCCTGCCGGTAGTGTTGGTCTGTCCGTTGAGCGTAGACTTGCGGGTGGCGGACGTCGAAGAAGGCGTCTTGCCGGGCGTAAGTCTTGGTATGCGACTTGGCGTAGTCGAATCTAAAACACGATGAATGTACACTTTTTATTATAGGAGTATATATTTATTATGTACTGAATAATGTAAATTATGATGCATAGCAATAATTTGTAAAATCACATTTATAATATATTGTAACAAAGGTGTTAATTAACAAATAATAATAATAAATTACAATAGATTTACTATGATTTTGTTACACATTATTAAATCATTTTCAAGTTAAAACTATTAGAGGAATTTACCACGAATTTCTGACATACCAATCGCACGCATCACTCTGATCACAAAAGCTTTAAACACTTTCAATAATGGACAAATGGACACACGACATTGGTGTACCTAAATAGCCTATCCATAACGCCGTGTGATGATAATTTAAATAATGTATTGATAATAATTAATATAATATAGGTAGGTACCTGAGTCATCAGAAACATACGAAATTATTCACTATAGAAAAATTGACTCCGTTAAGTATAATATTACAATACTTTATAACGTTTATCGTGAGCTATTAAAAACTAAAAAGAACTTTTATACACATGTCCATAAGTACTATTTCACCAACGGTTAGTTATGGTAACACAAGGAGAAAAAAAAGTCTAAGTAGGTACTTCAACAAATGAAAAAATATTTAGTTTTTTTTTTTGATGGATAGATCATATAAATGGTATATTCAAGTATGGGTATAATTTTATAAAAAAAAATAATAGTAAATAAACAATTACCGGTACTGTCCAGAGACAGGTTGGATCCGTGACGGCTGGGTGGCTTGCTTCCCGGACGACTCTGCGGCCTGCTAGCTGGTCTGCTAGCCGGTCGGCTGGCGGGCAGACTTCCAGTGAGCCCGACGTTCGACTTCCTGACAGTCGGCGTGGACGGTTTCCGGATGACTGAAGTCCTTGAGTGCGGCGATGATTCATTGTCGCTAAGCGAATCTGGAGTGCCGGCTGTGCGATTCACACCCATCTTGCCCATCGGCACGCTCCTGGAACTCCGTTCACGTACCTGACATACACACATTTCCAGCGTTAAAAAAAACCACGAACACGGCACACTCATCGAATATAATAATTATATTAACAATTAAGATAATAATAATAATAATGTGTATACGTATAGTTATTATAGAAAGGTACGTATAGCGGCGGTGGCGATAAAACTATATAAAATTATACTGATCAGTGGCATGACGAGCGTCATCAATTTAATAAATAGGTATTTATGAAATAAAGTTGGCCACTAGTTTTTGATCATCTCCTCACTTCTTCCTATAAACAGAGCGTAAATCACTTGGACCCATCTAACTCTGTGAAATCGAAGATCTTATAAAAATACATATTATTTTACAATCTACCTATTAAAGTACGCTGTTTGTTACGTTTTTTTTTATAAAATAGTATAAGAATAATTTTATATTCCAAAAATAAACATTATATATAAATTTACGCTCAGGATTCAATGACACGTTTAAATGCTAAGATAATTTCTAGATTTTTAAAAGATTTTGTCAAAATAAATTGACTAAGTTAGCGTATTTTTCTACCGTTAGATTTTATTCGAATTTATACTGTTGACCAATGATGATTATTGCATACCTAGTGAGTATTTATACCACCGAAACAATTATATAATAATATAACATCAATGAGGGCCGCCACCGCCGCCCAATAGGCACCAAAATAAATATTAATAAAAATAAAACATAAAAAAAATTGAAAAAACGCTAGAGTGCAGTTTTTTCCTTTTTTTTGACAATTTACCCAAAAAGTGTTGATTTGCCTGCTGGGGCCCATCGCAAGAGGATACGAACACGGCAAAGACTCTCGTTGTCTTAAACTCTCGAATATTGGCATCAACTCTCTCATAAACTCTTCGGCTGTTTAATTTTTAAAACACATATATTTACTATCGATCATCGACACATTCTCATCATGCTCTCCCCCGAAGTGCCTCGACGTAGCCAAAGAGTATCATCTCGTATATTAATTAATAATTATATGTTATTATGATACGATGGGCAAATATACGATCACAATATGCAGAAGGAAATCGTCAGTTTTTTTTATTAAAATAACCCTTGAGAACTTATTCATAAATAATATTATATATGATTTTCGTTTCTTTTCCACACCTCGCTATATATATTTGTAGTATACAAAAAATATGCACTCAATACAAACCACAAGCCGACAGTTTTGAAGTAGAGCTCACGCCATATATCTATATATATATATATAACTTATACGGAACTTACGTATTATCCGTACTACATGGTTCGTTCGAAAAATGATCGGACTTATACACTTATATAAGTACATACGTATTTTATTTGGACTGCCTCTATTTTTCATATATGTATATAATAATTTACTAATAAAATAGTATAAAATATTGGAGTGAGACATGGTTTTGTTTATACTTATATGGATGAAGATAGTGTGTGAAAATGTATGGTGTAAAATCAGATAACTTCTATGTTCTTTCTAAATAGATGATTAAAAACTAGATGATCTTTTATAATCTTACCTATTCTGTTTGCAGTTTTTTGATGTCCCAATTTATTGCCAGTTTCCTATTTTTATAGATAATATCAAGCTTTTATTATTTTTTTTCTATCTACGCATTTACCTCATAGCTTGAATCTCTGGGAAGATAATAATTCTATGGACTATTGAGCAGGTAAGTTGGGACTTTAGCATATCAAAATTTCAAACTAAAACTTATTCAAGAACTTGTAATCATATAGTCTCTTGAATTATCTCATTGATGGAATTGATGAAAATTAGTATAAGAATAAGGTGGTTGATCTTGGCACAAAAAATGTAGAAATATTATGGGGATTAGTGAAGTGGCGCAACTAAGTCCACAAACTGACAAACCTCATTCGACCACAGATTGAATAATATATGGCAATCACATAAATTCAAACCAATTTGATTCGATTTTGAAACATAAAAAATGTTTTCACTTCTTAAGAACAATACTTATCTTAAATTATTTGTATTCATGATTATAACCTATATTATGCATCTATTTTATAACATTTAAATTTTTCCAAATAATAGTCTTGAATGACATAATATATTAAAATATAATAAAAATACACCTTAATATTTCATTAGTAAATTAATATACAACAATTTTCTAACTGATAGTCCAATAAATTAATAGGTACTTATAGTGTATACCATTGATTGTACTGTATATTTAATAATTTAATGAATACCTACACCTACGTATAATATTATGTACGTTTAAATGAAAAATTCTCGATCGATCCAGGTAGTTCAGATGATACGTAAGTATCTAAGTCACGCTTATAAATGACTAACTACTACGCACTCAGAAAACTAAAAAAAAAATAGCAGCAGCGAGCAAAATATGTAAGTAAAAAAAAAAAGCCAATATTTCACTGCACACATTATAATTACTGCACGATGCAATGACGATACGGCCAAAAAACTGTGTTTATAAAAATATATATTTAGGTACAGTCCGTGCTTTCTTACTTGGATATATAATAACAAAATAGTATATATTATAAAATAATATATACGTAAGTTATTTGACGGATATATTAGTCATTTTACCTTGGTGATCGGACCGGCAGTAGAACCAGACCGCTGTTGAGGCGCGTTGTGTTTCGGTTTGAATGCAGACATGCTCTGTGACACGCCATCGGCCAGTATGAACTGCTCGCGGAGTTCGATGTTTGTGCGTCCTTTGGCTGTGAGTGCGTAAAGGAAATGAAAAGGTGTGATGAGAAGGATAAAATTGTTAAAAAAAAAAAACAAAACAAAACAAAAACAAACGAAATAAACAAACACATCACAATATTAAAATAGTGAAAAAAAAACAAACAAAATAAAAACGTTAATGTGTTAAAATAATAATAATTAAAATCAAATTTAATTTAATATAAATTAAAATATCCAAAAAAAAAAAAAACATCATTAGTACAACTAAAGTATAATATATTATTTTAAATATATAGTATATTATATAGTTATATGAAGCCAAACCGGATTAGTGTCCTCACGCCAGGTTAGACATTCAGCGCGTATAATAATATATTATACGTAAATGTATAATAAACTTAATATTAGCATGCTTGTGAGCGGTATATATTAAAATAATGATAGAATGCAGGATACGTGCATAGACGAAACTATCGAATTCGTGGCCGTTATACATTTGTTTACGCGTATTGATATATTATATATATATATATAAATGTACCTTATTCTATTTTTGCATTTAGTAATAATATATATATATATTTCATCAGTTGTAAAATTTGTATTTTGTGCACGCCGATCGAAATTTCTATACATACGTATATATATAGACATATAGTACAGTAAATAGTTTCGCTTATGAGAGGAAGAGTGCAAGGATTTCAGGACTTATAGGAGGGAGCTGCGAACTCGCTACATATGCATACGTGCGATATGCATGCGCGAAATACGTGTTACAAAAACTATATTGCATGTATAATAACATCATATTTATAGTGTAACAAACTATGTAAATCGATGCTATACCTGCAATTTCTACGAAAAACGTATTCTAATTTCTAAATGCGTTACGCGAGTGCTTGATTAAGTTTTAAAATAATATAAAACTGACATCGACCATGTAATAATAATATACCTTTTTGATAGTTGAAGAAGGCTTACGGTACGCGGCGCAGTGTACCGTCGAGAAATACAAAACAACAAAACGCAAAAATAAGAAAAACCATAAAAAAACCACGTGCATCGAAAAAAAAGGGTTCAAAAATATGTAACGACATAGCGATCATACAATTCAATTGGACTAGGCTGTAAGGACACCACGGTTCGTGTTCTTCAGGCACGAATGGGTTGGGCATCGGCAACATTTCGACTAGACTCAACCAAAAAAAGAAATCAAAATCAAAACGGAAAAGAAAGAATAATATTGAAAAACAAAACAAAACAAAAATCGTGAATATAGGAAACGGTGGATAAGGACAAAATCAAAATTGAACAAATAAAATATGAGAAACAACAGTGTCATAATATTATGTAAATTACGTACTTTGGAAACTAAAATCATATTCAGTGTTAATGTAATATATATAATAGTATATTATATATGTATATAATGTACACATGCGTTTGAGTTAGTATGTATAGAATATACACTTGTTTAAGTTCTTTTTACTTTCTCAAGAGTTTGTTTTTAATAATTATTAATATAATGTGTATTTATATATTGATGTTATTTAATATATTCTTTTCTGTTTGTTAACCACGTGTATGGTATGTATATTATGTTTACCCTTTTACTAACGAGGCACCGGTTAAGAGATACTAAAATAACAGTAAAATTAACTTATTAATTAGTTATTATTAATATACATATAACATATATCATTTATTTATCCAAAATTTACCCGACCATCGGTTAAAGATTAATCGAATTACTATTATATATATATATATTTATTTATTTATATTTATTTAGAATATTTGACGATAATACTGTTAACGCATTACTCACCTCTGCACGGATCGTTCTTAACCAAAAATTCGTCGAGAGCGACCCAACCGCCGCCAACACGTACCATGACGGTCGACCTCAATATGCGGACTAGACGTAGTTTTTGACTATCACCGAACTATTTGTGGAAAATCAAAACGAAAAACGTCAATCATCACAGCACAAATCCGATAATAATTATAATTGCGTAATAATAATAATGACGCTATAAACCCCAAAATCTCCCAATACGTGTATTATACACCCCGTACCCGGTATTTTCCTTCTCCGACTTGGAACACTCTGAACTTCTGCCGACAAGTACACAGCATTACCAGCCTCTTAACCTCGTCGTGTATCTTCTCGGACTCAGTGTCGGGTTTCTTTTCCTCCCAATCGGGTCGCAACGCGGCTATGAATTCTTTCCAGTCGATCAGACCAAGTTTATCATGATCAAACATGTCAGCCACGGCGTTCATTTCCAATTTACTGGTGTCAAATTCTGTTAAAAAAATCACATATATAAGACAATATATAGCTAGGAAAAATTAATTTAGCACATTATAATAATCTCGCCCTCCAGATTCACAGCCTCGCGGGCTCCTACCATGATCCAAAAGTCAAAAATTATTGAAAAATCCAAGCCATAGTATTAAATTTTGGCCCCAAACATTATCTAAGATACATACTGTATATATTATCGATTTTTAACTCACTAGTTTTCATGATTCCGTCGATGAAGTCATCTCTCGGAATGAGACCATCATTGTTCTTGTCCATTTTCCTGAATAAGTCAGTGAGCCGGGATTTCTTGTGGTTCATGAACTTCAGGAACTTTAAACGGAAATCAAACGCAATTAAAACACAAAATCGGGGCATACAACTGTTTTTTTTTTTTATTTTAATATCTACGTACTCGTTTCCTCCACAGATCCCAAGAGAAGTTCCTCACTTTCTCGACTTCTCTCAAATAGTTCAGATGTTCCTGCAGACGACGCTGACGTTCCCATGCCATCAGCCACACGGTGTGCCATTTGTCCCAAAGCTGTCGACAACGCGAATTGCGTAACAGCGGCTCTTCCACTTTGCTACAAGAAAAATTAAAATCAAAAATATTATATCAAAACGAAAATTAATCTATGTAAAAACACGACACAAACATTCAACTAGGCATTCTACATGTTACAAAGAGTACAGAACAGAAGAGTAAAATTTGGTACATTATAATACGTATATAATATATCTTATATTATTAATATATAACATATTGTATGTAAAAGTCTAGATATTTTCTAGCTTACCTTCCTTTAGCTGGGAATCGAGGTCCAATATGTGGCAAATGATCCATGGACTTATCTCGTATGATTTGACTACCACGACTAAAAATATAAAAAATAAAACAACAAAATATTAATTATTGATGCAATTATCAAAGTCAAGAAAATCACATCAATAAAATAAAATGCATAAATATAACGCACATAGATTTATCAGTGAAATTTAAAATTTAAATTTATAACCTTGATTTATATTAATGTGTTCTTATTTTTCAGCCAACCCAAATGGTAAAAGTAAAATTAAAAATTATCAATACCAATAATGTTAATTAAAGTTTTTATTAAAAATAATTTAACTAAACAACAACATAAACATCAATATTTTCTGTTATCTTTAGAAAATGTGAAATAACAAGTAAATTTAATAAATATAATTACAATTTCAATGGATAATACTTAAAAATGTATATACATTTTGACCATTGTGAAATATGTTATTAGGAATAAATAATTCCATGAAGTATAACAATTGTTGTAACCAGTGATAGGTAAAATTAAATTAAAATAATAGTAAGCAATTAAATAGTTCCCTATGAGAGAAAGTTGATAAAAATAAAAGTATAACTATATTTAAGATACTAGAAAAACACGAATAAAATCATTAATCAATATTAATAATAATAATAAAAAAGATAAATTAAATATATATCAAAAACAATAACATATTTAATTTACTCTGCTTTATTTCTAGGTATTCAAAAAAAAATAAATAAAAATTCTGATAAAACTGATGCTTGACACAGATAAATTGAAAATAAGATGTATTGAACGGCTTAGATTGTTCTTATATTGTTTTTATGGTAAAAGAGTGATCCTAATATATGTCAGTGAGCGTTAAGAGAATCGCATTTTTCATTTAAGTGATAGGTTGGTATTTGTCGTCTGTCTCTATTAATATTAATATTTATATTTTTAATAGTTTTATTGTCATTATTTTATTTTTTTGCTCACAGAAGAATTTAAAACTGAATACCCAACAGTGGTAAACAACATGCAATAATGTGATTAATCCTATCACTAAATTCAAAAATATAATAACATCAACATTTAACCACCCACTATATAAGTATCAATAAAATTACAAAAATATGTATGTGCATTGTGAATTTTATACCAACCTTTGTCTGCGTTGATCACTTAGATCATGTGAACTGCCAGCCAAGTCCTCTCGGCTGAAAATGTGCAAAAGTGCAATCTTATAAATATTAAGCGTGCAATATTGTGTCAATATTTATATAAAGCAAACATAAAATGAAAAGATTTCTATAACACAATAAGCTCTAAGTATATAAACATGCGACTGAAAATAAACCATAAATAAGGTTTAAATATGGATTGTTTTTGTTTATTTTAAATTAAAATAATTCCATAATTATTAAATATATTAAAAATGTACATTATTAAATTCTGATATAGCAAACCTGATAGCAGAAATTTTCTTAGCTGATGGTTTTCTACCCACTGGAGCAGTAGGTTGTTTAACTTTGCACACAGTGTCAACTTCAGTTTGTCTTTTAGAGGTGCTTTCCATGAATTCGCGATGTTCTTCAATCAGTTTTTCAACCACTTCTACACTGTCGGGTAGAGGTTCAGATTCAAGATCCAACAATCTGTTTTCTAATCTAGTCAACCAGGAGAATAATTCTTCTAGCAATGAGTCCAAGTCCTGAAGGGACTGTAGGTGTTCGACTAGTCTTTGCTCACGCTACAATTACAAATTATTAATTAACAACAGTAAAAACAGTTATTAGCTAGACATGTTTTGATAAGGATGTTATTTTACCTGTTTAGCCCAAGTCCAAACTTCTTCCCACCTAGACTGAATTATGGTTATCCAATGCTTGATTACGCCAACTGCGTCTGGATGAGCCTTTTCTAAAATTCTTTGTGCTAAAGTAACAGTAGAATCTTTTTCATGTTCTTTATCAGACATTTCTTCAATGAACTTCCTATGCTCATTCAACTGGTTTCTTGTTTCTTGTTCGTTATCTGGTAATGGCCCAATGAACCTTAATTTCATCTCTGCGTCAGATAACCATTCTAACAGTAAATGTACAGATTTATGTAACTGTTCCGCCTAAAAAAATTATAAACAACAATTTGAGTTGATTAACAATCTATAATTTTTTTATCATTAAATATATTTTAATTTAATGTTTCTAATATGTATTTTTATTACTTGTCTTAAAGCATCTTCAAGTCGTTCGGTTCGTTTTTCGCATAGTTGGCTAGTGCGATTCCACAGGCCTTCTAATTCATCCAATTGATTTTGAATCACAGCTTTGTCAGCATTATTGGCCTTGGACATTAGATCTTTACCAGTCTGTCGTACAGTTTTCATTTGATCGTAACGCTTAGATAATGTTTCTTCAAATGTCTAATGAAAAATATTCACATAAATAATATACACTTAACTGAATGCAATGTTATTCATAGCATTACAATTTTAATAAAATTAAACATTAATTAAATTATTTACCTTATGCTGTTCAACTAAAGCCATTACTGTATCCAAATCTCCGTGCACTGGCCCATCATCTGTTAGTCTTTTCTCAGTTTTACGTAACCATTCCAAAAGAGCTTCCATAGCATCTTTAAACTGTCCACAGTATAACAAAGCTTCCTCCAACTTTCTCTGTCTGTCCACAGATTTAGTGCATACCAAATTCCACTTTTCTTTTAATTCATTGATCATTTTGTTCAAGGGCTGTTCATCACTCTTAGGAGCTTTTTCTTTTAATGCTTTGCCCATTCTCATAGTAGAGTCATATGTTGCTTGCTTTCCACTTAAGGCTCGCTGTACATCTCTGTGTTTGGCCAAACGTTGTTTAATACGCTCTGGATCATTACCAACACTAGCATCTTGGGTTAACTCGTCCAGGTTCTTCTCTGCAGTGGCTAACCAATCCATTAGGCTTGACCATGCTTCGTTGAACTCGCGGGCTTCTTTATAACCATGATCAAGTGCACGAGTTCTTTCAGCACTTTTTGACACAACACGTTCAAAACGATGTTGTACACTAAAAATACAAACAATAATTTAAACAAAAATTATTTGAATGAATAACATTAATATTAAATAACATTAATTTTACCTGATTAATAAGTTTTTGATGAGTATGACATCTTGTTTCTGTGAAAAGTACTTCAGATGAGTTCCTTTCTTGTCCAAATGAAGCATTATCTCCCGATGGGAGCTTACATCTTTTTGGAAAGTCTTATGGTCTTCAATCTGTGTTAAAATGGTAGCCAGAATACGAGAAACCGGTTTCAAGTTAGATAATGTTTTTTCAGCATCAGTAAGCCAATCAACAAATGCCTAATAAAAATAATAAAAAAAAAATAATTATAAAACAATATTATATTAAATATATTGTTAAATATATATATTTATCAAACATAGGTACCTGTAAAGCATTATGGAATTCGGTAGCTTCTTTAAGTGCAATTTCCAATTTGATTTTTTTATCATTAGCTCTAGCGGTCACACTATCCCATCGCTGTTTTAGGGTCTTCAAGTTTTGCTGCAGATTTCCAGAATTTGGTGATTTTTTCAAATATTCTTGTCCTTGAGCCAAAACTGTTTCCACTTTTGGTCTGTTAGATTCTAGTTCGTCATATACTTCCATGAAACGTTCCAATTGTTCACTAGCTGTTTCAGGTAAGCCACCAACTGGTTTTGATGTCGCTATTACACCATCAACTTCACCTAGCCATGATAGCAGGTCCTGTATTTCTACGGCAAACCTTTGGGCTTCTTGTAATGCATCTTCCAATTCTAATTGCCGATCTGCCGCTTTTTGTAATAAGTCTCTCCAGCTTTTATTCAGAACATTAAGTTTATCTTGAGTGGAGTTAGCTTCAGCTGATCCTTTTCCATTTTCAATCAGTTGTCGACCAGCATCATTCAAAGTGTCAACACTCGACTGATGGGCATGAATGTCATTCACCAATACTTTGAGCTTAGCAAGTTCAACTTCTAATAACTGGGAATCACCAGCAACGGGTTTCAAATCTTTGTCTAATGTTTTATTAGTGCCATCAATCCAAGCAAGAAGTTCTGCCAATGCATGATGGAATTGGCCTAATTGTAAAAGACTGTTTTCTAATTGACGCTGCCGTTCTACAATACCCTTCAATAGATTTTCCCATCTACGGTTAACTTCAGTTAATGGTTGTTTGAGAGCAGCTGCCTGTTCAACTGTAGTTCTTTCTGTTAGTTCTTGGGCTTGCCTATTATGTACAACAAATAAAATATAAGAATACGCAATATAAACTAAAATTGAAGTGTTTTCATCCAAATTAATTTATAACTATTACCTAGTAACACTTCTATAAAATAATTAAATCCATTGTAAGCCGTAGAAAAACATACAAAAGTAATTATACACAATAAATACTTAACGACCAAATACTAATGAATAATAATCATTATTTATTAATATTGTATAACTGTAATTACCTGTTCAAAGCTTCTACTTTAACCATTTGAGGATCGATATCAGATTTAAAGTTCTTAAGTTCACCTATTTGATTTTTAACAACTTTGATGTCTGTTCCCAATGGACCTAAATTGGCAAATCTGCGTTCTGCTCCATCCAAAAATTTGAGCAAATCCTAAAAATAATTTATATTAATTACAATTCATATTAAAAATTGTAATAATTAGTTATACTTGTAAGGTTTCATGGAATTCCATAGATTTTTCCATAGCTTGTATTAAATTTTCTTCACGTTTAGCAAACAATGCAGTTACAGTTTCCCAAGCATTATCTAAGTCTTCAATATGTTTCTTAACTTCAGGCTTATCAGGATCTCCACAAACTTTCATTAATTGTTTACCACTTGCACGGCACTGGTCTACTTCAGGTTTGGTCTGATCAATTTCTGCTTTTATTTCATTTAAAGCAGCTTTTTGTTGTTTCAATATAGCTGGTTCTACAGCTGGTGCATCTTGCGAGTGTAATGAATCTTGTAAATTTTTTAGTGTACCCATCACATTCTGTAATTCTTCCCAGAATCTCTCAGCTAGTATGAGGGCTTCTTCAAGACTGCGTCCACGATCATTAGTCGCTTCTTGGACTTCATTCCACAAACTGTTCAATCGATCTAATTTACGTTTTATGTCTTTGACTGCGGGATCCGAGGAATTCGGAGCCTTATTAATAACATCATTAGCTGCTCTTTTCACTGCTTGGAATGCATCAGCACGCTTATGTAAATCTTCAACAACAGCGTCATTTTCATCTTGTTGGTCACGAATTTTGGGAGGATGGGCAGATATAGGTTCAGCACCAGATACTTGTTCAGCAGTATTTTGCAATGCTCTCAACATGCCTTCCAATTTGTCACTAAATTGACTGGTTTCTTGTAATGCTTTTTCCAGAGCTTGTTGTCTTTGCCTAAGTTCAGATCTTAGTGCTGCATACCTGGAATTGTCACTGTCCATAATGTATTGGATTTTCATTCCCTCGTCTTCGTTACATAGTCTGATTAAAGCTTCACCAGTCTTATTAAGTTTATCCACAAGTGGTTTATGTTCGGCAATAGACTGTACAAACATTTCATTTTTATCTTGTTGCTGGGCAATAAGTTCTGGTCTCAACGCAGGCATAGCTAACATTGATACTTGTCTCTCCATATCATCTAACCAACCAGATAAATCAAAATGTGATTCTTGGAAATGTTGAGCAAGAGGTAGAGCTTGTTCAAGTATACTCAAACGTTCAGCACTTAATGATGATACATGTTCCATAACTTCACGAAGGTCTTCCATTTTTTCACGCATGAGACTTGTGTCATTGCTTTGTGTAACTTCTCGTAAAACTTTCTTAGCCATAGACAATACATCTCTACCACGACCTTTTTGACTCGATATGTCATCGTTGAGTGCCTTGTGTTCTTTAAGTTGTACACGAATAATATCCACTTCACTACTTGGAGGTTCTGCGTCTCTTAATTGGTTATCTACTTCACGGAACCAATCTAACAGGTCATCCATATCACCAATGACTTCAAGTGATCGTTGTTTAGACAAATGAATACGTTCAGCTTTTCTTTGAATTTGTTCAGCAATAGCGTCAAATCTTCGATTATCTCTTGTAACAAGGCCTTCAATTGTTGAAGCACCTTCACCAGGAGACATTTGACATAATTGTGGTCCTATTTGATTAATGTTTTCTAAAACTGGACGGAATTCTGAAAAACAAAATAGTTTATTATTATTTAAATATATTCATTTTGTTTTAAAAAAAAAGTATTATGTACTGCAATATTTCTATATACCTTGAATATCAAGTTCTAAATTATGTATGTCTTCTTCTTTGGGTTCTGCGGTTTGTAATTGTGATTCAGCTGATAACATCC
The DNA here is from genome assembly GCA_008086715.1 of Sitobion miscanthi. Lineage (NCBI taxonomy): Eukaryota > Metazoa > Arthropoda > Insecta > Hemiptera > Aphididae > Sitobion > Sitobion miscanthi. Next base: position 26,505,282 of record CM017802.1, read on the forward strand.
AATCACCCAAACGTTTATGAGCATTATGGAATTGCTGTACTAGTGGCAACATGCTTTCAGCATTTTTTAATAAATCAGTGCCAGCAGTGACCAAGTCATTGAAACGCCTTTGCAATACGTCTAACTTATCTTTTAATTGAATGGCTTCATCACTGGTTATGTGTTTCATAAGCTCCATGCCTGCATCCACGGTTCCATCAACATCTGACTGGTGGTTCGATATTTCTTCACATAGATCTGCAATATCTTCCATTTGTTCCACTAGTTTGTCTGTATGCACAGGTAATACTTTGTATTTGCCTAAACGTTTCTCCATGCCTTCCATCCATGCTTGCAAATCTTGATAAGTTAATACTAGATGTCTTAAACCAGCACGAGAGTCTTGTAACAATTGTCCCACTTTATCTGAGGTATTTACAAGTGTAGCATAACGATCAGCTGTTTCTTGGATACGATCTGCTACGCCAGATGCTTCATCTTCACCAACCAAAGCCATTAATGTACTAGCTACTTCGGTAAGATCATGAAACTCAGGATTCTTAGATAAAATTTCATTGTGTAATTTCTAAAACAAAAATAAATATAGATATGTTAAAGTGGGAAAATTGTTAAAAATAAAGTTATCATAATTATAAATCATAATATCTCAATAACATAAAAGTATAAATTAATTATTTAATATAAAAATAATAGAGCATAAACCTTAAACAACATAGGTACTTTAAACCAACAAATTATGTATAAAATACATATAATAATATACAATACTAAATTTTTATTTATAATAGGAATAATAATAAAATTAATTTTAAATTTTACTTACACTATGTTCTTTAATCCTCTGTTGTATTTTTTCTTCATCTGTAGGAATTAGTTCCATGTCCTTAATTTTTTTCTCGCTTTTATCCAACCATTCCAAGAGCGGTGTAATTTTCTCTAAGAACTCTTTAGCCACAACCATAGCTTTTTGTAAATCATCCATTCGTTTTGTAGCACCTCGATCCAAATTATCAAAACGTTGAGATAATTCTTTCAATTGTATTTCAATTTCCTTACGTTCTCTAGGATCTACATTAGCTGCCACTTCATTGCCCATATCAAATATTGATGACAATGAATTTTGACGGTCGGCTAACATTTTCTTTAAGAACTGAAAAAATTATATTTAAGTTTATTATATTATTAATCCAATAACAATTAAAAATATATAATTATTTACCTTTTGTTCTTGTAATTGTGCTTTTACGACCTTGTAATCAGCTGAAGGTGGTTTTTGATTAGATACTAATTCTTCTGTATCAGCTAACCACTTAGCAAATCCATCCAAAGCATCTTGGAACTTGCCAGATTGTAAAAGCCCATAGTCTAAACGCCTGTCCCTCTCGTTTAATTTTTCTTTGAGTGCATTCCACTTATCATTCATTTTTTCCAAATCTTTTTCCAAAATACCAGTGTTTACACCCCTGGCAGCAGATTGTATTAATCTTTGACCTACACCATTGACTTCATTGACAGACAAAATTAGTGGCTCAATGGTGTTCTTTCTGAAAGAACCAAACTCTTGTTGTTGGAATTTAATTGCTTCCACTTCAGATCCAATTGGTTTCAAACTCTTAAATTCATCAGTTGCATGTTCTATGTCTTGAACAACATTATCGTGCTTATTTTTAAAAGCTTGTAGTCTGTCTAAAATATTTTCAAGATCAGTTTGTCTGTTTGATGCTCGTTCGTCAAGTTTGTTTAATAAACGTGTCAGTGATTCAGCTTGATCACGCATTGAAGTAGAGTCTTCCAAACGTTGGCCTAGTTCAAGCATTACTGTAACATCATCACCAGCCCTTGCAATTTTCTTGATGAATTTGTCTACTTCATCTAATTGTCCAGTAACAGTTTTAATATCTCGGCCAGGTGGCTTCAATGAGTCAAATTCAGCTTCTAAGTCATTCAAATTTTTACCCAGAGCTTTGACTTTATCTGCATATTGTGCCAATGCAGTCGAAGCTGAAAGTAATTGTGAACACCTATCGTCCAATTTACCTTCTAAATCGTCTAACCTATCCATAAGATTGTCAACATCATCTTGTAATTTTAATGAGTCACCAACACCCATTTGAACAGCTTCTGAAGCCAAGTCGCCAGCTGTTTGCCTTAGACTTACCAATGGATTTCTTAATTTTTTAGCATCTTCCCGTAATGCTTTGATTCTCTCCAACAGCTTTGGATCACGTGCCGCACCTCCAACCGAATCGTGAGAAGTTAGTTTATCTTCACAACGCTGTAATGCGTGTTCAGAATCTCTAAGGTTGTCGGAAAAGTCAGATAACTTTCTTGAAATGTCTTCTAACCATTGTGTTTTTTCCATTAATTCATTGTTCAATCTATCCCATCGAGTTTTGATGGTTGATAGTTCTTGTTTTACAAGTTCTTTATCCACATCGCAAGAAGAAAGGAATGTTTCTCCTAGGTTTTTAACATTCTCAAACTCACCAGAGTGTTTCCAAACTTCATTTCTAAAAGCAGACAATTCTCTCAATTGTTTATCCACGTCTTTTTTACTAAAGCTGTTTGGTCGAATAAGTTCTAATTTATTTTCGGCTTGAGCCAACCATGGTGTAAATGACTCTTGGGCTCTATAATATTTTCTACAATGCTCCATGCATGTTTGCAGTCTGTTATGGCGGTCTACAGCTTCTTTGCGCAGTTTGTCCCAATTCTGTTGTATTTTATCTAAATCACGTTGCAAATTACGAGATTCGTTACGTTGTCCAGTTCGTGATAACATATCACGACCCTTATTCAAAAGCATAATTACTTCATGTTCTTTATGTAATACTTCTTTGTATATTGGCTCATACTGAGAAACTTGTTGTTGTAATATATCTTTATCAGCTGATATTAATAGACGTTCTGTGAGACTGCCCAATTGATCAGACAGCCAACCAAGTGTCAAAGCACAGGTAGCTTCAAACTGTCTACCGTCCTTCAATGATCCCTCAATTTCAGCTTTTTTATTGTCCAATTTCTTTTGCAAGTTGTTATATTGACGATTAATGGCAGCTAATTTTGCTTGAATATCTGCTTTACAAGCCGGGTCATCTAATACATTACACAAATGATTTCCAGCATCTTCTAAATCAGCTAATAATGGTCTTTGGCCTTCTAATTGTCTTTCTAAGTTTTGTATTTTTCTAAGCCTCTCTTCTGGTTCTTTATCATATGAAATATCATCTAATTGATCAGAAATATTTTGCAATGCTTCAGTCAAACGAGCAAGACCTGCATCAAATTCTCGGGTGGAATCAGCTGCTGCACCAAGATTGGATGCTCTATCTTCCAATTTGCCAAGTAAATCTGACCATTTTTGTAAAATTGCTGTTAATTTATTAGAAAATCGTTGACCGTCCGGTGAGTTGGGATCTGGTAGTCTATTGAGTATGCTTTCACCAACAGATGTTAAATGAGTTAGTTGAGGTTGCTGAGTTCTAAACTCTTCTCTCAACACTTGAATTTGCTGAACTTGACTTTGTACTATTCTAGAATCTGATGATATTGGACCCAAGACATTTAACATACGCTCTTTAGATCCTAACCAGTTCGAAAGGTTGTCATGTGAGTCATGGAAATCTTTCAAGTCTTCAAGAAGTTGAATGCGATTCTTACAAATATCATTTAAGTTCTTCCAACGGCTTGTAACATTTTGAATGTCATCATGTAATCTATCAGCTCCTAGAGAAGTTGGTTTCTTTTTTAATAGATCATTTACACCAGATTTAGTACTATCTAACAAAGATTGTTTTTCATACATTTCTTCAAGTACAGCTCTAACTTGTTTTGCTGCTTTATCAGACTCTTCTTTAGTCAGAGGAATACTCTCTTTTGGTAATGATTTCTGTGTTCTATCTAAAAATTGGTTTAATATTTTCATATTTTCAACCAATTTTCTTACGTCATCTCTAATAGTATCTAATTCATTTTGTCTGTCTGATATTTTTACACCTAATAAGTTATATCTGTTATTAATTTCATTTAATTCTTGCTGCACAGGGCTGTCATCTAAACCATCTTCAATTCTGTTGTATGTGAAACTTACAACAGAACTTCTAGGAGAATCCCTAGAAGTTTTTCTTAATGAGTCCAACGAATAGCGTTTAGTAGGAGACACTGAACTACGTCTTCTCATAGAATTGGTAAGGCTAGAATCATAAAATGTAGCCCCTAGATCATTAAGTCTGTCAATAGTAATGCTGTAATCACGATGGTCCTTAGAAATTGGTTTCAGTTCATCAATTTGATTTTTAATAATATTCATATCTACAGCCACACTTTCTAATTGGTTAACTCTTTTCTCAGTGTTATTTAACCAAATTAATACTTGATCTCTCAATTTTTCGTATGCTTGAAGTTGTTCTATTTTAGCTTTAGATAATCTCTGCTTTTCTTCTAATAATTGGTTCAAATTTTTCCATTGGTTTTCCAATCCTTTAACACGATCACGTACAGGAGGAGTGTCGGTTACATCCTTATTGTTAATGAGAGTTTTTCCGTCACGTATTGTTTGGTCTAATGCTTGTCGTTGAGAGTCTCTTTGAGCAATTAAATCATCCAACTTGCTTTCAGGCATATCGTTGAAATTATCTAATGCATTTGCCAGCCATTGTTCAAGCATTGCTGCTTGACTATTAAATGATGACAATATTTGGTTTATGTCATTTAATAATTCACCTCGTTTAGCAGTTCTATCCAAAAGCTTTTCAAAACGAGTTGTAACATCTTTTAATTTGACCTCGATTTTTTTGGCAAGCCTAGGATTGCTTGAGTTGATCATTAACTCTTGTGTAGAATGTGCGACGCTGTCAACGCTTGCTCTATGTGTATCAATATCTGACTGCAACAATCTGTACTCTCGGATTTGTTCAGATAGACGATCTGTATGTAAACTTACTGGTCTCGTAATATTCCTACAAAAAATTTTATTTTATTAAGACAAGTTAATAAATTTACCAATAAATGTTAGTCATTAATAATAACTTGGATAATCACTAAAAATATTTTTAATGCAACAACAATCATTGTTGTTAAAAAAAAATTTTAATTAAAAGTAATATAATTGAGGAATTAAGGAACTATTATAATAGGTAATAGGTAAATAAAGAACTGCATGTAACAAATGGGTTGTTAGTTGAAATTAAATATTGATAAGGTGGGTTATAACTTATAACTTATAATTTAAGAGGAAGCTACCCATACGTTTGTTGTCTCCATCTTACAAACGTATAACATAGCAAAGTTTTGTTTACTTTTTCAATAGTGTGCTGTTAGTTTTGACGTTAGAGTGAATTAACATATTATCAAACATTTAGGTTTTTAGGTAGAACATTATTTATGTTTAAGCGTCGGCGATTTTTTCAATATTTTTATGTTTAAGCAACATATGAGTATGAAAATATCACAAATTAAAAATACTCATATATCACTTGAATATTAAAATATTAAATAAAAGCCGATACTAAAGCACAGATAATGTTCTTAAGTAGAAGTTTGATAATAGGTCAATTCCCTCCAATATCAAAACTTACAGCACACTATTCAAACTATTGAATGAAATTTGTTTGTGCGTAAGATGAAGACAACAAATGCATGGGTAGCGTCCTCTTAAATAATATGTAAAAAAAAACTTACTTTAATGTGGCTTCAGCATCATTTAACCAATGAAGTAATGAATCTAAAGCATCTTGCACACCATGTGATTGAACTAATGCAGTGTCCAATTGTGATAGTCGGTCAGCTAAACCATTACATAAAGATCTGTACTTATCTTCCAATTCATTAACTGGGCCTTGAATGGCCTCAATTTCTTTGATACCACTTTGGCCTTCAAGTGATCTAATTAAACCATCTGCAGCTTGTTTGACATTTTCAATAAGCCTAGCTTGTCCCAAAAATTCATTATTCAAAGTTTTTGTTCGGTTTAATTGATCTTCGAGAGCATTCGGATCGGCACCAATTGGTTCATTAATGATTTTAATAGCTCTTGGTTCAGCTTCTCGTAACCAAGCTTTAACAGTGTTCAAGGCATCCTTATATTCTCTCTGTTTAGAGTTAAGTCCACTTAATTTATCAGACAAGGCATTAGCTCGTGCTAATAAATCTCTATAATTATTAGTGACATTGATAACTGTATTTTTAATTACACTATCTTGTGATGATACTGGTTCAATATGATGAAGTCGAGATGGTAAACCAGTTCTGAAATCATTTAAACAGGTTAGATATTCTTTAGACTCGTCAATGAACTTTTGGGCTGCCATTGTGATAAAGCGGAGATCTGCTTGGTGTGAAATTACATCAGACACAAACTCCCTTGTGGATTCAGTAGATGATGTATCCGCAAGTCTATTTATATTAGCTAATGCTCGTTCTTTTTCATCAAGAGTGCGCTGAGCTCTATCCATCCATGTTGTAAATGTAGTAAGTTCAGATTTAAACTTGGACAGTTCATCTTTAGCAGAGACCAAGCGACGTAGCAGTTTATCAGTGCGTTCATTTGCATGGTCATACCGAGATTTCAGAGATTTTCCTTTCTTCTCAACATTATTTATTTCTTCTCTAGACAAGTATTCACTACCAGTGGCAATTATATGACGCACTTGATCCAAACATGTTGTAATAGGACGTAATTGTGAATCAATTTCTTCTTTAATCAGCTAAAAAATATAAGTACATAAATATTATATTGAATATAATATAAATTAATGCAGAAATTTAAAGTATCCATACTTTTAAAATGTTTATTTGATTACGTAGTTGTTCCAAACCTTCTTGAGCTATATCTTGATTTGCAATTCTGTCTTCAATTTCTCCAATCCAGTTTAAGTATTCTGACAGTGTGTCATCACACAGTTTGTACTTTTCTGCCATGGCTTGCTATAAAAATAAATTTCAATTTATGTTATAAAAACATCAATAAGAACCATAACAGTTAAAATTTAAAAAAAATTAGTGCAATTATAAATTTAGCATATTGAATATTATTTTTGATGCATATAAATTAAAAGCTTATTACATCTAAAAACTAATTTTAGTTTTCATTTGTTGTTGTTTTCATTTGTAAATCAGTTAAAATAAGCCTTTACAAAAAAAACAACATACAACATTTGTTATATTAACATCACAAAAATAATTTTGTTAGGCATAATATACAGGCAAAAAAAAACTGGTATGTATAGCTTTCAAAAATAATCTGGTTGTCCTGAAAAATAAAACACAAACACAAAAGCTATGAAAAAAGAAAATTTAAAAAAAGCTATACTCTTAGTAAATAATTAATTTAAAGTTTGTTGACAAAACAACTTATATAATTTTAAATCACAATACACCATGCATGGCATAACATTACATCATTGAAGTTACCAAGGTTATTCCCGTGGTGCTTGATTCTAGTAGTGATACAGGTAAAGATGGTACATTTCTACTCTCATTATGTATAAAATCTTCTAATTCTTCTTCCGTTATTGATTCTTGTACAAAAAACTGAGGTCTCAAACTATTAGACCGCTCAACTTTACGTTTACCACCTTTTACTTCAATTGTTTCAACAGGTGAAGAAACATATTCAATAGCTGATGGATCATATACAAAGTTACCTTCTATAGCTTCTTTCATTGTACTACCTTGATAGTGGCCAGTGGCATCTAAAATATCTTTTCTCAGTGCTTGTTTTAATGATAATGTTTTTGGCTTAGTTGGATCAACTACTACAGCAGAATCTGGATTTATAATGCGCATATCAATGCACTCTTTAAATGATACTAACTGTCAGTACTAGGTATAATAAAAACACCAGATTCAGGATCAAATAAATTTTGTTTAATTGCTTCAAATAAACTCCAACCTTCTGTTGGCAAATCAGTTCTAGGATCTTCTTTAATTTTTAAAGCGTCTAATGTTTTGGTCAATACGACTTTCAATGCACTTTTTGGTTTGAGACCATTAAGTTTTGCTAAAAGTTGTAATTCATCTTCAGCCAAATTAATTTTATCTAAGTTTCCTTGATGAACGGCGTCGAGTACAGTAATTTCTTTTTCATTTAATGTGACTTTTTTATTTAACACTTGAAATACCTCACCCCTAACCTCACTCGAATTAAGAGTTTCACTAAAATCAGCAATATGTTCTTCATTTTTTACCTTTATCCTTTCAACTGGTCCTCGTTCAGCATCCATTAATTCCTTTTGAATAGCTTCCAGCAAAGTCATTTGTGGTCCATTATCACCAACAACACACGGACCCAAAAGTTTGTTTGCTAAACCCTTGTCCACTAGTCCTTTCTCGACAGCTTGCTCAATAGTTACCCAACCAGATTTTGAATCTGGTTGAGTGGCAATACGACCAGTTCGTACATCTAATACTCGTAAACGAATTGCTTCGCCTACTGTTAAAATTTCTCCAGTCTTGGGATGAACAATTCCCGGAGCATTAATAATATCATCATCAAGTCCGGTTGCTTCTTCCATACGTCGACGCAATGAACGAATATCTGCATCACCATTAGATTCGACAGTTTGGGTAGAATGTTGATTACCCATTGCAAATGACTGATGATCTATATTTGTTGCTGTTATTGTTTCGTCTATACCATTTGTCGATACACTAGAATTTTAAAAATAAAAATACAACAGAACTTTAATCATACAACTATGAAAACATACTAAGACTATATAGTATCAAGTACTAACTCAGGAATGGTATCATATATATTGAATTCAGTTCTGAATGTGCGCAACGGCCTAGCCTCTAATGTCTTCACATATTCCTGCAACATTTATTTAGACTAATCATTTCTAATAGATAAATTGATAGGTTAAAGCCAAACCTTGGGTATCTTACAGTAATAGTATGTTGCTTAATAACTTCAAGGGAACAATAGTCTACCATTTTTAATTATTTGTAGTAAAAACTAAAAGTGCAAAATAATTGACAAGAGGAGTGTTACTGTGTAGGTGTAATCAACTATACTTAACAAAATATTTGTTTTCATACACAAGAGTATATAATTAACACAATGTATTAATAAAAATTTAAATTGACCTAAGTAAAAACAAGGTAGTATTATTTTGAAATTTACAAACGTTAATATTTTTATTTAAATATCATTGTAAGCTAACCAGACATTTATATATTTATATAACACTACAATTATTAAGTGGGAGCTAAACTTCAAAATGTATGTGTCCCAGAATAATAATGATTAGATGCAATTTGGTATTTATAGACCTATGAAATTTCAATTTTAATATTTATCATCAAATTCTATGAATGTATACTATTGTAATGCCATTCAATAAGATATAAGTAGTTGGAATCTTTTGGAATAAAAAAAATTATCTCTTTCGACTTTAATTGTGATAAATTAGATAATATTAACTTATATTTAAAATTATACATCTCTTAATTTAAAGTATAATAATTTAAATTTAGTTTATAAGGGCTTATAAATATATTGAATTCATGAATTGTTTTATTTTATAGAATCTTCATATATTTTACACAATTTAACAATCATTGAATTAAATTTAAATGTTATTTTTTATCAGTTTAAAATAAATATAATAAAAATATTTGAAGACACCCTTAATTACTATTTTAATTTAGAATCAATTGTTATTCATAATATTTTTTTAACTTGAATTTTTTTTTTGAAATCATAAATATAAAAACAATAGATATACATATAATTGGATGATAAAAAGAAATCAAATATTATATAGAAAATAGTAAATCCTAATTATAGAATCAAATTAATAAGATTTAATTAATATTGATAATGGATCCTACTTACTTAACATTCTAAAAATAATCTTACTAACCTGCAGTTCAAGATCATCAGTATTGACTGATGCTAGATTTTTCAACTGGTCAATCAGCATGTTAAGCAATGCTTGAAATCTATGGTTGAGCACGTCAAGTTCATGAGACACAGCCAATTCTCCAACACTGGGATCCATATTTTGGCCTTTATTATGATTGCTGGCATCAAGGCTTGGATGAACTTCGTCGACCAGCCACGCACAGTAATGTTGAAGTCGTAGGTCATATATCTATTTGCGGGTTAATTATACGCATAGTCTTTGTTATGGTCTGTTAAATGGTTATCACAGCAAATTTCGATTTTTATTTTATGTTAAAAGCGTCGTTACCTTAGCTTCTCGTATAAATCTGCCACCGTCCACATTGACACTCTCAATTGCTTTAGTACGTTCCTGCACCTTGTTATACAAAGCCTACGAGATGTATTTGATCAATAAATAAAAAAACCTTTGTTCTGGCCGTGAGGCTTTACTTGAATAATGTAATGCAGTATACACTTTGTTATATTAATATTTAATATTATACAATATATTAAATTATTATGTATTGTTTATTAAACGTGCAATGCAATGGTTGAGTTTAAGTAAAATAAAGTACATGACTCACCATAACATATTATATTTAATTATTTATGCCAGCTTTATATCTTTTTATACACTTACCTTAGTAGTTTCTGTAAGATCTCTTGCTTGCATTTTAAGAGGTGCAACATTATTCAATTTAACATAGCTCTCATCAATGATTTTAACTTCGGACTGGTACGAATTTTTGTATTTATTCAAAAGATCGTAAGCTGCTTCACAGCTCTTCAGTCTGTAAGAACAAAGATAGGTACAATATTATTAAAAAATTAAAGTGAACAAAAAGTCTTTAATATGATATATGGTAATTCACGTTAGTATTAGAAGATGATTTATATCTTATTTTTGCAGTTGTATAAATTAGTAATAAGTGAATTCCATTTTTTTAATAGGTAATTTATTATTTTACCTGTCGACTAATTGACTACAGACATTATTCCATCTACTTGTAATACGATTTACATCACTGTCTAGTCTATCCAAATCATGATGAGCAGTTCGCGGTAAGTGGTGTCTGGATTTTTCTGTTAAACGCCTGGTACTGTGTTTATCTTCAACCAACTGATCAATGATTGGCTGTTGAAGGACAACATTTTTTTGTAATGCTATCAGATCTTGATGCACCTTTATAGAATTATACATATAAATATATCACTGTGAACTTAAAATTTAATATTAATGAAATTAATTAATTTACTAATTTTAAAGCTGGTAATTCAGATGGCATTTCACCATAGGATGCTAATTTTATTTCAAAATCTGATATAACATTGTTTGCTTCATCTAATCCAGACAAAGTTATTTCTGCACACTTGAGTCTTTCAACATAAAGCTGAGAGAGATTCCATAACTGGTTCCATTGGTTCAAAACCTTATCATGTTTAGCTTGTAATGCTGCTGTTTTGTTTGGTATGTTTTTGAATGTAGCTTGCATGGCTTCTACATCAGGACCCAAGTTCTATAGCACAAATAAAATTATTATAATAAAATATTATTATTCTATTATATAATCTAACAAATGATGAATTAAATACCTTCAGTGACGTTTCAAAGTCTTTGTGTTGAATAACTAAATGTTCCAAAGTGTCCATATCTCTTGGTATAGGGGCACTCAATCTAGTATTTAATGTGTGTTCATATTCATCCAATGAAATTTGAATAGATTTAACTTGATCGGTAAACATTCGTGTAAGATTTTTACTGTCTTCTTCGGCTTGTGATCGCCGTTCAAATTCGTCAAATAACCTGTTGACTTCATCCATTTCTCTCTTGAGTCTTCTTAATTGAGGGTCAGCTGGATCACCTTCTCTCAACAACTTATTAGCATCTTCATTTAATGCCTTTCGAATAGCATTACGTTGATCAGCACCCATGGCCAAAAACTATAAAAAAAGAAAAAAAGGAAATAAGTTAATTCAAATTAAAAAATAAAAATAAATAAAATGTTTATTACTTGAGCCAAATCCCAACCCTTGACAACTTTGATAGTAGCAAATATCATATTTTGACGCATTCGCAATTGTTTACGTTGCCATAATGCTGTTGAACGATCATATGCTCTACGTAAACGATCTACAGAATCTAAAGCTTCTTGATCAGGAGGAGGTATTAAAAATACAACACCAGGAACATTTGAATCATCAGTTAGATTCATTCCTCTGGACACTCTCCATTTGATTCGTCCAGAATTATCATGGAGCAACCATTGAGAACCTTTTTCAACATTAATCTAAAAAAAAAAATTGTGTTAAACATTAATTATTTCATCATGTCATAATTTTTTTAACATACCCCATTTTGTTTGAAGCTACAAATTGCGTTCACTGGTATAGGTCTAGTAATTGGAAGTCTACGTTGTTTCAGTGGAACTACTTGCCTTGATCGATCTTCAAGTGTACCAATCACTTCACTGAAGTTATTTAATTCTTCTCGGAGGTCTTGCATACCTTTCAACAAACGTTCTCCATCATCCAAACTAAATTCCGATTGGCTAAAAACAGAATTTAGTAACTCGTCTCGTTTGTTTAACCAGTGTTCAGCTTCTTTGACATCAGTATAGAACTGATGATAGTAAGTGGCATGCTTTAGATGAGTTTCTAAACACAGAGTTAACTGGAGTAACCAAGTCCATTGTGTTTGCAATGCAGATATATAAGCTTCAATACACTTTGATGCAAGATGACCCTGAAGAATTAACGCTTCTCCGCGATCTTGGACCGAACTTAATTGAATCTCTCGTTTCTCAAGTTCTGACATTAAAGACTGGAAAAATAAATAATATACATTTTTATAAAACATAAAATAATAAGGGTGTATAAATTTAATCAAAACACACAACCTCAACCCCTGATCCAAATGCATGCTTAAAAATTAGTTAACAAAAATTAAAAATTAAACCTATTATATAATATTATAATAAATACTAAATATTACCTCATAGTATTGTCGAATTGATGGTATATTTAAATCTTTATCACTCCAATCACGATTTAATTCAATTTCTTCTTTCTCGTTGAGCCAAATAAGCTGATTAGTAGCTGATTGCAAGAAGTCTTGCAATGTTTCTAGATCAGATAGCCGTTTATTAGAGAAAGTAACTAATTCAGCATAAACTTTCTGCAATGTATTCAAGTGCTGTGAATACAGAGATAGCTCATCTCCATGGAAATTACTCTTAGCATTTATGCAATGCTCAACTTTAGTATGGAATTGGTCGATTATTTTATGTTCGCGCTGGTGTTGGTCCAAAAGCCCTTGGACACTAGGCAAGTCTGAACCATATTCAGCTTCCTGTAATTGTTTCTATAAACACATAAAAACAACATAAAATTAGCAAACACATAAAAAAAACCAATATTCATATGTATCCTACCAATTTGTTATTGCACCAATCAATGCATTCTTGCAATGAACGGAAATGAGTATTGGTATCAACAAGTCGAGTTTCCAGAATGGTTCGTGTTTGTTTGGTAACTGTACGCTCTTCAACAATTGGAAATGATAGAGTAGCCAAAGGAGTAAGAACTTTTGAATGCAACAAAGAACGCAAATTTACCCATCTCTGATGCAGTTTTTCCACCCTAAAAAAATATATATATATATATAAAATATAATGATTAAATGAATAAAATATAGTTTATAGTAGTACCTCTTTTGTAACTCAGGTGCCTGCACGTAACGTCCTTCTCTGAGTGCTTGTACATCAACAAACAACGATTGAATAGTATCTTCAGATAAACGCAACTCAGTCTCCAGTTGATCAGCGTTGTGTTTTGCATCCAATGGATGCAGTCTATCTGCTCGACGACCTTCTTCCACTATTCTAGTTTCCAACTCATCCAACTTTAAGTCGGTGCGCTTGGTTTCACGATGAACTTTTTCAGCTAATCTTTGTAAACGTTCAAGACGTTTTATTTCTTCCTGAATAGCAGAATCTCGATCTTGGTATGACATCATCAAACGATTCCAGGTACGGTCAATAGCATCAGCTTGTAATTCTGGTTCAATATCATTTTCACCAACAGCCTCAAAATATTTCTATAAATTATAAAATTCTATGAATGTTTCTACCAACAAAACACATGTCATATATATGTATGATTACTTGAAGTTCCTTATATAAATGGACCAGATGTTGTTTGTCACGATGGCGAGGTGGAAGCTCTTCATTACGAAACTTAGTAGAATCAGATGCTAATTTTTTCATTTCAATAAGTGTTGATGGGAAATTACGGTCGGACATTACAGATAACTTTTCACGCATCCAGCGGTTCAGTGATGAGGCAATTTCACGATATTCCCCAGAACGTTGTTGAGATTCCTACAAAAATATAAAATAAAAATAATAAATATTTAGAAAATAAAACTATTCAATTTTTACTTACAGAATCATAAAGAGGGTGTAAACGCGGAGGTTCTGGGAACACTTCGTGTAATGATGATATATAAGTAATAATCGATTTTTCATCAATTTCGTGAGTGTCAACGTCTGTAAAATAAGTATTAGAAAAATTAATTTACAAAATCTATATAAATATTATGATGCAATTATGATGATTACCTTCGGGATCCAATAATCTGGTGACTCCATATTCTCGTTCTGCGATGTAAAATGCAGACTCCAATCGCTCACGAACATTTTTACTTTTGACATTGCGCCAATCGACTAAATCCGGTCTATGGTAAGATTACAATATATATTAATTTTTACTACATATTACAAATTTTTAACTACAAAAAAATGTTATTACCTATTTCTGTGTATAATCGCGTTGAATGCCATGCCATCCCGCCAAGAAGACGTGAAGTCCGACACCCGAACACCTGGGTATTTCGATGTTGATTTGCGAGCCCATTTCAATAAAGCGTCACGCGCCGATACATTCGGTTCTTCACCAACCACAATGTCAGATATCTAAAAAAAATAATAATAATAAATAAAAATAACAATAATAATATAATCGTAAAAAATAAAATAATGAAAATATCGAAAACCGCGCCATTACAAGTCGACGCGCGTATTAAATGTCCACATAAGGTTTCTTGTCCCACCGGAGGCGGTTCGAATTACCCATATTACATTGGTGCCATATACATAAGTGTACATATAGGAATATGTATTTTTACACAGAATAATAATAATAAAAAAAATAAGACAATTATTATTAGGGTCAACAATGCGCAAGCCCGCCGACGAAAACAAAATACAATTCGGTATACGTGTTTTTTACGATTCAACCGAGCCACCAGTCTTCTCCTTAAATGGGCAGTAGGTCCGCTCTAGAGGCCGTTCACAACACATTCTCGCCCATGTCATTTATTAGTAGGACAAATTATGTGTGTTTTTATTCTTCTATTGAAATTATCATTCGAGCAAACGAACGAAAAGTAAAACAAATTTTCACTCATGAAGAAGATTTAAAGTCGAGACTTCGATCCAAAACTAAGATAGAGTAAGAGCGTACCTATGTGTGTGAGAGAGAGATGATTTATGGGTGTGTGTGTGTGTGTGATCGCATGATGTGTATGTGTGCGCGAAGAAAGAAATCAAAAATCAGGTCACCATCATTATGCGCGTTTGAAGGAAATGTACGGTATGCATAAGAAACCATCCATGCGTGCCCTGATCATAGTCATATTATTCTTCACTATTATGGCAGCGGGTACAGTGTAAAACGTAGATATTATGTATGTAGATACTATCCATGTTTGTATACATGTTAACTATGTTTCAGTCAGGTGATGTACAGTATACAACTGTATACATTACCTATAGTAGACGGTACAAGAAACAACATGTAAATATATAGCGCGAAATATTGTAGGTAGTCTTGATGATGTTTGTTTCGTTCTGTTTTTGATGCAAATCTTTACCGGCCACAATAAATAACCAAAAAAGCACGGTCAAGCTTTTATTCTTATTTCAGAGCACTTCTTCATTAACAATCGCTCCGTTCACTTCGAAACACATAGTTCGTTCACCTTATTCTTGTTTCCGGTACGTGCACTCAAACAGTCTGCATATGTGCGAGAAAATTTAAATCCAAGTATCCGAATCAGCAAATTTAACTTTTATATCGAATTTTTAAACATCAATACAATAATGATAAATGAACCCCAATACGCTAACCACTCATCTGTGTCATTTCCGATTGCATAACAACAACACAATACCCTACGATAAACGGGTATACAATAAATTAAACACACAAGTTTTACATTTTATGGACTCTTGTCGTCTATTACTAACCAAACACAAAAAATAATTATTCGTCAGTTTGTCAAAGGCGGTGGTTATCTTTTCGGTAAACAAATAAATTTGTAATTAAAAGAAATTATGTAATAATAAAATACACAGAAATAATATAATTTAGATACTTGTAAGATAATCATTAAACAAATTATGTATGAAACATGATGTGTGAAATCAAACTGATAAGCTTAATATGACGATCAAAATGTAATTTCAACCATGATTTGAATGGCTTTTAAAACATCTGGTTTAAACTTTAAATGCGAAATGTGGTTTAAGGAATGCAACACAACATTTCACACGCGTAAACTCTATACTATAATATATAAGACGGACTGTGGTGGAGGACGAAAATTGGTCCGATGCACAGAGGTGTGTGTCTGTCATTGGAAGAATGTGTAACAAGTACAATATAAGAAATCTTCTAATGAAATATTTAAAAATAAGCGTTACGGGGGTCTGGAGGTGTATCCACAAATAGAGGTTTTACTTTAAAGAGTAATAACTGAATTAGGATTTACACCGCGTCCAATATAATATATATTGTTGCTTGTATCGACACATCGTATATGTATTTATTATATTATGGTGCGTGAGCAGTGCGTGTATGTGGTTAAGTACTTTACTACTATATACATAATGTGTCGAACACAGTACAAACGTTATGTGTTGATATTGCATATGTATCTATAATTTGTAAACCACTTTCATTCGAAAACGGATCGGCTTTATCTGTGCGCATAAGAAAGCGGAAAAAGAAAAAAAAACTATTCAATGGAACAAAATAACAAAACATGTGTCCTCTACAGCGATACCGCGAAAAAATGTCAAGTTGTACGCGAATATAACTACTACTGTACGAAAAACACTCGAAATAACTTTGGACCTCCTCCTTTCGACTGCACGCGAAAAAGCCATTCGGACCGATTTCCCGCCAAACCACCGAGAGACCGTTGCGATTATTATTTAGTTTATATAGGAAAACTTTCGATCCGAAAAGACAACCCATCACGACAGGATGAGTCTGGCGAACATATTATATAGGTAACGAGACAGGTATGCATGTATGCGCGTGCTGTGCAAGATGCGCGAGACTACCTTGGCTTTCTTGGTCTTGATGACCTGATGATGTCTGGACGAGGTCCTCTTGGACTCCTCGTACGGCTGGTCGGCGACCATCATCTGGCCGGTTTTCATCATGCTCTCGGTGGCCGACACCTCGACGCCGCGCGTCAGCACGGTGGTTTTGCGCAGGACGCGCGTGGTGACCGAGTGCCTGCCGACTTCCGGCCGCCTGTCCACCTTTTGCGACTCGTGATTGGACCCGGTCACCTCAGTGGACAGGTGACGTTTCGTGTACACGGCCTGCAGGTCGCGCACGTCGTCGTCGCCTTCCCGGGTGCCCTGCATGAACAGCCGGCTACCGCCCGGGCGACCACCCGCCGCCGACGACGACGACGACGACACCTCCTTGGAGGCTTTTGTGAACCGGTACATGATGTACCGTCCGCGTTTCGATCTCTGTCGATCTCGATCTTATCCGGGTGCTCGCGTCAATCGTTCTTCGCTCGCATAGCGGCGCACGAGACGTTTCCGAAAACCGTTTACAACGACGTCCGTCAAATGCGTTGGGCGTGTGTATCGCGACGATGTATATATGTACGTAAATATAGTTTGCATACGACAAGTCCGGGACGACAGCAGCAGCAAAACCGTTACTGAGCAACGATGAACAACGATGACGACGACTGACTGCACGCGCGACACGGCCGGTGCACAAGAGATAACTGAACCGTGTTAAGCCGTCGGGGGCCGGGCCGGTGTTGCAGCAGAAAGGCAATACGTGAATGAGTAGGAGGATGAGGAGGAGCGCGCGCTCACAGGTACACAGGTACACTATACGGAGTGTTGTCGCGGCCGCGGTGTGTGTATGTGTGTGTGTAGAGGGGAACAACAACGACTACGTATGGTACCTGCCCGCAATAATAATAATAAAAAAGCGCACTTCAAGGTTATAACCACGCACACGCACCGCCACCGCACCCGGTCACCGGGGTGAAGGGGGGGCCCATTGAATAATATTGCGAGAGACGAGATACGCATACGCGAGATTTTCTTCCGCGGAGTCGGGATTTAGATACGCGGAGGTTTCATTGAAAAAACAACGATTGCCCAACGCAAGTGGCCAGGCTGCAGGACTCGTCGGCCGTATATGATTTAGGCCCCCTCGAAAAGCACCAGCAGATGGTCCACCAGAATATTATGGTATTATATTGTAGGTAACGTAATGTGTTACGATAACAACGCCCGGCGCCCACGGACGTTGAGCCCACGTTCGACCTGGCCAAAAATCTCGTCGCCGCGTTTACGGTGTGCACCACATATCCATATAAAGAGCGCACGGCCAGGTGCGTTCGGATCCTTGGGTCGCCGGGGACCTTGGGCGAACCACAGCGTAGGAGTCACCAGCCCAGCGGACGCTGGAGGAGGCCGCGGATTACATAAACACCGCACCGCTGTGCGCGCAACATACCTGCATTATAGATATTCACACACCGGTACGGGCGGAGGCGGGAAATCAGGGTTAAGACCGGATATATACTCACGGCAAAAACAGATTTTCACAATCGCCCGCGTCCTAGTGCTCTTTACCGGCTTGCATGCGCAATATGCTTACATATTAAACGTATTAAAAATATGTTTCCGGGAAATCACGACGACGTCAATATTGCAGGTACATTAAGGTATACAGTGTGCCGCGATGACAGTATATGGTGTAATGCGATGACACGAGCCGCCACCGTTATAATACACGACGACGACGACAGTATCACATAAATCATAATTGTGATTTCGTGACGTACGTTATTACGAGTAACGCCTCTATTCGTGATATGATTGGTAAAACAAAAATTGTACCGTTCCTCCGTTCGAATATGTATACTCTCATTGTCTCAAACATTTAGAACGCGCGGTGCCGTAAATACTGATACACAACTACATTGACTAAAATATAATAGTTTGACGCGTTTCGATATATTTTATTGAAAAATATGGTCGTTACGCGGTGGGCATAATTTAACCTAGTGTAAAAATACAAAAAATCGCATACGCAACTTAGATGTGCCTATGTTATAGCTATACATAAAACAATAAATTGAATTCGTTATAGTTGTTTAAAGATAAAATTATTTAAAAAAAAAAGAAGTTAATTATTATGAATTATTCATTAAAATTTACTTGATAAATATCATTTGGTGGTAATTTGTATCAAACGATGACGATAAAAAAATTATCTGTTCAGAATTATTATATTTACTACAATGTTGAAAGGAAAACTTTAATTTGTATTTATATAAAGAATAATGTATTATGCAATGCGATTAATAATTAAAAATACATACTTTTAGAAATGTTTTTACAATAAGAAGCTAAAAAAAATAGAGAAAAACAAACGTATTTATAGTATTAAATATGATACAAAACACTAAAAACAAATAGGAACCAGCTGATTTTAATAAAAAGGTGTAAGCAATTTAAATAAGTTAATAATTAATTATTTACCCTGTTTTACATACAACAATAATAGTTATAACAAGATAAAAACTTAAAACATTCTTAATAATTAATTAAAAAGGAGCGTTTGAGGTAACTGCTATTACTTAGATGCTTTTATAGTTGCCTATCTAACTCCTAATATAAAATCTCATTTCTAATAGCATTAACTCAATGAAATATGTATTTAAGCATACTAAAAAAAAGTTTTTAATCATTTTTAATACATTGTAACACAAAATTCTATTAGGGTATTACATTTTCAAGTAATATCATCATATAATGAATTAACCATTCTGAGGTCAGCTAACGTCAGCTATCTACATCAGTATGATAACATGATATTATGACTAAAATCAATTAATATTCAAATAAATAAATTAAATAAATTGCAACTTCAGTAATCAACTTGATTTTAAGGTGTATTTTGAAATTGGATATTTGAACGTTTTAAATAAAAAGAAAAGAATAATTATAAACTAATAAGAAATAACAAAATTATAATATCCAGCTTTTAAAATTTATTCTAGCTGGCAACTACTACATACTTTTAATTTAAATTGTGTATTTTTTTTTTTTGAATTGTTGAAAATGTAAAAACTAGCAATACTGATCGTGTAGGCTATAATCAACCACACGCGGTTTTCAGGTGCGCCCTGTGTTTTGTTCTATCACACGTGACCAGCATTGTGTAACAATTTATTTTTGTAATAATATGCCGTTCCGGACATAAATACCCATATCCAGCAATAAAAGTTAACGACACTAACCTGGAAATGAAGTATAATGGTCCATATGAGACCCAGCGTGAGTTTTGGATTGCCATCTACAATATCTTCGGCCCGAATATTCACGAGTTTGATCTAAACACACACATAAATGATTATAACTTTGCACTATTTGTTATTTAAGTAAAAATATTTACCTTTTTGAAACGCAAGTATTCCAGTGCCATTTGGACATTTTGTAGCATGTGAAATCTCAGTTTGCCTCTTTCTCTTGGCTGGAAATTAATTCGGTTATAATTATTACAAATAATATTTAGAGTAACTACTAAGTAACTTGTCCTTGTCAATCTATCAAATATACGATTTGCAGTGTTTACGAAAAGATAAATAATACAATATATTCATTGAAACTCAACAATAATAGGCACAATTTAATGACTTTTTACAAATTGTATTACACAATTTTCCCCAGCAAATAAAGACAAGGATGTATTTCAGGCCTTGGCGCATCACTTTATACGGAATATCAAGTTCTAAGTAGCTGCTGGCCGTAATTATCATTGTCCGGTTTGCCGGGAACACCTTTCTTGGATGTAATAGCATTTTCCTTCAATTAGGTTTTTACAACTCTGCTATATAATAGTACTAGCCTACCCCTTAAATTATCAAACACAAAAGATAACAATTAAAAGCGACAGAATTGTCGAAACCGCCCACAAAAACTATCGTGTTGAGCCACAATCAAAAGTTTTCGATTACTCAAAACATCGATTATTATGGCCTAATGATCATCTGACACGTTACAAATCCTATAGAGGCACACCCCACAAACCTTGAAAGTAATTTTTCTAATAAGTAATAACATATAAAATACTGTCCGATGCATGTAAAACTATTTTTCTTTTTCTAAAAAAAATACCATCCTACGTAAATAATTTTGTTATGCCTTGTCTATATACTTATTATATACTATTATTTATTGCTTACCAATTGATCTCCGGACAACACTTCGAGTAATGATATCAAGTTCAGACCGTCTTGCAAATCGATGAATAAGTCTCCAACATGACGGTTTGCCTGTAAAGCCAAACAATTTATTGTTAAAACTCGCATTCCATGTACGATATCTATTATTATTGAAGCGTCAATATGTTTAATAATAATAACCAATGCTACAGATCCACAATTTAATAAAATATGTAAATATATATAAAAACAATCAGAAAAACGTGATATAGACTACTAAACACTTAACACATGGAAGGCAGTGACAAACAATATAAACTTTCTACACGCACAAAATAATACAACCTACGGGTTATAATTAGTACTTCTAATTATTTTTTTTTAAAACTATCACTCAAAAGAAAATATTTGAAAACGCTCAACTTAAGTAAACTTACACAAGAACAACTAGAATTAGAACACGCCTGCAAACAAGTGTATGTCTGAAACATACAATTTGCTCATTTACTTTAAAAATAAATTACGAGAAAAATGAACGAAAATCTTTTCGATCGTGTCAAATTAAAACGTGAGTTATTATTTTTTTTTCTAAGTAATTATCCTACCTTCGAGTATTTCCAATGCTGCTTTCACATATTCAGGTTAAATGAAAAAAAAAATATACAAGAACTGATATAAGCAAATGTTAATTTCAATCCATAGATTATAATGATTTTACTAAACTTTAAAGTATATAATATTATAATATGTTACATTAATAATAAGTTTTAATTTATTACGGTTGTACCCATATAAATATTAATATAAGTATACTATAAAACCTCATAATACTCAAGGAGGTATACCTCTTAAAAAAAGTAATGCATTGCGATTTTAGATTTATTTTTTTTATTTTTTTGAAAGATAAATTTTATTTTGTTTTCGATAGCGGAAGTAATATATACCCACCATATGCCAATCCTAAAAACATAATTTTTCCAAACCAAAATATATTATTCAATATGAATAATATGATATTTAAATGTTTCCGTTTTGTGTTGGCGGATACATCATTAACTAGTACAAAAAAGTAAGTTGGCGTTGATATTTTTTAGGTACTATGTTATTTATACCTTGACCCAAAAATTATAGAATAATAAAGAAAAATAATAAGCAAATGCATACTAAAATCAAAAAAATTATAAACACTGTAGTAATTACAAATAAAATCAATTAAAAATGTTAACAAGTACCAAAACAATAGGTTGGGCATACTAAATTTATTTAACATACATTACATTTTGATTAGAAAAAAATATTTAAATATTTATTCAATGTAAAGTTTAGTTTTGTACACTTCAAATTAATAGTTAGGTGACGTAAATTTTGTTTAACAAAATGTTGTTGCATTATAATTTTATAGATTGTATGAACAACCATCCTATTGACTTAAATGTATTTTAAGTAATTTTGTTTTAGGTTAATTCATAGACGCACAAAACTCTAATCAGAGGATACAGCATAAAAAAAGCTTGATTCACTACCAACCAAAAAAATATTCTAACCGATATATATTATACCTAAATAGTATCTACTATCTAGTGCCAATTTCTATCGAAACCATTCGTTATTATTTTCATTACATTATTATCTGATGATAAAATTGGATTCAATTTTGTATATATTTTAATAATGTAATTTCTAACGGAAAATTGACTAAACCGGAAATTCAGCGAAAGCTTTCACCGTGTATCTACAAAAATTCACTAAGACTATCCTAAAAGTGTAATAATACAAGGTTTTTTTGTTCTCAAAAA
This sequence comes from Sitobion miscanthi, assembly GCA_008086715.1. Lineage (NCBI taxonomy): Eukaryota > Metazoa > Arthropoda > Insecta > Hemiptera > Aphididae > Sitobion > Sitobion miscanthi. The sequence continues at coordinate 26,528,527 of CM017802.1, forward strand.
TCTTAATTCTTAATGTATTATGAATTAATGTATTGACTTTATGTATACTAAAATTAAATATAAATAGGTACCTATTATAACAAAAAACAACTGCGGTACATATCACATATCTTAATAATTTATGAATACTAATATAAAGTATATTTTACTATTTAAGTCCGGTGAAAAAGATGACACTTCAAAGTTAAAAGTTTTCACATTTATGATTATAATTTTAATTTTACATGTAGGAACTAACAAACTTTTGTAGTTTTTAGACTTTTAAGGACATTATTTTGTTATTAGATTTTTTACCCCATTAAATGCTCTATTATATTATAATAATTAAGTCTCCTTAAACTGTTTTATAAGTTGTATTTATTATCATTTGTTATTATGCTTATACTTATAGTTTACATTTCTTTCCCTTAAGAATTTGCTCTCCCAGCACAAGATTTGCTTTTTGAAGGTGTTGCAATATTGTTAATTTATAAATATTGTTGTTTTATAAATTTACATATAATATTTTGTAAAATATGTAAATAAAATTATTGTAACAATAAAGTTATTATTATTATAATTATTTATATCCATAAATAATATACTCCACCATGCATAAATATAAGATCTAACATATTGATTTTATTTTTATTTATAAAAAGATTGCTAACTGTAAAACTAAATATTTAGTGTCTAATTTTACAAGAGTCAAATGAGAGTTAATAGTTTTAAATAATAGAAAAAATAGTGATATAACGTAAAAATATAGGTTTCACTCAAAACCGTAAATGCAACATAAACGTGAGATATATTCTTAAATGTCAGACCATTATTATTTTTAAAATATAAATATAATGATGTTTTTGAACATCAATATATTTTTATTACTTAAAAAAGTTCCAGGCTCAACTAAGCATAACAAAGTGACTAGATAATAAAAATATTTATATACACGTCAACAAGTATAAATATTCGCGTTTGTTTGTTTAGTTCAATGATAAGACTCCTTTGTGACCAAAAACTATGCAATTCATTATTCAAATAATGGGAATGTATAATATATTATATTTTGTGCTCGACAGGTGCATAATTATTAATACGTATAACGACTATATCTGGTACTATCTATAAAACTTAACTCAAAGTTTAAGAATTGTATGTTAAACAATATATTATATGTATTATAATATGTTATTAAGTATAACACTAACATTATTATATGTACTAACTACTATCCAATACCTATTTGTATTCATATTATATATTATTATAATAAATATAAATATACATATAGTAAAATATAATACATTTAAGTCCTCATGTTATATGACTTACTTTTTTCAAATGTTTGTTCACCCATTTCGTAAACGTTTTTTTCTGTATGGCATCTCTTTCATCTGAAAACAAAATATAAAAACTTTAGTTTAAAGAAAATAATATTATAGTTTATTTTTTATTGGTTAAAAACTTAAAAATATATTTTCCATATAACAGTTTACACAATAGCAAACCATTTATTATACGGCCTATATAATATCACACGTTTAGTTATAATACACGTTTCACTATGTATATAATGTTCTGCCACGTTATTATGTACATAATATTATATAAGTTTTGCAAAAAAACTTCATCTAACATGACGTACTTATTAGTTATTATAATACAAATAAATTTACATAAAACTATACAAATTGCAACATTTCAAAATATTAAATGTTTTAAATTTTAATTTCAAATATATAACAAGTAACAAAAACACTAGTCTGTGCCTCAATATTCATTAGACATGCAATACCATGTAATTACTCTATCTGAGAGCGTTCCGGCTAAACTTAATCGAATTCGCAAGAATTTATTTATCGTTTATGCATTTCGCTACGATTTTTTCTTCGACCTATTTGGAACATTTTACGTCTTTGTACAGTTTCATTCAGCACTATAGTTTATTTTAATTTTATTTATGAGCATTGTTTTCAGCGGAATACGCTGCTTAATAATTAATATAATATTAACTTGTAGTTAGTACATTATTATGTTAATTCATTTAGACGCTAAGTCAATACAAATTTCATACTTTATTGTTTATTTTTGTGACAAACCAAATTAATTATAACTGTTCCATTACATATGTCATCGTACACGCCGTGTTTAAATTGTCATTTTCAATATACATAGATATTTTTAAAACTGTAATCAATAGGTACTTTATGTAACAAATGCATCGTGCCAAAAAAAATACCAATATAATTTCAATAATTTATAATTAAAAATTAATAATTAAAAGAATGTGATGCTCGCACGTGTTGTCTCCATCTTACAAACGTACAACATAGCAAATTTTTGTTTAAAAGAACCCATTTTGTGTTGTGAGTCTTAAATTACAGTATAAATTAACCTGTCATCAAATTGTAAGGATATTATCTGTTTTCTGGTCACTTTTTTTTTTCTTGATATGAAAGAAAAAACGTTGACATAATATTATGGAAATAAGTTATAAGTATACTTATTAAAATATAAACATTTAAAAATGTTTATAACGTACTAGCTTAAAATTAAAACATCGAAAAAAGCTACGAGGTAACACAGATAATTTCATTACCTTAAAAATTTGAAAATAGGCCAATTTATACTGTAATGAAACACCATCAACACAAAATGTATTCGACTGAACTCAAATTTTCCATATTGTACGTTTGTAAGTCCGATACAACAAATGCAGACATTACGTCCTCTAATCTTAGTAATATCCTATTATCAGACAATGATGTTAAATTATGCTTGTTTATAAAATTAACTGTACAATAAAATGCAAAACGAAAAAACAAATAATTCCTCAAGAAATGTATAAATAATGGTTATATTATAAACTATCAAATTTTCAACAAAAACTTTCTGGCAAACATTTTTAAAATCAAAAATGACACATTCAGCTTAATTAACTAGAGACAATGATATGTAATAAATGGTAGCATGATACACATTTTTAGATTGGCAGACGGTCAAGTGGGTACATAAAATGGAATAATTCCAATTGAAATCATAATTTGGCTTTGGCACTACCATACCTTTAACTAATACATTTATACATCAGTATAAATCTTCAGAACCTTAAAAGTTAAAACTATATTTTGAAAAATTAAATGAACAAAAATAACAATGTATAATGTGTATACTGTATAAAAGTGCCTATATGAGTACCTACCTGTATTATGTGTTTAAACATACACACATTTTTAATCGTTTTTGCTCTAAACTACAATTAAACTTATATGCCTAATATTAAACTATAATATAATATTTTAAAATTTAAATTAAAAACCAAACATTATAAATAATATATTTTAAATACTAAACATATAGGTACAATTTTATATCATGACACTTATCGCAAAATATTTTATTTAATAACACCTATCGAAAATGTTATCTCGAAGGTTTCAGGTTCATTGGGAATAAATGAAATAAAAAAAACCACACATAGCTCTACAAAAGGTCTCTTAACGCATTAACTTTAATTAAAAATATGTAGGTATAGGTATAGGTGTAATAGGTACCTATATATAAGATTAATTTAATGGTCACATTTCAAAGAATATTTTTAGAATTTTTATAGTCGAAAAGAAAAACCATTAATTTTAATATTTAAATAAAAATGTACCGTACATGCAAAACAATATACATTTTGATGCGAAAATAATTAAAAGATTATAATATAATTGTGCTCATATGCATTCCCAATTCAGGCATGTATGTAAAATATAATGCATCATACGTTCTTGAGAAGGCACTAAAATAATAAGCGAACCTACGCAAAAAGTATGCCAAACGCAACATTGTGTATAATTAATTAATTATTAATACGTTATCATATGCAACTAAAAATAAATGCTTTTAAAACGATTGTGTAATTATTCCACACATCTTATAAAGTAACAAGAACATGGCATTTAAAATATATCATTTAAATAATCAAAAAAAGAAATTGAGATGTTTATTTAAATTATATACGTAGCTTTTATTCGAAAATAACAGTGGACGCTCAAGGGTGGTCCTATGTATATTATATAATAATTATTGTTATTATACCCGTGTATTAAACCTGTATATTTATTTTCCATCACGTTTTAACTCATTCATAATAGTAATTTAAAATAGGTACTAACCTACAAGAAAAAACAAACGTTTTATTATTTTTTGGGATAAAAGCGGAAAAGTATTATAAGATGAGTCCAAAAAGAAAAAAACCGACGCATTTTAATGATGTATTGATTTTCAGATAGTGAAACCGAACAATATGCTTAGTGCTGTTGATGTTGATAATTTATAACTAATGCCCCTTTCAGTATAATAACAAATTATTCAATACCTATAATATTATATACTTCGGTAATAAATACCGCATACAGCCGTCGCCGTAATATTGTTGTTACATAAGGCCAGTGAAGAGGCCGACTTCGGAGACGTTTTTCAAACGCATTCTCCTCTGTCGGACGCGTGTTTACGGATTTTCTAAGAAAACAATTTCACCTCGGAGAAAAACAAAAGATCCGGGGTAAGGAAAACCAACAACAGCGAAACCTCACAACCTGAGGTCGAACTCCCATTGTCGGCACTCATAGCACGATGCATATTATGCATGCAACTATAATATACAAGTGTACGATATATTTTCTAATTAAAGCAGCGGCTGTAGATCGTAATACCTGTTCATTGTACGTCATGATATTATAATATACGGAGTGATCTATTTCGCCAGCAACACTAATTAATAATTTTATCAACCAACTCGTGCGATTTCGAGAGAAAACGTTTTACACAAAAAACTTAAACAGCATTAACCTCCTATATTAGACGTACCGTAAAAGCAAAACCAAGAGTAAAACTGAAAAAATGACAAAAATTAGTGTAGCACACTGTATGAAACCAAAGTAAATGAACATAACGAAAGATCTATCGAGGTGTAGGCAAATACCGACAATATATTTAGCAATATAGGCCCCCGAGGGTGGGAGGGGGACAGTCAATCGACCTTTCCCCGTAATTGTAACATACATTACCAATTAGATAGGTAGGTACATAATATAATAAATAATATTATGATAATGTGTATTATATATTTATATTGTTGCGCTGTCGCGGGGTCACGTCATCGTCACCTCCAGCAATACTACAACCATGGGCTCTAAAAAATAAGATGGAGGTAATGTATGGAATTTGCCCCTATGGCTTTTTGGAGATCCGCTGATGGTAATATTATATTGGGTCTTAATGCTAATGAGTAATGAGTTATAATTAAATGTTAATATTATTGTAAAAATTGAATCTATAATATCATTTTGGAAAAGACTGCTAGACGTTATAACATTTTTTTTCAACAATAATAAGATTTCAATGTATGCATTGATTTCACTACAATTTAATTAAATCGTGAAAATAAACAAGTTTAAATAATAAAAATCCTATCAAAAAATACATATATCATATATTATATTATAAAGTAAATATAGTTATGCACGATATTTCTTATCGATATTATTATAAACATTGATATAGAGCTTGTCCTTCCCTCCCTTCTCACAAAAAAATGTCTGTAGACGCCTATATGGCAGCTGAACGCATTCGAGACGACTTTTATAGTGCTGCCGACGTCGTATAACATACATAATATTATTATATTACACGAGGCTTCAGCACGTACATGCGCGCGTGTGCAATGCGTGTATACATAATATAATAAAACTAATATCGCGGTTGACGTAACCGTTTACCTGGTATTTTAAGCGGCCACCAGTCACCGCGATGATTCAACGCGCCTAACTACGAACCCGGTTCGCGCGAACAGTGTATTTAATATCGTCTAATTAGCAGATCAATGAGAAGAAAAAAAAACTTGATGTAGATAGATTATATATATATATAAATAAAATGATATACTATGTCGTCAGTCGTCATAAATTTCTCTAGGTCAATATTTCAAGGCCACGACTAAAACAATGATGAATTCGGGGAATCGAACTATACAATTTTCCGCACCGGAAACTATATAGAAAGACCAAACGAAAGCAATGTGTGACTTGACTTTCATTGGAAATACATTAATTCCCATTGAATGTTTTTATTCTTTATTTTTATTTCTGTATAGGTGTGATAGAAGATTAGTGTATTCATATCCAAAACTAGAAGCAAATTACACAGCCACTCACTTGCACGCACAATAAATAAATTTGGTGTTATTCCAAATGAATAACGAGAATACTAGTTTCATAATTAAATCAAAAACTATATAGTAAATAGCAACACAAGTAGAATTGCAAAACTAAATTTTAATTTATACGATATTTAGAGTTGCTAGTCCCGAAAAAATTGTAAACTTTTTATACACAGGAATTTTTTGTTTATGTTATTGTTTTTTAATAAATATTTTATTTTGTTGATTTGTACTCCAAAGCACCATTCGTATATATGTACTTGAAAAAAATGTATGTCACACGATAGTATATTGATTAGAAATGAATGTACAATTAAATAATTAATACAGTCTACAGTCCTACAAAGCTCAGCAAATTTAAAATAATGTCTACCTTGTATTAAAATTCATTCATAATACATAATAATATGTGCTTATATTATATGGTTGTATAATAAGGACTCACACACAAATATTTATCAATAGGTATCTTAAATAATATATACTTAACAAAACTTTATATAATATCGTATAAACTATAGACTTACAGGTCTATATAATTTAACCAATATTATTATCATTGAGTTATCAATTTATAATTTATATACTACATACATTTAATTGACAATGCTATTTTATCGATTGGATGTCCATAATAATAAAGTTATTACAAATTTAAAAAATATTGTAGTTTTAATAAATATATTGCTTTAATTTTTTTTATATATAAAATTCAACAAACGCTGGCCGACGGAGGATAAAAACTTTTAGATATAAGTATATAATGTTAAAAAACCAAATTAATATTGCCATTGGTGATATTGACGAGAATATTGATTAATATTTCATAAAGTTTTGTCAAAAAATATTTAAACATACACCAAAAATATGTTTAGAAATATAAGACAATTCAGACATTCCTAATATTAATTATTACTTTTATAACTTACTAGTAGGTATAATAACATATTATGTATCATATAGTATCAATACTTAATAATAGCATACATAATCTAGTGTCAGAAGTCCTTATCAATCTTATTTTCGAAATATAAATAATACAACCACTTACCAGATAGGCGCACATAGAATATATGTATTGGTTATTAGGTATAGTTTAATATAATTGAACACATTCCCACAGTTAATTACTTATCTATCCCACTTCATCAATCAGTGGATCTTCGTAAAACATTTTGAACAATAAACTTGACTTTTATTAAGTTATTGTCCTTGACATAACAATAAATAACCTAATTTTTCTTTTCATTTATTATTTTTATTCAACAAATTGTATGGAGTATCCACTTAGAAAATATACAAATGTTGTTACCTATGCGAAATTTTATCAATAGTAGCATAATGGTGTTTTAACGAGTTGTTAATAAAAATACGTCAAATTTAAATTAATGATCTTGGGAAGATAAATAACGGTCAGTGAATGACATATATTATGTTGTCACTGCTTGCTCACAGGTATAAGGGAATACATTAATTTTAACTGTATACCGACGTTTTTGAATGCCTATAAAAGTAGATTTAAATAAGATGAAAACCGAAATTGCCAAAATTACCAAAATAGTTTATATAAAAATATTCATGATTACCATATATGCTTAAATGTCAAAAAAAAAAAAAATAGAATGTATACAAATTAAATGTTATAAATTACAATATTTTTAATAAAAAATGTAATAGTCCCATAAATCATATAACACGTTTTGAAAAAAAATATAAATTATTATTGTATAATAGAATTAACTAAGTAAAAAACATACATCAATGTTAAAAACTATAATATGTATATTTAATTTCAAATATAATGTTCTGTCAAGTAATATATATATATATATATGTACAAAGTAATATGGTTTACCTATACGGCTATCCCAGCTATTGCGATACCTATAATAATAACTAATATCTATATATAATGTTATGTATTAAAATTTGCATATCAATTTTGATTTCAATGGTTATACACATACACTATAATTTTTTAATATTATGCAAATACCTATTTAGCGTGTAATTATAGAACATAAAAATGAGTTTAAAATTTTTATTTTAAAATTAAAAACCATCCAACCTTATAATAATAAACTATATATTGAAACATTTAACAAATAAAAATAAATAAAAAACATATTTAAAAAATCATTGAAATAATATTTATTTTATATACATAAAAATGTTAAGTCAATTAATAACTTATTCATATTTATATATGAATTATAATATTATTTTTCTAATGTTTGTTTGATATATTGTTTATATTTTGACATATACTTTACCTACCATATATAAATAACATAAGACAAATTGTGTTTATAACTTCCAATTAAAAAATAATAAGGTTATTTCCATAAAGAGTAATACCTAATAATGATCTATAAACTATGTATTATATCACCACATAAAATAAGTTGAAAGCTATTATTTTATGAAAAAATTAAAAATGAATAATTATCATAACCGATCATATCAAGGCAATTGTTTTTTTATTAAAAATTGTCTAAATAATTTTTATTTGAATTGAAATAAAGGTTGAAATTAAAAACCTAACTAAAAGTAACAATATTACATATTATTATGACCTCAATAATTGCAATAAAAATTAAAAATTAACATAATAATGAACAAAATTATCGTTCATTATTTCTAACATTTAAGTTCTATAATAAATAAACCTTATTGCTTTAAGTACACATTTTTAAATATATTTAAAGTTAAAACGTTATTTAAATGTGTTAGTTTTAGATCATCAATAAGCAAGAACAAAATCAAGTGCTGTACTTGTCCTATATAGGTACTATATGGTCTATATATATTAAGGCATTAATCATTTTTAAGTATTAATTCAGGGCATCACACGTTTAATAAACCTTTACATATTTACTAGTCCTTTAAGCAGACGAGTATTTGTGTGACCTCCAGTGATTGATCCATATAGTATAAAATAATTTAGATTCCTTTATTTAACATACACTTTTAATACCGATTCATATTTGAAGTGTTTACTCATAACTATATTAGTAAAATGTTTATATTGTATTGAGAAAAATAGACTTAAGAAATGATATTTTTACTACAAAATGAACAACATATTATTCATCATATTATTTGTTTATAAAACAATGTGCGTAAAAAAACCATTTTCATCAAACAAATATTGTCGTGTTAGATTTTTATACAAACCTATAGGTGCCTACAGATTTTATATCGTAAAAATTGTATCCTTTTACAAACTCTAATCGTTGTTAAATTGCACAGATTAAAGAAAAATACATTAAATAATAAAATGTTATTCAAATGAACTTATAAAGAGTAAAGACTATATTATTATGAGCCGTTCGATAACATCTTATTTTTATACCTATCTTTTCGTGTTAAAATACCTATCATCATCGTACAAAAATGCGTGATACCTAATGTTCTTTTAATATTCCAAAGCGAAGGATGGCCTTCGAAGTGAATAATGGGTTTTGCGACATTATACTCCGAATAAAAAATTGTAGCACATACTATCTACATCTCGTTGCTAACAAAACTATAAGGAGATTAAATTTAAGAAATGCGATTCTAATTGATTATTGTTATTGAACGGCAATCGTGTGTGGTTTCTTTCATCTCTTCGTTATACTCTATAAGCAATATCATGTTACCCATCTTTGGCGCCATATAGTTTGCACGCGCATACACACATACACATGCACTCACTCATATATATATATATACACACACAACTCTCTGCAAAACATTCGATTGTTTCGCTTTTAAAATAACGCACGGAAAATGGTAGGTGTAATACAGGCTGTAAAGAGTAACCGATATCAGCGACACGCCCATGAATAATACTTAATAGGGATAATTCCACCGGCTTGACCGGTATTACGCTCAAAAACGAAAGTTATTTTAAATGGCCACGAGGTTTTCCCACAGTAAAAAAAAATATGATATATAATATAAATTATATATTATATATAAGCGGAATAGTAAAGCAATAAACAAAATTAATTTTTAATCAGCTAAAAAGTTCGTTTATTGTTCACCCCTAAATGGTGTTAGGTAACCGTTTTATTTTTTTTTATTTTTGTTAGTCTCTTAATATACTTTAGAGTATTTGACAAATTAAAATATTACTGCTTTATAAAATGAACTACATCTATATTCACATTTGTAGATACAAAAACTAAAAAAAACATTGACATGAAATTATCGTTTTTAACATAACATTCAATAATATTATATCTATAGGTATTATAAATGATAAAATATTCAACTATTTAAGGTTCTAACTGGACCTCAATAATGACCACTCTTAATAAAGACAAAAAGATTATTGACATTTATACGACTTTATGCAGTGGCGTAATCTTATGATTTTTTAAAGGGCCACCAGTGTAGGTAGTATTTTATAATAAAAAATAAAATGTATTATAGGTATGTGATAAATATATTAAAACATTCACAAAGTAATTGAGTTAAGTATTTAGTGAGATATGAAATGTATAAAGTGAAAAATGTATACATTTATGGCAAAACTTGTAAGCGTTTATACTGAAAACTTTTAGTTTAATATAGTATATCATATAAATAATTTATATTAGAATATTAATTTTTCCATATAAGAGGAAGTCAGCGTACTATTTATTTCCTCAACTCAATTCACGCGCAACATGGTAAATATAGGTTCAGCAGAACCAATATTGTGTAATTAAGCACTTGCTATTAGTGTGAGATGACCTATAATCAAACTTATAGTTTAAAACATAACAGTAATCTATTTTTGTTCGTTTAAACACATAAAATATTTTAAATCATTTTGAAAATTCCACGCAACTCAGAAAAATTGGAATATCATAAAAAAACCAACGTAAAAACGTGGATAATGTTGTTAACTTAAGGTTGGTAACTCATGCAAATAATAAAACTAACAACACAACATTGGTTCTACTAAACGCTGACGTTCATTTGTCAAGTTGCGCGTGCCATCAATTTAAATAAATCAAATAGGTAGTACGTTGATGGCTAATATCCTCCTAGGCTAAACATATATTTTAATCAAAATTATTTTTTTTTACTTTGCAGTATTCAAGACATTGGACTTGGACCTAGTAATACTGGACACCAATCAAAAATAGTAGTTTCTTAAATATTAGACGTTTAATATTTGTTTTGTTGCTGGTTCTTAATTCTGATTTTAATTTAACTTCATAATAATATTCTGATAAATAAATCACAAAATCATTTTAAAAATGATACAGTTTTTTTGGGACAGACATTGAATAATAATTAACACCTTCAAAAAAATAAGTATTTTATTTGTTAATACAATAACGGTATAATTAAAAAAAAATACTATACAGTACCTTCTGATCCTTAATTAATGTTATTAAACAAATTGCTATTAGAACAAATTAAAAAAAACAAAACGTTTAGGTACGTTAAAATAATTCGAATAAACAATGAACAATTCATAATAATATGCGTATCACATTTTTTCATAAAATTTAGTGATAACATCATTTAGAATTATTAAAAAGTTTCACAATCGAAATTAATCCCACCAAAATAGTGAATAATAAAAAACCAATAATACCCACTTAAACTACTACTAGTCTACTTTTCTTAAGGTATAATATAATTAGTGTTTGAAATATGAAATATTTCACAAAAACGTGAAACATTGACATTTTTTTTAACACTATGTTCAGTGTTCTAAACTCTTATGTAAGAATTCAGTAGGTATACAAGATACATGTAGAATATTGTAAACCTACCTGTATCATTTAAACATTAAAATATTTAAAAATGTTGGATACCATTTTAAATGTATAATACCAAAGGTTAGGTATATAGGTACCATACAATTATGAAGGTAATTTATGACAATTATATGTAATTATAAAACTTATTTAAAAATACTGAAATATTTCAATTTTTTTAAATCTTATGAAATTTTCAAACACTAAATGTAATATAATATAATATTGTATAATATTTAGATGCATATTAATATTATACTGGTGATAATATACTATTTAAGTGCCTTCTTTAAGCACTGATACATTCCTAAAAAAATACATTTTGACAGTTTTACTATTATTTCTAAGTAGATACTTAAATATTATAATATTCAAAATTATTATTTATTATATTTTAGTATTTTACCAAAAATAATATTTTGTTATATTATGATTAATAAAAAAAACCTTTAGATGTGCGTAAAATACAAAAATAATACTATTGATAAACAATGTATACATACACAACTACATATATATTATATAACATTATACATGTGTATTAATGAGTTAATAAGATGAAAGAACTAAATATAATGCCGATAATTGAATAAACATGTTTAATATAGATAATGCTTCTTCTATTTCTAATTAAATATTTTTAAAACCTATATATATATAGATAAGTTATCTAAAAAATACCTAAAAACAAAAATTGAATACATAAAAAATTCTGCAAAAAATAAAACTTTTTCGTTATCAAAGGTCAAAATAAAGTATACTTTTTACAAAAAATATTTTTAAAAATGATATCATAATATTCAATGATTATCTATAGTTAATATTTTCAATTATACTGATAAAAATCTACTACGACTGATATTAAATTATGTTTATTTTATACAATGAATAACTACGTTTAGTGAAAATGAATTAGGTAAGTACTGCATTATAATAGTTGAACAATATATTTTTTTTATGTTTATCTATTTATTGAAGTTGTAAATATTTGATTAAAACCCTTATTGGCTTAACACAAAACTTCTGTACATTGTTCAATACAATTCTGAGTACCATAAAAAATGTAATACTCAACAATGCATAATTTTCAAACAACTAGATTACTATTCGAACACGAAATTTAGAGAAAACCAAATTATTTATTTTCAATTTGTGGCTTCAAACTTGATGCCTTGTCTAAAATGAGAAAATATAACCGAGTGAATAATTAGATAATAATAAAAAGGAATGATTCTGATCATCAAGTTGTTGAGTTTATTACGTTTATTTCCTGTCTTGGTTTTATTGTCTTGAAATAAATTGATAATATTAGGCTATAAACACGATGACCGGTCTTCGATGAGTGATTTTTTTTGGTTATTTTTATTTTGACCTATACCTTTTTAGGTGTTGTATTAGTGTACTACAACACTGATGGCGAAAACCACTGACCCTGCCCACTACATTCGCCTACTCTTATCCACACCCCGGGCTTTGTCAATCTGAATTACATAAATAAAAAGTGCAAGGAAAATTATGTTTTCCCTTAAGAATAAATAATTTATTAGATCTTATTTGAGTACAATGCCATTGCGATAGCCGCATGCCATTATTCTATAATATATTATACATATCACGTGTCAGAATAATGTCCTATTGAAAATTATAATGTGGCGTAATTTCTGGATGTGCAATTATTAAAAAATTACGAAGGCAAACGTTTTCAATAATTTATACCGATACGTTATAATTTTTCATTATTCAAATAACATTTAGTTTTTTTAAATCACTGCAAGGTTACACACTATATTTTTCATTCATAGTACTACAAATTATGTGCAATAAGTTCTGATGTACAAACTGTAAGCATAGTAAACGCAGATTATTTTTAATTGGTATTTTTAAATTAAAAATTCAATATATTTCAAATACCTAAGTATGGGAATGTATAGTTTTTTTTTTCAAAACTATGGTTGTTCATAATAAAATGTATAGGTATAATATATACATAATATATAATTTTTTTATCTTAACAGCTCATCAAGTATACCTACTCAACCTTATATAAATTATAAAAAAAAACAATACAATTAATTTCAATTTCAATAATTGTAATATAAGCATAGTTATAATTTTTAGTTGATTTTTTTAGTAACCATTCAAAAACATCATTGTTGGTACATTAATATCAGAGTTAGGGGAGTAAACTAAATGACCATATGCTATTCCATATGGTTTTATAATGGGAAAAATATATATTCATCACGTCAGGGTCTAAATATTTAAATACGCAGTTATACCGAATACAGATGGAACCATATATTATAATGGTTTATCACAAGCTATGCTGGCGTATAAGCAATATAAACATATCAATATATTTCATAATATAATATATTATATACATATATAGAGAATACTGTGGTGAAAACTCAAAATGTACTTGTTAATACAGTTATATGTCTATAAGAGTTTGTTAAAGCTGAAACAAAACACATACAATATACGCAAAGCATTGTATTTAAATTATCATAAGACGGACATATGTCGCGTATATATTGATAGGCACTGCAGTGACAGCGCCTAAACGGACATTGCAATATACCTCTATATATAATCACACTGCAGCCGTTACCCAACATCTCACGCGTTGGAATACAAAACGAACCCCACGACAGAATGTGTCGTTACCATTGTTACAATTTACAACCGATTGCGATATTAACCACGCAAGAGATGGTACCTACACGATATTACATATTCAATTACAAATAATCATTATTGCGGATTTCGAATAAAACGATAAAAAATTTTCTTCCGACGCGCGGGTGTAACGCCTACGGGCGAAAAAGAGAAATTCTGCGCGATAAGTCCAAAAAACGGAATGACAGACCCGCGCGCCGTTTTCCAGGCGTCGAGCGATTCCGCCTACAACGCGTCGTCCCACGCGCGGCATTGCGACAACAATGCACGATTTTATAATATTCGCGTAGTGCCGCGGTCGTATTGAAAGTGTCAATGTGTCATTGATATTATTATATAGGTGTATTATCGCCTATATGTATTATTATAATATTATTATACGATCGTAAACCGGCGGACTCGACGACACGACACGGACCACTGACCGGGCGGCACCGGCAGGTCGCACGGACTGCACGCCGACTATAGTACGCGTCTTGCACCGCGGGTCGTGGACACATTTCAAACGCCCGACAAGTATGTCTGCGCGCCCGGTGATTCTCACCGTCAGGCCTTGGACGGCGAGTGCGGTGCGGCGGCGCGCGCGTGGCGTGAAGAATGTGTCGCGCGAGCGGCCGCGCCGGAGGAATCGGTCGTGCGCGGCCGCTACCGGTACAGACGACAGACAGACAGACCGACCGACCGACCGGCGGCGGCGGTTCTCGCGTTCACGGTTGACCTCGTTTTCGCGCGCTGCCAAAAAAAAAACGCTACGAACCGAAATACGTCGCCTCGGTGTAGGTACCCAATACATTATATCACCAGCGATGATTCGTCACTACTATATAGATAATATAATATACCTAGCGCACGCGTATATTACGGAGATTGAATTGTTAAACACATGCGACAAACCTTTGAACTTGCTCAGGTTCTCCTCGTATCCGCGTTTCGACTTGCGTGGAGTCCCGGTTGTCGCGGTCCCGTCGCCGTTGGCCGTCGGCTCATCTGGGTCGAACCCGAGACGGTCCTTGTAGTACGACATGACGTCTCGCCGGGCAGGAGCTGCGCGTGGGTGGCAGTACTGCGGACGGCTCCTGTTTCTCGATCGCTAACGCCGCTAACGTCTTATTGCGCGACGGTCCTTCAATGAGAGGATGAGGGACGAACGGGAAAACAAAAAAAAACACACAAAATTTGAACAGCTATCGGAGTATTATTCAATGCTCGCGCTCGCCGCACGCGTTTCGTCGACCCCGGTATACGAGCCTGTCCCTAATCGCTGATGTACTGCACACAAACAAACACTCGCCGCACTGCGACTGACGGAACGCCAAAAACGATATCGCATGTAACCTGCCTACGTTAAATAATGTAATATCGTCGGGACAACGGGTCGCCGATCACTGGCCACATGCACGCGCTGCACACGCGTATGACGACATAATATATGGTACGTATGACACACGCACGTTTTGTCGCGCGCAGCGTCATGTGCGCGCGCGATCTCGCGGGGCGGCTGGCGGGCGTACGTGTGCGTTCCCCTCCAGGTGCCCCCCTCACAATAATGAAACCGGCACAGGTTTTTGCGAGCGACTCGGGTGGCGACATGAACGATGATCGAACCGGGGCGCGGGCCCCAAATGGAATTCGCGCGCGCGCGCGCGCGCCGGTCGCACACCGCGGGACGACGCACAGCGGTGGGCGGCGATGGTCCGTGGGACGCGGGATTGGCGTCCTGCACTGCTGCCGCCGCCGGTTCGCCTTAAATGGAACTGCATTACACCCGGCGACTGCCGCCGATGATTTTCCACCGGAACGGGTCATCGGCGATATTATAATGTGCACGAGAAAAAAACGGAATCGCATTCCACGGGGGGGGGGGGGGAGACGCGCCCGGAATGACGACGGTATAATATTATTACATAGGCGGACGTGGGCAGAGAGACACTCGGCGAGACTAATGTAACGCAACGTAAATTATAATATAAATATATAATATTACAAGTAGCGTTCAGCATTATAAGTCCGTTTCTTGCACGTGTACCTATTTAGTATATACCTACTCGTTTGGCAAAAACCTCGAGGCTTTGCGAACAGATTTTTCTCGCGTGCTGTGCGCCACCCGAAATAATTAACATGCCGACTATCTTCATATAGGTATAAATGTAAAATTGATATGGGTACATATTATTGTGCCGCGTGTGTGCGTTATTCGTCCGTGGGTTTTCGAGGAAATTAAAAAATACGAATTCGTACAAATACAGTGTATATACCGTGTATAGCCTCCGGCGAAGAAGATATTTATGTTGCAAATTTAATTGCTCGAGTCGTAAATCCCAATTGAAACTTGTCAAAAACAATTAATAACAACATTTTAATTAATATTTTCCCATATAGGTATAGTAATATTATAATACCTACCTACTAAATTATAGTAGTCGTGCGAACTTATAAAGACAATATTATTATTACTAATAAAGTAATAAGTAATAAAATTACACTGAAGACTGTGTAGTCCTTACGACTTCTATTTTATTAGTTATTCTACAGCAACAGCATCATAACAATTGTTTTTATAAGTATAAGCTTGAAAGATATAACCTATCTATAATTTAAATGACGTTGAACTAACTGAACTGTTATAATACAAAACTTAATGTATTGTTATAAAATTGAAATAATATAAGTTAAGGAAATGTTATTTTTAAGAACAATGGTTTTCCTCATAACAGGAAAATATATCAAACAAAACTTTCCCTACAGACTACCGTTCATTATGACGTAAGAAATGTATACGTAATATTAATTTATTTGTAAGTGTAGGTATATTAAACAAAGAAACGATTTTATTCCTAAAGGCCAAATTATTAAAGGTCGTGACTATAATACACAGGTACTCATACAAAACGCTTCCATATTCCTTATTATTTAACTACACTGTATATATATATATATATATATACTACTATTATATTAATGTATCATAATGTACAAAATAGTTCATTATTGTTTTTGTTTTTTATGTACCTATACGACCTATCTATAATAAATTTAAATAATGTATTATAATTAAAATGTAATATTTAACTAAATAATAGATTATTACATTTTCAAATAATTTTAATTTGTATATCTCAATAAAATATAGTGACTCTTAATATTTTACATTATTTGGTAAATAAGTTATCGAGCGTTAAAATCTTTTGACTACCTCATGCTAAAATTGTAGATATTTAAATTTGATGACATTTAAAAAAAGTCATTATTTTTGTTCAATAGTATGGGGTTTTTTGGACTTGTGAAAGAGTTACTTACATATTATGTACTGTTTAGTTACTTTTTAATGTATTTAGGTATGTCTTTTGGTGGATATTTGGCCAAATGTGTTTTTCGGGGAGGGGTTCGACACTATCATTAACATTAAACAGGTCTTATCAACTATTACTTCGTACATTTTGCACCCGGAATATGTATAGGTACACAAATGTATATTAAGTCTGGAAATTAATAATAAATAATAAGTACTAATAACTAATAAGTTTATATTGATATTTTAAATCTTTAAATATTAAGTGTTGATAAAACATTCAGGGGGAATTAACCACCCCAATCCCATTAAAAACCCACCTATGAGTAGGTGTAAAATGTATCAAACGTAAATAAAAATGCTAAGCAAAACCGGACCTGTGTGCATACAAATAATGTTTAAGGACATTACAAGTTCATATAAAAACAGAAAATATTTAATTACATATTTTATTTTAATGTAATAGCATATTTAATTATTACTTGGAGATATTTTAATTATTTTAAATTTTTAGTTAGGTATAAGGAGTTAAGGAGTAGTGTAACTTTGTTTTTCCTTATTTAGATTTGATGAACAGTGTAGCGAACAAGAAATCTCGTAAATTATGAATGTTTAACAATTTATGTCCAACAGGGTTAATCTCTAATTATAAATGTTTATAAAGTAATCTAGTAATTTACTAAAATAATATAAAATATGCGAAAATCAATTTAAAATATAAAATCAGTTTTAAGATTATAATATAGAAATCAGAAGATATAATAATAGGTACCATACATGGCTAATTTTAGTTGAACATTTAGATCATTTGCTCGTTTATTTTAGAATTTCGACATTAATTATGTACCTGTTATTTTTATGTACCCAATTATGTTTTGAACTCCTAGGCCCCTACACGGGTCGTCTCAATGGGACCCAGTACTCATTTGTATATGAAATTAAATTAAATTTGTTTTTAAAAAAATACATAATATATGATCTTCATAATTATTATGATGTATTTTTATTACGAGAGTCACGTTAATTTTTCTAGTACATGTTCTGCAGGCAATTTAGGGTCATTGTGCGGCTTAAAAGATTTTATGACGATGAAATAAGAATTATAAGTACTATGCATGGTATTATATTTCTTAGGATGTCATCTTAATAGAAGTCAACAAGCCATAAAATTAAAAATTACCTTCAAATTCAAGTATTCACTCGAGAAGTAGTTACATACATTATACATATTGATATCAACATCATTGAACAATAAATTATCGCTATAGGCATATACATATTACACACGTATACATACTTCCATAAATTCTTAAACACATAGATAGACTAATAAACATAATATATTATATGGTTTCATAAAAAAGATAAATGTTTTTGAGTAAGAATCAGTATTAATTTGTACAATGTCAAATTCACAACGAAATGAAATGTTAATATCCATTACATATTCCGTTTTAATATGGACTCGAATGATCCGATAATCATAAATTCATAAGTACCAACTCTATATTATATTCTTCCAACGTAAATATTATTATAGAATGAAAAATCAAGACTTAAGCACTTGAATAAATGTTACTTAATATTTGTCGTTTTTATTGACGACTTATTCAATTATTAAAGATTTAACTTGTCATTGTGTATGATAAAAACAAAAGATACCGATAATACGCACCAGATCGATTTATAAATACTTTGAAGTATAACTAATCGTATACTTTTATAAAAACATGGCTTTTAAAATGTTTTAATTACAGATCCGGCTTCGTATAAGTTAACCAAAGTACATGATGTCGTCAACTTATACAGTAATCGGATAGCAATCTGTCATTAATTCGCTTTTAGTAGACCTAGCTGTCCTCGATCCAATGGCCATTAAATTAATATAATATGAAACATTGTCAAGGTTTTAATGTAATTCAAATATTCCTAATATTTTTTTTATATAGTTCAGACAGGCTTCATCAAAATTCGTGCATCGCAAAAAAAATGTCTTTAAAATAACAAGGCCATATGTATAACAAGATTATAATAACCTTATTTTATACAACAAAATGGATATACAAATAAACAATATTTAAATAATATTTTAGAAACTTTGTAATATACTATATATTATAGTAAAATGTATAATATATTATATTGATTAATAGAAAAAAGGATTTATGGCATTTTTTACAGCAGACAGGTACGTAGGTATACGAACAAAAGACGTCAGATAACAGCAAGGTTTGTGGACTATCATAACGACAATGGTTCATATAAATATTAAGTTAAAAAAATTAAACTTAGAATATTGTTGGAATAATTATTATTATGTTTGGGTAGCCTATAGGAAACACGTTTAAATTTACAAAATTGATGTTACATTTTACCCGAAAAGGTTTTGTTTTAACAAAAAACTATCAATAATTATGAAACCAAAGTGAATATATTTATGTTTTAGTTATTAGTAAGTGAACCACGGTATATTATTATTAATAAATATAGATTTTTTTGAAATACTTTAAGGATATACAATAAAGTATAAACTATTAGTTATTACCGACACGTAAACAATAAAGGTCAACAAACTCAACATTTGCATTTTAATAATAAAACCGAACTCAATGAAACATTTACCTTAAACGAATGTTAATTAGAATCTTCAAATTAACAAGCATAATGAAATAATCAGAAAAATAATAATACAATGGTAATTATCACAATATCACGGGTTAACGGAACTATTAAAATATGTATTGCATAATATTATGGTATAACGATGTGACCGTCGTCCATCCCTCTAAGTCTAAGCACAACGTAATGACTCGACAAAAACGCATACGACGTGCATTAAATCCGCTTGGATTTGGACACGGGAAAAATAAATCACAGCCGAGTTAATATAATCGCGTAAAGAAAAATTCAATGGACATTAGATTCATAAATTGTTCGGAATGGCAGCACACGCAATGCACACCACGTACCGCAGAGGAGTTTGACGAAATCGCGTGCATAAAAAATATGCTTACGTCGTGTTTTTTAATATTTCCCCACCGCTGTTCATTGTAATATTGTCTAATGTGCAACGAAGAGTATAACGAAAACCAAATAATATCATTGTTTATGATTTAAACAGATAGTTTTTCAATAATCACGTCTAATAATTGCAATTTCAAACCCACACACACTGTATATAAGTGTGTTACGGCCGTGGGAAAATAGGATCAGGCAAATAATTTTCGGCGGGGGTGACGGCCAGCGACGGCGGCGTACGGACGCAAACAAACGCAACCGGCGGTGACTCGACCCGCGTACGAACAGTCACCCCGTTTTCACGTACGCCCACAAGAGGGTGCTCCCCCCCGAACGAGCCGAAAACGGATAGTAAACACTGCGTAAAAAGTACATGAGACGATGACGATAATAACAATAATAATAATAGTAAACACAATGCGCGCACGACGACGCCGCAGCGAAAAAAACACAATCATCGACGTCGCCGTCTTCGGTAGGTTAATTCGTGCGGTCCCGCGGTTAGGAGCGGCGTCAAACGGTCGCGCGCGACTTATACCGGCTATTATTATTATTATTATTATTATTGTAATTTATATAAATCTCGAAATTATTATTATTCATATCGTCGGAAGATCGGTTTCTTTGCACAGTTAGTATAACTGCCTGCATATATACATAACACAACACACTCGGGGGGGGGGGGGGGGGGGGGGCGAGAGACGTGACTTTGAAAAATATATATGCACTTATTCTGGGCCGCCGCCGCCGCGCACAGAGAGAACCGGTGCTCGCACAGATTCCGCTTCGGGCAGTACCGGGTTCACATGTACCGCCGCACATGCACACCTACCGCGCGGCGACCATTCACCGCCGGGACACATTGTTTTCGCGTGAGTACAATATTATAAACTTAGCGGTGTTGTACTATGCATATAGGTATACATGGTTAATGATAAATAACGATTTTTATCGCCCGTGAAAAATCGCGGCTGTCGTTTTTTCGGAATTCCCGGCGAGACCTGCCGGCCGCGGGTGCGTCAGAGCGCGAGAATTTTTTTCTATTTATGTATTCGATCACACGCGCGCAAATGCCTACCCTCGGCCGGAAAACCTGTTTCAACACGGGCGTCGGTGACGATGACGGAGCAGATGACGTTATGCTAATATTTGTACTCGTCAATCCGGTCGCCGACAGAAATGTTTTTTTTAATAAACCCGCAAACACGTTAACTAGGACTTGTGTTTGTTTTCGTTTTTACTCGCGCAAATCTAGACGTGACCGTTATCCGCGAGCTGATTTCCGCGGAAATGATGTGCGATGCGAACTGAAAAGTAAGTTTTGGCGATTTCAGTGCGCCAGGACGCCTATAATATTGTGTATAGCACAATAAACTAACGTGTGCAGACTTGTAATTTTGCAACGGGCTTGCTTTGATGAACAATCGTAATTAACACGATCACGAGTAGCTTTTGGCGAGCCGTAAATACTAAACGAGGGCGAGTGTGTCTTATTATACCAGTACGCCGTTCGCAACCGCTCGAGTCTCGGACGAAAGCGATTACGAACGTCTGCGGGGGTCCGCGTGGACGTCGAAAGCGCAGCGCAAAATATAAACAAAACGAAAAACTGCACTTACATGGTAATCGTTTCTATTTTTTTTCTACCACCTCGGCCGACGGACTGTGGAAAAATTACGACGACGAAGAATTACCACCGCCGCACGCCGAGCCGGAAACGATATCGACAGTTTTAATACCTATGTCGCTAGTAACTGCATAATGACGCGTGTGAAAAAAATTGGTTAAAAATTGAATAATAAACAAAAATCGAATACGATGTTGTAGGTGTATAATATTGTAATAATAATATATAACAATATATTATATTCTAATCTGTTGTACTCGTGTAAAATTTGATAATAATTGTTATTATTATTACACTGTATATAATATATTGTGGTGATATTGCGGTAATGCTCGCGGAATGGAAGTGTAACGGAATATTATAATAGCATCATAGTATACACAAACAAAACAAATAGGTACGACAAACGCCGAAACGACGACGCGGCACACGACTGCGGTCTACGGGTCCGCTACGGGTTACCTATAGCTACACCACGATTTAGACGGACGGACAAACGCACACGCACACAAGAAATACACGCGCGCGCCACCACCACGTTCGATACCGTAGTCCGTGGGCAATACGCACGCACACGTACACACGAACGCGCAAGTGTCGAACAGATGGAAGGAATGCGTCGTGGAGTGTGTTTGCGAGGGGGGTCATGATGAGGTGGCGACGGTGGGGGGGTCATGACGAAAAGTAACCGACGAGACGGATAATAACGTTATAATACGTGCGTGTATTATAACAATATATTATTTTATTATTATTTAATTTTTCTATTTATTTTTTGCCCAACGCAACATACATGCGCTGCCATCTGTCGATAGACCCCTGCGACTGATCAGTCGTCTGGCTATATAGGTGTTTAACGGGCACCGGTTTGCGACGCCGCACCGCCGATTACCTGTTGCTGCTCTCGGAAAACGCGCAAACCTCGGCGTTCCGTTTAGGCAACCGGACAAACGGAATTATTGCCGAACGACACCGATCTAGCGACGGTTTTCGAGATGATAATGTCATTCGATAATCGACCCGTCTTCGAATTATTAGTGTAATTAATACATATTTTCTAAAACTTCAACGTAAAATATTGACCAATTGGAAACGGATTCGCGGACACGCCACTAACGAGAAAACGAGAACCCGAACCGTCTAGCGACTGAGGAGAGCTTACTATATTTTAGTATTCATCAACCGTGGTACACGTAAACATAATATTATAATATACACAAACGACATTTTTGTGTCAAACGTGTCAACACTCGCTTTTACCGTTGTCTATCGGTGTACCTCGGACGGATTTCCCAGCCAAAAAGTTCTCACGCATCAGTGCATCATCACTAAAACGACAGTATAGCTTTCTCTGACGCTGATGCGAAAAATGTTTGATCGAAAATCGGACAGCCGCGATGGACGTGGAGAAAACGACAAATTTCCCAAGACTGCAGACCAGCGGATAACGGAAAATTTCATGATAGTTGTATAACACAAACCATATTATATGTGCGGTAATAGCGGCAATCATTTCGGTCAAGATAAGACAGCTAGTGATCGACTGCATCCGGTTAATAACTTCACATGACTTCGCCGCCAGAATAACAGACGTGTCCGGAAAATTTTGGCCGAAACCAGTATAGTTAAGTTACCAAAAAATGGTCCAAGCGTACTTTCCGAGCTATAAAGATGAACTCTGGCCGCATAATTTAAATATTATTACTATTATTCCATTACATACCTTCCTAATAATTTTTTAGGACCTAACCGAATTCTATGTCATGTTCAATTGGCATAGTATAGCAATATATAGCACAATATTAATTAACTACTTAATATATTATTATCTTATATTTCGAGACCTTATCATAAAATGGTACTAAATCTTCAGTATATCATTAGCGTAATTCTTCAGAGGTCTAAATTGTATATACATGAACATGATAAATGCCAAGATTATTTTAATGCACACATTTTTGATTATGTCATATACTTTGAATAAATGTTTTCATAAATTAGCAAGAATTTTGATCTTATACCAGTCATAATTAGGTATATAAATATAATATAAACACATAACCCCGTTTTGCGGTCACGGCGTAAGTGCATACTGCAGTATATAATGGTACCTAGTAAATAGTAATTTAATATACGTGAGTGCGTACAGTAAGTATAGCTGCTTACCACTATTATTAAGGCGCATTAATAGTTTTAATTCAAAATTGCACTCGCGTTACTGTAAAATGCATTGCTTCTAACAGTAAGTATAGGGACCTACTGTTATTAATTATTACAGACCTATGTAATGATAATCTAATCCAAACACAATCTGTTTTATCAAAGTGGACCCTATAATATACATACGCATAATGTATATTATTATATATAATTATCTTGCAATACGCCAGTTTGTTCTGATTTTCTAAGTATAGCGTATCGTTGACATTAATAAGTTGTACAAATATTATGTACTTATATCTAAACGCGATTACTACAATTACGTTTTTTACAGACGGTTACGAACAACACTTCAAAAACTCTACAATAGTTCAGTAAATTGTCTTTATCAACGAAAACTTGCGTGATATCATGTTCGTAAAAAAAACACGACAAGTGTTGAAATAAGTTCAAGAATATTTTTCGATTATCATGTTCGACAACAATCAGTACCTATACCACAAAACTTTCTGTCGTTTGACAATTGCAACTCTTTCAATCAAAGTTGAATTAAGCTCATTTAATAGTTATCCCCGAATTAGTATGATAATAAATTCTACAACAATCGATATATCACATTTAAAAAAAAAATAAAATATTCCTGTACTATTTGCAATTATTTGAATTATGTATAATGAAATATTCAAAAACTAAATAATAAACATAATAGAAGTTTTTTCTTGAATTAAATGTTATTTTAATGGTTGGTACCTACTGTATTTAGTTAACTTTTTACTGGACACCTTGTAAAATGTAATTATCACTTATTTGTTAGCTTAAAGTACATGTGTACTATATTATTATATAATTCACACTGAAAAACATCATAAAATATATTCAATATGAAAATAAATAATACATACAAATTTCTATTACTACGATGTTCATCAATCAAATGATTATGATATAATTTTAATATGAGATAGTTAATTCTCAAAAACAATTAAATAATCAAGATTAAAGTAGGTACAAAGAAATACAATTGAAATGTTCCTGATAAAAACTGTTGACATCTATAAAAGTGCCTATCTCTATCGTTTACCATACAAAAATACTAGAACCCAAAAAAGGTGTCGGCCAAATAATTGTATGTAACGCCAAACCATTATTAAAAGAACAATAGACAAAATTATCGAAAAATCAAAACAATAGTTTATTTACGTTGGTAATAAGCTCTAATCTTCTTCTTATTTAATATCATACAGAATTCTGGTAGAGAAAAAGCCACGCTTCGTTGATAGTTTAAATTATTTAATTTAAATTAATTTAAATTGTAGATAATTTCCAAAATTAAACTTTACTAAATAAAAAAAGTGGGAAGTAGGTAATCGCTGTGCTGTACATACGTACAGTTGTAAGAGTCGAGTGTACCTCACAATTGAGTAGGCACTGAAATGGATGCATATTAAATTTGGATTTAAAGATAAATCGTTGTATAGTATATACGATTAAAAACGATTCTAAACCAATACTGTAAACTTTTTGACATACAAGTTTACAAAACAATTATTTTAGTAATAATATTAAAATGTTAACAAATGTTTTTATTAATTTTCCCAATTATTTTAAAAAGTAAGAAGAACTTTCAATTTTAAATTATTGATTAACTACGTAGATCCAATTTTCTACCAAAAACCTCCATCAAAATTAATTATCAGAGCATTTTTACTCCTAAAAAAGTGTATACACATGGTAAAATCAATACATTCATCATTATCGCTCCACTCGCAATCTAAAATTAAAAACTCTTAATTATATTAATTTTCCAACTCTTTACATCGCTATTTTAACTAAGCGTATAAATACCTACAATATTTTAATATTTGTTATAAAATTTTAATTTATTAATTATTTATGAACTTTCTTTTTTTTAAAGTTTATTTCATTAACATTGAATTGTTTATATAATATTATTTTAAGTACCACAAGGCACAGGATCTTAACTGTCTTAAAAATTACAAAGCCTATAATAATTTGAAGCATAACTTATTTTTCTTTATTTTTCAATACATAATACTTAGGTATTTTAAGTATAGTTTTAAATTATAATATCCTAAACCTAAAGGCTAGTTCTTAATATAATGAACGAAACGAAAATAAGACGACATCTAATTATATTAGGTAATGCCTAGAGCCTCAGTAGTTGGTTACGCTAATAGTTCGCAACACGTTAAAATCGTTGTATATAGTTGGTATCTAATTGCAAATCGAAACAAGTTATTGATTTCATATTGAACGGCTATGTGAGTTGTTATATAGAATTTGAGGAACGGCAGCAACTATTTTTCAAGGGGCTTAATTTTGTTATAAATTAACATACTAGGATAAAAACGTATGTTCTATTTACTACAACAATTAACCGAAGATTAGTTTTACTAATTTTTGACCTTGGAGGATATATTAATCTATATTCTGTACTTATTCATTATAACTAAGCACGAAAAATAATTATAAAATTCTACCTTACAAATTATTTCATAAAAGTAATTTTCCGAGTTATTAACCGAAGAATAGATTTGAGAACAATAAGTTTTTTACGGAGACAAAAAAACATTCTAAAAATGAGTCCAAAAATCTGAATTTTTATTTATAGCAGTATTATAATGATATTATATTATAAATTATAATACATCTGTAATATAAAATGTACCTACAATGAAATCATGATATTTCAATTTAGGTTGTGATAAAACTATCGGAAGTAAGCTATTTCAATTTTCAGTCACAGGTGAATTTTGCGGCACATGCATGCAAGACTGAAAATTGACTTCCCACACGAGCCACCCTTACTATTTTTTGTCACCTCCGGAAATTGATATTATGTTAAACAAGAATGAAGTGTTCTTACCATTCTCGCCTCTCGATATCTAGATTCGACAAACTGTTTGATAGAACAGTACGGAAAGAACCCACCTAGGGTATTTGGATAGTATTTGCTATATTGGTTAGACAAAGCATATAAATGCTTTATAATATAATATAATATGATTATTAGGTATATTATTCATGTATATTTATCTGATTTGGGTAGTAAATATTGCTACTGTTAAGTATCGAGCAATTTCCATTTTTCCGATCACTGAGCGGGGAAAAATATATTTTCTGTCCACTGGACTAAAACAATAATTTTTTTTTTTATTGATCATTGAACCCGGCAACTATGGCCATTAGCTGTTTGTTTGTAGGGGAGGATATACTATTGGTATTGGTTGATTAACACGTGTATGTAGTTTTGGCAGATTTTCAAGTGGGCACCCGTAGGTATCTGCCATGCCCGGGTGGGGAATGGCGGCGCTTGTTCTCCGGACACCGTGACTTGCCCGAAGAAAAATGCCGCCTGTGAACCGAGGTTTAAACCAGCGCCGGCGTGCGTCACAACCGACGCCTTCGTCCGCTCGGCCACTCCCCTAAAACAATAATTTTCTAACGCTTAAACTATCATTAAAAGGCATGCCAAAAAATAATAAATATTCATCTTTTTTATTATTGAGGTACAGTATCTTTACTAGAATTACCATACATGTAACTATATAGCAGGGGAATTGCTGTGGAATTATTTATCACTATTTCATTATTAAAATGAAACGCAGCTATAGGTAACTAGTTCAAAAAATATTGATAATAAATAATAAATATGTACATTTATTATTACAACAATCTAGCTTAAAAGTGCGCACTAGTGAACAAAATATGGCATAAAAACATGGTTTCGTAATTCAAGTAATACGGCTTATTGAAGCGGTTTTCAGTAAAAATAACTATAATAAAAATTATAGAGGATAATTGTTTTAACAATCGTAAGAAGCCCAATTTTTGATATTTGTATTAATTAGTTAAATAGTGAATCGATAAAAAGTAAAAACAGCTGAATTAATACCAGCAAAAAATAAGATTAATTACATTTGTACTTAACAGGTCCAGCATTGTGACATGTATGTATTACAAATTTGAAATTAAAGAAGTAATTAGGAGGTAACTATAATACAATTTAATTAAATAATGATGATACCAATTATAATTTAATTTGTTATTTTTAACGCAGTAATAATAATGTATAATATTTGTACTGAGCACATAATTTTTTATCCTATACATGTATGGTCATTAAATAAATAAACATTATACACAGTTCATCCTAATAGGCATACACTATAATAAGAAAAAATATTCAAAGGATATAAAAAAATGTATTAAAAAAAAAAACCTAACATTCGAAAGTCGAAGTAGCTGATATTCCGTAGAAACCAAATACCTATAGGTACTTCGATATTATTCCTCTCGTTATTCCTAGAATGATTCAGATAACAATTTAAAAAGCTGTAATAACTACCTGTAAATAAAATGTATTTGATAATTGTTTATAAGTTATAATATTATAAGAGGTGTCGATGTAAGTCAATATAAAAATAATATAGGAAAAAATGTTTTATCTGCTATCATATATGACAGGTGAAAATACCTGTCAAATATATATTTGATATAGATAATAACTAATAACTAATAAGTCAAAATATTGTTTTTATCTAATAAACACTCCATGGTATATGTATAGATATTAAAATAAATATTAAAAACTCGTTGAACTAAACAAATATGAAATAAATACCAATAAGATATAGCTTATCTATTTATCTGAAAATTTACAGAAAAACAAGTTTAAAAGAGGAAAAAATACTATTTAAATTGTATATATTTTATAAAACTATATAGGTTTTCAAGATTATCAAATCATTTTGAAAAATTCTTTGAAATAGGGCATTTTGTATTGCATGCATACATATTTAAATTTATCAGAGCCGATCTCTGAGAGTTTTTGCTTATAAGATTAGTAAACAGTAAGCACTAAGTAGTGTATTGTAAGCTCCATTTCCCCCCCCCTTTGGAATTTCGAAACAAAATCAACTCTATCCCCTCTATAAGTGGGAGGGCCGGTGACATGGAGCTTGTATTGTACCTATATGTACTTATATAAGTGTAATTATTGGAATTTTAATCGATTACAGTTCATTAATCAAAAACTATCCGTTTAACCTACATGATGGGTTATCACTAATCGTAATCGGAACAAATTGATTACCTATTGATTAATTAGGTACATTTTCTTATTCAAATATTGCACCTAAATCATCATAAACGCGTAAAATTTATTATTTATTCTTTAAATAAATCAGACTTTATAAATCACTGAGAAGTTAGTTTTTTAAATTTGAGATTGTAACGGCCACCTAGCAGCTCTGCAGATTTAACATAGAGAGCTATCTGGTTTTAACTACTAAACTACCACATTAATAAGTTAATTTAATTTATATTAGGACTACCTAATATTACCTACTTACTGTACAAAAATGATTGAATTTTAATATTTTATAATAATATAATATTTATTCGATACTTATAATATCAACACAGTGATAATATATTTCGAGATTTAAATACAATAGAGTTGTGTTAAGACGATTTGCAAAACACGTCAATTTGCCCAAAAGTCTTCGACCTTAAATTAATTATCGTTTTAATTTATACTATCCATCATAATTTTCATTAGAAAATATTTAGACAATAGAAAGTGTCAGACCAAGGAACACAAATGATACGAGTGTACATAGATGAGCGGCCAATTCATGAACTCGAGACGAAAATAGATGTATTCCTCTCGCTGAAAGTTTAATGTCATACAGTTCGGGAAGCTGA
Organism: Sitobion miscanthi; assembly: GCA_008086715.1. Taxonomy (NCBI): domain Eukaryota; kingdom Metazoa; phylum Arthropoda; class Insecta; order Hemiptera; family Aphididae; genus Sitobion; species Sitobion miscanthi. The sequence continues at coordinate 26,558,970 of CM017802.1, forward strand.
AAACGCGACGTACCAGCAATCAGCAGCATCCACCCTATCTGGCTACTAGCCCAATGAAAAATCTTCAATACTCGATATTTGTGTATGGTTTCGTCTTTTAACGCGCACTGCAGTTATAGTAAATGTGTAGAAATTATTATTCGGATTTATACTGCGTATGTTTATATATACCTATTATAATATCATATGGTAATAGTAGCTATATAGTAAAAATGTATACGTTACTAGCGTAGGCATGGTAAAAGCGTTAAAAAAAATTAAACAATTATTATTACCGCAAGTACCTACCTACCTACCCATCTATCTAATCAATATTGCAATCAGAACTGTATAATGTATATAAGTACTTAAACACCTAACACAGTATCAACTGTGCGTTTTTCATTAAGTTACAAGTCGATCCGGTGCGATATATTACGTCCGTGTTACATCGGAATCATCGATTAACGAGCGTCATCTGCCGATTTAGTATCTTTTAACGAACTTTCAAATTGCACTGACGATTGAATGGACAATAAAATCTGGCAAACACCCATTCGGTGCTACCTACTCATGAAATATTATCGTCCGTTTATAATATATCTTTGGATTGACCAAAACGTCTCGTCACAATTACAACTCTATATATTACATCATTATATATACACCAGTATATATTATATCATTATATATACACTAGCTAAGTGCCGATAAAACTATAGACGCGTAGGGTATACCACCCACTACTTTATTTAAAAACCAGTATAGGTATATACTATATATAACACATAACACATAATATTATACATTTACGCGGCGAGAGACGTAAAAGATCGCGAGGCCGGCTCGGCGGGGCGTTTATGATTTTCGTGTCAGCCGTCAGGTATAGCGCGTATACATTACAGGTGTAGTTGATGCGATTTTAAAAAGCAGTATTAAATTCAAATCAAACAGTTTGAATAAAAAAGACCCTATGGTGAGCAGAAGGTCACACACAGAACATAACGATAACGTTCATCGCGTACCTCTTACCCGTTATTATTAATAGGATAGGTAATAAGTATAATATGTCATATTACAACCGCATTTTGCAAATATACCTATAAACCCAAATATATTTAAAAACCAGGTAGCGATACATATATTTATAAATTGTATTATTGTATTATTTATATATTGGCAGGTACAGGTTGACTTTTTAAGCATGCCCGACCAATTTTATTTTTAAATTATGCATAATAATCATTATATTATATTAGAATTCTGATTTTTAGAATTGTTCAGTGTGATAATTTTTATAGACGATATTTTTGAATAAGTACTTGGATTTTTCTCGACATCTGATAGGAGTTGTACCCATTCTGCGGCGATACTGACTTTAGTTTTTCTAATGAGAACCTATTCATGTTTTAATAAAAATTGTGAATCAGATGATTTTTCTTAAAATGTTGGCGTATTATTGTAATCGAAATTTAATCAAAAAGTTTTCGAGTTATTCTACTTTAATTAATACTAAAGATATAATAGTCCATTCAATGCTTAGTAAATGGATACAAACTAGGTCATCATAATTAAGAATGAAATATAAAATATTTATTAAGGGGCCCGGTGCTAGTTTTTCAGATTATCTGCGAATCTATAAAATTTTATATTTTAGGTAGTTGCCACCTTAAAAATAATAATTTTCCACTAATCTGCTGTCCGATGCCTATTTAGGAGGGGTTGATAGGGTGTATTGTATCGAAAAAAAATTACTTCTCAGGAATAATTCTAAGGCCTTATAGAATTAATTCACAACTAATGCCCGTATAAGGGCCTCTATTAATAATTACTAATTAGTCAAGTAAAAGTGTATACTCAGACAATTATATAATACTATAAAATACTTTTTTATATCATAATAATAATACTGCACCCAATAATTTTCTAAACAAAAGTAAACAATGTCCTTTTAAGTTTTAATAGACTATTATCATTAGTACCTACATCATATTTAAAGTAGAATAACTCAGAAACTTTTCGTTCAAATTTCGATTACAATATAGATAGGTTCGTTAAAATATTCAGAAAAGTTATCTGATTCACAATTTATATTATAATTTATAACATGTCAGTCTCATTTAAAAAACTAAAGTTTTTATCGCCACAGGATAAGTACCTAACCTACTCATTGAATGCTGTGAAAATATAAGTATTTTAAAATACCATTATTAACTACGCTTAAAAATTCCAAAAATCAGAATTTTAAACATATAAACATGGTGTAAGCATGTTTAAAAAATCAATCTGTATACCACTACACTGGTATAATTGATAGTGATGCGCGGTAACACGTCTGAATGGCTAGCCCGATCATCTCGCGCGACGAACATGATTTGCAAACATGATTTCGGAATTCCGGCCCGTCAATAAACGCTAAATATTATTATATTATGGACGAGTCGACGCAACGGGCTGCGGCAATGACGGAAACGCGGTGTTGTATTGTAGTATTATATGAATAGGATACTGATCCATTGTGCGTCGGATTTGCCGATCGAAAAAGCAATGGCGACACGATGATGGTAAATAAAATGATGCACAAATTGAACGTGGACCATTATTATACAATGCTGTTGCCGGTGTTCTCGTAACGGGACGCGACGCGCCTCCGGCTAACGGAGCCGTCCCGAAAACCAGATCCGCGCGACCCCTCGGGGCGTACGAGATCCGAAGTGGGCGCCACGAACGACGGTTAAACGGTGGCGGATGATCTGAGATCTCCACACACACGTTGTGGAACATGTCTGGCGGCGACGGACTGACGGCCGCTGTCGGACAAGGTCGAGACGGAGCGGCGTCTGCGGCAGTAGCGTTTAAAAATAATAATAATAATAATAATAAGCACGCCCACGCACAGATCGCACGTAACCTCTCGATCATTATGCCGCCCGGAAATATGCAAATTAACGCGAGCGCGCGCGTGTATCATCATTTATCACGACCGACGGCGTTGTATGTGATACGTTTTTACGCCGTCATCGTCATCGATCAATGATAAATATATGATTATTAATAATAATAATAACAATTGTAGTTCACTGGGCCAGCCGCGGACCCCTTCACGAATATCGCTTCCGATGTTATTATTATTGTTTTTACTGTGCAGCACACGTGTGCCGCGGCCACGCCACGACGGACAGACGATGATAAGACGTTATCGGCATTATAATATTGTAGGTACATAATATTATTATATTTTATAAATTGTATACAACATAAGAAAACGGTCCGCCGGCGAACCGGTCGAATGAGTTTGAAAAAAAATATAGTATAATAATAACAATAAGCGATTTTTTTCCATTCCACCCGACCGGCCTGTCAACGTACAAAAATGTTGGAGCATGAAAAAAATCGCAAACGAGTCATTGAACGTTTAATTTTTATTTTCTCTGGCTCGAGAGTCGACGACTTTTCCACCGCAGGACCTATTATACCTCCACTATAATTATAATATTGTGATGTGATCACCACAAAAAGTTTGTAATTGCATGGTGTAGTACTCACTACCACCACCACTGGTAGGGTTAATCCGTCACAAGGTCAAAAACATTTGGGCCAAGTCACAAGTCCAAAATATCAATAATAATAACAACTAAATGCCAAGAAGATAATTTATTTAACAGCTTACTGTTACCCCTTTTTATTTTATTAACACCAACACTGTAACTAATAAAATACAACTCTGTATATATTATATCATATCCAATTCAGAAAACTTTATTCTGATCACTGATCACATTGTCATAACTATAGGTATACTAAAATAATATAATATTTGAAACATTTGTACCATGCTGTATATTATCACAATGTCACATAATGCATACTTAAGTGTTAAATCACATAATTATTCTAGTGATGATAACAAAAATGAATAAGCATACATAATTATCCTAGATGTTGAGCTTAATTTAGTTGCAACAAATACTAAGATAAAAACTATTTAGCAAGTAAAAGCAATTTCCACCACATATGGAGTAAACAGAATTTAATAACATAGTTATGTGCTTTATAAATATCAGGGTTGAATGGGGTGAACAGTGCCCAAGGGTACAACTCAATTAACCTACATTATAAATTATCATCATGGATAGGATTTTATTCTATCCAACCCATTAATTATTATAATTATTTGTGTATAGCCTTATTATTGTGTATTTACCAAAGTATTTACAGCCAACTGTAAACAAAATTAATCAATACAAAAAATATATTTACTCACCGGCTATTCGGAGTACAGCCCGGTCAGCTGGGTCCAACTGGAGTATGCTGAGCGGTTTGTCTTTTGCCCAGTCCTTAAGGCTCTGGTCTGAATCAAAATCCATGACTGTCGGCTTTCAAACAACTCATCGGCCGCAAGCGGTAACCGACCCGTCTACGGCCAACACACAGTACACTTAGGTCGTCATCGGCTACAGCTTCGGGGACCGTACAGCACTCGTTGCAAAAGTCCTAAAGACCCGAGTAAATTTCAAAATGAAGAAAAAAATTTAAAAAAAAATTTTAAAAAAATCTGCAGTTAGATTAGGGGGCAACGTCAGTTATCGCACGGCACTACTATCGTTAGGTCTACCTGTCGGTGGCGAGACGACCACGTCGCGGAGAAGACACGATACTAATGCGAATTCTGTGTTTCGACGATCGCGGATGCGTAACGTCGGCGGGCGGCGCGCTGACGTACCGGCGGCGGCGGTCGAGGCGCTGGCTGCGAGGTAGTAACCGGCGGCCTGAGTGACCGTGGTAGTTAAGCAGATGGACCGGTAACCGGGGGACACAGATGCCTATTAAATCGTTGTTGGTGCGATGAAAAAAAATAAATCGCGACCAATGGGAAACGGAACCGTACGGTGCGGCGTCGATCAACGTGCTGAAAACGACGAGACGAGGTGCATGACCCGGCGAAGCGACGAGAAGAAAATATTTACGGCAAGCGCGGAGATGATAATGCCGTAAACAGACAGTGCAACTACATGAGTACACTACTACACCATGGACTAGGGGAAAACGACGCGTGGAACAGGGGAATATTAAAAAAGTAAACAGAAAAAAACGTAGCGTACCGGGGGCATACCGCGTACGCGAATAATAACAATATTCGGTACTCGAACGATTGAAACGATATTGAATCACTCGTGCCCGCCGAGCAGTGTGACCAGCGGAGCATATGCGATAACGGCGCAGCGGTTGTGATAATTGATAACGTCGTTCGGCAGTCGGCGACGCTAGCGCCGTCTGCCGGTTAGACCGGCAAGTCAGCCTGTACGTCTCTTTCAATTTTCTTTAAAAAAAACTTCAAAACGATAACCAACGGGCAACCGACGTGATTCTCGACCGTTGAATTAATTGTACTGTACAGTATTGTTGTAAAATGATTATCGTCCGTACGAAATTAAAATGCAAAAAACGCAATCTTTTCGCCAATTTGGTGTTAAAATCTCCCATGCCCAGCCGATAGGTGGCGCCGGCATCCGCGGGTCGATGACTCCCGGTCGCGTCTCCGACGTCGTTTTTCTTCCTGCCGGGCGGACAGCCTGCTTATCAGATACTGCTAAAAAAAAAAATCATTAATGAATAATATCGTATTTTTGTTGTTGTGATAATAAAGCGTTTAGCAATACATGAATAATAATAACAAACGCACGGAAAATGTTCGCCTGTGCTAACGCGGTGCTAGACTGAAACGGAAAAACGTTTTTACGACGTCACTGTGCCCGTCTGACGCTCTGAAATCGTATTTCCACCGCCCCATTTCCATAACGTCATCGCACAACCAAATATACTTCATAGTTTCCGTACAATTATTATTATTATTACCAACGCCAAAGTTTTTAAACCTCAAGTAAATTTTCGTCTTACATTATTTACAAGCAAATTAACACTCTAAGCACTTTGGTTTTCGAAAGCAATTCGTCAAACGCTGTTTGCGCCGTTTAACGTGTACCAGGTAAGTTGTTGGCCCCATGCCCGTATTTGCTCGTCTTACAAGCTACAATGTACACTGTAGTTATTGTTTTTTACTGTTGTGGTGGTCCAAGTCCAATACTCGATTTGTGTCCTTATGTCCTATATACAAATGAACATACATCTCATTCCATTAAAGTATGTATATTATTTTGTTTTAATTCTCAATATTATTGTAATTTATCTGTAGTCAAAGAATTGCGAACAAATGGTGGCGGTACTTCCTGCCTGAAAAGAACATCCTGTTGAAACATATAATTAAGGAGTCATGGAGTTTCAAGTGAGTTGATTATAGACTATTAGACATTAGTGTACCTAGATTTTTCTAGTAATCTTATTTAATAATAAGCTTTATTGAACACGGAAAGTTTACATTGTATTATCAAAAAAAAAAAAAATGTGAATGGTATTAATATCTATACCAGTTTCTCAATTAATTACAAATATTGACCTTATTAAATACATTAATATTATATATTGAATATGTTAAGTATGCAATATTTTAATTACCCATTAAGAGTATATTAAATAGAAGTGTAAGTAATTAATAATTACCATTGTTTAAATTCTAATATGTATTTACATATTATGAAAATTAAGTTTTAACCATCAAATAAATCATATTTTTCTTTATACATCATTAACATACTACTATTTAATATCGAGTATAACATCAAACCAATTATCATCTAAACCTGTTTATGTAATGTTTATGAATTCATAAAGTATTATACGCGGTAGGTAGGTAGGTAGGTACTACATTATATTATACAATAATGATTTCATTATGCTAAATTTATTGGATACTTACATTATTTAGTTAACACCAAAAAATAACTCTAAATCAAACATAAATACCATATGTAATATTATATTATAAATTAAATTTTTTTGATTTAATATATGACATCATATTTTGAACATATGTGTTCTAGAACATCTGCTAAATGTTCATTCTTCTTTTGTATCCTAATATGATTATTATTTTACCAACATAATTATTTTATACAAACCATAACCAGCTTACCTCATTTTTATTTTTATTTGTAAATACATAATATTATAGAATAACAAAGATACCTTAACTATGTCCCTCATTTTTTTTTTCAAATAATATAGTTTAATGTGTAACATAATACATTAATACCTAAATTATAATATTTACCACATTGCTTATTGTTCCATTAGGTATAATACCAATACTTTTATGGTTTTTGTAATCTACTTTATCATATGTTTTGTATTGATTTTTTACTGGACACTGGTAAATTATCTAATAAGTACGAGTTTCTTCATCGAGTATGATATAAAAAAACAAAAATTATAGAAGTAACTGTTTCATGAACAACCACAGAAATTGTATGAGAATTGTATTAAATAGGTAAAACAAATAATAATATATTATTTTAATGATTGGTATTCTAAGTTTTAATTACACCATTTTTAAGACAATTATGTTGTTAAAAATCTAAAGAGGTGGTACCCATTTTTCCCTACCACTCAATGTGTCGTGACTATCTCTTAACAATAAAAGGATTAGGTATCGACCTATTAAATATAAATACCATCTATTAAAAAAACATTTTACTAGGCACCTATTTTTTTCTTTAACTTTGAACTGTCAGCTTTACCTAAATTACTACAACATTCTTACATCATTATTCGTAAACATAATTACACAGATAATATAAAACGTTTCTGGGTTGAATAATGTTATATTTACCGTCATTTTTCACACAGACACACAGTATTAATTACAGTTAGGTTAAAAAAATTGTTATATGACCAATAAAACTGGTTTTTTCATTGCCTATGTAAGTAGACTTAAATATTAAATTGATCTTATGCATTTAATATTTAAATATATTACAATGGTTATGAGTTTTTAAAAGTTAAATTAGGTATTAAAATTGTGTTATTTATTAGTATGTTAATAATATTAACAAATATTCTTAAATATATCTCATTGAAATTTACAAATATCAGTAGGTAATATAATAACTTAGTAGTACATTTTCTCTGCAAAACAGCTTAACCTGCAAATTAAAATATATTTTATTTATTTATTTGCATATTGCCAGTTAATATAAAAGACACTACATCTTAATACTATCTTATAGTTTATAACTATAATTATATTCAAACATTTCAATTTTTACTATCATGAAATTCCTATAAATAGCTGAACTTGTTATGTATTGGTACTAATAATTCAAAAGTCTTAACAAAATCTTTTAGAACAAAAACTTAAAATAACAAACATTATTTTTTATATCATATTATATACTACTCCATAGTCTATCAGAATAACAAACAAAATTAATATACTTAAGTAGTAACAAAAATAATAAGTAGGCTAGTAGCTCAAACTGAATATGTACACTCCTCAAAAGACAGCCACATCCTAGGTAACTGCCCATCCAATAAGACAAAATATATCATGGTTATTATGTTTATAATTAGGGTTGTTGGTTTATTGTACTCTAAAACCTTAACAAAGCATTTGAAATGCCTATAGATAAATTCAGTTTGAAATACAATACAAAAGACCTATAGGCTATAATTTAAAAAAAAAAAAAAAAAAATAATATATAAAAGTTTCAAAATTGAATTTGTTGTTAACTTTCAGCGTTTGATAATAAGCTGAGAGAATTGCTGTTTGCTGTTGTATGACATATAATATGTGTATACTGTATAATATTGAGTAAATTAAAAAATGTATATGAAGTAGTTAATGTTTGGAAAACATCTACCTAATATAAATTTGGTATGGAAAATATACAAATATTGAAATACATGAAAGTGTACCCAAATGAGCTTTGCTCAAAATTATTATTTTCTCTGAGATCTTATTATGCAAATTGAGTACTTGTAAATTATACATAGAGCAATTTAGTTTTGGGTATTTACTTATTATTTTTCCAAATATATAAAAATTGAATATTAAAAGTATGAGTTTAACAAACCAATTTTAATTGTCTTGATTAAAAATTAGATACAATTAAATTTCAGATATTATGTTTTGTAATTTGGTTTTTAAAATATTTTTTTGATCATCACCTAATATTATCTACTATATAAGCTCCTTCTGGGAATTGCAAATAACTAATAGAATATTTTGTTATTTAAAATTTGAGTAGGTATTGTGCCAGATAGTGGTAGTCACGTATCTTAAATTTAGTGTACAATAAAAAAAACTAGAGAATTGAGTATACGCCGTATGAGCATCCAATAATCCAATTCCCCACCTACTTACCATCACCCTATACACCACAGTGTATACCAATGGTAATTTGTTTGACTCGTGTAATTAAATTTTATTAGTAAGCGTTATTAAAATCTAACTGATTGATAAATTGAAAAAATATTTGTTCTTTTAAAAATAATTGGCCTTTGGTACAGCTATGTTGAGCACCTAAGTTCTAAGTGTTCTGTTTCTTGACGCTATCTCCGAATACAATTATTGTAAGTTTTCGTCTTATTATTTCATCATGTTTTATCCTGCCATATTTTTGTGAACAAAAATGTTGGTAGAATTTAAATATGTTTAATAACTGTACATACATTTTTATTTAAATTCATATTTAATTTATTTACGTACCTATACATTTTGAATTAAAATAATACTCCTCCAGTCTCCCATTTTAAACAGATTTCATCGAAGGTTGAATTTAAGGAATGTCCGTACTTGATCTAGAAATTCAAAACTTATAGTAGGTATTTATTTATATTTAATAAATGTTCGTTAAAAGGTAATAAAATTCTTATATTTTTCTTAACTCGTAAAACGTGAAGCTGAAATAATTTTAAAAGTTGATCGAAGTAGTTCAATTACATAAATCGAAATGCGTGAGCATTAGTTATTAGTGTATTACACGTAATCAAAAACTTCAATTTGATCTTTATACGAGTTATGTTAATGTAAAGAGAAAAAATGTCCGGGAGTGGTTATCTAAATTGAAAAACTGGCGATAAGATAAACTAAAAAATAGAACTTGTGATAGGAATTTATTGTTTTTTATATGACTAAATTATAATACTTTATCGGTTCAATATTTTAATGTGTTTATAACGTCTTCTCATTGCGCTGAATGCCGATTAATAGCCTAATGTGTCGTCTTTGTGTAGTTTAAATACCAGATAGCACCACGAAAACCTTGAATTACTCACAATACTGTGTTTATTCAGACTGGAAGGAGTCCAAGTCCGCGCATATGGGATCTTCTCGTATTAATTTTAATCCAGCTCCAGTCACTCGTCAGTATTTACCGGTTATTAGTAAGCTGCTGCATTGGCTTACCGCGACCGGCCGTGTCTGTGCCGCCGTAAACGTATTGCGTTCGCGATTAGTGATCAAGCCCTAATTTAAAATATATTATTAATATACTACGTGTGTTTAATTTTATAACCGACGACAAAATCATAAACGATTATTAATATACATATTATTTCATTATATATTTAAATTTCGCTCGTAAATATTTAAGGAGCGATTTACATCACTATTTTATAACCCAATCGAGTTTGTGCGCAAGTAAAATGTACTTATATTTTTAGTGATTGCTGGCTATGTGTGTAACTTTAATGGGGTAAACAATTTAATAAGAATTATTTTTATTTCATTTCTTGATATTTTATCACTAATTTTATGGTTATTCAAAAGTTGTACACACAATTTAATTTAATTATATATAATTGTTTTCCCATAAAAAAAAAATAATATTTAATTGGAGGAATAGTTTAAAAATATAATTCAAATACCTATAAAAAAAAAAAGATAACTAAATTTAATTTAATGTACCTAGTAGTACTAACAAAATATATTATTCTAATGAACCATAAATATTGACACCTTTTTTAACCTTATAATGTATTTAACGATAAGTTAAAGCTATGATAATAATGTGTCACAAAACAATTTATTACATTGCCAAATTTGTACATCTCATTCCAATCAGTAGCGCATACGTTAGGTACCTACAAGTATTCGAGATATATCATCTGTGTGTACAATTCAACGATTGTGAAAGTTATTTGTGATGACGAAATTGTTCGTTTCTTTTTTATTATGGAGTTTAATGTTTTAACTATGTTAAAATTTCAATATAACTTTTTAAATTTTTACATTGCATCAAAATACAAAGTAATGTACTAATGTGTATTTGTATTATGAATGAATCAATGATTCATTGGATTATACATTTTTTTTCATATTTTTTATGATTTAAATATGCATATTGGTTACAAAATGTACAATTTTACACTATAGGTAACTATTTTACGTAAATCAGTTTAACATTTCGACTCACAGAAATAGCTGCATAAAATAAAACTAGGATAGGTATAACATAACATATTATATAGTTAAACGAAACGTTTTAGTTTATTTCATTTTTGACTGATTTAATCTCGTTACATTTTAACGGTCAGATTAAGACGTCAAGATTAATGATTTCGAAAAATTAACCATATCATACTTCCATCATGCTATTAAGACACTCCTAACCTACCAATATAAAACTATTTAGTTCACATCATATTATTTATCATTCCAGTATTCAAAACTATCAATAAGGTCTTATTAAATACTTTTTATGTCCAATAAATGTAATCTCCATTTTACTGTTCGTTATACATACTATTTGCAGTAGTTCAATTATATTAAATCGTTAATCTCACAAAGACCTTCAAATAAAAAATATATTTTGTATCCATGAATTAATAAATTGTTTAATTGTGTGTGCAACTTTTTCGGGTTAAGACAATTTTATCTATAAGTATTGAGTATAATATAATTCATGAAACGCTATCGATGAATTCCAGTCTGTAGAGAATACCTAAATACTGAATATTTCTTCGTAAAAATTATAGTTTGTACATATTATATATTCAAATTCTTAATACTATCCCGCAGGCCTGGTCATTTTGTTTTCGACAAACACTTAATTATCATTAGACTTAAACTACATTTAACAATTTAAGGTTTCCGTTAATGACTTCGAGTTCAAATTACTTTTCTTTAGTGCATATAATATATATCGAACAATTAACATACCTTTCTTGAAATCGAATAGATTTTTAATGTCTATGTATCGCTAGACGCTTAGACAAATGTGTAGTGACCATATTTAATAATATATAGTACACCTTAATACGCCTATCCTATTACACGGTACGTTAATTTAATAGTGTCGACGCTCGAGAAATCTGAAACGCAAAATAGATGAATATCTCTTGTATATTGTTCTATTGAAAATCAACAAAATATTATACTTGGATAACTTTATTAGGACAACTAACGAATAATATTTAATAATAAATGTCTGATGATAATAAGCCAATCCCACGTTTTACCTTGTTGTGCGTTGTGCGTATATATAGGTACTTACAATTTACCAGCTATATCAAGGGCATGGTAGGAATTCGTTTTTTCACAATCTCCGAGCAACTATATATATATAAAATACGTGTTGTGTGTATATAACATTTTTTCTTCTGTTATTACTGTTTATGGTTTTGATTAGGTTTTTATTCTCGAAAATAACTAGAAACTTTTGTACGCCATTTAAGGACAGTAAAGCTACGGAAGGAGTAAAAAATCACTTTTTTGGCATTGGTCCCTTTGCGGTTGACAGGTTAAACTAAATTTAGCCCGATTTATCTTATACCGCACTGCTGCACATGCGATGACACTTAAAAAAGATGTATTTACATAAATTTCGCTACCTAAGAAGGGGACAAGGAAACGAACGGTTTTATTGCCCTCCTCTAAACAAACCCCCTCGCGCGGAGTGTCGTCCGCTGTGTGTAACCTCCTCCCTACACCCAACCCGCGCCCATCTATTATAACCACAATAATAGCATTCGTTATACGTTATAAATTATTATAATAATACATCGGTACTTATGAACTTGGTGGTAATAAAACGCACGTTATTGACAACAACGGGGGTGTACAAACTTACAAAAGTCGACTTTGCGTGACGGACGGATTCTCTGCCGATTGGAAATGTCTTCGAATGCGTTTTAGTGAGATATTTTATGGGTACACACATATTATTATAATACGCTATTTACGCGTATGCGTATAATCGTTTTGTGAAAGTAAAACATATACGTTGTTGTGCTGTGGACACACGTGCCTATATAGCGCTGGGAGGTTTTTCATATAATATGTGCTTACACATATATTATTATGAAATTATTTTTATTTGAGTATTTTTTTGTTAACGAAGGTGTTAACGGGGACACACCTGCGGCCGCGGCAGCAGCAATAGTTGCTGGTCTCGTCCCGCGTTGTTGCACGCGTCGCGTCGGTTACGCGCGTAGCCGAATACCCGGCCGTACCCTAAAAAATATTATAATAATAACGAAAACCGACGCCCATTCGCGCACGCACAACATAAAAAATAATAATATCAACATATTATTATCATTTATATGTAATAATTGCGTTGCGCGCGTGTTGTGTTGTGTGAGAAAGCTACTCCAAGGGCCAAAAAAAAAAAAAACTGACTTCGTCGACGAAATAATAATAATATGTACGGCGGTAAAAAACGACGGTTCCTCCTCTGCCGCCGCCGACACAGTCGTACGCTACATCCGCCGCACGTTCTGAACGCCGACCGCACGGCGCCGGTGGTGCACTTGTGTGACTCGCCCCGCCGCCGAAGCGGCCACAATGTTGGCCGGCGCGCTTGACCGCGTGCTGCCGGGCCGCCGGTCGCCATACCTACACCGGGTGAACGTGGAACGGCGCCCCCGACTGCCGGCGCCGCCGCAGCAGCTCCGGCCGCACAGTTACCACGGCGGCGTGACGGCCGAGTGTCAACGCCGCGACGGCTTGAGGACAAGTGGACGAAAGTTGGCCGCCAAGTTTTGGTCGTCGTGCGGGTCGTCCCGGTCTTCGGCGGTGGTGGGTGGATGCGCCCCCCCGGACCCGGTGGCCGTGCGCAAACGGGCGGCCGCCACCGCCGCGGCCACGACCACCTGCAGCAACGGCGGATTCTCGAACGTTTCGCACACGTGGCGTTTCAAGCGGCTAAGGTACGACGACGACACCCGCGCCATCCATATAATAATTATCTATATGTTTTATTATTGCAGTTATGTCGTTTCGTTTTCATAATATGTTATAAATATCATTGTATTTTATGTTCTACGCACTAAATGCGTCCAATCGCGGCTACTTTATGTACGCATAATTATATAGGCACTTAAAGATAAAAATTTTACGGTAGGTATTCGCGTTACGCCATTATATTATTTTATGTCATATTATAATATTACATTATTATGTTATTATTATATATCGTCTTGCGATCGGTCGACCTCGAGAGACAAAAAAAGGTGTGTATGTGCCCGCCGTAGATCGTCGTCGTCGTCGGCGACACCCGGCCGAGTGGGCGACTTATTTTTTCCTCCGTTACCGCATGTTCGCCGAGACCTTCCCTCGATGACATATTATTATAATATGTATTATGGTTCGGCAGATGTTGGCCGTAGCCGCGAGACGTTCACGGCTCACACACGCTCGTGTACCTATACGTTATAATATGGTAAGAACCAGATCTCGGAAGTCGTGTGTGCGTGGAAAAATGAGAGAGAAAACCGGCACCGAGTTGTATGTGCGCGCGTGCGACGGGTGTTCGCCAACGAGTACGTCGTATCAGACGCCGTCCGCCGCATTGCCCTTCGCGAAATACCACTTTGGGGATCGCGTCGTTTCGTCCGGTCCATTATTATTTACGGCGACGCGGGCGTATATCGCGTCCACGCACATATTTGACTCACGTATCGTATAATATATTATATATATTATACTGCTGAAGATCTGCGCCCGACTCGTCTGTATAGATCTTTGTTCCACGTATAGGCACCTAAATAAACGCGTAGGCAACCATGAACTGCTGCGACTGCGGCTCGTCTGTCGTTTACGCGGGTTGGGACTTGGGTGGTGAATTAATTTGATCGAATCCTTTTCAGAACTTTGAAACTTTATTTCTTTATATTTATCAATAATGGATATATTATTTTGATATTAAATGGAAGAAGAAAAATAACCTTATTGATTCTTAATAATCGTAATTTAATTAGTATTGACACCATCCTCCTCCTTCTCTTACCCGTGCACCATATTCTATGTTGAATAATCCCCGGATCGTGGTGAATTTTTTAAGTAGGTAGAGAAATATATAGGTTTAAACCGCCAATTTGTCGCTTTCTTCGATTTCTATAGAATATATATATACAAATATATTATGCAAATAGGCAGCCCAATGCCCACACTATATATTATTTTTACTATAGTTTAGGTATATACCTCGCTTTATCGACACCTGCACGACAGCACGTTTTTTTTACGTTCTCTTGGCTGCACTACGGTTTGAATGATTAACGCATTTGGAATGTGAAAAAAGTTCGTTTTTCCCGTTAGTGAAGCTATTTTGTTCTAAAAAAAAATGACTAATCTCATACGTTCGACTATATATACTATTATTATTTTTTTTTTTATTAAATTCAATTAATCATATAGTTTTTATATTTTTACTATTATTATCACGCCATATTTATCTATAAATTATTATTCTCTTTGTTCGTTAAATTCGTTTGCCTAAAAAAAAAAATTCTACTAGATTACACGTTTCTATTAACTCATATGCGATTTTAAAATGCTTATCCATCACATCATTACACATCTCGTTTGCACTGTTTGCAGATTTCGGGGACGGACAAGTTAAGACGCTTCAACTATTACTTATTGGTATATTATAAAAATAAAACAAACAAGAAAATAATATTATATTATTATGTACTACATAATATCAAACTATCCGTGCTTGACCGTTTGCCAATGAATATGAACAATGTAGAAAATTAATAAATTGCCGTCTACGAATGTTTAATTGCGTAGTTGGTTCTGGTAATGTAGCCGATGTAGGTACTACATATTTTATTTTTCTATTACCACTGTATTCTATCGACAAATAATGGATAATATTATGATAATATAATCTGTAGATTATAACCGTATGATGATAATTGAAAACGTACTAATACAAAAATTAATTTGTTTGTATACTTTATAAGTACAATGTATAATGATGATACTATCATGACCATATATCACGTATAATATTATGCATAATAAACTATTTTTCGAATCTCGCGAGTAGGATGATTACTTTTCCGTGTTGTTATATCACGCATATCATACATATTATATATAGGTACACGTGTATACTTATTGGATCCCCCTCGTATGCACATCCTCTATATATATTATTGTGGACGGGAATAAATTAGGCATGTGCGTTTTCATCGCGCGCGCGTGGGATAAATCCGTTCAACATAATATAATATGTAATAATAAGCGTATAATATATAATTACGTTGACCTTTGAACTCGGTGTGTCGATGCATTGACGACAATATTAAATTCTTTAATATTATCATGCATAAATATAGGCACATATTATATAGACTATGTTGTAGTAGGTGTACGATAGTACGTTATCCAACACACTATAAACCGACCCCACGACGCGATGTGTCTGCGTATATTAATACTATTATTAATATGTATATAATTACCTTACATATATATGTTATCTTTATCCAACAACCTTAATAGTGCCTACCATGATATGATTATAGTTATATCATGATACCTACCTGAAACATTTTTTGGACGTTATGGACAAGTTCCTTAGACCATTAGTGCACTTCGTAGATTAATGCATTTAAGTTGACGAAATATATGAATTGTTTTTTCGAAAATCAAAAATCCTACAACATGCTTTATCTAATAGGTTAATGTATAATACTATTTGGCCGTATAACCTAGTGTTTAATGCCGTATTAATTATTATTATATGTATGTTTTAATCCATCCCTCAATGTGTATTCTACTTACATATGGGCTTCTTTTTGATGATACGACATATACGTAGCCGTTTTAAACGATCTAAATATAAACAGAAAACTTTTTTCTTACGCCGGCGACACAGCCATTATAATTTCTAACTCTAACTGTGATTCATTTTGGCAAAAATAGTTGATAATTGGTTTTTGAATAATAACTTACAGATAAATTATGATAAATCCAAATGTATAGCCTTTTTTAATGACACAAGAACAACACCCCTAAAAAACGAGATTACTATCCACAAAAAAATTAAATTGCAACACCATAACATGCACCTGTCCAAAATTACCAAAACACTATTTCGTTAAATACCTTGGCAATTGACATAACAATAGACCAACATTTAAAATGGAATTTTCATATAGATAATTTAATAATTAGAATAAGAAAACTAGCTTACTTTTTCATTATAGCAAAAAAAATATTAAATAAAAACTTATAAAAATTACATACTTCGCAATGGCGCAATCAATAATTCAATACGGCTCAATAGCTTGGGGTGGTAGCAACGCCAGTTAAAAAAACAAGCTGTTAATTAGACAAAAGTGCATAATAAAAATCATTTTAAACAAACCAAAAACCTTTCCTTCATGTAATTTATTTAAATTACTAAGAGTACTTGATATAGACAATCTATATACAAAAATAGGCAATTTGCTTTATTTACAAAAATAGCTTGTTCAATATCAATAATAAAGTATATAACTTCAGAAAAAAAAGGTGGGTAAGTGGATGTCGCTCTGCTGTACAGTAGGTTACAAGTAGGTCACTGTAATGGATGGTGTTAAATTTGAATTCAATGATATAATATCATTGTAAAAGAAAAAAAATTCTGAGCGAAAACGGTCTGTCAGCCTATGATATTACCAAGTATATATAATCATATTATTGTGAATAAAGTAATTTATATATAACCTATTTACGTGGAGCTTTGTTTTCAATTTTCAATCTTTAGCTATAAAAGTTGAACATTTTATAAATTTTTAACTACAAAATAATTATTAAATTATAAATTTGATAAATTTTGTCAAAATTTGAACTTTAAATGCTTATAAAAAAAAAATTGTGCCTATGTATTTTTAATATTTTTCAACTGCTATTGTAACAATATATCAGGAGCCTTGCATTAAATTTTCACGCTTTTCTACCCAACAAATACCTAAAATTTTATTGATATATGTAATAAAAAAACGAAAAAAAGTTGAAAACTGACAATGTCTCGTAGCTCAAAAAGAGTCAAATTATTTTCAACATTTTATCGTGTATAAAGATGTTAATATAAACGTTAATATTTTTACGTCGCTTTTGAAAACTACTGGGAACTTTTGACCCCCCCCCCCCCCAAAGTACCAACTAGATTCACTTTCCTATCAGAAAAGTTACTGTTGAAGAAAATCCAAGCACTTACTGTCCTAAAAGGTGATGACAGACACAAAAAAAAAACACATCATTGTATAATCGCTTCGCTCAGAATCTAAAATTGGTTCTAGGTACAATAATCTTTAATTATCTCAAGTACTAAAATGTGATTTTTTTCTTTTATTATATTTTACCATTTACAAATTGTCTTATTATATTCTACTGTTTTAAGCTGAACTATGTTTGGTTTTTTCTTACTATCATTACTTTTTATTATTATTATTATTTATCCACTGTGTTTGGCACTGAATTATAAGTACTCTTACTCTACGACACGAGGTTCTTCCTTAGTGTAGAGTAACTTCTAGTAATATTTCTCACATATTGTATACTATATAATTTTTTTGTTACTAGAAATAAATAAATGTTTTAATCCATCCCTCAATCAGGGGCGCCATTTGGGGTATCACAGGGTATACATTGGCGGCCCTATTTTTCGCCGTATCATATTGGCTTGCCTTAATTTCATGCTGGCGCCCATGCCCGATGTATCAGTTAAATAAATTGAATTAATTGA
The DNA here is from genome assembly GCA_008086715.1 of Sitobion miscanthi. Lineage (NCBI taxonomy): Eukaryota > Metazoa > Arthropoda > Insecta > Hemiptera > Aphididae > Sitobion > Sitobion miscanthi. Next base: position 26,577,815 of record CM017802.1, read on the forward strand.
AATAATTAATATAAGAAAAAAATATTTTATAAATAAAGGGATATACATAGATATACTTAGATATTAAAGAAAGAAAATGTATATTAATGAATAATGATATTATGCTTTTACCATAGTGTTATCACTTAAAATATTAATTATTTTTCATCCCTTATAGTAAGGTTAGAAATAACTTCAACATGGCTACATTTCAATTTTCATTATTATAACTGTGGCCTGGTAAAAATTTTGGGAGCCCTATTTTAAAACTGAAATGGCGCCCCTGCCCTCAATATGTGTATTCTACTTACATGTGAGCTTCTTTTTGATAATACGGCATAAAATAATTAAAAGTAATAGTTTGTGAGATCGCGTTTTAATTTTGTTCTAAGATTTATGAAATTTATAATAATAACATTAATGCTGTATATTATTGGGTTTATATTTCCAAGTGTTCAGCCCATAATAATAATAATATGTTTAAATCCGATTTTTCCAGTCATGGTAGCAAAACGCCGGTGGAGGAACCGTCGGCCAAATCAACGGAAATGGCTGAAAGCGGCAGCGGGGCCGCAATGGTTCCAGCTGCCAAAACTGGATCGATTAAAGTACACTTGCCCAACAACGGATTCAATATTGTAAAGTTCATCGATAACATCAATGTCAAGGTAAAATAAATATAAAAATGTATTACAACAGTCTATCGCAAACATATGTCTAATATTATAAAAGGTGATTATTATCTGAACAGTAAATACGCATAATTATCACTTTAATTTTTAATGATGTTTTTACATATCTATTAAGAAATAATCAATCTATAGAAGAATACTTTTCAAAAATTGACGTTGTATGTATCTTGTATAAAAAATTGAATATTCAAAAATTATAATTTTGTGCTTTAGAATTAAAAATTGAAACTATGCTGGTTTTAATAAAAAAAAAAAAAAAAAAAATTAGACTATAGAAGTATATATACTATGTATAAAAATATTTTATTTTTGAAGCAAACTTATATTGATCGAAACAATGAATATATTCATATACGTTCATATTTATAGAAGAATCGCCTTGTACCTATATAATATTTATACGTTTATAACACATTATTATATTGTAGGTATTTACGCATTATATTCGAAATATTGGCCGCGATATAATGCGCTGTTGTTTTATACTTGTACACTACATGTCCATTATCCATATTACCTTTAATCTATATTATTATTACGTTTTGGACGCCAAACATTGATTAAATTACGTTTGATTTTGTTTTCATGTTTCGTTTTCAAGGGTATCATATCTCTAGTCACTGGACGTTTGGCCAATGGGTGTCCTCAGTATCAAGGCGTTTACGGATTGCAGCTGTACCATCCGTTATCTGGCGATGTTCACTGGTTACATCAGGATTGCACAATGTCCGAGGTTACTAAAAAAATATTATGATAATTATAATAATGATGATAACGCACTGAATATTTTTATCTATATAAAAAGTAGACCTCCCCGTGTTTTCCCTGTTTTTCTTCTGTTTTATTTTTTCTGAAAGTGGGAAACACAGTAACTCCTCCTGCAGTATATACTCGCGATGCCGATTCATTAGGTGTACCTATGTACCTATATTAAACGAATAACATCAATAAGCTCGCAAACATTGTATAATATATAACTATATCATAGTAAAATTACGAAGTATACGATCATAGTAACGTATTATTTTGTCCGTGATAGATTTACCACAAGTACGACGAACAGTATCCAATGTCCGAATGGAGGTTCGAGCTGCGCGTGCGGTACTCGCCCGACGACATGGAGGACCTGTATGACCGAGATCGGTTTACGTATTTCTTTTATTACGATCAAGTAAGAACGTTTTCCTCTAAAAGCGCGTCTTTAATATAATATAATATTATATATGCAATAAGCCAATATGCATGATGCATCGTAATCCTTGCCTCTGCAGCGGAGTGACTGAAAAGACAATGATCCGCCCGCTTTGGTTTTTGTTGCGTATACCTACATGTATACTCTTTTAAACACCACTACTGATGGGCCATATAGTTGCATCGCATATTACGACTTTATAGTATGTAATTCTCAGCCGGGTCCGTCCCGATTACCTTAACTCAACAACGATTATATGTATGAACTTGTTGCAATATACATTATAAATACCACATAAACGCGCATATACATAACAGCCCTCCTACCATCCACCCTATCTGTACATGCATAATATTGTATATATTTCATTATATTATTAAATTGCGTGTGTACAAAAAATAACTGTTTAAAGTGTGTGTAATTTAACCGTATTAAACACTATTTATTTTTTTTATTGTTAATTGGTAGTAATAATAATGATCTTCCACCCACTTGAGTTGCGTAGGTGTTACTGAACCGCGTGTAACTGTATAAGTTATAGTAGCCACCACTACGTTAAGTAAAATTGTTTTTATACTTTATTTATCATGTTTCATAACTAATCGTGAGTTATATTATTCCTTTTTTGTTGTAAAAAATCGAGTTTGAAAATGGCAATGGTTTGCAAATCGATAAATGATTATATTAATATCTATATGACCGTATGTACTCATAAATTCATGGCTATAAAAATAAAATACACGTACTCGATGTAAAACTTAAGAGTGATATTGACTACAATAATCAATATAACTACGTACACGGAGTCACGGAGACATACATTTATAGGCATTCAAGAATTTCAGGAATTTAGCCAAGACAAACGACAAAATAATAAAATCGATAATGTTAATATTTAGAGATAAGGTAATACCATGCAGTGCAATCGGGTAAAATATCGCCACAGTTTTTAGCTTGGATTAAAAAGACAATTGCATGTATAATCACTATTGACAAGTGGGGCTGAATTTGTTTTTCGTTTCTCGGTCTATGAACAGTGATTTCTAAACCGGATATTGCTTAATGCGCTTATGCGCGATCATTATCATGCGTCTAGTAGTATACATATATTTATAAGTACTTACTTTAAATCACGTATTACAGGTACGGTTCGATTATTTAAGAAAAAATGACCCGGCGACACGAGTGGACACGGAGATGGCTGTACAACTCTGTTGCTTACAAATAAAATGTTTTTTCCGGGAAGTCCCTCATATGTCGTTGGAAAAAAAATCCAATTTGGAGTATCTGGAACGCGAAGTGAGATTGAAATTTTCCGTTTAAATCCATTTCCCATATATACACGATTACACTGACATTCGATCCTATAAATGTTACATCTTTGTTGTTTTTTTGTGCGTCCACTTAGATCGGGCTCAATAAATTCCTGCCCTACTATATACTGGAATCAACGAAACCAAAGAATTTACGAAAAATGATTCAGCAACAGTATAAAAAACTTTCGCAAACGTCGGAAAAAGAATGCGTCCTACAGTTTCTCAATCTCGTTTGGTCGTTTTACAAGTACGACGAGGAACAGTTCAAGTGTTCGATCGGAGTAAGTTGAAATAAAAAGAAAAATTTAAGAGTGTGTTTATTTTCTATTATTATCGCATCATGATGTAGGTACATAGCGAAAGGCTGTCATATTAATACGATTGTTCCGTTTTTAATCATTTTTCAGTCTGGTTGGACGATCCCGGTGGATCTAGTTATCGGACCACGACACGGGATTTCTTACATCAACAACCAGGGGTCGGTGGTAAGTACATATTTTTGTTTAATTGTTTACTTATATTTAACACCGTATAGCAATAATTTAGTGGTTTTTATCGATTTCAATTTCCAGCCCACCAAAATGGCGGATTTCGCTCACATCGAAAATATACAGACACTGGTGTCCGAATGCGAAACACACCGTAAAACCTTGGTGCAGCTTCAAGTGACCGACTCAGCCGATCCTCTGGTGCTCAGCTGTTCGACGCTCGAGCACATGTACAGCCTGGCTAATCTGATTGACGGTTACTGCCAACTAGCGAGGAAAACGAACATGTCGTTGTGGAATAAAAAAGGTGAGCGGCAGATAAAATAAATAACAATTTAGTATTTTAAATATAACAATCGCTAACAATGTTAAAGTAAAATTTACGTGTATGTACATTATACCTGTACTTTTGCATTTTAATTTCCAAGCTGCCATATGGAACCGTTTTCCATGTCCATGTGATTCTAAAGGTTTGTGTGGAATGAGCGAAAATAAAATACAAAAATCAATATCGATTAATATTATTATTTATTATATGTTCGTATTCAAGGCCGTATCTTAGGGGGGTCCAAAGGGCCTGGACCCCCCCCCTCAAAAAAAAATGTTTTCAATGTCTTATTTTTAACAAAATACCAAAACCTAAATTCAATAAAATTACAATATACATATTTTGGACCCCCACCCCGAAAAAAATTTCTGGATACGGCTTTGCCTGTATTAATATGTTAAACAATATAATATATAATTTAATTTGTGTTGAGGTATGTATTTTGTTTATAATATAATGTTGTTGACTCTGTTCTTCGTTTATAGACTCCGGAAAAATCAAAACTAAAGTGCCCGCAAGATTTTCCGACGATTATCCTGATGATGGTCCAATCGAAGAAGAAGGCGATTACTCAACACTTGCTAGTATGTATTTTGGTTGTATAAATCTTATGTATATTTTAATATTATTTTAAAGTGTATATAGATTTCTGATGATCATCTAATATTGATTTCAGTGCTTTATCGAATATTAAAATACAATTTAAAAAAAAACTTTTTTCACCAAACATCCCAATTGGCCTTTATATATATAATTATACTAATACTATATTATACTATATACATATATTATTATGAGTTAAGTGCGATATGTCTATAATTGGTTGTTAAATGACAACAGTGATAAGAATTTTGTTTTTTCCACCAACGTAATATTTTTAAATAATTTATTGTTGACGCATTTTCATTATACATTGTTTTTCTTCTTTTCTATATATAATATATTATGTTCAAATTTATATTACCTAATTTTGAAGTAGGTACCTACGAATTTTGTACAAATTATTTTGTTCGAATATTGTTTATTTTTTTTTTTTGTCTTGTTATATTTTAATTGTTAATTTTTAGATTGTAATTACGAGCTGTTCCGCGACCAGGTTGAATTGGGTGAAATAATAGGAGAAGGTCAATTTGGAGATGTGCACAAAGGAGTATGTCACATGCGTTCAATTAAGAATAAACCGGGAAATGCTGTGGCAGTCGCCATAAAAACGTGTAAACCTGATGCGGACATGGCAACAACAGACAAATTTTTAGAAGAAGCGTGTAAGTGTGCACAGTCAAATTGCTATGATTATTATTTAGTAGTATAGAGTTAGGATATTTATGATTTTAGTTGTTTTAATGTTGTCTAATGTGTATTGGTATATGTATTCTTAGATATAAATATATTTCATGATACCTAGATTCAAGTGTCATAATTTAGTTTTGCTCATTTCCTGAAATTTAGTATATTTGCATATTCTTGCTTGTTTCTGATTTTAATCACTTCTTTTATGGTTTTTTAAAAAAATAAAAAAATAGATATATTATTAACTAAAACTGAATTTAAACTTGTATATCTGTATTTTATATAGATAATATAAAAATGATTGGTTATTTATTATCATTGGTCGGGAATTCTATATTGCAATTAGGAGATACATGTGCATGTACATATAATAATAGTCCACTATATATCTGAAACACAAGCTATAGTTCAAGTTCTCAACCTTATTAGAATAAAATCATACATAAAGCTATAATTTTTAGTGATTATCTTAATACTCTTATAAGAATTCAAAATTCTTTTATACCAAATGAGACTGCCTGAACAATACAGAACCTAATATGCACATTACAAAAAGAAGACTTTATTTAAAAAATTATTTGGATACCAAGCTACACAGATATTACCGGAAGTTAAAGAGCGGATAGACTTGAAAAGGAGGCAATTGTGTCAGCAGATGCAATCCAATGTCAGTATATTCAATATCTGACATTAAACTAATAATTAAAAAAAAATCCTCAACATCTGACAAAACAAATGGAAAATATCTAACACCAAATTAAATTAAATTAAAAATTATATCCTCCCATGACCTTACAACTAATTCACTAGAAAAGAAAAAGTTGCCATAAACAAGCTCTTAATAGGCCATACCAGATTGAAGGAAGAAGATCTACCTATATGCTCAACCTGCAACTACCCTCTAACGGTATACATTTTAACTGAATGCAGAAATAGTACAAACTACATTGTCTGAAGTACAATCGATATCACCATCTAGATGAAAATCCAAATACTGGTATCATTAATGTTCTCAAATTCCTCAGAGATACAGATAATAAAATTTAGAAATGTATCCATATAATTAATATGTATTACAAATGTATAATGTATTCACATATTTTTTTTTCTATCTCTATAACTATAAGTTTCAACTAAGTGTAACAATTTAATCCTTAATGTTTAATTATGTTAAATTTCTTGTAGCCAATGGCCCTAGTTGTAGAGGGAGTAATATCAAAAAAAAAATAATAATAATAATAGTTCAATAATCAAACATATAAAACAAACTATCATTGTTCAATGCAACTTTCTTAATTAAGATATTTATGTGTAATTTATATGACCTTTTAATTATAATAAATAGATTAATTATAGTCAAGTAATAAAATAATTATATATTATATTTTTTTTTTTAACACCTTTAATTTTCATTAAATTATTAAATTATAAAAAAAAAATGAATCCATATTTTTCAATTATTTCATTATTTTATTTTTAGTGTAATTATAACTATATAGATGCTACATATTTTTAATTGTTTAGTATATAAACATCCTAACCCTATTTATTAGCATCAGCATTTGATCGGCTTACTTTATTAGTTTTGACAACTTCGACAAATTAAAATATTTAATTAAACCAGTACATAAATAATTACTAATAACTTGATATATTTTGACCACGAAAGCTAAAGAACCTATTATTTACAATATAATATGTAGTATAATAATAATTACTTAACGTTATATTTTACTCACATTTCCTTCTTAATACTATATAATATGTTGTATACGTTTCAGACATTATGCAACAGTTCGATCACCCGCACATTATTCGACTGATCGGAGTTTGTTGTTCGCCGCCCGTGTGGATAGTCATGGAATTGGCCAAACTAGGTGAATTACGGGCGTACTTGCAAAACAACCAGCCCCACTTGGACTTGGCCACTCTTATCCTGTATTCGTATCAACTTTCTACGGCTCTGTCGTATCTAGAATCTAAGAAGTTTGTTCACAGGTAAAAAAATGGTGTATATTATCGTCACTTTATTATGATTTAGGGTGTTTATTATTATGCTGTATAACTCGAACAAATAGTTATACGGCAAGGGTATATCTATCATTGATGTGAATTAATTAAAACGAACGAAAACTGTTTTCGCAGAGATATTGCTGCCAGAAACGTGTTGGTGTCGTCACACCACTGCGTGAAGCTGGCCGATTTTGGTCTGTCGCGATGGGTCCAAGACCAGAGCTACTACAAGGCGTCCAAGGGCAAACTGCCGATCAAGTGGATGTCGCCGGAGTCGATCAACTTTCGGCGGTTCACCGCAGCCAGCGACGTCTGGATGTTTGGCGTGTGCATGTGGGAGATATTGATGATGGGTGTGAAACCGTTCCAAGGGATCAAGAACAATGACGTGATTGGCAAAATCGAGAACGGCGAGCGGCTGGCGTTGCCGCCCAAGTGTCCCCCAAGACTGTACAGTCTCATGTCGCAGTGTTGGTCATTTGAACCTAGCAAAAGGCCCACGTTCAGAGACGTCAAGGAAGTGCTCAAGTACGTCGACTATAAATATACAGAACACCAATACCGCAATAATTTGGACTACGCGTTGAAAATTCAGTTTCGTTTATTTTGTTTCAGTGAGATATTAATCGAAGAGAGACACCAACAGAAGGAAACACTCCGGAGAGAAAACCGCAGGGTGCACACTCTGTCTTGGGGTGAGTGAATATATTTTTTGAAAAAATACTGAATAAAACTGACGACCGCAATAATCAGTGGCGGATTTAAAGGGAGCCAGAGGGCTAAGTTAATAAATTGGGCAGTTTTTAAACTTGTGTCGCAAAACTTGGAAAAAGACAATGGCCTCCCTCCCCCCCCCAAAAAAAAAAAAAAAAAAATTCTAGATCTGTCACTGGCAATAATGACAGAAGAGATGACGAAATGTAGTACCTGTACTATTATTTATTATTAATTTATTTATTTGACATATCTTTATCGTTTCCCCGGAGATGTTTGCACGTGATCGTCGCTTCATGCCCGGCATCGCTCTCCCTTGGTTGCCTGTCGCTTTTGGATACAACAAGAGTATCATTTTATGATATGTACAAACCTATAAAAACAGCGACCATATCTTAATATTATGAACACGATTTAGGATCCAGCGGCTCTTTGGACGACCCGTCTGCACCGCCTAAACCTTCCCGCCAGCCAAGCGTGGACCTGCACAACAACAAGTCCGAGCTGCCCGTGTCCACGTACATAGTGGCGCAGAACGCCGAAGTGCTTGCCCACTTGTTGAAGGAGAACGAGCAGCGGGGCGTCGTCAACCCGTCCGTGTATACGACCCCGGCAACCGGATTCAACACGGTAACCGTAGATTTCCTTAATGATGTCGACGACGACAAAACCATTTCAGCCGGGAACAGTATACTGAGCATGGACTCTGTGGGACTTATCCCGATGGACGGCGGCGGTGGTGGTGGTGTCGCCGTCCACCCGTCCACTAACAAGACGTTGCCTAGGAACTTTACTTCGGGGGCGGCTTCGCTACTAACGCTACCCCCAAATTCGGCAGACAAGAGCAGGCGATGTTCAGACGGCAGTCTGGGCACGTGCGCCGCCGCCGCTGCTGTTGCCGCTACAGCGGCGACCGGTGGAGGAATGAATAACGATGAGGTTGAGCTTGTTGTTCGCGTGTGACGTACCTAATGATATATGCCTGCGAGTTTTGCATGAGGATCGTGTGCTTGTGTAGAAGGCGCACATAAGTGTGTGCTTAGCACTGTTTACGTTTAACTTGTAGAATTGGAGGGGTGGCAAAAAACTCGTCATTACATCCTTAAAAAAGTCCTTTTTCCGTTTTTTTGTTCGGTCTTGCTGTATCTTTTCATCGATTTAGTTGTTGTGGATCACGAAAGTGTCTAGTTTTAGTTTAGGCTTTACAACCTCCCCCCCTCGCCTAATGCAGTTTTAAAATAATAGTTTTTCCCATTTAATCGTTATTTTAGATGAAAATTTGATGATGAATTCTTCACATTTACAAAACGTAATTAAATTTTAATTTATGCTTTTGTTGTCAAAATTACATAATGTTAACACCACTTTTTATATTCAATGTGCGCCTATTATTGTATTTGTGGTGTACTGGTGTGTCTGTAGCTTTTTGTCGTAGTTTTTTGTCTTAACTGCTCTGTTATACCTACTCTAGCTTTTTGTAATATATTGTTGATGTTGTCTGTTGTTTCAATTTTTAGCCAAAAATTGAAATTACATGTCCTAATTTTTGCAAGCCGATTAATATGATGCTATTTCAATACCTCACGCATATTTCCAAATAGTACCATAGTGTCATGTTCACGTAGATAATAATATAACTTAAAAATACACTATACGTGTGATTTCATAGTTTATGAGTAAATGCTGAAATCATGTGAAAATAATTAATTGTTTTTTTCATTTTTTTTTAATATTTAGGGAGCCAAGCATTTTGCAAACAACTCTATTGGTGTATATGATAACGAACCTTTATCTGAAGTAGAACAGCTGGAACGCAAGCTAAGACAACAACAAATTGAGTCTGAAAGAGACAACTTATGGCTGGCTGAAGAAGAGACAAACTTAGTATGTTCAACGTTGATTGATTCCATGAACTGTTTCCAATATAATTTGTTATTATTTTAGAAAAAGCGTCTATCTTTAGTAGCTAGTGCATCAGACAATGAATCTATTGATGGCAGATCATCGTTAACACCTCCTTCTTCCCTAGATCGAAGCACCAAAACAAAACCTACAGAAGAACGGGTTGTTGTAATAAAGGTTAGTTTTTAAATTGATATAACAAAATGTCAACTATTTTGTTTTTAAACCTTCCATTGTTCTTATAGAAACTCGAGCCCACGCCAACAGCCGATTTGGACAGAACTCATGATAAAGTATATGAGTGTACGACACTGGTTGTCAAGGCTGTTATGACCCTTTCACAAGGTTAAAATAATAATATAATTGTCATAAACTGTATAACATAAGAGTTAAAATATATACTAAATGTTATTGTATTACTATAGGGGTTCAACAAAATCAGACTGATCGATATTTGGAACTAGTCAAGGAGGTTGGACTCCAACTCAGAGCTTTATTAACAAGTGTTGATAGCCTGGTACCATATTTCCCTCAAAGTGCTCACAAACAGGTAAATTAACATGAATAATCACCATCCATGCTTATTAAAAATATTTATTTTACTTTAGGTAGAAATGGCACATAAAGTTCTCAGCAAAGACATGGCTGAGCTAGTCAACGCCATGAAACTTGCTCAAAATTACTGTCACACTGCTGTTGATTATTTGTATAGCAAGTAAGTACTAATAAATCGATCTTGATAATATTATAACAAGTTAAAATGTAATTTTTACAGAGAAATGTTGTCTTCGGGCCATATTTTGGCTATGGATGCCAAAAACCTGTTAGACGTCGTTGACTCTGTGCGCATGCAATATCCTGAAGTGGAAGCGATGATTAGAGGCCGACAGTCTGAGACAGCGAAAGAACAACACCATGGTGTAGCCGCTTCGTAGTAGTACATTTCATAGTATGCATTCCTAATTCATTACGCATCTATCATACACCAATATTATTGCAATTATTTATTTTTTTTTTTTTATGTAATAATTAATCGACTGCCTAGTAACTTTATTAAAAATTATTTATTTTTTTTTACTAAAATTGTAAATAGTATATTAACAAAAGATTTTTTATAGTATTTTACATTTTTGAATAGAACTCATTGTCTTTGATGCTATATATGTATATATTATATTATATACAATTTATAAAATGCTTTTTATCGCTGTTAAAATTTGGAATTATTATTTGTTCCTTTTATAATTCGTGGGTGCGTATGTGAAAATAATATTTTGATCCCAGTCTTACTAGTCATAAAATATTTTTATCCCTAAATAATATTATATTATATTATACGTAACTTATTTCCAAATAAATGGAATCAATAACCGTATCTAGTGTGTAAAAAAATAACTAAGTCTATTTGTTTTATTATTTTTTCTGAGTGATGTGATTGCATGTTGAAATTATACCAATTTTTATTTTTGTGTTATATCAAACCAAATGTGTGAGTGTTCTATTTAGTGGTTGTAAGTGAGAGAACTAATGGTTTCCGTTCAAAAAATTCCTATTTAGTAATTTATTTCTACTTGTGCAAAATACATAATTATTTAATTTGATAAAATATTAGTGCTTTAAAAATAAATTCTATGTTTTAATATCATATAATGTCAACATTTCACTTTTTCCAAATAATTAAATTGCTTGAATGTATTATTTTCTTTATAATTGATACTATTAATGCTTGATATAATTTTTGTCAAAATTAAGTGAATTTGTATACTTAAAGAGGCAACTATAGATATTTTTATCTACTGTGTCTTATATTACTGTTTTATAATTTCATTGTACATGCCTAGATTATGGTTAAAAATAAATTAACTGTAATTTTTTTTTTAATGAATAACCCATTAATAACTTTATAACTACATTTTTAAGATAAATTTTAAAAATAGATAGGAACATTATTGTTGCAAGTATTTTTAATTTTTCATTAGACTTATAAAGATATTGTGAACTCCATTATAAAAATGAATTATTGTGATACAAAAATGATCAGAAAATCAACGGAAACCATAATCTTTCTAATTTTTAGTATTATTTCTCATATTATATTGTGATCTTAGGTATTTTTAAATGCTCAATGTTATTATTTTGATACACTGGTAATTTATTATTGTTTTGTTTTTTACATAAATAATAAAATATGACATTAAACTAACTTCATAGTATATTGTATGCAATTCACCTTTCAGAAATATGTGCTATCTGTTCAAATATGAATTTGTACTAATCCTAGTCCTTAGATCCTTTTTTAATTTCTGTTTATTGTATACGTGGAAAATAATATATCACTGACATTGTTGCACAAAATGCAGGGCTTGAAACGGATTGAAAAAATTTCAGTTTCGAATTTGTATACTGTTTTTTTATTTTTTTCGATTTTGGTTTTTATTTTTCAATGCTGGTATTAGGAATATTCGATTTTGTATAATGGTTTCCATTTTTTTTGGATTTTGTTTTTGTTTTCGATTTCAGCTTTTAAATGGTTTATAGTTTTATACTGGTTACTAAAATTGTTTTCAAGGCCACGTTCATTCTTAGTTAATTCATTTTTTTGAATCGCTAAATCTGCCCTTTGTGTAAAGTTAACTTTTCAAAATGTCAAAATCCAAAGATTTTTAAAATTATATTTTCGGTTTTGGTTTTTAATTATAATACCAATATCCAATTTTTTCCGGTTTCGGTTTTAAAGTTAATAATAGTATCCAAATTTTCCAGGTTTCGGGATTGATTTTGGTTTCAGTTTTATAACGATTTATAGCGGTTTCTGAAATCAGTTTTGAAACTGGTTTCTGAAATCGGTTTCAAGCCCTGCAAAATAGTACACTGTATTATGTATAAGCCAGCATACCGAGCAGCAAGCGGATTTATCATTAGGCAAATTTTATAACGTACAAATTATTGTTAAGAATCCTAGTTTGTATAGAACACAATTGAAATTTAATTAACACCATATGACCGTCTTTCATCAATTCTGTATATTTGCTAATAATATTATATTAGTCATTACTCATGACTCATGATAATTCATATACGAATCATCATTATTCAAACTACCATGTAATGGCAATGGAATTGCGTTTGTGTAATGCATTTCAATTATTAACCACATGACAATAATCAATTGTATTATGTAAAACTTTAAAATTTAATCTAATGCATGTTCTTATAATTTTAATTTTAATCTAAATTAAGCAGTAAAACATTTTTTAACTCTTTAATTTTATTTTAATGCATATATAATTATTAATTTTATTTCTACCAAAAATAAACTTAATTATACCACTAACTCAAAACCAATAAAATGTTTACACAGTCAAAACTCAAAACAATATAATATTGTTTCATTATAATAAAATAAAATAATATTATTTGTAGAACTAAATGTACAAAAACAATACAAATTTGAAAATAATGTTACAATAAAAAACTTCAGTTTTTAATACTTAAATAAAATTTTTTTCTTAAATAGCCAATAAATAGAAATAGTAATTGTGTTAAATTTTGATTTACAATAAGATCTTCCGCAATATTTTCCATTGAATTTAAAAAGTAACAATCTAGATTTTAACATTATTTAAACAATGATAAGTGTAAAACTTTTAATTTAGTCATTACTCATTGCATGTATGCTCCGTCACGAGCTAACTTGTCGGCTTGGTCATTGCCGTAGTGTGCATTATGTGCTCGTACATAAGTCTATAAAATTAAAACATAAATACAACAGTTAGACAAGGGCCAATGATTAACTTTTTTGATTGTTGTAATATTGTGAAATAAACTGATAATAACATACAAATTTAACAGAATCCATGGCTCTTAGGCGACTATCTAGTTGTTCCAGCATATACTTGTTTGCCACTGTGTTACCTTTCTTATTCCTCCAACCATTACACTTCCATTTATTGATCCACTTATGCATACAATTGCATAGAAACATGGAATCTGTTATGATTTCTACACGGTATTCATCTAGAAAAAATATAGGAGTATGTGGCATTAAAAAAATGAATGGTCGAGTATTATTCATCAGTGACAACTATCATATTATGATATCTTGTAAACCAAATTTAGAGTGGGTGATCACTATTAATGTTGAATCTTTAATAACAAACAATATGAAGTTTAAAAGTTTAATTATTCATAACTATTCATTATGGTACACCCAAAATCATTTTAACAGTTACCACCCACTCCACACAGCAGAAGCCAAGCGTTTGACATAGTATTTTCAATCAATCTATTGCTTATGTACCTGTATACAATTTTTTTTTTTTTGGTAGGGGTGTTGTCATTCTTTTATATTTATATCTAATATTATATTATAACAGTTTATAAATGATATTACTAAGTCTAATTTTAAAAAGTCAGGCGGATAAGTGGGACTTCCACTTTGGGGGTATATGGATTTACCATCTCTATACTCAACACCATTAGTGGTTGCAAATTTGAATAAAAAAAATATGTATAAAACAATATTAATATTGACATATGGATGAGCCAATAGGTTTTTTATTGGTACCGGTGTGGTTGAGCAGCATGTCGATAGCTATAACCGCAGCGTATATCTCAGCGTTGTTGTTGGTCTGGACACCGGGCATAGTTGATGACACATTCCTGCAATACAATATAATTAAAATATTGCAGAACAAATACATTGTTATGATGGCAAACAACACCACGGTATAAGGGTATCGGAGTATATAAAAGGTATCATATTGATCAATTGATGTACAATTTTACCCATGTGGACCCAACACCACCGTAACTACCAACACTACCATTTAATTTTCAGATATAAACACTGAATGCAGACGTCAAAAAATAACAATATCAAATTATCAACACAATTGCGACGATATTCAAACATAACAATATGGTAGAGGCATAATAGTTATGTATATTCACGATTATTCAGCATTTTCAGAATTTATCCGAGTGATCATCCTGCAGACATAAAATAATTATATCGTATGAACGTTGACACAGGACGACATCAATTTTACTACTGACAACGTATTAGAAATTGGGACAAGCGTAAATTGCGCCCAACGAAAGGAAAAAATTATAAATTGCGCCCGGTATGTTTCAGCTATAAATGTCTATGTAGTAAATTGCGACCGGTATTCTTCAGGTACAAATTTGTAAGTAGTATTTTTATGTAGTAAATTGCGCCCAATAGAAACATTATTTTTATGATAGTAATTTAGCCTTACCCAGAAGACATAACGAGGAGGTGACTATCAGTGTGACAATGCCCTCCAAAAATTATTTATTGGTTTGCTTGAGATAAATAAATTCGATAATAAAAATAGAAAAATTAATTATAGGGGATTAATAAGTTGTTTAAATATTTTTTGTTGGGTTAATTTATGTGGTAAATAATAATACGGCATTTTAATAATACAAAATCAGGTTGATTATATAATATAGAGTTAATAGTAATTAGTATTACAATTAAAAGTTACTTGTAAAGTTGTAAGCCCAATGGCCCATGTTGCTCAGAGTCTATATATTTTATGATACAAAAAAAAATCAGTGTGTGCGTAGTGCAGACTCTGAACTAATTCTAATTTTACTATAGACTCTATCTTATATTTATATAAAATCTATACGGATGCAAACATACACGGTAGAGTCGAGGAGGTGGATATTTGCAAGGAACCGGATCTGGACGTTGTTATTGCCAAAACAACCCGAGTGCGTGATTGTCAACTAATTTATTGGTTTGTTTTGGTAGAAATTTGGGCGTTGCCCCTCAATGTACGACCTATTCTCCTAGGTTGTTTTCGCACTATCGTGGCAATGCGAATGTGTTTTTTAATTACGCTGTCAAACCCAAGGTACGTACATTGTACGCAATTCTTGGAATAGTCGAAGAGATTTATCTCCTTGTTGTTGTCCTACCGTGCGGATGTACTTGGAATATTATTAATATAGAAAAGCAACAACGCCGGTTTACTACACTGGTCACCTAGATACTATGGGTGCAATTTAAAATAGGTACCTACCTATTTTAGAAACTAAAAAATCAAGGGCGCAATTTAATATAGTATTTTTAGCCTGTTCAATGTGGGCGCAATTTACAAGCGCCTAGAATTTGCACGAAAATAATAATTATTGTTTCATTGTTAATATTCGTTATATTAAAGATTAAACCTATTACCTAGCAGTATGTATTATGCGCTATACACAATACACATAATACTATTATTGGGTAATGATGTAATATACGTCGTGTAACTATTAACTATAGAGCTGCACAATTATTTCGATTAATCAAAATTATTTCTGATTAATCGTGCATAATAATCGATCACCGAAAAAAACCTAACGAACAGAGCTCTACGGTATGCCAACGTGTATTTCACGACTATGACTGCATATTATACAACCTGTAAACATGCATCGTATGTCTTATTTGATAGGTACTCACAGATCATGATAGTCATCGAACCACACGCCGACGCCGGCACGTGCTCTTCGCGTACCGTTTCCGAGACAGGCGCCGTCCACGTACACCACCACATCACCGTACCTGTTGTAGACGAAGTCCATGACGAATGTCGACTATGCCTGTATGGTTTATTATTAATAATAATATGATGGCCGATGACGGATGTGTGATAGTAGATACGATTTATCGAGCTCCGGAAGTTGCAGGGATCGCGACAACAGCGGTCGCGGTTGACGGACGAGCGATCTGTACAGCAAAACGACAGGAAATGAATACAAAATATGTAATAAGTCATACGCCGAGGCGCGTCTACGTCGGCAGTCAGCTGTGTATGATAAACATATTATATTATTATAAAATTAACCAGTTCCAGGTAAGACATAATAATATTATTATTTAATATATATTGTATTGTGGTAAATCGTATATTATTATTGAGCGTTGTCGGCGTTTTTTTTTTTTATGGGATATCCGTACTGAACAATTTTAGTCGATCGAGCACAAATTGCGTGGTCATGTTACCACAGTTTTACAGTTATCAACAAGGCAACAGGCCTTCGTATTTCATTCCTGTCGTAGTGTCGTACCCATAGACCTATAAACTAGGCTAGTTTATAGGTCTATATGGTCGTACCTACCTATCAACTATGGATACATCGTACATAAATTGCGAACTGTGTGTCTGTGTACAACACCCATAAAATAGATAAAGACTTTAAGCACAGTATAGTGCGTACAGTATACGCCTTTTATCTGCATGTAATATATCTATAGGTATTAGTGTATTACCATTGAGTATAAATGTATACTATTGTAGTGATCCCTCACTAACGCTTATATTTTGAATTCGACGACGTTGATGATGAATAGGTTTTTCAAAGGAGAGGTTTCACAGAGTGACAAGTGACACAGTAATTTAAGTATAAGTATTTTTATTAAGTTAGCACAGTTATAATTGTTGATACGTTTGAGGACAGAGCGAGTAGTTTTGGAATAGACTTAAACTGGCGGCGATGTGGAGGGCGAGCTCCACGGCCAGCTAAGTCTTACAAGTGTTGGTTGTACTAATTCTGATTTAGCTATGGACTGAGACTCGTATATATACTGTGTCTCCCCTACCTAATAAATACACGGTAGAGACTAGGAGATGGATCAAAAGAGTACCCGTTACCCGTCTCGATTCTTAGAATTGACGAAAGTAGCGACACACGTTCGGCAGCTAAATGTTGTTTATTATTTAAATGTAAATGTGTAGTATAATAAAATAACATCAAATATGTATATGTGATATATATACGTATATCTAATATATAAAAATAAGTCCGGTTTTCCTCCCTGACGCTATAACTCCAGAACGCACCAACCGATTTCCATGGTTTTGCATTCGTTTGAAAGGTCTTGGGCTACGTGAGGTTTATAGCAAAGAAAATTCTTGAAAATTCAGGAAAAATTCAACAGAAAAGTGTTGAAATCGTTTTTCACATACAGCGCCATCTATTATACATCTATTATATCTTTTATATATCTAATATATAAAAATAAGTCCGGTTTTCCTCCCTGACGCTATAACTCCAGAACGCACCAACCGATTTCCATGGTTTTGCATTCGTTTGAAAGGTCTTGGGCTACGTGAGGTTTATAGCAAAGAAAATTCTTGAAAATTCAGGAAAAATTCAACAGAAAAGTGTTGAAATCGTTTTTCACATACAGCGCCATCTATTATACATCTATTATATCTTTTATATATCTAATATATAAAAATAAGTCCGGTTTTCCTCCCTGACGCTATAACTCCAGAACGCACCAACCGATTTCCATGGTTTTGCATTCGTTTGAAAGGTCTTTATAAAGGTTATTATATATTTTTATGTACTTCAAACCAATAGCAACGGTGCGTGATAAAGTGTTTGACAGATAGTCATTATTCTCTGCTCAGTTAATTTCATTTAAGCTCAGTTCAAAGAATTGTTAGATCTTGGAAATGGAAAAGTCCCAGTTGATGCGACATCTGGATTAATTACTCTTACCAACGACTTTTGCCGATTTGTAGACACTCAATTAGTTCTTATTGAAAATGTTTTCCCAAACATTAGTGAGAATTATAAGAATTATGCTTTGTTAAGTCAACGAGCAATTCTTGCAGCAACGAATAATGATGTCCACGCACTGAATTTCACCATTCAATCAAAATTGCTGGCGATTTGGTGACATACAAATCCGTTGATTCAATAACAAATCCCGATGATGTAGTAAATTATCCAACGGAGTTTTTGAACTCTCTGGAGATACCAGGATTTCCACCACATAACTTGCAACTGAAAGTTGGTACAGTTATTTTGATACTGCGTAATTTGAATCCACCGCGACTTTGCAACGGTACTCGACTTTCGGTAAAGAGACTTATGCCGAATTTAATTGAGGCAACCATTATTAACGGAAAGTACGCAGGTGAAAATGTATGTATTCCTCGAATACCAATGATTCCGACTGATCTTCCGTTTGACTTCAAACGATTGCAATTCCCAGTTCGCCTTGCGTTCGCAATGACAATTAATAAGTCGCAAGGCCAATCGCTTAGTGTTTGCGGGATAAATTTGGAAAATCATTGTTTTTCACATGGACAGTTATACGTTGCGTGTTCACGAGTTGGGAAACCATCCGCTTTGTTTGTGTTAACGACAGACAAAAAAACAAAAAATGTGGTTTACCAAAGAGCACTACAATGAAACATTAAATAACACTTCATTTTAGTAGGTAATTGTAATGAATTTATTACTGTTGTGAAATGAAATAAATATTTTCCTTTTCAAATATATAACAAAAAAAATTACAACGTTACTTAAAACGAATCTGGTGGCGAAACGGAGTTCGACGGGTCTGCTAGTACTATATATATATCTTTACTCATTGCCCAATGGTATTACTGGTATTAGGCGTAGGTAAAAGGAGTTTATAATATTTGATGATATTATTGTGAATAAAGTAATTTATATATAACCTATTAAGTGGAACCTTGTTTTCAATTTTCAATCCTTAGCTATAAAAGTTGAACATTTTGTACATTTTTAACTACAAAATAATCATTAAATTATAAATTTGATAAATGTTGTCAAAATATGAACTTTAAATGCTTATAAAAAAAATTGTGCCTATGTATTTTTAATATTTTTCAACTACTATTAGAATGATATATCAGGAGCCTTATTTAAATTTTCAAGATTTTTTACCCAACAAATAAAATTGTATTGATATTTGTAGAAAAAAAACTAAAAAAAATGGAAACTGAAAATGTCCGTAAAAAGCTCAAAATAAGTCAAAATATTTGGAAAATATTATGGTATATAGAAAATGCTAATATATACATTCAGTAAAAATTTCATATACCTACGGTCATTTTTTTTAGAATTACACCAAAAACCAAAATCGATTTTCTCAAAAACAGATTTTGCATAAAAATTCCCGTTTTTCCTTAATTTTTCTTTTGTTTTTCACGTCACTTATGAAAACTACTAGGACATTTTTACTTTTGACCTCCCTAAATACCAATTAGATTCACTTTCCTATCAGAAAAGTTACTATTGAAGAAAATCCAAGCACTTTTACTGTCTTAAAAGGTGATGACAGACACAATAAAAAATAAAGAAAAACACACATCATTGTAAAATCAATACATTCATCGCTTTGCTCAGAATCTAAAAATTTATTTGATAAAATGGTTTTTGTTTTTGTCTAACACACGCGTGACATAGTATTTTAGACATGTTTTTTTCCAAACATACCAATTGATCTAATATTCTAATCAAGCGATAAGAATTCTGAAACAGATTTGAATTTGTCAAGTCTACTTGAAATATACTTTTCCACATTTTTGATATTATCCCCCGAATTCCCAAAAATGTAATATTATGTAATAACTTAAAAATGCAAATAAAAAAATAGTATAAGTACGACTCCTGTCGATACTTATTTTAAAATCTGATGTTAGGATATTAAATATAAGCTATTACCTTCCTCCAGGTGTTCGGAGGGCTCTCGAGATCGTGTATTCGAGAATTATATCAAATACACCGTACAATATAATTTTATGTAAAAAGCATGTATAATTTTATAACTGCAATCAATATAAAATATCATATTAAATGCCTTACCTGATTCGCAGTTGTTTCTGTATGATATTGTAGGCGTTTTAGGTTTTTAAATGAAATAAGGTAAAACTTCAAATACACAAAATTGAATTAAAGAACGCACTGATTATTGCTCGCATAAAGAGTCCAGTTGTCGCTCGTCGAAATCGGTTTTTGGTACTTAAGAGGTTGTTACTCTGGTGATAGGTGCTCATGCACTGATTTCAAGGGAACGACACGGATATGCCGACCAGAGAGAATTAGGCGGTTTTTATCAAAGGCTTTTGTATTTCCTCGAACTAGATTTCTCTTCGGCGGCAAAGACCTTTTTGTCGGTGACAATGGTTTTATTAGGGATGTCCGATTTCTACAAGCGACAGTCTGGCCGTTATTTATTACTCAATAAGATTTTAGTTAATTTATAATAATGGTGTGTGAGCATATCATTACAATTAAAAAAGAGAATTTAAAAATTGTTATATTTCAATTTTCTGAGAAGTTAAAATCACAAAATCAAAAATGTGGGAAAGTCGATTTCAAGTAGACTTGACGACAAATTCAAATCTTTTTTAGAATTCTTATCGCTTCATTAGATCAATTGGTATGTTTGGCAAAAAACACATCTAAAATAGGTACTATGTCACGCGTGTGTTCGACAAAAACAGAAAATCATAGTATCGAATCCCCTTACTTTTTGTTAATATTTGTTGTAAAAGAGTATACTGTTAATAAATGTAAAAGTTATTATGACAATTTGAATTTAAATTAATGAAATACGGAGCATTAACATTTATTATACTACAGTAAAATGAGTAGCTTTATAGACATAAATTACATTTACCTATTAATTTTATATAATTTTATAATGCATTTGTCAATTTGTGAAATAGGTAGAAAAATGTATGTTCCTGCGAGCGTAGTGATCGGCTTGGTAAAGCATGTTTTGTCAAAAGGGGCATAAAGGGCCCATATAAATTTCAGCCCCGGGGCCAATAGGTTCTAATCCAGCCTTGTGTTATGGATTTTACGCACAACACAAAATAAACGTACGCACCAATTGAAGATTAAAATAATTAATGTATTTTTTATTAAAATTGGTAGTAAAAACCTTAAGTATAGCTACAAACTGTTAATCGAACACTCGTAATTCTACGACTGACTGACTCCCTGTGTGTTGTCGTGACGGTGCCCCGTCTCACATAAAAAACCCTTATTCAGCGGTTCCCACGGTAGCACATGTTACGACACACACTCTGCATTATGATTGTCTATATATGTTGTTAACATATATAGATATATAAAAAATAAAATATGTACTAATCAGGGGTTCTTAACACTTGTGTATTAGTAATTAGTATTAGTATAACTGTATAAGTATTCATATTGAAGTGATCCCTCATTATCGTTTATAACATTTAAGTTTTACGCCGTTCAGACGATTGGTATTGGTGATGTTGACCAGGTCGTGACGAAGGAGAGGTTAAAAGAGTCAAGAGAGTGTATCCATAAATATGTAATTTTCGAGGTTCGCGAATCGATGCAAGTTTAGGCGTTGTTATTATTTGATACCTGGCGATAATCTAATCGTAATGGTATATGATGCTCATTATAATAATATAGAAAAAAGACTCCGTCGGTTTACAATATTTTAAATTATTATTATTATAGGAGACTTAAGTTCAAATTATTTTGAAGCTTTGGCCACCCAGTTATAGTCTACGGAGAGTCACATATTTTTGTTAGTTTTTAGTGTTATTGAAATATATAATTTATCTAATAATTTTATTTTTTTAAATAAATCTTTATTTTTATAAACTAGTTAAAAATAAATAGTATTTTTAATTGAAACAACCATTTTTTTAAAGAAAAAGATATAAATAATAGACAATTATTAAAGAATTGAAAACAGTATTTAAAACGAATTTTATGTTACTTCGGTTTTTAAATGGAAAGAGCTTATTTTGACACCTAAAACTGCGCTATACTATTTATTTAAAGAGCGATATTTACGTTGATAGAAAAAAAATTGGAAAAGTCACTTTTTTCGAACTTAGGTTTGGGTGACATACTTTTTGATGGCTTTTTTAGAATTTTGTGGTGGAAGGATTTCCGAACGAAATTTAAAACTAAGCTAGATAGTTTACGGCACCGTCGAGTAACAATTCTGCCAAAAAAAATGTTCAAAAATGTTTGTTCTAACTAGGAAAGTGATTGAAAACAGTTTTTAAAACGACGATAAACATGTAAATTTGGTTAATAATACAAGATAGATAATAATATTACAGGACCACATACCCAGATGCTCAAATAACTCAATAGTCAATATCTAGACCCAGGTCTTGGGCCTCGCGTTTTTTGCTTACATTGGGAGGCCTCGCGTTTTGAAAAAAATTGGTTAAGTTGGTTTAAAAATTGGTTTACACCCTGGGCCTCGCGAATCCTAAGGACAGCCCTGCCCAGCATCAGCAGTATAGAGCATTATTTG
This sequence comes from Sitobion miscanthi, assembly GCA_008086715.1. Classification (NCBI taxonomy): domain Eukaryota; kingdom Metazoa; phylum Arthropoda; class Insecta; order Hemiptera; family Aphididae; genus Sitobion; species Sitobion miscanthi. The sequence goes on from CM017802.1 coordinate 26,600,840, forward strand.
TGTTGTTTTATAAATGCAGTGTGCACCTAAATGAAATGTGTACCGCATATTCGTATATGTATAATATTTATGTATTTATAACTTAATCTCACACCCTCCGTATTAAGGCCACATCGTAATTAATTATCGAGTGTTTTTACTTAATAGTTAAATATACTTTGGAAATATTGTATAGTGCTTCAAGATGATATAGGGAATAAAGTAAACAACGATGTAGTTGACCCCATTCACATCCCTGGATAGCGCTGCACCATATTTCACTCGCTCCCTTGCAGGTATTCCTTTTCAATCATGATGTCTTCAACCATATTAGTGAAGAATTCGCCAAACAGCGGTGGTGCAGAATAAGTAATAGTGCCTATAAGTAACTGGGAATGGGCGAGAGGCGTTCGCCCCAACCATAACAATTTTTAATGTATACAATTATAATGATATTATCAACATTTTAATTTACCGTTATGAAACAATACTTTGTTACGTAAACTTATTTGTAATGTAATCGCATTGAAAAAAAAATAAAGTCATGAAAATTGACTTAAGTTCGCCCAAAATATTGAAAAATACGCATAGGGTGATTATTGATTTAAAAAATAGATTCGCCCACTCCTAGAAAACTGTCTAGGGACGCCCTTGCTGTCCGGATTAATAAGGTTTTACTGTAATATCAATATATGTATATCATTATTCATTAATAGTCCCTCAATCATAATTATCTCAATAACGTTTTTACACAAGTATATATAATATTTATTATATACTCAACTACTTTTAATAAATTATTGTTTCCTAACCTAATAAATTATATGTTCTTTTTAAACTATGTAACATACGTCTATGAATTGAACTATATTCACTTACAATAAAGCAAATGAACTCCGCATCGATGATGACATGTTTATATCGTGACAGTACTGCAAAGTTGTTCTATGTTTGGTTCTCTTTCGGAGTGGTTGGCAAGGAAGAATAATCAAGTCTTCCTTGTCAACGGCGCCGCCTTTGACGGTTGCCTCCTCTTGAAAATCTACTTTTATTATTTATTATTTTTATATAATTGTAATTTCAATGACATTATGCCATAATATAATAGCCCAATCCTAGGTTGAAAACTTAGAAACACTAACAAATTTGCAACAAAATATGGTATTTTTGATAATTACCGAGACACGATATTTCGGTAATTACCGAAAATACCGTATAACCGGTAATACCGGTAATAAACAAATACCGGATACCGGTATCAAAATTTGAAATATCGCTGATTAATTTGGCATTATTATTTTTTGAATCGAACAAAGTGCCGGTGCTGACGCCAAATTTTGAACCTCCCCAAGGGCAGCAGGGGTACTAACAAAATCCATAAACACCCTAGCAATGTCTAGTTAACTCGGCTGAACAAATAGGTATGATTTTTTTTTTGATTCGGACAATGTGTCGGTGCGCTCACAAAGATGGCACCGGCATGTTTGTTTGAGGATTTGCGAAGGTCAGGGCCCCTAGCAAAATCTAGCAAATCCCTAGCAAATTGTTGGTACTAGTTGCATAGTCATAGCGTAATGTGCATGTACCAACTTGACTAACATCCACCAAACATCTGTTAAGAACCACTGCTCTGCAACCACCAGTCATGGCAACCGATTCCCCGCGACCAGCATAATGACGTCAACCGGATGAGGTCTATGTCACCATATCATGAGAAGCCGTGAAGACATTACTCTGGATGATAAAATCAACACTCAAATCTAGTCTAGGCATGTTTTCTGGCCCTATAGTATATGTTTCATGTAATTCTTGTTCGAGTTTCAAAATCAATTCCCTTTGTCTTTCCCTAAAATTAAAATTTATCTATAACATAATATTAATATATTATATCTTAATATAAAAATATGCACTCAATAATAATATTCTTTATAACAAATGCCCTTTATAATAATTCAATATAATAATTAATAATACGTTTTATATCAATATACTTTATACTCGACTACTTAAATAATTCTTATATTCTTTTAATTTATGTTATATACGTTTGTGTAAAATTTTAAATAATTATTCACTTACAATAATGCGGTGTTTTTTTTTATGCTGACATTCTGTACGGATTTGATGGTGCTGCAACGTCGATTTGTTTGTGTTTGGTTCTTCTTCAGAGTTGTTGGCAAGGAATACTGCAGGTTTTCCTTGTCAACGGTAGCCTTTGACGGTTGCCTCCTTTGAAAGAAATCAACTCCGACTGCGCCAGTGTTATGTGCTGCCCCTTCAGGGATCCAGAATGATGATGATTTGAAATAAAATGGTATTCAAATTAGAACAGTAAATGCAATGTTATTTATTAGAACAGAATAAATGTATAATATTGTCGTTTGTCGTGCAGAATATGGCTGAGTGTGGAGTGAAGTAGCTCTTGTTGTTAACGGCTCTGGTCCAGGTACATCTGATTATGTTGTGCTCCTGGCGTCACTATATATGATGTCGGCTCCTTTATGATCTGGTCGGCGCGAGGACCTAAGTGTTCTTGAGGTTGTTATTCTCACAGTGAATGAAACCGCCGCCTCGTGATGGCAATTCTGTTGTGCTCGCTCAGTTTGATAAGTTTTAAAGTGATTTGCCGAAATGTTTCTTACATGGAATATTCGTAACTACGAGATCATAAAATCTCAAGGAGAAACGCTTCTGCCCTGAGTAAAAATTATACATCAACACGTGAATCGATTACCTACACATATTATATATTAGTACGTAAAGCTATTCCTTTACAGTATACAAAACACAACAATTGTTTCTATCTACCGAGCTATGTTGTAGTAAAGTGAAAATAGGATGTGCGTGCTAACATATTTATTTATTTTTACTTATACACAATATATTATTTATATATATTGCGTACACACTCTAAATTACTGCCTAATTCTCATATGTACACACACGTAAGCATATATATATATAATATAAGGATTTAATTATATAATAAATTAACTTACTCTAATTCGACTGCCGACCTGTTACGTATTCGATGAACGAAGAAAGAAGAAATAGGTTTAATATTGATTTACTTATAATTTAGTATTAATCAAGAGCAGAATTGATATATTAGAGATTTATGAAAAAGACACAACAATTTTTTACTGAAAATATAGCTTATCACGTATAACTGCCGCCATGGACGTATGCAGCAAGAGTGCTGTTGTGTAGATCGAGCCGATAGGCGATGAAACAGTACATGACCACAGATATTTATATTATAATATAAACATCTGTGTGACTGTATAGTGTATAATAACTATAATATATATATATTAATATTTAAGGGTCATGTAGACGTCATGTCGTCATGATGATGACACTCTTTTTAGTATTACATAGTATGTATAATCAATGGTATTACCTAGTTATAAATAGTAGCTATCATTACAATGTTCTTTATGCATTCGGCATTCCTAAACGGTTTAGGTCCTAAGGATATGACCAGGAGTGAGCAAAATACTCTTGAAATTGTACTTAAATACTAAATACTATAAATACATCAATTTTCATCGAATAAATAGAAGATATAAAATACAATCGATTTCAATAAGTAAATACTAAATAAAAAATACATTTGAAAAAAAATAAATAATTTATTATTATTAATTAGTTAAAATCAATCGACAGTTACCCTTCAAAAATGTAAAATACAAATTTTTCAAAATTATGGTCTGAAAGTTTTGGCCTAGTCGGAGCATGAATGAAGCTGATCGCTAAAAACGTTTTTTTCAACGGGGAAAAAGTATTTAATATTTACTTGAGTTATTATTTATTTTGTTATTTAAAATACTAAATACTAAATACATTAAATACAAGATTGAAGATACAATTGTATTTGAAATATTGCCCACCCCTGGATATAGCTAGGTAGATAGAAACCATTTTTGTGTTTTATATATATAAGATATAGATTATAATTAATGCGACAAGCCTGTGTACTTTAGTACAGAATGTATCGAGTTCGAACCACGGTTTCGGTGGACCAATTTTTTATATTTGTTGATACTTTAGAGTTAAATTATACACTTACCTACGTACGCACCACGCTGGGCCCTGCCTGATAATATACTGCTCGCGTGATCACAAATGAATCTCCCGGACAACGCCAGTCGGGATGGCTATAAATTAAAATATAATATAATTTAGGCTTAAAAAGGTATTGGCTCCACAGCGTGTTACACCCAAAAGGAGTTGAACAATCACAAAAACCTAGCAATAGCAAAGCATTGCCATGTCATCTAGTACTCAATAAATATAACTGATTCTCTCTTGTCTGTTTAATGTGTGTTTTTCACCATGTTCAATATATACCTAACCGTTAGACAGTTAATACTTACCTAGTATTTAATTTATAACATCTTATTCATTCGAATTGCGTCGTCTCCGTAGTACAGGCGCCATACTATATCGAGGACACACGTGCAGAACGAACCGCGTCAAACTTATATACATGCATGAGGCATACACACATAATAGCTATAAAAAAAAAATAATAACTACACGTGTAGCTGACTTGTTGGCTTACTTCGGTCGATTTTATCGTATAGAATATTTAGGCTTAGGCGTTTGGTGTAGAAATTACAAACGATATAGGTACCTACATATTATATTACCATTTGACCGAGTTATATTATTGCTCTTGTGTAGAATACAATGTAGTAATAACGTAAAAATAAGAAAATACCTCAGCTTATTGTAATTGAAGTTACAACCCGGATGATTCCCAACACTCGGAGAACGTTATCAGTTGCAGTAATACGTATTTCTTTCCAAATCCCAAACACGTTCTAACTTAGGTAACCCGACATTTGTTTTAATTAGTAATCACTTCCCTCGACTACCTCATCGAACTATTCAAACTGTATAACGAGCAATACTATAATGTTGCCGGTTGACTCTTTTCGGTTAAATATAGGTATACTCTGCAAACGGTCAAATCACGTCTATCAATTTGATATCCAAATAGGACATTCGTATGCATGATATGTTGTACAGGTGTCAGCAGGCAGTGTATAATAATAAAATACAACATGTCGTCTTCTATATTACAACGATGGCGAATGTTTTATTCAATAAACAAAAAATTGTACACGACATGCATATAGCAATCGATCCGTAGCACGACTAGCTGTTGTCTGTTTGGCAACGCATTTCCCTATAATATGTATAATCGGCGTCCTTTTTTTTTTTTTAAATTTCAGTAAACACTGTCGTACGACGAATGATCGTACGGGTGAAGTAACTCGTGATGTTGCCGATGGTAGTCCGTCGTGTGCGCAGAGTAGTCGCCCTGGTAATGGGGTGCGTCGATCTTCTTGACAACGGCGTTGAAACCGTGTTCGTGGTCAGCGGTATACTCGACCACGCGGGTGGAACCGTCGGGTTCCACGAGACGGTACGAGCCTTTGACGTTACCGTGACCGTCGCTCAACTCGTGCTGGCTCTTGATGTCATGCGTGTGAAGATCTTTCACGCCGTACTCGAAATGATATGGCTTGGGTGCGGCGTGGTCGTAGTGATGGTCGGCGACGTAACTTTTGTACTCGACGGGTGGGTAAGCCGAGGCCAAGTGCCCGAACAAGCGGCAAACATTATCAACTGGAATGTTCAACGTTACGTTTTTATCAATCTGACAATATACCTATTATTATCATAATGTATAGGTTGTACGCGTGTATTACCGCGAGATAATAAAATATAATGTTCGTAAAGGCGATCTTTTTTTCTACTATACATATTAATTATTTTAATACCTAAATCATACGTTTGTTCGAGCTTCGTTATTCGACAAAAATTACTAAACAATAAGTACACAATATAATATTACCTTTGTAGCCATTTTGAATGTGTTTTTTATCCTGTACGTATATTTATACACTTTTACAAACGCGATGTTTGAAAATAATATGTTTTCACAAAAAAAAAACAATGAGTACACTGATGAATATTGTAACTATGTTTTAGGTATTTATACTGTAGAACAGTAGCAGTCCCTACTTTATAGTATATAATTAGATTGTTCCCCCAGAGAAATTAACTAAGAAATGAATCGAGTTGCATCAACTCATTAAAAAATAATTATAATTATACACAAAATACCCATCTTCATATTTATTAGTGCAAATATTATTACGTAATTAATTATATTTCTAAAAAAAAAAAGTTCCGAAAAATGAGTGCATACATGTTACACATAATATTATTATGTATTACAATATCATATAGGTATGTTACGATTTATAGCATATTATAACATTCATACGAACCATAATTTGTTGGTATTTTGGTTGAGTTAAAATAATGTTTGCGAAATTAAAATCTATATTCTATATAATATTTTACAATCCTATTGTAATATAATATTATAAATGTATAAATAATTGTAACATTTTTATTTTTTAGAAATTACTGATTGTGATAAGTTTCATAATTAAGTATAAACTAAACTCTTTTTATTTATTTTTTTAAATCCTTCCAGAAGCAGTAAAATTAAGTAATCGATGCATTTCATTTTTTGTGTGTGGTAGCCCAATCAATATTGAACATTATCACACGTACGAAATACGAATAGGCAAGGATTGTACAGTATCTATATGGTACTGATCATTTTGGCTTAAACATAAAAAATTATCAAATAACTGAATTAAGTTAAAATGTCTAAGTCAGAGTAAGACACTTAAAGAAATTCTAGTCCTTTTATGGAGAAAATTGTCTCTTCGTTATAAGTAAAGACCGGATTTAGCATATTATGCATATTCATATTTTTATAAGCTATTACATGCAGTAAATGGATTTTCATCAATCATAGTTAAATAAATAATGTTACAAATTTTTATTTTGCATATTTTTGCATATTTTGGGTACAAGTGCATATTTTCCATAAAAATGCATGTTTTTGCATATTACGTATATATTTAAATATTTTTATTTAATTTTATAACTGTATGTACCATTATTATACACAAATTTGTTCAAAACACAAAAATTGAAAATATTTTTAAAAATATAATAGGCAGATTGTATACTGATTTTCCCGTCGTATAGTTTTATCTTATCTAACATTATCAAGTTATCGACTATCGTTTATTTATACTACAGAACACAGACTGACAGACTAACGACTGTAGTTCGAAGTGTACATTCGGCAATAGTCAACGACGTCAACGTAGTTCTAAATAAACACATATTAATTTTATATAACATTGTTTGTGTTTTTAAATTACAATGCCAAAGTTTCCAAGTTCAAAATTACCATCACTTAGAAAATGGATTGAACCGTATAATAAATCAGGTGAGGTTTTCAAAACCTTAAATAATAATTCAGTTTTTTGTCAGTATTGTAATAAAGTAGTCGTAGTAGAAAAAAAGTTTCAAATTGATCAGCATGTTAAGTCATTTTCACACGAAAAATATTCAAAAACTCCAACTTCTAAACAAACATTCGTTAACCAACAGTCAACTTCAAGTGAAAATCAATCAGTATTTTTCCAAGAACTTTGTTCAGCTATGATTTCTTCTAACATACCACTGCATAAATTACAAAATACCAATTTTAGGTCTTTTTTGGAGAAATATACTCATCTACATATACCTGATGAAAGTACCCTAAGAAAGAATTATGTAATCAAATGTTACACAGATATTTTAACAAAAATACGAGAAAACATAGGAAGTTCATTCATTTATTTTTGTATCGATGAAACTACTGACCTACGAGGCAAATATGTTGCGAATTTTATTGTTGGAAAGTTAAATGTTGATTCACCATCAAAATCTTATCTTTTAGCATCTAAAGTTCTTGAAAAAACAAACAATAATACTATAGCAAAATTTGTAAATGATTGTCTTAGAATATTATGGCCAGAGGGAGGTAATGACGAAAAAGTTTTGTTGATGTTATCCGATGCAGCCCCATATATGGTTAAGGCTGCCAAAAATTTAAAACCATTTTATTCCAATCTTATTCATGTGACTTGTGCTGCTCACGGGATTCATCGGATTGCAGAAAATATTATGGATATTTTTCATGAAATAAATGATTTAATTAACAACGGAAAAAAGATTTTTTTGAAAGCTCCTTATAGAATTCAATTATATCATGAAATGCTACCTAATAAACCATTACCGCCCCAACCTATAATAACACGATGGGGTGCTTGGTTAGAATCAGCAATATTTTATGCAGATAATTTCGAAAATTTTAAAAATGTTATACAAAGCCTACCAGAAGACGATGTAAAAAGCATTAAAAACTGTAAGCAAATTCTAACTAAATCAAATATAATTAACGATTTAACTTATATTAAAATAAATTTTTCGGTTATTGTTGAAAGTATTAAAAAGCTTGAGACTTCAGGTTTGCTACTCATAAATGCTTTAGAAATATTTGAACAAGTTACAAATGCTATCAATAATCTTTCAGAAAATGAAAATAGCGTATTAATTAAAAAAAAATGTTCCGACATTATTAAAAAAACAAAGGCCTGCTAATTTTAAAAGAAATTTCTAAAATACACCAAGGTGAGAATGTTGACTTAAGTTCTTCTATCAAACACTTTTCCCCGGAAGTGTTGTCAAGTTTTAAATATGCACCCATAACAAGTGTGATGTGGAACGAAGTTTTTCTGCATACAAACATATTGTCACAAATCGCCGTCATAATTTAACTGAGATCAATATGGAACATATTATTGTTACTTATTGTTTTTCCAATAACAAATAAATTATATACTTTTTATCACAATCATAAATTCATAAAATATATTGTATATAATATTGTAGTTTATTATTTTTTTTTCATCATAAATGTTTTGATTTTATAAATTTTCCATAAATAAAAAGCTGTAATAGGTAATAAAAATTTATTTTGCATGTTTTATGATTTTTAAGTGCATATTCAGAACTTTTTAAGTGCATATTTGCATGCATATTTTAACATTTTAAATGCATATAAATCCGGTCTTTAGTTATAAGTTTCCTCCGTGGTCGAATCGTTGACAAGCACTCCCTTAATCCCTCATGTCGTCTTCCAAGTTCTATTCCAAACTATTTATCAAGAATTCAAGATAATTCTCGATAAGAGAATTATTTATTCATAATCATTACATTTCGCGGCACACCTATGGACCTATGGTGAAAATGTCATGTATCAGCTGCAGTTAGTCGTTTTTAAATTTCAACAAAATAAGAAAATCGTCACATGAGAAATCGAGTGAATATCCATTATTGTAAAAATATGAACTTCAAACGGTCATACAAATTTAATTTGAGTTAATTGAAGACATTTTTTTTTTTTTTTTTTGATAAAGGTAGACAAACTTATGAGGTTTACGAGTTTATGGATTTTTAATATTTTTAAATTTCATTGTAACAATATGTTAGGAGTTTTGTATCAATTTTCAAGCTTATTTACCCAGTAAAAAAATTATTATTGACATTCATAGAAAAAAAAGTGGGTAAGTGGATGTCGCTCGGCAGTACAGTAAGTTACATTGTTACAAGTGGGTCAATGTAAAATAGGTTGTATTAAATTTGAATTCATTGATATAATATCACTGTATACGCCAAACGGTTCTGAGTGGGAACGGTTTGTCAGTCTGGATTTTAGATGAGTGGAACGATAAATGTATTGATTTTACAATGTTGTGTGTTTTTTTATTTTTGTGTCTGTGTACATAATGCTTCGATTTTCAACCAAATTAATGCGCGAGGTATTTTTATAATAACTTTATGTCTTCATGACACGTGTATCATTAAGAGGACGCAACACCCGCATTTGCAGTTGTCTCCGTCTTACGAACGCGTAACATACCAAATTGATGCACTGAAAATCAAGTTGTATGCCGTTAGCTTAAAAATAGAAACCTTTCTATATTTTTTATTCATATCTTAACCTATTTATTGTTAGATTATTTTATGTATTTATCAATGCAATAGCGTATAGCCCCAGCACCGGACGCGATAAGAAGAAGAAGCTTAAAAATTAGAGTGAATCGACCTATTATGAAACTTGATGGTAAGAAAATTATCCGTGTTTTGTTGGAAGTATTTTTACGATAGTTCAGTTTTTAAGTGAGTTAGGAGCATTTTTAATTTACATTTATTATAACTTACTTAAAAACTGAATTATCCTAAAAAAAACTTCCAACAAAACACAGATAATTTTCTTACCATCAAGTTTCATAATAGGTCGATTCACTCTAACTTTTAAGCCAACCGCATACAACTTGAATTTCTGAGCGTAAATTTGGTATGTTGAGGTCCCCACACACTGCAGCGGTGGCGGTTACGACAAAATGAATCCGGGCACGATTTTACCGCCATCGCTGCAGTGTGTGGCGTCCTTTACGCGTTTGTAAGACGGAGACAACTTATGCGGGTGTGGCGTCCTCTTAAACGATTCAATCGATCACATTTCGTATTATATGTAATTAAAATTAATTTTACCTCTCTCCTTTACCTTTGTTAATTCATTATATACCTACTTACCTATTATTTACTCTAAATGGAAACTTTGTTTATAATATATTATTGTTAGTATTATTTAACTCTTGTATACGCCATACCTATTATGTTGTAAACCTACTTATACAAGTTATATAGCTGACTATTACCCGGCGTTGCCCGGAAAAAAAATTGTGATCGTTCAACTCCTTTTAGGTGTAACTTGCTGTGGAAGGAAGCAGTGGCTTTTTGAGTGTAAATCATATTATATTTTAATTTATAGCCATCCCATCGTCCCGGAAAAAAATATCAATTAATACAAAATATTTATTTTTCTTACTCTATTTGTACATCTATTATTTTTTAACGATGGTACCGTAGTATAATTTTGTAAAACACTAGGATTTGAAACGGGTAAATATACAGAAAAATTACCACTATATACACATTAATTACTAACCATTTGTATACAAAAAAAAAGTTTAAAATTCCACCGTAGGTATTTAAATTTTACTGGCCAGATTGCGCTCGTTCGAACAATATTAAAATCGAAAATATCCCTCAATTCGCTATGTAAAACCACCTTCGTCTCGAGATAATGACCGACATTAAAAATGGCTATAACAATAAAACTATCCACGAAATTCTGATTGTATGTTTGTGAGAGTTGTGATTTACGTCTACCTACTATAATTATGTCTATTATTATCATTATATATAATTTATATATTATATAAATGTATGTAAGGGGGATGGAGTGGCCGAGCGGACTAAGGCGTCGGTTGTGACGTACATCGCGGCGCTGGTTCAAACCTCGGTTCACGGGCGGCATTTTTCTTCGAGCAACTCACGGTGTCCGAAAAACAAGACGTGCCGTCATCCCTTACCCGGGCATGACGGATACCTACCTACGGGTGCCCACTTGAAAATCTGCCAAAACTACACACACGTGTTTACCAACCAACTGTGCCCTCCCCTACTAACAAACAGCTAACGGCCATAGTTGCCGGGTTCAATGATCAATAAAAAAAAAAAATGTATGCAATATAAATAAATATAGTATGTATAATAATAATATAGTTTGTATATGTAATATAATTATATAAATAAATAATAACGCGCGTCTAACCTGCTGATAAAACCAAAAAAATGAACGAACGTTCGCGTTCCGGGTGATCGACGAACGTGTTACACAGTCGGCAGTACACCGTGCGCGTAAGGTATAGTTTCCAAGACGTGACAGGTCGCGACGACACGTCGCTAGTATATATTTTCACTAAAATTGTATGCACTGGTTTCCTAGACGCGACTTGCATCATGAACAGTAGGTTGGGTTGCAGCGACAAGTTCGACCTCCCGCAAAAAAAAAAACATCCAATATTTTTTTAAATAATTTATTAATACAGTAGGTACCAATAGTACCTTAAACCTTTTATTACAGTAGATATTCATATAATATATTTATACAAATATAAAAATAATGTCCAAGCCTGTCTTTTCCCCCGATGAGGATGAACTACTTATTGAAGAAATATAAAAGTATAATGTTCTGTATGATATATCTAACCCTAGCTATAAGTAAGGACATCATTTTAAAGATGAATTGTGAAAGGGCATTTCCATTAAATTAAATAAATCGTGTATGTACAACATTGTAAATTATTAATATTACCTATAATAAGGTTTAAACTTAAATATTCTAGTATGTAATTGTTTATGAATTATTATTAGGTAAAACCTTCACATTACTATTAAGAAAACAATAGGTTTCAATAGTAATAAACAATAATTACCTAAAAAATTATAATGTATAATATAAAATTAATATTGAATAGTCGAAGATACAAAAAAAAGATGGAAAAGTATTCGAGATTCGTTTTCTCGAAATAAGCGAAAACTTGGAACTGGATCTGCAAGATCAAATAAAAAAAAAACGTTTTTTGGCTCCTCATCTTAGTTTTTTGGAAAACGTGGAAAACGAACGAGAGTACGTACGATGACTTATAATTTATTATACATAGAATATTTTAGATTTATTTCAATAGTCTGCGTAGATAAGACATAAATATAGGGATAGGGAGGTAAGTATTTTATTACTTATTATTATATAATATGTGCAGCGTGGCGTGGTGAACTGGAAATTTTCTAGAGGCAAGTTACAAATATCATAAGTATTAATGCATAATAATATATTAAATAATTTAATAATACAACTCATTATATTTCAAATCATTATTGACTAGGTACCTATTTAGTATATCATAAATGTCTTAATGTTATATTTACTAGGGAACCACCTATCCCACTATTTAAGAAAAATCTCAGAGAAGTTACCGTTCACCGTAGCTACTGTATATTATGTACCTATAAATATTCACCTGGACTCCTATCTCGTAAACAGTACCACACAACTTAGATTTATAGCTGATTGGTATACGAATTTGATTAAAGATAGCTAGTTCTTAAGATTTCCACAAAAGGTTATTGACTTTTTGAGTAAGTACCTATATCTGTCACTGAGAAAATATAATTCCTTAGAAGTACTTCGTATGAATACACATCAAGCCATTTTCATAATCGAAAATACTTCTAAAATTCATATAAATTAGATATAATAGTAACACTATATGTAAATGTAATATACTTGGTAAATATTATGAAATTAAACAATTGAAGAACAGTCAACTCATTTTTCACTAATGATAGCAAAAAAATGAACTGTTCACTGTTGACGCGTAAAAACTGACGAAACTTTATATTATTGTTAGTTAAGTGCCTATTTACCAATACTTCAAAAAATCCTTCATTTTCACGGTTTAAGAACATATTGCTTATGGGTTTTCTTGGTTTTTTAACATATTGAATATTGATATAAAATAAATAATCTTCATCGTCTTCTTCATCTAATAAGATAAGTTACAGAAGAGTATTATTAGTGTTTATCAAATTTCTTTTCATGATGTATAAAATATAAAAAAGTTAATAGGCGAAGAAAATACATGTGCACTGAACGGTGGTCAACGGTATAGTGTGTCGATACTTGATAGTGATGATTTAAACGTTCTGCTTCCCTAGTTCTGAAAATGATAATTAATTTTAATTTCCAGGAGTGTTGGCTTTAATAGGTACCTACTTACTTACAAATTTACCTACAACTGGTCGAATCAATAACCATTTCCAGAAGTTATCTAAATTATTAAATGGGTCCCGACATAGGGAAATAGCAATATTTTGGTTTGGTCGCGGCGACCTGTCGTATCTAGGAAAACAGTCACAAGACGACGACATGTCGTGTCATTGTGTCGCGCCTTGGAAACCAAACCTTTAGAATGTACACGAGGTACCAGGGCAAGGTAACAGAGAGATAACGTTTGTAAAATAAGTATGTGTATTGGCTTATGCCAACGGTGTGACGTACATTTCTCCAGCCCTTCCCCACCATTTCAAATTTCAACATTTTTTTTGGCTAAATATTTAGGGTGAATTGGCGTGACTGGTTTTGAAATTTGCTTGGTACTAGGCCAATTTTAAAAATGAATACAACATAGGGGGGTGAGGGCTGTAGAAACGTTTCTACAGCCCCCTTCCTCATCCGAATTTTAAGGACTTATTTCTGTCGTAATATTTAGCGTGCAATTGGCGTAACCCATTTCGAAACCCTGCATTTAAAAGACTAAGTACCAGGAGCGTCACCAATTTTTTTTGCCATTTTTCCAGCCTCCCCAAACGACAAAAAAACTGAATTTAAATACAAAAATAATTGAATAACGATTCTGAGCGGAGCGGTTGGACAGTGTGGATATTTTATACTATATTTATGTTGTTAATACTTATAATTAATACGGTAGCCGGTAAGTTGAATTAATAAATAAATTAACTTTTTAGAATTAATAAAATAACTAAAACCGTTATTCTTGGTTATTTATGTAATATTGTCCAAATTTGGACATAAATTAACTATAAAAAAACTGTGTTTTTATATTTTTTGGTTATAGAATAACCTACTTACGTGGAACCTTGTTTTAAATTTTCAATCCTTAGCTATAAAATTTGAACATTTTATACATTTTTAAATTTTAACTACAAAATCTAGTAAAGAGTAGGTATTAAATACTAATTTTGTTGCTTAAAACATTTTAAACCAAGACAATTAAATGTTCTTATAGCTCAAAAAAAATAAAAAATAAAATTTAAAAAAAACCCAGTTAATTAATTTTTAAATTTTGATTAAATTAAACTACATGAAATTAGTTGGATTTAATACCTACATTAAAGGACGCCTCACATACTGCAGTGGTGGCGGTAAAATTGTGTTCGGACTCATTTTGCCGTAACCGCAACAGTGTGTGGGGACCTAAAACCACTTAGGTACCTCTTAAATCTAACATAATTATATTAAAAGTTATAATATTCAATGGACACAAGTTATAGGAATAATATAAATTTTTTTTAATAAGTGGATAGACTAATATAACTTATATAAATAGCAATCCTACAAATCAATTAACAAAAGAAAAATCTGCCCAGACACAACCATTACTAACTAGTCATCTTCATATTCTAATTATTCATTATTCAAAAAATGTTTAACTTTCAAACATTTTTTTTTTTGTCGGATAAAATAAATAAGTAAGGAATGAACAAAAATAATTCAAATACAATATACAAAACACTGATTTTATTGAATATTTAAAAAAAAGAACCAGAAAAATATTTTATTTATAAAACTCATTACACCTCTTCAATCCTTAACAATTAAAAACTATAATTGTGGCGTATAAATTATTTAAAAAAATTACATAGTTAACAATTCAATAATTGTACAAAAAATAAATAAATTAAAATTCATAAAATATAAATGTTTACAATATAATTTACTTGAGATGACTCGTTACTTAGAACTTATAAGTATTGTTCATGTTTTGGGTCTGATTTTGTAAATTAAATCATCATTAAAATTCAGGTATGTCAAATTTTTTACAAAAATGAAACCGCCTTTAAATGTTTTAATATTTTTTTAACATAAGGATATACTATTTATTTGAGACATTTTATACATTCAAGTTATTTTAAACAGAGTATTAAAAATATATTATTTGGTATTTCTAATAATCAATAAAAATTATTCAATAACATTAAATTTAAATTGTAAATTATACACAACATTAAGGTTTATTTATCTTATATATTTAAACACCACCTTAATATTTTTCAAAGTCAATCTTTAGAAAAAAATACAGAAATAACAACAATATCATAAAAAGTGGTCCGTCAATAATAAGAATACTATAATGTAGTATACATATAATGGTTTTTCTTTTTAATGCAATCAACAAATAGCAAAATCTTTTATAAAAATACAAATTTAAAATAAATTGTATTTATTGTAAAAATACAAATTTAAAGTAAATTATATATTATATTATAAATAAAATACTAAATGTTATATACCTAATATTATGTGCACTGTACTAACTATTGGCGACAAGAGTTAAACTATTTTAAAGTATAATATAAATATATACATTTTACAATTGTAAGATTTAATAGTTTTTGGTATCAAATGTTTAATAAATTAGTTATCAAAATTAAATTTTAAACTTGTTAACAATATAACTTATAAGGAGTTAGGGAAATTATAAAATTTTGAAGATAAAAAAAAAGCGAACGATTGTAAAATTGTCATCAAAATATGTTGCAAATTACTTTTTATTTACCTTTTTGTAATTTGAATGATATTAATATTTGTACAAATGGAGCCGATAATATTAAAAAAAACTTCATGAGTGCAAACTTCATAAATGACAACATTCTACGAAGCTAACCATCGGATCGGAGCACATTCCAAATTGTTTTACAATTTACAACATTAGGTACTCTAGGGCAAACAAAAACTGATCGTATCCATACATTTATTATCATGCTTGTAAACAGTGTCCAGTAAAAAATATTGGGGTAGACCAGTTACACATATTGTATGTATAAATTTATATATATATACAACAGATGTAACAATGACGAAATGCCTATGTCACCAAGGAATTCAGCATGGGCAAGAGCAGTTCAATCTTATCCTGGATAGAGTATATATTACTTCCATAAATTTAATAATATAATCAAGATGTTAGTAAGAGGAATAAAAAATTATCTTGAATTAGTCGCATGGACATAGTAAGCACAGTGCATTTTTACCCTGTATATTTTAAAATATTGAGCTGTAAGATTCTAACATATTTTTATCACTTAGTTACGTGAGCATAGAGGTTTAAATAATTAAATACTGAAGGCACTTCATATACAAAATTTGTTATTTTTTTTTAACAAAATATACACCTTAATCTAGGACTAGAATTTGAGAGTAATAATGAATAAGATTTCGAAACACGCGAAACACTAATATTTGGCTATATATAAATATTGAAGCCATTTAATTACATCTAATTCAAAGGCTTCTTGTTTAATAGGATGTAACACGGGGGGGGGGGGGGGGGGGGGTTTGTGCTCAGCAGATCAGGTTAAGCTTCGTTAGTATAAAAATTTGAGTGAATCAACCTATTAGGAAACTTGTTGGTAAGAATGTTCTTCTTAAAAGAAGAAGAACATTATCTGTGTTGATGTGTTTTTTTTACTATAGTTAATTTTTTAAGCAAGTTTTTCGTATGTAATATAGCGTATTGTAAATAGTGTTCGTTTTGTTACACACTTGTAAGACAGAGATAACAAATGCCCGTGTTACGTCCTTTTAAGAAGGGAGACCATTTTTAGAAAAGTGAAAAACTAAATATATTTTCTTATACCCTATGTTTCCACTTATTGTGTGACCTTTAATTTTTATTGGGAGACAAACAGTTTAGACAATATTTTTAATCAAAAAATTATTAGATGTGTTTATGTTATAGAAGTAGCATCAGATTGTGGATAACTATAATTTCCTTATGTTGGAACCTTATTTATGTAAATAATGTGGAGGGTAAATAAAGGTTAGCTTGGGCATATTTAAATGTCTCGAGGCACAAGTAAAATTGAATTGACTTATCTAAAGTAAAACGATCAAAACATTATAATTACTCTAAATAACTGAAAACACATGGTATATTTTCAGTTCGTAAATGTTTCAAAAAAAGTTTTTCTGACACAAGTATCAAAAACTAGTTAATCACATTTCTAACAAAATGGTCAACTTTGTCATTAAGTGATATAATCACAAATAAATTTGCATATTGTGTTTCAGATAATGTTGTCATTAATATATGATACCATTAATCATACAAGCAAATGGTAGAAAAACAATCATATCACATTGAAATCTTGTTACCTAAAAACTCAAAGTAAAAAAAATATCTTTAGAAACACCATGCCAAGTGTATACAGGGTGTAAAAAAGATTAAATCAAACACATTAACTTTTCATTAAGAATTATGGTCATATAAAACTTTCAAAAAATCTTAAAGTATTTGCAATCCTCTACAAGACTTACCATAATCTAAAGATTTTAGTAGTTAAAGGTTTCAATTTTTTAGTTTCAGTTATCAAAATTTAATTGTTTTAAGTTTTTCCCTTTTCTTTTTCTTTTTCTTTCTCAACTTCCATTTTCTCTTCACCTTTATTATTATTAGTACACTCGTCTTTATCGTTACCTTTATCATTGGTTTTATCTTCTGTCTGTTCAGATTTTTCTCCATTTTTATTGGCAGGTAATTTTAGTATGTCGGGTGATTGAGCTACAGCTACAGAAGTCTTCTTAGCCTGACATTGTCTGTGTTGAGTGTATAGGGGGTTGAAAAGTACACTGACCGACGGTGGTAAAGAATTGTGATAAGCTGATGATGGTGGACATAGCTCAGACATGGCTTTAAGAAAGTCATTTGTATCTCCTGGATCTCCATTTGAATTATTTGGAAATGTTCCATACATGAATGGATTCAATGGGTTTGTAAATGGATTATGATTGGTCGGTCGAACAGGTAGTAGAGCTAAAGAATGGGCTAATGTATTTTTTTTAGGAACAGGTTTTTTGGGTTTCTTAGCTGGAGAAGAAGGCAAAATTGGACATAATGTTTGAGGATTAATTTTCATTAAAGGCACTTCAGCTAATCTCTTCAAACTGTCTTCAGCTTTATCTTCATCTTTTTTATCATCTCTTGATTTGAAAAATTTTTGACACTTTTTACCAACTCCATTTATTTCTTTCTTTTTGGCTAAAACTGAAGTTTTTGATATGCTTGGATTCCAGTGTTTTGTTGGAGATGTTAATGTTTTATATTTAGTTCCTTGTTTTTTAATTTTTTCAACAATAGTGTCTAATCTTGGTTTGGTTTTTTTTATCTTTGACCCAGGATATACCTTTAAAGTTTTTTTCTTATCATCGTCTTTGTCTTCATTTAAATCCCCAGGTTTAGATGGATTTTCATTTTTAACTATATCAGTTGGTTCTATAGTAACATTAGCTTGTATAGTTTCTCTACTCTGGTGAATATTTGTAACTTTCATGATACCATTTTCACTTATTTCCAATTGTACTTCTTTAGAATCTGGAATTTTTTCAACAACCAGTAGGTTTTCATCTATTTTTGGGAGTTCTTCAATGCGTATTTCTGTGTTCGCTACATTTTGAAGCAAATCATTTTGTTTTTCTTCGGACTTTTCATCATCTTTTTTAGACTCAAGTATACTTTCTTCTTTTGCTACGTCATCATTTAATTGAGGTTCAATAACAATTTTAAGAATTCGATAAGTCATTGTAAGTGGATCTTTCTAAAATTAAAAATATTATATAATAAAAATAAATTTCTATTATTAATTAAGTTAAATATTTACCCTTTTCCAATCAAACATGTAAACGACATCCATTAAGGTTAAGTGATCATCTAGTAAATAATTTTGGTAGAAAAACTCTACATGATGATCAGTTGGTATTAATTCATATTTAATGTAAACTAATTTTTTCAAATTTATAACTGTCAATGATGCTGGACACCATAGATATCGTTTATGTTTTTCTTGTATATTCTGTGAAAAAAAAAAATTTATTTCAATAATTCTTTGAGACAAATTTGAATATATTTTTACTTTTTTGTCAATTTTATCGCATTCATAATAAAGACATATACTGATTGCATCACTGGCAGCAAATATATGATAGTCATCAGGTACAACACCACGGCTCATTGGGTCCCTGGGTAAATACACTTTGTTTCGATTGTAAAAGTCTCTTCTCATTACCATTTCCTCTATTAAAATAATAATACAATTTTAAATTGGTTTATATAAATGTTTTAGTTGGTAAAATTTTGTTACTCACTTTGAAATAAATGTGGAACAAGTTTGTAAACAATATTTTGCAGGGTGTGGTCTGGCCGGATATTGGATAAAGGTTTTGATTTGTGAACTAATACATCGCATATTGGACAATATTTGTTGCGTTCGAGATACTTGACAATACAACTTCGACAAACTAAAAAAATTATATCATAAATTTAACATATGCAAAATTAAATAATGCAGTGAAAACCATTCATAACAGATTTGGATAAAAAAGTGCATATAATAAGAAAAAAAATTTTTAAATACCTATTATAGAGAAAACAACAAGAAACAACCATACCTAGGTATAATAATGAAAATTCAACAGGTATATGTAAAAGGTTTATAGTACAGTAGAACCTCAAAGGACCAAAAAAAAATTTGACATCGAAACTTCGAGTTACCGTGGTAATTAAAAATAATATGTGAATAAACCGGGACTGAAAAAAAAAATTTGATACACAGAAAACGAGATAATGGAGTTCGAGATACCGAGGTTCCATTGTATATTCATAAAATTTCAAGTAGTAAATAATGTAACAATGTCACCATATAATTTAATTTCTATTTATTTGTTAAGATAAGGGGCATTGAACCAGGGGCGGACTGGGAATAAAAATTGGCCAACGTGAAACAGAAAATTCGGGCCAATTTAATAAAACATTTATAAGTTATCGGCCAAAATATTTGACAAGCGCAGGCAGGGATTGCTCACCGGCCATCCTAGCCAGTTCGCCCCTGCACTGAACATGTTCGTGGGAGCCATAAACATAGTGGAATTCTAATTTGTAATTCTAAGGTCACTCAATATGATCCTAATGTACCTTTCAACAGGGAATGTATACAAATGGGTGAATGTTGATAATAACTAATAAATAGAAACTAATCAGATACATAATAACAAAATAAATGTGCATCGTGCATCGCTGACACAATATAATTTCAACTATTGGCAATATCTTTACGCTTAAATTACTTACAGGAATGCAGACATTCGATAACCGTCGTGGCGTCCACGAAGTATCCACCGCACAGAACGCATAGTAGATGTGGATTTAGGTCGGTGACCTTCGGCTTACAGGACTGCATGTTGTCGTCGCTGTGATCATCATAGCGCCGTCAGTGCGACGGATTCGCGTCTACCTGGGCAACAACGGAAACACGGGTTAGACGTGGTAATTGCGTTTGCACAGCTACAAAACTTACCCGAGATCGACGACGCCATCGTGGTCAGATTATTTCCAAGTTCAAACTCTACTTCTATTTTGTGGGTCAACGGCGGGACCCTGATAAGTCGCGGGTTTTCTCGGATAACGAGTCAACGAGACTCCCGGGTTTCAAGGCGATTCGCTTCCAAAACAATCAGGTCCGCGAACCGGAATTGCGGCGGATTCGAACAGTACGTTGAAACGAAAACAGAAAAACGGAAGCGAACTGCGAAAGCTCCGTCCGCAACCCAGACGCGGATAAACACTGCGGTCTGCTAAACGAAAACAACAAAAACAAGTTGTCCGTTGACAAGGCGTTAACAGCAACGACCTGGCGCGTTCGTTCCATGAGAAATTTTTTCTCTTCTCCCAAGCG
Organism: Sitobion miscanthi; assembly: GCA_008086715.1. Lineage (NCBI taxonomy): Eukaryota > Metazoa > Arthropoda > Insecta > Hemiptera > Aphididae > Sitobion > Sitobion miscanthi. The sequence goes on from CM017802.1 coordinate 26,622,191, forward strand.
GAACATATCGGTAATCATCATAGATATTTCTAATGATGCGACGGTGAACACTTTTCCTGGATTATCGGATCGTAGGAATTTAGCGTACTGGACAGTGTACTACGGTCTATGACTTATTAATTATTATGTATATCTTTTCGTCGAAGCCATTTGATATTTTGATTACGTGTAGAATGTAGATCTATTTGGTTTCCGCCGAGCGACGACGTTTTTTCTCTCATGATTCGGACACGATTGACGATTACTGAAACGTTTGAGGTTAGTTTTTCTGATGAAACAATCAGGGAACTGAGAAGTAGAGAGCCCGAGAGGCCGAGAAGTGAGAACGGCAACAAACTGTGGACTGTTGGTCAGATACTCAGATATTGATGCGAAACTGCGAGGCACTGTATGTTTGTACTTAGTGATACGATAAAGTAGTTAATTGTTAAGTGATGATGATGTCAGTTATGCTAAGGATTATGAGTTATGACTAAATATTTTAATGGTATGTTCTCAACTTGGATGTAACATCGTACGGTCGTCACTGGCATTTTTTTATTATTACTAAGTTTAATTCTGACTTGAACCTGTCTGTCAGCTACCAGTGTTTTGCAATAGATAAGTAAAAACACTAAAAACCATAGACAGCGTGACTTAAAAGGTAAAACATGCACAGAACCAAGTTGAGAACGTACCGGTATATTTATCCATGAATAAGGTAGTATGTGCTGTACTTATAAAGTTATAGTATAACCATTGGTTAAGTAAACAGTTTACTTAATCAATGGTATAACCACAGACGACATATAAATATATGAACTGCGCGTCTCACACCAACTAGGTATTATAGGTTGCCAAAACCTAATCATAGATAAGTACATAAAAGACCTAATGTTGTAAGAAACTAGAAATAGATTTAATATCTATCACTGGTGTAATATGATGGTAAATCGGGGGAAAAAAATTATATATAAATAAATATTATGTTAATATTACTTTTGATTGTTGACGTTTTTTATTATAAAATTATATAAATTTAATAAATATAAGTTTAAAAATATATACTCGTTAGTAAAAAATGTACTATGACAACTATAACTTATCCATCTTCCTAAAAAGAATATAACATAATATAATTATTTTTCGAGCTAATTAACTGTATAGCCGTATAGGTAATCAACGAAATATTTAATAAAATTTACATTTTGTTAACAGTCGAGCTTAATCTTATTGGAAAACAATTGAAATAAAGTAATTACCTGCCAACTACCAGCTAAGGCGATTTCTTAATATTTGATCTAAATTCTGAAGTGAGGTATAGTCGTATAGATCAATAATAATTTTTGGACCTTAATAATGTCTAGCGACTAGCTGTAAACTGTATACACGTAGGTAAATGCATTATTTTTTTATTAATATTGTAAAACTAATAGATCTCTTCACTAGTATCTGAAATAATAATTTTATGTAAATCTAATTAAGACATAAAATAGGTATTATTATTTTATTTTGAGAGTCGAAAACGTAGTACATAATATATAGAGATATCTGTGCTTCGGTCTCAAATATGTTATTCTGTGATTAATTGATGATATAATGTTACGATTCACAAATAATAACGTCGGCACTCAGTATTTTTGTCTAATGTCATTGACTCCATGTCGGTGGTTTTCGTTAGGTTAAGTGGCGGTGAATTGATGCAGGACACATTTCACCGCTTACCGCGGCGGTAAAACCAAGACAATAGAATTTAACGCCACCTCTGCAGTGTGTGGGGACCTTAAGGGACACTTAGGATTTAGGGCCTAGCCGAGTGCAGACAGCGATGGTTGCGGTATAGACAAAAGCAAAAAGATTACACATTGTTAAACACCGATACTTATAAGATACCTTTTATAATACTTATGAGTTATGACTAAAATAAATTGCTACGGGTAATGTGATTGCAATACTCCAGCTCACTGCTGAGTACTGACTAATTTATATTTCAAATAACCTAAACTCTGTTCGATGTCAAGTTCAAGTGTCGAATATAAAGCTGTACCTACCTATAATATAAACTCAAGCGAGTGTTGTGCATTATTCGATTCGAAGTCGTAATTGATTACTTGATTTTGTAATGCAACAGTGTGTTGGTAAATAAGTAACGAATAACGATGATCTACAGGTGCAACTTAACCTTAGATCACGAGATTGGTAGTTCGGATGTTTTGTTATTAATAATAATTGTTCGTGCCAATATTTTTCTATATTAAACTCAAAAAATAAGATATTTGTGCATGCAGAGCTAGTCTGTGGTTTGTCCTTTATTCAACTGCACTACACAATATCTAAGATCTAACCAACTGTGTTATTACTTATTGATATTTGATATTACATGTACGCCATTAATTAATTTTCTATTTTTTTTTTTTTTTTCTAAATAAATACATTCTAAGTCCGTTGACAATTTGGATTTTGGTATATTTTGTATTATAAAAATATAGGGACTAACATTTTAATTTTTATCAATATTATCATAGTAAAATAAAAATAAATGTGGCCTAGATAAAATGGTGTACCTGAAGAGATAAGCCCAAAAACCAACAATTAAATTTATATTTATCAATGTTATATCTCGTTTTAAATCTGTAGATAAATTAATTCATTATCCACTGTCTGTTATATTTAACTTTGTCATTAATTTATTATTAAATGCATTAATAATTATATTTTTAGAACCAATATGCTGTGTTCATCAGCACGTTTGCGTCAAAACTTTTATTTAATAATTGGTGTCACAATTGGGCTACTTTTTAGTCTTATTGTTGGCCCATTATTAGAAACTGGTTGCCTATTTTCAATATCAACTATTGACAGTGATTCAAACTCAATTATTTTCAATGATGAATATGAACCTCATATAAATTTGGCTGGCAAACCACAGCGAGCACAAAAAATTCCACAAACTTTGTTACGTCCGAGGTATTACTCAACAGAGCTTGGAATTCGAGAGAAACTATTTGTTGGAATTTTGGCCAATCAAGCATCTGTAGATGGTCTGGCGGTTGCTGTCAACAAGACTGTTACACATTGGGTGGACAAGACAATTTTTTTCGTTGATGCGGCAGGTGGACATAAGCTAAATGTAACGCTAATGAAAATACCCGGTATAGTTGGTTTCACTGACAGTAGAAATGTATTAAAACCATTTCATATGGTAAAATATATTGCTGACAACTATTTGGACGAATATGAGTTTTTCATGTTGATAAAGGATAGTACATACTTGAATGCGAACAAGCTCATGAACTTGGTTAAAAGAGTTAGTGTCAGTGAAGATGTGTATGCTAGTGGAACTGTAATTGGTACCAACTATTGTTCATTAGGTAAGAAATTAGTAACATAAAATGTATTCAACAAATATTATAATTGTATATTAAATAAAAACATTTCAGACGCCGGAATACTTTTAAGCAACTCTGTTATTCGTAAAATGATTCCAAATGTTGATTGGTGTGTACGTAATGCTTTCTCTACTTCAGATGATGATAATTTTGGTCGATGTGTATTACATTCAGTTAATCTTCCGTGTCAGACATCTATTCAAGTGACTAATATTAAAATTATTTATTTCAAAATACACAGTTTAAAAATTTAATTTGTTTATTAAGGGGCAATCTATAAGCAGCTATCATCTGTGGGAAGCCAAAGATCTTATTAATTTACTCAACCAACCACAACAACAAGAAAGTTTTAATCGTGCTTTGACTGTTTATCCAATGCCAAATGCTGAAACAATGTATAAGACTCATTTAGCATTTTGTAAAATGAATTTAGAAAAATCGAACATGGAAATTGATGCATTGAGACGTTCTATTGTGGCTGAGTCAAGTTTAGAGCCACCGAGTTTTAGAAAGGTATCTTGGCCAATTGGAAGTCAGTCTGGAAGTACTCCATCTACTCGTTTTGATGTTTTGAAATGGGAACATTTTACTGAAACACATTTATATTTGGACTCTAGAATAAGCAATATAAGACCATTAAATGAAGCAGAAAATGTTGATATACATGTAAGGAATTAATGAAAACTATGCAGTTAAAAAAAAAATCAAATCAATTAACATTTTTAACATAAAATTATTATTTTTGCAGAACGTGTTAAATACTAGCATTGAATATTTAGAATCAAAATATTCAAACAGTTTGAAATTTGATCGTTTGGTTAATGGTTACAAACGATTTGATCCTTCAAGAGGATTAGATTATATTTTAGATTTGACTTTCAAAGATATTGTTGGAAATAGATTAATACAAAAAAGGTAAGACATTTTTATTACCTAGTAAAAATGTTATCATCATTATTTTAAACAATAAATTGTCTTTTTTAGTTTATTAAGCCAAGAGACATACCTACAGTTAATTAATTAATAAATATTTTATAACAGCCATTATAGTTAATTGATTTTTCAGAGTTGAAGTCAGCAAGTTGCTTGGTAAAGTTGAAATGTTATCAGTTCCTTATGTAACTGAAAATACTCGTGTGCATATTCTTTTACCTGTGCGTACAAATGAAAGAGAGGACGCCTTTCGCTTCCTACGGCAATATAAACAAGTTTGTATTGATAAAAAGGAAAAGACAATGCTCATGTTGGTTAGTGTGATATTTAATAAACAACTTAACTTAGACAAACTACATAATGTTTATTAATCATGCTTTTGAATGTTTAGGTTTTGTTGTACGATGCAAATGCTCCAGGCAAAGGTGCAGTTGATGATGTGTTCAAACAGTTAAAAGATGAGGCAACATCATTGAGTAACGCACATAAAAAAGATGGCACTAAAGTTGCATGGTTATCAGTCAAAATACCAAATACAAAATTGTTAGCTCTAAGAGATGCATTATTGGATTTCGCGATCATCGATTTAGCAATCAGAAAGTTTCCTCCGGATGCTCTAATGATGTTAGCTAGACCAAAAATGGAAATTCGTCAAGACTATTTGAATAGAGTGAGTACTGTATTGAGGAATAATCATGTTTCTATAAGAAAATAATTTTAATCTCAAAATTATTGTATAATATAATTTTTAGGTAAGAATGAATACTATAATGGAATGGCAGATATTTAGTGCTTTGCCATTTTCTGAATATGATCCTAATCTCATGACATATCCAAGACAAGCAACTCTAGATGTAAACAAGTATTATGGCCATTTTGATCCATTCGACTATGATCATTTATCATTTTACGCAAAAGACTATGTTGTCAGTGAGTATAATAATGTATTTGAGTTTCTATAAAGTTCTATAGTATAAAAGCAGGAACTAACTTATTGATTACAATATTTAGCCAGGAAACGTGCAGAATCATTAATTCCTATAATTCGAGCTGACCGCGATATTCATAATTTGGTCACAGAATCAACCAGTCGTTCTTTGAAAGTAGTAAATATGACTAACCCATCCGTTTATTCTATGTTTGTGGCGTATAGTGAGTGTCATATATTCAGAGCAGTAGAATCTGGTTTACGTTTGCGTCATAAACAGAGACATTGTGAATTATATGAAGGGAACATTGTAGATCATACAAGTGCTGCTTTGTATGGCAACTGTGTAAGATCTAGAAATCGAAATGCTGGTTCCAAAGGACAATTGGCGAGACTGGTATTGGAGTATCAGAACCAATTAAAGTGAATGAGTAAATATATACACATAATAGTAAATATGTGATGAGGGTTTATTTTACTGGCACAACCAAATTTCTAAGACTAAATTTAACTATTAATTTTATATGCCAAAAAGTTATATTTATATTATTTATTAATGAAAACACTCAAGTTTTATTTTAATTTATTTTAATTACTAATTAGTAATTATTTAGAATAAGTAATTACTAGATATTGATCATAATATTAATATAAATAATTTATATTTTGTACTGTTTACTATTTTAACTGTGAATTATTAAAATAATTTATATTTTGTGTTAAAGAGTTGTTACTATTTAAATTTAAACCTTTGAATCATATAAGTTATAACTAGAGCAGAGGACTTGTAGCAATTGTATATTAGTTTTGCACAGTCACAAAAATAGCAAAGTACGAAACAAATACGTTTCATGCTTTCACAAAGCTAGTTTTGAAATTTTATTTTGATTCAGACATTTTTATTTCAAACAATATAGTCAAAATGTTTGGATAAAAATATAAAAATGTTTGTTGTATAATATTACTGACTGTTCGTGGGGCACACATTTTTCCTAAAAGCGCTTGAGGATTGCCAATAAGCCATGCAAACTTACGACCGGATGATTTCCGAGGTCTCATTTTCCCCCTCTATGGGTTTTACGAAGATGATCGTCGTTGGATGGGTATGCGCAAAAACCGGACTGTGACAGAGAATAGGTACTTTTTTGAAACTATGTACTAGGTAGTTTTCGGACTTCAAAATTAGAATTGATAAATATATAAAATACAATTCAATGATGGATCTAAAAAGGTTTAAAATTATAACTTTCTAATCTTACTGATTTATATTTTATAATATAAATTATAAGTTTAGCTCAAATTGGGTTGAACAATCTATTAAAGTAATTTTTTCTTTATTTTTAATATTTTCACAATTTTCCGGGAAACTAAAGTTGAATATAATACTATTAGTGTAGAATTTCAAATTCATAGAGAAACGTTTGGACCATTTTTCAATAAAACCGCCCACACACATGTGGCCCCTCCATGGGGCATGGTTGAGTGTTCTAACATCCCCACTTCCTGGTATTTTTTTACTTTATGTATAGATGTAAAAAATTAATAAAATTTAAAAAACATTTTGACATATTTTTATATAACCCATGCCATCAAAAATATCTGTGTAACACTTTGTTAATCATTGTTTCATTTAAAATTTTAAAAATTATAGTGAATTGACTAATAAAATTTAAATCTAAGATTATTATCTAGGAAATCCCATAGGGTATTTATTATATTTTAAGGGGATTGCAAACGGATAGTTTTAATTGTGTATCAGGTCCATCGGTATGATTGACAAAAGATAGGTACATTTTGGTTGAAATAATTGATCGTTTGCAATTGGAGTTATGTGGATTTTACAACTGTAAATTGCTTGTACATCTTAAAATCACATAACTCACTTTAAAATTAAAAATATATTAATAAGCATGATTAAAATTACATTGCTTAGGTAATAATCTTACCTTTGAATTTTATAAGAGATCAATTCACTCTAATTTTTAAACTAATGGAGCTAAACGTGATCTGCTGAGCGTACAATTTGGTATGTTAAGCACTTGTAAGACGGTGACAGTAAATGTCACTGTAACGTCCACTTAAGTGGATTGTATATTATGACAGTGTGTGCAAGGTGATGAATGTATCTTAAACTAATAAACTATTTAACTACCTATATTATGCGTTTCGACTTTTCAAGTGCAGCCGTGCAGGGAGAAAATTTTTATAAATTAGGTTAAGTTGGGTATTTTATTATTAAGGTGCTTACCTATAACCTCTCATAGCGGAAGTGCTATTTTAGAGATGTACAAGTGGTGATTGCACAAATATTTTGGGATTCAATATAGCCGTTGAAAATGTTTAAGTTTTGAACACCACAGTATTGCACATTTGCACCGAATATTAAATCACGCATTAAACAAAGTTTGAATCATAATATATCGGTAGTGCATATTATACAAAATATTATTAGGAATAGGATCATTTTGCACACTTATTTTCAGCATAACGGAGACATTGTTGTATGTCATCGACATTATCTGAAATAGATATTGACATTTAATTATTGTGTTCAAGTAATATTTCGTAACTATTATAATGTTTATTTACTTAATTATTTTATGTTGTTAACTTTAATGTTATATAATGAAATATAAATCTTTTTTGTTATTAAAATATAACGTATTTTAGTATTTTACCATCTGTACAAAAAACAAAAAACAAATAGGTTCACAGAGAGAAAAATATTTTTAAAAATGACTGAAAAGGAAAAGTATTTAGTGATATTATAGGCCCTTTTTAAGTATAAAACTGATAAAACTCGGGTACTATAATCGGTAGGCTTTGGGGAACTGCTGATATCTTGGTTCAGATCGTACCTTTCCGATAGAATATAATTTATTATGTACAAATTAACGGCGGGTGCAGCTTTGAACCAGTAAATATAATGTCAGGTGTCCCTCAAGATATAGACCGAGGGCCTGGTAAGGTGGGCGCAAAATATCGAGTAGGAATGGGGGCGCAAAATTTGATATCATTAAATTTGAATTTGAAAAAAAATATTTCAATGTATTATCATCTGTTATTAGATGCGAGTTCGGAGTTGATGAATACTGTGTTATAAATTTAACACTTAAATTTATTCAGTTAAACTTCAAATTAGGGGAAAAAACTAAGTATATGGTCGTATCGAGAAGACCACCAAATATAGATTCCATAGTAGTGGATAATTATAAATTTGAAAAAGTTGATAATTTTAAGTATTTAGGCGTAAACATCAACAACAAAAATGATATGCATATAGAAATAAGTGAACGGATCACTAGTGGAAATAGATGTTACTTCAGTATTATCAAACTCCTGAGGTCTAAGCTGTTATCGAGAGGATCAAAGATACTACTATATCATAGCTACCTTCGACCTGTGATAACATACGCCTGTGAAACCTGGTCGTTAACTAAAGGTGATAGCAGAAGACTTATCACGTTCGAAAGGAAGTGTTACGAACCATTTATGGACCAATCTTCAACCCAGAAACACAGACATACGAAAGAAGAAGCAACGAAAATATAAAGTCTCTTTATAATAAGCCAGACATACTCTACTTTATTAGGAAAAAACGACTAGAATGGTTCGGACATGTATGGAGGGCAGATGGACAATTAATTAAAAATGTACTTATCAATAAAATAAATAAAACGAGACCCCTAGGACGACCCAAAACCCGATGGATTGACGTAGTTGCCAAAGATATAGAAATGATAGACCAGGACGCAACTTTAGAGACAGCATATCAGAGAGAGAGAGGTGGAGAGAAATTTTGATGGCAGCGATGGTCCTGAATGGACCGCTAAGCTGAAGAAGAAGAAGAAACTTCAAATTTACTATTGATTATTGAAATTAATTTTCATTCACGACGATCGACGACAGCTGGTACCTACCGGCCACCGAATTATATCGTAAAGTAATATATTTTATTCAGAACAGTGTATATATATCTACACGTAGGTATACACATGACAAATACAAGCCGTAGGAAATATGAATGTGTTCCTGTGGCCGACAGGTGACAATAATAAAAATAGAACGACTGTAATATATGTATGTGTACTTTGATAACAGGGTGGAGTGGAATATGCTCCGTCTATTAGTTTATGGGTCTATAATTGTTATTATATTACGATTATTATTCGGTTATTTTACAATTGACATTCGATTGAGTCTGTTGTCTGAGTGACCACGAGACACGTGTACTACAGAGCGTCGAAATTATAACTATAATTTACTGAAGCAGTGAAGTCTGAAATAGAACAAGGTAAATATTCTAATAGAATTTATTTAAAATTTAAGTGTTTAACTATAAATTATTAAAAATTGTTAACATTATTATTGTGTCGTTTTTCGTTACTACGTGCATCCCGTGAGTGCGTGCTAATTCTATTCTGACCATGCTGTTCCGCCGCAGTGCGATGCGTCCGATGCAGCGAAATACAAGCTGTTTTGTTTTTACGTTAGATTTTATTATTTTATTTTTATTCATGCACAAATTTGCATAACTGTTAAGAAAATATATAAAATTTCATAAATATTATTTACTAGCTGATCCCGTGCACTTCGAATTTCGATGCCCGTTAAATGTACCAACGCTATATGACTCAATCTTTGTTCAATTCGTTATTTAATATTCGGAGTACCTATGGTGTTCAAAATTTATCTTAACTTTTCCGTTGCCCGGAGTAAAAATTTTGATTCGCTGCAGCTGTATATTATCAAGTAGGCACTCTACCTGCGGTAGATCGCGGACCCCGTGCTGTTTGTACGTAAGTGTATGATTTAATTCTAAAGTGTCAAAGTTATACGAAGTTTGTCGTATTTCACCTATGGTGGATTAATATAATAAATTAATACAAAATCCTAACCTAGCCTAACCGTACTAATATCGAATGAATAAAAAAAAACCAAATTTAACCATTTTTTAAATTAGCCTGTTTTCTTCCCAGAGGTCTAATCTACACACAAACATTAATTTATATATATATTGACAAAAAATAATAATATAAATCAACAAACATGCCCGATTAACCAATATATAATACACTGATGTATTTTTTACTTTCAGATTTTCTACTTTTCCGGTGAATTTTCCTAAAATGTTCTATCATAAAAACCTTCTCCTGGCAATTACGAACATCTTAAAAAAAATTTGAGCCAAATCGGACCAGCCGTTCTCGATTGATGAGGTAACGACATTTTTCACGCTCCATTTTTATATTTTAAGATGTATCTTATGTCATTGTACGCGAGGTTTTTTTTAACGATTATGGATCGATGACATACAATCATCAAAATCAATATTATTGTTTTAATTTGTTTTTATAGGTAATCGTAATTAATTACTTCACAGTTACTTCTTACAATATCATACATTTGGATTCTTTATTAGATGGCTAAAGTAATAATGGTTTATTGGTAAATGGTATTCGATTGTTGACATTAATGTCTTAGGTATGTATGGGGGTTAAAAAAAAATGTGTAATGAAAAAGTGCAATGTTTTGTGGTGCTCTTCTCGTAGTGGGATAAATTTGAAATTTGAACCATATAGGTTATACTTATTGGTAGGCCTATATTGGTAGGTATCGCATGCAAAGTATGAATTTAGGAGTTGAAATTCATAACCCTTCTTATTTTTAGTTTTGGATATTTAAATTTTATTTCGTACTTTTCCTATCATACTTTTCTTACAAAAGCAATTATTTAGATTCTTTATTAAGCGGCTAAGGTCTAAGGTACCTAATGGTATTTGATTCTTGTTATAATAATATTAAAAATCTATAATTAACTTAGATTAAAAGTATGCCTAAGTTAGGTTACAAACTAGTTAGGTTACAAACCTATGTTGAGATTGACTATTTATCTAAATATCTTGTAAATAGTTTATTTTAAATCACGATTATTAAATAATTCTTAAAGAATTTCAACTGCTAAATTCATACTTTGCATGCGATACCTACCAATACAGTGAACTTATGATTCAAATTTCAAGTTATAAGAGTTAGTTATAAGAAAAATGTATTTAGCTCTTGTAAATTAAACCTATAGGTACCAATTGTTTTAATTAAAAGTATTAATGCAGATTTTACTAAACTTTAGAGGGCCATAGTTAATAAACTAGCGAACCAAAATTGATGATTTGACTATCAACATTTTCAGAAAAAAAAAGCTTTACCAGAATCCATTAAAAATATAGTAGTTACCATTTGGAAAAATAAAGTTGATTTTGCTTTTGCTATACCTGCGTGTTTAAACATTTTGCAATTGTTATAAAAAAAATTTTAGTTAAAAATAAAAAACATGTCTTTTTTCGTTTTAACGAAATTCCATGTCATCGATCCGTAATCGTTAAAAAAACCCGCGTACAATGACATAAGATACACCCTGTATATAGATTGAACGAGACTGAACGAGTGAAATTATTGTGAAGCTACAATGCTATATAAATCTTTAGATTCTATTATTACAAATCTAAAATGGAGATTTGAAAAAATGTCTAATATATCTTCAAATTTCTCATTTTTGTCTGGTAGACTATGGAAATTGATGATATCGACAAATGGTCGGATGATCTAGCGTTATTATACAGTGCTAATTTGAATGGCATTGAGCTATACATAGAAGTTTCAAGTTTCAAGTTTCAAGCTTCTACATTAATAGAATCATTTAAAGCTGCCACCTCTTATGACTTTTTAAAGTTCATACATCAACATTCTCTACGAGATGTATACCCAAATTTGGAAGTGGCATTAAGAATTTTTTTAGCAATGTCTGTTACTACAGCTACTTGCGAGAGAAGTTTTATCAAATTAAAGCTTATAAAAAAATACCTCTGTTTCACCATGGATCAAGAACGTCTATCGAATTTAGCCATACTTTCAATTGAACAAGAAATTGCATCTAAGATGGACTACACTTCTATCATTCGTTATAAGTTATAGCAAATTATAGTTAGTCTAAAATGTAATCTACATTTAGAACAGATATTAACCTAGACACCTGGGCATCTATATAGAGCCTCTTCTGGTTATAAATTCGTAATAAACGTGGTAATGATTGATGGACAATGATACATGGATGAATGGATGATACACCGACGACGATTATGGCAGGCGTTTAGCAATGTTCTAAATTAACCGAAAAAAAACTGAAACTGATTATCGACTTCTTTGTCATATTTAACAATTTATTTTATATCTATTGAAAATTATTAACAATTGATCGACTCTGTTTATTGAAATGGTTGTAAATAAGATTTTTTTTTGTAAAGGGGGGGGGGTCAGAACCCTAGAACCCTACACCTGAGTACGCCACTGATAGTATGCCTATTAATTTTAACTATTTTATCTCTGGTATCCTCCTTAGTTTTTGGTTTTTTGTGTAACTCTAAAACAAATGACATGAATAAACATAACATTTTCACTGGTTGTTTATATTGGAATTTTCTATAGATATACGATAACATTTTCAAAATATTTTGATTTGTTTTGAACTGTTAACGGATATTTTCAGTTTCTATTTTTTTTTTTTTTATGAAAGTCAATAAAATTATATTTGTTGGGTTAATAAGCTTGAAAATTAAATACAAGGCTCCTAATATATTGTTACAATGAAATTTAAAAAATATTGAAAATCCAGTCACAATTTTTTTTTTATAAGCATTTAAAGTTCAAATGTTGACAAAACACGTAAAAATCACGAAAATAGGCAAATTATTTTGAAATCTAAGATTTCAAAATGTAATCCAAGATTGCTCATAAGTTTGTCTAGAGGAAAAAGGTGTGTAAAAAATAAAATTTTCAATAACCTTAACAGTTTAAGAGTATTAGTGTATCACTCTGTATAAGCGTTGGATGTTATTTCTCATTGAGAATTCATAGTTATAGTTATTGTAAGCCATGATAATTTATTTCAGTGTCAAAAACTACAACTACACAGCTACTTGGAAGAAAAAAAATAAACCGGTACGCATAACAAAATAAATCGCCTTGAGTAATATAATATACTATTGTGTCTTATATGTTATATTATTGGCAACATGAGCATCCAACTTATGATATAAATACGCCGGCAGGCTATGTAAAGTATTTAGTCAGTATTGGATGTTCCGCAAATAATGGACAATAGGACTGTTAAGTATTTCTTATTAATTTTGAATTTATAATGCTAAGTAGAACAATGCACTGCTAATTATTTTACGATGTTATTTTTTTAAAAAAATATTATCTGGAATCTTTTTTATTGATAGATGTTTTCTTTGTTTCCGGTAGAAAATTGTATGTTGATTGTACTTAAGACAGGTCTGACATTTTTGGGTTACGGTTATTTTGACAAGTAATTCAAATAATTCAAATTGTTTTCCATCCTTCCTCAATTCATAAAAATATTAATTTTATCAGATTTTCATTCAGAATGATTGTTTAACAATAATGATCGATTTTGTTTTCTTTTTACAGATCAGCAGTCTCGTAAACTACACGTCACATGAATTGAGCGGCAGACAGCTAAATATAATATTATAACAATATAGTGGTGTCTCATTTGTGTCATAAGATAAATTTTAAGTGAGTACCTACCTAGAAACATTAATTTATTTAATACTTAGTGCGTAGTGGCATCAGCATAGGCGGGGACATTATAGAACTACAGGGGTAGTATTTTACAGGACAAAGTGACTCTCGGGGGCTCCTCCCCAGTAGTCCTTATGGCTTAATATATTACCATAAATATATTAGGCATTAAAGAAATAAACATGAATAATAGTAAACGTATTATATAGTAAATATTTTATAACTTACCTAAAATATACAAAAACTATTTTAATAAACTATACCTATTTGTTGATAAAAAAAAATATGTAATATTTATAATTCATTCGATACTTATCAGTTTACATATCACAAACAAGTTTATAACATAAGTGGCTCGGCGTCTTACTCACTTCGCTCTCCAGCCCCTTGTCGGACATGCCGTCCTCGCTTGAGGATTCACCCTCAGGACCAAAGGGTAGTCCACCCATTTAAAATTATGAAACAATGAAAGTTTTAATTTTTAAAAGAAAACGTATTTTATATTAACGTAAGGTTAAACGCCTTTATTTTTGTTAAAAAAGTATATACTTACTAGAGGTATACAATGGTTCATCATTTCTAGATATTTAATCGATTGTTCTATTGGTATTGCTGTATTGGTTGATGATTTTTCATTGAGAGGACGCCTTACAAGTGCGTAACATGGCAAATTTATGATGAGCACTGAGCAGTTCACGTTTAGCATCGTTAGTTTAAAAATTTAAATGAATCGAACATATTATGGAACCTAATGGTCTGTGTTTGTATGTTAGTCTTATTCGATAATTCAGTTTTTAAGTGAATTATGACTAGAGCTGTGAATTTGTCTGTGCTTTTTTTTGGTGATTGTGAAACGTAGCTTACGTTTATTTTCAAACAACATTATTAGAAATAAATAACGTAGAAGCTGATATATATATATATACTATATTACTGTATACAAGAATACAAGATAATATTATTATTTAATATTTTAATATTATATTAAATAGATTCAAAATTTCAAAAACTTGAAATGACAAATGACAATGTAGACATGTAGACATGCAGTAACATACGAATGTCGAATATTACTAACATTACGAACTGTACAGCGTTCTACTTCATTATTTATGCGACCACAGCATGTCATCTCTTCTTTTCTTTTAATTTAGTTTAATATTTTTTAGTTATCAAATTTATTATATTAATTTAATATTTTTTAATTATTAAATTTATTAAATTTAACATCACGTACGCGCATAATATCAATTTGAGTCACAATGCATATTTATCATAAATCATAAGATACACAATGTCCATGCTTGTATAGTTGTATTACCAAAATTAATTGTATTTTAGAACTATAATAATTTATGGTATAGCTTAAACTTGTTTATTAGGAACTGAATTATAGTTACGCGTAGCACCTTTATTTTATAAATTATAGAGGGTCTAACATATATTAATTACATAATATATTATGTAATAGTATAGTATTATGAATGTGTAGATTTATTTTATGAATATTATTTTAGCCGATATCTGTAGTAGGTACTTCGGTCGCACCCATAGCCCATAGGTATGAATATTTTTTTGTCTTTGAAATTTAATGAAAATCTTTTTTTCGTAAGTCGTAACTTATTCGGATTGAATATTATTAGGAATTATATTCTGTCTTACTGACATTAAACCTTTTTAGTTTTTGAATACTTACACCAAAATATTATATAACTATACATCATTTACGAGTTACGAACTAAAATTAATTGCCTTCTGTTGACAATCGATAAACTTTATCGGCATACCTTTGTTCAGTTTTGCATTTTAATAGCTAGAAAAGGCTACCACTATCCCTACGGTCCGGCTTACTAAGTTGCAGTTTATCTCTTTTACTCAATGATCAAACTGGGTTTCTCGCACGATTTAAGATAGTATGGTTGCTCATCGACTTGTGATAAGAAAGCCATTACAGTGAATCTTACTTTTTTTACTATTGCAGCGCTCCATATGAGCAAAATAGTGTCGTAAACTCGTAATTCTCGCGACTGTTTAAATCACACGGATACGACATATTAATGGTATCGGTGTAATATGTACCTTGATGACGCAAGTTTTTATAAATGTTATCCACTGATTGGAATCTAATCAAATAATTACAATAGTTTTAGTACAAACAATATCCAAGAACACAAATAATAAAGTTAACAAAAATATTTAATAATAATTATATACTTTTTTGTGATATGTTGGTTAGATTTAAATCATCTTGTACATGTACCTGTGTACAGTAACATCAAAGATGAGTTCCGTAAGACATTGGTACATTATTATTTTATATTAATATTATAATGTAATTAATAATGAAATATTCCACGTTATTTTTTAAATGATAATTTTAGTGCTATAGATAATTACATTAGATGCTGCAAACAACTAATCCAAACTAATAGGAATCGCATCTTTAACAAGTCTGGGCTTTTTCAAACATATATGAAAAATATGATTTTGTATGAATATTCTATAATATTAATAAATAATATTATTTTACTTTCTGTATACTTCCTAAAACCTACACCAGATTCCCAAGTATCAACTACATCCTCTTTCTTGAAGTGGTAACGGCATACTTTAGAATTAGTTTTAAAACATCTAAAACTTTTTCCACTCATCCCTTAAAGGAAGAATTTTAGGAACACCAAACAAACTAGTTTTTAAATCCTTATAAGGACATAAAGGTACACAACATGCCATTTTTATTATTATAATATAAAAAATAACCAAAATTATAGCAATATAATTGATTATTAAATTATATTAACATAGTAAAATATCAAATGATAATTAATATGTTTAAACTGTATTATTATATTTATATATCAGTTCTGCCATGTTAGGTTTAAATATACAGTTTGAGGTGGGTAAAAGTCATCTGCATGGTCTTAATTATCTCCACCAAAAGCGCTATACTATTAAAAACAGCTGATTGCTAGATTCATATTGGTGGTCGTCGAATAAACCATTATACCGTAGTCGATGGGCAACCATACTATCTTAAATCGTGGTTTCTCGCTCAATATACAATATGTACCAGTAGTACCACCATGTAATGATACACTAAGAAATTGTTTTCCAAAATTTGAATTTTAAAGAGGTTTTTAATTAATAATTTTTTTTAACTTCGGAAAAAACTGGATTTTTACTTTTCAAAATGTATATCTATTTATTTTATTGTAACTAATATTATGTTCAAATAAAAATTATAGTAGGTACTGGTTTAATGGACGCCCGCCAAGAATGTATTCTCCTCTCCACAAAGGTTTAGTTGATTTCCGCCTGCACTATTATATCTCTCATATTTTCGATGTTATAATAATTTGCTACTACATTTATAATTAGTTGTATTGTCTCGTTAAGTTAATTGTGTTCCTAAAACCAAAGATTAAAATATATTATATTTTATATAAAAAAAAATAATAATATTCAGAAATATCAAATATTATTTATAATTATAATAAGTAATATTGATAATAACGATTTATAATAATAGTTGAAATATTGAGTATTCACAGAATAATATAAATATAATAATATATTTATAGATATTATAAACATAAAAGTTATAACTGCGTCAAGAAAAGAGAAAAAAAATATAGCTACCTAGCTCAGTATCGATAGTATCCCATACAATGTGTTTGTATACCTACACATTGATAATTATTATATTTTTATTCAATCATATAAGTAAAGAACCTCTGCTGCATTGAATAATTATTGATATTACGGATGTAGGTAATTAATTATATTCTAAAAATGAATCTGGTTTTTATAATTTAATTGTGGACCATTAGGTTAACAAATACATAAAAATAATTTAACTATTTTATTATATTTCAGCACTGATTAAACTATTAAAGTATTATAGTACTTTTGTATTTACTATTTTATTATTTAATTATTATTATCGTTTTTAAATTTATAAACTGAAAATACAAACATACAGTATGAAATCAAAAATACGAGAGATAAAATTGATGGGCATCAACTAAACCTGAGTGGCCTGGAGAATGCTTTTATTTTTTGGATGGCGTCAACTAAACCAGTACCAATATTATTAAAAAAAACCTAGGAAGTAGGTATGTAATTATATCGTATAATATCATGTATCGAATTTTATTTGTCATTAAAAAGGTCGCTGGAAAGTCAGGATGGGAGTATTAAATTTGACGACCAGCTAGTCTAAATATTACTATCATATATAATGATATTTTATAATATTATTTATTAATTATTTATTATACTGTTAGTAATATGACTAAGGTTGAACTAATATTTGACAGAAACATAATTATTATATAATATTATATATATTTATAATTTGTACCATAAACGTTTTTATTAATTTTTAAGTTAACATTAACTTACCGTAGAACATTTTTCAACAATATATTCATCTTATAAATAGTTTACAATTAATCTAAATATTTTAAATAGAATGACATTTATTGTGTTAGTAAATAATAATTTACGTAAACATTAAACGTAATGGACAATGGTAAATAATAGTTTCAAGACCTAACGAATTTTTTTTTTTAATTACAACAAAATAACCAAGATCATTATTATTCGTTAAAATATAAATTTCGTTCCTTTTCTATTTTCAAATGTATATTAAGAACATGACGTAGGTAAGTACTAAGTACGCATATAAAAAAATTGTGATTGTTTTTTCAATAGGTATTAGATTTTGATCGTAGCGATGAATGTATGATTTTACAACGATAGCTGATGTGTGTTTTTTTTGTTTCTGAAAACAAGTTTAACATGGACATGTTTTTAGGCTGTTATGTAACAAGTTATATTTTTCTAACCGATTTTTGCGAGGCCGGTTTGCATGATGCTTTGTCTTAGAGGCAAATCTACTGTAACGTGCCACAGCCAATAATTGAAAGGATGATGGTGATATTTAATAGTCTAAAATAGTTAAATTAGAGCTAGCGAGTTGTGACAATATTTGACTAGTGACTATTCTTGAGTTGGTCAGTTGTTCGTCTGATGAACGCTTGTCCATCAACTCTCCTCGTTGGGTCAGTCCCTGTCCCTACTTTACTCTGTACAACCGTAAATGGTCGTCCTGCGGTTAGGCCTAGCGTGGGATTGTCACACGCCGGATGTCTAACATATATTTGTTGTTATTGTGAATTTGTGGTGTTATTCCATATAACCACACAAGATCTATACGGACATATTAGAGTTATTTATATACGTAGTCATATATATATTGACGCACGCCGCCCATGGTCAAGCGCTATTACTATTACTATTAATATTAATATTTATATGTATTACTATTAATCAAGACGAAAGTGTCATCAGTGGGCGGCTTCTTTCCTCAAACTTAAGTATCACCCTATTGTTTCTCTCCCTATCGCACATATACTTATTATGTTTATGATATAGATTGTATATTTTCTTCTAAAAATAAAAAATATTACTATTAATATTTATATTTACGCGGCACTCACTATATATGATTACATATACACTATGATATTAATTAAATAGGTGTTCATATGATAATCAAATAGGTATAAGTCACAGCTCGCTACACTACAATGAAAAAAAAAACTAAAAACCTAACAAAACGTTACATGGATATTTTTTCCACTGCACTATACCCAAAAACATATCAATACTATCTAAATTTTTCTTGCAGAAGAAAAATATATAGTAGCATGCTACTTATAAAGTTACATGCTAAGTTAAATTAGTACCGTACATATTTAAATTATATAAATTATAAGTACACATGTAAAAAAATAATTAATTGATAAAGTAGTATAAATAAATTAGTGTGTAAGCATCAGTTTATAGTCTACGACGCAAAGGCAATAAGATTGTAATTATAAATAATAATAGGAAGTAGAAATTTGAATTTTGAATTAGCTTTAAAAAATATAGTAAAGCTTTTAAAAAAAATAACAACGGGACCTGTCGTATATTGTAGACAGTCTCTAATATAATGGTATTTCTAGTAGAACAATTGCTCTGGTCATCAGATAAAAAATTGGATTTAAGTGGTTTTTGGGAGGTCAAAATTGAAAATGTTCAGTTCTTTTTCAAAATATTCGTGAAAAACTAAAAAAAAAATACAAACATTTATTAACATTTTAATATTATTTATTATTAAAGTATTTGGCCTAACCTTAGTTACCAAAAGTTAGATCGCCTTCACTTAGATTATTGGGGGGTTTCCCTCTTTATCAGATGTTGATGGGTTAACGATGTGTGTCCGATTCGCATTCTGTTGATTGCAGTTTCTATTTTTCTTGAGATGTCCGGTGGCGAGGGCTATGCTAGGAATTAGGATGGTGTGTTTAATTTCGTTAAGTTTTGAAGAACCTATAGTGTCCAAGCCCGAAGTGTTTGTGATTATTTTTGATATAGATTTAGTGTCGTGTTGGGTAAAACCATTAAGATTTAAAGCGTCCGGGGAGGTTATTGTTTGGCGAGTTTTTTTGTCGGCTCTCTCGTTCCCCGTGATTTGACTTTCACTGGGAATCCATATCAAGATGATAGAGTAGCCGGGATTCGTGAGGTAATGATTATTATTTTCTGGATGATAATGTCACATGTACTGCTAATGTAATCTTTCCTCTCTTTTCTCGAAGAAAAGGCACCGATTGTTCTATAACAATATAACATATCTGATATCAATTCTTACAGTTAGGGGTTCCCAAAATCTAAAAACCAATTATTTTTAAGTACCTAACTATTCGTGACTCGATGAATCTGATCTGATTAACAATTAAGCGTAGGAAATATGCATTTTGAAATGCAATACTAATTAATATTTAAGCCAAATTATATAACTAAAATAAATAATTCGTCGTGACAACACCATGACTGTTATAACTTATAATCGTGACATTGTAACTACGTTAAATTACCTACCTATGTATATTATGTTTCAAGTGCACTCACTTACAATATTACTGTAGTACCTAACCACAAGGGACGGCATTTGACGAGATAGCTATAATTAAAATGAACGACTCAGCAGAAATTTTAGTTTGCGACGGTACTTCACCCGACGCTCGACCGATCGAAAAACAACCCCATCAACCGATTGTTTGGCGCAATGTTATATTGTGCTCGTTGGTCCATTTGGGTGCACTATATGGCGTCTATTTGGCGTTTACTTCTGCGAAAATCACTACGACTGTTTTCGGTACGTTAACCCGTCAATAATTATAATGTATAATTAACTAACAAAATATTTATTCTAAAATATATCATAAATCATAAAATATGACATTTTTTAAAATTCATTGTTCTTGAATTTAGCCATCTGTTTGTATCAAATTACTGCAATTGGTGTCACCGCTGGATCACATAGACTTTGGTCGCATCGGGCGTACAAAGCGAAATGGCAATTACGTGTCATTATTATTGTTCTCAATACAATAGCGTTTCAGGTATTTTTGTAATTTTATATTTTATTTAATTGTATTTATTCTTCATTGTTTTGATAAGAATTTAGGTATAATATAATACATATCATTGTGTATAATAATAATTAATATGACGTACCTATGTCCTATACAACAAAATGCACCATTACTGATAAGTTGAGTGGCCCACTGTGGCGGATTCGTTACAATTGTTTCGTCCAGTATATAATTTCTCTGAGTGGATACTATAGGTCAAAGATCGAGACCAATAAACCATGGTTCTCTATTGTTTTAATCTCGGAATTTCATCTACGTTAAATTGTCTGTGCGCTCGTACAAATCAAAAAATTACCTCTTCATCAAGTCTCAGCACTATACTCGTGACTATCGATCAATCTACATCAGTGGTGCGCCACCTTTTTTGATCCACGACCCCCCAAAATAATTTATTTTTAATACGACCCCCCCCCCCCCTTCCTACCAACATTATGTAAGTGTGTAATTTAAATTTACTTTATATATAGTATATAATACTTTCTGAAGCTAATCTTTCTAAACTAATAACACATTTTGGCTCACCTTTTTCAGCATCGAAAGTGAATCCAAACTTGATGTAACTGTCTTGGTATTTACGGTCTTTTTATTAACTTTTCGACTGGTTTTTACATCTGACGACATTTCCGATACCTTACGAACTTTAATTTCTATAGCACTTTCATCATCACTATTCATCGGTCGTTTAATTAAAAATTTATCCATATCGTTTTAGTTTATATATTATAAAATATTAAAATATTAAAAATGTTAGTTTAAAATAATACAAAATACAAATAATTATTACAAGCTATACAAAATTATAAGCATTAATACGATCAACTCAACGGCTCGTACATGACTATCGGATTATTTCATAATAACCGTAAGATTAAATAAAATTACTGATTAAATTCAATTTAAAAATAACCCATATACTGCGTGGTTCAATAGAACTTGTTATCGCAACATTAAGATATGACATAATGTCATAATATTACGATTGACACAGCCATCAACGGTACAAAATAATTTTGCTTTGTATAAAACTATAAAATAATATACAATATACATAGTATAAAACTTTTTCATTTGGTGATTACTGGCGACCCCCTAATAAAATTTCGCGACCCCCAGGTTGCGCACCACTGAACTATGTAATAGTCTATATGCTGTACAGGGCATTATAGTATAATCTTGTCGGAACATTAATGCTTCTATCCGGGGAATATAACGGTAAATAGTAAATATACTTAATATACGTAGATCATACATTACGATCCCATGAGTATATTGAGTACTCCAAAAACGACAAAATTCCGTTATTCCAATATACCCGTCTATATATGGTATAATACTACGACTATAATACAGTATACACCGGGCTTAACTGGTCGTCACGCGTCTTACAGAATTCGGTTTACGAATGGGCCCGCGATCATAGGCTACACCACAAGTACACAGATACGAATGCCGATCCGCACAACTCGAATAGAGGGATGTTTTTCTCGCACGTTGGTTGGCTACTGTGCCGGAAGCACCCGGACGTCATCGAGAAAGGTCATCGACACCAGTGATTTGTTGGCCGATCCGATTGTGGCGTTCCAAAAAAAGTAACCATAATCTATTTTATCGAAGTAAACTTAATAACTACCTATGTGTAACAATAAACTGCAACGGAATAGATGGGAATTTACGGATTCCCGTGTGTTTTGTTACTTTTATACCATTAGATATTATGGTATAGAAGCTGCAATATTATAAGTCCTGTCAAATAATTGATGAAATGTTAAGCATATTATACTAGGTACCGGCAGTACCGTATATTTAAAAGAGCAACTTTTGTTTGAGATAGGATCAATAGGTCACTTCGTTTCTATGGTGATAAACAAAGCGTTAGAAATTAAAAACCCGTTTTTAGTAGTTAGCCAACATAACATTTGTTGTACGAAATTTTTATAATATTAATATATCGGGTTTGTCGCAAGTTGTAAAATTTTATTCTTTTTAGCACAAAGTTTATGAAATAAATTTTTGAAATTTTTTTTTGAAAACCCTTTTTTGAACCAGAGTACAGTAAGACTATTACCTTTTTCTTACCCATTAAAATAACTTGAAAGACTTTTTAATTCGACTATATACCTTTTTAATTTAGGTAAAAAGTACAATTTGGCTATCCCGGTTGTTGGGGTTGTGAGATTAAGCCGATTAAGGAGTCACCATTATATAACACTTAGCTTGGGAATCACGTTTAAGGATAGCGTTAGACAATTTATTTAAAAAAAAAATGTTTATAAATACACTTTATTGCAAGTTTTATAGAGTTTAAAGCATATATATAATGTATCAACGTTTTGTATAATTGTTAGCGCATTATATTTACAATTTTGTTTGACGTTCGTATAATGACGTAATCTCATTTGTAATCATTCCAAACGAAACGTGGTTAAAATAATGTGGGTACCAGATCATTCATCAATCAAAGGCAACGGAAAAGCCGAAATGCACGCCAAGAACACAGCCTTCTCAACTTCCTTAGACATCACTCCACTCACCACTTTTCAAGATACCATAAGAACATTACAACTTATATCAATGCAAGCTTGGAAAAATATGTGGGCAAAACAAAAAACAAAACTTAATGAAATAAAAACAACTATTTATTCTTCACTGGCCTAACAATCACTCTGATAGGAAAAAGGGAACTATTATCAATAAGTTAGAATAGGTCACACCAGAATAACCCATGGTTACGTAATATCCCGAGAGGAGTCCCTCATGTCTGTCTTGCGAGATCAAACTCACAAAAGGTGGGTAAGTGGATGTCGCTCTGCTGTATAGTAGGTTACAAGTGGGTCACTGTAATGGATGGTGTTCAATTTGAATTCAATGATATAATATTATATTATATTTTCGTCATTTTTACGTATTTTATCAATATTTGAACTTTAAATGCTTATAAAAATAAACTGTGGCCAAGGATTTTTAATTTTTTTCATCTGCCTTTGAAAAAATAACCCAGGAGTTTCCTATTAAATTTTCAAGCTTTTTAACCAACAAATAAAATTTTATTGATATTTGTAGAAAAAAAAAATAAAAAAATTGAAAACTGACAATGTTCATAAACAGCTCAAGAGTCAAATTATTTAAAAAAAAAAAACACGTCATTGTAAAATTAATACATTCATCGCTTCGCTCAGAATCTAATAAAACACATTCATACAGTAGCAATAGGAACCGAAATCAATTATTATTATTTATTTATTTATTGGGAACAAGAATACCGACATGTATTACCTGTATCTCCAATACCAAAGATATTCGTTTTCCTTTTTACTAATTTAATCATTAGAATAATACATGTCTTAATGTTTAAGCTCATATTACCATATTCATTTGTTGTTATATATACTCTTTTATTATTACTTAATTTTTTTTTAAATTATATATTCAAATAAAAAAAAAAAATTCTTTCCCAACACCAACGATGCCAAAAGCTATGCTACAAAAAAAATTAAATACGTTTGTATAGCTAATTTACGATTTAGTTTACATAAATCATAGAAAACATTTCCCTGTTAGAAAATACTACCAATACCTATAAGTCATAAGACATAATATACCTAATAATAATTACTATAAACGCGTAGTGCGCGTGTTGGTATTTTAATACTATATATAGTGTTTGAAGTATGAAATACGTGAAACATTGAATTTTTTTTTGAAAACAAATTATAATGATTGTTTTTTATCAATTATTAATAGTACAGTCCATGAGTTCTTGGTATAATCATTAATATTAACAATATTAATGTAATGAGTGCCGTGGTTGACATATTATACTATATTTTATACTATATTAGGGTTTGTTGTCGGCTGTTTATAGCAAAATTGGTTAGGTTCTATTATTGTGAATTGTGACTAAATATATTATATAAGTATAATATTTATTACACAGTTGACAGTCAATAATTTATTATCGCAATCATAATCTTAACGTTTTAAACTTATAACTTATATATCGTTTTTAACTAGAAAAATATGCATGGTTTATTATCATAAAATTATTATTATTATGGTGAATATACGTCTGACGACAATAGTGTACCTATAGACATTTAATATTTATCATATTATAATCTTTTAATTTTTATAATAATTATTAGTGTACGGACGTTTATCGATATAGTACGTATAACTATTATAATATTATGTTTATGGTTTTTATTTATAAAAATTATTATATTATATTAATTTATCAATTCCTTTTAGGCTTTAGGTTTATCTACTAAACTAAACTATTCAGTAGTTATCTACTAGTTATCACTAGTATTACTATTAAAAACTTGGCCATGTACCTGCATACCACATTTATATTTATATATATAAATCTATAATAAGTATTTAATTTTATAGAAGTGTATGGTACACTAATGTAAACATTCGGTATACTTAATATAGACATATAGTATCATTTAAACATTTTTGTATGTTTTTTTATCAATTTAAAAATGTCGATTACTATTTTAAATGTATAATGCCAAAAAGAACCATCACTTATGAGTAGGTAATGGGTAATTAGTGATTGGTTTCAGTAGTATAAAATTATAAAAGTAAATTATAACAACTACGTACATAAAAATAAAACTTATTTAAAAAAAACAAAATTTATTAAAATACTTCATATTTATTTCATATTTCAGACATTTGAAATATTTCATTTTTTTAAATTTCATGAAATTTTCAAACACTAACTATATATTATATAATACGGTACTTAGGACCCGTTTTACAATCGTTAAACCACCGAATTCGGCCGGTAAAATCTGTGGGTTAGGCGTAACCGAGGTTTAAACTATGATTGTAAAACAGGCTAGTATTGGTACTTTGTATTTACAGTGATTTATTTCATCGATAATTTAAATTGCAAATTATATTATGATATTTGCTTTTTTTTATACGCTCAGATATTTCTGGTTCCTGATAACATGGGCGTGTTTCATTATACCAACACTTATACCGGTATACTTTTGGGGTGAAACGTGGAGCAATTCTTGGTACGTGGCTGTTTTGTTGCGGTACGCGCTCACACTTAACGGAATTTGGTTAATCAACAGCGCCGCACACACGTGGGGAGCAAAACCATACGATAGGTAACGATGAATTTTTTATAATAATCAATAGCCGGTAGGTCTATAACTAATGACTAATGACTATAATGAGACATTAGTATAAGTGTAGATATAAAAGTATAACGATAAAAGTGTAAAACTTACAGTAAAATAATACAAAATGGCGTAGATACTAAAAGCAGAAAAATTATAATCGTCGGCTTGGGTGGTAGACTTATTGAAATTCGATTTTCTGTGGGGGATTTATAAATGTATAGGTAATAGTTTTATACAATTTTCAAACGTTTTATAAATAGCCTATGTTATGTGTAAATTAATAAACTGTTTGCCTCTAAGCTGATTGTAAAAGCTAATGCACGTACAGGATGGGATTCAGGGACTGTGTGCTATACATTAATTACTCCTCCGGGACGACCCAACTCGGCCCAAACCCGACAAACTGAACCAAGATGTACTTTTATTTCATACTGCAGTTTCCTGATTTTTAAGTATCAACAATAGTTTGCAACTGCTCAGTGTCGTGATTTTAATTTAAAAGATTTAACTTTTCTATAATACGCGCAATACCAAAATGGCCATTATGCCGTGTTTCGTTTTTTTCCAACCCATCTAATTGTTACTAAAAGGCCATCTCACTCAAATGCAGTGTTCTCTTTGTCTTACAAACTTATTCATTAAAAACATGGTCTGTAATTTTTATTCAGCAGAATCAAGGTTGTATTGTATTAGCTTTAATATTAAATTGAATTGGCCTATATGGTCAAACGTAGGTACGCGTAAGAACAATTATAATTAATATCAATATCGGGGGGACGGAGTGACTAAGGCGTCAGTTGCAACGCGCACTGACGCCGGTTCGATGCCGGCCACGGGTGGCATTTTTCTTCGGGCAGTCACAGTGCCGCCATCTCTCACCCGGGCATGGCAGATACCTACGGGTGCCTACTAGAAAACACCCAACCAAAAACAAAAAACGTGTCCCTCCAACCATTCCCCACCGTACAAAAAACCCTACAGTACCATATATATCCTACAGCTAATGGCCTCAGACTTAAAACCAATGAAAAAAAAAATATAAATAAATAAATAATATTAAAATTCATATGACAATAATACATAAAAGTATTTTTAAAGTTAAAACAATTTTATTTTTATATAAAAATATATAATTTGTTATCAATGTATAATGTAATATTACGACGGAATAACTATTATAATATTAAAATATTAAAAACAATTGTATTTATAACATAATCACGTACGAACGCATAGAAGGTGTAGCAGATAGATACGTGCAGACTTTCAGACCGTTCAGTTATTAGACTCGACGTCGAAGTCTTCTGAATCCATCAACCTCTTACCATATCAGTTTATCACTACCTAATATATAATATGTAATCACACATAATCGCGCACCTGTTTCTTATAACATGTTTTTCGTTTGTGTTGGATTTTTTTTTGCGCAGGTCCATCAACGCGGCGGAGAACCTTGCTGTGGCTATATGTCGGTGGGCGAGGGTTGGCACAACTACCACCACGTGTTCCCATGGGATTACAAGGCGGCGGAATTGGGCAATTATAAGTTCAACTTCACCACCGCGTTCATCGACCTGTTCACCAAAGTCGGGTGGGCTTACGACCTGAAAACCACGTCGCCGGAGTTTGTGTGCAGACGGGCCTCGCGTACCCGCCTGATCAATTCCGAGGATGACCCGGTGCCACTGCCGTGGGGCTGGAACGACCAGACTTACCGCAGTCGGACCGCATGGAGGCCACGGTCGTAAACAGGAAGCGAGGTTGAACAATATAAATTATTATAACTGTTGTTCGTATACCTACTAAATATTATAATGCGTATAATCGCTTTAATCCTTACACACTATGAATTCACACCAAAAAATACCTAAAAAAAAGTGTGAACGTGTATAATAATATACTCGCTGTGCATATTAATATTTAAAAGTTTGCTTATTTTACGATTGTAAATATGTATCGTATCAAATAAATCTTATAACGAAGCCGAAAAGATTTCAACATTTTATTATATAATTTTTTGGTCCGATAGAGGTGCAAGAACTAAAGGACTTGACACACCATTCCTTGGAGAGCTCATAGCATGGCCAGATTGCCTGTATATTTTAATAGAACACACTTGAATTATATAGTTTATGAAACAACAATGGATTTGAATAATGAATGTTACTAACGAATCGTTTAAACTACTGTATTCTCCAACAATGGTAGTTCTGGGAATCTAGACATTGCTGAAAGTACATTGGGAGATGACACACCATTTCTTGGAGAATTTATTAACATATTTGTGCTATCAAGGTATAAAATTAAAAACATGTATAACATATTATGCTAATAAACCATATATTTTTTTAATTAATATGTTTTTGCTTACCAATTTTCTGAATTTTTTGATGGTAAATACAATGTTGGTAAAGCATTTTGAATTAACCTTAAACGTTTGCCTGGAAGTCTTGGATAATAAGTAAAATGTGTTGCCAAAAAATGTAATAATTTTAACAATATAGGAATCCCTATTGGAAACCGACCGGAAAGTGTCTTGGTGTAACGTTGGAGAAAATATTAGCTTGGTTATCGCATTTATCATCTAAACTTCAACAAGCCCAGCAATATTGTTCCCAATTCTAAAGATGAAGTCGACATCTCAGAAAAAATGATTGAAACATTAAACACACAATTCCGGCCTAAGGCTAGCATCCAGAGCATTATTTAGATCCAGTCCAATTTCCAGCATACTCAATATTTCCCATACGCCGTCTTTATTTCTAATTTGAAAAAAATTCCATGCTTTTAACAAGAAGTCGAACTCAGAGGAACCACGCTGTCCACTTAAGCATCGAAGCCGAACTTCAAAACTTTATTTTTGGTTTTCTAGGGCCACGAGACTCTAAGACACTATCTCCTACGTGGATCATAAATTATGAATATAAATATAAACGTTGAATTTTCATGTGTGCAGGCACCTACTTATAAATTATAATAAACTAATATCATAATATTCTTATAGAACACTATATCACTTGAATAAGTAGGTATATTAAAGTTACCTGTAAGAATAACAAACTTAGGAAAAAAATCCCATGGAAAACAAAACCAACTTTATATCTGTAATTTATAAATATTAAATACATTAAGTTTGTTAGTAATTATGTTTATTATTCTATAAACTAGATAGTTATAAAGTCATATAGGTATGATGTTATATCAAAGATTTTTTTTTGATACCCAATACCCATATTATGTTATTATTAGGGCTCAGTTCAATTTTTTTAACATACTGTATGGCGTATGTCAAGTATAACCACAAAATGTGTTTTATGTGACTATGAAAGTGTGGTTAACTCTTAGACCATATTTTAACATTTTACAGTTTTTAGATAATATTTACAATTTTAAGGTTGCCGAGGTCTGCAGATACGTCATGAAAAACAATGTACCCAGAATGCCTATACAGAGCGCCGTGTTATCGTTTATATCAAGCAAAATAATAAAATATTTAATATTTACTCAATATTAATACAGCAGTACAGCCATGACTGTAACATTCCAACCTCGAGTCTTTAGTTATTGTAAAATAAATAGATTCATAAAAGTTATATGTGTAACTTGAGATAGATGTCCACTAATTTAAACCTACCTACGTAATAATAATTTACAATAATATATTTGTAATAATATTAATATTTGTTAGTGTTTTGAGTGTGTTCAATTTTAATTTAATGTTAAATCTTAAATCATTGCATAAGAATAACGATTCTCACCAGAGATGTGTGAATTTATAATTTGTTTATATTACTATTAATGAGTAGGTAGCCAGGTAGGGTACCTATATACTTAATTATTTTTCTATTAGTAATATATAATTTAATGTGACTTTACGCTTAAATTATTTTTCCAATTCTATTAAGAAAAACGTATAGAACACATAGTAATAATTTAAAAAAAGGTGGGCAAGTGGATGTCGCTCTGCTGTACGGTAGGTTACAAGTGGGTCACTTTCCTGGATGGTGTAAATCTTGAATTCAATGATATAATATTATATTATATTTTTGTCATTTTTACGTATTTTGTCAATATTTGAACTTTAAATGGTTAAAAAAAAACTGTGACTAAGGATTTTTATTTTTTTTATCTGCCTTTGAAACAATAACCTAGGAGCCTTCTATTAAATTGTCGAGCTTTTTTACCAAACAGATAAAATTTTATTGATATTTATAGAAAATGTATATCTATGTCTATATAAAGCTAATAACATGTATATTGTTGTGTACAATTTCAAGATTTTTTTCTTAAACTATAATGTTACATAAATGTACCAGTTTTTCGTATTTTTTTTATAGTTTATTTAATATTTTGAACGGTTATTTTGAATATATTATTGTCTACGTTTGACTGACAAGTTTCAACCAAGTTACCAACCAGAAACCACTAAATGCATATAACATTGTGCCCATTGACAGTGCCCATTTAAGAAATCTGATTTCACAACATCAAAGATAACGATAAAAGTATAACGCAATAAAGATTATACATTTTTTATGCGGGGCGCGGGCCACATAAAATTGTTTCGAGGGTCATGGGTTGCCGATTCCTGATATACATAGGTACATTTAAATATTTAATACATGTGCAGGCGTGGACAGGCTGGTATGCTATAGCATTCCTGCCCTAAAATATATTTGCCTAATATTATATATTTAAAGACTCTAGACACCTAATGAACGGCAGATTGTTACCAACTTACGATTACTAGTAATCTATAATATTGTACAACTTTGATTGAAAGTTGGTTGTAACTTGGTACTTATTTACGTTTTTAACTATATTCAATTTTTTTTTTTAAACAAAATAAAATATATTAATATTTTATGAATACATGTATTAAATTTGCCCCAACAATTTTTGTTGTTTACCCTTTAAATTGTGTAGTATCCCGTGCCCTATTTTACCAGTCCGCGCCTATACATGTGTGATGTGTAAGCATATCATATTTCACCTACATGGCTACATATGAATAATCAGAGAACATTTATTTGACCATTTGTAATTTTGTGTACCTATTATTTTTTATTAGAACTGATTACATAGATGTTTGGAATATGATAATTATATCTTGATTATGCAGTATATACACATGTTGTACCACGATTCTGAAATACATATTATTATTATTGCATGTTTATGCATTTAATTTACTGACTGCGGATATGTCATTATTTTATAATTTGCCTAATCTAACTTTTAAATGATAATAACATTGATAACGAATTATAGAGAGTTAATTATTAATTAACGGTTTTATGAACATACTATATTTTATACAAGCGATAGAGCTTTTATACAATCAACACTTTTAACCCTCTCGTAGTCAAGATGAAGTCGTCATTGGCTTTGGTTTTTGCTGTTTGAATTTCTTACTCTGTTGCAGGTAATATATTAATTTGATAAATATAAAACTATTTCAAATATATTAATAGATACCTACTACCTAGGTATATTATTATTTATTGTATGTTTTGTATATATTTTTTTTTTGTTAATCTGAAAAACAAATTTAGTTAATATTCATTTTTAGATTGAATATCGGATTCGGTAAATTGGCGATGTGATACGGTAACCGAGATGTTGCCGAGAAATATACGTGATAAGAGTGACGAAGAAATTGGAAAAGCTATTTTTAATGCGTACTCAAATCAAATTAGATTTGTCTCTGAATACAATGGTCATGTTTATGATCCACCATTTCCGTTAGGATATTTTAAAAATTAATGACCCAAACCGAATACACACACATATCAATCAAAAACTGACTTAGTATTCAACAATAACGTAATCAGAGGATTAAGATATTGTAACCATAACCTTATTGTCATTAAATGGGCACCTGATCAGGTAGGTACGTGTTCAAGCGTGCATCATTAACTAATATTAATTTAATTTTTCTTATTTTCCACTCTATAGCCTACTATAGTATGTCTATATAAGTATCCATTAATTGTTATTTATTGGAAACAACACAAATTTTCATTATAATCAATAATTATATTTTAATCACGTTTATATACCTACATATAGATCGTAACTAATATCGAATGGAAAGATGCCAATATTAAAGGAAGCTATAATTATTCAAATACCACATACTTTGAGCAAGGAAACTATCACATTATATTATTAGGGAGAATTACATACCAGGCGAATACTCCTCTTTCGGAAAACACCATGAAATATCCATTTTCAGTGCCAAAATCAAGCATTTCATATGAAAGTGTTAAAGCTTTATTTCCAGGAAACATTCCAGTCATGACAAATGTCGACAATTTTTATAACCTAAAGTAAGTTAGATAACTAGTATTTTACTGAGGAAATCAGTATTAATATAATAAAACTGATAAAATTATTTTTTGTAACTCATGATGTTTCATACAAGTTTAGTTGTAAGATTACTGAAATATAATTAGTTGGGTATTATTAGTTAATACATACTGCGTTTAATAATATAATAATATACCCATTTATTTGCAAAACAATTGAAAATTTATCTGTATTAATCAATTACTAAAATCTGATATGGGTTATATATACGTAAATATAAAATAATTGTTTATTTATCAAAACAATTATTATTATGATTTTATAAATTATAATTATTAAATAAAAATATCAATAATGAAAATTAATGCAAATCAACACATAATACCCTTTTAAAGTTAATTTTCTAATCCTTCCTTTTTTTCAATAGATACTTCCTGGAAGAGGTCGCATCCCAACACATCGCTGATAGTGTAGCGAAGTCCATACAATCCAACATTTCTATCGCAGTCAGACAAGCAATTACACCTTACATCATGTTCAAGAACGTGTCAGACCCACACTCCAATAGATTTACTACCAGTACGTCTTCGGGAATACAACTCATAGTCCCCTCCCCCTTTTTGCACCTATGTTTATGTAGCAAATATCAATTTTCTCTTATTTTTTGAACTTCAGAAACTACCAGGTCAATATGATATAAAGCTTGAAACAAATCTATGTTGGTTTTTTTGTAAATGAACAAAGAGTTTTTGTACATCGAAATATTTTATGAATGACAGTAAGACTTTCATTAAATTCTAACGTTTGAATAGCTAAAAGTAACTGGCCTGATCTTGATGACGTTTCAGTATTTAGTGATGACATAATTTCTTCTAAACATGACATGTTTTTTTTTGTTTTTTTAGTCTTTGTTTCATAATTTGAACAGATACTTATTTTTAAGGGGGGTGTCATATCTGCCTGACATCCCCCCCCCCCCGTACGCCACTGCTAGGTACTTATAGGTATACTATAGTATTATAGTAACTTAATATTTATTTTAGTAGACATTTATAACAATAATTATTTATATTATATTGCTTTAAAATTATAAATTATTAAAAATGTAAACATTGATGAATGATGAGAGATGAGACGTATCTATCGGTGGCTGCTTGTAGATACATACTATGATGCACTCTTAAAAATAGAATCTAAGTAGAAACCATAGTATTCTAATATACTATGATGTCGAAAACCTGAACATTTTTCAACAAATGTCGATGACAGACAGAAAAAAAACACATCATTGCAAATACAATACATTAATTGGCTCCACTCAGAATCTAAAAATGTTAACTATAGAATTATATCAAGTTAATGTTTTTTTCTCTTTCTCTTTTGAAAGTTACATACAGCTCAATTAATATAAATAAGTTAAATAATACAATCAATTAATAAATAAAACAATTCGTAATTAATGGTCTGTGGTTAAATGTACACATCTACTATAATCCATATTGTGATTTTGTGTTTTGTTAGTTGAAAACGAATTATGCTATGCTTATCAATTATCTTATTTTAATATTTTGTTAAATAAAACAGTTTATCATGCATATACTTTTGCGTTTGTTATTAAAATAAAATAAATATGAACTTTATTGTTTTGTAACAAATAATAATGTGTGGTAACTGGTTATAGTATATTATAATGTAATTATTATACACACATATATACATATATAAGTTACAGACACTCATTAAAATCAAACGTTATTGTTAAACATTCTTTAAACTAATTTTAAGGGTAGGTATGTAACCATAACTGCGGTGTGTAGATGAGGTATATGTATAATAATAATAATAATATAACAACAGCAGGAGACCAATTCTGGTGGTGTAGGTATATAGATAGTATAGGTACCTTCGAGCCGGTTACTCGATCAGTCGCAGTAAAAAACGAACCGTCAACGTGCTCGCTATATAGGTTGTGATATTTCACTATACATACCAGCCACAGAGCATGTGATGTTTTCATACACGTAACGGTTGTTATTAAAACAAAATTTATTTAAAATGTTCAAAATGGTTTGTCGAAATCTATTTTCATTCGTTGTGTGTTCTGTTTTAATAAGTTCATCGCTGTCGGCCACCAGGATAATAAAAGGTAACATTTTATCCTAAGTATAAATTATTATATGTCTGTCGATATTATAGTTTTTGGGTATGGAACACGGATACCTTTTGATAAAATTAAAAAATTATGTGGACGTTAAAAAAAATTTAGGTATGTATAACCTAATCTATACATACAAAAGATTTTTAACATTTGAATTTGTAATATTAAATTTGTAGATTTTTATACTTTATTGGAATTCAATGGAAAGCTACATTTTTAAATCAAATCAATAACGCACATTATGAAACAAAAAGTTTAGAACAGATGTTTTTACAATATATTTTTAGGTCTAATCGTGATATAATAACATATTGATAATTATTATTTTATTTAAAAATCGATAGGTATGATAAAAAAAATGTAAATCTATTTTTGACTTTGCATTATTGTAATGTGGTAATAAGTACTATGCTTAATATTATAGTTAATTTTATAAAATTAATGCATATATCAAGAAGTAAGTAATTGTTGAAATGAACAAATATAGTCTAAACTTACATTTAGTTAGGTACTAGCGAAAAAACAAAATTCAATCTATAAAAAATATTGAATATTACGATAAAAGAATAAATTATGTTTAAAGTTGTAAAATAATATATTGTAGTCAGTTATAACTTAAAAGTTTATTTATGAGTTTATTATTAAACAGCAAAAAATTGTTGTCGTATAATCATGATCGATATTTTAGATTTTTATTTAATCATAGGTACAGTTTAATACGATGATTGAATCATAATATGTATAAATACAATTACTGAATTATTACACGTGAATAAATTACCATAATTAGTTTGGATTTTAAAATTCAATAGAAATTGAGTGTTTTTGTTTTAAACGCATATGAAAATATTCAAATTAGAAAAAATATCAATCTATTATATCATACAAAATAGTCGATCGCAAACTCAACAATAATATTTGGTTTTGAAGTTACTTAAATTTGAATAGGTATTACGTTAATTAAATTAAAAACAAATAAAACGTATCACTATAAGTATCAGAACATCAGGTGTTCAATTCTGCTGGACAATGTCCGAAGCAATATTGTTCGTGTAAAGAGTATTGGAATAACACAACTTTTTTATTGCATATATAATAATAATAATATTTCATTTTGTATTATATCATGAATAAAATAACATTTACAGTTTTATCATTCATATTGCTATTACGTGTTTAAAAGTGTTTGTATAGATGCTTGTTTACAGTAAGACTGGTTAATATTGGTATTCACTAAAGACTGCAGGATATTATGTTTGAACGAGTTGACTTTTTCTTTTTAAACTTTCTATTTAGCACTTTTATTGATACATGCAGAGATCGATGTACAAGCGACAATGTTATCGATCAAGTTGTAATCATTGTCAAGAATGAAAAAACAAAATGTATTCAAATGATTGACATTATGGGATGTAGTCACCAACTGCATAACTATAATACAAAATTGTACTTTTATGGAATGACCGAACAATCGTATACAATTGAACTTGGCAACGATCCATTGTTATTACATGTGCCCGAACGATTTAGGGATGTGGTGCGATTTCCGGTACTATGGGTGCATTACGCAAACAACCAGTTAGCTGCAGTTGACGGTGAAAGTTGGGCACATCTGCTTTGACCTGTACTCATGTAACTTGTCGAACTGTTTGTTTCTAAGTGGAAAAAAAAATGTAATAATATATACCAAAACGTGTTGGAAGAGAAAGTTTGAGAATTTTGAGATAGTGTACTACTGCAGGGTATACATCTGTAAACTCGATATTCGGTATAGTGAAAGTGCGTTAGTCAAGGTTACGAATTCTTCCATTCAAGACGTCTCCACGGTCAAAGGTCTGTCGGGCAGAATCGTGAAAAGACGGCACGTTTGCAATACCTTACTGTAGGGTTAAAGGCGAAAAGAAATTAGAAAATCCAATAATAACAAATCCAGTGTCGTTCAGAACACAATATCACTATTGAACGACACATGTATTATAATATTGCTTATACGTATATTTCATATAGGTACCTACCAATTATTATAACTATTTGGAATAAAAAGAAAAATCAATGGCACATCCGAACAAGTTTAATGCAATTACTATATTACATAATTAGCGAAATCGTGAAAATAAGCATTGTATTATTGCAATCGCATCGTTAAATAATGAATCTTGACGAAAAAATATCTACACAAATAATTGTTAAACTATAAATATAATATATAGGATATGATTACATCTAATTTTTGTTTGCTGTATGCGATACAAACTGCAGTAGACAATAATTTGTTTTAACTAAAATTCGCTTAATTCTGTTTGAAAGTATTGTTTTGTCCATAAAATAATATAGCATAACATGCCTACCCGTTTGTTTTCTTTTAAGGCAGTCTTACAAATACACTTACCTTGTGCTATTTATATTATTTTTAAATATCACAAGACATCTTCATTATTCTGAAGATATTACGATGTCCTTCGTCGACTATTCTTTGTATAAAGATTTATTTTTTATTTTATAATTCTCGTGGATAGAAAAATAACCATAATCGTGTGACATAAGTAAACCTAGCTTCCATGAATCAATTTTGTATGCATGAAGTAGATTCTTTCCAGTATTCTTTAGCTATTGAAAGTATAATAGTATTATTATTTGGATAACAATATCCATTTTTTATCTGAATATAGTTACATAATATTAAAAACTGTTTGTTTTTTTAAATAGTTCCAGAAATTCCATACATATAACATAATATATCATAATAATATATGCCTATATAAATTTTAAATTAAAGAATATGGTCTAATATATACTGTATAGGTAACGTAGTTGTGTACCCAACAAAACCGTTTATATATTTATACTATGGTTAGGTATACAATTTGTATTATGATTAAATTTCTATAGTACTTAACCAAACGACATTGAATATTGATCAGGTACTTGCTTATAAATAACAATAATATTTTGAAATTTCACCGCTATTGTTTAATTCAAATATGAACTATTTTATTATTTATAATTGTAGGTTCGTTTTTACCGATTACAAGAAACCAGTTAGTATGACTTTCATCTAACTAATAAGATTACCTACTCTACAAACAGATGCTTTGTTTGCATACAGTCTGTGTAACTTCTTCGCGCCGTTTTGTTATTATGCAATGTAATCTAAAAGATTTTTTGTTTGATTTGCAATAGTTGCTAAATAGTGGTGGTCGGAGTATAGTGGTTATGTATGTATAGGCGTATTTAATACTCAGCGGAGCAAAATGTCATGGATATTAAACATTGGCCGACACAATTTCATTCGACAACCTAGGTTATTGGGCCAATTGTCACACTTTGTTAACACTTACATTCTTTTTTTTTTTAACAAGTCTAAGTAACCATCGTTTTTGCAGACAATTATGTAATCGATGTATAATAATAATACGACTGCTCCGTCAATTTATGTAAATACTACAAAAAACAACACAATTAAACCGTTTTACTACTACAAGTCATGATCACAACATCGCGTAGGTACCTATCATAGTTACAGACACTTTTACAATGACAGTATAATATGATATCAACATTGTCGTATGTTGTATTGTATAGGTACCATCATGATCAGTCGTGTAGACAAAGGCGGGCGGGCAGGGTCACCGGGTAACCGTGAGAATATAATTCCTTGGTAGGCCTCGGTTGGAACTTTGAAAACAATATTTCGCGTTGCATTGAAGATTATAATATTATGGGCATTGAGATTTTAAGTGGCTGTACAAATTTTCATTTTTCTGGAACGTTGTCTTTGTTCGGGTTTTTAATAGCGAAATTAGCGTCAGAAAACCATGCATTGTCATATATACGTGTTTTTAAACTTCAATGTTATTTTTGCCCAATGAATATGCATATCACGATGCTTACTATATAATCATAGTTTGGAGACTAAAATATTTGAGCGGCGACTATACGCATAGCGTATCATTGTAATTTTTGAGTGAAATTAATAATTTTGACGGTAAAAAAAAAAAGTAGCACATTATAATATTATGTTTTTGAACATTATTACCATAACAATAATTGTTTAAATTAATAAATAGTAGTTGTACAAGTGTGCACGAGTATTGTCTGGGTACCTGCAGGTACGATACCTGTCTGCGTATTATTGTACCGGTGTGTACCACATTCAAAGAACTTATTGTGTTATTGTTGAAAATAAAAACCGATAAGACCGAACAAAAAATCGCTTAACCCATTTGTCAAGCTATAAACATTAGTGTGGCGAATTCCGACTGCGGCAGTGTATAGGTACACGTAATTTGAAAAAAATACAATGTATTGGTGACATATTTACACATAGTTGCAGTATATCGATCAGTGTAATATATCGGTCTGTCTTGTGTGTCTACAACGGCGTTTTATTATTTTAACATAATAGTTTATTTCGTATTGTACGGTCAGGTTATTTTCTTCGGCTCGTAATAATATAATATTATGCATACACTTTGGTACGATTAGCAGCAACTCGTGTATATTATGTACAGTGTGGTTCGCCGTGCACGATCAACCCCTTTATTCTTGTCCGTTTATTCAAAATATGATTTTTGAATTTTCTATGCATACCTATATATGTATAAGCCATAACAGGGTTATGAATGTTATAATACTTCCACGTGCTTGTATTTTTTTGTGCATTTTGATCGGTGTTTTGCAGCGATACAAACTTTGTTTTTTAAACGAGAACCACCGTTTTTACTTTTAGTCGTGAAGCAGATGATTTGGATGTGTCGATACAACAAAACCAAAATTTCACAATTAGTTTCTAAAACATAAGATTGTAGGTGCTTGTGCATACTTGGGGTGATAATCCCTAACAATGGTTTTATATGAAATACGAAATCGGTTTAAGAATAAGTTTGTTATGTAGGTACTTAATAAATTGCACGGACGATTTTACGGATTGTAAAATGTTTGTATAATGCGATAGGTATTAATAATCATCGTACCCTTATATTTATTAGACCTATTATCATAGACTATGAGCAATATAACCTGTAGGCTTTACAATTTAATGACTCGAAAACTGTTCTATAAAATGTCGATTTAGATAGAGATACACATCAATCGTTCCGTATAACCCGTCTGCTCAATAATTAACCGTAGAAAAGGTCGTTTTCGTTTGAAAACTAAAAGTTTGTACCGTCACGGTACACGCTATTTCAATGGTACGACAAATCCGAGTATTTTAAAACAGGGTCCTAATAGCTACAGTAAGTCTAAGTGTACTTAAAAATTCCGAAGACCAGAATTTGAACGGATGCACGATTAAACGAAAAAATAGCGGGTTGGCGTCTCGGCGAACCACTCGCGGTGTATAATATTATTATAAATACGGTAATTTCATACACGTATAGACATGCTCGCAAACGAAACCGCTTGTAGGTACCTATCTACCTATTATCGTATATGTTTCAAAACGTTTGTGTACATTTTTTTAAACGCTCGGGACCGTGTACGGCGTTCAATTATGGCGTTGCGACACGACCGATATCGGTTGCATTGTTATACATTATATTGTTATTGACCGGATCAAAACTCGCGACAGTTGCTCAACGAAAGTCACCGTTGCCACGGGTACCTGTAGCTGCTATATATATACGTACACAGTATGCACATTACAGTGTTATACTGCAGTCTGTAATGTGATAGAAAACCATAGGTATTGTGTTTGATAACAACAATGCGCGTTAATACGTATAGGTATGGTATAATATATAAGCCACACACCGCGCGCGGTAGGTACGAGAACGTTTCGTTTGACATAAAAATGACATATAATATATTATTATATACGTATACGCGCAAGTCTACAACTGTCTAGGTCAACCGGTTAGGTCATATTATGGTACGGGTGTACCGCATATGCATAATAATATAATATAATATAATATTATCTGTTGCCTAAAACCTATAACCTGGGTGGGTATAGCTGGTAACTAAATAGTAAACAGTTAATACCCATAGGTATATGTATATTGTATACGTGTATATACTACGATTGTATATAGGTATTGCGTAAAAATACTAAAAATGTATCGTCTACATAATTGACAGCGGGATGCTAAAATATAATAATATACCTAGGTATTTAGATGAATAGTTATATGGTATACATGCTGCGTTCGCAACAGGTGTGTAGCCGTGTAGGTACCTATACTACAGCAGCCCACTGTAGTAGTTATTTGATCGAGAACGGTTTTTTTTCGATCCCGACATAACGAAAACGGAACAATTATAATTATATCGCGGTGTGATTTGGCATTCATTTACGTTTCTAAAATATATCATACCTATTGCTGCGTTTTTCAAATCAATAATCTATATTTTTACACGGGTAATATTCACGTTTCAGTTATATAATTGTATGTAGGTAATAGTTTTACTGTATAGGCATGTCCCATTCGATTTATAGCTTTTATTGCATTTTGGTTACCTATAGGTTTATGTATAATGTACCTATATATTGTAATAAAGTCAGCCAGTCAGGTGAACGCATAATGCGATGTTATAGATTATAGGTATATCATTTTATTTATTATGAACATTGAACACTCGTATTATGTATGGTAAAAATGTAACAATATATTATGCTGA
Organism: Sitobion miscanthi; assembly: GCA_008086715.1. Classification (NCBI taxonomy): domain Eukaryota; kingdom Metazoa; phylum Arthropoda; class Insecta; order Hemiptera; family Aphididae; genus Sitobion; species Sitobion miscanthi. The sequence goes on from CM017802.1 coordinate 26,663,746, forward strand.
GTAATGGTGTATTTACACCGGTCAGAACCGATGTCCGATAACAGTGAAGTCGTATAAGGCCAATATTTAAACGTTTTCGATTTAAAAAATATAACAAATAAAAAGATAACACATCTATCACTTTATAATTAAAAAAAATAAATACGTTTGCTGTTACTGTTATTTTATTATGATCGCGTGAGGTAAATCAATTCGTGTGAGACCGAAATAAACTTCGACATTCAGACGCGAGACGTAATTATACCCATTTTGGCAACAACGTCGGTGTTGCAGTCATTATATTATTGTGTACTTATATACACACAATATATAGGCGCACTATACTACTGTGGAACGTAGAGTCCTATGACCTATACAATATGCACAAACCTACTTAATATCGGTGATGCGAATTGCCGTCATCGTTGAGATCTTTCTGTTCAGCTCCGGCGATGATGACAAAACCGTCGCCGTAACACGTCATATTATTACTATACTTCTACACTTGTAGCGGCCTCGGCTATACCCTATATATACAGTTATACCCCGTGCGATGGAATATTATTCGCGTACATCCGGTGGTTTTTTATTTTGTGCAACGATAACGTTTCGTGGACGGATCTCGTTCGTGTTGGGTTTTTTATCGTGCATAATAATATACTATCACATACGTTATGTAAACATATATTGGTCGGCGGCAATCATCGGTATAACGCGTATCGTATAGGTACCCAATGTTTATATCACACACATATTATACACATATATATATACTGCGCAATGACCTTGTATTAATGGCGTTAATCGTCCGATCGCGGTGAAATATTTTTTAGGTATATCGGCACAACGCATTATACACTGTATACATATAATATATTATTATTCGCTATAATCTCTGCGAGTGAAAGTCGATGTTCCGCTTCTGTTTCAGTACCCACAGGTAATACACCTAACGCTTCCAGGCCACTGCGGATTGTCGATTCACGTCGTATATACTTATAATTTATAAATATATATATATAGATACCGCGCGAGCGACGACTTCTATACCATTATTATTATTATATATTATAATATTCGTATCCGTCGTGTCCGCCCAACCTACGCCGATATCATAATAATAATATAGCAGTGACCTTTTACGACTTGACGACTTTGGTCGACACATTACGCCGCGGCGTTTGCGTATAATTTCTCCAACCGCGGCCCGCATTGTGTATATACATACATTATATTATTGTAATTTATAATAATATTATACTGTTCGCGCGGCATATTATGTATATTGCGCAATTTTATACATCGTAATATAATAGACTTATAATTATACAGGCGTGTATGATCGCGATGCGCAACAGTTATTGTTATCTTATCGCCGTCTCAGCAGATGATCACAACGGAATCGGTACAAATAAAAATTCTAATATTAATATTATGTATGTGGTGGGTACCTAATTGCGATTTTTTTAACGTCGTGTGTACGCGCGTCACCGCTGTATGGCCTGTATAATATCAATTGACAGTTATTATTTTACTTTGTGAAAGTGAAATCATTACGGGCAGATACATTTAGGCGCAGGGCCTTCCTCGTGGGATTTGCGAGGTCCGCTGCAAAAATAGTTGTGAAATCAAACAACAATATTTTATATATTCAATTGTTTTTAAAACGCAGACTTTTTTTTTACCGTTCATATTAACCGATTCGAAATCGACTGCAGAAGAATTTCCTGTATTTCGGTAGGAGAAGAGCAACAATGTGTGCCTAATCTTTGAATCTTTGAAAAAAAAAATTTGAACCCCGCCATCATAATGTGCTTGACCATGACAGATATTTATTTATTAATTAACTAAATTTATTTATGAAAATATTGATGATAGGCAAAATGTACTTGGTATTTTTCTGGACATAAAAAAAGCATTTGATTCTGTAGACCATGATATTTTACTAGATAAATTGTACTTGTGGTATTCGAGTTATTGCTCATAACTTAAATAGCTCTTGTTTAAGGGGGAGATCGCAAAGAGTTAAAATTGATAATCAATTGAGTGACTTGACTAACAATTACTCAGTACCACAAGGTACTGTACTTGGACCGTTATTGTTCATAATTTATATTCTTCTCGATATGTGTACAAAACAAAAATAATCTGTTTTGCTGATGGTACAGTTATTCGAGCAAAGAATTATAACATGATTGATTAATACAAAATAACAGAGAATAGTTTTGCGACAGTTAAAAATTGAACACATTGTAAACATATTGTTATAACACTATATGTCAATATAAAGAATTACAGTATCTAAAAACTAAAATTGAGATAGGTAGATACTTCACGAAGTAAGTAGTCGTTAATAGATGCGCATCTATAAACGACTAATTCTTTATGGTTATTATTTAATAAGACATTTATGTGAGATAGAAATGTTCAAATGCATAATAATATATTGTTTTTTTTTGTAGACTAACTAAAATAATGATTCTATGGTCTTAAATATTTTATTACATTTCAATTTTCAATTTTATTAAAGGTGTCCAACACAAATTATTTAAAAACATTATTACGAATGGTTTAAAACTTATTGTATGTGAAATGTAAAAATAATATTTATTTAATTACGCAATAACTGTGTAGGTATACTATATGAAACAATGCAATTATCACTGTGTTACATAATATATGTATACTAATATCTTATAATATATAATTACAGAATCACACATGAATGCTCGTTTGAAGAGAGTAAGTCCAGAAAATACTGCTGTAAGTATATTTTTAAATTACATTTTACAAATAAGCTAAAATATTGTCTAATGGTGTTGATCTTCACACACGCGAGCATTGCCATTTAAATATTTAATTACTGGTTTTTTTTCATAACATGTTATATGTATAGGTAGTATTATATAATAATAATAAAAAAATATAAAAGAAAATTTAGATATTGAAAACCTAAAAAACCTTCATGATGAGAAATCATAAAAATTAGGTGCTAACTAAATATATAAAAATATCACAAACCTGATCGACCTATATTTATAGGGGAAAAAATGTGATATTTTTCTTTTCGAAAATTTACTCGGAAAAATTGGCATGGCACAATAATGAACATTTTCACGGCTTACAATAATATTGTGACTAATAATTATCGTGCACTTGAAAGGTGTACGGTTCTCGCACGCATGACCGGAGGGACTCGTCCGCGGACAGCCAACAGTTCTTGCCGGCGTTCGGGCCGCTGTTCGGCCAGCTCGGCCACCACTCCCGTCCGCCCAGGCTGTACCAGGAGGCCGACTACCTGCCCGAGCTGACGCCGTACCTGCAGACGGCCGCGGCGTCCAACCAAGAGAACGCCATGCTGGGTTCCGGCAACTTCGGCGTCATACCCGGTGGAACGTACTACGCGGCCGGCGAGACAGCGTCCGCGTCCGACCCGTACCTGTACGACAGCAACAGTCACGGACGACCGCACCGGTACGTTCAAGGGCACCGAATAAATGGCAATAGGTATATAATATACCTGTCATCAACTTTCGTCTTCTTCTTCTTCTTCTTCTCCTCCTAGTCGGTCGCGTACGCATAGGCACAACTAGGGGGAGGTTAGGGGCTTGGGCGGGCTTAGCCCACCCCGTTTTTGAACGCCATGAAATTCCAGAATCCGATGTATAAATAGTTTTTCTGACAAAATACTCTTCTGTTAAACTATTTTTCTGTTTACTGTTACCCAAGTATAGACAAAAGTCTTATCAGAAAATCTATTGAAGCCCAAATATTTTTCGGAAATTAAATTTTTTAGCAAAAAATATTTGAGCTTAAGTATTTTTTGCCAATCATATTTTCTAATGGACAATACGTACCTATCCTAAAATTTGTTTCAGTAATTATGTATGTTTTCTAACCAATTACAGCTTAATACACAACAGTATATTATGTGGCAAGGGCGGGAAGTGAGCTATTTCAGTCGAGGGCAACTTGTATGGCACGAGCCGCAGGCAAGGGCTGAATTTCGCCCAATGTAAATCTTGAAACAAACATGTATAACATTTCCATAAACTTACAAGTCACTTTGATGCCATCATGTTAAATTGCCTATATTAATTTCCTTAAAATACGACTGACTGCAGCCCCCTCAACATTATATAAAAAATATCTTTATTTTCAATATTCTGAGTGGAACGATGAATGTATTGAATTTACAATGATGTGAATTTTTTAATTTTTAATTTTTGTGTCTTTCATCACGTTTTAGGACAGTCAAAATGTTTAAATTTTCTTCAACAGTATCTTTTCTGATTGGAAAGTTAATCAAGTTGGTACTTTGGGGGGGTCAAAAGTAAAAATTTCCCAGTAGTTTTCAAAAGCACCGTGAAAAACAAAAGAAAATCGATTTTGGTTTTTGGTGTAACTCTAAAACGAATGAACATGTATATACATGAAATTTTCATTGGTTGCTTATATTTGCATTTTCTATACACGGTAAAATTTCAAAAATATTTTGATTTGTTTAGGAACTGTTTAGGAATATTTTCGTTTCCAATTTCATTAGTATTTTTTTCTATGGATGTCAATGAAACTTTATTTGTTGGGTAAAAAAGCTTGAACATTTAATACAAGGCTCCTACTATATTGTTACAATGATATTTGAAAATATTAAAAATCCTTAGTCACAGTTTTTAATTATAAGCATTTTAAGTTCAAATCTTGACAAAATACTGAAAAATCACGAAAACTAGCAAATTATTTCAAGTTGAGAATTCATAAAAATTTTTCTTTTTAAATGTGAAATTTGAAAATGTAATACAGGATTATCCATAAGTTTATATACCTTTATCAAAAAAAATGTCTACAAGAAAGTCAAATTAAATTTTTATGAGCGTTTGAAATTCATATTTTTACAACATTTGATATTCACTCGATTTCTCATGTACCGATTTTCTTATTTTGTTGTAATTAAAAAACTTATGACTGTATAGATACTTGAAAATTTCACTGAATATTTATATAAGAATTTTCTATACACGATAACATTTTGAAAATAATTTCAATTTTTTTAATTTTTTGTCTATAAATATCAATCAAATTTTATTTGTTGGGTAAAAAATTGTGAAATTTTAATGCAAGGCTCCTGATATATTTTTACAATAGCGGTTGAAAAATATTAAAAATACATCGGCACATTTTTTTTTTATAAGCATTTAAAGTTTGAATTTTGACAAAATTTATAAAATGTTCAACTTTTATAGCTAAGGATCGAAATTTTAAAACAAGGCTCCACGTAAATATAGGTTATATATAAATTACTTTATTCATAATAATATCATTAAGTAGGTATATACTTGGTAATATCATAGGCTGACTGACCGTTTTCACTCAGAATCGTTTTTCTTATACAATGATATTATATCATTGAATTCAAATTTAACACCATCCATTACAGTGACCCACTTGAAACCCACTGTACAGCAGAGCGACATCCACTTTTTTATTTTCCTAAATACATGTTGAAATAAAACCAAAATCTAATACTCTAGAGTAGGACATACTAAAGTCAGATTTTTTTAAATATATATAGTTTTACAGGTACTTTCATGAAAACCTATTAAAGATTTATACTTTTATTATACTACAAAATGACATGGCAATTTGTTACTATATTGCTACGTTTTTGTGATTATGCGAGCAGTATACTACCTGCGGTAGATCGCAGACCCGCTCATGGTGCATACGTAAGAGTATAATTTAACTCTAAAATATCAAAAACTATTTATCCACTGAAACCGTGGTTCGAACTCGATATATTCTGTACTAAAATACATAAGCTTATCGCATTGATAATAATTAGTATTATTTTTAAAAACCATACCAACATTTATAAACAAAAGATAATAATGATAATAATAATCTCAAAGTCCCTGTTTGAGAACTTTCCCGGGTTGGACCTCTTATTCCCTTTTTTCGCGAAAATGTAGCCTATCTTCTTCCCAAAGATCTAATCTATCTCTGTACCAAATTTCATCGCAATCGGATGAACGGTTTATGAATGCATGGAGGACACAGTTAGTCAGTCTCAAACATTTTTTGTCTTTTTATAAATATAGATGGATTAAATTTTGTAATTGTGTTTGTTAATAACTGTTTTTAGGTTTTCCGGAAATCCTAGACCATCAGCATTCCGTGACCCAGATGACTTCTTTGCAGGGTTCCGAGACTTTGCAGATATCACAGCTCCGACCAAGTCATCATTCTCACAATACCATATGGTATATGCTCCAATGGAGGATCTACCGTCCAGTGAAGAAAAGATCAAGTCGAAAAAGAAGAGGAAGTTAAACAAACATCTAGAAAATGAAAATGATAAAACAATTAAAGCTAAAAGAAAAATGCACGTGGGCGAAAAGGAATTATACGAACCAATGATTGCCCTAAGTTAGTCGGTATGATACAAGAATGAATAATGAAGAAATTATTATTATTATTATTATTATTATTATTATTATTTCGAAGTACAAAGTATTGGAATTTTTTTTTCTATCGACTATATTATATACATATAGGTACAAAAAGAAGTGCCCCAACTACCAAAGTTTGTGAGCTCGATTACTTACATCTCGTGGTTTTGGCATTTAAAATGTTTTATTTAACAAATAGATCTATTAAAAACATGGTTTCCCAATGTACTATACTATTATACTGTGTTAATATGTTATTACTTATATATTAATATAATATTATATTATTATGAATCATGACGTATTAATAGGTCATATTCAAATTAAAATAAATATTGTTTGTATGCTTAGTTATTATTTTATTATTGTATAAAAATACCAAATATCTAGTTGTATACTGTTTTGAACTAATGTATAATAATTTGTAAATATATATTTTTTTAAATAAATGTTAAAAATTGTTTAAAAATATTAGTTGAAATTATTAGTTTGAAAAATTGGTATATATAATATATACTACCTATTTAATATGTCTATGTATACCTACAGGTAAAACGTGTCTTATTAAATTTAACACTTGACAGTTTTCAAGATTTAGCACTACGTCCTATACATATACCTATCGCGACTAAAAACAAAATAAAAATATAATTATTACACTCAAAGTTATTTATTATAATAGTGAATTTCGTCAATAAATAAAATGTATATTTAGGCATAACACCGCTTTTAATTTTTATACGAGTATCTAATCGTTTGTGATATTAATGAATGGCTCAGTATAATCGTTACTTATTAGTTTTAATAGCATTTGATGTGTGGTTTGAAGTGTTTGAACGACACATAGAAAACAGAAATTAGGTATGTCGAACAAACATTAATATATTTGTCACTGTCGTATAACGAAGCAAATTTTCGTTCACCAGTTTCAATAGCGTGTGATATTAGTTTTGATGGGTATTAAAGTGAATGACCTATTGTCAAACTTTAAAGTAAGAACATTATCTGAGTTTTCGTTGAATTTTTATATACTCATAACTTACTTGAATATTAAAATTTCGTGCGGTATACTTTTCATACAAATCTTGAGCCAATCTGTCGTGTCTGTTTTTGAGCATCCAAAATTTTAATAACTTAATAATTATGGCACACACTATACCTACTGTTTTTTTTTTTGCAAATGCTTGTATAACAGTAATTATTTAAGTTTTAAACATTATTTTAACCTTCAATAATCTTGTACTCAGTATAAAATCTTCAATCAACTAATCTACATACCCATACCTACTCGTAACCAAACCATATATATTGATAATTGTTTCATAAAACATGTTCATTAAGGACTTGCACTACAGTATGATTGTCATTTGTTATGACTTATGACTAAAACTTGTCGTACAAATTGATTAAAATTTAAAATGTTGATTGTTTTCTATCTTTAAATAGGTAAGTACATATATTAATTGATCGATGAGACAAAAATGAAAAATTTTCTGATAAATGTGGAAATTTTTTTTTAAAAAAGTGTATAATTAATTAGTATCTTGTTTGTATGTTGTGTCATTTACTCGCGTCTCACGTACGCTACAATAATTAATAAATCGTATTACTATTTGCTTACACACAAATGGACATTACAAAAACAATTATTGACTACACACGACCCCTTAAAAACAAAATGTGTACGAACAAAGGCCTTGAAAATATAATATTAATATATCTAGTAAAATCTTAAATAAGAGGAAATACCTATACATCATTTGTTTAGGCACTTACTATGAATTATTATACTGTAAACAAAATTGTATCTGTTGAATATTTTACATGTTAAATACCTAATAAAAATAACTATAATGAAAGCATTTTTAATTTCTTAATTTGAATCCTTATAAATTTTTTATCCATCTTTATAAATACAATTTTTATATTACAGCTTATTTTACAGTGCGTTATTAATTGTAAAACAATTTCGTAAATTGTAGTATAAGTTAGATTATTGATAGGTAAATAATGGGTTACGGCAAATAGTTCAGAATTAAAAGATATAATAAATTATCTATTAATTATTTATATCTTGACCTCTTTTTTTTTGGATTTATTGAAAAACACTGACAACGAAAAATAAAAACCTTGACGGATTTAATCCCGGTTTGCTGTGCTTCCTACAAATATGTATTACAGTACAGATGGACAAATCAGTCATTGTAATACTATGTCCGAACATTGTATACAATGTCTGAATTATTTGGACAAAGCAAATAATAAATATTTAATTTACATGTAGACTAGTCAATGCAATACAACGCCTAGTAATTATTGAATACAATGCTTAAACTGGTAGTTATGGGCAATGTTAATATTAGAGTTATATTTTAGAGTTTTATCTTTTATAATTTCTTTTAAATTATGGACTGAAGTGAGAAGTAGCAAAATACAGAAATGTTAGGCACTGCGTCCTATGAGTTACAAAACCTTTATAGGGAACAACTTTACATGTGTCATAACGTTATTATTATTTGGATAACATAAATAAAAATTAAAGTTATCAGTTTGAGAACATTAAGATTTTTTTTGTTTTTTTTTTCATTTAGTTATTAAAAATTATTGGTAATTGCTTTGAAAAAATAAAAACGCTACGACACAGAAAAAGTTGTTCACTATGCGTTCTGGAATTTTAGTAATTCTACTATACATACCAAGGGAGTGGTTCTATCCTGCACAAAACAGTTTTTCGCTATGTTGTACATTTGTAAGACGGAGACATCACATACGGGGTGCACATCCTCTTAACATAAGGTTATAACAAATTTTCACTCTGTCAAAAATAAATTAGGTACTTGAAAATGGAATACAAGGTTCCTTATTGATTTGTATTAAGGCCTAAGGGCATTTAAAAAATGAAATATACATATGATAGAATTTTTAAAAAATATATATGCACAGTTTTTCTTTAAGGACATTTGAAATTCAAATTACGATATTACATATTTTAAATTTTATACTAAGAATAATGATGTTATAAAAAAAAAGGTAAATTAGGTTATAGTTATAGTTATTTTGTTGCAATTCAAAACAATACAATTCATGGGGTTTAAAACTTGCATGTATGTTATGAAATGTACTATTCATAATGACATTTACAAAATATTTGGATTAATTTTAAGCTATTACCTTTTTAAACCATGAATCTATTCACACTACACTACAGTAACAAGTATTGACTCGAAAGTTAGTAACAATAATAAAATATGATAAAAATATACTTTGTTATAATAATTAAGTATTAATAATAAAACAATTAATGTGAATGTTTTTTTGTTTCACAATTCAGACTTTTTACAAAAAGAATTAGTTATCAATCGGCCAGTAGTTACCACATTCTTGAAAAATGTATATGACGCTTTTGGAGTACGAGTTCTCTCAGGATCATTAAAATCTACCTTAACGAGTCCAAAATGAATTCTGAAAAAAACAACAATAATTAATCTTACATTGAATCCTATCATAAAACTAAAAATAATGATTTACTATGTTATCACATAAAATACGTATTCATTATTTTAATTACAATATTATTTATTCAAAAACAAAGTTAATTGTTTATTAAAAGTTTATTTTATGTTTTGCCTCTGATATTGGTTGTATTTTATTTTTATTTTTATTTCCTGTTTCTCTTTTTTCACACTAAAAATAATAATCTAATATGTTTTTATTTTATTAATGATATATCTATATTACATGACAATTTTTAATTAAAATTTATCGTTATGTAACTCTCTATCTCCAATACAAGCATAAACTTACAGGAGATAGATAAATCAATTTAATGTTCTATTTAATATGTTATTTTGGATTAAATAAAAAAAAATAAATAAATTGGCTAACAAAATATAACCTACGCAAACCCATCCAGCCACTCAAAATTATCCAAGAGTGACCATATAGTAAATCCTATAACATTGCAATTATCTTCGTGTATTGCTTGTAATGTTGCATTTAAATAGCCCTGTAAAATAAAAAAAAAAATTGTAATATCAATTATTTGTGTCATACTAAAATTCTACCTTTATATAGCTTATTCTATCTAAATCATCCAATTGACCATTATCTCCAAACCCATTTTCTGTTATAAACATAGGTGGATTACCATATTCATTTTTTATCCATACTAAAAGTTTTTTTAATCCAACAGGTGCTGTCTTAAAAATAATGATTTTAGTAATATACACGACTCGATTTTGATTTAATTATTACTATTAGCCACGGTGCAGGAGATGTCTTTGGCCATGATTCATCAACAGATGCATAATAATTTGCAATTGAATTATAATAAGAATTTGGATCACCACTTTCTTGAGTTACCAAACGAGAAGAATAATGATTGAAAGCATAAAAATCAGCCGTACCTACAAAAATATATACATCATTTTTGCAACTATGTATGGAAACATTATAAAATATCTATTAGTATTAGTATGTTATTTAGGTATTAAACATCTACCTTTAATTAATTTAATTTCATCTTCTGTAAATGTTGGTAGTGTTGACCATGGACTATTTTCTTCTTTACTTTTTTTATCTATCCATTGTCTCATTATTGGTGGATAGTCTCCTTTGTACACTGGATGACTGAACCATCCTCTCTATGAACATATTATAAACTATAATAAGTACATATTATGTCTTACAAATTAAATAATAATGTGAGATGTGTTAAAAAAGTATCCAACCTTTATCAATTTCACAAAATCTAATAATGTGATAGAAATGTCCGCTTGCGGAACAAAGGAATAATGTACTAAAACATTAAAAGAGGACTATTTAGAGAATAATTGATGACTTTGTGATTCCATAAATAGTAAAAGATACAATTTCTAAAGATTCGGAACTTGTCAGCTTCATCACAATAAGACACCATCTCATTCCTCATACTTTCTTCAGAATTATTTAGATAAATATACCATTACTACTTTCCACCAAGCCACTACATTTTTGGCATAGCTCCTTTTAACTTTTGGTTATTCCCCAAACTTAAGCTGCCATTGAAATGGGCTGTATTTGAATTAACCAAAAATAATATGAAGAATACCACGGCCCAGCTAAGCTCTATTTCCATAAATGTTTTCAAGAACAGATTATCAGCTCCCTAAAAAGTTTTTGTAGTTTTCCAAATAATAGGTTAGATACTTATAGTGTGCATGTCATCCATTGTGTAAGAAAATAATTCTATTACATCAAATTGATTGGCTCTTTCAGCAGTATCTATGTCATCTAAAGACTCAGCATTTTTTGGTAAAAAAAATAATCCACTTATTGAAATGCTTATTTTTCCTGAATAAAAAATATTTATTCTATTCAAAATGTAAAATACTAAGTTTATTACTTTTTGTTGTATACCTTTTTGAGTAGATTTAAATATCTCTTCATACAACCTATAAGCTTTTCCATGGGCAATAAGTTGTGTATGACCCGCCAAATAATACCCAGTATTGTTTAAAGACAAGTATGGTGCCATAGTATTAAAAGCATAACCTGTAGAAACCTCTAACGGTTCATTTATTGTAATCCACCATTTTACCTAGAATGAGTATAAAATATAAAGACAGTTCATGTTTTTAAATTATTTATTTAACTTACTCTGTCTCCATAATAAGTAAATAATACTCTTGCGTATTCCTTAAAATAATCTGACATAATTGGATTAACCCAACCACCAAGATCTTGTAGATATTGAGGTAGATCCCAATGATACATTGTTACCTGTATAAGAATCCATTTATAATCTTTGTCCTTTATTTTAATCAAACAATACCAAACCTACGATTGGCATGATATTATTTTTAATAAGTTCATCAATAAGACGATTATAGTATGCTATTCCTTTTTGATTTAATTTATTCATTACTCCGGATGGTGCTATTCGAGCCCATGATATGGAAAAACGATAAAATTTCACCTAGATAAATTATAAATTTAAATGTATTTTGTGTAAAAAAAATCAATCATCAATATCTATTACATTTAAATTTTTTGCCAATGCTACATCTTCTTTATATTTGTGGTAGGAATCACAGGCAATATCTCCATTTGTTCTATCTTTTATTAATTCCGGACGAGTATGAACCAAATGATCCCAAATATTTTCTCCTTTTCCTAAAGAATAGACAGAATTATTTACAATTTATACTACAATTATTAGTGGTTTCAGTATAGGATCAATGACATTGTTAAATAATTTAATAGTATAAATAGGTATATTAAATATTTAATAATATATTGGATATATAAGAAATGTTTGTTTACCATCTTCATTCCAGCCTCCTTCTATTTGATAAGCAGCAGTTGCAGTACCAAACATAAAGTCATTTGGAAATGTATAATCCATTGAATTTGTTTGAGAAATAATAAAAATTACAAGTAAGGATGTAATTTTTGTCATTTTAATGTTAATATATTGTGGAAGTATAATGCTACCATAGAACAATAATGCTACTGTTATCTTAATAGAAAAGTGGCTCTTCAAACGGACAAGTACCTATGTATATATATATCTTAACATGTGTCTGGTTATCAATCAAACCCTGTACAAAAAAAGTGAATTAGTAATAAGTGGTACCCATCTACTTACCTATAATAATAATAATAATAAATTAATTAAACAAAAATCTTTATATATTATGCAATATCAGAGATACAGAAAGTTGGTTTTTCCTATGGGTAAATGTAATAGATAAATTAATAGATGAAAATTTTTTTCGGTACCTAGTACTTTTGGGTAGGTTAGTGGATGTTTGAGGCGCCTTGAGCTTTAAAAATAATTATGACAGGCATTTCAAAATACATCGGTACGTCTGTGTAATATAATGCATATGATATTTTTGGAAACTAGTACCTCTTCAATTTGCCATCAGAAACATGGTGTACTGACTACTGTGTATCTAAATGGCTATAGTTACATAGGTTCAACGGTATGTAAATATCTTTTTTCATATATTTTGAAAAGTAAGTATGATATATTAATTAGGTACTGCCTAATTTACTGATCTGCTGATTTACTGATTTGGGGCCACAGCGGCCATAGCATGGGCAAACTAAGTCCAAATGGGTTGAAACTCCACAAGGGCCATTATAATACCCCCATACTACTCCCTACCAAATTCCAGGTTGCCCCTAATGAATAATTTGTTTTAAATTTGTGATTACTTTCCAAAGTATTAATGTTATTATACCATTATACCAATTACAAACAATTATAGTCCATCAGTACATACTATATTATAATGAATATATTCAAATGAATATGAGTTATGACAGTCGACTGATCATAATATGAGCTTTTCTATAAATATAATTAAATTAAACTTTAAGTCAAATGTTTATCTAAGATAGAATTCCTTGTACCGACACAATTACTCAATTAGATCATACATTAATAAATTACATCCCTAATATATAAAAAAAAAAAAATATACCTATAAGTAGCTATAAGATATGTCTTAATCTATACATTTGGTTTAAACTTTAAAGTTATTAAGTACTTACTTGAACAGAATCAATATAATATTCATTATTCAGACATTTTAAACTCAAAAACTTCATAAGTATTACTAGCAAAACAAATAATAATAAGTTATTTTTCTAAAATTAATACGTTATGAAGTATTATAAGGTACCTAACGCCTAAGTACTGCAAATACCATTGACTTTAAATACTAGAAATAGTTGTAGAAATAGAATAGTATTTATAATCAATGATAATACATATTATATAGGAATAATGCGATATGCAAAAACTACAAAATCCTCTTATAAGTTATAGCCTAACGAGAATATTATAAATTATTTAGACATATGGATAGGGCAGTACTGCAGTGGAGTATTTAAGGGGGTGACGGGGGGTAATTTCTTCGGGGCGCCAAATTCTGAGTCCTTCAAAGGGGCGCCGTTGTTTTCAAAGTGAAGTTATAACAAAAAAAATTATTTTTATTTTATTAGATTTCTTGAGAAATTATTAGTGATAAGTGATAACTGATAAGTAAGTGATAACATAACCTGTATCTTTTCTTATTATACCTTTTACATTTCTAATACATATTTATACATAGGTATGTATATTTAATTATAAATGTTGACTTTTTAATAGGCATAAATGGAGTGGTAATAAATAATAATGGTTAAATAAAAGTGTTATCTTAACTATAGTAGAAGCATCAGCGCAGTAAGGGGAAAAATATACATTTTGGGTTAGGTACCTGTCAATTTTAACGGATAGAAAAAGTAAATTTTCTAATTAGAGGGGGATTAATAGTTTTTTGTGACAATCAGTAAAAGTAAAAAGAGAAAAAAGGGGCTCCAAAATGTGTGTACCAAGGGTGCCAAAATCTTAAATACGCCTCTGGGGCCTGTATACATGGCTATATTATATAAATTTAGTCATACGTTTATAGGTAATAGGTATATGATTATAGGATATTCATATTTACAGAACAGTGTACTAGCTAGTGTACGACCACTTTAATAACAGACCGCTAAATACAATTTATTGTTATAATAATTTATAATGTTGATATCATGACTAAATAAATAAAATATTAGATATATTATTATATTTATAAATATTAATTTTTTTTCTTTTAACATTTATTGGGATTGGAAATATAGTTATAAATTATTATTTATCGTATTAATCGTAATTATCATAATAGGTACACGTCTTGCAGAATGCAGGGAACCAAATGCAGTATGTAAAAAAAAAATCATTTATGTATCGTTGGAAAAATCAAATGAGCGGTTCAAAGTATATCCGAAGAATGGATGAAATTTCATTCTTTCAAAAAACTTATTATTCTTAACAGTCTAAGATCATAGTACTAGGTATATCGTATTTAGGCCTAAGGTGCTTTTATAAATGTTAACATAATTAAGATACCTACTACATAGTACATACGTATTAATCGTGTTATTATCCATCAGTTATCTAAGGTAAATCTCAAATCGTGGAATCGGGGATGTAAGGTTCTTAACCTTAGATCATATACAATATACTACATGTAGATAGCCACGCTCTTAACTTAAACAAATTAAAAATGATCTTACATTTTTAAAAATTTTACTTTGTTGTAAAATTTAACGCGCACATGGAAAAAACGACGAAAAAAATTGTATTATCCATGTAATTTATTATGACATGCAGTGACGGCACATTAGGAATGGCCCGCACCACTTTCGTTCAAATGCCCCGAGGGGGGGGGGCGTGTCTACTTTTTTGTTTTTCATAAGATTATGGACCACCGAAAAAAAAATTATTTAATTTATGGCAAGCAACTTTAGACCAAGGCTTTGTAAATAAGTAATAGTTTGTTTGATATGTTTATAAATATAAATGTTTTATATTTGAATTCAATGATAAATCATTGTATATTTGTATACGAAAAACGATTTTCTGAACGGAGGCATTGTGTCAGCCTAACATACTTGTATAAATAATCAAATTTAGTAGTTAAAAAAAAAATTCATGAAAATCAAAAATATCTCATGGCTATAAATAGCGTGACTTTCCGGTGAACTTTTTCTCTTTTATAGAGGTAGTAAAACTTGTTGGGAATCTCCTATTAAAATGTCTAATGTAAGTTATGAATAAAAAGGTGGGTAAGTGGATGTCACTCTGATGTACACTAGATGACAAGTGGGTCACTGTAATGGATGGTGTTAAATTTGAATTCAATGATATAATATCATTGTATAAGAAAAACGATTCTGAGCGAAAACGGTCAGTCAGCCTATGATATTACCAAGTATATTTGATGATATTATTGTGAATAAAGTAATTTATACATAAGTTACATACGTGAAACCATGTTTTAAATTTTCAATCCTTAGCTATAAAAATTGAACATTTTATAAATTTTCAACTACAAAATAATTATTAAATTTTAAATTTGATACATTTTTACAAAATATGAACTTTAAATGCTTATAAAAAAAATTATGCCTATGTATTTTTAATATTTTTCAACTGCTATTAGAACAATATATCAGGAGTCTTATATTAAATTTTCACGCTTTATTACCCAACAAATACAATTTTATTGATATTTGCGGAAAAAAAAAAACTAAAAAAAATTGAAAACTGACAATGTCCGTAAAAAGCTCAAAAAGAGTCAAATTATTTTCAAAATTTTATCGTGTTAGAAAATACTTATACAAACATTCAATGAAATTTTCAAGTATCTACAATCATGTGATATCTGCAAAGTCTCGGAACCCTGCAAAGAAGTCATCTGGGTCGCGGAAGGCTGATGATCTAGGATTTCCGGAAAACCTAAGAACAGTTATTAACAAACAATTACAAAATTTAATCCATCTATATTTATAAAAAGACAAAAAATGTTTGAGACTGACTAACTGTGTCCTCCATGCATTCATAAACCGTTCATCCGATTGCGATGAAATTTGGTACAGAGATAGATTAGATCTTTGGGAAGAAGATAGGCTACATTTTCGCGAAAAAAGGGAATAAGAGGTCCAACCCGGGAAAGTTCTCAAACAGGGACTTTGAGATTATTATTATCATTATTATCTTTTGTTTATAAATGTTGGTATGGTTTTTAAAAACAATACTAATTATTATCAATGCGATAAGCTTATGTATTTTAGTACAGAATATATCGAGTTCGAACCACGGTTTCAGTGGATAAATAGTTTTTGATATTTTAGAGTTAAATTATACTCTTACGTATGCATCATGAGCGGGTCTGCGATCTACCGCAGGTAGTATACTGCTCGCATAATCACAAAAACGTAGCAATATAGTAACGCATTGCCATGTCATTTTAGAAAATATCCTGATCTCAAAAATCGGAGCATTTTTATTATCCAAAATGTTGTAGACAGAGTACAGACAGAGAAAAAAACATATCATTGTAAAATCAATACATATTCTTTCCGCTAAGAATTTAATAGTATATTGTGTGGCAAGTGAGCTATTTCAGTCGCGGGCGAAGGCCGCATTTCGCCCAAGACTGAAATTGCCTTCCCGAACGAGCCACACATACTATTTTTTGTCACACCTCCTCATTCAACGATCACGGCAAACGTAATGCAGGGGTCTATGCAACAACTAGACTATAATTATACGACAACAATAGTTCATGAAAGAAACGATTTAGTTTCATTTATTTTAAGCGTCACGGATGGAGGTTATAATATGATTATGAGATGTAACAAAAAGTTTATGTTGCGTAAAGTTCTTTAAAGACCGGCGACCGTGGTATAGATTTCAATGTCTGTTTATGCAGGGTATACACCAGTGCCGCAATTAGGATTCTTGGGGTCCCGGGCAAAGTTAATATTTGGGGCAGGGGGGGGGGGCTCTGAAGTCTAAGTGTATAATTTTTTTTTATAGGTTACCTAAACAAAAATAAATGATGGTGGTAATTATTTTTTTTTGAAAAAGCTTGGAAATATAATGTGAAGTCTCACCACCCGGTGACCATTTATAGATAAATATAGATATTATTATGGATAAATAATAGGGGCCCATTTTCTTCGACAGAAAATTAAATAGCATAATAAATTATAAAAATAAATATTTTTATTTGATATATTTAATTTGATTTAAATGCAATTATTTAAAAATCTTAAATAGATGCGGGGCCCCCTGAGCCAACGATTAGCGGCCCTCTACAGGGGCATTGCCCCGGCTGCCCCTGCAGTTGTTGCGGAACTGGTATACACGCGTGAAATGTACGCGTAGCACTTTTTGGGATTTCCACTTTACCGGCCGCTAGACGGAAATAG
This sequence comes from Sitobion miscanthi, assembly GCA_008086715.1. Taxonomy (NCBI): domain Eukaryota; kingdom Metazoa; phylum Arthropoda; class Insecta; order Hemiptera; family Aphididae; genus Sitobion; species Sitobion miscanthi. The sequence continues at coordinate 26,681,973 of CM017802.1, forward strand.
GACGCTGTCCATCGCTTCAACCGCTATCGAAAACCAAACTTTCGGTGCAGGCGTGACAAAATATATATATTAATTGCAATAATTATGTTTTAATTTTAATAATATCTATTTAAATAGATCGTCAATTAGGAATAATAAAATATATCACTATAACTGGTAATTGCCAATTGGTAGGTATCTGAATTATTATACCCCGTAAGGAGCTACTGGCTACTACCTAAATATTTGAAGCCAAAATAACTATGAGGAATAATTGGGGCAAATATGATCTAAGGACTAAGAATTAAGATTATATATCACGAAAAATCGCTTAACCAGATGTTTTTGTGTAAAAAAATGCATTACAATTTTAAGGAATAACAAAGTAAGCTTATTACTAGTATCAGTGACGTATCTACCAGTTGGTAGAGGGGGGGATATGTGGGTCTTACCACAATCATAAAAATGATTCTGAGGAACGGAGACGGTTTGTCAGCCTATTATCACTTAAATATCATGATAAATATTGCTATTAATTATTACAGTAAAATGGTATAAACGAGAAACAAACAATAACATAAACATGTTAATGTATCTAAATATTTTGAAAAGTGTAGGTTTTACAAAAAAAATAATATGATAATATAAGATAATACGTTAGTTTCAAATCCCCACAAAAAATATTTTTAACTAGGTGTAACTAAATAACAATCATTGTTATCCATTGTTTAAATATCGAATTTCGTCTAAATTTTAACTTTTTTGTCTATATTAACTAATGTCTTTAAAAAAAAATCTAATTAATAATTTATTTGTTCCACTGTTCCAGTATATAAACTAGGTACATATTATGACTAAACCAGGAACCTTGAATTACATTTTCAGGATTAGTTATAAAAAATGAGCACTACAAATACATTTTTAACTACAGAATAATTTACAATTAATGTCGTGATTTCGATTAATTTTGTAAAAATTTGACTCAAATAATTTTCCAAAAAAAAATCATGTATCTATAAAATTTTTAAATGGCTAAAATGAAAACCATGTATTAACATTTTTTTGACTCAGTCAAAATTCTTTAATCGATATTTGTAAAAAAAAAATCTCAAATGTCTATAGAAAGCTCAGAATAAAAATATTTTGAAAATTATACCATGTTCAGAAAATACTAATATAAGCATTTAGTATAACATTCAAATATATCTACCGTTGTTCGCTTTTGAATGAGGTACAACAGAATAAGAAAACCACTTAGAATCTAAAATTAATTAGCATGAATGAATTTTGTCCGGTTTCGCATGGGCCAGAGAAAAATAAATAGTAAGTCGAAACGCTCTTGAGACCGCAGGCTCTGATGTCTTCGTCTTGAAATGGACAACAATTTATTATCTGATTGATTCGGAAATGTAAAATGTATGAAATGTATTAGCTTTTATCAAATTATAAGAAAAAATAATCATTTTCAGAATCAGATACTTAGGAGTCCGACAATTAAGAGTTAGGTTTCGAAAGGTCGATATTAAATAAGCAACATTTTTAAGCTTCTGTAGTTTTGTGAATCTTAATATTTAACATTGAATAATATGAATCCAAGATGAGAACACATGAATAATGATGTTACTAACCTCAAATTCTAAATACGACCGTCAAAATTAAATTTTAAGTATTCTCAACTCAAAAGGATTCAGAACATTTTTATGAGTGGATATTTCATCACAATTCACAATATTATGTTAAATGTCAATACATATTATCTATAAAATTTACTAAAATCAGTCGTCACATATTAATTAGATGAAACAAAGTTGATAAATTAATGTTTCATTTAATCCAAATTATATTAGTATCATAGTAGGTAGTTGACCAGAAAACAATAACAAATAATAAAAAAAAACTTATCTTAAAATAATTCACCTATGTGCAGAAAATTATGTAACCAATATTAATTATTATTTCAATAATCTCGTGATTTTGTCATCGCTTCATTGGGAAAACAAAGATATATTATGTTTAAACCATTGTAAATAGTAATTAATTTATCAAAAAAAAAAACACAATCAGTCAGTCATAATGTGTGTACTGTCAAAATACTCATATTTATAGACAAATTGTAAAGTTTATGAATTTATCTATGAATTAGACTAAAGTTGTCAAACATGTTGATAGACAAATATTTAACAACATTATTTTTAGTTTTATATTATATTATACATGTATATTTTGAATAAATTACAATAAATTTACATTTAATCATCAGTCTAAGCATTATTATTTTTATCACCAAACTTAAAATTAATCGATAACTTTTGATGTTAAAATGTACTTAAATTATTATCATATTTTTAGTAGACAATTTTTTTATTAACATCAACCACACAACTGTTTATTATGGTTAAATCATTAATAGTTCATTCAAAATTATTAGCAATGTATCAAATGCGCACTTATAGAGAGTAATTAATTACATAATAAGGTAAATTAATATAAAACAGCATTTTTAGTTTTGAATAACATATTTAAATAAAAACCATTAGCTATAAAATTAGTTTTTGACTGTTAAAATAAGAGAGAACTTGTTTAATATTAGTATCAATATTATTTGAAATATAGGCATTGTACTTAATCAAACAATACAGGTTTAAATTTAAAACCTTTGTTAGGTTTTAAACAAACAATCTTTATCATAAATATTTTATTTGATATATTAATATTTTTTTATGATAAATTAAGACTTTCTCGATGGCTTTATATATTATGGAACAGTTAATGACATGAACAATTGTTAATTGCTTATAAGTTGATTTTTAAGAACAAAATAGATTTATAAGGCACCTAAGGAATAGGAAATATTACAATGGTTGGAAATGCATTTGGGGATAGTTTTAAATTTATTAAGGGCACACATTTTGGCCTAAAGATGTTTATTACAAAAAAAAAAAAGAAAAAAGTAATAAAACAAAACGTATTATTTATACCTTTCAAAAAAAAAAATATACATTTTTTACATAATCTGGCGACATAGATAACAGTCTCCATAGTAACTATAGTTGCTTACTACTCATACACAGCGTTGGGATACCTGTGCGTCATAAATCATAATCTAACATCTATTTACACTTCACCGAATAAACAATGTTATTGGTGTTCTTCCTTATACACATGCATATACATATATATGAATATGTATAAAATAAAATATACACATACATATATATGAAAAATATAAATTATTAATTTTCATGACGGTGTGAGAACAACGCAGTGCATTGTAGTAAAGTAACACTTATGAACATAGTAACAATCCGTAAACTTTTCATACTTCACGCTTATATCTAAACAATGCTAACAAAAGAAAGAGAAAAAAAACCAAAACAACTTGTACATAGCACTCAGTATTAGCATTAAGTAAAGACGAAAATAAGCTCCTATGAACATGTTTCCACGTTGATGCGTTTATTAGTTTTTGAAAGACAGCGTGTCCGTACATAAATAACTTTCAATTTATTTGCACTCTTATAATAAATATTAAATAATAATATTTGTTTTACAACTACAAATTTACATGTAAATTAAAATTTAATTATAAAAATGACTAGGAACACAGTGGGCTTTGACGCGCGCGATTTTAAATGTTAACGCCACAGTTCTTTTATTTTTTTTCAATGCATTTTGTGGCAGTGACGATTTAACTACATAAGTGGAGCATATGCTTTTATATAACACATATATTTTAATGTATTCAATATATACATATGAAAAAAAATTATATAAATATATGTATACCGCGGGACCAACAGGATGTTAACCGAGTTGAATGATGTCTTCTAACTTAGACATTTTCAAATGTACAAATAAATAAAAAAAAATTATGTGAATATTTAAAAAAAAATTGACAGCTTCATAAAAAATCGCTGTATAGTTCTATTTAATTATATTAATTTTTTTTTTTCAAAAAAAAAAAAGCAAACGCAATTTTTATTTTTGAATTTAATTTTAAAATATTTTTTCAGAACTAATTATTAATTTTATATAACTTTGTTAAATATACTTTTTTCTATATAATAAATATGATTGTTTTAGATTTAAGAAAAAAAAAATCGTCGAAAAAGGACGACCCTCATGGTTTTTTTTTTACGTTTTTGGTATTTTTGTTATTTTTTTTGAATTTTATTTTTTATTTTTTTTTATATTTTAAGTTATCATTTACTTTGTCTCGATTATTTTTTTAAGTTTTAAGATTGGACGCGCGTATTTTATCTTACATCTTGGGTTTGGTTTTTTCGTTTTTGCCGTTTGTGTGATATGAAATTACCAAAGTTTGGTTGGTAATTTCCCGTATACTGGTGTTTATTGCCTGCGTTTGGCCGGTAATTTTGATGGTGGTTATAATTATTATTGTAATTGTTGTTTGTGAAACCACGATGTTGGTAATTATTAGCTGGACTAGTGCATATTATTCTTTGAGTTCGTGTAGGTGGGTGATTACCTAAAATTGTTTAAATCACTGAACATTAATTTGTAATCAATTGAAAATATTTTTCATTGATAATTACCAGTGTTAATCATTTGATAATTTTGTTGATTATTCCAACTATTATGTCTATGATAATGTGGATTTTTACGTCTGGGTTGGTAATTACTATTCTGATCATTCTGATCGCCAGCATCACTTAATTTCTCTATACTACTCTCAGAGTCCTAATAAATAAATGTTAAATCAATTATAAAGGAAACATAAGAATAAAATAAATTTACATTGACACTTACAGATTCAGCTGATCCAGAACCAGAAGATACTGTAGAAGCTCTACTACTAGTAGTGGTGGACACACTAACATTGTTACTAATATTACTAGTGGTCAAATAATTATTAATTATCACTCTTTGAGTATTTTGTAAGGCATAAGTATCTCTAACCCACTGCCGGTAAAGTATAACTTTGTCATTAACTCGTACTATTCGTCCGAGTATACTGTGACAAAAAGTAGTTAGTTACATTAAAATGAATGACTCATTTCATTATATTTTATAAAAGTAAAATACATTAAAAACAAACCTAAAACTAGGTGAAACAATTTGAGGGTCAAGAGCAGCCTTTAATGTGGTGAATGCATATTCAAATACACTTTTTACTTGAAGAGCTCCATAAGAACCACGACCAATATCATTTCCCGGGGTTAATGGATCCTCTATACACAAAATACTTGGCCTATGACCATCAGCCATGTCTTTTTGGACCTGTAAATAGTATATTATATAATGCTTATACTGTAGGAACTATATGGCATGTTTTATTACTTCGTCTTTAGATATGTATAGTCCACCATCTTTCACACGTATAGCTGTATGCATATAGTTAAATTTTTTGCCATAAAGTTCAAAGAACTCTATTAACAATACACCTAGATTGGCAGTGGGGTAATTTAAATCTCCTCTAGGATGTAACTATATACAGAATAAACATAAGTGATATTTTTTAAATATATACATGCAATATTTATAATTTATGGTACCTGCAAAAAACTGACGACCATAAGGATCAAACTATAAGAAGATATGCCTCCATAGAACACTTCATTCATGTCCCTCTGTGCTAAAAATTGTTTTAGAACTAACACAAGTTTAGGAAGCATTGGAAAAACATCCATATAGTGTTTTATCATTTCAGCTGATTTGACACCATTGTTCATGTTAAAACTAATATCCACTCTAACATCAGTAGCCTTATCTGTCATTTTGACGATTGGAACCTAAGAAAAAAGCACGGAAATATAAATATACATTTAAACACTTTACTAACTAACCAAATATTAGTAATATCAGTAATAACATTGATTATAAATACTACAGATCGCTCAGTGCAGTAGAAAATATTGTGCGCTAATTTACTAGCAATCCTGGTATTATACGCTAGAATCGCTAGTAAATCAGGGCACCATATTTTGAACTGCAGTGAATGATCTATTGTATTTATAACCAATGGTAATAGTATGACAATATTCACTAAGTAAAATAAGTAATAACTCACCGATGCTTTGTCAAGAACCTGAATGTTTTCATTACAGACGCTATTTTTAAGTAGAGCTTGAGCAAGTGAATGCAATGGTAATGTATCCCATTCACCTATTACTACCAGATCCATATCACTTAAGTATAAACAATAGTAAATTGCAAATATATTAACAGTTTGGATGATAAGATTAAATCTGAAAAAAGGATATTTATGGGATACTTTACCTAGTGGGCAAATAAAGTCCGGTTCGAAAACTACCAAATACTTCAACTTTAGCTTTAGGCCATTCAGCATGTATAACATTAGTAACACGTTCCAGTACATCGAGCCGCATGCTATGCTCTTCTGGTGTGGCTGACATATACGCAAAAAAGTCTTCTATCTCTTTGTGGAGGCTAAATTATTAAAAGAATGATTAGAATTAAATTATTATTTTTAATTTCACTTTGAACATACGTGCAAATTGGTTGGCGGTCATAACTTTTTCCATGTCTCCATGGACACCCACCAAATTTGCCAATGTAATGAGCTTGCATTTTGTTCATGTCGTATGTACTGGCTATATTTGTGAACAAGCCGTGCTCATATAGATTACTAGTCTTGATTTCTTGATCGTCTATAGAGAAATCAAATTTCCAATCCAACGGCAACGAATATTTGTCGTCGTCTTCTTCCTCTTGAACAGTTTCAGTACTATACTTATCGTCGTTACTGTCTGTATCTTCAGAGAAGTCCAAAATTCTGGACCAAAATTCTTGAGCGGGTCCTACTTGTTCTGGTTGCAGCCAACCTATCTGAGGATCCATTTAATTCATCACTAATGCTGTATCGCACACTACAAAAAAGTACAATTTAACATTAGGCATAGTTATAGAAATGTATATACATTAAATGAAGCAACCAAAATTTAATAGAAATAAAATATTACAAAAGTTAATTTTATAATTTTGTGCTATGTTTTAGTAACATACATGAAATATTTAAAGAAATACTCTGAAAGCCATTTGAAGTAAAAAAAAATAAATACTTTTTACTATTATCTTTTATTGAGAAGCTTTAAGCAAAGATTTCAAATGTATTAACCTAAAATAAATTTCATGTAAAACTAAAACTAATTAGATAATAGCTGTTGGTAAATATAAATTGCAACTAAGTATTGAATTTCCTTGATTTTTCCAAGCATAATGCATGCATATTTTTAGTTATGTAAGAATTTAAGCAAATAAGTACTTCATATGACCCTCACAATTTGTATCAAAGCTGAAAGTTGACAAATTCAAATAATGAAGGTATAAGAATAAAAAAAAGCTTGTGTTTAATAAGTCTTTCTTATTAAAAGTGTAAAGATGCAAGTGAAGAAATAATAATAATAGTTATATGATATAAAGTGATAGGTAATAAATAGAAAACTGAAAATATACTTTTACATAAACATGATTCAAATACCTAGAAATATTAACAGCAGGATTCATTGCGCCTGGAAGAGGACAATTCTTATTTTCTGAATATCAATCACCTTAAACCCAAATGTTCACACTATTAACCATATTTTTAAATAATTTTTATTAAGTAACATATTTAATGTGGGTGTATCTAAATCATCCAAAGTTATTATCTTGTTGTTCTTAAATTGTAATGATTTGTTTTCATTAAAATGTATGCAACCCCGCCCAATATATGTCCTGTTAAATTGAGGTTTAAAAAACTTCTATGAATTAAATAACAATAAAATTTACCGAAATAAGAAAGGATTTCTTCCAACAGTGACATGTAAGTTATAGCAGTATACGACCTATATCTCCTTAAGAAATATATTCTGAAATAAAATCTTTTTGAGCTATATATCACCAAATATTTGTGAATAAAGCTTTCAAAATACAACCACCTGCAACAGTTGCACGAAGGTTAAAAACTGGTCCAGGCCACGGAGAGAATACTGCACACACAGTTCTATGGTAGTCTGGGAAACTGAGAAACTTTACCGACCAAATATGACGAATATAAAGATATAATATTATGTGGCGAATGCAAAACCAGGATAAGGATGATAGCTACTGCAGCCAATCCTCGGTACCCCAATAATGACACGTTTTGAGAGGGGAGGAAGGGCAATTGGCAAATTAATGGATATAATTAATAATATGACGTTTTAAGTATACACTAAAAAATCAGGGGACAAAAAAGTTCATTCGAAGGGGGTGGAGGGGGCCGGGGGTGAGGTGCGAAAGTTTCCACGGGGCGGAAGCGGTTGACTGATGACGGGGCGGGGATAATAAAAGCGCGTGTGGTCCACGAGTGTCAGTGGCCACGGCGTAAGGGTGGACGCGAGAGTCATGTGTCCACGCACGGACGACGGGCCGGTGGCCACCTAAAACGGCCATTTTGCGCCAAGATATACTTACTTACCGGTGGTACGATAAATTCGACGTGAACGTCGACTGGCGCGTGCGGTCCGGTCACGACTGTTCCGGCCTCCGGGACGACGTGTTTACGACGAAGGCCTCGTGAAACTTAATACGCCATTCGGACGTTTATCATTTTTAAAATGAAAAAAACAAAACACTAATAATAATACACATGCGTGTATATGAATATGATGTATAATGTGCACCGTACATGTGTGTGTGTGTTATTTACGTGTGTGGGTGTGTGCGTGTGATTTTTGATTTTTGAAAATCAGAATATTTTAATATTGTGTTGTCCGGAAAAAAAATTGATTGCCCGTTTTCGGATAGAGCCAAAAAGGAAACACCACTACTACGACCACTACTACTATATATAATATATATATAATTATTATTATTATAGTTTACTACTCTACTATTGTTCGTCTTGGAAACAAAAAAAAACTCATGATAAGACGGCAAGACATCGGCAGCGATTCCGTGTATTTTTTTTTTTTTTTGTCAAACGAGTGAAACGACGCGCTGTGAGATTTGAGCCGAAAATCTATTTCCGCGTTCGGCTCACAACAATTATTATAATGTAATTTATTTTCACGGCGTTATTAAAATATTATTATTTGTCGGATGAGAGGGAGCGATTTGTAGTGCGAGGGAGAGGTGGAAAAAATTTCAAATAACTAAATTACGTACACCACTCGCACACACGTATGTTGCGTGAGTTTTTCATGATTTTCACAACCGTATTGGCGAATGGCGACAGACTGGTTTCCCACCCATAATCTCTATCGATAACGCGCTCGTGCGATAGTCCGGCTGCGGCGGCGTGCCGGTCGACCTTCCCCCTCTCCACCCCTCTGACCAAACTACCGAAACTTCATTTCGGTGTATCCGTGATTACTGATTAGTGAGTGCGAGAAAATCGCGTTCTCCTTCAAGATCACGACCACAGATAATAAATATAATATTTAATAATAATAATCCAATCTCAAATCTCGACAGTCGACACGTCGTCTACAAAACCGTCTGCCCTCGCACCACTCTATTCACTTTGCGCAAAACCGTCCAACAGGAACGTTTGCGGTCCCATCATCAACACCGTCTACACACTCGTTTACTCCGGCCACCCCCAAACGAACCTCCAACTGGAAAATGTCCGGAAAATTGCTGCTCACCGACGATGTGGCGTACAAGGCCCTCGCCGAACACTACGCGTCCGCCGGTTCGTCTCTGAACATGAAGAATCTGTTCGCCTGTAGCAGTGATCGTTTCGACAAGTTCAGGTAAGACACGATTATATCTAGTACCACTTAAATTATTTTCGAATTACGATTCATCCTGTCTGATCCAAGACTATATATGTATGCGCCAATGCTGTAACCTACCTTTCGACAGAAATATGTACTTGGATCAGTATCTGGTATTCAACCAGAGTATTCGTTTGACGGTGGTACTTTCTGATAATAAAAAATATGATAATAAAAGAAAACCTAGGTATCTCCGAAAGAAATTCAAATAATATCATTACTTATTCTTAAATCATAATCAATTATAACAACATCTATTCAGGGTGTTATGATCACCCTTAAGTCCCCTCTAAATGTGTCATTGATGTACTGTTTCTCTAGGCGAGTATTTTGAATTTTCCAATACATTTTGATTGTTTAGTGTATATATATTTATACTTAATGAATCTACTCATAAGTATCACCTTCTTCACCTCTTTCTCGTAGTTCTTATCTACCTTCAGATAATCTTGGGAATATCCTCTATTCTAGATTTCTTACTTAAGTGGATTTTGAATTTTAATACTAATTAGGTACAAAAATCTATTATACTGGATTAATAATTATCATTATATTTAAAAATAGGTGCTATTACTTACTTAATTACTTAAATATTAGGCAGTTTATGGTCTTAAACTGATTTAATTCCAAATAATATGTATTTTAATGTATTATAACTTTTTAATTATACCTATTTTGTGCATTGTGTTACTAAGTATTTGTTTTCTGCATGAAAATGCAACCTTAGATGTAAATTGTAAACCATGTTTCAAACATTGACCCTCAAATAAAGCTTAATTTAAGTACCTAAATGTATATTACACCTATATAAATATGAAAAGTGAATTGTCTTTATCAAGGATTTTGTAAAGAAAGGAACAATATGGCCTATGGGCTGTGGTCAATGATCACTTTGTTCAAGGTTATTATTTCTTTGACTGTGAAAAATGATTTTTTTCTGGATCATGTAACCTTGCGTTCTAATATTGACTCAACACATGGTATTTCATAATTCAATATAATTTCAAATATATACCTAGTTATGTGAATTAAAATAAAAGTAATCAAATAGATATATATATATACTTATTTATTAATAATTTATACTATATTTTTTTAGCTTACGATTAACTACTCCAAATGATGGTGAAGTGTTACTTGATTATTCAAAAAATCGTGTGGATGAAAAAACTTTAGATTTATTGTTTAATTTGGTAAGTAAACTTTTTTTTTTAGTCCACTGACCTTTAAAAAAAATAGAAATATGAATGCCCTTGAAATTAGTTTGTAAAAGCTTATTTTATTGTTTTACTATCTTAGCTTTATAGAAAAACAGCCATACATACATACTAGTATCCTTATGTTTAAATATTTCCGAGGTACAGAATTATTATTAAAACAGAAAAACTTCCAACAGTAATAACTAATAAGTTAAATAAATTTATATGTGAATAAAAGTATTATTAAAAGTTTTATAATATAATGTTTTTTTCTTAGCAAGAAATCTATTATTTTTAATATTTTCTATTATATTAAATGATTAATTTTAATTGATTTAGGCAAAAGCTCGTAAAGTTGAAGAAGCTAGATCAGCTTTGTTTGGCGGTGAGCGAATCAATGTAACCGAAAAACGACCTGTGTTGCATATAGCCTTACGTAATCGGTCTAATAAGCCAATAGTAGTTGATGGTCAAGATGTTATGCCAGAAGTTAATAGTGTTCTGGAGCACATGAAAGAATTCACTGAGCAAGTAATACTTGTGCCATAAATATTTTGAAAATTTTAAATCTAAATTACATTTTTTTATTGTGCAGGTAATATCAAAAAAATGGGTAGGATACACAGGAAAACCTATTGAAGATGTAGTCAACATTGGTATTGGAGGATCAGATTTGGTAAGTTTTAAAACTTTCGTAAACTCATAATCATTTTAGTCTCAAGCTATTTGGTTAACTTAAATCTTTTAAAATGTTAACAAAAGAATAAAGATCTCTTTTTGGTCCTAATTGTGTACACAATAAGTTGGTAATTTAAACTAAATTAGATCAAGTTGTCAAGTTGTATTCAGATTAAGTAAATTTATTTTGTGTTAATTTTGTCATTATTGTATTTTAACTTCAATAGTCATAAGGTATGACATAATATTTTGTTTTTGTTTGATTATTATTATAATTACCCATTATTTATTATAGTTCACCCAAAGACTAACAATAATATGGCAATCAAAGCATTTTTATCTCATATCACGTGATTTGAGCTTCAACTTTTTCAAGGTTACAGACGAGTTGACTTCTATTCAGATAATTAAATCCATGCTAAAATATTTTTTGTTTAAACTTAAACAAATTCTGATATTATCTTATCTTTCTTATTATAATTGGTTATTAGTTCCAATTTACAGTATAATTGTTTCACCTTTAAATGTTTGCAATGTTAATTAATTAATATATTTTATTAAGTTGCTGAGTAATTTGAATGATTTATGAATTTATTATGGACTATACTTAGTTTACTAGTTATTCATACTCAATGATTTTTTCCAGGGTCCATTAATGGTGACAGAAGCATTAAAGCCTTATGCCGTTGGTCCCCGTGTTCATTTTGTGTCTAATATTGATGGAACACATTTAAAAGAAGTATTGAAGAAGGTTCAACCTGAAACTGTGTTATTTATAATTGCTAGCAAAACATTTACTACTCAAGAAACTATAACAAATGCAACATCCGCTAAGAAATGGTTTTTGGAAACTGCTAAAGATGTAAAATAAGATACACATTTTTGTCATTTACCATTTATACGCTAATTTTAATCTATAATTCTATGTAGGAATCCAGTGTTGCTAAACATTTTGTTGCACTCTCTACTAATAAAGAGAAGGTGACTGAATTTGGAATCGATAAATGCAACATGTTTGGTTTTTGGGACTGGGTAGGTGGACGTTACTCACTTTGGTCGGCTATTGGTCTTTCAATATCCTTATCTATTGGTTTTGAAAATTTCGAATCTTTATTGAGTGGTGCTCATTTCATGGATCAACATTTTGTCAACGCTCCATTGGAAAAAAATGTTAGTTTTTTTTTTATATTACTTGCATTCAATTAACTTAACATCATTGTTTTTTTTTTTTTTTCAGGCACCTGTTATTTTGGCTTTATTGGGAATCTGGTATCATAACTTCCACGGTGCTGAAACTCACGCACTTCTTCCTTATGATCAATACATGCATAGGTTTGCTGCATACTTCCAACAAGGTGACATGGAATCTAACGGAAAATCAGTAACTTTAAATGGTACTCCGATTTCATCGTATTCTACTGGGCCCATTGTCTGGGGTGAACCAGGTACAAATGGGCAACATGCATTTTACCAACTAATTCATCAAGGTACTCGTCTTATACCTGCGGATTTCATTGCTCCTGCTGTCACCCACAGTTGTATTAGTGAAGGAATTCACCACCAGGTAGCTTAAGTTCATTGCAATTTAGTCTCATTGATATATCATCTCATTGATCAATTATACTAATAATTTATTTATAGATTTTGATGGCTAACTTTTTGGCTCAAACTGAAGCACTTATGAAAGGTAAAACTCCAGATGAAGCACGTAAAGAGCTTGAAGGGTCGAATTTAGACAGCGCTGAACTTGAAAAGCTAGTTGCACACAAAACATTTTCTGGAAATCGCCCAACAACTCAATTGTATTCAAGCAAATTACTCCATTTACATTGGGTTTATTGATCGGTAAATACAATTTTGTTATATTATATAGATATTTTTCACAGGTTATTTAATTATGTTATATATATATTTTATAGCTTTGTATGAACAAAAAATATTTGTCCAAGGTATTATTTGGGATATTAACTCATTTGATCAATGGGGGTAAGTTTATTACATTAATCAACATACGTTTTTTTTGGATAATTTATTAACAATATATTTTTAGTGTTGAACTGGGCAAACAATTAGCCAAAAAAATTGAACCCGAACTTCAAACGCCAAACAAGATTACAAGTCACGACTCGTCCACCAATGGTCTCATCAACTTTATCAAATCCAATTGGTCATAAACCATACAGGATTAATCCAGCCTAATTTTGTTATTATTTATTAAATTGTTTACTTAGAAGGCTAGTATTTTTATGGAAACAAATTATATTTTTATCATTTGTTTAATTGTTGTATAATAAATTATTAGAATGTGATTTTGAATCACTTAACATCAATCTATCAATTAACTTATTTGTATTGCTATATTTAGTCTTTATAGTTAAAATATATTAAAAAGCATATAATTTTCAAATCTTTGAAAATTTCTTTAGTATATTATTAGCTTAGCCAAATAAAGTTGTAAAAGAAAATACAATTTTGGTATGTAAAACTGAATAGTACTCATTTTAAGCTTAACTTATTAGCAGAAACAGTGTTTCATACTTGCATATTATATTGTTTTAATTTCATTTGGGATTCAAACATTATAATTTTTTGACTGAGAATAAATTCAAACCAGAATTAATATTTATTCAAAAACAGAATGAATAAATGTTTTTTCCATCATGCTATAAAATAATAAAAAATATTATTGATTTGAACTTAACCAGAAACATATAAATAATACTCGACGTTGGTTTACCAAATCAGATTGATGTTAATCATAGTAAAGTCATCAGATAAATAACATGCACATTGGTAGATGATAAAATCATTAAATATATATGAATATACAAATATACAATGATAATATACATGGACTATAATAGTATAATACATATTCAATTATAGTTAATAGTGGTTGTAAGCAAGTATATATTAGTTTAGCAATAACTATTTTGATGAAAAACCAACAATGCATTGGAACCCAACACTTGTTTGCTGTTTGAAACAAACCCGCAAGTTAACATAGGTACATTTTATTAAGAATATGGCCATTTTCTAATTAAATTTTGTCATATTATTAAAAATGTTATTCAACTTCCGAACAGTCCCATATAATGAATATATTATTAATTGCTCTAAATTCAGCCTAATTCAATAACATAGTATGTATAAAGTAACCAATCTCAATGTAGGCAAAACAATTGGAATTGGAGACATAGCTCATCAATATTCTTATAAATAACATAATATATCCACAACTCATATATTATAATATAAAATATATAATGTATTATAAAGTATTAATTATACATTAAAAACAAAACAAATCTAATATTTATCATGTGTAAATAACAAAACAAATAATCTAATAATAATGTAAGTCTGTAAAATTATAAATTGTTATAAGTCTTAATAAAAATAATTCAGTTAAGTTTCCAAATACTTTAAAAAAGAATTCTTCAGTAATGATTTTTTATCCACCTTACCCAAAGCATTCCTTGGCACTTCTGCAACAATGTTAATTACTGTTGGTATACTATATGGTGGTAATACAGTTTCAGCCCAAGATTTTAAATCTTTTTTCAATTTTTTATGTTCAACATTAATCGTGTGTTGTTCATCAATTACAATCAAAGCACCTATTCGCTGTCCCCATGTACTATCTGGTAATCCAACCACAGCGATGTCTTTGATCATTTTGTTTTGTAACATAATAGTTTCAACAAACAAAGCACTAACTTTATAACCTCCGGTTTTGATTATATCTATTGATGTTCGGCCTAATATTTTAAAACTATCATCAACATAGGTCACAGAGTCACCTAAAAACAAAATAATTTATTAACAGGAGACAGGACACATAATTTATGTATAGATTTACCGGTTTTAAACCACCCGTCTTCAGTAAATTCTTTTTTTGTTGATTCAGGTTTACGCCAATATTCCTTAAACACATTGTTCCCTTTTATTTGCAAATCCCCACTATAACCTTCAACGCTATCATGCTTTACTGAATTGACAATTTTTATATTTTTACTGTCCCCTTCCAGTAATATAATGTCATCCTTGACAATTCGGACATTTACACCCGGTAAAGGTTGACCTACAAAACCTAGGATAACAAGAAGTAGCACAGTTCAAAACATTCTATTTTATTTTAGAAATATCTTATCCTATCAGTCACAATGCACATTAATACATTATAATTCAGTATGTGTATTGTTGCAGCTCCAAGCTGTATTAATTTAGTCAAGAGAAACCTAATAGTAATTACTAATTAGTGATTATATTTTACATATTAATTGAAAATGTAGAAAATAGTTGAAGAAGAAATAAGAGAGTACAGCACTTAATATAATTAATATCTGTATAATTTTATGATGAAGGAACCAGTAGTTTTATGTCTTTCATACTTCATAATTTTTTTTTTTCATGTGGGAAACGTGTACTAAATTTATTTAACTTGCTTTTGTGTAGGTTAAAAAATTGTAGTACATTATTAAATCTAATATCATTAAGACTGAAATTAGGTTAAAAATTTAAAAATTGTAAAATTATATTAACCTGGTTTTCTTTCACCATTTAGAGGATTAGAAAGAGCCATTCCAATTTCACTCATACCATATCGTTCTAGTAATTTATGACCAGTAATCTGTTCCCAACGGCTAAACAGTGTATTGGGTAATGGTGCAGAACCACTAACCATCAATCTAAAATATAATTTTATATTTGTTAAAAAATAAACATTGATTACAAAATATAAACTTGCCTGATTTTTTGAGAACAAACAGCTTTAACATATTCTACCATTCTATCATTTTTTTCAAACATTTTTTCATAATTTTCTATAAGTTTTACATACATAGTTGGTACACCCATAAACATGTTTACTCTGTATCCATAGTATTGTTCTATAGCTAAGAGCCATGTCCACACATCAGTAGCGTTAAACTTTGGTAGCATAACACATCTGAAAAACATTTCCTCAAATAAAAATGCTTATGAATTAACATTATAAAGCAGTTTTTAGAAATGTATGTACATTTGCACAGTAGTACCTTGCGCCTGAGTGTAATGGACACATAAGTGCATTAACAATACCGTGGATATGATTCAAAGGCAGAGCATGGAGAATAACGTCTTTATTAGTCCAATTCCAAGCAGTTTTCAAGCAGTTGATCTGCGCATTTAAATTATGATGTGTCAACAAAACACCTAAAATGGTACAAACATATAATGTATTGTTCAAGAAAAGTTGACATGTAGAACATGACACAAAGAATATTTTAGTAATATATATTAGTATAATACATTCATATTATTACATATTACAAGTTTGAGATTGCTATTATTTTTCATAATATAAGTAAATTGATTGTTTTATTTATACATCTTGTTATTTTAAGTCTTATTAATTACATATTTCAGTACTATATAAAAAACAATATTTCCAAGAGAACCAATGGTACAAGAACCATAATGACAATATAATATTTAATTACCTTTAGGGGAACCGGTTGATCCAGATGTGTAAATTATCATTGCATTTGAATCAAAGAACTGCTCGTCGCTTAAATTATTGTCAATATTTAACATTTCTACTTTATCATTTTCTTCAAATGATGTTTTACCAAGTGGTTTAAAATCCATAGTAATATGGTCTTCAAGTAAAAGATACTTTTGGTTAAATTTTTCAGCTAAAGGACGTACAATATCCTCAAACTGAGCAGTAGTTAATATGACTTTAGCATCGCTATCACTTATGAAATATTCTAACATAGCAGCTGGGTGAAGTGGACTTAAAGGTACAACTACAAACAAAAATGAATGTAAATAAAATTACTTTAAAACCAAAATAAACATTAATTAAATAATGTATTACCTATTTGCCCACTCATCCATGAAGCCCACTGAGCAACTACATAAGACGCATCATTTGGACATAAGATTGCAACTCGTTCTTGAATTTCTCCATGTAAAGATTTTTCTATTATTTTTGACAATGTGACACTGCTGTTGAATATTGAGGAATAAGTGTGTTCTCCAGACTTGTCTACAACTGCAATGTTGTTTGGCCATTGTGAAGCCAACCTGTATAGTACAATTAATCATGATTAAACTAAGAAAAATGTACAATAACTTAACCATACGAATACTATATTTGAGTTCCTAAAAATATTGTGAAAAAAAATACAAATAACCTAAATATTGGACGATTCATGCTGAAAATTGGGAAGGCTTGAGAAATGTTCAGGAATAACACAGTTATTGCTTTTTTTTCTTTTATATTAATTGGTCTATTGATAAGAAGGTCTTTATGTCATAAATTATTCGTTAATCATTACACTATAATGTTAACCATTTTTTTTATAGTTTAATCATTTAATATTTTAATGTATGTACTACTGTACTAGGGTACTGTATAATTAAATCTTGATCAATTATTATGCAAAGTGATAATATATTCATCATTTTAAAGTCTAACAATCAAACTGTATAATTTTCTTGGTTAAAAATACTATAGGTACACTAGGACCAGAATAGATTAAATAAGTTTAACCTATTATGTATACTAGGTGTAATAATATCATATCATTCATATCTACCTATATATAGGTGCTAGAGAAGATTCATTCTTGCATACGTTTTTGAACGCTTCGGAAGAAAGCTGTCGAATACAACAACTGTAAAAAGGTCTGGAAAGCAATTTCCTGCACAACACCATTTTCTAAACATGTACTAAATTAGTATGTATGGACATATTATAATAATGTATTAACAATAAGACATTAATTTACCAATTGGATGTCGGTCACTGAATTGGTTGTTAGTTAACACCTACTTAGTCACAGTATAGGTGGGCCGTAAGCAGCACACTGAGTTAAATTTGCGTAAATAAAAAATATCCCGTATTCAAGTGTACCTACTAGGATTGCATGCTTTGCAAACTATTGAAGGTCAACAATACGACTCCAGCACTCAGCAGTCCAACGATTTAAATGAAAAAAAAACAGTAACCCGAGCCCGGAGTCACAGCGTAGTGATTACTGGATGACCAGTGATAATAAGTACCCACTTCAGCTCAGATAGTCGGAATAGGTAGTCAGATAGTCGGATCCACATTTGATAAAATGTTATAATAATTAGTATTATGACAACGTTCGTTATTAACGATGCTACGTATTACGATTAAAACGTTAAATGATACACATTTTTGTTTTATTTTTATAGTAGGACAGTAACTGAATAACATTTTAATGTTTTTAATTATTAATGAAATTATGAATAATGATGGGTACAACTCAATAAGGTATATCATGGTTAAATGATACTTTTATAACTAGCCAAGTGTAAAGCGTATTATTATAACACAAAATATAATATGACATATGAAATAGAATATAACATTATAGTCCGTATTTTTTATTAGTCTGTGTCTCTAGGACTGTGGTAATAAATTATTATAATATAATAGAACAACTTATTATTTTTTATTTTTTGAACAGACATGAAATGGATCCCCCTGTGTAACATATTGCTGTAATCGGATCGTCTACAATTTATTGTTTAAGAAGCAAATAACAACCTGAATCCAGAGTCCAGAAGTATGTCCACTCACTACTCAGTGGTAACAGGTGTCTGCTTTGACGTTTTGAGCTTACGTGAAAACTAATAAGACGTTTAGACGTATAATATATAGACAGGTTGTTATAGCAGAAGGACTCAAAATTACAAAATTTAATTTTGACATAGCCACATATATAGGTAATGCCTGATTTGGCTTGCGACTACGCCACTACGGGTTACTACTTCGATAAATGGTTTAATTGGTTCTGTTATTCGTATTCTTTACGCCAATAAAGTGACCAGTGGGTATTAAAGTTGAAGACTGTTGACGGCTGTTGACGGCTGTTAACTGGCTATAATCTGTAGTCTATCCGGCCAGAGAACACGCCTCGCTGCGAACCGACAAAAATCAGTTCGTTCTTCAGCGCATCCCTATTCACCACGAGGCACCATGACATAATGGAACCGGTCTCGATGGCTGGGTGTCGTGTATATATGCACAGAATCGTGGCGCGTTCTCTTGCTGGGCAGAATTTATGGCCTTATGGGTACCTAAGTTTTATTCACAACCCGGGTTAATGCAGTGACGGCACGACAACGTATTTTGGGGCCCTGGGCAATATTTTTGGTGATTTTGGAACTATCTATGGTAAATACACTTACACTTGATGTTTTGTTTTATATAATAGCCGACAGTCTTTAGACACTTTTCAGATATCAATTACCAGTTTACAGTGGTGTTATATTTTATTATTCCTAATTGTCGATTTATTTAGATAGATACAATTTATTGGATATTATTAAAATTAAAACATAGGTACTTATTTCAATTAATATATATTAGATTCAAAGCGGAGTGAAAGAATGTATTGATTTTACAATGATGTGTATTTTTTGTCTGTCAGTCAGCAACATTTTGGATAGTAAAAATCATAGGTCTATGGTAAAAATGCTCCGATTTTCGAGATCTGCGTCTTTTCTGATGGAAAATTGAATATAGTTGGTACTTTTGGGAAGTAGAAATTGAAAATAAGTTGTTTTAAAAAGCGTAAAAAAAAACAAAAAAGTTATAATATTTACGCAAAACTACCCAATTTTTGAAAAAATTGATTTAGTTTTTTTTGTTTAACTCAAAAATGAATAACCGTAGACACTTGAAATGTTCACCAAATATTTATATTAGTATTTTCCATACATGGTAAAATTTTCCAATAATTTTGACTTTTGATGAGTTATTTATATCAAACTTTCAACAAAAAAAATTCAGGTAGAAATTGATAAAAGTTTGTTTTTTTTTCATAACTCACATTATAAATTGTATTAAAAGGTTAAAAGGTTCCCAACAAGTTTTACTACCTCTATCAAAAATAAAAGTTCACTGGAAAGTTACGCTATTTATAGTCATGAGATATTATTGATTTTCATAATTTTTTTTTAACTTTTAAATTTGATTATCTGTACAAGTATTCTAGTCTGACACAACGTCTCCGTTCAGAATCGTTTCTCGTATACAATGGTGGTTTATCATCGAATTAAAATATATTTATTTTATTTTATTTTAAGTCGAAATATATAATCTATATCGGATGACATAATAAGTATAGTAAATTATATAACTGATAAAAAACAGGTAACATGAGATTACAAAAAAAGAAGCGAGTAAAGAAGCCACCCAATGATGACACTTTATTGTTGATTTTTAAAAGTTATAAAATTTATTTATTTATTTAGACATGTTTTTTTTTTAGAGTTAAAATTGTAAAAGGTCTCCACCATTTGCATTTTAGGCGTCTAGGAGGGCTGCCTGAATTTCTGAGGGAGGAAAGTTTTTAATTAAAGGGTTTCAGTGGGAGGAAAAACGGTTGTGGAATCTTTTATAAAAGTGTTTGACTTCTTCTTGGATTGTTTTTAATTTCAGGTCTGTGTGGAAAGTATAATTAGATATGTAAGGGGAGCATTGATTAAAGCAATGTTTTGGAAGGATTGAATTTTACTTAGATTTGTCTTTTTTGCACTTCTCCATAGTTGGATGCCGTAGGTCCAGATTGGTTTTAATAATGTTTTGTATATGAGTATTGAGTTATGAGTAGATTTGAAGGTTTTCAGAGGCGAATATTTAAATATTTATGTAGTTTTCTGACAATTATTTTAATTCATCGAGAGTACTCATGATAGGTACCTATGATAATATTATGTTATGGCCAATCACTTTATTACTAACATGTTAAATTTACAGAAATATCCTAAATGTTTAAATATTATTTATTTGGAAAATATCATAATATTTTGTAATATTGCTGACATATTATACATCAATAGAGTCAACGCGTATCTACGATATTCTGAAATACGAAAAGACGTATCTACTAGAATCAAAACTAGATATCTAATTTAATTCTATCATAAGCAAAAAAATTGAACCAGAACTTCAAACGCCAAACAAGATAACAAGTCACGACTCGTCCACTAATGGTTTCATCAACTTTATCAAATCCAATTGGTCATAAACCATACAGGATTAATCCAGCCTAATTTTGTTATTATTTATTAAATTGTTTATTTAGAAGGCTAGATTTATATGGAAACAAATTATATTTTTATTATTTGTTTAATTGTTGAGTAATAAATTATTAGAATGTGATTTTTAATCACTTAACATCAAATATCAATCTATTAATTAACTTATTTGTATTGCTATATTTAGTCTTTATAGCTAAAATATATTAAAAAGCATATAATTTAAATGTAACCGGTATTTTTGGTTAATAATTGGCATTAGAACAACAGTTATAGTTTTAAATTGTATAGTTAAAAAAAATTCAATTCTTACAGTGTGAACCGTTTTATTCAGTTTTTTGGGTCCACTGAACAGTGGCGGATCCAGGGGAGGGCAAAGGGGTCATTTGCCCCCCCCCCCGCAATCCACAATTAATTAGCCAATTTTGAAACTTTTGTACTTTTGCCCCTCTTAAAATTAAGCCCTGGATCCGCCACTGTTTCTGAACAATCCCAAAATTGTCATTTGTCAGTTATGGTTATGCCATGACGGTCACGATATCTTTAATATCTATGGGTATAATAATAATAATATATTACCATTTATGTTTACTATCAGTTATCGACACAAACTTCATACTTGTGTTATCACTTATCAGATAACTTTTATTATTATTTACATTATTCAAGCTAAGCAACAACCATAACTTATTGCAAGCGGCTTCAGCTTATTACTTAATAGTTATTAGTGCCTACTAGCAACACAACTGACAAATTATTATTTACAATACTGAATACAGTTATTGATCGGCCTGATCGGGATGTATTAAAGTAATGTATTATACTAATAGCAGACATTCTCAATTTTTTTAATTCCAGTTATTAAGTAGTTAATTAAGTACTAAGTTTTAATTGTGTTCAGCACGGTATTTCGAGATGCCGGCTCTTCGGAGTGCCATTTGTGAAACTCTCCTAGGAGAACCTGATCAAGATGCCAATTCTGCTTTAATTGAACTCGACAAAGGCCTACGGTCCAGTCGTGTTGGGGAACAATGCGAGGCCATTGTACGCTTTCCTCGACTAATTGAAAAATACCCTTTTCCGATTCTTATTAATTCATCGTTCTTGAAGCTTGCTGATGTTTTTCGTCTCGGCAATAATTTTCTTCGACTTTGGGTGTTACGAGTATGCCAGCAGACAGAAAAGCACATTGACAAAATTTTAAATATTGATGAGTTTGTTCGTAGAATTTATAGTGTAATTCACTCCAACGACCCAGTTGCTAGAGGGTTAACTTTACGTACATTGGGCAGCGTTGCACGAATTATACCAGAAAGAGGACAAGTGCACCACAGTATACGTACAAGTTTAGATTCTCACAATGCTGTCGAAGTAGAATCTGCGATTTATGCGGCAGCACAATTTGCAGCACAATCAAAATCATTTGCTGTAAGTATGTGCAGTAAAATTTCAAATATGATCAGAGGTATTTCAACTGATGTTGTTATGAAACTTGAACTAATTCCTATTTTAAAACATATGCATCACGACACAACTACTGCGACAATGGTCAGAACACTTTGTACTGATTTGCTAGAGAAATATCCAGCTCAAGATTTTGTTCTTGTTACATTAAAAACTCTCAATCAATTAGCTTTGTCTATTTTAGTTGATGTTCCGAAACAGATAGAATTGCTTTTGAAATTTTTGATTGAAGATAAACGACCTTTAGTTTGCAAGTGTGCTATATCTGGCCTTTATCAGATTGCTAAAGAAGGTGCACATTTTTGGTCTGAACAAACCATTAACAACTTGGTCAGTTTTTGTCAGAGCTTGAATGTTGACAACAGTTTAAAAGCAGACGCTATAAGTGTATTCGTACCATTAACAAAATCTCCAGCTATATGCCAATTTCATTACAGTACAGACAGTCTACTTATAAAAATGTGTATTGCTGAATCGAGTTCATTGCATCAGTCAGTTGCTGGAAATGCTGTTAAAGTATTGACAAACATAGCGTGTTATTGTTTTGAAGAAGAAATTATGTCAGAAAACGATGCCAATATATTGAAGGTTTGCATACAAAGCTATCTTTTGTCTGTACTATCAGCTGGACAACAACAGTCTGATGATATCAAAAACTTAAGCAATGAAGAAAAAATCCTTATTAATAATATTTTAAAATTGGATAACATTGATGAACCAATGGATGTTGATGGTGCCACTCCTGAAAACTTTGATAAAGGATCAAACTATCTTCGTGATGGTTTACGTTCGTCTGTTATGCTATGCAAGGCAAATAAAAGTTTGATCCCAGATTTTGTTTCTCTTGTTGTTAAACCATTGCAACAAGATGGATTTGAACTAAATCCATTAATATGTGAAGCTATTGCTGCTTTTGGTGGTATATTACCTGGTACTTTATTACCATTTCTTCCAGTTTTTATAAAACAATTGACGAACTTAAATAAAAATCAAAATCATGAGTCCATAGCTACAAAGGTTTTGTTATGTACTGTGATTTTTCAAGCTGTGGCTGGCTATGAAGAATATGATGATGTGAAACAAGTAATTGATGATGTAATAAAAAATACCGATCTATGGACCAATTATAAAATTGGTCGAGCAGCTGTTAGATATGGTCATTTTTACATAAGTTCTAGAATTTTTGGTAGCTTAAATAATCGTGTTGGTTCAGAACAAATGCATTTTTGGTTAGCTGCATTAGAAACCATTAGTACAGCAGAATCTCAACTGACTTCAAATCCTTCAAATTTATTGGGTAACTTAGGTCAATCAATATCTACTTACTACAGAGCAATCGCTGCATTAAAAGCCGCATCATTAATGCTTATATTCCAAACAGAATACACACGTTTGCGTTGTGAACTACTGCAATGTTTCATGCGTTTATTGTCTACATGCAACAGTTTTTGCACTACTCCGCCGCCAGCTATAGCTTCAGCAATTGTGCAAGCTACTAGAGATGAAATGCAAAGTTATGGTCATATTACAAATCAATTGAGAAAAAGAGCAAAGGAGTTTAAGGGATGTGCAGATTTATATTGGAGATTATACCAATCAGCATTTGATGCTGACCCTAATACATTATATCACTTACAGCTTTTACAGCATTTGTGTTTGTTGATGGCTCATAATATTGAATCTGTAGCAGTTCCAAATAAATGTGAGAGTCCTGTCTTAGATTCTGAATTGGAAAAAGAAGGCTCTTTAGAGATACAATTGATTGTCAAGTGTAGACAAGAGCTCTTAGAAATAATGAGTACAGTAAAAGAAAAAGCAATTACTCATAAACATATACGATCCCTCAAAAAACAAGCTTCCCTCTTGGTAACTACACCAATGTGTTTTCCACGTTATTTTTTCCAAACTTTACAATCTACTACAATAACATTAGCTGTATCACCTCAGCCTAGAGTTAATGGTGAACCAATTACAGTAAATATGGGGAGTAATTTTGTAGTTAAAGTTGAAGGAGTTGTACAACATGGAACCAAAGCTAAATTCCGTAAAGTTGATGGAATTCAACTAACAATTATGTCACAATTAGTGACTAGAAATCACGATACTAGACCAACTGAAGGAAATTTGATGTTAACACAAACAGTAAAACCACATAAGGACTTCTTTGCTTCAGAATTTTGTCTGAGTTTCAACCAAGGAAGTCAACATCAAGTACACATTGAAGCAGCTCTTATTGATGATACTGCATCTGTTTGGCAAATTGGAGTGCGTAACACATTAACTATAAATGTCATTAATGAAATAACAAAATGTTTGGTTTATTATTTTTTTCTTTTTAACTAGTTGTACACCTTCACCTAATTTAATAAATGTAATACGTCTAACATGTTACGATCTATTTTCTCGTTCTGAATTGCTATCTTGAAGCAAAAATGCTGGCCAATATTTAACTTCTCCAGTATTTTCATCTATATATTTTAAATTTGGATTAGGGTGACTTTTTGATTTGTTACCAAGAGATGTATATCTATAAAATAAAATGTAATTGTACTTTGTAGTTATATACTTTAAGTACATAATAAAATTATTTTTTATCAATTGATTTTTATGTTGCTTACCCTTTATCATACAAGCTACAATATGGTATAGAAAATTGTCTCAAGAATGACCAAATATTATCATACTTCCAATGCAATAAAGGCTGTACTCTCACTAATATAGGCCAGCCTGGATCAGTTTTCTAAAACAATAATGTATTATGTATCATTTAGATTGTATGCAAGATATATTAATATAGTTGCAGAATAAGGTTGTTAACATAGTATGTTTTAATGGTAGAATCGCAATTGATAAAAGTTAGATGGATTAGATACTTAAGTGTCAATATTATTATTTATAATCCAAAGATAAATTAATTTTTTCAAATTTATCAACGAAAGATACAATTAATTTTTTTTTTTATTTGAATATTCATTATACAGTTTATGTTATCATGTTTGTTTAAAAATCGTTTGAATTTTTTATTAGTTAGTTATGTGTAATACATTATTTATTTAAATTATGTCTAGAAATATCATAAATAGTAGTATAGTACCTACCATTATTGTCTTTATGGTTAACAGTAGTAAATAAGTTCTATATTTTACTATGTTGTAAAAAATACTTTTAAAAAGTATCTGAGTAAATTAAAAAAAAATTCTCGATAAATGTAAGAATTATTAAAAAAATGTTTCTATTATTGTCCGACCTAAAATGAAGTTAATAAAGATTAACATGCATTTTATTATATGATAGTGAAGTATATACCTACTAAAATATATGCAATAAACTATTAATTAAAAAATGTTTTATAATTAAGACTGGTC
The DNA here is from genome assembly GCA_008086715.1 of Sitobion miscanthi. Lineage (NCBI taxonomy): Eukaryota > Metazoa > Arthropoda > Insecta > Hemiptera > Aphididae > Sitobion > Sitobion miscanthi. The sequence continues at coordinate 26,708,448 of CM017802.1, forward strand.
CAGACCAAAAACATTTATCGGAAACATATGTTTCTGACATTGTTGTCGATAATTATTTATGTTACTGCTTATGACCGGAAATCGTAAACATAGCCAATGAAATTTTTTCTTTGTTCTAGATGGGTTTTTAGTATAAATGTTGTTTATCAAGTGATCACAGAAAAAAAAAATATACATACAGTATTCAATGGTTAGGTAACCAGTAATTAAATACCTTACTAATACTGGTTTTTAAATGTCATTAGATAACACTTAAGTCTAAAATACTACTAGAAAATATTCATAAAAAATAATTAGTTTTAAACTCAATAACTTTACATATTAATGAATATTATTATTTAATTAAATTGTATAATAACTAATATTGTTAACATGAATTGATTTTCTACAATTGTGTATTAGTTTAATACCAATATTTAATAATTAAAGACATGAAATGTATTTTAATTTTAATTATAATATTCTAAAAAAAATTCTATTTTTTTTCCTTGAAAATAGTAAATTAGTTTAATGTTTTTAAATAAGTATAGCATTTTAATAGCGTCAATATTTAATATGAAACTAAACATTTTTAGTTTACTTGAAAGAACTGAAGTTTGGTAGAACCCGTATCAGATTGTCTTGTACCTATGATAGACGCACAAAACTGAGGATTCTCCTTCAAAAAGTCATTAAGGCCAGATTTAAGTTCACCTTTGATTACTGTTAAGTCTAAATTAAACCTAAAAATAATGATCAAAACAAAATAATAAGTAAATTATACTACTTCATAATCAAAAAAAAATTTTTTCTGAATTAATATATTATTATATTTTATTTTATTATATTATTATTGGTATTGAAGTATTTTTATCTCCTACTTATGATAAATGCACCTGTTTACTGTAGATTGTACATAGTCTTCTTCTTCAGAAAATTGGTCATCTGAATGAAAAAAAACAGCTTTGATTCGTCCATTAAATTTTAATTCTTCAAGCACAGCTTGAAACAAGTATAATAAAACGACGCAATCTTTTCCACCATTAAAACTCAAAAATATATTTTCTAATGTAAATTTGTCAATACTTTCTTTAATTACCTATAAATATCGTTTATTTATATTTCATACTAAAATTCATTTATATAAAAAATACAACCAAGTACCTGTATTGCCTCTATAATACACCGACCAAGAGGTAAATGTGTATGTGTTTGAAACCTCCTAATATCTTCAAAATTTACCGAATTTACTGTATAATGTGGATATATAAGTGTATTATCTGGTAATTTACTAACTAAAAACCGTTCAAACTGATTGATTACATTTTCATTGTTACAATAGATTCCGAAAGAATCTATATAGACAATACATTCAAATGTATCACAGCTATTCGTTTTCAATATTTCATCCTTTATTACTTTTAAAGTTTTGATGATTAAATCTTTGCGATTGGAATTAAAATAAATAATTCGTTTAAACACATAGTTGAACACAGAGTCAGGTGTAGTTTCCATTATTGTCAGCTTTTCATGTACATTTTAAATTGAGTTTTGATAGTTCTTCAACATGCAACAATTCTTAGTTCTATAAATAAATATATATATTAATAAATTATTTTGTTGATTTAAAAAGTACAAAAAGTACAAATAAAAATATTTAATTATATAATTTAATATCTAATCATAACTATGAACGTTTAAATATTTTGAATTAAAATTGAAATTAATGGTTAGTACCTCTATTTGACTCAAAAATTAGTATTAATTTTATTCAGTTTGGGACTTAAGCATTAGCTTATTTCTTTTGGATTGGTATAAAATCTAGCGGTGTTATGAACATGTATTTAATCTTACTATGATTTCAAATATGAAATTTAAAAGTGCTAATTTTTATTCAACCCGTTTGTTGTGTATCATATTTGAGTATGCTTATCATAACACTGAAAAAATTGGATTTTTTTAAAAATTGAAAAATTAAAATATTAGTTTACGACTTACACATACAATTAAACTATTCAATTTATGTTTAAATTTCCAATGGTTAATACTTATAGGAGACACTAACAAAAACTAATAGTTTAATATTGTAATGCTGACCAAATTATAGTGCATTTAATAACAAATTATATGACGCTAATTGGCGTCTATGCTGATATGCTAACAATGTTAAATTACGCCATTTGGTCCGTAACAAACGTGATAAGAGTTTAATTTTAAATAATTAATGTTTTTTAATACTTTTCACAAATTTTTTTTTCCTAATTTGAGAGCTAATTAGAAACTAATTGGTTTTTGTAGTCATAGAAAAGTATTATCAAATGTCTAGGATTTTATAAAATAACAGGAAAAACATGATTTTGTGGGATGACCCTATTTTTTTTATTTGTTGATATTTGAGGGGGTGGGGTGGATATACATTATTGCTTATTTTAATTTTTTTAACTACTTGTAATGAAGATTTAAATTAATTTTAAAGCGCTTATTTTAAAATTTGTATTGGCTTTAAATTCTAAACCCTGAAAAATTCATAAAAGTTCATGAAAAATAATAATTACAATGAATAATGACAAATAAAAAAATACAAATCTAATTTTTGGTAACACTACTGTAAACATAGAACTGTTTTAGACATATTAAATTGTAAAAGAAATAATTTAAAAAATTTATTTAACATTAACACATAAATAATTATCACTTATTACACATATATTCAAACTATCTACCTATTAATTAAAGGCAAAAATAACCTGTTTTGGCACTTAAAACTTCGTTAAAATAAAGTAAAATAAAATAAGCAAGGTTATAAAATATAAGTTAAAAAAATACAACAATATTATTAAGTCATAAAAATTATATTTTATTACTAATTATAGATATTATTAAATATTTAGTATAAAAATTACAAATATTATGAATCATCTTTGCTCTTTTTGACATCATGTTCAATTTTAATTTCATTTAATTTTCTTTTTTTAATACTTTCAGATTTACACAATATATCTTTCCTCATTTGAAATGTAATTCGAACCATTTCCTTATTGGGTGCTACATTTCTGACTCTTATAATTTCTTGGATGTCATCATCCTTGATATTACTAAAGTATTCTTCCATTATTGATTTTAAGCCTTCTTCATAATTGTTATCAGTTCTTACAAACGTATAAACATGTAAAATTGGTAGAGAATGATCAGATATTTCTTCCCATTCTAATAAATTATTAAAATATTTAACAAAGTCAACAGCAATTGCTGGTAAATTCATTGTCACGTGTACATTAGTTTCTGAAGTGATTTTCTTTGACCACGAAATGTAATGGGTCCTCAAATCTTCTTGAATAAATTTACTTCCATCTTTATTGATAATTGTTAAAAGTTCATCTTTAATGCGATTCTTTTTTTTATTTATTTCTAACCATTTACAACTATTAGGATTCAAATCATTAGCTAAAACTATACACCCCAATTTTGCAGCCGGTACAGAAAATGGTCCTATTCCGGCAAACACATCATACAAAACATCACCTGATTTAAGTTTATGTAAAATACGTTCATGTTCGGTGCATAATCTTGGATTCCAATAAACTTCTGAAAAATCTAAGTCAAATAAGCATTTATTTTCTTTAACTGTAGTTTTTAAATCAGATGAACCATAAATAATTTCATATTCAAAGTTTCTATATACATTATTTATATTATCAATTTTGTTCACAACACTTTTACACCCCTTAAGTTTGTCATTAAGTACTCGTCCAATAATATCCTTATAACCCAACAATTCTGGTTTGAGATTCACATGTACAATTGATCCGATTGCTGAATAACTTGATAACATAGATTTTTCAGGAAGAACAGCTTTGAGTATTTCATCGTGGTTCCAATTATTATAACCCACCTCAATCTGTACATACTTCAAATTTTCAGCAGAAACAAATGTTAAATTAAGATCTTCACACGAAGAAAATTTGGCTGGATCAAGATAAAAAACACATTCAGAATCATTAGAGCCACTACGAATTGGCTTGAAGTTGTTTAATTTAATAATATAGTTTTTTAATACTTTATTAGCACTTTCGACGTAATTTTTATTTATTACTAGAACAGGTACAGTTACAGGTTTTGTGAATTTATCAATTTTAAAAACTGTCATACCTCGTACTTCATCTGGTGGCAATAATGCGTTCATAATAGTTATGGTTGATTGAATAGATTTTTCTTTTTTGTAATGACGTAGCGATTGACGACAAATTAAATTCATCAAACTTAAATTTTCAGTTTTAACTAAAATAAAACAATGCATTAAAAAAAATATATATATACCTATTAAAAATATAAAAGTTCTTACCTCATCAAGTATGTCCACAAAGATATATAATATCAAATGAAATGAAGGCAATACAAAATAAATATTTTTGTTAAGTTTGGCAGTATAGATTTAGTGAATAACATAAACTAATTACACAAAGTTAAAATAAATTTGAAAAAACTCTCTGCGAGTACAGACTTACCCGTGGTGACTGGTGTGCCACTTGCACGTTCCACGATACCATATTGGGTACTTTTACATAATCAGTGATCAGTTATCAGTTTATCACTTATCATCTATAGTTATAGCACGTTGTAGATGGATGCATGACAAATTATATAACAATTCGTACTATGATGTTGGAATGTTGCAATATTCCGGAAAACAAAAAGCCAGAATACAAATTGACAGGATATTTAAATATAGAAAATAAAAAAACAGAATTTAAAACTATTAGAATGTTAAAGTTCCAGAAAATATTGAAACAGAAAATAAATGCTACAGAATGTAAAATGATAAGAATAAAAACGTAAAAATCCAGAAAATAATATTGCAGAAATTCTGCTGGGTGTACAATTCCAGAATGGAATATAATAGAACACTATTTTACACAACAGTATAATCCATAAAAAATGTTTGCATAAAATATTTCACCTGAAAATTATATATTAGAAAATAGAAAGAAAGTAGAACGCAAAACACCAAAATGATAGGGAATACATATCGATTTTATTTTTTATTGTTATTTGACTTTGTATTCGACTTTCAAAATAAATATCAAGATATATAAAAATAATATATATTAAATATTATATTATTATATTTGTTTAGACTTAACTTAACGATGAGTAATGACTTCCCGAGATAACATTTTCGTAGACGGAACATTTGAATACTGTGCGGAAGTTTTTTGTTTTTTTACAACTTTTAACAATACACTGTGTAAAAAACGGACATTATATTCCATAAGTGTTAACATTACTGCCTAACAAATCATCGAAAATGTACGAATTATTATTTAATACGTTAAAAGAAAAATGCTCTTGCTTTGAACTTGAATTCAATCCGTCAATATCATTGTATCCAATTTCGAACAAAGTATATTATCCATACGTAGCTTCTACAGTTGTTGGGCCATTAATTATACAGTCGTGGGGTGTAGATTTCATCTAACTGAGTCATGGTGGAAACGCATACAACATTTAGGATTAAGGGGATTCGATACCCAGTGGCGTACGCAGGATTTTTCAATGGGGGGGGGGGGGGTCTTGAAAATGAATTACAATTTTTTATTTGTCCAGTTGAAAATGAAAATGCTCAGTGCTTTTTAAAATAATTGGAGAAAAAAAATGAAAATGTATCAAAATTGTTTAGTAACCAGCTTACATACCGTCCTCACTTGGATTGTATTTGATCAATTAAATTTTTTTTTTTTTTTTCTATAAATATCAATAAAAAATTATTTATCCGGTAAAAAAGCTTAAAAATGTAATACGTAAGTTTTTATTGCAGCAAAAATATTAACGATACATAGGCATCATGAATTTATACCTACCTAATTAGGTACTGCGCAGCAAGTATAATATTATAATAGTTCATTGTTTATACAAAACGTCAAATAAACACACACGTAACAACTGCAGTAAACAATTTTTATTTTTTATATGGCTCTACTAGAAATTAGTTCAATTTAATACAATAACAATAATTTGTCCCGATTTGAAAATATTTGGATGGTGATTCAGGTGTACTAAAGCATATCCCATATAGTTCCTCCTACGATAATAATATATTACATAATATCGGTATCCCCCCCCCCTTATAACTCACGCTATAATAATAGATGATTAGGTTACATATCATATAGTATATAGGAATATATGAATATGTTTATCTATATACATCTCTGTATTATATTTTATTTTGTATTTAAAGTAAAACGCACTGCGTACTATGTTTGGAAGTCCTTCTCGTCGCCTTCACTGTGGCAACGAAAACATCACGGACTCCTTCCTTGGTCTTCGAAGAACATTCTAAAAATGCGAAAGCTTTGATATCTTCGGCCACTGACTGACCAATCTCTTTGGTAGTCATGACATTATGTTCCGGTATCCGAATAGTAGTTTTTTTCGGTGTGTCTATATTGTGATTTTCTGTAGTAGCTACTGATTTGTCTGGTTCTTGTCCGATAATATTTTTCTGGCCAATTTCCGATACGTCGAATGTTTCTTGTCTTGTTACTATCACGCCACTGTAGCCATCCGATTTCGCCTGTACCGGCAGCCGTTCGACTGTTTCTGTATCGCCCGGCAGATCAATACCTGTCAACGTGTCGTTCTCAGTAATCGTTTGTCCAACAGTGACTTCGGTTGCGTTGCCTATGTCCTGGTTAGACTGCGGTAGATCAATGCCCTGCAGATGGCTATCGCGGAGGTCCTTCTTATTACCAACCAATATCACCGGCACTTCCTTGCAAAAATACCGCACTTCCGGCACCCATTTATCAATTACGTTAATCAACGATTTGGGAGTATCGATTGAATAGCATAGGATCACTACATCAGCGGCCCCATATGACAGTGGTCGCAGTCTGTCGTAATCCTCTTGACCAGCAGTGTCCCACAGGTCGAGCGAAACCTTTTTCCCTTCAACTTCGATCACGGTTGAATAGTAGTCAAACACAGTTGGCACGTATACTTCTGGGAAAATATCCTCAAAAAACACGCGCAATAGGCATGTCTTACCACTCTCGCCGTCGCCGACGATCACCACTTTCTTCTTAATAGGAGACATGTTTTCCTACAGCAAAAATACATAAAACGAATTTTAGGTCTGTGCATTTATTGTTGCAAATAATCGGCTACATCGGCAACATGGGTCGTTGGGCGTATAGACTATGGAGGGTTACGGGTGAAACGCGTGTCGTATGCGGGACAAGGACTCGTCGCCATGAAGCCGGGTGGTCACCCATCCAGAAGCCAGTGATCCCAGAAGATGCTTGACCGCAGCACACGTTAGTGTTTCCGGCCGACCACCGCGCCATACCAGACCCTTTAAAGGTATGAAATTTGAAAAAAATTATTTTTCACTTTTATGAAAATAATAGATGTAATATTATACACGGCAACGACATATAGGTTATATGACTTAATATATTGTATTGTCGTACTATGTAGGTATAGCTGACATTCAAAGCTTTCTTTTATAAGACAATTCTATTGTTATGCATATTAAAATGGATTAAAATTTTTTTTAATTATGTATAGTCTAAATGTATTTTGTAGACGGTATACCAGCTACTAACCATGTGCCTAATATGTATATATTTTTAGGGTACCGCGAAAAAATAATCCCGGAAATTTAGCCCCCTAAAAAAACCCCCGAATAAATAACTCTTTGAAAAAATAACCCGTATGAGATTTTGCAAAATTATAAAAAGGGGATCATGGGGAAGTGGGGACTGATGGAAATGATTAATATTTAATTATTATAATAGTGAATAATATTTTTATCATATTATATGATTATTAATATTAACTTTTGAGTCAATAACACCTTACCGTAAAACAGTGAGAATGAGTTCAATAGTATATAATAGGTAAAAATAATATTAATCTAAATATTTGTACATCATTACGTAGGTATAGTAAAATTATAACAAAGGTACGTAAAATTGTTGTGTCCCGACAAATAATGTAAAATTTGGATTCAATGATAAATCATTTTATGCGATAAAAACGATTCAGAGCGGAGACGGTCATAGATGGAACTACGATTCAGGCCAGTCAGGCGTAGTAAGTAGGTATTTGTCATTTACACATTTTACGGGAATTTACAACTTCCCGAGTTGTTTACAACAGTGGCGGACGACGTCCAAATGATTTTAATGGCTGATTTTTTAATATGCACTATTTGATTAATTTATGGTTATTAGATCTTTGAGTCAATCTTGCACATTGAAAAAAAGGTCACAGGAAGATTTACCCCCCCAACAACTATTTGACCACCGCTGGTTTTCAACATAATATAACTTAAATTACCAACCTTCAATTCAATATTTTCTCGATACTTTAATATATCTTGATCAGATATTCTATAGGTATACCTATAGAATATTTTGTCAACAAGCGCACGTTCAGGAACACAACAAATAGTTTGATAATTATTTATGCGAGACGTTGGTTATAAATAAATAAATACACTATTTTATTACAGAATCAAATAAAATTAAGTAGAATAATAGATAGTCTTGTTTGTTAAATAATTGTGTGGGTATGTAATAATATGTTGATTGTTAAGTGCAACAATGATAGTAAAAATACGAAAATTATTGTATTGAAAATGGAAATTCTAATTTATGGATTACGCCATAGAACACTCGTGTTGTCGTGTAGTGAAAATCGCAGTGCACGTAAGACGCAACTCTCCAAAGTATCGGAAATGATTTATAGGTAAGTACCTATAATATAAAATAATAAGTGTACAATAGTATTGTACACAATTAATACCAATAGGTAAATAAAGTGTGATACACATTTTGAACAAGACAGGGAGGGATGACAGGTAACCCTCCTGATAATTTGTAATTTAAGTCTCTGAGTCAAGGGCCAGTTATGTCGATTGTTAAGTAGAAAAATGCTTTTTTTTTCTAAAATATGTGATAGAAAAAATTATAGCTAATATAATTGTTGTGATGTGGGTAGTGTAAGTACAGAATTTTACATTTACGATTTGCGGGGAAAAAACATTTTGTTATCAATTCGTATTTAGTAATAAAACTTGTCTTGAAATTGTTACATTTGTATGAATGTTTAATTAAACAAATTCAAAATACTATTTAGCCATTTAGGTGCGCTACTATCTATCCAACACTAATTGCTTAAATTCAATAAATATAGCTACACAGTACCTATTATAAAGGTCGCCAAATGGCGGCCCATGGACTAACTTTATGTGGCCCACGTACATGAAATTAATTTTATTGGTTGTGAATTAGATGAGACTTTCACCATTTTTAATTAATTTTTTGATTTAGTTTAAGCAAGTACATACAATTTTTGTTGCCCTCGTAAACATCCTAAATTCCTAAAGTGGCCTTCAGAAAATATTTATTGGTCATCCCTGGTGTATTGTATCAATACCTACTACATGACATAGTTGTTGACATTAATTGTATTAAAACAAATAAGTATGTACTGGTGTTATATAAATCTATATAAATTGTATACTAAAGCACAAATAACAATAAAATATTTATTCATACTTCAATCAATAATCAATATATAATACATTTAAAAAGTGCACTTAACATTATTGTTCTTCAATAAATGTTAGTTTTATTTTTATTTTTATTTTTTTCATACTCTTGGAGACCTGTATGTTTCAGAGGCATGCCTTTTAATACTTGCGAGTTTGATTCAATTATCTGAAAATAAAATTTAATTAAAAATTAATACAATTATTTGCGATACATACTATTGTTAAACCTTGTAATTTTATAATATAAAGTACTTACCTTTACTGTAATATAATCGCCAGGTTTAATGTCTTGATTTAACGATGATTCTTCAAGAGGTAATTTAGTATTTGGAATAATAACTTTTATGTTTCCATCTGTTCGTCCACATAGATCAGATGGGCCTCTACGACTTTCCTAAATTTAAACATAATTATGAGTATGCTAAAAAACGATAAAATTATATATGTTAAGATAAATTTAAAATTAGAAATACTTCAAACTTGTATCTATAATAAACAGTTTATTTTATCATCTATCTACATTTTGTATACAAATTAAACCCTTTTAAGTTATATCCCTCCAACCTTTGGAAATTTCTGTATGTGCAACTGATTTACATGGATTTTTGAAAAGACCACAAGATTTTGTTTGTGATATAAAATCAAATGTATTGATTCAAATGCATTACTCAACGCTTTATAGACCAACAAATTGGTGAATATGTTGCGAGATGTGTCAATCGGTATTTGGGCAGATGCTAATAATTGGGAAACAATATGAACAATATGAATAAATTCAAATGACAGAATATGTTTTTAAATGTAAGATAATTTGTTTGCACAAAATATTAAAGATAAAACTTTCAAACACAAATTAAATCAGCTTCAAGAATAAATTATAGTTTTTTTTTGTAAATGTAGTCTTACATTTTATATTTTAAAATAATTGATATAGGCCCTAAAATTACAGATAATTGAGCCAGTTTATAATCCCTGTCCTCCTTTGTTGAAGTCAAATCATTAATTATATATTTTCATTCAGGATAATTTAACCTAAGCTAGAGAAATACAATAAAATCTATGACAGTTTAAACTAGAATATAACGTAAGAGTAAATTTTTAAATATTTGTAATTTTTATTTAACATATTGAGTTTCATAAATATATTAAGAACGATAATATGTATAGCTAATTTAATCTATGGATAATAATTAAAAGTACAATAAAATTAACTTACACCTTCAACCAACACAAGCTGTTCAGTATTAACAAATTGTTTGTTTAAAATTTCTGCATCTCTTCTAAATACATTAAACATCTTTTTTACTCTTTCTACTTTAATTTCATGTGGAACATCATCTTTATAACGACGATATGCTGTTGTTTTCTGGAAAACATTATAACATTTAAAAAATTATAGCTTCAGATTCATCATATCTATATTTATATATTATAAATAAGCTAAAATATTGTCATGAACTAACATTAATCTATGAAATTATGAGTTACTTTTAAGTTTTAAGTTTTAACTAATGTTTATCTATATTCACTACTATTCATGGTAAATAAATAAGAAGGCAACTAATATACCACCTAATGTATTAATTGGGGATTCAAAATTTTAAAACTATTAACTATTTGTATAAATTATAAAATATTAAGTTAGGTAATAAAAAAGTGTTACTTAAGTACAAAGAATGTTGGTATCAGGTCATATCTAAATATCATATACAGGTTTTTTGTGTAAATTTTTGTTCATTGAAGAATTTTGGGCGATTTAGCCTAACATAATATATAATATAATTATGTATTTACCAGTGGCGTAACTAGGAAGGGATAGGAGGGCTTAGCCCCCCAAAAATATCCTTTATTGATTTAGATACAAGCCCCCTATGGGTTACTTTAAATAAAAAGTTTTGTTAGGTGTTGGCCTCCCCCCCCACAAAAAAAAATTAACCCTAGTTTTGCCTATGGTATTTACATATGTAAATATATACATGTATACATATCCATCATACTTCTCTCATACTGTATGCAAATAAGAAAGCATTATGATATTTTACAGTTTCCATCAAGCTAATAGTATCTTCAAATTCTTCATCAGTTTCACCACAAAAACCTGCTATGAAATCACTAGAATATGTTACACCGGGTAGTCGATCTCTTATATGTTGAGCCAAGCTTAAATATGATTCACGTGTGTAACCTCTTCTCATTTTCTCCAAAACTTCTGTACTTCCACATTGAGCTGGTAAATGTAAATTTTTGCATACATTAGGTTTCTCCAAAATAATATCCAAAACCTGGATGGTAAAAATAAAACATGAAATGATTCATTAGATACTAACAATTATATTAAGTATTAACTTCATCAGGAAAATCTTTTGGATGTGGTGAAGTAAATCTTATTCGCATTTCCGGATCAACATCAGATACTCTATTTAGTAGTTCAGCAAATCGAACACCACCTTTCTTCTCTTTGTAAACAGTTTTGAATCCTGATGCTAATGTATTAGTTGAAGGCATAAAAAATGAAGAAGTACTCAAATCACGATAGCTATTAACATTTTGACCTAATATTAAAAATGAATGAGTGATACTATGATGATATATTCAAATAAAAAATTAATTTACTATTACCCAACAGAGTTACTTCCTTGAAGCCTTTTTCTGATAAATATTTGATTTCATCTAATATTGATTCAACAGGCCTAGAGCGTTCACGACCTCTGGTAAAAGGAACAATACAATAAGTGCACATGTTATCACAACCTCGCATTATAGATCTAGAAATAAAATTTTTTTAATATATTACTTAATATTTATATAGTAATAAATAATAAAACATAATATTCATATTGATATTATAAACCATAAAAAATACATTTTTGAGTAGTCATATTATTTATTTGGACAATTGGGCTTTACATTATGGTTGATATAATTCTTTATTATATAGGTATATTTATTTCCCATAATTAAACACTTCTTTACATCAATGGTAATAAATTGTTGGTTAAAAAAAAATATTAACTTACACATATGCAGTAACATTGTCATCATTTAACTTAACAGGTTTTATTTCAGCATAAGTTTCATCAAACGATAGTAAGACATTAATTGCTTTTTGCCCGGCTTCAGTTTTAGCTAAAAGTCTTGGCAAGTCCCTGTAACTATCAGGACCAGCTACAAGGTCTACAGCTCCCTTTGAATCACTCACCAGTTTCTCTTTTAATCGTTCTGCCATACAACCTAAAACAGGAATAACAGTGATTGTAGTACTATGAACGTAAGTAATGAACAATTTTATTTTTTAATACAATAAAGTTTTACCTAAAATTCCAACTTTTAATGGATCTAATTTACCTCTCCATCGTTTAACTGACCGTAATTGTTTAATACGTGTCCATATTTTATTTTCAGCACCATCACGAATAGCACATGTCACAAGTAAAATTACATCTGCTTCATAAATACTATTCGTTTTAATGTAACCTTCATTTTGTAATATAGACCATACAATTTCAGCATCATTAACATTCATTTGACAACCATATACTTCAATATATACTAAACAAATAAAAGAAATTTAATAATAAAATAGTTCAATACGACATTTTTAATTTCTAACAAAAATATTTGTTTTTAATTAGGTATTTACCTTTTCTATTTTGTCCTAAATCAACCATATCATCCACATATGGAATTTTATCTTCATTATTTACAAGCTCAATTTGTTCTTGAGGTAAATCTTTTGCAATAAAGTCTTTTAAACTCGGTCCATCAAATTTATATTCATTTTTTTTTTTAATAGTTGTGCTACAACTTTTTACAATATTTGTTGTATGTAATAATACGATACTTTTGTGTTTCGAAATTAATCTGGAGTAACGATAAGCCACATTGATTTTTTTTAAAATCATTTTAAGAAGTTATACATTCACAAGAAAAAATAAATACTATATACAATATTGAATAATATACCTAAAATGTGTAAGTTAATTAGTTATTATCACGAACTAAGATAAACTATATATTTAACTAAATATCTTAATTCAAACCTAGAACATAAATTAATTCAGAATTTTATATTTTCGTCTTTTGAACTTCTATCGAAATCAGCTTGTCGTTTTAAAATAAAAATTAAATTTTATTAAAATTGATTACATTATCTCAATAATTTCACTTTCTTTATCATGGAGTTGATAACAAATCATATTTATCACGAATGTTGATACACGTCTTGTATTTTTTTAAATATTTTTTAGTGTACCAACTACAAATATAATGATAAAATCAGAGATAAAATTGTTATTGGGAAAATATGAGGAATGTCGAATGACATTATATATTTATAATATAATATATTAATATCACCAATTTTGTCGTATGGAAGTACATTTATTTAATTCGTGTTGTAACTTTTAGTCATAGACTTTTAGAAAGTTTATGCTTTTAGTTAACTTTATAGTGTAATAATATTGTTCATTAGTATGTCTGTGATACCTTGGCACCAAGCACTAAGCAGACTATTTTCTTAGTAATATGCAGTTGTACTTAGTGCATTACTAAAATAATTTATTTTAACGTATTCTGTCTATTTACCTATTTTTCATAAAATTGTAAAGTCACAAATCATTATTTTGTTAGAAACATACTTTGGTAATTTACTACTAAACATATTACACTCATCGATTCAATTTATGGATACCAGTTTTGAATTGCATTGAAAAATAATATAATGGAAAATAATCCTTGCGGCTTGGCTTTGCTGCGAATAGTATCTAGAGGAAATGCTATCATTGCTGAAATATTACGGCTTAAAGATTACATCCCTCCCGTTTATAGGTAATGCTTATTAAACTAATATTTCAATTACTTACATAATGTTATAAAATATACTTTATAACTTTATGTGTTAACTTTTTACGGTGGCCCAGTTGTTAGTAATTTTATTATTTTTATGGAGGATTGTTATTTTTAGTACTTTTATACTTTGATTAGTGGTTTAATTCTTAAACACTATTCTGATGGTTATAAATAATAGTGGATAGGCTTCTAATAATAATAAAATTAGTTACAGTCGGGGTTACAGTTAAAAAAAAAAACTCAATGGTTCAATTACATGAAAAAATTATTAATGTTCAATGTTTATTTGTGGTTTTAGACTAAACAACAAGCAAGATTTACAAAAATATGGTCAAATAATATTAGATTTTTCATATTTTAATAATTCAATTGAAGTTGAAAAAAAAATTGAAACAAATCCAGTAAAAAATATTTAATACACTTATTCAAATTTGAAAAATACCTATACATTTATTTTGAAATTTTAGGTTTTAAAGGATTTAAATGAAGAATTAAAAGAAAATAATTTGGAAACCATTAACCAATTCTATTTTTTATTTGAAAATGTATATAAATACATACGCGATTTAAATGAATATCTTGATGAAGTTGAGGAAGGGTCATATATTCAACATACTATTGAAACCATGTTCCTTACAATTGAAGGAAAACAACTATTGGTAATTATATTTTGTAAAAACTACTGTACATTTTAACCTATGTCTTTTGTAAACATTTCATCTATATGATTTCAGTGTGAATCATTGTATTTGTATGGTGTTATTTTATTATTTATTGACATTTACATTGAAGGAATTATTAGAGAGAGATTGTTGGTAGCTTACCATCGTTACAATGCACAAGACTATAATAGTGAAAATCCAATTGATGATATTTGTAAATTATTACGTTGTACAAAACAGAACTCAGTTAAATCTATATCATCATACCCAGAAAATTATTTCAAGTAACTAATATTATATTTTAAAATTATGATATTATGTAATATAAAAATATAGTATGTAAACTGTAAATCATTAATAATCTATACAATTTGCCTAATTTAACTAATTATATTCATTTAATTCATTATATTTGGATATCAGTAAGATGTATGTGGTTAAAAAATCAAATGACTAAACAGAGGAATATTTTTAAAATTTAAATAAATGTAATTTTTAATTAACTAATTCATTTTTAGAAGAGTACCAGTTAATACAAATTTAATAAATCTGTCTATTGGAAGACTAAGGTCAGATGATATATACAATCAATTATCATCATATCCAAATCCAGATCATAGAAGTATTGCATTAGCTGGTCAAGCCGCAATGTTGTTTGTTTGTTTATTTTTCAAACCTAAAACATTACATGAAGAATTTGCTATTATGAGAGAAATAGTTGATAAATTTTTTCCAGATAATTGGGTACTTACCTAATCATTTAATTTAACTTGTAATAGAAATTTAAAATTAAAATAAAATCATATTCATTTTGTTGAAGGTTGTTAATGTTTACATGGGTGTAACAATAAATATAATTGATTCATGGGAAGCTTTTAAAGCAGCTAAAACAGCTGTAAATAATACAATTCAAACGGCAGAAATTAGTCGTTTGGCAAGTTCTCGTTCTGTGCATCTTCAGGTAATGGTGTTGATATTATAAACATTAAATCATTTTAATTTAGTATAGGTATTGTATTACATCATATAAATTAAATATGTTGAAGCAGAGATGAGAAAGCTAAGAGGTATGTGAAGTGACTAGGTGGGATATAATAAGAAGTAAATTTGTTAGGGTTAGAATAGAAGTGGCGGCACCAATTGTAGACAAAATGAGAAAGAATATGTTGAGATGGTCAGGGTATCTAGTCATGTATGGGGTGAGGTGACTTGAAGGTAGTGAGAATGACTATGTTTATTAATCTTGATGGAAAAAGAGGGAGAAAAAGACTGAAGATAAAATGGATAGATAGAATCTCAATGACATGAAAATAACTGGTAAAGTAGAGGTGATGAACAGAGACCCATGCAGTGGTATATTTATGGGAGGGATCAAGGAGATCAATATATTATTGAATATAATATGCATAAGTTTTCGGAGTCCTAACTTAAAGCCTCTTAACTTAAAAGGCACTGGATAAAATCATATCCCCCTCCCCAAATGACAAAAACCTAAATACGCCACTGGCCCAATGGAAGCTTAGGACAAAGATAGTTTACCTCATATGGTTGAGAATAAAGGCTGAAAATAAAGTTCAGACATAGATCAATTATGTGTAAGCTTAAAATAGTTAAGTTGAATTAATTAATTTAAAAATGTTATAAGTTGTACTGATAATAACTAAAAATAACAATTGTATACTAAACGGAAATTAAGCAATGGTAAGAGCAATACAAATTTATTTTTATCAAATAACATTTTATTACATAATATAATAAAATTAGTGTATCAATAATTAATTTACTGATTTGTTGCTATAAAAGTAATTTATTACTACAATAATTTAAAATTATGTTTTACCAACACAGATTCCATATTTATTTATTTATATATTTTGTTTACTTTATGAATAATAATGATACAATTTGTTTATTATTTAGAAAATAATAATTGAGATAAAAAAAATACTCGGAAATCCTAATATTGAAAAAAAAATATTGGATAATATTAACTCTGTTATGAATCTTTGTCGGAGTTGTAATGTTCTGCTAAGATGGTATTTATTACACACGTCAACAAATCATCTTCGTAAGTTTATATTAATATAATCAGTCATTATTTATATTATCACTATTCTTCACAAATGTTTTTAATAATTCAGTTTCAGAAAATACCAAAAAAAGTAAACAAATCTGTGATCAAATTTATAATCAGAGCTTATATAATGATGGTCTAATTTTTGATTTATTAATAACTACTGCAGACTTTGAATTAAAAATAAAAGACACATTTAAAAGTGTAAGTTTTACTATTAAAGTTAAACATTAGTCTATCAAATAACATGTGTATTTAATTATTTATATAAGAGTAATTTTATTTATTCTGGTTTATGGCATTCAAATTATCATCAAAGTTGTTAAACATTATTTTAACAAGCATTCCAAGCTATTTCATAAAATATATCATAGGTGTTTCTTAAGCTAAAATAAATCTTATTCATCTTGTTCTGTTGTTCAATTGGATTTATTTGTATCATGCCAATTACAAATAATATGGTACTTTATGTGATTGTAATTTATTTTAAAGAAAGAAATGAAAGTTTTAGGTGTTATAAATGTTATTAACTTGATATTTGTATTTTTTTTTTAATTTAGTTGTTGGATGAAAAAGAGGCTAGATGGCTTAAACGGAAAGATGACTGTGTTGAACGTATGAATGAATTATCAGAAATTTTTTCGGGCTTAACAACTATGTCACGTGTAAAAAAAAATGGTAATAACATATAATATTATATTTATAGAATTGTGTGTTATATATCTTAAAATATTTGTACTATTTATGATAATATTTTTAAAAGAAAATTTACAGATTTGGTTTATTAATATTGGGAAACAGATTGAAAAAATTTCTATGGAAGACGAACTTGTAACTAGTAGAAAAATCACCCAAATAATCAAAGCTTTAGATGAGGTTCAAGGTATTAATTATTTTCATAGTTAAGACATAATTTGCTAAGTATTTACAAATTTATATTGTTAATAGAATTTCATCAACTTGCTAATAATTATCAAGTGAGTCAAACTATTAAAGATACACATACTTATCTTCGTGAAATGATGAAAACGATAAGTGTCAAAGATAATGTCCTAATAGATCTTCAAATCATCGGAGATTTTAGTTATGCTTGGTATCATATTGATAGATTCACTGGTTTGATGCAAAATACAATAAAAGAAGAACCTTCATTTGTGATCAAACTTCGAGCAACATTTTTAAAGGTATTATTTATTATAAGTATTGATTCAATAATTTAGTTTCAAAATAGAAAAAATAAAAAAAATTACTCTGTAACTGAAAGCATTTTAAGCATGTGTCTAACTTTTTGGTAAGGTCTTTAGACTTTAGAGGAAACCAAATACTAGTTTATTTTTTCTGACTCTGAAATCAAATGATATCTATATCAAATTTTTGGAAAAATTATTTTACTTTCAATGAAATTTGTATAGTACATAATATTATATTAAAATTAAAAACATATGTAGGTATGATAATAATGATATTTTAAATTTCAATGTGTTGAATAATAATGTTATTTATATTTTTAGCTAGTGTCATGTATGGAAGTACCTCTTATACGTATTAATCAGTCTGGTAGTGAAAACTTAATGTCAGTTAGTAAATATTATTCTCATGAGTTAATAGAATACATACGTAAAGTACTCCATATAATTCCTGAGACCATGTTCAAATATATGACTAAAATAGCTACTCTGCAAACAGATGTTATTAAAGAAATACCCACTAGATTAGAAAAGGATAAACTTAATGATTATGCACAACTTGATGAAAGACTTGAGGTAAAATAATAAAATAAAATTGTTAAAATGTTATATTTATATAAATGTATTATTAAAAATATTTGTAGGTAGCCAAGCTGACTAATGCTGTGTCTGTGCTGACAGAAGGTGTATTATGTATGAAAAGCACCCTAGTCGGTGTTGTGGAAATTGATCCCAAACAACTTCTCGAAGATGGAATTCGGAAAGAGTTAGTTCAACACATTGCAGTCGCCCTCCACAATGGTCTTATATTCAACCCTAAAGCTAAGGTACATTTTTCAAAAAGTTGAATTTGCTATAACTAATCAAATAATTGTTTCAGACTAGTGAGTTATTACCTAAACTTGATGCTCTTAGTAACACTATGGCTGGTTACCGTCGTTCATTTGAGTATATACAAGATTACATTGGTATATATGGCTTAAAGATATGGCAAGAAGAATTAAGTAGAATCATTGGCTATAATGTTGAAATGGAATGTAATAGCTTTATGCGTGCAAAAATATTAGATTGGCAAAGTGTTTACCAGAGTAAAGTTATACCTGTTCCGTCATTTGAGCCATGTGATGGTCAATCTATGACATTTATTGGCCGGCTTGCTAGAGAATTGATTCGCATTACTGATCCAAAGTAAATGATTTATCTTAGTAAAATTATCTAGTTATATTAATCATCAGGATTTGGGTTCTATAGAATTCAATAATTATTATGAAATACACATAAAACAAACAGAGTAAGCTAATAATTTGTTTTATACATCATCAATTCCAAATACTAAATTATTTAGTGATATTTTCTCAGTTTTGAAATTTTTATATTTTGAGTTCAATATCAGCTTTATTTTCTGTTTTTCACTAATTTTATTTAATCAGGAAAGTTAAGAAGACAAAATAAATGTTCTGTTCCTTGGATAATTTTGAAAAGTATTGATTTAATGATCAATTAAGTTTAAGACCATTACCTATTTATTTGTGAATTTTATTTTTGCAACAATTTTATTTTAACATATTATTAGCTAATAGAAATTAATTATTTAATAATTAATATAAATAAAAAACTTCCTTTTGCTCTATATTTTTAAATTTATTTTTGCATATAATATTCAATGTTCATTAAATTTAATTATACCATGGTACTTTATAAGTGCCTTATTAGTCCTGCTGATTATTAATCAAACTAATTATTATAATATATTATTCATAGGGTTGCTGTTTATAAAGAGCAAACTACAGCATGGTATGATTATAAGACAAATGAGGAGATTATTAATATAAGATTTTATTCAAATATAATTAACTCAATAAACGTTTGTGGACTTACTGGCTTAGATAAACTCATTGGATTTATGATAGTTTCTGAACTTAAGGTGGGTAATAAATAAAATGCTTATTTTTGCTTAATTTGTATTTTGTTATTGTTTTAATGAAACTAATTATCAAATTAAAGTTTGTGAAGTTAATAAATTATTATTTTAAACAATTTTAGAAGCTGTTAGATTATTTACAAACAAACATAATTAAAGATAGAGAATGGTTACAAATTCTTGGTACAATATCAAAAGAATTGGTTTCAAATGGCAGTATTATAAGTAAGAAATAAGAATAATAAAATAATAAGTATTAAAATACAATTTACTTAAAAACAGTATTTGTCTTTATACATACTATCATATAAATTTACTTTTAAAAAGTATATAATAATATATATGATTCATTATTATTATAATGACATAAACTATTAATGTATAAAAAAATTATGCAATATTAGAGAAAAAACATTAGACAATAAATTAAATCAAACAGTATTGAGTACTAACTTACTTGAGTAAATTAATTGAAACTAAGCCATAAATTGGTAGAAATGTTTGTATTATTAATTTGTATAACATAATGTTTTAGGTAATCCAGTTAAGACATATCAAAAACACTGCTCAAAATTTCAAAAAATAATACCTACTATTTTGGATTCTATCATGAGAATTGGACAGCTTCAAATAATACGCAAGCAAATATTTTTTGAACTTGAAGTTTCTTGTAAATTAAATGCTAGAAATTTATTTGATTGTTTAGAAGCAATGAACAAGTAATGTTATTGTTTGTTTTATGATCATATATTAATTTATTACTATGTATATTATACTAAAATGATGGGCTGTTAGTTTATTACAAAAATGAAGATTTTTGAAATTTACATTTTTCTCACCTACGTATGTGTTACTTTGTACGTTTATAACTTATAAGTTTATAGTAATAAATCTTAAGAATTATCTTCATCTTTCAAATTTACAATACAGCAAGTAGGCGTTCAGTAAAACCAATTTTGTTTTGTTAGCTTTCGTGTTTATTGAAATAACCAATTATCAAATTTAAGGAAAGGCAATTAATTTTAGCATCTCATAGGTTATTATTAATGTTTAAATTTTGAACAATTTAATACGATATAAGCATTTCAAAATTGTTATATCAATAAAAGTTTTCGAGATATTCAAAATAATATTCTTACATTTAAATTTGATAATAGGTCAATTCATTCTAATATTATAAAATAAAATTATCTAATAAAATGTTATTTTATTTTAGAGCTGTATTAAATGAAGTAAAAGCACATTTTAGAGACCCAGAAAACAAACCATACCCAGCTGATGACAACCCACTATTACCAGAACTGAGTAAAATGTTGGATTGGGCAGGAATTGGAAATCCATACTTAAAAATTTATATAACTACAAACACTACTCAATACATATCTTTAATTGCATTTTTATTAACTATTTCACAATTCTCAAAACTACAATACACAGAAAATTTAGGTTGGATAATTTTAAAATTGTTAATTAAAACAGTAAAAAATAGCTTTGATTACTATTTATATATTTACCTAATTTCATTAAAGCTTTATTGATGTGGAAAAAAATTGGAGATCCTGTTGATGGTGCTCCATTGTATATAGGTGTGCAGACATTCCTAAAGCAATTTCATCCAGACATAACTACACAATATTTAGAGTATTTAGCTCAATACATCAAATCAATCATTAACCACTGTACCAAGTATGTATTTTGTTCTAAAAATCTTTTTAGTTTATGTATTTGTTTTTAGTTTTATGTAGATAAATATTTTTAAGGCAATCTGTCTAGTATATTTTATGATATTATTGGCTATTTAAGTAATTTATTCTAGTAATTTATCTTATTTATACATTAGTAGTACAGTAGAATGAATTAATTTTTGCAAAAAATTCCATTTAAAAATGTCATTAAGTGTATAAAATATAATAATATAGGTACTTAATTTTTTAATTTTATTTTGTTCAACAGATCAATTGAAAAACTTGAAATACCTAATGAATATTATGCAACGCAATTTTATGTGGAAAGGTTTATTTTCGTCGGAGAATTAAATCAGCAAATATTTTTAGAAATGGTACCACACTTTTTAACTGATACACTTGAACATCTGAAGAATTTATCAATGAAGTAATAGTTATAATAAATATGCATATATCATTGTAATACTAAGGTGAAAAGATAATTGTTACCATATAATTTGTAATTTTATACATTGTTTATTCCAATTTATTAAAATAAAATATATATTTTTTATAGTTACTTGTTAACTATGATATTCTATTTGAAATTGTAATTAGTTTATACATACTAGCTGATTCCGCGCATTTTGTTGCCTGTAAAAAATTACAGCTTTTATAAAAGTTGTGATCGTTCAACTCCTATTGAGTGAAACTCGGCCTCCCTGATAAGCAATCCGATGTGTAACATCATATCAAGTAGGCAATGTGCGAAAATTAGATATAATGCATGCTTGCACCTAATCTGCCCGATTAACCAATGGCAACCAAATAATAAATACTAATTTCTATGTACTAACTATTTCTCCTATAACCAATAGCAACCGTTTATAAACAAAAATTAACACCGTAAATCTCAAAATCCCCGTTTGAGCACTTCTCCGAATGGGTGGTAGGAGAGTGAAAAATACTTTACGACCTATTTTCAGACCTACTGAATATACACACAAAATTTCATATACGAATCGGTCAAGCCGTTACGGAGGAGTGCGACCACTAACACCGTGACACAAGAATTTTATAAATTAGAGAGATATACCTACGTATCTATAGCTGCACCATCTGCTGCACTCATTATTTCGTAAAAAATAACTTAATGAGAATCCCATGTATAATTAAAATCTCCCAATCATCAATTTTTATTTGTGAAGTACTGAAATCGCTTTACGGTTACGAAAGTGAATAAATAATACTAGTTTAGATAATAATAAAATAATAAAAGTTGACTACGTAGATACCTATACTTAATATAGTTTGATCAATTTTATACCTAACACTATAATTAATATACCTATAATAATTACACATTTAATTAAACATGAGGTTTTATAATATAGGTAGGTACTATAGTACCTATATGTATTGATGTACATATCTAATATATAAAAATCTCGTGTCACAATGTTTGTTACCAAACTCCTCCGAAACGGCTGAACCGATTTTCATGAAATTTTATATTCATATTCAGTAGGTCTGAGAATCGGCTACTATCTATTTTTCATACACCTAAATGATAAGGGTTGTCCAGAAAAAAATAAAAATAATATTATTAAAATAATAATAGTGTATTATATTATATTGGTTGCTATTGGTTAATCGGACATGTTTGTTGATATGTATTATTATTTTTTGTCAATATATATATATATATGAATGTTTGTGTTTAGATTAAACCTCTGGGAAGAAGATAGGCTAATTTAAAAAGGGTTAAATTAGGTTTTTTTTATTAATTGGATTTTATTAATTGGTTAGGTTAGGATTTTGTATTAATTTATTATATTAATCCACCATAGGTGGAATACGGCAAATTTGGTATAACATTGATACTCCAGAGTTTCATACACTTACGAGTACGTACAAACAGCACGGAGTCCGCGATCTACCGCAGGTAGATTGCCTACCTGATAATATACTACTGCGAATCAGAATTTTTATTCCGGGCAACAGAAAAGTTAAGATAAATCTAGAACATCGTAAACCGAATATTAAATAACGTATTGAACAAAGTTGAGTCATATACAGTTTGTACATTTAACGGGTAACGAAGTGCACGGGATCAGCTAGTATGATATATATATATTTAGGTAAGCGTGACGTTAATATAAAAGTATATAAGTTTTTATTTGTTATTACTATGTTGAATCTCATAAGGTAATGGTAGGAAGGTATAATATAATATATAATATACTTATAGCTTATATAGTTATATGCATATACGATATACCTATATCTTTTTACCGAGTTTGGATCTTTAAATTAATTCAATACCTATTATTTGTTTAATGTAATAATATATAGTATATAGGTTGATCTATAGGTTTATTTTTTCCCTGGTTTAGCCGGATATAGGTACCTATAGGACGTAGGAATATTGCACATTATATATACATATTTTCGTTTTTAGGTAGGTACCTATTCCTTGAAACATTTGTGTTATTGTAAGTATGCATATCTATAAATTAAAAATTCATCGTGGAAGACGGAAATCATATTTTATTAAAGTTCATGACGTCCATGAACTTAGCCCACCCACTTTAAGCAATACACATCAAAGGAATGCCAAACAATAGCGAATAATACAAAAATAACGTAATACGAGTATATTGTATTATTGTATTCCTACAATGGTTAGTGGCAGCTATGATACATGCCTATTTAATATATTTTATTATACCTATTAATTGAGTCCGTGAGTGCTAAGCTCAGTGGCGTACGCAGGGGTAAGGGTTCTGGGCCCATATAGGCGGAAATCCATTAAAATTTCAGGGGCCTAACATTATTAACATCACTGTGAGCGGGAGAGTTTCGATCCTACAAAACTAAAAAAGGAGGGAGGCTTGACTATACGTCTACAGCTTGACGGACTTTTGGGGCGGCTAAGTCCCTTCGAGCCCCCCCCCCCCATTTCAGCCAATGTCTGAGCC
The DNA here is from genome assembly GCA_008086715.1 of Sitobion miscanthi. Taxonomy (NCBI): domain Eukaryota; kingdom Metazoa; phylum Arthropoda; class Insecta; order Hemiptera; family Aphididae; genus Sitobion; species Sitobion miscanthi. The sequence continues at coordinate 26,733,326 of CM017802.1, forward strand.
ACCCTAAATCTTCTTCCTTTTACAAAAAAATCTTATTTATCACCATTCCAATACACAGAGTCGATCAATTGTTGGTCATTTTTAATAGATATAGATTATAGGTACCTATAAAATAACTTGTTAAATATGAATAAGACGTCGATAATCATCGTATAGGTATGGTGTATCATCGTGACATCGTCCATCGATTATTAACATGTTTATGACGACCCGAAGAGGCTCCATAGATGACCAGATGTCCAGGTTAAACACTCAAGTGTCTAAATTTGAGACTAACTATAATTTGTTATAACCAATTATACCTATAAAAACTGTTAAGAAAAAAAACAATGTAAATTATTTACTCAGGTAAAACCCTAACCAAACTAAAATCTTGCGTACGCTATACTGGCTTATGGCTAAGCTGATTTTAAAATATAACAATGAAATTAAAATGAATATAGGTAGGTCAACCAAATGGGTATACAATAAAATATAGACTATAGTTTTTAAAGGTATGTAAACCTATAGGTATAAGTACCTCGTAAAATATAATGATTTTAATTATATTTCGGCTTTAAAATTGAAATTCTTAACAATTGCGTCAATTATTATTATAATATAATTTCGTAATTCGATGAACCTATATACCTATATATAGAACCTATAGTAGTTAAATAAAAATTGTACCCAATTATTTAACTTACTCTTATTATAGCAGTATTTTTGTTAATATTATTAATTTACTATCCTTCAGTAGTATTTAATATATATATTGTATACAGATATATAAGTACCTAGCAGTAGGTATATACTATGTAGTGATGGTCAATGATTAAAAACTTAATTTCAAATACAAACCTATATAGGTATAGTCAAATACACTTGTATAAGATATTACCTATACCTACATTGAATCATTTGAACCATAAATCTTATATAAACTACACTAAGTACCTATACCTATAGAAATAAAATAACCAAGTAATTGCTGTACAGCCAGTTTCACCGTTTATATACGTGATATATATAGGTTGGTACGCTAGGTATATATATAAATATATTATATACAGGCAATAGGCAATAGGATTATATATATTATAACGTGCAGTAAGGTGCGCCGAAGAATGCAGCTGGAATGTGACAATTGAAATCTTGCGGCGGTAGGTAGGTATATATAGCATAATATGCAACGTACCGTTCGAAATGCATCATTATTTCTTTGATAAAAGATAGGTAGTATGAAATTCGTGCCTATGTTCTATGGTCATGACTTATGATGCAGTTAAAAGTGTGGTTATTAGTACTTATCAGTGGCAGAGCCACGGGGGATTTTGCAGGGTGCTTAACTCCCCCCTCCCCCCATTGACATATTTTCCCCGTATAATAAATGTATTATTTATATACAAAAACTGTTAAAAAATTAGTTTAGTTTATACTACCACATATTATAATATCTATCTATACTTGGGTATACCGTATATATTGAATTAACCTATTAGCCATTAGGTACTCAATTAAGTGTAACTACCTATGTATATAATATACATGTTAGTGCGTTATGCCGTCATGTAGGTATATACTCTATACTGAGCATTCAGTAATTTATCGGAAACCTTAAAAGCTGTAGTCGAAGCCATGTAATATTCACATATATTACCTATATGGCTATATTATAGGTTCGATTTGCCAGGTCATGCAGTGTGTGTGTGTGTCCTGTATAAGCTGTATTATCTGTATAAAAAAAACAGTAAGCTGACTAACTGATCTATCAACGCACAGCTCAAACCATTGGACGGATCGGGCTGAAATTTGGCATGCAGATAGCTATTATGATTTAGGTGTCTGCTAAGAAAGGTTTTTTGGAAATTCAGCCCCTAAAGGGGAAAATAAGGGGTTGTATAGGAATACATATGTGGCCCCTTCTATCAAGCTATATCTATAATTTAAATATATAATATCGGTTTTAAAATACAAAATGTATATACTTGATATTTGGAATAGTGACCTTTAATAATCTAGATGTCCAATAAGAAAGGATTCTCTGCTATTAATATTTTAAAGAGGTAATCGAACAGGGATCTTAAAATTCACAGCGGAAATAGAAACTTTTTTTTTGTTTATATCAATGGTTGCCTTTGGTTGCAGGTTATATAATATACGAATTATTTCATAAAGGTAGGGACAATTACGCCAATTTGTCCGTAAAAATAAAATGAAATAAATTAAAATAAAATAACCCCAAAAATATACTAATATATAAATATTAAATACTCCAAAAAATTCGTGATGATCAACTATGACTTCAATACTATTATATTAGGTACACTGTATATAAACATTTTTTTCAACTACAAAGATATACTAATATATAGTAATATACGTTTTATTTTATCATCCACCACGTTGTGCACGCTGTGTCCGCAATCTGTAATCGTGTTACCATTTACAAAACAACAATAAATTCATGGCTAAGTATAATATATTTACAACAGTCTCATACAATGATACGTAATAGATTTTACTTTTCTAGACAACAGTTTCATATAATAATACATAATTTTTAGACATTTTGTCGTCCGGAATAAACATAAATGATTGGTCGACAAAATTACAAAAACAATAGATAACTGATAATTCTGGCGGCACGGTACTGCGTACCGAAGTACGCGTGCGGAAAACGGCGTGTATACCAACAGCCGCAAACGCGAGAGCGAAAAACATCGGACGGACGGGCGAACGCGCACAATAATATTAAAAACTTTAACGGGGGGGGGGGGGGGAGAGGGGAGGCGGACAGTGGCGATAGGGGAGAGGTTGAAATCTTGGTGAACATTACTCTATACGTCTACGAAGGTTTGACAGAAGCAAACGCAGCGTGGTGCCATGTCCACCAACGACTTCCAGACTAACCGTTTGGTCTTCTTCCAGGCAGACCTCCGCCGCCGACCAACAGACCGCGGTGCTGCCGGGTATTCCGGGAATTCAGCTGCAGCAGGTACCTGCGGGACAGTCTTCACGCTGCGGCGACCGGTGGATTCGCAGTTCGGGAGACGACCGGGAATGTTCGCTCCGTCGCATCGGCGGTAGCTGTTGCAGGACAACCGCCGCGGCGATCCTACGATCGACGGCTAGGTCCAGCGCGTCAATCAACGATGAGGTTCCACCGGGTGCGTCTGTATTCGATGTCACGCGAAAAGGTGCAGCGGGCTCCGACGATGGCCCACCGATAAGCTGCACGTCCTGCACGTATACTACGGGTGACCGATATCGCGTACAAACCACGCGGCTTTTAAAACAAACGAACTATATGTGAAATGAGAAAAAGTCGAAAAGGCGAAAAACAGCGTAAAAAGCGTAACATTTTTCGAAAACGTTTTAAAACCGACCGCCGCCGCCGCCGCGGCGAAGGTACGCGATTGGTCGCGCTATAGGGAATCGACGGGAATGGTCCGGCGGACTGGGGAAACGGAGCGGTGTTTAATTTTTTTCCACCATGAGATCCTCCATGATATCCTTATAGATCAGCTGTTTTTCTTACGATTTCTTACGATTCTATAGTATTAGTTTTAAAAGTTTTAATAGTTTTAATTAGTTTTAAAGTTTTAATTTTAATAGTTTTATAGTATTAGATAATAAATATGTATATTATTATATACTATATATAATATTATTTTATAATCATACGCCGCCGCCGCCGCGGCGAAGGTACGCGATATATATATATAGGTATGTAAGTATATATAGATTATAACACCTTCAATTTAATATTCTGCTTGATAAAAATTAATTGACCGCAAATGGCACGAAAAAGGTATAAATACCCTTATATTACATACATCTAAATGTACCTATATATAATTATGATGAATGCCGTTTAATGAAAGTACATTGTACATATATGATATATGTATCTGTAGATGCGCAGTACTATACAGCTTGCTATACCGTACGTGTGTCCGCGAATCCTGCAGGGTATACACTTTATATAATTAAATAAATTATCCCTATTACTCTGCATTACCTATATATACTCGTACCTAGGTGTATATAGCTATAGCCTATGCATATTTTTTGAATTCTGTTTGCGGGACATGAAACTATATTTATATAGACTATAATTGCGGACCATCAATATCCCGTAGACAGCTGAATTGTTATTAAATACGTATATATAGGTTGTACTGAGTAATATGTAGTTATATAAATAGCTGTGCGCCCGCAGTTTTCTTGGTTTTTTTTGTTGGTTTCTTATTTGGTATCGATGACTGGGGGAGAAACTGCTGCTGGCATTTTTTTTATGTTTAAATTATTGACTTGTGCGTTACACGTATTATAATTATATAAAATTTTTATTTTTAGATTCTGAACGGAGCGAGGAAGCTAGTGGTTTTACAATGGTTTTTATTTTTTAATCCTGTGTACAAGATACCTGCAGGTAAGAGTGCTTAGATTTCAATTTTTAATATATATAGTATCTCATTTTTTGGCAAATTGTATCAAGATGGTAGATACTCTTAAGAGGTAATTTTTCGATTTTCTCAATATAGTTATTTAATGCCACGGGAAAAATCACTGACAAATTATGAAAAACCGCTAAAAACGGGATTTTAATTTCTAACGCTTTGTTTATCAGTTATTACTTATTACCGTAGAAACGAATAATAATAATAATAATATCATAATATTAATTCAACTTACAGCCTTATAATAAATAAATAATAAATCATAACAATATAAAATACCCGGACTGACAAACCAACTCCGCAGCTCAGAATCGTTTTTCTTATATAACAATAATTATGATATTATATATCATTGAATTCAAGTTTAAATTATACATTGACCCACTTGTAACCCACTGTATAGCAGAGTGACATCCACTTATCCGCTTTTTTTTTGCTTTTATAATTAAAAATAAAAATTTTAAATATGATTTTTTTAAATGTCAAATTTCAAACTCATTAATTTGTAAACGTAAAGTAATAACTTTTTCAAAATTATTTAGATTATTTTAACAATATAGTACCTAATATAATATTGGTATCCGTTTAAAGATTCTCATTAAATATTTAAAAAAAGTTTATAATTTTTTTTTACGATTCGCGACTGGATCAACTCAACTAAACAAAAATAATAAAATTTCATGCAAAAAATGTTTAAAAAATAAACTACATAGCTTGAATATCAATCAATCAATTACAATCAATAACATTTTTATTAATACTAGATTAAAAATTGCCCATTTTAAATATTACCAAAATCGTTACATTAGATTTAAAATTTTTATTTTCAGTTTTAAAAATAAAAATGAAAAATTTAAATATTCATTAAAACTGCAAATGTTAGTTTACCTATTTGTCAGGTTTTCCTGTTACACTCTGTATACCTATAGGTTCATAGTGATTATAAATAGTACCTATTTTATATTATACACTATTATACTAACATAATATTCAGAAGATATACGTCGTGGACTATATGTATAGAATAGGTTGTTTACATTCCGAAATGCATAAAATATTCATCCTTATATAGGTACCTACTTATATATATACCATTGACATTTTTTCCCCTAATAAATGTAATAGTTCTATACGAAAATTGTAAAAAAAACCTTGGTTTTTAACCCCGTCTCCTCCAATTCCATAACCCTGGCTACGCGACTGTCTGCATACCAACGTGCACGTCACACAATATAATACCCATCCGCTCGTGACGGGTACAATATGCGGCGTAGGTACAATAATTTATTATACAAATACCGCATCACTGTAGATAAACTATAAAGTAGCCGGACACTGCGGCGACAAACGTTGCGCGCGCATTTTGGGAACCCTTTGCTGTTGTTGTTTTTATGTATTCGAAACGTAGGCGCGTCGAATGCGGAGGGAATACATACAAAGTCGCTGAACTGGCGCAGACTCGGCCGTCACCGCGCGCCCGGTGTACCGATAGACTCCGCCCAGCCGCGCCCAGTCATACAGGCCGTTGGTCGGCCGGGTCGACCAATGATCGACGCCCCGCAAATTGAAACGTTCCGACACCGACACGGACACCTCCGGTGGCGGCGGCTACGTTACGGACGTTGGTAAACCATTTTATAAAACGCTATCAGTACCAAATTATGATATTGTTGTACTACAATATATTTTTATGATGTAAAAATAAGACTTTTCCGTTATTCATTTTTCGGCGTACTATGTAAATATATAATATATAGTATTCGTATATTATGGGACATTGAGGCATCACCTATATATTATTATACGCGATTATATGATATTATTTTAATAATAGGTGATTACAATCATTTATATAATTACCTATACGCGATGTACGTGTATAATATACATTTCAGCCTTCATGCGGACATTGGTTATCAATAATATATGCAACAATTTTATTTATTTTCAAATTTTTTGACTTAGTACATTTCACTCTAGATAGGCACATATATATATAGACACATAGTGCACAGTACCTACCTATAATACATAGTATACATTATACATAGGTACCTAATATAAAAACACAATCACCACATGCAGCAGACTACCAGACTGGCTGTAGGTACCTACCTAGTACCTAGCTATTATACTATTTTGTTTACGAATAATATTTAAGGATTTTGTTTATAGAGAACTATAGGTACCTACATTTATTATTAATTAAATAGATAAACATTAATATTATAATAAGCGATAAAACGTCTATTGTTATATTATGTATCTATATAGGTAACCTACAGAAATATAAATATAAACCTACAGTAGCCAGTAGGTACATAGCCGTGGATATAGGTGTAGACGTGTAAAGTAGGTAGATATAATTTATTTAATTATAAATATTATAGTAATTAACCTAGGACCTAAATAGATTAAAGGGAATTGTCATTTTTTAAGCTGCACAATATCGTAACCTTGGGTTAGGTTAGAATTTTTAGGTTAAATTTCTGTTACCGCCGTCGAACCTATTGCCCGTGTTACCCATGTAAAATATTCCTTTGCGGGAACTCATATTTAAGTCGTAATTAAATCATATTAACGACGTCATTGTAGGTACTATATATAGGTGCCTATCCTGCAGGTATACACATGATAAATTATTTAATAATTGTACTTCAAGTACAGTGCTTGTACACCTGTATAACTGTTATATACTTATAATTATGTATACATATTAATGATTACTGAATATAGCCATACAGATCATAATATATAGAAATCTGCAGACTGCAGGGTGCAGTCGATTTCAACCTGCGGGGGTGGCATAGGAATTCAGGTCCCCACACACTGCAGCGGCGGCGGTAAAATTATCTTGTCTTGGTGCGGTGGTGGTAAATTGTGCCCGGGGACACATTTGACCGCTGTCGCTGCAGTGTGTGGGGACCTTTAGATTATTTATATGTATATACCTTCCGCAGGCTACATGAACCTCTTGTTCCAAAAAGGGCCATCATGTGTTGTATGGCCATGACTCCATGAGTAGGAATGTGTATATGAAGTATCTTCTTTGGGAATCAGGTATGTATACGTGAATACGTATCTAATTATATAGGTAGATAGGAAGATGGTATAGCGGTACGTATACCTACAAGGAAAATTTGCTTACGTTGAGGACTTATGGTATAGCCGGTATAGGTATATACCGGTTAAGTATGGTGTTAACGCTTATAAATTTAGTAGGAGGTTGGAGGGTACATGGGTACAATCTTATAAGACTTGCTTCTTGAGTTTCAGAAACTCAATCCGCCACTGCACCTATATAAGTATGTTCATATAATCCAGCGGGTTCCGATAAAATACCAAAAAATACATATTATATTAGGTAGGTACCTAGCCACCTAGCAAACGATATTCTGCGGTCTGCGACAGTGTGTCATATAAACGTTGGGTATACAATATTGTAGTCAACTGTACAGGATCGTGTTCCGATAGCTCGGTTACATGGCTGTAAAGGACGCGTAGTATGTACGAAAACGCGGTTATTAATTTTCGTTCTGACAACACGCGGTTGGTGGTCGGTGCGTGTCAGGGCGGCGGTGGTTGCGACGTTGGCGGCGTCGATGGTTTGATACACACGGCCGTGAAACGCGGAGCTGTTGAGTCGTGTGCGTGTGTGCGCGCCGGCGCGGCGCGCGTCCGATAGCAGTTGGCAACACTGTAAATGTGCGCGCGGTGGTTGGAAAAATGCGCTTGTGCGTGCGTACGGCACAGCCCGCGTCGTTTTTCTCGTCTAACGGGTGGGTGGGCGAGCGGGTGTCCGGGTCATGCGGCGGTGGTAGGGTAGCCGCACCCTATAAATGCACACGCGCGCGCGCGCAAAGCGGTCGAACGGAGTCGGCGGCAACGTCGCATCATCCGCGCGCGCGACGCTTGACGGGCGAACCTCTCGCTCTCTCCCGTCTCGCTCGCGCCGTCCGCCGGAGCCTTTCAAGGTTGCCGCGTCCTATATCAACGGCGACGCACGCACGCACGCACAAGCATTTCGCGCCGCGGAACATCGCTATATCGTGCGACGTGGCGGCAGTTGGTGGACGAGTGGGGGCCCTGCCGTTCAGTTCGACTATATACAATAGCTGTTCCGCCGCCGCCGCCGCAAAAACTAGAACGTCTATACACCGCGACTATATTATTATTATTATTATTATTAATATTGCGTGCGTGTGCGTGTGCGTGGCATACCCTGTCGGCGGCGGCAACCGCAGCTGCAGATCGCGGCATGTTCTCACCGCCATGTTGTGTTTCGTCTTACAGGGTTGCCGTTCTTTCGCCGCGGTGTGTTCCATTTTATCGGGCGCGCGGACTCCGATGCGGACGCGTCGGAAAAACGTGCACTGCGTTTTTACGAAGCGCTCCGAGCGTGCCATTATTATACCCATTGTATGCGGTTACCGCTTTGCGCGCAGTCGCCGCTTATTGAACTCGCGGCGGATTGACTCCGCCGTCGACTCTGTTGGACTCGAACAGGCTGATCTCGATGTTCACCCGTTTATAGTAGCGCATAGGAAAAAATCGTCTACTGACCATTGTGGACTCACTACCTACGTCGGTTGATGGGGTCAACGCATAAATACTTTTGTGGGCATATTTCCGCATTTGTCGGTCCGTTTTATATTATCGTTGCGATAAGCACACGTCAATTTTGACGATTGATATTACCCACTTTATCTCGAATCACCACAGATTTAATAGCAAATCAGATAATAGGTAACGTGTCAGTAATCTGAAATCTAAATAATCTAGATAATATCATCATCGGTGATGTTTTTGTTGCATATTATAATTAATAACAAATTTAAACATTATACGTAATTTATACAGTTATGATGAAAAATACGAAATTCGTGTAAATTTTAACTAAAACACATAGGTAAATTGCTTTAAATAAATGTGAAATAAGTATACCTATAGGTATATATAGCCTCTTATAAACCTACTATATTATGTTATATTTTATACAACTTTAGATGTATAAAATGTGCAAAATAGAAATATTGTATCAAAGTGATCAAACACATATTTTGCATCGATTTCACAAGAATATGTATATCCTTCTGAACCATTTAATTTGGACTGCTGTACATTTATTTTTACCTCCTTAAATGTATAATAAATAATAATATTATAATAATTGTCATTGTCTGTAACGTTATATTACGATAATTTTCATTTGTTAGTGACCTTTGTCTGAATCTTTTTCGGACATTTGTCGGGGGGAAGGGTAATACAACTAAAATACGTAATAAGTAGATATCTATAAGTATATAGTAAGTACCTAAATTGTTCTCAAACATAATAAAACGATTTATTATTGTTCATACCGCCCACGCAACAACCGCCTTCCAGCAATGATCTATGGGCCGGCCCACGGGGTAGGGGGATCGCCTCCACACAAGTAATAATGCTCCAATAATGGTATATATATATAATCATATCTACAGGTAATAATATAGAGTTCGTTATGAAATTATGTTTTGTACCTATAGGTACAGAATACCTACTTATAGCGGTGTATACCTACCTACCTATATATAAGTGTAACCTATATATTGTACCTACTTTACTTTAAATATATTATATATCTATAATCTATATCAATCAAACTACTATTATTATAATGTACTGATCTACTGAAGTATTTATATTTATACCTTATTGTTTAAAACTCGTTTTATATACCTATAATACAATTTTATACATTTAAATAGTTTCAATATTTATTTAGGCGCATTGTTTACGTCAGCAGTCTGGTATAAGGGAGGAGGCTACAGCCATACAACCACATCTAAACCACATTCAATATAATATATAATATATTGAAAAAAATATGTAGGTATATAAGTTAAATATAGGTACATAATACTATTAAATATAATATGCCTATATGCATATAATTTAAACAATAAATTCTCTGAACATCGACAAGTACAAAATGTCGACAGGTCAATTTGTCGTCAAATTGCATTAAAATAAATATATAAATTATGTAAATCAAAAAAAAATATTATAGATTACAAATAAAATAAAATTATAATGTCATATTGTAAGCAATTCCTCTTAAAAACTATAACTGGAACGTATCACGTTTTGGATTCTATCCTCTCGTTACTATTTATTTTATCGTTATCTGTGTCAACGTTTCAACCAGTTCCCGTTAAAGTTTACGCGCTGTCGGCATGGGTGTAAATATGATGGGGAGACTTGAGGCTGCAGCAGTGGCGTATATAGGGGGTGGGCTTAGTGGGCTACAGCCCCCCCCCCTTCTGTAATTACAGTCTTTTTAAATAGAACAACAATATATTTTATTAGGCACTATTAAAAGTTATAATATTTCATACAGCCTGTTGAAAAATAACAATACGAATATATTTATAGAAACTATTAAATATATAATAGGTCACTTGTTAGTTTCTATCCACTATAGCCCACCCCAAAAATTATTTCTATATACGCCACTGGGCTGCAGAGCTTATAGTCAGTTAGTTCCCCAAATATTACCTAACATCAGTGGCGCGTATTTCCTCGGCCAGCACTTTTTTGGCGGCAGAAAATTTTTGTGGGTGTTTTTTTTGAAAACAGATTTACAATGATACATAGGCAGTTAGGCAATAATCATCAATGTCAACAAAATGTTCAATTAATATTTAAATATAAACAAAGTCATTCTATGCAATCAATCTCCACATCTGATTATAATATACGAGCGAATTGTTTTGTCGTTGAATACCTAAACCAATTGTTCAGTACCTAAACTAAACATTTCTTGTGGGCTATACGATGTTAGTTACATCGTACTGTCAGTACAATAATAAGAGGGCCGCTTATCAAAAATGGTATACCTGTATATATTATACAGGAGAGTGGTTAATAGGTAGTTTACAAACTACAGGTACAGTCATTTTGCAATAGATATCTTCAACCACAAAACAGTATGACAAATTGTATTGGAAAATTATTTGAAGTTTGTATTACTGCTTTGTGGCTTTTAGTGGCAGCTAGTATACAATCCTAATATACGCTATAAATTGGCGTGAATTGTGCAAATATACCTGTTACAGTAGTTATATTATATTTACACATTACACCTATCTTACCTAAATATAGCGATATATATAGTAATTTCTCTTGGCTTAACAAAAATTCGTACGAGAATGTGACAACTCATTAGATAGACATAGCCATGTAGGGTAAAACGACGTGTGTATGTTCATGAAATTAGACTTACAATATATTGTGTATAATGTAATATGCATATGCATATTATGTAAGAACCTATCACTCAATCGGCAGTAGGTGCAGTACCATACCATATGTAGAGTAGGACAGTATTTTAGGTTATTACTAAAGACCGGATTTATATATTTTTACATATCGTAGTTACTGGGTCTATGCAGTCTTATGAGAGTAAAAAATGTTGGCGATTCGTTCAATTCCTAATGCGTAGAAAAAAGTTTTTTTTGCATATTTGAGAATATTTCATAGGTTAGAGAATATTTAACCCATTTAACATATTTTGGAATATTTTATAAATTTTGAGAAAAATTTTGTATTTATTTTGAATTTTAATATTATGGTACCACGAAATCTTTTTTGAACATTTATAATTTTTTTTTTTATCACTTCCAACTTTTATTAAAGTGCAATAGTATTCCATTAGAATACGCAACTTTTAATACCTAATTAATATCTTACTATTAAAATAATGTTGAAAAAAAAAATTTAAAAATGCATATTTAAGCAAATATTGATGTTTATTATTGATTATTTTTGCATATTTTTGCATATTTTGCATATTTTAGCATATTTTTTAAATTTTTAAGAGAATATAATGAGAATATTTGAAGGTTTTTTAGAGAATATTAGGATCATATTTTAGGTATTTTAAGAGAATATAAATCCGGTCTTTAGTTATTACCATGCCGAACACCTATAGATATGTAATAGTACCTACATGTTTATTATAGTATAGAGTGCTTTATTAAGTTGGAAAATAAAATTGATTGGAATGTAATAAACTTCGGAAAATATCGTTTGTGAATTGTATTTATCTGGAACTGTATTGGTTTTGACACATATATTTCGTTAGAAAAATATTTAATCGGAAACATATTTGGAAAGTAAACAATCGAAAGATATTATTTTGGAATCGTATTTTGTCAGAATGAAGCACACTATTATTCATCCAAACAATTACAGCCGGTATCTTAGATTTTCTGTTGCCAATACATATTACGACGCTATTATATATGTAAAATCGGCCATAAAATATATACCTATGCATAGAAATATCGTGCCAGTCGTGTCACTGAACTATTCAGTTTAACGTCACTCGTCGCTGTGCGTGATAATATTATTATTATATAATTGGTTTATGGTGAATGGTGATGTACTGATGTATGTAACTATTTATATCTATATACTTACTATCGCATCACAAGCCAGTACGTGTTTCGTTTACTAATCGAGGCGTTTATTCCTATGTACAGGTGGTTGCTATAATAGTCGAGTTATTAGCCTGGTATATTTATATTATGCATACAATTATGTATTAATACCACAAAACCGCAAACAAAATAATATATACTATAATATAGTATAGGTGCTTAATATATACCTATACAATATTATAGTATATTAATTAAAAGTTACTCCCTAAAAAGTATCTATAAATACAAGTTACAAGTTAGGTACATTGAAATAATGTAAATATCCAGTTACTACGTAAAGAAATATATACATTACCCATTTAATGTTTAAGATAAATAGAGAAGGATCGTACGATAAAAGTTATGATGTACTGATAAGCCACAGGAGATAAATATACCTATATATATATATATGCGTCACTGTATCTATATACTAATATAAAGAGCAGCAGACTTGGCCACAATTTAGAACCTATAACAATTACTTTGATAGGCAGATTTTTTTTGGGGACGTGACTTGGCTCTTTTTTATGGGTATAGGTTTTTATTCGATATCATTCCTTTTTGCTGGTTTCTGCATAGTGGGCGTTGTCTTGAGTTCAATCGTAATAATATATTAATATGCAGTAGCCGACAACCTGATTTTGTTATACGTCACAGTGTCAATTTAATGTCACATCATACAATTAGAAATTAGAATTATAAGAACACTATAAGACTTTAGGTACTTTTGTACCAAATTTCTCGTTTCTACCTATACGGGAAGTAATTATACATTTTTATGATGAGTCAGTTAGTAACAGAACTTTGAAGTTCTCCCCTGTTGAAAAGGCATAATATTAAGAGCTCAATTTTTTACAATGTCCTATACTACTTAAACTTAATTTAATTTTAAAGCTTAAAAATTCCATCTTAAGAGAAAGCCGGGATGATTATTATTATTATAATTATTATAAATTGGCTTGAACCGTTCGTGTAAAAATATACTGGCATCGCTGGAACTTGCAGACCACACAGAAATATTACACGCTCACACAGTGGTAGATATGTGGGGGGGGGCTAACTTTTTTGATTTTAAATTGGATTAGATACTTAAACTAAATCAGCATTATATAATAGGGTATCTAAATAATTTGATTTATTAAATGTTACTAAATAACTATTGTTTAGTTTTATAATATTTTAACATTAATGTTATAATGTATATTAAACTATATTATGTTTGGATTATTGTTTTTTAAAACTGAATTACCAACGTCTAATAACTGATAAGTATATAATAACATTTCCAAGTTATACATTATCTAGATATTAAATAATATTGATTGGCTAGGTTTACGAACAGTTTTAGCATCATTCAGAAGAGTCAAATGAAAATTGAATTTTTTATTTACCCGCACGCTTATAGGAATTTTTTTCTAAACTTTTCTTAACTTAATAATGTTGTATTGACATATTGTTATCCCACTCGACAATCAATCAAGTCCATCGCGTCACTAATGTGATAAATGATAAGCAAAGCTCTTGAAGAAAAAAAGTACTGCTGCGGACTGCGAAGTGTTCCCATTGACGTAGCACTGCATGCTTTTGACAAAGTCTTGCGTAAAGGATACCTAATGAAGGTGCCACATGGCCTGGTGTGCACTTCTTGAATCATACTTGACCGACCGTCAATTCCTAGTCATACACGCATTTGGTTATATAAATTATAATACATAATACATATATTAAATAGGTATGCTAATACTATAACCTTAAATACTTGTACCTAACTTATATTATGTAATATAGTATAGTATGTTAATATAGTCTATACAGATATTAAGATATAATATCATACATGCGACACATCATAATATAACATTTTAAAAAGTAGTAGTAACAAGTTACAACATACACCAATCTATTATTATAATTATAAAGGTTTAATAATAGCTATTGACTAAATAGTATATAATGAATATAAAATGAGTAACCTTGTATTAAAATTAAAACTTCTTGTTTTAGTAGGTAATTGCAACTATAAATATATCATTCAAACATAATATAATCGAATTAATATATAGGTACGGTATAAATTATAAATTACAAATTTAAAGAAATATAATGATGTACCTATAGTCATGTTTCTGGTTTACATAATTAAAATGAGAAACGTTGATAAAAAAATAGTTTGTGCAAAATGACTAAATTATACATCTTACAACATTTGTATATTAATATAATAAGTTAGAATGACATAATGGATATCCTATTTATAGGTATTAATGTATTAGGTATTTGAAAAAAGTTATAATTATAGCAACAATGATTATAATTTGTTGAGAAGTCTACTTTTTATATTAAAATTAGAAACTGTATCAAATACGCATTAATTATAATTTTGATTTTTAACTATGTACCTATCTCGTTTTAATCATAACTCGTTTTTTAAATACTGTTATAATTAACATAATACCTATCAAATATTGTACACGTAATATATTAATTAGTAAATATGCAAGCCTCCAACGTTTTAATTACAAAAAAAAAATAACACATTTATACGATATAATAAAGTACCTGTACCTATATGTATTATATAATATATATCATATATTGGTATATTGATACCTATATTACCTATATTAATATAATTTTCGTGTATTATTATGTAAGAATTATTATTTTTGGTCCACGTTTGATAAAATGTACGTTGTACATATACCTACATATTCGTTGAAGTTAAAAAAGTACCTAACAATTCTATGCAAATGCAATATTATGCTATACATATATTATACAGTTTCCATGGGTTAATAATAATATCTCTTGTCCGGAGATATTGTATATCTTAGGTAAATTCGTGTTCCTCGATATTTCTCACGCTCGTCCCCTTTCTTTACCACATCCTCTCATAAAACCACATGTACTCTTAATTAGATGTAAGCTTTTCTTTCTATAATGTATTATTCTATTATTCCTTATGTATCATTTACTGTATACTAAAAAATAAAAATTGATATTGTGGCATAGTGCATTATTATTAATGTACTTATGTACCTAATATCTGTTAGTATACCTATTTACAATATTAGTGCATCATAATAATATAACCGAAACCAGCTGGGCAGGACTTGAAATCAAAATATATCATTTTGATTTTAATTTCAATGTTATGCCTATTGGTACTTTGTACTTATCGATATTTGTTTTTTCTGATTTAAAATAAAAATAATATATTGATTTTATAATTTTATAATTTTTATATTTTTGCACAAAAATGATTTAATTGTATTATGATTTTAATTAGATTTTGAACATGATTTTTCTTTTTTTTTTCAATTTAAAATATCAATTTTACATTTTTGTGATTTTAATTTCTAACTATACGAGAGACCTATCGTCGTTTGCTCTGCAGCTGTGTAACAGGCTCTAGAAAACGAAATATTACTTATTTATTATTACCTATACATATATGAACAACATTATAGGCTTATCTGCAGCCATTGTTGATTTTTACATTTAATTAATTGTTTTTTTTTCCAAGCAATGATGAGTCACTAGTGTATGACTTTTTAATCACGCATACCATGTTTTCAGTCTCTTTTCACATATACTTATTATGGTAAGTAGTAAATAAATATAGTAGCAGTAGATTGTATATTTATTATAAAATTTAAAATTTAATAACAATTTAATCAACTTTTTTTTAAATTTTTAATCGGTTTGGATGCTATATAAAATTATAAAACGATTATGATTTTAGTATAAATTATTGATTTAATTGTTTACGATTTAAATGTGAATTTTGAATTTTATTAAAAAAAATATTTGATTTTGATATCACTTTTGATTTCTTAGAAGAATTGTAAGAATTTTATCGATATTGAAATAGATTTCAAGGCCTGCAGCAACTAGGAAGTTATTTGTCTTATTTATATAATTTATATATAAGTAGTAAGTATACCTAATACCTAACTCATCTCTATACCAAATATGTGCGCGTACCTATTGATCATTAGAAATTTATTCTAACACTTGTATTGTGTATATTATTCTATATATTAGGTATATCTAAAATTATTCCGTAGCAACGATATGGGGTGCGTAGTATGTCATCTCTACAGTTCTATATCCAATAAGCATCCAATTACAATTATATACATATATATATATAAAAGGGATGCAGACATGCAGTAGCTGCAGCAGCGTACGGTACCTATATAAACACATATATGATAATGGTGTGCAGTGGGGATTCGGTCACACATAGTATATACATGTATAATAATAATAATAATATAATAATAATAATAGCAATATATATATATATTATGTATATACGTCATACGTACATAACGCACATATATATATATATATACGAGAGGGGGATACTGCTTTCTACACACACACACACACACACATACCAGGATGGCGGTGTGCCTTTTGATCCTTCGCCGACCGGTCCCTGGAGGGCAATCGCGACCGTATATATACACCGCGGTCCTTCGTTCTGAAATTATATTTATATATACGTTCAAGCTGTACACACATATACACATATACACACGATACGACCCGCGACCCCACGGAAATGGTATAGTAGTAGAACAGAAGCGGAAGAGGCGAGATTCGGCGGGTCTGCCGTCGTCAAATATAAGCGTTTTTATCATTATGTACACACTGTAATATACATGTAGATGCGTAAGAATGTGTGTGTGGGTGTGTGTGTACGAGTGTGGGTAAACGTTATAGAAATACGCGACGAAATCGCATCAATAGTTCAGAGATTGCCTCGACAAAAATGTATTGGAGATTCTGTTAGAATTGAATATGTTTATGATATCTCCTCGTTTATATATTACGTATAACCTGAAATTCCGATCAGCCCGTTTATATATTATAATATGTGGGTGATTGATGTTAATACATATTGGCAAGAAAATATCGATTTGCAACATAACCCGTATTTTATATACATTTATAATAAATATATATATATATTATATATAATATGCTCATACATATATTACAATACAATATACATACCTATATATATATATATACATGTATATAAATGCGTGTTGCGACTATATGAATATTTAAATGCGATATTTTGCGCGGTTGTTTGGCTACGCCCTACTTTCGCACGCAATAAATAACCCCGTTCGGCGCGTTGCGAGTAGGGGTTGGATATTGGAAGCGGAAAAACCAAATTTACATTTATTTTCACTTAAGTAGGTGCGTATTCACTATTCACAATTTACGGGTGATTAAATTGTATAAGAATTGTGCTGCCGCAGCGCTTTTACATGTTATTATATTATTACACACCCTCGGGCCACAATTTAATAATATATTTTTAATTTATTTTTCAACTACCTATCGCGTAATAACCCTGCGACGGTTATTAGATATATTACGTGAACAACAACTCTGCGGTGGTGTTACCTACCACAGTAATCATCGTATTACATATGCATATACCTATATATATATATATATACTATACCACAATATATTATAGACACTGTCTTTACATACATATATAGGTATTAACCTACACGTAATAAACAGCATTAAGACTGCAATATATTATAGTAGGTATGTAGATTGTGTGTACTTTCCGCTGACCTTGTCCGCACGCACGAGATAACCGAACGTATATAATAATTGGTGCACCATGATATTATATAGTACTTATAATATTATGTATACATATTACATATATTATTGAAATTACTACTATACTGTATACACTCTACGGTATACACGGTGTTCGCATAAGAGTACACAAATCATAACATTCAAAAATCATGAAAAAAACTGATATTTGACTATTTTGTCTCGAACACGGTTTGGTGCAGTTTACGACGTTCCGTATACCTACAATGTAATGACGTCATTGAATGTATCTTATTATTAAAATACCGATAATAATACCGACGTACAATCGTTTTTTTTTTTGTATATTTTGATCAGGCTTATCATATTATATTCACATTAAATTGTAATTATATAATATAGTTGCTTATTAAATTTATCATAAAAAAATATTATATAGCGTTTATGATATACGGAGTGATCCATTTGACGTCACACGCTCATTATTTCAGAAAACACTATGACGTCTTGGAACATACTTCTTTTGCATGAATTTGAATCATTAGAAAACCACATTTTGAGAAAAAATTATATTTTTAATCGTTATCATGTTTTCCATTGATTGGAACAACAATATACGTTTTCAATTTCGTAGGCATAATAGCTTCTTCAATCTTCATATTCCGAAACAGAATAATATTCGAAGGGCTTCTATCTATATGATTAAATTTTCGACGAGTAGTTTTATTTTCTGAAATAATGAGTGTCTTACGTAACAATGGATCCGGTGACCGGTGATGTCCGGTATGTGTATTTGACTTTGACGTTTGACCAACACGCAACATGTGTAGGTAGTATGAGTACATACAATCGCACAGCATCAAGTGAAAAATACATTTTATTTATATATTATATGCGTAGGTAGTCGTGACTCGAAACGATGAAAGTATTAATAGGTACTGTTACTTTGTTACTCAGTACTTTTCAGTTGACTGTATAGATTTGTTTAGGCTGTAATAATATATAGATCTGAGACGTATATCTTTGTTAACGCGGAAATTGGCAGTCGAACACTTACTGACATACTGTGTACATATTATGCTATAACACAAATGTTCTTGGCGATAACAATCGAGTTTACAAAATAATTTGGAAAATATACGCGTCAACAAATAGTGAATAAACACAAAGTATTATAATTTATAATGTAGTAAAATCACAGTTTACATCATTACCTATAGGTACCTACGCATCCAATACGAACCGGAACCTTGCCGAAACCCTTTTTTGATTTTCTTAGATACCTAAACCAGTACCGGAACCGATGTTTGTCGGAAGAGAATTTTTCGGTTGTTTCTGTTTTTTTCGGTTCTGGTTTTATTTAATTATTCAATATATTTAGACTGGTGATACATATTAAATAATAGTTGATTCATAAAATTTGGTTGTAAATGTATACGCGTATTTATAATTGTATATTTTTATAATTTAAACAGTTCCAGGAAACAATAAAATATGAGCATTTACCAAAATAAATATAATATATATTGTTATTCGCCCGTTGGTTTGTAAAGCATGTCGTTATGATTATTTCCTTATATTTTCTAATTTATAAATAGTTTTGGACGACAATGTCTGGTAATGTTGATGAATGATGTCTAATAAAATGATTATTAAAACGATCAAAATACACACCCGTATAAATTGTTATCAGATTGTGACAAAGGACTAATAATTAATAAAATGATTAAATGGTATACAAATTATACATATTATTAACATAGAACATAATATCAAATATAATTTCTGAACAGTTTCTTATATAATAATAAAATAGGACTAATGCGTGATAACGAATAATTTTTAGTATCGCAATTAGCAATGTTCGTTTATTCTTATTACAAGCTATCGAATAATAAAGTGCACGATTGAATACCGTTATTTTTATTGAACATTCGAATAACACTATCGAATTATTCGATAGTCGTTATTTGGCAGTGTCCACCACTAAAAATAGCATATCATAGTACCTATCATACAAAAACAAGTAACAACCAATCAATTTTATTAATGTGGTAATGGTGTAATGTTGAGCACGGACTGCTTCTATCTAGTAATTAATTGTTGGTTGTTGACATAAGTCATACAAATTTCATTGTTATAATATGATCAGTCAACCTGTTTTTTAAATCCAGAATTCAATTGTTCATAAGGTTGTTATAATTATTTATTATATTGGATTTTACATGAAAAATAAGTTTATACATTTTGTCTTTTAAACCATCAAAAATACTATTTTTTTAATGTCTAGTCTAGATTAAAATTTAAAAGTTAAATAAATTATATTTCAGTCTCTTATTATACTATATACCTATTATGATCTCATATTAAATAAGACAGAAAATTATCAAATATGAATTCAGATTTTGAAACTTAAAAGAGGAAATAAGAAAAAGTCAATTAATCAAAACAATTTAATAATTTTGTCATTTTAATTTATACTAAAAATCATCAGTTAAGTATTAAATTTAGTACCTATTTACATAAAATATGATTTTTATAGAAAACAAATCTTTATATACCTATTGTACAATTTCTAATATAAATGTCAGTAGTTCAAGCTGAATTTTACAACTCACAAGGCCACCAACTCACAGGCCACAGCTACAGAGTAAGTTAGGCTTGACCACATGCATTTCATACAAAATTCTAGGGAATTAATTAAATAAAACCACTTTTTACAGATACCATTAAGTGTTTGATTCATGATTGTATCAAATTTCACGATGTACTGAGTACTGACTTCCACTTCTTACATGAGTCAACCCTATTTTTTAAAATTTGTTTTGGATGTTTTTAAAACAAAATAGTAAACTCACTAAGTCCTTTA
The DNA here is from genome assembly GCA_008086715.1 of Sitobion miscanthi. Lineage (NCBI taxonomy): Eukaryota > Metazoa > Arthropoda > Insecta > Hemiptera > Aphididae > Sitobion > Sitobion miscanthi. The sequence continues at coordinate 26,754,712 of CM017802.1, forward strand.
AGTTTTAACCCTATAAGGTGACTATAATTTGATTTTATCATTTTGGATAATTATAGGTATATGTATTAATACTTGGTTCTTTTTTACTTTTTGAAAAAAAAAATATACCTCTAAATACCGGTATTTACCGGTACGAGAACCAAAACTTTAATTCTGTAATTTTAAGAACCGGAACCGAAACCGGTACCGAATTTTTATTTTTTTGAAGGACCGAATTGGAACCGAAACCGAAAAAATTCATAAAGGTTCCAAGCCCTGGTTATAACTTAAAAATGGGTCCGTAAAATCGTACCAATATTACCTATTATAATATGTAACCTACCTATATTAATATATTAAATTATATAATAACGCAAATAACGTTATCTGTACACCTATATTATACCATATGTCATAAGCGATAAGCATAACCCAATACGCGCATATATAGATTGTATAATTGTGTATACTGTACAGTACTGTGTACGGAATATGTATAAAATATGTACAACATTTTGCACATTGCCCGAGGGTCACTTACGCTAGGTACATGATACCAATATTAAAGTACCTGTTATAACATATTTATGTATTTGATAAGTAGTAAATTATAAATTATTATATGTGTAATATAGGGCTTTTCGGAGTGGTTAACAGTTGTCCTACTCCAATTTATTAACTAATAGCGTATCATGACTCTTTTAATCTTGTAAACGTATTATAAATCATAAGGAAATTTCCAGGCGTACCCGGTGCAAATATTTAATGCACAATATAATATTTATGTATGTTACAGATTATACGGCCATCTGTATACAGTTTCTTGGTCAATTGATTACAAATCTCAACAGAAACAGTTTGGTCACCGATTGAGCTTTGGCGTAGCTTGCAGGTTTCATGAACTGCCAAACAAATAATGACACATTACATAGGTATGAGTATATGACTAGCTGTATTCATCAGGGGTGGTTCCAGAGACTTGGTTTGGGGGGGGGGGGGACTAATAGTTATAATTTTCACAAAACTTATAATAACAAATACAAAACAACAGTTTTTACAACACAAATTCAAGTCTTTTTTTCTTAATTAGTATTCTCGTAGTCCATACAGATGGCAGATACATGCTACAAGTCATACACCGACGTACCTCTAATAATTACATACTTTTACGCAGTGGCGTGTCGATGGTATTATTTTGGAGCAATTGCTCCTTCAAAATTGTTGGTTGGTGGGATGGTCCCCTGCCACAAAATACCTAGTCGCCTAGGTAAACTAGGTATATCGTAAAAATACCATATCCGATCATACAAATCGTTACAGATATACGCATATTTTGTAAATTTTTAATTCAGACTATTTTGCTGATTTGGAAGTGCCGTTATAAACATCAAAGGGGTGGGTACCTATTGTATACATTTTTGCTCCTCACCAAAAATGAGTTCAACACGCCACTGCTTTTACGTGTCTATAATAGTTGATACTATAATATGTTTTTTTGTTTGTAATTTTTTGTTAGCAATATACAATTTTTTAGAAATACGGGTTTTGGGCCTTGGGGGGGGGGGCTAGGCCCTCCTCTTGAACCGCCCCTGGTATTTATGCATTTTGTTAAAGCGAAAACGACAAAAACATGTTGACGAAATATATATTTGTCTTATTCAAGTCCAGAGTTTTTGTTGAGATTTTCATAAAAGCCATAAATCTATAAAAGCGACACTTTTATTGTACTTCTTGAATTGCAATCACACAATTTTATACAGTTTTATACAGTTTCGTGCATAACAACAATTAAAGTTACATACCTACGCGACACGCGCCTAACTTACATTAATAAAAAATTGGTATTAACGGTATTCGATTAATTAATTAGAACAGCATAGATTAATCATACAACTAACTGTTTAATTAAAGAATATAGCATAACACCTTCCTCGACATTCACCGATAAGAAAAAAATAAATTGTTCCTATCGAACGAACAAAATGACGACATACAGCGAACAATTTAACTCATATTTTTATTGTAAAGATTTTGAATTCGGCTGTGAAACTATGATTTTACTACTCTCGATATTCTTTTTACGTGTGTACCTATATAATAAGCAGCTTGAAGTGGTTTGAACACTATAACATCACATTTTGAACTACTATTGCATAACATTATACTTAAAAGGTCTAAGTGGCGGGGGAGATAAATAAGTTGGTTATAACTTATAACTTATATTACACTTTATGGCGTCGTACATGTACAAACGTACATGTATATAAAGACTGCATACTAGAAAAAAAAGGTGGGTGTCGCTCTTGCTGTAAAGTAAGTTACAAGTGGGTCACTAAGTGGTAATAGATGGTGTTAAATTTGAATTCAATGATATAATATCATTGTATATAAGAATAACGATTCTGAGTGTAATACATTTTTAAGCTTTTTTTACCCAGTAAATAAAATTTTATTGACATTCAAGAAAAAACAAAAAAAATTGGAAACTGAAAATGTCTGTAAACAGTTCAAAACAAATCCAAATATTTTGAAAGGTTATCGTTTATAGAATATATAAACAACCAGTGATATGTTCATGTATCTACGGTCATTTGTTTTAGTGTTTCACCAAAACCCAAAATCGATTTTGTCGAACCAATTTATCGTAAAAATGTCTATTTTTCCTTATTTGTTTTTGTTTTTCCCGGCACTTTTGAAAACTACTGGGAATTTTAAATTTTAACCTCCCAATGCAATAACTAGATTCACTTTCCCATCGAACAAAATGCTGAAGTTGAAAATTGAACCATTATTTTGACTACTTATCGTGTACATATAGACACAAAAAATAAAAAAAATACACATGCATCAATAAAATCAATTATAAATCAATTGTAAAATCAATACATTCATCGATCCGCTCAGAATCTAAAATGGAATGGACATACACCATGTCACCGAAAAAAAATTGCTCAAACTCTCAACAGTCTCAACCAAATTTAACAAAGTTCAAAGAGCCACCTGGTCCTTTCCTGACAACACAACAATATAAAACACGAGACCTAACAACCTCTGAATGACAGAATATATAGAACATCGAATCTCACACACTATTACACTAACACTTAATAGTTGTTGAATAATTAATATCCTTCTATAAGTATCAACAGCGGTGACACCTCTCTTACAACTAAACTCATATTTATACTGAATGCAGAACGCACTCACGTTTTTGGGTGAATTTACATTCACCTTTTTCTTTTAGATAAACCAGTTTAGAAAAACCAAACGACATCTTAAACACCAACTATTCGAATTCATAACGAGAACAAACCAACAATCAAATATCATATTATAAATTATATATATATGCGTATGAACAAGTATAATGTACCCATATAGTACACATTATATCATAATTTATTTTTGTTTTAAATACTATATTAATAATGTCACCTAATCTTAATCCATAATCAATATTACGTCTATAATGGTCTAATAGATGCCATCGGATGGCTTCTAATAATAAAAATTATTTATTTATATAATATAATAGGTATATACAGTTATATTATACACTTAGTATATAAGTATAGGTTATAATATAATAGGTACCTACTACAGGGCCGTCCTTCGGATTTGCGAGGCCCAGGGTGAAACGGCGCTAACCTACATATGTATACTAAGTATAGCAAGTATCTATATACGATAACTTATATAATAATAATTAATATGTATTATGTATATACAGGGTGGTGATGCGTGTATATGAGTAAATTATGTAGGTACATATCGCAATTTAGGCATTGTTTTTGTTATTGTTCCACTACGATATTATATACTATATTATTGTGTCTTGTGGATATTGGAAAAGTGTGTACACACTAATACACTACCTATTGTATATAATGTATACCTCCACGACGTTAGTCGAATGGAATTCGAATCTCGTACATTCACGAGTGTGTGTGTGTGTGTGTGTGTGTGGCGTGTGCGATTGAAGTATTTATATAATGGTATAATGTCGACCGGAGAACCAAATATTATTATTACACTGCTGTGCGGCTTACATTCCGCGCATTGACGGAACGAATACGCGTGTGTACCTATATAAGTATAAAGTAAGGCTTATAATACTTATTGAAATCGATACATATTATTATTGTCGTATGATATTTTTTTTTCTTTACCTGACCTCCAGTTGGCGTGTGCGCACAAATAATATATATATTTCTACAACCAGATTTTTGTAAAACTGTAAATGAAATGATTTACGAGAGCATTTATGAACAAATCTATATACCTACATATACATATTAATATATTATACAAATTCAACAAGCAAAGAAAAAAGAAAAAATAAGAATTTATTAATTTTTTTTTTCCAATTTAATTGTGAACGAGAAGGTTAAAGTCTATTTTGTAAAAAATACCACACACGTGACGTATCGGCATACAAAAGTGTGTATAGTATACGTACCTATAATATAAAACTACGTGATGTATTCTTATCTCTAAAAAAACCTTGAAAACGTTTTTGTTTTTTATATGTACATAATGTATAAACAAATATTTTTACCATTATCAAATTGATAAATATTCAACTACTGTACAGCAATATTCACGAGATAAAATACGGAATCGAAGTGCTTAAAATAATTTCTTGAATTTTTATTTTATATTAAAATCATAAGTCATAATGTTATAAATGTAGACGTTTAAACTTATAATATAAGTTATATATTTATTTATTTATTTATTTTATATTATAGCATAATATAAATTATTTGCTTGTAAGTTGTAACGTCAAAGATTCATCACGTTTCATAATATAATACATCTTATCATACCTACTCTCTTAATGTTATACAATCTGTCATCATACTCATCTTGTTATGGAGCAATACACACACAAAAAGTAAAAGATTAATTTAACATTAATTTAGTTTAAAATCTATGTGTCGTACAAATCATTCCGCTGTACCTGTGTACAGTAGGTATACCTCACATAGGTTTAATATACGTTTTCGTTTTTAATGTACAATTCAAACGGTTATAAGTTGATGGTATAATTAATAAACTAATAATAAGTTACAACAAACTTAAATAAAAAATAAATGTTTATTACCTATATACAAGGTATTGAAATTTGGTTTTTGTGTAAAATTATGAATTAAATCTATATAATAGATTACTATTTGCATGTAGCAATTATTAAAAAGCAAAGCCGGGTTTCCACTACAATCGTATTGTGTTTTATTCAACATCTCTCCGTATAATATATAATATGTCGGTAACACGTTATCTACAAGTTGAACAAGTAGAAACCTGACTTAACTGTTTTTTTTTTTTACTAATTAACAGTTTTTTCTCCGTCACTAACCCGTCTGTGGATTTAAACCTAAGTTAAAATGTAAATTATAATCATCAATGTTAGATAAAATATATTTTGATATTACAATTTTTTCATATCTCGTGACTCGCGTTACTGATTAATGTAATCCAGGTGAATCAATCAAGCCAGACACAAAGCGCTATTTATAAACATTTAATATTATAGTCATATCTCTCCTTTCATTAAATTTAAATATGTACAGAATAATTATCAATTGTCATTAAAACGAACTATATATAGATGGGGACTATCTATATATGATTATATATGAGCAGTATATTATATTGTTGTGCGACATGCGTGTCGTATATTGTGCTTAATATAACAAATAAATGAAACGAAATGCTGCGATGAAGATTGACGATGATGTGTACATAATAGAGGTTTGTTCCGGTGAAGCGACATTGGCACACCTATAGGGACACAAAAGAGATGGAAAAAAATTATATACGCGTCGTGTGACATATGTCACGTGCTATATATTGGTGTGATGCTGCGACGGGCACATCTCTTGAATAGTTTTTTTTTTTATACATAAAAACCGATTTGCCGAAAACCGAATACACTGCATTTATTGTGCGAGTAAAATTACTGCGGAAATCATGAATTCATCGAAATAATTGTAATGGAACAATCAGAAAATGAACAGATAGTTATAATAGATTCAATATAGCTTGAGAGGACGTCGCACCCGCATGTGTTGTCTCCGTCTTATACACACGGACTACATAGCAAATTTTCGTTCGCCTGCAGTTTCAATAGTTTGCTGTTAACTTTGATATTAGAGTAAATCGATCTATTATTAACATTTTAGGTAACAACTATATGTCTGCGTTCACTCATCCTCCCTCTCGGTTTTTTCACGATATTTTAATTTTTAAGTGAATTATGAGCATTTCCAAATGTTAATGTCTACATACTCATAATACTCACTTAAAAATCAAAACATCGTACAACACCAACGAGAAAACGCAGATAATGTTGTTTCTTAAAAGTTTTATAATAGTCAATTCGTTTTTATATCAAAACCGGCGCATTCGAGTTGGGTCCCAAGTACTAGGTGCTATATAATCTCAGCTGGTACTACACTAGTTGGATCCGGGATTATTTTAAGTAATACACAAGTTAGGTCCTGGAATTTTTCAGGTACTACACTAGAGTTGGGTGGTCGGATCCCTATTATTTTTTGGCGAGTACTACACTATGCCAACATTTTAACAGAATCAGAAGTCTAAATTATTTCACTCAACTCGGAGTTGGGACCCAACTCGGATGCAGCCATCCAAACAGCCCCCTATATTGAAAATAGCGAACGAAAATGTGCTATGTCGTTCGTGTGTAGGACGGAGACAAGACATATACGGGCGCGACGTCCTCTTAATAGCTTGTCGCACGCTGTGTCACTGCAAAAAACCTTCATGCTGAAGTTTTTGTCCTGAAATTCGTGATCTACCATAGAGCAAAATACGCTTTCTACTTTAGTTACCATCCAGCAAACTACAAAGGATGTCCTGTATTAAAAAATAGTTAACTTCAGAAAACAAATTTTAATTTTAGAAACAAACCTACAGAGATAATCTCAGAATCCATTTTAAATATCCCACCAAAAATACCTCTTATTCACGAATAATACACAAATAAAAAATCAATCTATAAACCAACTACTCTACCAAGATTATTCAACCAGTGCCATACCAAAACATTTTCAATCCGCTAATCACCCTCTCAACTCATCACATCATGCAGTAAATAAAATTGATTTAAAAATGACATCTTATCTAAATCTTGCTACATCTTTATAAATTCTACAACTTATTCTTCGTGGAATGATAAAAAAAAATATATAAAATTAATAATATTATGTACCGTAAGCGAATTGTGAATTGCCATGTTATTCAAGGATCTGGCGGATTTTGGAATAGTCGTTTTGGAGCGGTTTTTTTTAGCGTGGCTCTTTTTACGGGAAAAACTTTTCGGCGTGAAGTATATATTTTTGCGTACAAACAAACTTATTACACTTACAAAATCGGAAATACGGTATAATATAGTATCATTTATCGCACAATATAAAATATTGCATTTAGTGCTGATAAATTAATAACAATGTATTCGTGTTGTGTATAATATTTTTATACACACTCCGCGATTTGCAAATTATTATGTTACAATACAGACACCTGAATAGTAAATATTAAAACAAATTGTAGGAACCTAGGTACGCTACCTACTCGATATTTTCTACTTCAGGGAAAATGTACGAATTCATAATTCATAAATATGTTTTTGGGTTTTAACGTAATTTGAAAAATATCGAAAAATATACGAGAAATCGGTCGGAAACAAAATCTTATATCCAGCTCATTAAAATATTATTTATGTTAAAAATTAATTTTAATAATGACAACAGCAATCTGAGTATTCTTAGTTATAATAATAATAATAATTTATATTGGACCATATTGTAATACATTTATCATCGTGACATCGTGCGATGTTTGTACGCCGACCGCGATCTCGCTGCAGGCTGCGTCATCGTTGTCGAAACAGCACACATGAAAACGGTAATTACACGCCAACGCTGTCTGTCGCCGTCGTATTAATAAATAATAACGATATATCGATGCAGGCAACAGGTATAAAATCGTTAACCGTGGTACAATAACGAATCGATATGTAAATGTACGACGTCACACCGGGAAACGCGGAATTGGTTCCGGATGAAAAAATTATTTATAACCCCATACAACTGTTGGAATTGGTTCCCATAGATAGAATTGGTGTAATATTATAAAAATCTGACGATTGCGTGACTTTCCACTAAAATGTGAGAAGAATTTTCACCTATTGGTACTTTAGTGCGACTATATTAGAATCGTTTGACGGTAAACTTAATTCATAAATTTGGTAGCCTCTACCCGTCCAAATCAGTGGCGGATTAACCACTAGGCTCGTACAGAGGTTCATTTTTTGTGATATATTATTTTTATTCTCAAAAAAAAAAAATCCCCAAAGCTATATACCTAACTTTACTGTTGAATAAAATCCAAAATCCTCAAAGCAAATACTTATATATAATTGTACAATTGTACATCATAAAATAATAAATATACCTACTCATAACTCGCTTTAAAATTAAAATAGAATATAAAACCATATGATATTGCCTAGATAATAATCTTAACTTTAAATTTTTATAATTCACTTCAGTGGCGTATATAGAAATAATTGTTGGGGTGGGCTATAATACTATATAATATGATTGATTTTTAAATTATACTCTAATTTTACAGTAAAATCTAAACAAATTTTCAGTTACTTATATAATAGTCGTCGAAATTATGGCGTAATTAGGAATTTGTCCTGGGTGTTAGGGAGATATAATTTTTTATACACTAAATATTAAATTTTCAAGTACATTGGTGAGTATATTATAATATAATATATAATATTATGAAGTCTCTGGGGGATCTATCCCCCTCATCCCCCCCTTAATTACGCCCCTGTATCTCCCACTAAATATAAATAATTGCGGTATTACCTATTACTTTTTTTCGTCCAGATAATGTTATTATAGTTATTACTTTTATTATAAAATTGATAGTTGTAGTATATAATTACATATTAATACTTAAAAAATCATTTAAGATTTTATGATTCATAAACAGGAATACGATTAATTTTAAAAATATTAAAAATTAACTCATTTATAATATAATATTATTTAATTTCAGTATAATATTTGTCAAATTGAGATTCAACTTACTGTACTTTTAATTTTTTTAATTTTCCGCGCTAAAAAGAATAAAAATGTATTTACGAGCCAATTTACTGGAAGAAAAACTCAACGCTTTCTCCATACTGAGTATTGAGAACCACATCACAAACGAACTAGACTTTGACCACTTGATTAAAGATTTTTCCCAATTAAAAGCTCGAAAAGAACTGCATTAAATCATTCGTACTATATTATTTATTTATAAATTGTAACTTGTAAGATTATTGGTAATACAATATTTAAATTAAAGTGTCAATTAATAATTATTCAACCATAATACCTTTGAACCATTTCTCACTCCCGGGACGGCTATAACCAATTACCCATCACTCTTCGATGTTAGCCCGTTAAAATTACGATCTTTGGATAGTATTAGAAAAAGGGGGGTGGTAAACACTGAGCGTGCCTCAGGGCGCCGAGAAGGTTAATCCACCACTGGTCCAAATGTACATATTTTTATTTATTAAAAAAAAAAGATCCAATGTAAAACATATCTGAGGCAAAGAACCATGGTAGGTAATCAATGTCAAGAATACCCATATATAGTTAAATAACAGCTGAATAGGAAAAGTTAATTGGCGAACAAAATAAAAGGAAAAATTCAATGACTATACCAAATGTCAAGTTTTCAATTCCTACCTACACCATATTAATTTCTTCTATTATTATTAGGTATTTCTTTTTATTTATTTATTACTATTTAAATAACTCCGAAGTCAGTACCTATAAGTATAGGGTATTGGGTATTAACTATTAGACTATTATTTTTTATTTTTGTAATTATTTTAATATTATTTATGTATTGACAAATAAGTATAATATACTTCGTATTATGTAACTTTTTTTAAAATAAATTGACTATGTGCCAACACGAGCGTATTTACCATATTCTATTATATAGACACCAGCGGCGTAGACATGATTTCTGAAGGGGAAGGGGGAATCAAAAAAAGAAAACGACATAGCTAAATGAGAGGGGAAAATTGGAAATCTCCCCCATCCTTTCAAAATTTTTACTTAGGTAGTAAAATATTTAACAATAAGGAACAATGAATATAATTTAAATTGATTCAAAGTTCACATCAAACACAATATTATGGAAGATTATCCACTCCGAAGCCAATGGGAGGGGATTTGACTCCTTCGTATACGCCACTGATAGACACCCCTAACTTCTAAGTCTGTATAAAATGAGAAGGATCAAGGAAACTGTTGTCGGTTGTATACTATACAATAATTCTTCAACTAGAGTTAAAAAGTTGATTTTTGCAATAATGTTATATTATTTAAATCGGAACCAAATCGTATTTTACCTATAAATTATCAAGGAACCAATTATTAGCCATTAGGTAATGGAAATCAACTCGTAGGTGTCCGTTATTCACTTATATCTATTCCATATTATATGACCATATGGTTTTAACTTTTAACTGAAGTAGGTGGGTACTAGGTATCTACATACTTGTTATACTTGCATATTTACAAACATCATGGGGAGACTGGACAGCACACATAGGTCCATCATCTAGTTATTTTTCAACGCACTTTTCACGGTGTAAAATATGATTTGTCGAACATACATCAGTTGTTTGTTGTCCTATATCATAGGTATTATAGTCTATGAGTATACCTATTACACGCTACGTATAACACAGGCTATATGTTTAAGCGATAAAGGTACCTACTTATATCACCGGCATAGATAAACATATATAATACCATATAGATTAAATAACACTATACATAGGCCACACCAATGCAATAATTTATCGCTCATTATTCTAATTTGGATTTGACTCACTAGTGGCGCATGGTGGCAGGATACGAATAGATACTTATTTCCCACCTCCTCCAGTGGCCCAGTCACAATGCGTCACTATATAGTGAGTCAAACTCAAATTGAAATAATGAACGATTAATGATTGCATTGGCGTTGCCTATCAATAGTGTTATTTAATCTATGATTATATATTATATTATACTGTATGTCTGTATAGAAGTAGTTGCTTAACCAGTAGTTATAACTTAAGTCCGGATTAAGGTGCGGGACAAGAGGGGTGGCAGTAGTCAACACTCAATTCCCACCAAAATTTACCCAAAATATAATATATATACAACATGTGTGCCTAATCTGCACCGACATTTTTGAAATGCATTTGTAATTTGCACATCTAGTGTAGTAAAAAATATGTATTGTAATTTGCAGAAAAATTTAAATCGATTACCATTTCAATCGTGCACGTTTCTATAGTGGAATATAAAATATTGAGGTATGAGAATAGCTAATAAAATAATAACACAGGTCACCAGATCTCCATTTTAGTTTCTGAGTGGTTATTCTACGATAACATCTTTACACATTTGCGGTACGCCATTTTGACTTTAAACTTTAAAGCCACCGAAAATGGTGATCTTTTCGACTACCTAGTACCTACGATGGTGTAAATAACAAATACGATTTTAGGCTGCCTGCAATGGTGCACATTTTTACAAATTTGACGGGAAAGCCATGGTTCCCGGGCCACAGCCCACAAGATTCCAAGGGCATCAGTATCTATGTATTTATAGTTGCATAATCTTTACTATATCTTAATAAATGATATAATATCATAATATAATAATTAAAAGAATATTGTAATATACCTACCGACTGACATTAAGAGTGAAGCGTGTAAATTTGTTTCTGATCTTTTTTTTAGCCCATAAATAGTTAATAATTAATATACTCAGTTTTAATTTACTGAATCTGTGGAAAATTTCGAATGAAAATATTTAAATGGATGTTTCCCAATTTGTACTCTGTTCTAAATACAAATTGTTCAGCCGAAAGTGCGTTTACAAAACTTGGTAGAATAAAAAAAAATATTGAACACCTTGCACACAAGAAAACGCAACTGCATTTATAATTTATTAACGATCATGGTATTAGCATCTGAAACTGAATATATAAGGCGTCAGAAAATAATTAACAAATACAATGGTTAAATGATAATAGAATATGCAAAATTAAAATCAAGGAAAAGTTTTAATGTAGTTTTTATCATAATAATTGTTTTAACTCTATAATATATTTTTAATATAAAATTGTTTTTATTCTTTTTGTGGGCCTCAAAATGTCTTAATCCGGGCTTTGGTGCAATGAACGTAGTCCAGCTGTAGGGCACTCCATGACGAGTATGTTTGTACTAATGTGAAAAGTGTATACGAATATAGACAATTAGCTGGTATATTCGGTGTCATTATATACGCCTATATACATTATATATTATCATATATAATATATATAACGTATATATAGGCACTTGGCGTGATGCGAGACTTTGTTCGATTAATCTAATAAGTAAGTATATTATAAATGGTTTAACGATTACGCGTCGTGTTGGTTATAGAGTATTAAGTAGGTACTTACACCTAAGCTACTACATAGGTAATATAAGATTATCCTGTGACCTGCAGTTAATAAAACTTTTTTTTCATTTGCACGTTTCATTTGTTTCAACAGTCAACAGGTACCCATCAATGACCGAGTTTACAACATTTGACATGGGTATTATCTGTGAAGATATTACCCATATGGCTATAACATATGTAGGCGCTGATTATTGTTGCATTGAACTAGTACGTCTCATTCGAATTAATAACGAGAAAAAAAAACAAAAATAGATGGTCCAAAATAAAAAATGCTGCTAATTTATTGAAGTATATCGAAAAACCAAGTATGTATTCATATATATTATTGTAGAAGTAAAAAAGAGTTATTAATTGATTCATTGCCGGTAATTGATAATTAGATAAAAAATGATTCGGTCGATCAAAAACCTGTAACCTAATGGGTACCAGGTTCCTTATAAGTTTTTAATATTTTAGCCATTTAAAAATATTAACGACACAGGATCAATTATGTTTGTAAGCATTTTAAGTTCAAATTTTGACAAAATTATAGTTAATTTGTATAGCAAAGTCTTGAATATATAAAATGTATAAAATAAGGTTCCTCTTATAAGTACCCAGTTCATACTGTTACCAAAAAATCACTGATCCTTGTAGGAAAATAGGCAAAAATGAAATCATCCTACCTACATTAGATATAGGTAGGCAATGAAAGCAATATTTAGATAAAATAAAATATCGTTTAGGCGGACACTCTCTGTCTTCACTCAGATTTGTTTTTAGTATATAATGATAAATAGGTATCATTGAATTCAAATTGATTACATCCATTATACATGGAGATTCGACACATCTAATGTACAGCAGAGTGGTTCCGATCGTAGCATCGCACTGACTCGTTTTTTAACCATCTAGGCTTAGCTAATCCGTTAAAACTATGAATTTACGTCCTAGTTTACTATACAGTTGAAAATTGATAAATATTTAAAAAAAATAATAATATGGGAAACGGGGGAAAATTAATTCGAAGGTACCTATACTTTGTATCTTTGTTTTATGTCCAAATTACAAAATATAAATTTATGAATTTATTACACGTGTGAACTTCGAAAAATGTATAAGAACCTTAAAATATTCAAATACATAGTATATGAATAGGCACCTGCTATAACATGGCTGAAACCTGTATAATATACAAACATGCGTGCGTTGGAACCTTATTGACGTTATTGTATAGTTGTATCAATACAAATTTCGAGATAATCGTAATCAACATAATATTAACATTATCGACACTGACCTTCTGGCTTATACTGAATTTAAAAATCCGGATGTCAAACGAACAGAATATATAGCATATTGTGTAAACGATAATGCAACACTACACCATACATATATTACAACGACTACAGCAAACATATTATATCATCTCATTATTTTTTTTTTAATTCCTAGTATACAAATTGTTTGTTTACAACGACGATAATCAGTACGTATAATCTATCGGAAATTAAACTTTAACCCTTCTCGAAAATTGTTGTCAGTTGGAAAACTACCGCCGCAAATTAGATGACAACAAACAGGGTTGTAATACTCGTAAAACACAATATCGATCTTAGTATCCCTAAAACTGTGGGGTGAACTACAAGGTTTATAAACCAATTACTGCGTGTCGTTGGGTGTTGTTCGAGTGAGATTCAATTAGAATGCAATTTCAATGACGGAGGCACAGCGATGTATATATTCTATAGTAGGTATTTATATGTATATATGTAAAGTGTATACGAATTACGAAAGCTCACGTATCAATGTCATGAGACACGAACAAAAATTATACATAATATTACATACCCATGTAGGCTATAATCTATATTGGCATATATAGGTAATACATCATCAGTCACCAATTCACCATATCTATTATTAATTAGTTCCACGACAACCAAATGTCCAGATATATATTAGGTACGATTAATGTACGATGATTTGATTTTACCAAATAACTCAAAACTGTGTTGTTTTTTTCTATTGATTTTGTTGACAAAGCGCAACTTATACCTCCTATCACATTTCAAAATTATTGAGTTATATGTTTTTATAGCAAAATATAAAACTATCGTATTATGATAGGACACAAATATAGTTAGTTTTACATTATAATATTGTTTACTCCAGGACCTTATAAGTCCAGAATATAGTGCATCTTTCGAGTCTATAATGATCTATCTGACATAACACATCATAGGCACATTATACATAGAATTAAATATTATATACAAAATGTAATGTAATTTATACCTGTGGAGTTATATACAAATAAGTAAATTGAATGAATTTGTTTCACGACATCCACGATTGTATGTTTGGAATTTATTGCCCGAATATCAGCAATTTACACATCTAGATATTTAAATCTTGAAAACTCTTTGACGTTTGGAGCAAAACTATTTTTTCATTTTTGACAAGTTCGTTTCTAGTAAATCAATAAAATATATAAATTGTTCTTAAATTTTTTTTTTAATAAAAAGTTGAAAAGTGGGTACTGCTCTACTATAGGTAAGGTAGTTGTCAAGTATGTAATTGTAATGGATAACATATTTTAATTTAATGATAAACCATTGCATACGAAAAACCATTCTGAGTGAAGACGTTATGCCATTCTAGCATACAGATAATAAGCTAATTTAATTGCAGGTAATCAAAATTAAAAATTATTAAAAACGAAAATACCTCATGACTAAAAATAGCGTAACTTACCGGCGAACTATTTTTTTTTGTTGTTAAAAGTATAGAACAACTTGTGGATAATCATCTAATAACATTTCTAATTTTAGATATCTTTCTTTTTTTTTCCGCGTGGTTCTCCGCCTTTCAGACTATACCGTCCAGCATATTTGCCTCCAGCTTTCCCTTGCTAACGATATAATTCCTTCCATTCCTCTCCTGGCTTAATTTTTTCCACCCCTTCTTTTACCCAGCCTTCCCATCTCAATCTTGGTCTTTTTTCTTGTGAGGCATTTTCTAGTATAGTTAATCTCTTCCTTATGCCATGCGTGTCCCGCCCAGATGAAACGTCTCTTGGTAATGTCTTCCACAATACTTGGACTTTTTGATACGAATCTTTTAGTTCCCTATTTTTGCGGATTCTTCATTATCCAGTGTTTACAACTACACATGGACCATATATTTTCCTAAGTACCTATTTTTCTTTCAAAAATAATCTGTGAAGTCTGTCTTCCGTAACGTCCATATTTCCGACCCGTAATAGCTACTACCGGTTTTATTAGCGACCGATGTATTATTTGAATCTTCGTTGAATCGATTTTGGTTATTGGGGTAACTCAAATGACTGTAAATGTTGACTGAATGTTTATATTATAGCATTTTCTATACATCATAACATTTTCAAAATATTTTGACTTATTTTGAGTTGTTTGAGGACATTTTTAGTTTCCAATTTTATTAGCTTTTTATTTTATAAATATCAATAAAATTTTTTGGGTAAAAAAGCTTCAAATTTAATAGAAGGCTCTTATATATTGTTTCCAAGACGGATGAAAAATATTAAAAATCCAGTTACAGTTTTTTTTTATAAGCATTTAAAGTTCAAACATTGACAAAATACGTAAAATCCACGAAAATGTAAAAATTATTCTGAGTTTAGATATTTATAAAAAATTTTCTATTTAAATCTAAGGTTTGAATATGTAATACAAGATTCCTCATAAGTTTGTCTACAAGCAAATCAAATACAATTTTTATGAGCTTTTGAAGTTCATATTTTTACAAGATTTGATATTCACTCGATTTCTTTTGTATAGCGATTTTGTTATTTTGTTGTAATTCAAAAAACAAATAACTGTAGATACATGAAAATTTCACGGAATGTTTATATTTTCATTTTATATACAGCGTAAAATTTTAAAAATATTTTGACTATTTTTTGATCTGTTTACAGAAATTGTCGTTTTCAATTTTTTTAGTTTTTTTTTCTATAACTGTTAATAAAATTGTATTTGTCGGATAAAAATACGTGAAAATTTAATACAAGGCTCCTGATATATTGTTACAATAGCAGTTGAAAAATATTAAAAATACCTAGGAAAAATTTTTTTTTATAAGCAATTAAAGTTCGAATTTTGACAACATTATTAAATTTAAAATTTAATTATTATTTTGTTGTTAAAAATTTACAAAATGTTCAACTTTTATAGCTAAGGATTGGAAATTTAAAAAAAGGCTCCACGTAAATAGGTTATATATAAATTACTTTATTCACAATAATATCATCAAATATACTTGGTAATATTATAAGCTGACTGAGCGTCTTCGCTCAGAATCGTTTTTCTTATACAATAATATTATACATTGAATTCAAATTTAACACCATAGTCATTACAGATAAAAACATGTACTTTTGCAATTTATAAATGTATTAAAGGATTTATTTTGTTATTAGTATTTACTATGTTTTAATCAAATATTTAAGATATAATATTATAATGATATATTATTTGAATATTATACAGTCAAGTGCAGTTAATTTTTAGTTAGACATTTTTCATTACATAAGTTGCAATCACCAAATAAAAATGACAAGTGGGTAAGACACTTTTGTTGGATACATATAGACTCTCAAAATGCCAAATTTCAAGGGGGCTAAAATTGCAGTATACATCAATGTGAGCAAAGGGCTTGGTTCCCCCCACCCAACCAAAATAACTTAATATATATTTTTTTTTTGGGGGGAGGCTAATGGTGTATTTGGTGGCTAAGCCCCCCTCTATTTCTGCTAATGCTACATTAAAAACTATAAAAGGGCCTAGAAAATATTTTTGAACCGGGGCCTCAAAATTGTAATTGCGGAACGCTGTAGATGTGCGTATTACATTGCCGCCCTCAAAAACTCTTTGGGAAACGAGTAATTGAGACCGTAATAAGTCTCGTGGCTCACAAATATACATGTATTATAATTGCATTGACTTGTGTTGTAATAGTATCGAAGGAACTGCAGCATTGCAACGTTTCCGGCGACGCGACTTGGGTCTTAATCGTGAATAATGCGGCACTGCTATACATGAATGCACAATACGTATTACATTAGGTACATGCATTATATTATATGCCCAACGTCCGAAAATAGTTGGACCCAAAAAAGTGTAGTGTCCATTTTACCCGCGGGCAATGTAAGCATCACCGTAGATTAAAATATATACTAGTATGTTAATTAATCCATGGCCTTATACCCGCATATCCATATATGAGCAGTGTAATATGCTGTTGATGATGGTGCACTCAGAGGGCGATTTGGGGTCGGAGATTTTTTTCTTTTACATTAGATTATAATATTATTATTTACAGTAGTACCGATTATTGCAGCATATCATCACAAATATTCTACAGTTACGATGTTTTAGATTCTGAGTGGAACGATGAATGTATTGATTTTACAATGATGTGTGTTTTTATATTTTTTTTTGTGTCTGTGTACACGATAAGTAGTCGAAATAATGTTTCGATTTTCAACTTCAGTATCTTTTTCGATTGGAAAGTGAATATTGTTGGTGCATTGGGGAGGTCAAAATTTAAAATTCACAGTAATTTTCAAAAGCGCAAAAGAAAAACAAAAGAAAAATTAAGGAAAAACGGGACTTTTTACGCAAAATCAATTTTTCACAAAATTGAATTTGGTTTTTGTTGTAACTTTAAAACAAATGACCATAGATACATGAAATTTTCACTGGTTGTTTATATTTTCATTTTCTATACACGATAAAATTTTGAAAATAATTTGACTCTTTTTGAGCTGTTTACGGACATTGCCAGTTTTCAATTTTTTTAGTTTTTTTTTCTATAAATATCAATAAAATTTTATCTGTTGGGTAAAAAAGCTTGAAAATTTAATAGAAGGCTCCTAGGTTATTGTTTCAAAGGCAGATGAAAAAAATTAAGAATCCTCAGTCACAGTTTTTATTTATAAGCATTTAAAGTTAAAATCTTGACAAAATACAGAAAAATCACGAAAATTAGCAAACTATTTTGAGTTGAGAATTCATAGTAATTTTTCTTTTTAAATCTAAGATTTGAAAATGCAATACAAAATTACCCATAAGTTTGTCTACCTATATCAAAAAAAAAAAATGTCTACAAGCATATCAAATTAAATTTTTATGAGCGTTTGAAATTCATATTTTTACAACATTTGATATTCACTCGATTTCTCATGTAACGGTTTTCTTATTTTATTGTAATTAAAAAACGAATGACTATAGATAATTTAAAATTTCACTGAATGTTTATATTAGCATTTTCTATACACGATAAAATTTTGAAAATAATTTGACTATTTTTGAGCTGTTTACGGACATTGTCAGTTTTCAATTTTTTTAGTTTTTTTTTTTCTATAAATATCAATAAAATTTTATTTGTTGGAAAAAAAGCGTGAAAATTTAATACAAGGCTCCTGATATATTTTTACAATAGCAGTTGAAAAATATTAAAAATACAAAGGCAAAATTTTTTTTTATAAGCATTTAAAGTTAAAATTTCGACAAAATTTATAAAATTTATAATTTAATAATTATTTTATAGTTAAAAATTTATAAAATGTTCAACTTTTATAGCTAAGGATTGAAAATTTAAAACAAGGCTCCCCGTAAATAGGTTATATATAAATTACTTATTCACAATAATATCATCAAATATACTTAGTAACATCATAGTCTGACTGACCGTTTTCGCTCAGAATCGTTTTTCTTATACAATGATATTATATCATTGAATTCAAATTTAACACCATCCATTGCAGTGACCCACTTGTAACCATGAGCGTGCGCACAGGGGGTGCCGGGGGTGCCCGGGCACCCCCGGATCTTTCACCAAAAACGACAAGGGCCCTTATTGTTAATTAAATGTACATTTTAAATCTTGAAAAATCCAATTATTATAAAACAGTAGTGGTTTTATTTCTTCGAAAAGATAAGAAGTTCTATACTTTTATCGAACAGAATCGTGCGTTTTATAATAATATATATAATAATATATATATATATATATAATAATATATATAATAATATATATATATATAATAATGTTATTATTATTGTTAGTTAAGTGATCTACTGATAACGGGGTACATAGATATGTGGCGTGGTAAACAAGCCGACCCCGCCAATGTGTCACTGTGATAGTAAACGTTTTCCGAATACGGGTAAAAATGGATCTAACATCATGTTGGTTTACAGGCTGTTATGATATTTGAACGTCAATACACGATAGTCTATTTTTAACATCCAATGACAAAATTACATACAACGGTTTGCATTTTATGCTTGTGGGCAGTCGGCACTGTCGGCAGTACCTATTCATTGTTCACAGCATATTCTCAATAATCAATTCTTACTATACATTTTCAGTGCCGATAGTTTAACGTTTGGTTGTGTTGTCGAGTCTTGAGTAATGAGTGTCGTGTTTGTATTGTTTGTGTTACCTAAATTAGGCGCTTAGTTTTAACTTGAATGAAGCTTTACTTATAAATTATAATTTAAAATGAGTTATAAAACAATAAAAAACGGATACCGAAAGCGCAAAGCCAACGAAAAATTAACGTTAATGAAAGTTGCCAATGATTCAAAACAAAAAAAACTTAGTTTTTTCATCAAAAAAGAGCCAGATGAGTCGTTCATTGAAAATATCATCAATACTGCACTACTTGAATTTGAGGATAATGATATGTTTATATATTCATCTGAAAAGTCTGCAGGTACCTATATTTTTCATATATTATTTTATAGTTTAGTTTTATATTTTTATTGCATTTAATATCTTTAAATCATTTGTCTGTATCTATAATTATTTTCAAAATTATTGTGGGCCCTAATGTTTGGTGTGCACCCCCGGAACCAAAAGTCTGCGCACGCCTATGCTTGTAACCTACTGTACAGCAAAGCGACATCCACTTACCCACCTTTTTTTATTTCCAATTTGATTATTATATTAGATACAATTAAATATAGGTAGTCGTGCAGCATGATAAGGTTCGTGGCAATCGCCGGTCGATTTAGTTAAATATTATTTTTAGTTTTATTTGTACGGGCGGTTGTACAGGTCATCGCCATTAATACATTAATCGATTTTTTTTTTAAACAAAAGTATAATATTTACAATCTGTAATTTGTGTAGGTACAATAAGTAAATGTTGAAATTAAAACTAAAAGATTTAACGAAATGCGTTGAAACCCTCTTGAAAAAAAAATGCTGCGATGTCATGAAAGTCAAATTAGTAGTGATTGTGTATCTGTGTGTAAGTCGTATGGGCGAAGGAAGGGGGGGTGTAGAAAACCATTATATGCAACCCTGAACAATAATCCTGAGTATACTTTTTTATACACCTAACCTATAATATAATATACAGCCATATAATAGCGCAGTGTCGGCGCTAGGGGAGGACAAATGTGACATATGTCAAGGGCCCCGCGATTTTGAATTATCGTCTTAAAACCGCGAAACACATTGACATTTTATATTAAGAAATTATAAATCTATACATTTATTGTTATATTAATATTACTCCTATCATTAGTTATTTGAAAAATGATATCTAAATTTAGCCAAAGTACAAAGTAAATCGTTATCGATATCAACACATACATATTATTTTATTATTTATAAATAATTTTTTGTTAACACATTATAATTTAAAAAGAGGATAAGAATAACCTGAAATTATTGTTTTTAAAGTTTAAAATTCAAATAAAAATCGCATTCGTTTTAAAAACCCTGATTTAAATAAAAGCTAGAGTTTTGCTCTCCTCTGGGGGGTACCTATTACCCACGTCCAGGGCCCCGGAATACCTATAGCGCCGGTACCTGTATACACAGTGTCTACTGTTTTTACGCGTTGGATTTTAGGTGAATATAAAATTTCTAACGACACTCAAATCGGGATTTACCTACACATATTATTATATTATACAATATCACTCTGCAGCTATTACAAGCGGTTCGCCGCCGTGGAAATATTATAAATGTCCCGCAGTGTAGGTATATATAGAATGTATCGTATCATATCGTGTATATAATATTTCCTATACATCGACATATCATATAGGGTGGAAGGATATTATTCTGGACGTTTGTATAGCATTGTAAAAAAAAAATTCGTGACGCCATGACAATATTATTATTATCGTACGTTCGTGTGTGCGCGCGCGTGTGTGTGCACTAGGTGAAGTATAATATTGTGCACTGCACTCGTGGTACACCGACCTCGTCGACGTCGCACTACACATCCGTTTGTGTCGTATTTTCGTCCGCGTGCGTTCCAAGTTCATATAATATTCCGTCCTTCGTACGAACAGCGTGCACAGACACGCGTAGGTGCCTATATTATATTATAGACTATACGGCATAAAATAACATTGTCTTGTGTACAATATATATTTTTTAAATACGTCCACGTTGTCCGCCGTGTTTTTTAACCGCTCGCTCGTGTTCGGGTACACATGGTGACTGCAGGGGTACGTTATAATTTATAAAATACGCGTTTATATAAATTATTATTACTACACTACACTATACAATATTACAATACGATATTATTTCGTATGCTCGTGTACAATACGGGACGGTGTTACAATAACACTCCTCGAATTTCGATCACGGTATATTACGTACAGACAACTGTAGGTCCCACCGACGAAATGTGTATATTCTTATTTCAATACTATCATTACACGTATACATTGCACGCGAAGCAGAAGGACCCCCCCCCCTTCCCCCTCTCGATTCGATCCGTTCATTTTATAATTTAGTTTACACACGCGCACGCGCGTACACGTACATGAATTATTATAGTACCTAAATATTGCGCGTGTGCGCCGCGCAGCTGACGGTTTCAAAAATTAGATAGTCGCAAAAATTAGGCAACGCGGCACCGCTCCGACGCTTACCCATGTATCGGTATATACCTACGTGTAGAGAAACTTTCCGATTTCATCGCGGTTATCATAATTTCGCAGTACACCTATTGTATATTGTTACGTCGACCTCAGCTGATATTATCACGAGACGCCCGGCGATTAGAGAGTATTTTAATATTCGATCGGTTGAAATGCATACGATATTCCAACGTTTCGTATATGCGCAAATAATTGTACCGATATAACACAGTCCTGTACGCTCCAATGACTGCAACGCACTCGTTTCGATGCTATAATATTATAATATAATATAATATGTACCTATAGTACACCCATATATTATATAATAATCACGCGCGTGCGCATCTAAATGAACCGGGAGAATTTCGTTCAGATTTTGCTCTTTTGCGATATCATAATGCAGCGATCTTCTGCTGTAGTTGCACGCTCCAAACACGCGAGTTTGTCTATTATACAGTGCCTTGTATGCGCCATATGCACGTCTGAATATAATAATAATACAATGCACATTATTGATGCATAAAGAAACGCAGTACCTATCTAAGTGCACTTGTCTTACTGAATTTCTATATAATAATATGTAATTACACGTGTGTTCGACATCAACGTAGCTATTGTTTTTATACACGTGCAGCGTGCATTGCATATATACATATATATATAAACCAATTATTTATTATTTTATAAAATACCTATTGCACTTTTAATCTAGTCGACGGTGAAGCACGATGACGTGTAATGTCCGTCTGTATGATATGTACATAAACGTGCATATACGTATTTTGTTTTCGAAAATGAAGACGTAAAGACACTCGATTATGTAACGCGAGTGTGCGCATAACTATTATAATACACTTAACGAGTAGGTGCTGCTGTCGTATGCACACGTGTGGGTCTACACGATATTAATTTGACCAATTAAATGGCAGACGGAATTATGAAAAACAATAGCGCGTTTACCTACGAGAATATCAATTATTAAACACGCGCGAGTCTGCCGTATAGGATATACCTACCTGTTATCATAAATTTTAATAATTTTTGACGTATTTTCGTATTGTTGTATTAAATCGCGGTGCGGTTAGTTAACTATGCGGCACACACTTGACACGTGTAGAATTGCGTTTAAGAAATCAGACACGCGTGCAACCTAGCTAAGTAGGAATATATAATATTAGCTGGTTGCTATATGGTATATACCTCTTATTACCTAAACCAGCTACACGTATACCCCACAATACTCATATACTACATAATATTATATTTACCTATGACAATATACTAATATACATAATATAAGAACGTGTGGGCACAATATGAATTATAGTGATGACATTGTCAACATTTCTATATTAGCCGGTTGATTTCTAATCTTGTCTCGAAATTAAAATTTCATTGTAATGTATTTTTATAACGCCTAATATAACAGTATCTATATATAGGTACATACTTTCCACATTATAATTCGTATTATTCATAGGTACCTATATGTTACACGTTTGCCCCATGTACCTAGGTATATGTATAGGTATTATAATATATCATAATATATATTGTATACCTCTGTACTGTGGAGCATTTAAAATGTAGGTATTCTTAGTAATAGGCGTGTGCACGCCAAAAAATCATCGAATCCGATATGTAAATATTACAACATTTCGTATATTTAATTCGTTAAAAATATAATACCTAATACATAATCTGCAGTAAATAGGTTAGTAAATATAGCTCCAGCATAGCCCATAGGCACACACTACTGCACCCTATAGTTATTTCATCACCTAGGTAATTAATATTTAAACTGTAAACACTAAACACTAAACAGATTTAAAAAAAAACTTGGTCAGCGTATAAAAGATTAATGATTATACATTTGTAAGAACTATGGTTAAAGATTTTAAAGGTTTATAATATATACCTACTTAATAGTTAATTATTTTGCTATTTGGCGATTTTATTATACTCTTGTTATGTTTTTCTATATTTTTTAAGTAGTATACAATATTGTATAATATAGTAGGTACTTACAATAAAGTTGATAGGATTTATATTTTAAGAGATTGATAATGTCATTGTCACTGAAATAAAAATCACATTAAGTAACATATATAATAATACACAACGAAAAATAAATTGAAATGTTGTATTATATTCATAGCAAAGAACAATGAAAAAAAAATTCATCCACAATCATGATAGCATGCGATTTCGAAACGCACATCAAGTCTTTGGAAGGACTATACATTATCGTAAATAAATTATTTGACGGGTGGGCCGTTACAACTAGGTGTTTAATCCCTCGAGTTTTGTCCCGGTGACTATAGGAAACTGTACATTAATCAGGGACTGGAAAAGAACCGGTTCTGGAACCCAAAAACCCAAATATATTGGAAACCGGAACCAAATTTATATATTTTCGAATAACCGAAACCGGTATCCATATTTTTAGATGAAAAAAAATATGGTATTGTATTTGCCTCCTTCACTTGTACTCAATTTATTGGCTATCAGAAGTGCATAAGTGCTTTGATAAACAATGATAAGTTTAGAGCTGTAAAATCTGTGTAAGATGTATATGTTATTATTTCTTATACTAATATTACAGAACCTATCATTTTTTTTTAATAAATAAAAAAACCTTCGAGACGTGTAATTTATACGTGAAAACTGATGTAAGCATTAATTATTCAATAGAATTCGGACAAAAATGTACAGTTATACAGTTAGTATACCTTATGGGTATTTGGTATGTACCTAGGCTTTATATGTTATACCTTGAAAATCTGATGAAAACCTAATTAAGAATTTAGCCATGTATTCATAAATGTAATTTATAGAGCGTGATTCATTTAAGTGTCTACGCACATTATTTCGAAGTTTTAACCTTTTTTCAAAATTTTTTTTTACATAATTTCATATCATTACAAAATAACATTTTTCAAAAAAGTTATAAATTTTACTATTTTTTATCGTAAATATTTTTAAGTTTTTACTTTTTTGATTTACATTTTATTTTTTTGTTTCATATTCCGAAGCAGAATATTATTCTATAAGTATTCCAATCTATAATAAAGACCTATTTTCTGACATTTAGTTTATTAATCATAACTTATAAGCGTGTAAAGTTTAAATGACGGAGTAGTATTACTCGGGGGTAACGATGCAAAATGTTGTCCACTATACTTAGCTATATAATCTAAACTGTAAATGCTCCTGTATAAGCTATAACTAGGGCTAGGGGCTTCAGGGGCGCACAATAACGGGCTGTGCGAGTGCCAACCCTTCCCCCCAAAATGTCGCCCCTGAGGGATTTTTAGGAGTTTGAATGTTTTCTATTCATTCAAAATTTACGTATATAGTTTAGCGATATATATAATTCTGTTTCATAATTTTATAATAACCTCTACAGACATTTTTTTTTTGCATATTTTGCATATTTTACTCTTTTTCACGTGTTAGTGCACATTTTGTTATATTTTAGTTTTAAGTTTATAATTGAAATTACATACGAACCACCGATATGATTTTATCAATTATAATCACACGGTGTTGCACACGGTGTTATTATTAATACAACTATTAGACATTAGTAAGTGTAGACACTTAAATGGAACACCTGCAGGTATGGGTAAATAAATTACATTTAATATACGGTGAGTAAATATCACCTATGACGACCATCAAGAGACTGTTTAAAATAAGTCATTATAAACAAAAAATAATAAAAATTTAAAAAAAAGATTATTTACATGCAATATTTTTAAAAAGTACAAAACAATTTGAAAAAAATTAAAAATATATTAAATTACAATTGCATTCTATTGAAAATATTATGTTATTTCATTTTGTTAGGGTTTATTATTTAAATACATATTTTCAATAAATTTAAATACTATATACATTAAGATGACGTGATACTCGCATGCGTTGTCTTCGTCTTACAAGTGCGTAACATAGCAAATTTTACGCTCAGCAGAACACGTGTATGTCCGTTAGTATAAAAATTAGAGCGAATTGACCTCTTATAAAATCTAAAGGTAAGATTATTATCTAGGCAACCTTATGGGTTTTTTATTATATTTTAATTTTAACGCGAGTTATGAGTGTTTTATAATTGTAAATTTTTTATGCATCTTAAAATACTCATAACTCGCTTTAAAATTAAAATATACTATACGTCCTCTTAAGTAGTCTCTTTCGCTGATTCTTTCTTACCGACTAACCTTTTTCTAACTAATCTAATCCTATTGGCGATTCACTTTTATCAATATACGTTTCATAATTTCAATCATTACCAATGTTATATTGGGATTTTTAAAAGTTGTTCTGTAAATGTACGTCATCATTATTATAGTATCGTCGCAATAGCCGCGTTGTAATAATACCATTTAAATAGCCTATATAATATGTTAATGTGAGTAAATTTCACCGGGACGTTTGAAGTCAATATAGTCGTATTGCTACCAATATGTCTTTATAAACGATGTAGCTATAGGCGATATCTATACTGCGCTATATATATATTTATAATATTTTTAACAATCCCTGCGTGGCCGCGTACCTAAAATGTATGCAGGAAAAACATTATATTTGACATTATGGTTGATTTACGCAACACTAATACTATATTATCAACAGTAGACATCTTACTTTTGCTACCATGCAGTTTAAAATGCTATATAGGTACGCTGCGGCTGACGTATATAATATAATGTTGCAGCTATTATAAGCACCTTGACTCGCGCTCATTGAAGGGTGATTTATTTATTCGTATACATAAATCTAATAACTCGTTTCATCTCAGCCTTTATTAGATGTTAAACTGGCGAAGCTTGCTCAATAGATCATATGTATATAGGTATGTATGTATATATATACACATCTTACAAGTTAGTATGTAATTGTTTTTTTTTTTTTTTCTGAATCCGGTCCAGCCCAAGGCCTCGTGGTGGTTTCTTTGAAAAACCAGTATTGTTTTATTTGTATTGAGCTAAGACTGGATAACAGACAAGATACCGTGTCAATGTTGTATAAACGTAAGTGCGCGCCGAGCTCTAAGTAGTATATAATATAATAATATGTATATATGTAGTTCGCAAACTAATAATAATAATAACATACGTAAAAACCTAAAGCAGTTTATCGTATAATATATATAGTAAAATTAACACATTTTTATTCACATCATATACCTATAGAACACACGCAATACTATACATTGAATGCGTGTGTGTGTATAATGTATAGATTATATTATGTATTTCGACGTATCGAAATGTAATACACGATGCTGATAGTCGATACATGTGTTAGTTATATATATTATTATAATAAATACGCATACTTAATATACATGTTATATTATATAGACACCTATATCGGCTATATATATATACGTATTATTACATATATTATATGGTTAAATACATATACAGATGGACAGATAGTATATCCAGACATGGAATTTACTGTACATAGAAGAGCAGGGCGTATTATATAATAGAGTCACCGCGTGTATATAATTATCATTATAATGGTGTTATAGTGTGTGTATATATAATAGTCACTTACGTGTATTAGATGTTTATTTGAAATAAAATTATTGTATAATCATAGAAGTTCGCAAAATAATACCTATCAGTAAAATGTATCTTTGCAGTAAAACCGAGTGTATCGAATAGCTGGTATCTAAGTCCGTATAGTGTATACATACCTAACCCATATACCGTGTATAATATGAGCAATGTGTAGTATTAGTTATTACAAATATATTTTATATACTTATAGTAAATGTTTGATTTATGAAAAGCCCCTGCATGGAAAATTTACGAAGACCTATATTTGCCTATATCTCTATATTTTTTTTTCGGGATAGTCGAATTGCACTTATTATCTAAAAATAAATGGTCGAACTGCACTCGGGTAAAATGCAGGTAGTGGTCGAACTGCACTCGTTCAAAAAAAAGAATTAAAATTTAAGGTCACTATGGACGTTCACGTTTATTATTATAATATTTGACGATTTAAAAAAAGAATAAAAAAATTGTAAATATTATTATTTATAACTACAAAAATTATCAAAATTAGTTAAAAAAAAAAAAGTTATAATAACGACAATAATAGAATTTGATGATTTAATATATACATAAGTATACCTATATAATATAATATTAAAACAATGGACAATGGTATGTAAAAAATAATCATTTTTAACTAAGCCAATGATTTTTCCAATGATTAAAATCATTGTTAGTCCTAAGCCTGTAAGTGGGAAGGGAAATGAGTGTTATATAAACGTTTAACCTCTTCAAATGCATGATATTTTTGGATGATATTCCATGGAATACCTTTTTTAAACCCAAGTGCAGATCGACTAAAATAAGTGCAATTCGACCATATTACCCTTTTTTTTTGTGATACAAAATAACATATTACTATAGTTATATACATAAATACATTATACAGTTTTTGCCTAAAAATCCCGTATCATCATAACTATACTTATCTCCGCGGTTAATCAACCTATCTAAATACGCTTCAACATAATAGATTAATGGCCTTCAATTTAAATTGTTATAATAGGATGTGGTACTGTAAAAAAAAAGGCATTTAAATAAATTGATGTGCCACTGCAGATATTTAGGGTGATATGGGATTTTTGGGTCATATACTATGTATTAAATGCAGTCATACAGCTGAGATCGCGAAGTTGTTCAAACTACTTATACAGGTACCTACTATACATATTTTTTAACTGTATACTGCAGTTTACTTATATGTACACAAAATAATAAGTTATTAGTTATTAATTTATTGACCCTATAGAGTATACTATCATACTCAATAGTCTTAACAGCGTATATTTAGGAGTTTTTCGTGCGGGGAGCTTTGAAGGCTATGGGCTGATATAGTAATATAGTCGCGAAAAATGTTTTATTCGATGAGGCAAGAACGAGTATGTTACAGTATAAGACTTTCACAAAATTGGCCGACACGTGATTTTCCGATACATTCTATATAGTTAGTAAATAAATATACTTATATTAGTTAATAATTACAATAATAATTGACTTCATACTTATAATTAAAAATGGCAGTTATGTGGAATATTAACCACTTTATCCCTCAAAGTTATATCACATTTACTAAAAACTATACAAAAAAAAAAATCATCGAAACTATTTTCAATGCGTTACTATATAAAATAAAATAGCTTTCGAGAATAAGTAATTTAATGAATGCATGCAAAAATCTACTGTATATTTTAAAGGGATATACTTATTTTTATTATTTGAACGATGGAAAAAAAACAAAATAACCTTGATAATTTTTTTGTTGAATTGTTCATAAATTATGGTACGGTAAAATGGTTTAAATAATTTGGTTTTACGAATTTTCATTGACGAGGACAATGGAAAATGCAGGGAAAAGGTACAAATAATCTTCGAAAGATAATCCAAATTAAGTATTCAAAACCACCACCCCAATTTCAGTTTAAAGTATAATTTTATGTTCTTCACCCTTCCCTGATTTTATTTCCCGCAGTGGCTTGGGAATTGTTCATTCATCGGGGTTGAAAAATACGTATTATATATATATATATATTTATATCATTTGTTGTATACGATTTCTCATGCATAAAGACGTATATACATCGTTAAGTCTTAGACTTTATAGTCAGTTGAAAGCATTAATTTTTCTTTCTTTACATAACAAGTAAGATTTTTAATTCTGCTTGAAACACTTTCTTTTCTTTTGCAAATATATATACCTATAATATATATTATGCATTCCTTTTAAATCCACGGCACGTACTCATGTACATATACAATCTAAAATGTTATTTCGTTTTATAGTATTTTTTTTGTTTTTTTTAAGTTTCAGTATAATTTAGGCATCTAAAAACTGGTGATAGTTTACAACATAAATACATTTCTCAACATTCGGAATTTATGTAAAGATAACAATAAATAGTAGTAAAACATTAATAATAATTACAATTTTTATAACAAAAACAGTGATTAACACATGGGTTCCATACCTTTTTTCTTTTTCTATTTTTGCTCATTTAAAGTCCACACACTACATATAGGTGGTGGTGAAATTCTATTGTTTTGAGTAGTGGTAAATTGCGTCTTTATTTTGCCACTACCGCTGCGGTAACGACGGGTAACCACATTTAGTGCGGTAAAGGAAGATCCAATCACTTAATGGCCGAATGGCACTTGGTGTAGATTCGGCATTGTGCGAGCAAGAATGAGTGGTACAAACGATCAATCCCCTTGTCGAGGAATGTACGGTATACTTTTTTTCAGGAGGCATGGAAGGTTACATTTTTAGGAAACGCGTCCCGCTGGCTGTGACGAATTAAAAAAATATATGTGTGATATATTCGTATAAACAACTATTTCTATTTAACACGTTACATTGGTATAGTTCAATAAGGGATGAAAAATAATTTGTTTACGAGCATTTTCAGCTTAGAGAGGTTTACCCAATGATTAAGAAATAATGTAAAGTAAATTCGCTTATTCAGAACCCTCTATCATACTCTTCACAGTACACCACCACAGCCAACTATCATATATGAATTATCAACCGCTCGTAATATAGATATTTAATTACATATATATGTATATGTATATATATATATAATAACTCTAGTAATTTGTGCATTTGTAAAAATTATTACTATATTTTAATTGATTTTATCGTGCATATAAAATAATGTGGTTTTCAACTGTATATAAGGTTTATTATTTGTAGAATATATTTCTTTAAAAAGCAACAACGTCTATTTAAAATAGTCACGTTGGGAAAATATCTGATGTAGGTATATTTCTTTGAAATGGAACACCCACGGGGGTATTATTTTATAATCAATAAAATATTGTTATAACAGTAAAATGATGTGTAGGTTTTTGATGAAAAATAACTATTGTTCACACAAATTTAAAAACATCGTGGATAAAAAGTTTACAAAGAACGACCCTGATATTTTTTCTCAACACGGCAGGAAATGTCCATTATTATCACTAAATACACAGAAAAAAAATCAAAACGACCGAAAAGAGCGTTTGATTGTAAACCTTCATAAATTATTGACATATGGTAAAAGTAATATAAAGAAAACAACCCATGTACAAATGTCAATTTAACCCCTCTAAATTATACACTTTTTTTGGTATATCAGTATATCTGACCGCGTATTGTTATCATATGTTAGTAGATGACCTGCAACCTCGATACGATATTCAATTCTGCACTGACCGCTCAGTGTTGTTTCAGATTTTGATTTCGTTAAAAAGATATTTAACCAGGGAAAACCGGGAATTTCACACAAAACCCGTTTTCGACAAAATAAATTTCCTTATTTTGTTTTATTCCAAAAAACCTAATTGCAGATGATTTAAATGTTCACTAAATTGGGTACATAGATAAATTGGTTGTATGTGACAAATCAACACCATAGTGTACATATTATATTATAATTATATGATTATACTTAATTATAAAATCTATACTTTAATCGTGAAAATAAAACATTTTTAATATTATTCAAAACTAATTAACATTGGTTGAAAAAATTATACATATTATTACGGATAATTTTGATACTATTGCAGGTAAAAAAACCACGAGCATTCCATCCGTGTATTATCCGGCCGCTGCCCTATTTGGATGTATTATCATGCTGTGGTTTCCGCCCATTTTTATTTCTTTACTATTACCTACAAAAATTATTTAAAATTTAAAATTATATAAATCAAAAACAAAAAACAAATATTGAAGAATTAATTGGATTTTTAGTGCAAAATATATTGGTACCAATATAATATATGAGTGCATAAAGGCAGGCATTCGATGAAATAAGGTTATATTGTATAATATATTATTCTGAATTTCCAATAACTGCGATTGAGTCTCCGAATAAAGGACGTCACACTCTATATTAATTATAAAAGTTTTTTTTTTAATAAAATCGAATTCCTACAAGTGTCAATGTGTCATGCTGCATGCAGCATGCTGGTGTCGCACTAATTGCCAATTGGTGCTGTACTGTACTTGCGTTGTTATTCGGTCCAAAATTGCTTTAAATATTAAACATATTATACAAGTATTTATACAACATATTATTTACGAATCGCGGACATTTCCCCCCCTGACTGTTTTTGGTGTAGTAGGACATTTCCCCCGATATATTTTTAATGCGGACATTTTCCCCCCAAGTTTACTATTTAATAATATAATATAAATATATTTATGCCTATTGTCTAATATTTTCATAAATATAATAAATCATAGATGTATATTTTTGATCAACTGAACTACTTGAATCAAATTCACATAAGTAATTATTAAATTGTTAAATATTCAAACTGGTACAGTTTTAACGAAAAATAAAAAAATTAATATGAATATAGGTTAAAAAATATAAGTTAAGAAATAACAAAAGAATGAGAATTCAAATGTTTTTACAAAATGTACCATTTATGTATCGGTATTTTTAACCATTTTTACAATAACAATAATTGATAATTTTCGAGTTTTTAAAAAGTTTTGTCAAAATTAGAACTATAAATACTTATAAAATATAAACAATATAGAAACAATATATCGGGAGCCTTGTATTAAATTTTGAAGATTTTAGACTCAACAAATACAATTTTATTGACAATTATAGAAAAAAAAATAAAAATGTTTTATCTAGTATAGGAATTAATAGAATAAACATATGATATAAATTTCAAGTATACCTACAATATACCTACCGCATACTCTACAGTTGTTTGTTTTTGAATAACAACAAAATAAGAAAATGTAGCTACATGAGAAATCGAATGAATATCCAATGTTGATCCAATTTGATCCAATTTGAACTTCAAACGCTCATATAAATTTAATTTGATATTCCAGTAGACATTATTTTTTGATAAGGTAAACAAACTTATGAAGAATCTTGTATTAGATTTAAAAATTAAAATTTTTATGAATTTCTAACTCAAAATTATTTGCACATCTCCGTGATTATTACGTATTTTGTCAAAATTCAAACTTATAATACTTATAAAAAAAAATTGTGACACATAATTTTTAATATTTTTCAAATGCCATTGTAAAAATATATTAGAAGCTTTGTATTAAATTGTCAAGCTTTTTGACCCGACGAATAAAATTGTATTGACATAAGTCAAAGTATTTTTTTGTGGTGTTAAGAAAATGCTAATATAAACATTCAGTGAAATTTTCATAAATCTACGGTTATTTGTTTTAGAGTTAGGTACACCACCAAATAACTAAAATCAAATTCTTAAAGAATCAAAAAATGATTTTGAGAAAAAATTCCCGTTTCAACTTAATTTTGTTTTGTTTTTCCCGACGCTTTTGATGACTAGTGGGAATTCAATTTCCCATCGAACAAGATATTGAAGTTCAAAATCGAAGCATTTTTATTGGACCAAAAGGTGATGACAAACACACAAAAAAAACTATACAGATAAAAAAAACATACATCATTATAAAATCAATATAAGTACATTCATCGCTCCACTCAGAACTTAAAATGATTAAGGAATTAATTCAAAATCATATAATTAACCTAGACAACGTTTATAATACACGCACGTGCCTAACCTATTTAACAATAATAATAAACATTGCAGCAACCAATACAACATTGTATACTTATACAATGTCAATACATACTTAATAACTAGTTATTACTCACATATTTAAGTATAAAACATAATTGGCATTCTGCTGATTAAAATTTCGACGAGCCAGCTAAAATACGTTGCAGGATTTATTGAGCATTGTAAATATTTGCATGGAAACATTATGGAATATATAATATTCACGCTCGAACCCTTCCATATAATATCTATGTATAGTGTATAATGTATATAATATATATATAGCCTATTATTATATTATATGCCAAGAGCTGCAAGACCTATAAATGTCGTGCGTGATTGATTTCGTGAGGGGTGATGGAATCGCATACCTCAGTACAAAACGAACATACAAATGGCAAATCTATACAAAATTGAAAATACAAATGCTAACAATATAGTAAATTATTGTGTTTGAGTCAATTGCCCCAAAGAAATGTCATTCAGCGGTTCATTTGCAGCCACGTCGATGCTCGATATATTTAAATTAGATTGTGAGATACATTGTGATGTAACATAACAGTATAACATGTAGGTATATAGGTAAGCACAAACAAAATTCTGTATACACTTCGAGTGTATATTATATTATATACTGCAGAATGAAGATTTCGTATAGCTCAATAAAATTCTAAAAAAATTATTTAAAATATTGCAAAAAAGCACACTAAAACTTAAAAGAGCACCAAAAATACAAATATACGTGCGCTAAAAAATGATGCATTAATTGCAAAAAAATTACGAGGCACTTATTTTACTTGAAATTTGATATTTAGACATCTATGAATGGACGTAGGTAATATGTGGTATAATTTACAATTATTATTATACAGGTCACAGTTATTGTAGTTTACGGTTCCAAATATTATCAGATCAGTACGTAAATCGTACATGGCGAGATAAACCCATTAGCACACACTATATATACGTTATGGAAATTAATTGACCTTTCAATATTATTTTAATTACCTTTAAATGATACGTTTTTGTTTAGAACATATTTTATATGTAAGTAGGTCTAATTATAGGTTTTAATGTTGTATGAATAAAATATACAACTATAACATAATATACCCAATATTACCTATATAAAACAAAAAATAAAGTTAAGAGGACGATACGTTTCCATGCATCCGCATTCGTTGTCTCCGTCTTTATATTTTTAATATCAAACATAAAAGAGTTAAATGGATTATTCAAAACGTGCAATTTGCTACTTTATGCGTTTGGTAGATGGAGACGATATACGCATGCGGTTCTAGCGTCCTAACTCTTGTCCATATATATATAGACAACCGGCATCGGGACTCTAATAATAACACCTAATTTTATATAATAATATAATTTTGTAAAACGCGATTATTCGTTTCATTTAAAACTTGGTAAATTCGTTATGCGAGGGCGGACGCCAGTGCAGTATAAAAATAATATATATTATAATAGGTATTATATTATTATGATTTATTTCAGGGCAACGTAACGCGCCGACGCTTGGATATTATACCGATGGTGACCTTCGACCGACCGCATGTCACGAGCGTAGTGCCGCAAGTGGGAAAAAAAAATCGAACGATTGTCATTATTATTATATTATTTTTTATATTATTGGTAGGTATAAAAAAACGCAGTCAAATATTAATAATATCGGCGGCCCAGACACTTAAGGTATTAATAAATAATAATAGGTATTGTACGATATTATTGTTATTCACTCGTGACGACTCGTCGTCGAGTGGCCAAAGTTTCCGCGAGGCAGCGTTCGTCCTGTCGCGTCACTGCGGAGAGTCCTCGCCCTGGTCGATGTGGACGGCGCACACTGCGCGAACGCGTCCTTAACGCACCGCCGGAAACGGTCCTTGGCGGTATAAACGGCGTGGCCCGTTAGGTCGGAGGGTAAGGGATCGAACACAACCCTTTTTAGATATATATATATATTATGAGTACTGCTTATATATAATTTGTAAAACTCATTTCATAATATATAATATTATATACGCATTGCGACGACGACTTAGCGGCAAAAGGAGAGAAACAAATATTATAATTATTTATGACATATCTGTTATGTGATGTTATTCACAGGAAAAAAAAGGGTCTAACGTGGTGGAATATGGCACTCAAATTATTTAGTTCGCAACTAAAATATTATCTAAAATTGAAAATAATTTCCTTAGATTTCTTTCATTAAAAAGCGGTGTCAAAAAAATGTCATATTCAAATTACACAGTTATGGAAGGATTGTTCGATTTACCCGAGGTAAAATTATTATTTAATTAAAATTCCTAATTTAATTGCTGAACGCTTTGACTGCAGCAAGCATGACAGAAAGCATTGACTTTAAAATAAACACGGGATCACATGAAGAGACTTCATTTTATTTAATAATATGACAAAAAATGTCTTGATAAATTCTCCGTTTAATATATCTAATCGCTCAAGTAGTCAACACTGACAAATATGCTGATTTGATGATTTCTTGAATTTATTTATTACAGAATTTTCATCGCAGTTCTAATAAATTAGGCACTGTTACTAAATAACTATATAATATTAGGTATATATTCAAAAAAATACATTTTATTTTATTATATTATTATATATTATAGCTCACTGATTTCATACACATATATTACTTATTATTATTATTTTGTTATTATTGTTATTGGAATTTATTCCGTAATAAAGAAAGAATTATTATTATATTACATTCTGCTGCAAAGATACTATAAATGTTAGAATAATTATTAATTATTATTTGTTTCCATTCCTGTACAGTGCGTGCATAATATCCGTCAACATTAAAGAATATTATTATAATTTGTAAGACTCATTTCATATTATATACACACTGCGATGATTTTTTTGCAGAAAAAATTGAGAAACGAATACTATAAAACTTACGAATTTTCATACACATACAGGTATCATAATATTCATAACACGTAATAAAATATTAAATACATGCAGGATTGAACAGTGAGCTAGTGTCGCGTGCGAGGAAGTAATATAATGATGAAAGAAGTTTCTATTATATATAATATAAATATATAATGTATACATCTATTATTATGTATGTATTATTTTATTTATATATGTAGTACCTATCTAGATATAGTATATTATATCTATGATAATAAAGTAATAACATGTTTTAATAATTCACGTCGCGTCTAAAGCACTCGAGAACAACGAATTATTTTATTTTTTCACGGTCATAAGAAACGAGATTTTTTTACGAGAAGACGAATTTGCCCGTCTTTGGACGAACAGTTACTCGAATGTTTCTTTTATGGCTTATACGAGCTTATGAAGCGAGAGAATTATTATGTAGACAGTATAGTTCGTAAATAATATAACTATATATGATGTGACTTTTTAAAACTTTTTCCATGTATTTAATATGAAATTTCTTAGTTATTTAAATGACTAACTAAAAATATCTATATAATACCTTGTAACTATATTTTTTTACAATTTAAATAATAACAGCTGTTAACTCGTGAGTTGTAGAATATTATTTTAAATGTTTAAAAATTGCTTTCAATGCAAGTTGATAATAACTAAGAAGATATGAGAAATAATTAAAAACATGCATAGTAGTATTTATAAAATACCTATCTATTCGATCGCATTATCATAATTGCCACAGTAGTAATAACTATAATAGATGCTATATATACTGTCATTATTGTTCATAAAAATCAATTTATATAATCTTGTCCCATCATCATATAGAATACTGTAATAGTGTACAGTTTACTGTACAATTTATACATATAAGTTATATTTCTATTAATCGTGTATCATACCTTAACTTGATGTTTTTTTTATAGTTGTAACCTACAAAAATACGATATGTATACACATTAAGGGAAAAATGAATAACTTTTTTTTTTTATATAATAATGCTCATGACGTTATATTTGCCGTCTGCTGCAACAAGTTTATGTACATATATATTAGGTTTTATATAAACCTAGTTATAAGTTATACCTAACCATATATTATTAAATGCTCAAACGACAAATAACAATAATTTCAGACATTTTTGAGAGGTTAATCGGTCAATGCTATAAAAAAAACTCAAGTGGAGGTCACAAGCGAGATTTGTATGCAAATTCGTTTGAACGATGAATACGTTAAAACTACCTATTTTACAATGTAATATGTTAAGTCTTAAGTGCAATTCGTGGTAACAAACCCAAAATTGAAATATTATTAATACGTATCTATGTAGAAATAAGAATAGGACCATATTTTATAATAAGTCAATTACAATATAAAATTAAACGGAATTCTCTGCAGTATAGGTAGGTACATACATATTGTTACCTACATCAATTATTTAACATGCTAGGCTAAATAGGTAGGTTTACTTGAGACAGGAAAGACGGCGATTTGTATTTTAATTGTTTAGATAAAATGTATACAAAGTGTACCTATTTTTAAAAACCAGAATAAATCTATAATAATAAAAGTTACTTTTTAAATCATAAGTCCAAGAATACTTATAACAATTAAACATATACACCACATTTGGTATTTGTACTACTTTTTAATCCATACTATACTCTTATGACACACTACATCCGTTTAATCAATACATGGAGTGATAAATTCATAAATATTATTGTGCTAATTAAACGGTTAACTAATCAAAATATATAAAATATTCAATAAATCATAATTATTAATATAGCTGCAGTGTGGTTATAATTGTTATACTTTAATTATTGCGCATGCAGAATTGAAAATATTGATTTGTACAGAACCTAACCTAACCTAACATTATATTTACTCTACTATAAATAGGTACAAAATAGTATATAGTATACCTATAATAAAGTACTGTATTTAATGTATTAGGTGTAGTATATTCTATATATAGTATACTATAGCTGTATAAACCCCGACTTCACCCGCGAAAAAATTAACAATTAATATAAAATATGGCATTATATCGGTTTTAATTTACCGCTACCACAATATTTAGATATTATAACTTTTGGTATATTTTCGAACGGGTTCATACTACTCTCTAAACTTTCTGGTATCTCTAAGAACAATCCCTGACAACAAGTCAAAATCGGTCGAGTAGTTTTTGAGTCTACATGCAATAAACATATAGTATAGAAGAATCATTTTATAAATAAACTCTCATATTTGTCTTACGATATAATTTGTTTATTCAAAGCCATAAACGCGACGCGATTTGGTGCATGCTTTTATCTCATCTGCCCGAGTAACCAACAATGGTAACCTTTTATTTACAAAAAACTTGAATTTCCACTATTTCTATTATAATCTGTAACCAACGGATACCATTTATAAACAACATTTCTCCTTTGTGAATCTCAAAATCGTGTGTTAGCAGCTCTTTAAAATGTGAGTTTCGGATAATTGTTTCTTAGTGCACCTTTGCATGTTGATGCGAAGGTACCATGAATATTTTATGTATCTATCAGTTAGTCAGTCAGGATATACGTCTGATTAAGTCTATAAATAGTATAGTATATACAATTGTATATATTATAGTTATATGAAATTTATGTAATTTTTGTAAACACATATACATATTATAATGTTAAAATATTTTGTTTTTATACATTTCTTAATTTATATTTACATAGGTGCAATGTTATACAAATACCTACCAACATAATATAGCCTGCCAACCATGGGAACAATGTTAACAAAATGAATTATGTTAGGTAATGATTGTGTATAACTCGTATAGATTAATGTCTACACTCCAACACAGCTATATGGTTGAACTGACCTGTAACCTTAGTAATGTTTTGTGATGTGTATAGTCTAAAGTTTCAAGTTTAATGTATTTAATGCGGATTATATTATAATTTATCTGTAAACTCGAGTCGTTGTCAAAAACACTCGTGCATATTGTATAGAAATGTGTGCAGCGATAGCAGTTTTTAAAAATTGCAAGCCTGCAGTAGGCAGCAGCAGGTTTATATAGGATATACCGATTACATTAACAGTTTAACACTTGTAATTTGTAGACCACAGGTAAATAAATATGTACACTTGTAGTCTGCAGTGTATACTCGTGTAGTTGTGTAGTAATATGTGTGGTAGATATTTATATTCAAACTGTACACATAATTTTATATACCGCGGTATAGTACACTACACATACGTAGGTAATCCGTCTCCACCTGCGATCAACAATTTCCCATACGCATAAAACGTTTTTTTTTTTTTTTCTTTTTTTTTTTTATCATCGCGGTCTCCTCTTGTCAACCAAACACTGCGAACATCTCATATTTCCTAAACATCGATTGTGTCCAATTTTACAAACGTTATATAGTAGGTACATTCACGTCGTTATTTTTGTGATTTTTATGAACATATACCTGTATAATATAGGTACCTGTAGCGCTTGTTTATATGGGATCTATAAATATATATCTATATAAGTATACACGGTACAGATTCAGACATCTGCTCGTTATTATCCCACTGTAGTTGTGGTAGAGTCTTTTGAGGAAACTGCACAGAAGACAATTATTATTCTAATAAAATACAAATTGTAAAATTTCATACGGACAAACTGATTTTAACGAACATTTATGATTGGCGATTTGCTTAGTGCTGCTCAAATTTCTTAAAATAAAAATCACCAAATTAAAAATTTGATTTTTTCGCGACATCTTAAAATAATGTTCTCGCAAGAACCTATACACAAGTATATGTGCATAATGTATAACCATAATATAGGTCATTTTATATATTGGTGACCCGATTACCCAAATAATCAGTTGTGGCGACCATCCGATGTTCAAGTGGGTATCGTGAATCTCGACCCCTCTATTGAGAATCTCAATGGAAAAACCAGTAATAAAATCCTACATACAGAATGTAAAAAATTTGATTTTTTGTAATATATATTCTATTGTATCGTGCAACAATGATAAGAGAAAAAAGTGAAAAAATTTCTCATGTATATATTTCTTTAAAATCCAACAACCACGTAACGGTAATCTATAGTCAATATAAATTATTTATGTTACAGTATAATAGTGTAGGTGTTCGTGTTTGAAGAAAAAACTATACTATGTGTACACACGCGGGTAATACGGAATTGGTCCCCTAGTCAAATAAAGTGTATGACTCGATAAAAATTACTTATCATTATATGTACAACTGTTCGAGTTGGTGTTATTCGATTTTACGATTTCTGTTAAAATGTATAAATAGAATATGTATATATCTTATAGATTGCTAGTAAAAGTAAGAGTTTAATAGGGAAAATATAAAAAAATTGAATTACTGTTAAATTTGAACTTGAATTCGTAAAAAATGTATGATGGAAATTCTTACCATATATTTATTTATCTTTTAAATACAATTTAATATAATCAACTGATTGTGATACCATATAATATTATTGATATTATTGTTCTATTATGATTTGCATTGACAAAATACGTGGGAATATAGCGTAATTATTGTTTTTTTTTGTATATAAGTGGTTGCAATTATTGGCGAGTGACAGATGAGGTAAAAGCATGCATCAAATCGTCGCGCTTATTGCTTTAAATAAACAAATTATATCTCAAGACAAATATTAGAGTTTATTTATAAAATGATTCTTCTATACTATATGTTTGTTGAATATAGACTCAAAAATTACTTGACTGATTTTGACAAAAATTGTACAGACCAAGTTTAGGAGATATCAGGAAAGTTTAGAGAGTAGTTAGAACCACGTTCAAAAATGTACCAATATTGAATATACCAAAAGCTATAATATCCGAATCGAGTTGGGTAAATTAAAACCGAGATAAACCAATATAATGCTTTATTGAATATTAACTGTTCATTTTTTCCCGGGTGAAGTCGGGTTATACGGCTATAGAAAAATTATAATGTGTATAGATTATAGACTGACCGGCTCTTTTAACCGTATACCTAGGTAGTAGGTATTCTATACAGTCCTAAATCTGTGTATTAGTATGTTACCTATAGACAGCCCGTCAACCAATATCGATGATTGGAAACCCCAACTAGTTAGTATAGGGTGCCGCGGCTGATACAGATTGGTGGTTCTTCTCTCTTCATCACGAGGTGTTGGTGGGTAATGTGGGTGTGCCATATCCTAAGGCGAGTGACGATGACTGTCTCCTGTTTTCTGGTGATATTTTCGGAGAAAAGCCAAGGATAGGTTATTTTAATCTCGTGTAATTTGGCTGTAAACTTAAGCCTTTTGTTTTCCCATAAGCCATGCGTTTCTTTGGAGATAGTTCATTTGACGTCCTGGTAAGAGAAGGCCGGGAATGTAATAGAAGAGTTGGATGGGTGGGAAAGTTGAGCTTTGTCAGCCTGTTTGTTTTCTTCGGTGTTTCGGTGGTCAAGCATCCACGTATTATGTGTGTTTACGTTTAACTATGTGGAAAGCTCAGAAACGGCTGTTTTGAATTTTTTCATTCTATGTCAGCTGTGTCTCCATTGGTTCTGGATACTATATACGATAGTGGACAGAGTCAATAAAAATTTAAATATGCGTGGCTTCAACTTTGTATATGTTGTCTCAATAGCCAGCGCTTCCGCAAAATTTTTCTTCGGACTTTAGACTTTTTCTTTAGACTTCAATTGTGTTACATTGTATTGCTCTTGTATCGATCGCGTGTCAGTCAATTGTATTAAAACTAATTTGAAATATTTTTGATACTCGTCGTCGTTGTTCTGAAGATATTAAACTGCCCAGTGCCCAACGGTGTATAGGTACTGAACCACATTGTAGAGCATTACCACTTATACATTATATTATATTAAGTACAACGCAGTGTATTATACATTTACGTATACTTAGCCGATATAGAATACAATTACAAGGTGCATTTTTTTTTTTTAATTTTCGTAGCTGCACGAACGTATTGCAAGCAGGTTTATAAATTATAATATATAATTTATGAGTACGTTGCTGCGGTGTTTGGCGTTATTGTTTTTATATTTTCGTCCATTGTATTATAACAAGAGTATTATAACTCATCCTGCAGTGGGCGTGTTAGTCGCGTGCGTTATTTTTTTTGAAA
The DNA here is from genome assembly GCA_008086715.1 of Sitobion miscanthi. NCBI lineage: Eukaryota > Metazoa > Arthropoda > Insecta > Hemiptera > Aphididae > Sitobion > Sitobion miscanthi. Next base: position 26,797,899 of record CM017802.1, read on the forward strand.
AAACATTTTTTCAAGTCATTATACCGTATCATTATAATTCATGTACCTACATAATTATTAACCACCCTGTGTATACCGGAGCATATGTTACCAAAAAACATGCGAAAAATAAAAACTAAATACCTACCTAAATAAATAATATAAAAAAAGGTGGGTAAGTGGATGTCGCTCTGCTGTACAGTAGGTTACAAGTGGGTCACTGTAATGGATGGGGTTAAATTTGAATTCAATGATATAATATTATTGTATAAGAAAAACGATTCTGAGCGAAAACGGTCAGTCAGACTATGATGTTACTAAGTATATTTGATGATATTATTGTGCATAAAGTAATTTATATATAACCTATTTACGAGGAGCCTTGTTTTAAATTTTCAATCCTTAGCTATAAAAGTTGAACATTTTATAAATTTTTAACTACAAAATAATTATTAAATTATAAATTTTAAAAATGTTGTCGAAATTTTAACTTTAAATGCTTATAAAAAAAAATTGTGCTTATGTATTTTTAATATTTTTCAACTGCTATTGTAAAAATATATCAGGAGCCTTATAATTAAATTTTCACGCTTTATTTCCCAACAAATAACATTTTATTGATATTTATAGAAAAAAAAACTAAAAAAATTGAAAACTGACAATGTCCGTAAACAGCTCAAAAAGAGTCAAATTATTTTCAAAATTTTATCGTGTATAGAAAATGCCAATACAAACATTCAGTGAAATTTTCAAGTATCTACAGTCATTCGTTTTTTAATTACAATAAAATAAGAAAACCGTTACATGAGAAAATGAGTGAATATCAAATGTTGTAAAAATATGAATTTCAAACGCTCATAAAAATGTAATTTGATATGCTTACAGACATTTTTTTTTTTTGATAAAGGTAGACAAACTTATGGATAATCTTGTATTACATTTTCAAATCTTAGATTTAAAAAGAAAAATTATTATGAATTCTCAACTCAAAATAGTTTGCTAATTTTCGTGATTTTTCCGTATTTTGTCAAGATTTTAACTTTAAATGCTTATAAATAAAAACTGGGACTAAGGATTTTTAATTTTTTTCATCTGCCTTTGGAACAATAACCTAGGAGCCTTCTATTAAATTTTCAAGCTTTTTTACCCAACAGATAAAATTTTATTGATATTTATAGAAAAAAAAACTAAAAAAATTGAAAACTGGCAATGTCCATAAACAGCTCAAAATAAGTCAAAATGTTATGGTGTATAGAAAATGAAAATATAAACAACCAGTGAAAATGTCATGTATCTACGGTCATTTGTTTTAGAGGTACACTAAAAACCAAAATCGATTTTCTCAAAAAACAGATTTTGCGTAAAAAGTCCCGTTTTTCCTTAATTTTTCTTTTGTTTTTCTTTTGCGCTTTTGAAAATTATTGGGATTTTTAAATTTTGACCTCCCCAATGCAACAACGATATTCACTTTCCAATCGAAAAAGATACTGAAGTTGAAAATCGAAGCATTATTTCGACTACTTATCGTGTACATAGACACAAAAAAAAAAAAATATAAAAACACACATCATTGTAAAATCAATACATTCATCGTTCCACTCAGAATCTAAAACAAAACAGTATAGGTATATGATTAATGGATGAACACAAAATAATATACGCATACACAGATGTAATAGTAATGATTTAGTTCAGCATAAACACATTGACACGCGCTCGTCACTTTTTCCACCCTTTTAATCCAACCCTTCATCTCGCGGTCGCACTAAATGATTGTTCTTGATTTTCCCTCTTCAACCCTCGTATATATATGTTTACAGGATAAATAACAATCAATTTTTAAAACCCGGTAATATATACAGGTAGGTTACATACTAAACTCGATTTTCACTTGGTAGGTATTGCAGTGTATCACGTGTATTCACGTTACATATAGTGAACAAAAACTGAATTTTCAAACACCTATACAATACCATATGATATATACTATAATATAAATTCATATAAACGTACCTACTATATATGTTTGGTAAAATTATTTTGTTATATAAATATAGTTTCTAATTTCTATTCAATATGAATTTCTATACATATATAACTGGGTACCTATACTAATAAAACTAGTTTTGTCTATTTTATACTTTGACTGCCAAAATGTTTATATTTTTTCAAAATCTTTTTGAAAATGTGGGCCCTAAAATATGTCAAAATGTTTGGATGGAATGGATTAGAATGGATTGATTTGGCTGTTCAAACTTAACTTAACAGCCTGGGCGTCGACGAGATATTTAAAACAAATAGGTAGGTATATACTATATTATTGTACCCGGTGAAATCGGTGTCATCTGTTTACCGGCAAACTGCAAAGCATTAATAGTAGGCGGGGCCGTCCTTACGGGGGGAGAGGGGCGAGCAGGGCCAAGGCTTTGGGCCTCGCGTTTTTCGTTTACATTTGGAGGCCTTGCGTTTGAAAAAAGTGGTAAAATTGGTTCAAAAATTGGTGTTCGCCATGGGCCTCTCAAATCCTAAGGACGGCCCTGATAGTAGGTATAATTAGGTAATATGTTGGCTAATGGCTGCATAAGAACTTATTTCCAATGAAATCTTTTAGAAAAAATTGAGTCTCGGTTGCTTTAGTTAGATATTTACATACTATTGAGTAAAAAAGATATAATACTAATTGAGTCCATATTTTGATACTATAATAACCGAGTATTGTCAAACTTTGAAAAAAAAAAACATTATCCTTTCTAATTTTATAGACTTATAGGACTGTATGTAAGAAAAAAAATGCTATAAGTCTGTATGGTCAAAAGGTATTTTTATGCGAATTTGGAAACATTTGATGAATTTAATAAATGTGTGTTATTGTATTTTATAATGTAGTATTAGGGTAATGATGTAGTATGGACATTTTTTTTTTTTTTATTTAACTCGCGTCAACCACGGGGTGATATTTATAATGTTTTAAATTTCGTAATATATATAATGATCGATAACAATTTACGAGTTATAATAAATTACTACTAAAATACTAGCTGGTAAATGGTAATACGTTAAATGTTAATAGGATAAAGTTATATGTTGTTCAGTAGGTTGTCAGCGATGATGAAATTGATTGAGGAGAAAATTTAATTGAGGCCCTGGTTGAGTGAGTGAACCCCTTAATTTTCTCTGTACTGAGCGTATACGATAGTTCACATTAGCGCGTCATACCGTTTACTGGCACGTAAAACTAATGAACATTAAATTGCTTAAAATAATAGATAAATGTAATGTCTTATATCGACAAAAACATTAAGCGATAAACTTTTTATACATTCAAATGTCGATAGTTATTATATAGGTATTTGTTTTGTTTGTATAACATGCTGCATTTTTTTCATAATTTTGGTTATTTTTTAGGTTTACAGTGTTATTGTACCTATTCATTTATTGTTAAACATTGAAGATTATTTAAAATAATAAAATCTTCCGAAGGTATAGTAGTTGGGTGCTTAAATGGTCAAATGATAATATTTATCTTCAAGGTAAATCTTAAGGCCTCCAACTTTATAGGCGAGGCTAATGAATAAAATAATACCCCATTGGAAAATAATTTCCTCGGTATTGAATTTCCGTTATTTTTATTGTCATCACGACACGTTTAAGGCTATTTAATTTTAATCCACGCTCATTAAATTTAATATTTCTAACTTATACACATCAGAACAGAATAGTTCACAAACGCAATAATATGATTTTGTGCCCTGCAAATGTGTCGCGTTTCGAGACTAAATGCCCAAACGTGTTGTATCCACTCCAGTACGCGGGATTCCAACATATCATAATATTATTATGTTACGCACGGTGTATACATCTTAAGGGTTTGCGTACTTACGTCGATTGAGGTATACAATATAATAATGCACCATAAAGACGTATACAAGGCGAGGGAATCGTACAAATGTTTAATAATAGAAGTGTGATAAGTTACATGCCCACATGATGATATGACAACAACTGAGAAGACTTGTCGTGGTGGCGCGGCGAACAGTTACTGTCCGCTGTACGTGTGAAAAACGCCGTCGTCGACCAGTTATCACTTCGTTGTTATTTTGGCGCGGAGAACGAAACCGCGACATTGTGCCTACACGATAATATGACTGTACATTTTTTAGTATAATACGATATTTTCATCACGCGCAGGACCAATAGTATCGTAATATGTATATTTCGCAGGTAATTTCACCCGTCGAATGTTATCGTCGTCGAAACGATAAACAAGTCGGTCGGCGGCGGCGGCGGCTGCAGGACGCGAGTGTCGAGTAGGTATAATAATAATAATAAAAAATAATAACAATATTATTATTATATAATAGACGTGTTAGACCACGCCCACGTTCCGATACCCAAGGTCGACGAGTCTGCCGACCCGACACACCACGCACGAAACAATACGATCATTGTACACACAACGGCTATGATATATTATTATATTATACGTGTCGGCGGCGCTTGTTCAAACATTATTATTATTATTATAAATTATAAATCTGCAGTAGGTAGGTATAGGTACTTACATATGCACGCGCCTACGTCTATCGTCGTACGTGTGTATGACGGTAATATTATTATATATTATATTTGGACGCGCTCGTACGGCGACGGCGGATTTACGGAAAACGCGCAAACGACGTGTGAAAAAAAACCACCCGAGCGGGAAAACTCGCGGCGGCGTTTAGAGACGACCATTAACGCCGTATTTACGACGACCCTTCGACTTTCGGATTCTATATATATGTATACGATATAATATATATTATGCCGCCGAGGCCGCGTGCTCACAATAAAATCTTCGTAAGTGTGTTGTGTGTGATAACGGCGCACTGGCTCACCCCCCCGCCCCCAACACAGTCGCCGCCGGTAAAGTACCCTTCGCCACACCGCGGACACGATGTCCATTACTGCAGCATTGCACCGTTTGACGAATGTGTATGCGTCCACACTATATACAGGGTGGGCCGCTCAGCAGAATATAGTGTTGCCGTTTTTTTTTCGGGTATTATATGGTATTATCATATATTGTATACGAGCGTACTTGTACGGTTGTATATATATATATATATTAAGTGCCAGAAAAATTGGGGTCCGTTTCGCCGTGCAGCGTAGACCTTAAATCGTTGCGTTCGTATACATTATGCTATGTATAGGTTATATATATATATATATATATAGTCGTACAGAATAACGTCGACAATCATAAACCACCATAATAAAGAGTTTACCCTCACGGGGGTGATGTGAAAAAATGTCTTGTAAATATATATATGGATATGCTTCAATATCATTGTCTTCGCGTTTGTATATAGCTGTGTTGTGTGAATAATAACTGTATATAAATGATGACACGCGTCCTATGACTATATAAATAATATAATATAACAACGTCACAAACTGCAGTATATTACTGTAGTGGTTACTATATGTACAATATTGTACACAGTATTAAAAAATGTGCATTGCTTTAAATACATTTTTCGAAACGTCCATAAATCAAATTTTTTGTACGTAAGTACCTACTACCTGGTATACCAGCTTATATATTATTGTTGTACAAAGAGTGCAGGCATTTCGGCACTCGTAATAATATATATATTATAATTTATAATACATGAATGTATTATTACCGATATAAGTATATACCATTTACGATATTGTATATTTGTATATGCCTTATGATACCTATATTCATTTTTTTACTGAAGTAAACTTGGCGGGGCCACTGAAAAACAAAATACAAAATATTGTTCTATGCATAATGTCTATACAAATAATTATTTTTACGTATATTTGGTAAAAGGCTTAAACAAAAAACGTTTTTAGTCTACAAATTAACGTGTTACAACAATCATATTATATTTGTGTTTGTAGAAAAATATCAGAAAAAAATAAACAATTTAGCCATAACACGATTGCAAACCTTAGCGTCCCCGATAACGTTCTCCTATCCCCTGCAATCGCGTCGATATCATAATTTGTTAAAAAATATAATCGATTCGTTATATCAGCTTACACCCGAGTGCCCGACTCGTCAATTTACCCGCACGCTTTCCCGGCACGTATATGTATATTATGTATATCGTATACGATCCGGGTGGGTTAAAAGTTAGAATTATTACCCACGGGTTGGGTTAAGTCAGGCGGGCGCACCTATCCCGACCTGACCGGCTGTATATATGTATATATATATATCGTTCAAAGAAAAAGGGAAACAAAAAAAAACGCCAGTAGGTATAAAAACGTCACCCGAGAACATTGTCGATCGGACACAGTCGCTGCACGGCGTAAAATATAATATGGAGTGATACATATACATATAGACAAATATATGCATTGTGTATATACTATACGTATGTGTATGGTACACATTCGGCACTATAGTATTAGTATAAGCCCTGCAGTATATATATATGCGTTTTGTACGATTTATACTACACGTACGGGGGCTGCACGACGAGCGCATTATTCGAGGCTGCTGCGGGCGCGCACAAAGAGAGACAGATATATAATACATCTATAGTCTCTACAGCATAAAAGACGGAGGGAACGGTCTAATCTTTTTCGAAAAAAAAAGGAAGGTCTTTCGCCGATAAATCCTCGTGAATCTTTTTTTTCAGTTCCGCACGTTTGTGGTACACGTGCATACGGTATATATATATATAATGTGCACAATTTATGTAGAAAACGACGAAAGACTGATGAAAAAAACATCGGTAAACGGGCGTGGATGTAGTATCGGACACGGGATATGATTAAAACGAAAACCTATAAGTAAGTCGTCGGACACTCGTTCACACCGCTGTGGATCACCGATGTTATTTAAAACATATTAAAACGTCTTACGACTTGCGATTATAACGATGTGATACTGTGTCGAAACCACGTATATCCCACAACCGTTGCAGATGACGAGAAGCGTCTAAAACAGTCGAACTGTCCTCGTCGCGATGTCTTTAATTATTATTGCCACACCGCACCATCCGCGTACCCGCGATCGACGGGAATTCGACGTTATGTGCGAATGTAACTGATTTTGCCGGTCTATTCGTATTGTAGAAAATTCAAAACCAATCAAATAACATTAAATAACCGACGAACGCCGTTTATCCGTTGTCGTATAGAACACGGATAATAATATTACATTCACTTGATATCATATAATATTATCATCACTTGATATTTTATATTTTTACGCGTATTGGCGAGTTCACCAATTTTCCCCAAGCCGATTTCGTCAACGCTCGCGTATTATATTTTATACAATGTTCCAAATCGTGTACGCTCGTAAGTATACCCACTTCTGCGGGACTCGTGGCTGTATCGTCGTTAAAATATAAAAACGCATACCAAATACGAATGCGTTACGTGTGGGTAACATTGTAACAAGCACGTCGGTCGTATATAATATAATATCTTTTGCGGCGGCATTCGAGGCTCCAGCGCACACACGACGTATATAATATACTGTATTGTATATTATTATTATTATTATACGTCGGAGAAAATACCACTGCTCGAGCCCGACCGTCATAAATCAAACGCCGCGCGTATACGCAGTGGCGCCGATTATAATATAATAATAATAATTTATCGTACGACGTTTTATTTTCCCTTCTCGCGTAGCGACGTCGATAACAGTCGAAGCCGACGAAAAAGACGATTAGTGGGTAGGCAATTTGTTTTTTTTAGCCCGCGCGTGAACCGACTATATACCTATACCTACCTACAGAGAGAATATATATTTTATGCTGTAAAGCCCAAAAACGCAAATCGTCTGTTTTGTTCGATAGACCAAAAGCGCAAAACGGATTTGCGCTTTTGTACCTATTAGTAATGGTAAAAAAAAAAAATTGTATTACCCGGTACAATATTGCACTTGTTACGCTATGGGTTTCATTTTAAAATTATTAATTAATACATTAAATTAAATGGGTAGCTCTAAAGTCAACTCCGATATAAAAACATGGAACTTATACGTAGAAAAGAAATTTCAAGATTGGATTACTAAAAAACTGTGGGCTTCAAATTTAAAATTTAATATTAAGGTACTATTTATAATATTCTACTAATTAAATAAAATTAAATACAATCTTTTTTTTCGAATGTAAATTCTTAATTATAATGTTTTATAATTAAATTGATTATCTTGATTGTGGGTGTTTTTATACTAATTAATATTTACTACTAATATGTAATTTAAATTTTTTAAACTCGTTTTATAATCACGAATAGCATAGTATTAATTACTATATGATTTTAATAAAATACACTTTTTTTTATAAAATTAATTTGCGCTTATGGGATATTTATTTTTGCGCTTTTGGGTTGCGTTTGGGTCATATTTTGCACTTATGGGCTACAGCCATTTTATATTATAGGTGTTATAATTCTGGCAGCGCGAAAGTTTCGGTTTATTAAGCATTTTCACCTCGTCACAAAGTGTAATAATATATGTTATACGCCCGACTGAAAGGAATGGGGAGATTTCAGACAGAGTGAACTATAGGGAGTGAGTTTAGTGTGCGTGTGCAAGAGAGAGGAAAGAGAGAGATAAATGGCGAGGGAGACAGTCGGTCGCAAAAGCAGTTTTCGTGCTCTACTTACTGTAAAGTTTACTCAGCAGCTCCCGCGACAAATATATTATTTATAATATTAGCTATACATTGACCTATATAATAATTTTTATGTATACTATATATCTATCATGTATATTCATGTGTGTAGTAGGACATGTGTAATATTTATATATATATTATATATTACCTACGATAATCTCGCTGCGAGCTAAAAACCGTTTCTGCGAGCAAAAATTCGCAACACATAATTTTCAAAAAGTCTCGGTCTTATACGCAATAATTATTGCGTGCTGACCATACTGCAGATACGCGTGTTTCTGAGAATATTGACGAAAATTATTCGAATTACCTTAACACTGTATTATACATTTACACGTATATAGATATCATATATTATGGATGGATATGTTATGATTAATATGGCAGCTATATATATTATAATTGTATAGACGAGGGAGAATTTACCATTTTAGATTCTGAGCGGAACGATGATTCTGGAATGTACCGGTTTTACGTCCGTTTACCCAAGTAATATTTCTGATTTCAACTATTATATTCTATATATATATATACTGTAGGCTGTAAGAACATAATAATATACTATATATATATATTGTACTAAACATCTCAGTTTTAGTTTTAAAATTATCGTTATACTCAGTATTTTCATCCGGCATCGGTACGCGGAAATACATATTTTATAATGTACCTACTAAACCTACATTGTAGTATGATTACAGATGGCGAGCTGTATATATAGATCATCTGCTCAACGGTCGATCAATTTACTTGGTACGTGTAAGTATAGGTAGGTACTGCTTCAATATCGTTTGTTCGTGGTTTGTCGGTACGGATTTTCAAAACTGGCTTCGTGAAAAGCGTGAAAAAATCTGAATCACGTGGTCTCCGACTGTCTATAATATCATTATGTACAGGCGATAGATTGTGTGCTGGAAATTTATGTGCTGCACACACGCTGTCTATATATAGCTCACACCTACGCGGCGGACGATCGACAAATGCCGACTGTCACGTGCAGCATGCGCTTGTATATATATATGTGTATAATATATAGCCGAGTAAAATAATAATATGCAAATAATTGCGGCCGCGACACACGCACAGACACTCACTACAACGCTAATGCGCTATAATACCAATATCGTTAGGTATTATATTAATATATATGTACGTGCAATAACACACCACGGTCGACCGCGCCGATGTCGTCATCATCGGTATAGAATCGATTATTCCGTGGGCGGGTTAAAGTTTTCCAAACAAACTTTTTCGCAGCACCTAAATAATAAATATAATAACCGTAAACATATATAGAATAAAAACCCGGACAGATGCCCCCCCCCCCACTAACAATGTAGAGGTAAAAACGATAGAACCCCTTCTTCACCACGGCCTAGTGTGGAATACGTAATGAGCCGGTAATAACAATATTTTCGTAGCCACCACATTTCTTACTTACAAACAAGAGCCCCCCCCTCCCCAGCTCTAAGGACTATATGTACAAAACCGAGACGAACGCGCGGGGGGTAGTAGACGGACATGATTCTAATCGTGCGCATTGTTGCTGTCTCAGAGATGATAATATTGTTGATCAGACGATGAAAAATCTATCCGCAAATGATAGATGCATATTCTACTGTAGTCTATATTATAATGTTAGGTTAGAATAAGCGCACAAACAAATGATAATGATTGTGCTTGACTATAACCGGCTTACCAAAGTTTTTAGAGGCACTTAGGTATAAGTTAATATTGTATATTACATTGTTTTATACAGGTCTAAAATTTATTTGACATCGTTTATCGACGCGTCGTACTATATGTGAAAACATGTACAGTTAATTACTTAATTATATATATTATGTAGATACATTAATTTATCGAAGCCTTTGTAAATGTCTGCATTTCAATGGACCTGTGAGTTGCATTGAGCATTTTTGATTACCACCCAGTTGTTTACTTCCGTTTCGCCGTATAAATGTACTGAAACCAATCATTTTTCATCGAACACTCGAATATCGCAATAATTAGAGTCATCAGTTATTACGCTCTAACGTAGAGATCAAACGTATATTATATTCCAACGTAAAGGTACAGGTTTCATCGACCGTGGCAGTTAATTAACGTTGGAAAAACTACCCGAGCGAATGTATGTATTATAAGGTTTTATAATAAAATAATAATATTCTAATAGCAATTGTCGTGTGCACACCTGTGTTCATACACGAAACACGCCCACGGGCCACCACATGGCTGCAACACAATACTTACGATCATCATTTTTTACTTCCAAAAATGTCGGTTTTGAGGTAACTCGAAAACCGGGCAGATGTAATCCGACAGGTGTGTGTTTAAAAAACAAAAAAGGCATTATGAAACACGGTGACTATTATTGCATAGACGTCACCCCCTATACCCCTCCCAACAACGCCTAATTGACGAATAAAGACAGTATAATAATAATGATGAAAATTAACAATAATGGAAAATAAGATAGAGGGAAAAGCTGGAAGAGCTCAATTTATAAAACAGTTCATAGAACACTTAGACAAATTAACTTACTAATAACTCAAAGTAGCAATGGTAGATGGAAAGAAAAGAGGAGTGGAGGACCATCAAAGGATTGAAAAAAAATGTAACCATGCTATTGTCCGCCATTAGTTATCGATGTCCTCGGGGTGTATAAAGTTAACGGTAAAGTAAAGAGCAAACGTTAATTTGGTGAAGTAAAAACTACTGTAGCACAAATCTGAAGTCGCGGATCTATCTGTATACAGTGTACACGTTTGCATATTATACCCGTCTTTCTGGAATAAATAATACAATAAAAAAACACAATAGTTCAAATATAATAATATATACCTCGGTTTATTGGTTTATACAAAATATAGTAATAATAAATATCATTGCTATACAATCATTGACGTCGTTTAAGCAACATACATGGTGTGATATATGTAAATGTACGTATAATAAAAATATATAATGCGATAAATATAGGGAAACAGTCTGCTATTAATATAATAGTGTAAATAATAGCATAATGATACAGTGTTATCATCATTTTTTCACATGTGTGTCTTGTTTGTACAGTTTATATACATAAAAAAAAAATTTACATTTGAGCTTTGACATAACATACCGAGCTCGTCAACAAAAAAAGGAATTAAATATTAGTATTAACGAATAAAAAAATAATAATTCATTTTGTACATGCCTATTTATAGGCTAACTAATATTAAATAATAACTACTATTCAATAGTATAAATGATAAATATACTAACTATAGTCACTACACGATATCAAAAAAGAAGATGAAGGAGACGATAGCAATAATAATAATAATAAAAATAACTCTTAAAAGGTCACCGTTCAATTGTTTAGGTTAGTAGGTGGCCTGGTGAACAGCGCAGGATTAAACATAGCTCTAGGCCACTCGACGGGTCCTTTGCCACCGTTACGCATCAGTCCATTGTTCAATGTTTCAAAATGTTGTTTCAACAGGTATGCGGCGGCCTGCCTTTGGGCCGCAAACAATAGATTAGAGTTGATGGCCGCCGAATTAGCTGAGGTCATTGTTGACTGTACCATTGGCACAGAGCTGGTTGATTTCTTCGTGTTTGGTGAAGAACAATTACCGGAGACATCGGTAGCAGCTAATCGTTTTACGCAGCCATTTGGTGGAGACTTGGACAAGTCCAAGACTTTGGTCGCCGGTTGAAGTTTTGAAGTAGGTTGCTGTTTCATAGCCGAATGCTGTTTCGATGCTTGTTGCTGTTTTGGGGTAGGGTGCTGTTTTTTGGTAGGCAACAATTTAGCGTACGGTGACGAGTTGATCTCGATCAATTGCGGTACGTCATCCTTATTCAGTCCAAGTCTTGGAGGCGTCACCTTCCGTTCGGGGTCTTCCTGTTTCCTCTTGTTGACGCCACTGCCAGCAATAGGATTCAGTTCTTCTAACTTCCTCTTGTTGTTGGCGCTACTGCCAACGACGGGACTCAATTCATCAGATTTCCTCTTGTTGTTGATGCCATTGCAAACCATAGGATTCAATTCATCTAATTTCCTCTTATTGTTAGTGCCACTGCCAGCGATGGGACTCAATTCATCCAATTTCTTTTTGTTGTTAACGCCACTGCTACCGATGGGATTCAATTCATCCGATTTTTTCTTGCTGTTACAGCTACCACCAACAATTGGACTCAATTCCGGCGCTTTCTTCACCGATTCTGTAGCGAATGTCATCAGCTTGATAGACACATCCGGTTGTACGACTTCACGACGCTTGGCATCCATATCTTGCTTAGAAGTCTCGGTTAACAGGGAAACACTAAGAACGCCATTTTCCGTGTCCACGCGCCTCTCTATACGATTGTTGTCCGTAACATTGTTGTGTTGTACGTTAGTGTCTTCCTTCGTCCGTTTCGTCGGCATACTGTAGAGGCTTGGTACGGGTTTCTTGTTGACCGGTTTCATCGGAACTACTACGGTATTGCCACTGTTATTACCGTTGCTAATTTCTGTAGTTGCTGTAGGTTTCGTTAACTTATCTGTGGCTGTGGGCACTCGCATTATCTGTAAGCTCGGCTGAGAATTCGAGTGATTTTCATGAGCGGCCGGCAATTGATTAGTCTCTGGCTCTGTGACTTTGGTTATTTGTAGCGACGATTCACAGTTATACTTGTCATGCAAATCGGTGACAGTTGACGGCTTTAAGAGCCGAAGATCTTGGCCAACTTTTAAAAGACTTTGCGCCGCGTTCATTTCGTCCAAATTTTTCGATAACATAGAAGTATTGGTGACAGTCGGAGGAAGTTTATCAGCCATCGGTTTCTTGGTAGGATTTTCTATCGCCGTCATAGGTGACTTATCATTCGGCTTGTTGTCTTTCACCGAATTCGTTACAGGTGACGGATGTGGTTTGGCCGCTAAACTTCTGGCCTTATTCCACTCATAAGACTTGCGCACCGGTATAAAAGGAGGACGATTGGTAGACGCTTGGCTTCGAACAGGCACCGCATCCGGAGTTCTCTTGAACAGACTCATGCCGGGGAATCCAGGGCGTACGTAAGCATTCGGTTGTAGAGACGAAGATTGTTGCTGCTGTTGTTGTTGAAAGCTAGGTATGGATGTATGCATACCTATCTGTTGCATCTGCTGCAAAGTAGGAACGAATTTGGCAGCAGCTGAGGCATTTTTGTTCTTCATGATCAGTTTCGTGATGGACAGATTAAGCTTGGATTCACCGACACCAGTGTGTTTCTTCGGCAATGGCAGAACAGAAGGCGGAGGATTACTAGCAACAGCAATAGGCGGTATTTGCTGCTGGTCAACTAGTTTTTCCAGCTTTTTCATAGGTATTTCGGCGGTTGTACTGCCGGTTTGTTGATGTTCAACAAGATCGACACATTTTTCTTCTTTCATCGCCATAGTCAGTGAGGGAATTGATTTCGACAGTTCAATGGCACAATTGTTCCTGACGTTATCTGAAACATTTTCCTTCCTCGAACTACCTTCCGGCGATATGGGAGGGTTCAGTGGTTCTATTGGCGGAGGAGGAGATGATCGACGATCTTTTTTTGATACATCAGTTGTTGCGATCATTAATGCCGGTTCTTTTAGGCTCGATTCTGTTTTGGATTGTTGTCCTCCCTCAATCACTTTTGGTTCTTCGGTGACTGATAGTTTCAATAGTTGTGGTACAGTTTTTTTCTTATCTTCTTCTGTCGATTCAACGATCGGAGTAAGACTCGACACGTTTATTTGTGGTGGCAATGGGGTCATTTCCATGGCAGTGTTGAGTACCGGTGATAATACGGGTTCTGTAGTTACGACATCTGTCAACGTTGTACTACATTTATCCGTCGGTAATATTACGGGCACCATCATACGTGCATTAATCTTGTAAAAGAACCTCATAGGTTCGTTTCTGTTCCATGTGTATATATATGCTATATCCATAATCGAGTACTCTTCTGGTAGGCTTTCTCGTCTGTATAGCAATTCAACCTGAAAAAAAACAACAAATAATTTAAAACAACGAATCGACCTTCCAAATTTATATTACACGATCACCACACAAAAAAAACCCCGTTCGACAACGTGGACTTATTTAATTTGAGGAATGAGTATAAGTTATTTATCAGGATTAAGTTATTATTAGCCTAAAAATTAAACTACCCAGTTATCAGTGTATCGTGAACAGTTGTTATTTATTTATAAAGGATTATCCCAGGGAAAAATAAACAGAGGTAAGTTAGTAATTGGTAAACCTAAAAATGAACAACAATTTTACGATTTGCTACATTCGATTTTTTTAACAATAACGTAATTTAAAAATGACACGTTTCACTTCAACTCAACACCTACTATAATATTATTGTATACAAAAAAGCGGAGGCGGTTTGTTAGCCTAAGATATTTTATATTATATTTATAATGTTATTATTAAACGGTAGCTGGTAAGTTGAATTAATATTATTTGCATATTATCATATTTCAATATTTGTATATAAAAATATAGTCATTTACCTACTTGAGAAGTTTCAAGTACCCACGACTAATATTTTTAAATTACGACATAATAACTAAAAACGTTATTCTTGGTTAAATAATATTTAATTTCGTCCAAACTTAAACTTAAAATAACTATAAAAAAATCTGTTTACATATTTTTTTATATTAATAGTAAAAAAAAATTAAAAAAATTAAAATTAAAAATGTCTGTAAACAATTCAAAATGAGTCAAACATTTTTGAAAATGTTATCAGTACCTATAGGAAATAATAAAATAAACATTTGGTGTAAATTGTATGTATCTACAGTTATTAGTTATTGAATAACAACAAAATAAGAAAATCAATGCATAAGAATTTGTTAATTTACGTTTGAATATCCAATGTCTAACTTCAAACGCTCGTAAAATTTTATCTGACTTTCCAGTAAAGCTAATTTTTATATTAAATGTAGAAAAAACTTAAGGAGAATCTTGTATTAGATTTTCAAAGCTTAGAGATAAATATAAAACATTTTATGAATTTATAACTCGAAATAATAGGTTGCCAATTTTCGTGATTTTAATGAATTTTGTCAAAATTTTAACTTCAGACGCTCATAAACAATTATTGTGGATTTACGCTCAACTTTTTTTTTTATTTCCAGTTGTTGTTACAACTTATGAGGAACATTTTATTACATTTTAAAGTTGTTTGGCCAAGTATCAAATATTTTATTGACAACAATTAAAAAAAAAATAATTAAACTAGTATTTTTTTTATGCCTATAAATACTCAACAATATTCGCAATATTTAGAAACTTGTATGGTGCATATAGAAATTGATAATATAAACATTTAGTGAAAATGCCATGTATCTATACGGTAATTTTTATAAGAGTTATACCATAAACCAAAATCGATTTTGCCGAAAACCTTTTTCCATAGTTTTTTTGAAAACTATTGGTAATTTTAAATTTTGACCTTCCCAAAAACACAAAAAAAAAAACAAACACACATTGTAATTCTCTCAGTATCTAAAATAAATCCACTGAAATTCGCATTGAATAAAAACCGGTACTTTAAGTTTTAACCATAAAGTTACTTGTGTATCAACTTCATGTAGACAAATATTTTGTTAGTGGAAATGCGGAATATAATCTAACTACTAGAGTTTACTTTTTAATAACGGGGGATTTTAAACTCAAAATGTAAATTACATATGGTTGGTAAGCTTGTAGACGGTATGTGGCATGTACGCAATAAAATATGTTCATACAATATTATCGACTATATTGTGTATAAATAACATAAATTGCTGTGAGACAACACGTTATAATAGGTAAATATATGCATCTAAATTATATGAAACACATAATCAAGGTGGTACACGCATATCTACTATATAAGACTATAGGGAAAATTTATTAGTGATTTTATAAAATAATAATGAGATACGGTATAATCAAATTTCAAGTAGGCACACTTTTTATAACAACTGCACAAGGATTTAACACTAATATTGTTGTTGTTTATTTGTACCGTCCATACAGTTGCACCAATTGTGTAATCAAAATGTGTTTTTATCGAATGAATAATAACATGTATGTAAAAACAAAATTGTACATTCAATAACACTAAAAATTATCTACTAAGACATTTGCTTACCTTGTCCCAAGGTTTTAGGTTATACTTCAGTCGAATAAATTTCTTGAGGTGTGACATTCTAACGGCTGCGGGACACTTCAAATACCGTTTCCTCACAATACATCGTTGTGGCTTGTCAGTCTAAAAAATATAAAAATAATAACAATTATTGTAGCTATTATATTTAGTTATTTATGTTTGGCGATAAAATAATTTAAGATTAACTAATTTTGAAATAATATAAAATTGATAATTGTAAGTAATATAACTTTGGTAAAGATAACTACTCTACTTACTCTCACTTTGTACTGTAAGCCTTTATCATCCGTGACGTTTTTCCACATTTCTTGTTCACATACTCTGTAAAACAAATTAGTAAAATCAAATACTTGTGAATAAAATAAAAGATATAATAAACAACTTTTATGTAAAATAATTTTTAGAAAATTACTATTTACAAAATCATACATTATACAATAAGCTATAACTATATGTATAGAAATTTACTACTTCGATTAGATTATTTAATTTGTTAAAATAAATTATCAAATAGGTTTTGAATATTTTTAGATTTTTATAAACACACCCATCTATTAAATATGATATGTATTTATAATTAAAAATATATATATATAATATATGGAAAAATATTTAACCATTCGTATTCTCATTATTGGTGCAATAAATTACTGCAGTATGCAGTTAGCTGATATTATCTTTTTATGAGAAAATAAATGGATGAAAAGTGTATCAATTCAATAGACAGTGGATAACGGTTTTCAATAAAAAATTTAACAAACAAATTTTTCATGGGGCACGTGATGTTACGTTAAATTATTTTCTTACTATACTACCACAACGGTCCTATCCTTTTAAAATGATTACCGATACGATAATATACCTATATATACATGCACGTCGTATTATATAGTTTGCTTGCAATTCGGGGTGGCGTTGCAACAGCTGCAACAGTGCGCGCATGTGTATCGCGTGCTATACAAAAGACACGAAGAGCGAGAACAACAGTGGCGTTGCTACAGCGGTAGCAGTTGATGGTATTTGGTGTGAGGAAGAGGAAGGGGGATTAGAAAATAAGTGGCCCGTACGACAATCGAATTATGAAACCCTGAAATTCCACATGTTGAAGAGAGCTCGATGGTGGGGATATATATTCATCGCCATTTAATATAAAACGGACGGAAATTATTCGGCGAAGGGTTGAAAATGTTAAACAATAGACATAGTTTTCATATAAGAATTTCGGAGGGGTGAAAAAAATTACAACTGTCAATCATATCTGAATTACGTAGTAGATAAATGTTGGAATTCAGAATTAAACATACATATCAAAAGTTTAAATGGAACCTAATGACATTAAAATATTATATCGATAAAAAAAATATATACATATTATTAGATAACCTTTTTACAAACAAGTTGATTTCTATTTCTTATTTAAAATAGTACGTAATATATATATTTTTTTTATACAACATATTCGATATTACTTATTATTTTTTATTTACTATTATTATAATAATGTAACAATATATACTATTCATTTTATTGTTTAGAAAAGATAACACTAAATTAGGTAATTAAAAATATATATAAATAGCATATACCTAGGTTTTAAAAGTAATAACTATAATACCTAACTAAGAAAACATTCGTATACCTATATAATAAAAAAATAATATTTTTACCATCAAATTAATATGTAATAATAAGTAGATACAATATTAAGGGGTGATCTTGAAAATAATAAACGACTAGTGGAGGATCTCAGAAAAATGTGGTTTTCCGGCTTGTCGTGGTAACCAAGGTAACCGTGCTGGGCCCTGATCGATATGTATAACGCGCGAGGGAAATGCATTTGAGGGCTCTTTCTCTTTTTCTCTATACTTTGGACGTAGATGAGCACTGAAGACCTGTAGCTTCCTATATATTGTATACAGAAATTTGAGAAGAGAGTGATATGTAACCATATATGGTTAGGTTATAATAGCTTTATAAAAAAATATTCCTACATATTTAACTCATGTTGTTTTTTAGTAATTCTAACATAATATAATCAACTAGACAATGTCTATAATTTTAAATTTTTATTGACATGCATCTACAATTTTGAAAAATCATTTAAAAATGAGCAACTAAAAATTGAAATTTTGAAATTTTGTAATCACGAAATTTGTTTTCACTAGTTTTTTTTCACATCTTTTATCTTTTATAATATTTGTATAGGCTTTTACGGGTAAAAAACAATTAAAATGCCGAATAATTACTCTTTTATATGTTTTCTGATCTAACTCAATATGCAGCCAATTGCAGGAAACACTTCATGCATAATATATATGTACAACATCAGTATATTACCTACCAAATTATCCTTTAAAATAATAAACAATTTAATTGTTAACTACACAATATATATTGTATGCATATCATCGGTTACTATAAAAATACTTAAGGAGAAAATGAGAAATTAATTTTATTTTTTAAAAGGTTAAATGCCGTTTAATTATTTTAGATAACCTGATATAAAATAAAACGTTACTTTTTTGTTATAAATATAATAACTGCCATCTGTACAGTTTCGTATTTTTTTCCGATTTGGGATAAATATACCTGCAATTATCAAGATATAAATTATAGATATTCATTCTTCCCCCACTATAGCGGTTCATGAAATATAAACCAGAGCGTAACTATGAATATATGATATACCTATATGCGCCTATGCTTTGACAATTAAAATTATCTTTTGTATATCTGTGAAAACACCATGCATGGTGTACATGTACCTACCTGCCGTACATGCTGAAAATGTATTGTTTTATTGTTTCAACAAAATATATAATATTATACGGTTTGTGATATATATTAAACCTATCACGTTTAAATTAGATTATTAAAATTTAATAAATTTCAAATAAATAAAGATATACAGGTAAATCGAAATCATATACATTACTACAATCACTTAAATGCTGTTTAGAACTATACAGTTTTATCCATATTCCTATCCGTATCAAATGCATAATTAATTTTATCATTAATTTGTTAAACACTTACTTATCGTAGTATTCCAATGACAGGCTAATTAATTCATCAGCTGTATATACGATTCGATCGACACTTACACCCCGACATTCCGGTTGTAAATGCATATCTATAGGAAAAATACAAAATAAAATATAAAACTCATAATACCTAGCTAGATCAAAATATATTACCTCTGTGAGGGTGTTTTTGATAAAATTCTTGTCTGCGTTTCATTTCTGAATGGTATAGTCCCGGGACTAATTTGTACACGATGTCTTGTAATGCTTTATCGGGCCTGCGCAAAAAAAAAATATCATGTTACTATACATAAAATGTGTTCCTATATATATATATAGGAATATGTTAATTCCTATGAGAGTAAAAATTTACACTAATACCTAAATTATTGACTATAGTGACTACACAAGTTAATCTTAAATAGTTAAAAAAAAATAATTAGGATGAAAAAGGAATAATTTTATAACTTATACGTAAATTAAGCTAAGTCAAAATTTCTTGTTTAAGTAATAATAGGTATATTTACTGAATTTTTATTGTTATTATCATTAAAAAAATATTAATAACAATTATTATAAATTACCTAATGAATTTTTGATATTAAATTAACCACATGTAATGTCTAATATTGGCATACATCCAAGTATGTTTCACAAATTATACGTTAGTTTAAAAGTAGGTTTCACTTATTAACGTATATTATTTTTATTTGCATATCTTTATTCATATTTTTCACACACATCTGCATGCATTATTTTTCCAGTCGTATTTATTCGGTTAAATGACCTAGATAAGAATATTCCAGGGAGAAGGCTCCCTTTTTTTCAATAACAAAACCACGGCAGCGAGATGAAGCAGTAACGAGGCAATGGACCAATATATTATAATATACCTATACATAAAATACAAAGGGACATATTATAATGGTTTATATATAAAAATATATTATAGATACACACTATAGTGTATTTATATAGAGATGATGTAGGTACATTTCACATTTTATTTTGTAACTGACTTTTTAATTACGATTATACTGCAGTAATAAATTATAGACTTCCAAATAATATTATACGCACCGGTAGGTAGATAGATTAACCTAATAGTACAAATGTATAGGTAAAAATGTATAACTAAGAGTTAAAAATTTCAAAATTGTTAGTAAGCTGTTACTAGATACCTACCTATTTATATAGTTAATATTGGCTATAGTATAATATATATATATGATATGTATGATATATATCTATAGTTTATTGTACTCAAGCATGTTAACCTATAAAATTTAATTTTTTTAAACGTGGTATCCTAGGTATCTGGTTGATACATACACGATTTTTTTAAGATACAAGCACATAAAAAGATATTAATATATAACTATCGATTTGTTTTTTAAATTCGTGTTTAATAGAATATTCGAAATTCTTTCAATTATGCTTGAAGTGAAATTAATTCAACCTTGCAGTCGGGGGTTATCGCGAGTTTACTCTTCTTACCATGTTTACTTTTTATGTATATACTTTTAACCCTCGGTCAGTATTCTAACTTTCAGGCTTAAGTTTCTAAAGGAAATATTCACACAGACAATACACCTACTCATTCTTACGATTAAAACGCGATGGTCACCGTGTACATGAAAAATGGTATTATACCTACCGGATAATAAATATATCTGCGTGGAATAATAGAAAAAGACGCGCGCGCACGCGTGTGTGTGTGTGTGTATACATGGATTAAGGATACAGATATATGTAAGTACAACAATGGAGAATTTCCCGCAAATAAAACGTCCAAAGTCCTAACCAATCAAGTTTACCGTACATTTCTGTTAACGTTTTGTTGTTAATTCTTTACTTATAAAAACGGAATTCTATCTTCTAAGAGGTACAAAATAAATATATAATTTTACAATCAAGAAATATGGTGAACTTGGATTTTGGTTAAATTTAGATAATATTATGTATATACCAATGCAATTCATCAAGGTCTAGATTATAATTCGCAAACATATATAATTATTATATATTATATTATACTGAACTACCAAAGAACTGCAGAATATAATATTGTATTATTTTTTCCATTGTTCCACTTTTAGTTGTGCTTAATGATTTTCTAAAAAAATAATTTAACTAATTGTTTTATTTCATTCGTTAAAATATGTAATAAATTCAGAACGCGACGGGTGTCTCAGCAGACAAAATTAAAAGGACAACCCCGACATTTACAATGTGCCAAACTAAAATTAATTGCATGAAAATCCATCCTACAAAGATAAGTGTTTAGGTGCCACAAGAATTTCAAGATTGTTTTCCTTTTATTATATTTGCGTGTACATTATTAAACGGTTCGTTGAGTTGTCGATAAAACAATTAGTTAGGTTAGGTTAGGTTAGGTTAGAGTAAGCACAAACGAAAAAAAAAATGGAAAAATAATGTACCCCCTTCCGCGCGTATATAATATAATTGATATTAATGTATACGCACGAAGGGTATTAATAATGCATACAATATGAAAGTTATTTTTTTGCATGAGTAAATGTTGTATACGATGAAAGAATGGGCGCGTGTGATGAAATTCGATTAACGATTTTCAAATTACATATACGCAGTGTTTCCAATCATTATTAAACGCGAACACGCCGACGGTTTATGAGTGCAGGCTACATTTAGCTAGAATAACGGTGATGCGATAATAAGCATGAACTTCGAACGCGGAAATTGTGAATATAATATTAAGTAGATAGTAGTGTAAATTAGATAAAAATAAATGCAAATTGCAGTATGTGATAAAAATATTCATAAACAGCGAAATATCGTATCTTAAGCCGCGTACACACTTGTAACATTTGCGCGTAACATCCTTTGATGCGGCCAAATTTACCGACAACTGGTGGAACGGTGTTACGGCGTTACAGCGTAATAGAAAATGTTACGAGTGAGTACGCGGCTTTATAAGAGTAAAACATTTTCAGAAATATAAAATTTAACAAGTTGATACACAGAGAACGTGTGAAACTTTCGCGGAATTTCGTGTTTCAAACTAGAAACAACAACGTCCGCAAAGAAGAAAATCGTATGTGGCAACGAAACGGACGCGAAAATCCGATGCCTACAACGCAAAACTGCGAGCAAATCGTGCGTTATATTGTATACAAAAACGAAATGCTATTGTTATTTTCTCCCGCGGTCTCTCCCAGTCGGCAGCTCGCTCTCTCTCTCTCTCTCTCTCTCTTTCACCATCTAAACTGATATTAATAATAATAATAATAATAATACATATATTTTGACTGGGACGATTTCGAATGGCCGAATAACGCTTACTATATATTATATCTGCCAATTTTTTTTTTTATTTCATTTTTTACGACACGAAAACCGGCGGCGAATACGGCAACGCCGCCGAGAGAGAAAGAGGCCATTGACACGGGCGCCGCCAGCGCGGTAGGGAAACTCGACTTTGCCGTATAGTGCATAGGTACCGCCGTCCGCCACCACCACCATCCGTATACATATATTTATACGTGTGCGCGTCTGCCGCCAGCATAAATACACACACACAAACACCGCTCACCGTACCGTAACACTTTTCCCGCGAGAAAAGCCCAGCGGCGGCGACTGTCGCACGTTACGCGAACCGTGAAATCACGGCGACACAGGTATGTGGTGTGGGGGGGGGGGGGGTGGTTGTTGTGTGCGTGTTACTCGCTCGAACATTAAAATATTTTACGCGTATACGCGTGGCTACAATATAATATATTATATAATATATACGTTATACTATATGATAAATAATAATATGTGTATAGTTAAACTATAATATTATTATAATAGGTATATAGTACAATGATATTAATATAAATAAATAACATACCACAACTACACACGTGTCCGTTTTACCCTTTTCATTTATTTTTTTGTTTTTAATTTTAATTTTTTTTTTTTTTTTTGTATTTTTTTTCTTGGTGATATTAATTTTTATTAATCATACGACTCGGGCACTTCGGTTGGTTATAACAGAAATAGTACTTGGAGTATAATTTTTCACACAACACCGTTGTTTTCGGAGTTATTCATAAGAACCATAGCAGTTTCCTTACCCATTAAAACTTTTCTCGTCACCTCTGGTGAATAACTTGGACCCTAATGCTTTTCTCTCGTCGTAGACATTATCCGCTCCTTTTTCGCATTGTGAATTTTATGGACAAGTTTGCTCTTTTCCAAAAGCCACCCACTGTGCCAAATGGGAACTATATATATTATACAACTGTCTGAAGCATTAATATTTGTCTGAAAGGTAACTTTTGAAACATTTTGTACCTATAGGTACCAGACAATTATTCACTATTCTTAGTTTTATTAACAAGAATTTATTTTTCGTACATTTTGAAGAAATTATATCATCTATTTAAAATTGTTGAGATAAATATTTTTAATGGTTTAAAAAATTATAATTGCACATGGTGCACTTATTAATATACGAGTATACATAGTGTACAGCTTATACAGGTAGGGGCTTATCATTGTTATTACAGTCGTAAAAACCAGCGGGGGGTATAAGAAATAATAGCATAATATAGATATTATTATATATGTTTATTGTTTAGTATGTATGTACTATGTACCTATATAGGAGTCTCCGGGCGCCTACCCTCGTAATCTCAAATGGCACACACGAATAAAATGAATACGAGTTCAACAGACAAAGCAATAAGTAATGACGCAAAATATAATATAGTGAGGTCGTATATAATAATTTTTTACATAGATATACTTACTTTAAAATAAAAATATAACATTGAAGAAAATGAATTATGTATTGATCAAATTTCAACATTAACTATTATCATATATTTATCATTTATTGTTAATTGTTGTTTAAAAAAACAATACTTTATATTATATACATTACATTTTTATATTACTTATATAAAAAGGGAAATAGAGAATGAGCGAGAAAGAGTGAGATTAAATTAAAAAGGAATATTTTTGTTGAACAAAATATGTCACTAAGTGAGAAAACTACAAGTCAATTATTATAAACTTACTTAAGAACTTTGCTGTTCTGAATATCTTCTCGACATATCGGACAAAAATTATTCTTGTCCAAATGCAGTACAATGCAGCTTCGGCAAACTGAAACACATATAATTTATTTATTAAGTTTAGTATAGGTATATTCGACTTGACGTACCTAATAAGTATAATGGCATATTATCCATACATTTAAAACGTATGATATTTTATAGAAATATAGAATATATTTCTAAGAATTAAATGATTCTACTTAACACTAGCCGCAACCCACAGTGGTATAATTATCATACAAATGAAGCGAAAATTCAAGGCGATTAGCATATTGTCACTGTTATGGTTAATCGACCGAGTTTCACCCATACTATAATTTAAAGTTTTAACCTCCCCCATGTGATGTATATGGGCCTTAAGCGTTTCGGTGCATAACCGGTGAATATTTTAATGGCATCTGCCTGGCGACTTTGAAATTCAAATATACGAAGAAAAAAGAACGCTGGTTTTAGAAAACGAATTTTATAGAGTGGAATGAATCGCTCCATAAACACATAGTGCTCTATGTTGCGACGAGTTTGCGAGTCATATTGTGTTAGTAGTATACACACGACTACGCAGGCTCGTCAACATTAGACTATAGTAGATATGATTTGTAAAACAAACCAATTCAACGTACGCAAATAGCGTACACCAAATACCGATTATCACTTTAATTTAGGTAGGTATATTACCTACCTAAAGGCTATACATTTTTAAATAATTTAAGGTTTGAAAATTATTGAAATATGCAACATTTTGTATAGGTGTAATATATATTATATAGGTAAATTATTTATACATTTATATAGATATATGGGTCTAATATTATATCAATACTTTATAATAACTTTAAATTGATTTTACGTTAATTACCTTTAACACTAATCATTATAATATAAAATTGAATAAGAATATAGAGTAAAATATTTACGTATTATTTTTGAATAAATAATACATAAAAAGTAGAAATTTAAAACAGTATTAAGTTTTTCTAAAATATTTTACCTAGGTATATATAATATGGCAAATAGTAGCGTGCTCAGGTTTTTTGAAAGAAGGGAGGAAATATTAATTGTTTTATTATTTTCAGACCACGTTATATATCTATTAATGTATTGAAATATTTTATATGACAAAAATAAGCCAAAGGGGGGATATATGACACCCCCTGTGATCAGGCCCCTGATGGCGAAGAATCTATATTAAATTCTCGTATATAACTGCCCGCATAATCTTACATAAATGCACTGATTTATATTGATGATGTTTAACACACGCGTATGTTAATACTAAATGACCCTTTTTTATTCAAGTTAGAACCAAATTAAACTGTAGAAAAAAAGATTTATATTAAAATTAAAATATAACTGTAAATTTGTTTGATCTCATTAGCTTGATTCTTTAACCGACACAAAGTATACCTAATAAGAGTTCTTCGGTTAGAAAATTGAACAGTTTGTATAGTTGTATATTATATAGCATCACTATAAATATTATATAATATATTATACTTATTACTTTATATAAATAAATTATTATTATTAATATACTTTTTAGTGAACACTTCCTCACGAAAGACACCACCGTAAAAAGAATCACCATGACGTTTTGTCGATTTTACTTTCTTGATTTTTAATCAAGTATTGAAATGAAGTTGGGGTTTTTATTGATTTAATAGACTTGTTTAAATAAACAGATTTCGAAATAAATAACTTGTTTTTTTAAATTTGTTGTTGATATAACTGATAAGCTATTCAGACTTTAATCATCATACCCATAACCAGCAAAATTTTTTATTATAATAAATCATTTAAAAATGTTATCAAATAACTTCAAAATAGTTTTTGAATTATTTTTTCGAAAGGTTTATTACGTGCCTTTTCTGTTTCTTAAACGATTAAAACACGGTCATAGTCATAGGTAGCCAAAAAAGTAATTTGTAAAAGTACCGAGTGTAATTGTGCATAATGAACGTTTTTGAACCCGCAACGCGGCGCTAATGAAGTGTGAAAAAAATTCATCGTTCACCGAAAAAAACCCCATAATAATAATAATAATAATAATGACGGGATGCTCGAGCGGAGGAGTAATAATATTGTTATATACCATAGCGTCGGTGCGCACTCGCGGGGTCGTCATTCCACCCACCGGCTCCGTATACCCCGTCCGCCCACCGACGGTGCGCGCCGTCCGTTTATTCCCTACCCACCCGCCAGACCGTCGCGAGAGAAATCCGAAAACGTTTTTCACGGTCCCTCGCCGCCGCCACCACCGTCGTCCAATTAGAGGCCCACTCGCCGGCAGGACACCGCCGAACAACGGTCGGACGGAAGATCCCCTCTCTCATCGCCCCGCGGGGACACGCCGGAGCGTCGAGCGGGCCCGTACCGGACGCAGCGGCGGCGGCGGACGAAGCACACAGGTCCTTGCGCCGAATTTACGAGCCGTAGGTTAGTTGTAGTGTGGCGGCGGAATATATTATTATTATTATTATTACAGCGAACGATGGCGGTGGGGAAACCGAGGGTCGGAGGGAACGCCGCACAGATGGTTTTTGTTGTGTTTTCCTCGTAACGGTGTGCGGGGAGCGCCCGCGCGGTACACTTCTACTACGGAGCGCCGTTGTCGTTTTGCCGATCAAAACATACCGGCACAACGGCAACGTCGCGCACGTACACACACACGCGCGCGCCGACAGCAGCTCTACCGTCTACGCTTTTACTACACGCGGCGCGTCGTCGACGACCGACTACGGGTACGTAACACGAGAGCCGCCGCCGACGCTGCAATAAGCATACCGCACAGTAGGCAATCAATCACACCGCACCACGTCGCGTCATCAACCCCTCTCCGGCCGCGTGCGACGAATTTACTTTCGAAATAGCACCCACCGCGCCGCTCCGCCCGCCGGATTTACACTCGCGGTTTTTTTTTTTAAAAGTATAATATCCATTAACATTCGCAAGTTTTGCAGGAAAAATACGAAAATTATTTTACATAATATGATAATTTTATGCAATATGGGGTAACCGTATAGCCGTAAATTTTACGCGCGCAATTAACGTTGCCCCGGATTCGGAAAGTATAATACACAGCGGTTGTTCTTTCACGTTTTTTTTTTTAATTACTCTTTTCACTAGGCATATACGCAACCACGCTACGCGAACCTTTAGATGGTCGGCCCTAGCTGTAAAATTAATGCGGCCGGACGGTTTGTCAATGGACAACTAAGGCATGGAGCTTCTATATGCAATATGTTCAATGAGCCCTTTTTGAAGAAAAACCACAGTGTGTATAAATATACAGGAATACATCGGATCCCTTAATGCCTCATTGACATAATTTATTCATTAGTGTCCGACATTTTTAATTGCAACACGTAATGTTTAAACCCGGTGAAAACCCCACCACTAAAACTGTGATTTTTTTTAACTGTGTGTCAGTAGGTATATTACAGTCGTAATTATGTTTACTCGTCTTTTTTGTTTAAAATTGTATTCGTATTTGCAATTTTTGCAATTGCTTACCTATACTGTAATAATATTTTCGTTAATACATTATAATAATATATCATATAGGTATTGTATTCTATGTAGGTTTCAGTAATAAACAGAAAATGCTAATGCAATACGAAATATTAAAAGCGGTTATAAGTTCTATTATTACCTATATTTTTATAACATTTTTTTTTCATTTTTCATGTTGTAACGATTTCATTATGTTCATATTATGAATAGGTAATAATAGTAGAATAATATTTGTATACCTAATACATTTTTCTCATAGATGACCATTTAGGTTTTCAATAACTTTATATATATATAATACATTTGTAGAAGATAATATATTATATAAAATAACTTGTCTTGACTGAATGATTCATCATCGCCGAAGCTATGAGTATGAAATTTGGTCTGTATGTAGTTTCGTTTTATAATGTAGACTGTAGAGACCCACTTGGAAAGGATTTTTCAAAATTCACAATTTAAAGAGGTCCTCAAATAAGGACTTTGAAATTCAAGTTGGATCAAGAACTATAAGGTACACTATACTGTGAATTGTGATATAAACAGGCAAAGCCAGGCTATTCAGCTAAGAGTATCTGTATAGGTACCTAGTAATAAAATATTATAATAAACTATATGTAAATACAACAAATTGAAACATGTATTAGTAACTTATAATATAGGTACTATAATATTTTTGTACTACCTATACTAATAGTTATATTACATTGTAAGTAATTAAAATTTTTTTAGTAATTCAAATAGATATAGGTTTAGTTCTAGGTATAATCAAACAATTACATATAAATATATCAATTTGGATTAATCTATGCACATATAAAAACAATGCAGGGCTTGGTGCAACGCGGCGGCTACTATTAATAACGCAACGTAGTTGAGAGTAAGTAACGTCCACTACCACTAGTTCCCGGATGGGTGACCACCCGGGTTCGTAGTGGCAAAAACCTTGCTACACATACACATGTTGCTAACCAACCGTCCCAACCCTGCTAACCTTACAGGCTAATGGCGTAAGTCGTCGAAGCCTTAATAAAATAAAAAAAATAATAGGTTATAGGTTAAAACGTATGTATAATGCAAACTATATATATATATATGAAAAATTAAAGCATGCCATCAGAATATCTTTATACGATTTATCGCCATCTATGTGACAAGATATATATATATAAAAAAGTTAGCAATTAAGGTAGATACAATATTGTGAATTAGAATTTAGTACCTACGTCAAGTATGCGATGAGATGATTACTGTACTTTAAGTATACTATATGTATTATAAGACAGCGTGTCCATAGATTTATATACAAGTAACCAGTCTAGGTATATACCAAGTATTTATTATAAGTATATGAGATTATCGAGTATAATGTGTAAAAACTTGAAGTTATTACGGATTATGATAAGTAGTTCATGATGTATATATACTTACAAGAATGGAGACATTCGACGATAGAAGTAGCGTCTACCAAGTATCCGAGGCATAAGACGCAAATTAATTGACGGTTAACGTCAGTTAGTTTAACTCTTCCACCTTTGCTAGGCACGACCGGGTCGCCGAATAATTTTTGTAGCAACCACGGTGGCGGAGGCGACGACGACATGGTGACGACGATAACAATATATCAGAAGTATGGTATTAATTCTGTGGATAAAAAAAAAAAGTTAATATTATTATTATTATTATTCGTATAACCTATACAATACAAATATTATTAAATAGATAATATATTAGAAACAAATGTACGATGGGGTAGGTAGGGGAGGTAGGTGGTACTTGTAAAATACCTATGTATTACCTATACCACGCATGAAGACACATATATATCATGTGTTTTCAGAGGGGGGAAAGAGGAAAGCATATATCTGGACGGGTGGTTTCCGGACTAATGACGACCCCAGTATGTGTGTGTATAAAATATAATATGTGAGATGGAGGGGAACCTAGGGGTGAAACTACCCTAAAGCATACGAGTTTAGATGATGAGGAAAAAGGAAAACTTCTATTATACCCGGTGTACGGGGAAGACAAAACTCTATAATACTAACAGATAAGTACAGCCAAATTAATTGAAGGCATACCGCATAATATATACACACGGACTATACGACAGGTGGACGGGTAACTTTTGGCTGTGGAGTCTCGGCACTCGATGCGCACGCATACAACATAGACGAGGACGATTTTTCAATGAAATAGGATTCGGATCCGTGTGTGCATGTATACACGTATAAATAAGACGTTAACCTTGTCGGTTCTATGTACACTTTTTCTTCTTTGTATTTAATGGTGGCCGCACAGTCAATGACAAACGGTCTATACAGTAGGATAATTTAAAATAAAAATAGCCAATGGCAATCGGTTCATTAATATACACCTTGAGAATATATTATATTTAAACGCGCGCGAGTATGAACAAACACTGCACAATGAAGAAAAATCATCGACCTTTATACGTTGTTGGACTGCGCGACAAGTCAATGGCATCAATACGCACGTAAAGATAAACCAACTAGGTATAAATGTTTAAACAGGTACAAGATTAATATCGCATATTGGGATTTCTTTTACCGAAGTCCTGGCTAAAGTAATAATAGGTAATATGTTATGTTTTTTTAATCGATTTATTCATTGTAAAAAATACTTAACGTCCGTTATTATTCGAGAGGGATAAAAGCATTCGACTGCAGGAATAAGAACATCCGCCAACAACAGCCCTGATAAGCATTTTCACAGTGACTGAACATACCCGTGGGGAGAGAAGTTCGGGTCACGTAAGGTTTCCTCGTGCATGTAAATACAGGAAAGTCCAGGTGATACATCGAGAAAAAACCGATAAACCGGTTTCACCCGTTATTGATTTATAATGCTTATATCTATAGATATTCGTAAAAAGGCGAAAATCTCCGTTTTTCTTAGAAAATAATAAAATGAAAATAAATTTGGGAAAAAGAGTAATCCAAAGAAACCTTAATAGTATAATATGCTGCAAGTGTCTAAGTCAAAACTATTTTCATCTAATTTTTTTTGTTTAATACATATTTAATAAGTGAACGCTTGATTATATATAGGTACTGCCGCCCGATATTATCTAAAAAAGGCCTTTGATAAACCTAATATAGGAGAGGAAAAAAATAAACGAATTTATACAGATAGTTTCCTATATGCATATAATATAGATTGCTATATTATACAAAAACAGCAATTTGAATAAAAGGTTAAAAGGTTTTTAATGGGTTGTTAATGTTATTACATAGCAAAAAACTAAATTTGTATTGTAGTTAATGTATACATTTAGGTATATACCTAGCCTATATAGCCTGTAGGTATATATGATATTATAAAAACGACAAAATAGTGAATAACTATTTTATATAACGCGTACCTATGACTAGAAATAATAAATTTAGTTAGTACATATACGTAACGGTATATAAGTTTGTATAAGAAAAATTCACATGAAAAAATAATTTAAATAAATTGTACTTGCAAATACATTTTACTTCCATATATATAATTACGCGTGTATTATATAATTTAAATAACCAATAATCACAGTGTTATTGAGTTTCAACTGCATACTTAGATTAATTATTTATGTTTATGTGTACTTAATATACAGATTAACAGTATTGCATAATATTTTAGGTATATAAATTTAGGAACTAAAAATTATATTGTAGTATAACAATCCCTTTATTCCACAAAATAATAGGATATATCGAAATCAAATGTATATTATGTATATATAGGGTTCCTATATCTTCACAGTACATATATACCTATATATATACAGTAGATAGGTTGTAGGTACACATATATGATAATATTTGTTACTATGGGATATGTATATGATGTCTACTGCATGGTGCTTAAGATAATTACTCAGGTATCTTCTATAGGTATCCAATCCATCATTCCATTGTCAATACGGCGTGTAACAAGAGTGAAGGAATGCAGGTATACATATATAATATATAATATGTTTAAAAGGGAGAAATGATCGTGTGACAAAATTTCTATGTCCCTCCATATTGTTAAGAACGCATTATGGGAGTGTACATAATATTTTATGGGAACAACCCGATAATATATGATATATACGTATATTGACATGCAAAATACTTATTTTGGCGGCAACTGCAGAGAGCACAACACACATCTCGACAACGGTGACGACTCAGTGGGGATATATAGTAGTGTTGTATAGCTATAGAGTATAGGTACACACGATTTTCAAATACATTTTTCCTCTCGCTCCACAATATGTCAACGACAGTAAGTCCATGTGAGAACACAAAGAGTGTGTGTGCGTGTGTGTAATATACATATAAGTGTATAGTACATGCACTATACAGTATACACAGCGCGGTGAGAGTATCAATAGGGGCTGCACCTTTTGTTTATCCATAATTTCCGGAACGGGAAACAGGCACACTGTATACAAGAGGGGTTCGTTTATCGTCGGTGTGCGTATGCACTATACAGCAATGCGTATATATGTACATATACTATATATATTTATATATACATGTATACATGGGAAACCGGTTGTTTTTAGGGCCCTGAAGAATGCAATCCGGAGGGGAGTAAACATAAAAAAAACCAAATTAAGATACGACGGTCGACGAAAAGAAAAAAACCAGGCGTGATAATTTATAGTCATATGGAACGTGTTCAAAAAATAATTTTGCAATTTTGTATTTTCGAAACTTCTAGCCGAGTCAATAATTTCGATGTATATAGCTCTGTATATAGCAATATTATGTTATATAGGTACCTACTACCTATAATAGTAAAACCGAACGCGATAACAAAAACTATAGTACCTATATATTATGATAATATATACCTATAATGTCATCTCTCTTTTGAACGTTATAAATTATAATAATAACATCTATATAGGTATATTATAATATACTTGTGGTCGTCATCACTCGTAGAGTAACGCCGTGTCTTACTTAAATCCGGCTTTCTATTCTGATCATGCTGTTTCGTCGCAATACGATGAGGCCGATGCACATCAAATGCACTTACAAACTGTTTTGTTTTTCGTCGCATTTGTCGCATTCACGTAGGACACCGCGTTAATACTACCAATATAACACTAAGCTGATATTCACACAACAATAATATTATGTGATTCAGTCTTCAAAGGTCGTCGTAGAGTTTCATATTTATATAAAATGTCGACAACGTACCCAATGCACATATTAGGTACACAGGTACGAGTCAGAGACCAACTCTCGAAAAGAACAAAAAATAGAAAAGCTATACAATGTTGATGACGTTCTTCCATACGTTTCTTCTAAAAATGTTTATTCAATTTTTACGAGTCAATTAAAAAAAAAATTATTACTTTTACCAAATACACGTTTATTTAAAAAAAAAAATAGAAGGACGACTCGTATAAATGTCATCGAAATACACACAATCGCTACTGCCAGATACAATCAGTATCCCTCCTACCGCGCCAATAATCATAAAATATATAGACATCACTATCAGGAAAACGCGTGTCTTTTCCCGTCACGTGTAGTACTATAGCGGCGACCGACAACCAACACAGACGCCGCACCATGGGGTAAAAGTGTTACCAACTGTGTGAGATAAAGAGTGATGGAGAGACAGAGAGAGGGGGAATGAGAGAGAGAGGAAGAGACGGTCCCGAAACCGACGAGTGTATACGCAACTCCGGCCCCTTCCTATCGTCGATCTGTATACACCTATATATAGGTACAATATATTATCGTCTTATCGATGAGGCCTGCGTTGGTAGTAGGTACATTATAATAATTAATGTACGTATGATAATATAAATGTGTGCGCGAATTGCTAAAAACTATATTATAGGAACGAGAATATATCGATAATCGATTTGAGCTCTGCAGTAGACCCGGTCACTTAGATATCAAATAAGAATAGTGTCAACATATTTATCAGTACGAAAAAAAAATTGAAAATATTAAACAGTGCCTATAATATATACAATAGATTTATAGGTAGGTATATAATATGACATACCCACGTACCTATATATACTATATTACGATATTTATGGACTTAGAGTGGGTAAAGAGTTTCCCACGGCAACAACCGGTCCGCGGCGCGTCGGGGGTGGGGAGGAAAAACCGTTTGATTGCGAAAGAGAAAAAAAAATTACAAAAAAAAAAGTAGGCAACAGAACGGCTGACAAAAAGTCGACCGGTGCCTCACACTATCTACACGGGGGAGGGGGAGGGGTGACGGAAAAGAGTGAAAAAGAGAATAGGGTGAACGAGAGAAAAAAAAATAACAGGGGGATATAAATTGGCCTTCATTGAATGGGTACGGCGGCGGCCGTTTGCTGGACGCGGTGAAGGGAGGAAGGAAACCTATGGGTAACGGCGGCGAGTGAATGAGCGCGGCGGGAACGGGCGGCGTGTGAGTGGCGCGGCAGCAAGTACGGTGGGAGGGTGGCAGGCGGCGCGCGGAGGCAGCATTATATTACACACGAGACCATGTCGGGGTTTCACATGCGCTACACGCACACACGCACACGTAAACGCACACGCACAATCAGATAGAGGGGAACCGCCAGCGTGTGCGACGTTGCCGTTTTGTGTCGGCGCACGAGTTTTCACCGTTGTCGAAATAATAGACAACACGAAACGACCACCGCCGCCGCCGCGTTGACGGTTTTTTTTTGCCGTCAGCTCCGACGCAATACCACGGCGGCTGGGCTGGACGACTGATTTCGAGTCACGTCTCCGCCAACACGAATATCGTGTTACGGTTTTCATTGTATATTTTCAATGTTGTTACTTACCACCACGGACGCCACTGACGAATGTCCGACGAGCATAATACTCTCGACGCAAACTGTAGTGATAACGACGACGGTACGGTAGAGTAAGGACGCGGTTATCGCACACTACACCAAGTAAAATAAACGCGCACAAAACACTGCGAAACGGGTGAGGAGCGCACGGACGACTGACACTGCGACTTGGCGGCGGCGGCGGCGGCTACGACTACGAGTGAAACGCGCGGAGAAAGGTCGTGCGGACGTGATCGCGCGACAACGGACTAGAGACTGACGCGGAACCAGACCGACGCGGCAGCGGTGGTCGGGAAACGGGTCCCGGGCCGCCGACCGGGTGGGGGAGAAGGGGTCGCCGCGCCCCGATTGGAC
The DNA here is from genome assembly GCA_008086715.1 of Sitobion miscanthi. NCBI lineage: Eukaryota > Metazoa > Arthropoda > Insecta > Hemiptera > Aphididae > Sitobion > Sitobion miscanthi. Next base: position 26,833,495 of record CM017802.1, read on the forward strand.
CAGCAGCTCGGCGCCCCGCCCCGCCGCCCGGTCAGCATTGGCCCGGTGACGTCACGCCGCGCTGACAATCGGAGGGGTGCGAGGCGGCGGCGGCCGTGACGGCCGTTGGGATTTCGGCCCCCGCGTAGAATTACCCGCCGCGGCTCGTGAATTATCGCACACGGCCGCGCGCGTGTGTCTATATCGATTTTTTTTTTCACTGCTCCGCGCGACGGCCCCCACGCGTCAAAGTCACCGAGACGCGGTCCTATTTTAAAACTGCCATCGCCGCCCCTCCGCGTCCATTCTATACTCGTACGCATTATTTATAGGCATAAAACGTTTTACGCGTCTTTTCGAGTACATCGCGTATGGGCCGCTTCGGATCCGATGGCGCTGCAGCCGTTCAAACAGACATTTTCGTTTTGGCCCAGCTGCGTATATTGCTGCTATTAGAGCACTGCTGTAGTGATGTGCGCGGCTCGCGGTCATCACTTGCCGCAATTAAATTAAATAGAAGTTATCTGGCTACACACCTCATGTATATATATATAGTTGGTGTTTAAAAACGAAGTTTGAAACGAAGTCCGGTTTCAATATACCTATATTATATACGCAGGTACCTTATATGGTATTATGATTTTGGCTCGTGCAAGAAGCGCTAATTCTGTAATAATGAGTGAGAATTTTATGCGAGGGAAATTTTAAACAGTATCCTTAACGGCTTAACGTATATACATTTGGGTATCTATAGCAGTTCTGTCTTCTATGTCCCGATAAATGCCGGTCGTTATACCGGGCGTTATGCGGGTTCCATCAGTGGGTTATAGTGGGTATACCTATATATAAATATGTTACGGGCAATGTTTATAGTACTGCCCGATTATGACGGGCAATGTAGGCGAAATTGTAGAATTGCCCAGTAAAGCTTGGGCAATATAAACCAAAAGTTTTTATTATATAATTATACACCTTTCTAATCTTATCAATAAAATTATAATCAAATGCTAAATAATCATCAATATTATTAATTGCTTTATTAGTTGAATATTATTATTTATTAACTTCGCTATTTATTTTTACGATTAGCATTACATTTTTGATCACAATTTATTACATTAAATAATAGGTACGCATAAATAATAAATATTGTCACCTTAATTATTTATTTTTGCAATTATTATTAGAACGGCATTTTGAATTGCATTTTTCCCCGACGTCTTACATTTACATTTTTTATTTGAACATATTGTTGAGTACAATTACATCTATAATATCATAACCTGGTCCTCCTAAATTTGAATACTTCCTCGCTGCTTCTCTCAATGTAATTGTTAGATCAGACATCACCTCCTCTACAGTAACCAATTTTTCTTTGCACGTAGTAAACTGGCTACGACTATAAGTGTGTTCCAACTTTCCTTCGGTGGTTCCTATTTTATAGTTATCGTCATGAACTATAATAATAAATTAAAGTATTAAAATGATATGTATTATACTTAAATTTATGGTAAAATTCGTGTTTTACTTGATACGATAACTCCAAGAATGCAACGAAGGTCGCTGCGAGCTCTGTCTACATCAGGTATTTTGATTTTATAACAAATACATATGTAGATAATTTAAAAACGAAAACCAGTGCATAGGTTGGTACTTGAAATTGTCACCAAAAGCTTATATTAGTATTTTGTATAAGTACCTACAGGCCCGTCGCTAAGGTACAAGCAAGTCATGTGTTGCTTTAGGGCGGCATAACATTTTAAAGAAATTGATATTCCAAAAAGACAGTAATTTAATTATAATTTTGCGTCTTCATTGTTAATTGTTACCGTTTTGCTATCTCGTTATGATAGCGAATGATCACAATGTATAATAAATTAGTATAGTGTTACAGTACACTAATATACGCACGTCGAACACTATAACGTGTACAGTACAAAGTACAAGTGTATTAGTGTATACGTATAATGTATGTAGATATATCGTATATGTAGATTGTAGCCCGTACGGTCATATTAACTATAGATGGTCTTCGATAAAAATAGAACATTATTATTTCCATAAAAATATTTTATTTACTGATAATGAGAAAAAGAATGACTGTCGCCCGTTAATATATTTATTTTTATCTTAAACATTTACCGAATATGATCGTAGTCTTCTATTTTAATAATACCATATTTCATTTTCCAACTATTGGCCGTCGATGAAGTAACAACGGGCTATGGTCTACGGTCTACGACGACGTTGAAACAAAAAATAATCGGTAATTATTTTATTATATTTTTAAAGGGCTAGAGATATATTTTATTTTATTGATACTTCGTAAATTATATATATTTTTTAAATTAATAACTCTTGTATAAGAGTTTATAACAGTATGTATAATATTACATTCTCGTGTGTTTTGTACTTTTTAAAGTTGTATTTATATTTATGGTTTTGTGTATTTCTAATTTGTAAATCAATACATGTATAAAAAATTTTAATTGTAATATTATTATGCATGTAAATATTTAATTTAGTATCTTAGGAGCAGCATTAAAATGTTCGCTTTAGGGCGGAAAATATCTTACGACGGGCCTGAGTACCTACATGGTATAATTTTAAAAATAGTTTATTTATAGGTAGAGATTTTAATTTTTCGATTTTTAATTTTGGTTTTTTTCTATAAATGTCATTAAAAAACTTTAACTTGTTCAAAAACCTTCAAAATTGAATACAAGATTCCTCATAAGTATTTCATACTGGAACCAAATAAATCGTAAAAATACAATATTTTTAATGGACATTTGAAGTTGAAATGTTTATATAATTTTGGAATACAAATACATTTATACATTGGTTCTCGGCATACATCAAAACAACCTATACCTATATCATTATATGTTAATAGTAAAATAAATTACTCTAATAGCAATATCAAATACGTATCATAAAATATACTTAGCGGTTACCTATATACCTACAGCTATTTATTTATTGTTTATTTAAACGGGCTGAAGCCCAACACCCAAATGTGTAATAATAATAGGTGAGATTAGAAATAATAATTTAAAATTTAGTAACAAACAAATCAAAGGAAAACAGTGGAAAAATATAAAATAATAGTACATTAGTTAATGAGTATAATAGAAACATAAATGTAATTACTGATAATTATACCTATTAATATAATTACAAAAAGACTCAAAAGAGTTAAAATTTTAAAAATACATTTGGGTATCATAAGCTAATCCATAGTGGATCTATATAGCTATAGAGGAGCATTTATGATATAGTTTATAGACACATAATAATTCTGTGCTGCAAGTGATTGTGTTAAGTATAATATTATTAGACCTAGTTTGTCGTTGAGGGACTTACACATTTATAAAACTAAGCAATCCTGGACAATTTATATACATAGCCGCATTGAGCCATCTAAATAAGAATTTCAAATCAAGTATGTTTCTTCAGACAACAAGGTTGCACATGTTAGTACTTAGTGTGTTTTTAATAACGGCTTATAATAGTGAATGTGGTTGTCGTGGAATACTACATTTGTAGGGTATAAAATGAATGAAACGATTTTGGATTGCTTCGAGGCATTACAATGTATATGAATATTTGCAGAAGACGACCGGATAATAGAATTATATTCAAGAGTGGAGTGTACTGAGAAATATAGCGTTTTTAAAGTAATGGGATTTAAAAAATCCTTACATATCCTAGTTATAAATCTAAGAATGTATGATAATTTTTTGAAATATTTAAATAATGCCTATTAAAAGATAAAGTTGAGTCATACATATAACACCTAAATGAGTATTTTCAAATACACGGTTAAGTAAAATATTATTGAAATAATAGTTGTGGAGAACTGGAGCACGTAAAGTAGAAAAAGACATAATACTTTACATTTATCAATGCGTTTAACAATAAATTATATTGTTTGCACCAGATTGATAAGGTATTTAAGTCATCCAGAGGTTAGCTACTCCAGAGGATATATAGCTGCTTGCCCACTTTAAACATTAATTAATGTTTTTTAATTTTTAAATATCACATAGGTATCAATCATATGTATTGAATGACAATATTATATACATTTTTAATATCATATATAGATTCCAAATCAGAATATTATTCAGAGTACTTCGGTCTATATATAAAAATAAAATTTCGGACAAGTAATTTATGAATTACTAGCATGTACCTGTGTGTAAAGTTAAGATTAACGAAGTCTTTATGTATAAAAATATTTCTGCGTTTGCAGTTAGTACCTCGAGGTACTCGTTAATCTCCGAACAACTTATATGAAATTGGCACCAAATCTTGCACACGTGTATTTCTTGAGCCTCGTGCACGGAAGCTTTTATAGCTTCGTTTTTAACTTTTTTTTTGCCATATATAGGGGCTCACATATAGTCACATAATAAGGAATATTGTTTGGATCACGAAAATCGAATATATTTTTTTTATACATGTATAGCAACTTGCCATTGTTACGATAAAATTTTATATAATCTATATTATATAGATATAATTAATATATATGTGTGTATAGCTTATATATATACATACCTCTACTCAAAAACTATATAATATTATACTCAACCGATTTTTACGATAAATTTCAGAGCCTGTTCTTAGAGATATCAAACAAGTTTAGAGAATAGCCAGTTTGAACTACGTTAAAAAATATACCATTATGTGCTATTTCCGATTCGCCACGTTTGCCCATTAAATAGCTATTTTTTTTTCACAAAGCGACGTAGTGCTGATTTTCTCGTGAACTGGCCGCACTAAAACTGAGATACACCTATAATATTTATACACAATATTACAATATATTATATTATAGTATATAACGCCGTATTTTATATATTTTTTTTTCATTATTTCATTTTTCCCTGGTGAATTCGTGTTATAAAACAAATGTTATATAAACAATACTATAGATACCATAGAACAATTACATTTCGTAAATATATATAAGCATCGTATTAATTTGAATAAAATATAATCTATGGTAACTGCCGAGTATCATTTGCGTATGATTATTAACACTTGAAAACAGTAGGTACCTATATACATACTGATTTTATTATTCTGAAATGCTATAAAATAAAATGGACGAAAATCAGACAAATGTGAACATGATTCTAGAAGCGGCGGGTGACGGACCCGTAAATGGAACGAGCATGCCGATAAACAGGGTTTTGCGGGTACGAATTCTGGTTCACGGCAATGGCGCTGGAGACCCTGGTACATCCATGACCGTCAATCGTATAAGAACCACAGCACCATTATTGATGATTGATAATGGACGAGCGGCCATATAATCGCATATTAACAAAATATCGACTTTTTCCGCATATTTATAAATACCTATGTTTAAAAAACACGTAAGCAAAAATATACAAAATATATAATAACTTCTATTAACTAGTAAAACAATAATAATAATACTAATTATACTTATAATCAATATGGGTAGGTAAATAGCCGTCTCAAGGGGGAGGAGAAAGGGGGCAAGTGCCCTAGGGCGTTCATGCATTTAGGGGGTCATTAAAACGAACGGTAAAAGAAAAATTTGATGTTTTATTTTAGATATTGATTTTCCTTTTATATTTTAATACAGAAGAAGAGTATACGGCCTATCAAATACTATCTATATTATTATACTAATTAAGTATAAAATTATGTAAATAATAAATTGCATTTATACATGATGCCTATAAATACCAATATTACCAAAGGATAAAATATTATTGATACATTATTATTGATGATATAATATTATTATAAATTGTAATTTTATAGGTATTATACGCCTAGTTTATAGTTGAAAAATATTAAAATACATGGACTAATTTTTCACATCCACTTACCCACCTTTTGTTTCTAAGAATTAAACATATTTTTTTATTATTAATTAATCCGGGAACATAGGCCATTGGGTGTTGTTGGGGTGGTACTTGGTATGTGTGGCAAGGTTTCTGCGCATTACGGAACCGGATGGTAACCCATCCGAGTACTAGTGGCAGCAGCCGTTGCTTACTCTCAACCACGTAGCGTGATTCATTTCAGCCACTACGCCGCGCCGAGTGACATGTCCTGCAGGATTATTATAATTGAGGTAGAACCAAATCATATTACGATTAAGATTAACTATAATAATCCGCTATTATAATATATCATGTTTAACTAATATTTTATGCGTCCGTATATTTATTGTTTTCCTTAATATTTATTGTATACCCATAGGCACCGGCGCCGCTATGAATTTTTTAAGGGAGGGTGCATCATGCATGGCATACGCTAATTACTAAATAATGCTTAAATCATTGAAGTTAAATACATATAGAAATATTATTCTCAAATTATATGACGATACAATAAGTTTGGCAGGCTGGCGGAGACGTGGAGTCAAATACTTGGAGAGAAAGAGGGAGAGGCAAGATCAAGGAAGATGATATTGGGCTATAAAGTAGAGCACTTATGCAAGAATGCATAACAAATAGTAGCTTTGTGAGTTGAAGGCCAATTTTATAGGATGCATGGTTAAAGGGGCCCCCTTTCAGCATGTATTATTTTATCTGTTAATATGTTGATGTATATAATTGGTGAACAAACGATATAGGGCAAAGTGGCAGTATTGTGACAAACCTCAGTTGCCACCCATCTCTATGTTATAAATGGATGAGGGAGGGGGGAAGGCAGTACCTGTACTTAGGTCAGCATCGGTTATTTTTTAAAAATTATAATTTTTAACCATTTTTATGCACAAATTACATTTAACTCCGTATAACTCAAAAATAAAATATAAAAATTTCTTTTAAAAATGCTCATCATAATGAAAATGGAAGGTTTTTTACTATTGTTCGTATTATTTTTTTCTATCGAACCACGGTGTGATTCCATGTATGATTTGCACTTATTTGTATGAATAAAGCATTTATATCTTTAATTCGATATCATTTCTCTGTCACTAAATTTTTAAGATAAAAAAAAACTTTTATCAGTTTGAAAAAAATAATTTAATTCAAATTTGAACTCAAAAAGTGGGGGGTGTGCAATTCAGACATAGTTTTTATTACTGAGTATGCGTGTGAAAAAAATGGTTAAAAATTTGAATTTGTTCAAAAATAAAAGTAAAACACCTGCAACGTTCATTCTGCCGAAATCATCAATGCAGCCTTACATTGTGATCATAAGATTATATGAATTATTGAACTATATGATAGATATTGATTGTAGGTATATATTAAAATATATTTTAGAAAACGCTACAAAATGATTTTTTTTTACTTTTTAGTAAAATATAATACTAGCCATCATTTTAACTATATCTGATACAGCCGTTATATAGGTACCTATAAATGGTATAGAATAATTCTTATCTAATAATAACTCCTTTCAGAGAACTTACTTTGTAACTTACTTTATATTGGTGCATCGTTCATACGGTTTTTCTGAATAAAAATCAAATTTGGTTTGATGTATTAATTATTCGTATGTTTAAATATTCAAAAACCATTATATACAAAAGAGTGATATATAAATTTAAAAAAGGTGGGTAAGTGGATGTCGCTCTGCTGTACAGTAGGTTACAAGTGGGTCACTGTCCTGGATGGTGTTAAATTTGAATTCAATAATATATAATATCATTGTATAAGAAAAACGGTTCTGAGCGAAAACGATCAGTCAGCCTATATGATATTACCAAGTATATTTGATGATATTATTGTGAATAAAGTAATTTATACATAACCTATTTACGTGGAGCCATGTTTTAAATTTTCAATCCTTAGCCATAAAAGTTGAACATTTTATAAATTTTTAACTACAAAATAATTATTAAATTTGAAATTTGATAAATGTTGTCAAAATTTGAACTTTAAATGCTTATAAAAAAAAATTGTGCCTATGTATTTTTAATATTTTTCAACTGCTATTAGAACGATATATCAGGAGCCTTGCATTAAATTTTCACGTGTTTTTATCCGACAAATACAATTTTATTAACAATTATAGAAAAAAAAACTAAAAAAATTTAAAACTGACAATTTCTGTAAACAGATCAAAAAATAGTCAAATTATTTTCAAAATTTTATCGTGTATAGAAAATGCCAATATAAACATTTAATGAAATTTTCAAGTATCTACAGTCATACGTTTTTTAATTACAACAAAATAAGAAAATCGTTACATGAAAAATCGAGTGAATATCAAATGTTGTAAAAATATGAATTTCAAACGCTCATAAAAATTTAATTTGATATGCTTGTAGACATTTTTTTTTTTGATAAAGGTAGACAAACTTATAGATAATCTTGGATTACATTTTTAAATCTTAGATTTAAAAAGAAAAATTTTTATGAATTCTCAGCTCAAAATAGTTTGCTAATTTTCGTGATTTTTCCGTATTTTGTCAAGATTTTAACTTTAAATGCTTATAAATAAAAACTGTGACTAAGGATTCTTAATTTTTTTCATCTGCCTTTGAAACAATACCCTAGGAGCCTTCTATTAAATTTTCAAGCTTTTTTAACCAACAAATAAAATTTTATTGATATTTATAGAAAAAAAAACTAAAATATATGGAAACTGAAAATGTCCGTAAACAGCTCAAAATAAGTCAAAATATTTGAAAATGTTATGGTGAATAGAAAATGCTAATATAAACATTCAGTCAAAATTGCTTTAGAGTTACGCCAAAAACCAAAATCGATTTTCTCGAAAACAGATTTTGCGTAAAAATTCCCGTTTTTCCTTAATTTTTCTTTTGTTTTTCACGTCACTTTTGAAAACTACTGGGAAATGTTTATTTTTGACCCTCCAAAGTACCAACTAGATTCACTTTCCTATCAGAAAAGTTGCTGTTGAAGAAAATCCAAGCACTTTTACTGTCCTAAAAGGTGATGACATACACAAAAACATTTTGAAAAAAAACACACATCATCATTGTAAAATCAAAACATTCATCGCTTCGCTCATAATCTAAAAATTAAGATTATGACTAATAATAATAATAATCAATACTAACAAAATACACATTGTAGCTATTATTTGTGATGAGTACGCTTGTAAATTATTATTAGATTTTAAATTTCTTTTTTGTGATTTTAAATTTAGCATATTTTAGTAATGATAAAACCACGATGATTAATGTAAACTATATTTATAGTGATATAATATAATAATTTATTAAAATAAGATTGTACTACAAAAATTTGAAATATATACCTACTAAACTATAATGTTTTAATATCAAGAAGCCATATTTATTTAATATATCTATGTACAATGTAAAATGTAAATTTAGTGTCAATCCATAAGCTCATTTCTATTTACTTGTAAAAGGTAATCATAAATTCGGGTTTGAAATCACGCTTTTTAATATTTTTAAAAGGATCTCTTCTTGTGGACTTAAAATATGACCTGTATTAGATTTGTAAGTTGTAGGGTTAAACAATGAATTAAAATAAGCGTGCGATGGTGAACACGATCTATGATTTGGTGGACAATGCTTTAATGGTATATGCGAATTCGAGTAGGGCACTGGTATACCACAAGGTTTTGGTTTTGGTTTTGGAGTATGGATTAGTGGTAGGCAAGGTGTATGGATCTTATTAGTTGGTGTAAACATACATGGTGCACTAGGGTAGTGTGGTGTGGATATTGGTACATTGTCATCTGGTGTATTATCATTTGGTGTAGTATTATCATTTGGCGTATCTTCAGTTGGTGTAGCAGTAAAGTCACTCGGTATGGGTGTTACTGTAGGATTGTCCGTCGCTGGTGGATTAGGTTCGCTAGGCGTGGGAATGGGTTCAATTGGTGGAATATTGCAGCTTACATTTTGAATTTTGTTTAGCAAATAGTTACAAATCCAATTATAAATAATGAACTTATGTGAATTACCTAGAAGAGAGTTACAAAGAACATTATTTGAATTATTTGCATTTTCGGCTGTAGAGTTACAAGGATTAGGTAAGGTATTATTGATAGCAGGTAGAGGGTTACTAGGATTAGGTAAGGTATTAGTGCTACCAGGTACGGAGTTACAAGGATTAGTTGAGTTATTTTTATTACCAGGTAGAGAATTACAAGGAGTAGGTAAGGTATTTGTGTTACCGGGTAGAGAGTTGCAAGGAGTAGGTAAAGTGTTTGTGTTACCGGGTAGAGAGTTGCAAGGAGTAGGTAAATTGTTTGTATTACCGGGTATAGAGTTAACAGAAATAGGTAAATTGTTTGAGATGCCAGGTAAAGGGTTAAAAGGAATTGGTAAATTGTTTGTGTTACCGGGGAAAGAGTTACACGGAACAGTTGAATTATTTGTATTACAGGGTAGATAGTTAGCATGATGAATCGTTGAAAATGTTAAAGGCATCTGAAAACTAAATAGTGGTGAAATAATCGAAGATGTGTTTTGTCTAATTATTGGTGGCATTAGTGGTATCAGTAAACTAGAAATTAATTTTAATGGTAATTTAAATAAACTAAAGGAGTCGGGTTGTAATCTGCTGGCTGTGCGTGATGAGTTAGTTACTGTAGACGTCACTTTTTGAACAGTTGATGATGACTTAGTGGCCGTAGACGATGATTTTGAAACTGAAGACGGTGATTTTGATACTGAAGACGGTGATTTTGGAACTGAAGATGATGAATTGATGACTGAAGACGATGATTTTGAAACCAAAGCTGGAGATTTTGAGGCTGTAGACGATGATTTTCTAACCGATAATGGCGGTAGTTTTAAAATCCAAGACGATATTGGTTCCGATTCCGGTTGAGGCAGCGGTCTTAACGAATTACATCGATATTTTTTAGGTTGTGTTATGCCTTGCATAACCTGGAAATAATAATTAAATTATTTAAATGTTTCTTATACCTAAATATATAAAAATATATTATGCAACAATTTATTGAGGTAATTTATTTAAACAATTATAATAATATATTATATAATAATTATAACAAGTAGGTATAGTGTATATACTATATACCTATTGTAGTTTGTGAGTCTGTTAAAAATATTTATATATATATATATATATATGTAACATTCAAACTTTCAAAGTACAATATTTAAAATTTTAAATTATAAGCAACTAAATCTTTATTAAATATAAAAATGTATAGTTGCCCTTTTTAAAAAAATTGATTTTTTTCAAATTTTTAACATAAGATTAGTAACATGCACTTGTATTGTAAATGTACAGAATCAATATTGTACAAAATACGTGTCTGATTTTTACTTCAAATTATATATAATTTACCACATATTATGTCAAAATATATATACTTAGGTTTATATAGGTATGAGTACATTTATACACAACGTACAGCTACGTAAATGATAATTTTTTTTTGTTTGGTAATGATATTTTTTATTCTTATATTCCTCATTTTATCCTTCACATTTTATTCAAATATATTCTGCATAATAACTATTTAATATTTAACTAATATTATAGAGATATAAATACAATTAAATAAAAATGTGGATAAGTGGGTACCTATACCGCTCTACTGTATTGTAGGTGTTGTGTAGGTACTTGTGTGGGTTACTGTAATTGATGCGTTAAATTTAAATTCAATGATATAAAATCATTGTAGTTATACGAAAAACAATTCTGAGCGAAAACAGATAGGTCTGTTAGCCCTATATTATAAAATCATATTTTTAAATTACAAATAAAAACTAAAAACGTTATTCTCCATTTAAATATTAAATTTAGATTTTTTTGTTAAAAGTAGAAAACTTTTAAAAATCTTGTACTAATAGTATCCAAATCTCAGATAGGTATAGCCGTTTAGGTAGAAAAAAATGTATGAATTTCTTCTTTGAATTTCTAATTCGCAAATTATTAATTATAATAAATTTAAATAAATTATAAGTTCAACCACCTATATAATCATTTTTTGTAGATTTACCCTCGATTTTATTTTTAATTTCCACTAACAACAACATATGAGGAACCTTGTATTTGAAGTTTTTTATGGAAAATATTCCAAATAAGTAAATTGTAAATTTTCGTGATTATTAATAGCTCAAAAAGAGTCAACATATTTTGGAAATTTTATGGTAAATAGAAAATGCTAATGTAAACATTCAGTGAATACTTCATGCTTAAATGGTTATTATTTTCAAGTTAGGAAAGAGTGGGGGAACGCGCCTAAGCTAAAATAATTAGTATAGACTTAAATAAGTAGATTATATATTACCATCACATTTTTTTCTCTTAATACATAAACATAGTAGCTATTTAATAAATATTATTTATTTAGTTAACTATTGGTATTATTTTATTGTATTAATTATTTTTCAAAACGTTAAAATGTGCGGTAATGCCCGAGTGGTGGGGTAATGCTACGTACGCTTAGGGGAAATTCCGTGCAATGGTTTTAACATGTAACCACATATGGTAATTATTATTCAAATAAAAAATTGAAAAAACGACTAAATAAAAATAACCAATTTTTATAAAATCTTTCAAAATTATTTGTTTTGAAATACTGAATTCAAAAATGTAGTCTAATTATATTGGTATATTAAAATAAAACATATTTCAACTTTTGAATACTTAAACAATATACAAGTATGAGTTCCATTCCCCGACTCGGTCGCGCAGCATTACCCCAATCGATTTTTGTTACATAATCAACATACAATGAAATGTGTAAAATAATATTATCTAGTTGGCGATATATTATATAAAGCTGAGAATATTGTCTACAAAACTATATTTTTAATATGTTATATAATAACTAAATCCATATAACTTATCACGCGACGAAATCCAGTACTTTTATTTAGTTTTTTTTGAAGATTAATGACCGGCTCCCAGGCAGCAATTTTTTGATTAATAATATTATTATAACATTGTAATAACGAATGATATTATAGTATAACGTTATTATAACACTATTATAATGTTATCATTACAAAATGCTGTCTGAGCTTGTTATCTAATCAACATTGTTATCAATATTTTTTTCTGCTTATGAGACTAAACAGCTGATTATTTTTGGCCGCAATCACTGAATTTTAAAATATACTGATTTATAAGATATTACACTAAGCGCAATTACCCAAAACGCGGTATTTCCCCACTTTCCCCTACACCTAAAACCATTAAACCAAAATCAACACAAAAACAGATTTTGCGTGATAATTTTTTTTTTGTTTTTCTCGATGTTTTTGAAAGAAAACTACTGGACATTTTCCACATTTATATCTCGAATGCACCAACTAGATTCGCTTTATCACCAAATAAGTTACTGAAGTTGAAAATCGAGGCATTATTTCAACTACTTAGGTACCAAGAACACAGACACACAAAAAAACACATCATTGTTAAATCAATACAATCATGGCTACGCTCAAAATCTATAATTATTTAAAATTATATCACATGTATGTAATTTCGGCATTTATATTATATTATTATTTAGTACGTAAACGCTCAGTTATACATGTTTATTTTTGAATTAATGTGATTTATTTGTAATACCTACATATTTAATTTTTTTTTATTGATATGAATGCCAAATTTGTATAAACGAATTAAATTTGTTTTTAATTTTTAGTGCATATTTTAAAGTTTTTAAATGCAAATATTTTAATGAATCTTAGTGAAGTCCCTGGCCCCTGCTTATAAATAATAAATCACAGTATATGAATAATTTATAAAAATTTTAGAATTGTAATTTGAAAATATAAATTCACTTGCAAGTTGCAGGTAAATATTATGTGCCTAGGTATACTGTTATACTGTACGGTCTATATAATATATATTATAGATATAGGTATAATATATACCTAATAATTAATAAGATAAATATTATATTATTTTCTCTGCGTATAAAATATATAAACTAGATATATAGGTTACCAATGGGTTGTATTGTGCATATCTGAACATCTATATTACCTAATAATCCTATAATAAAGACCTAGGCATATAACTTATTTTTAGTTAGGTATTACAGTGTAACTTCCATATTACGAAGTCTCATGGAGCATAAAGCAAATCGCGTTTGTAAGATAGAGAGAACACATACGTAGGGCTGTTCTTTTTTACAATGTCCGGTCAAGTGTCGGTTAACGCTAACCAACTGATAACAGCTTTTATTACCGGCAGAATTAGGCCGGTTAAGTGTCGGTTAACATCAACCGAACATTGTAAGAACGGCCCTTAATGTATAATCATAATATTATATAGCCATAAAGAGCCATTAATAGTATAAATTTTCAATATAAATTTAAAAATAAGCCTCTATAATAAACTGGTGATCTGAGAGTTAGCTGTCATTAGTCAACCATAGACAAATTCCATCATAATGTTCATCTGGCAATTATTGTTTATATTATTCTCTTTGAAAATGTGAATGTTAATATGCTTTTCTACATGATTAAAAATTAATTATAAAACTTTAAGAACGACAAATAATTTTTCAACAAGTTGATTTAATTTCAAATCAGTTCATACCTAGTAGAAACATTACTAAAAAAAACTAAAAGCTATAATTATTAATTAATATATAACTGTATTCGAGTGATTTGTAGGTCTATAATATAATGTTAGTTAAATTTTACTTCGTATCATACATTAGGTACTAAAATGTTCAATAAACCATTTATAAAATTGACATACCTATAATTACATAAATGCAAAAGTTTAGATTTTTAACCATGTATTACGGTTAACCTGGAATATAGTAAAATCTAAATATATATTATATTATTAGATATGCATATTATATAATGGTACTACGAAAGTTATGATCAATATTGAAATACCCAATACCTAATATTATATTTAAAATAAAATAGTAAAATTGACTCTCAAGACTGTTAAACTTACTTCCAAAACACATGAAAAAAAGCTAAGCATGTAAGTACCTACACCTGTTGTGCCTAAATCAAACATAAAAATCACTTAAACTATAGGTAAATTATATACATGCAGATGCCTATAATACATACACTTTAATTATGTAAGTTACGTTTTGACATACCTGGGTAGAGAACACAGCAGCTACTAGTACAATACCGAATGGAGTCATTGTGAAGTTTGACGGTGAACAGTGTAATGCAACGATTTAAGTATGCATTGGTCTCTCCGGTGTTTTGATATCTGGGCACGGACATCTTCTAAATTATATCATATTATATCAGTTATTATCAGTGATACGATTATGTGTTACCGGATGTCATTGTCATATTACATCATATCACGATGACCGTGCTAAACAGCGCTGACCGCTGATTTCACCAAGGACTTGGGAATGATATTTATATATAGGTACACTGCCCGACTGCCGTATTTATAATGTAGTTAATAGTTATATTTATACATTAATAATTGTGTTCGTGTGCCGATTCATTTTATTTTTTGAGCATCGTCACACGTCGGTGTATAACCATCATGCAAGTAGGTCGTTTGTCTGGTTTTACGTGTATAGAAGAAAACACAATATTCACGCTCTATAATACTACGCCGCAAATCCACATGCTGACGTAGATGTGTTTTTTTTCGCACAATATTGTTTACACGTGTGATTGCATGTGTTCACTGTTCGATCGACAGTATATTTATCGAATTTTCAGAGCGTGAAAAAATAATATTGTTATGAACTTTAAATATTATACATAATATAAATATTTATGTATAATGTATATATGTCGAAAAATTAATATTATGCAGTGCCTATTCATCTGAATAATTTCTCTATATCTAGTGATATATATATATATAAATATGCCTATATATAATCTGTAGAGTCCAAGAAGAGACTTGAAAAAATTTCAACGAATTCAATAACAGTGTTTTGAACATGTTTTATCGTATGCGCATTTTATTTATTGACAGTTACTGGCCCGTACTGAAATTTAAAGATAATATCTATGTGTTTTACACATAAGTTTACGTCTATCAGTTTTCAAGAGTCTTCCGATTCGGAAAGACAACATTCGTATACATTACGAAACTATTGTTTCATAATTATACATATATATAGTTGTAATAGTAGTACCTACCTAATTGACGGAGATATACCTCGTAATTTATATCAGAGATTAATGTGTATGTAAGGCTTATATATATCATATCAACCGGGTTTATAAATAAAGATAAATAATAATTAATCAACGACACCGCAATTGCCCTTCGCACGATAATCCATTATGCATTTATGCCTATATTCCAAAAAAATTTCTTCTCGCACGCGAATACGTGATTAATCACATAAATTCGTATGGAGCAAAATATTCTGATTTCTGGTTTTTAAATTAAAAATCCAATTATATTTATGCACATCATATAATACATGAAATACATTTCATTGAATCAGAATAACGCAAGTGTCTCTATATAATATACCAATTTTTACGATGTTCTTTGTACCTGCTGTAACCTGTGTAGGTATTTCTTACCTTAATCAATCCAGTCCTTGTTTTTACATTTATTTAATAATGTAAAATATAATGTGTATAGTTAGTTTCGACTTCGATCATATAGCAAGCCCACGACAGTCCTGTAAGTTTCATACTCAAGTACCCACCGGCCACCAACATATATTTTTATCATGTCAATAGCGTACCTACTTCATAATAATGTACTCCATTACAAGATAATATTATTGACATTAATTTTGTACAATTTAAAGAACGAAATATTTGGTATTATACCTTGTTAAATATTAATAAAATATATTTTAAGCTGGTTGATTAGAAACATGGTAAGTAAATAATTGTATTCGTTATAAAAGCACGTACATTTCGTAATAGGTATATTGTATTCCGAAATATGTTATCAAAACTCGTATAAACAAAAGTACGAGACCTCAATACGTTTATCTCGCTCCAGAAAATAATTGTAGAAAAACACATTTCAAATTACATCATTTATATTTTATTTAACGATAATCCGAATGTTTTGACTCGACAAAAATTAAGATACAAGTGTACCTACACAAAAAAGTATAGGCATGATAGATACAAAAAAACAACACTGATAAACGATTTGTAAGCGTAAGCAGTGTTCCAAACGTAAAATACTGCACTAGGTTTTAGAATATAGATTACAGGTACTCTATATAGCGTACACATATCCCGGTCTACATCCCGCTCCAATCACGGTGTGCAATCGATATGGATCATCGAACGATTTACTCGATACGTATACCTATTATTATTATTGATAATATTATTTGTTATTGCGTACAATATATCATAATATTTCGTATTGTATATAGACCATCACAATCGAGTCCCGATGCGTCGTGGTACGACGGGCGTCTGGGGACTAATAATAATCATTACACTCGAATACATCTGAGCGGAGCACGAAAAAAGTTATCCGTCGAGTATCCGTATTATACTCCCTACATATATATATAGGCTACCCGGCTATGTATACATATTATATGATTATATTCTATACACAGCGACGAAGAGTGTGCAACACACACACACACACACACACACGCCGTGTATATACGTATATCGATGACACACTTACACACACACACACTCGGGCAAGCACAAAACATTACGGATATCGATCAATATATACATTTGTCCGTGTATTTCGTGTTTATAAGGGCACGACGACTGCACACCATATAATACACGAGTACACGACCCTCGCTGCACACACACACACATTATTACACGTCATGTACAGGGTAAACGCCTTCCGGCCTTCAGTGAAATCCGCCTAAAAACCATATTATAATAATATATTAATATACACATATATATATATATTATATTATATGAACGACCGTCGGAGGGGGGTCTTGATCCTCTGTATGCGGTGTGCACGGTATACGATATTATATTATATTGTAGGCGAAGGGGACCGAACAGAAATTCGTTGTTTACGCACCGCCGTATCCTTGACTACTCACGCCCTCTCACTCGCACACACTTCACTCGCTCGCTCGCCTCAGCCAAAGTCCTCTCCCGCGTGTGCACCGTCCGACACTGGAGTGACGTCACATTCATACGTATATATATATACGTGACATGGTGCGTTATTATCGAATGCCGCCGCCGCCGCCGCCAGTACAACAGATGACAATCGCATCCCCACCGCACCACCAACACCCCGCGACCGTGGCCCATCCGCGATGCATCATTATTACCATACTATTATCGTTAAATACGCCTACTGCTCCCTATTGTACCTATAATAGGTCTCTTCGTGTCTGATGAGTCTCTTGCGCCCGTTGACCACCGAACAAAAATTATGTTTTACCAATAACCGCGTAAACAATATAACGTGTAATTAGAAAAAGTATGCATTACACAATAACCAACACCAATGATTTTTCAGCGATTTTCCACCACCGTAGGTGATGCCATTGGACGAGAAGACGATTTTCGTTTCGTGTAGGTAAATAAAATACGCGTACACTGTATAGGTACATATTATTATTCTTTAGTATACTCAACCAGCGTCCAACTTTAAATGTATTAAATGTATACAATATAGTCCATAATATAGTTAAGTAGGTATGTATACTGCAGTGGGTGATAGTATTTATAGTTTTCTCTAGCGAAATCACGGTTAGTTGTTACACTTATATGTATATATACGTATATAACATAATATTATATTTTATTGTATATTATATTCTATCCGACTATTCGTGGTATGAGTACCTACATCGTATAATCATCGAGTGTCGTTAATTAAAACTCGTCCCCGTGGGCTTCACAGAATTTCACATAGATATAACATTATGCGTCTACACTACACCACAGTATAGGTACTATATAGGTATAATACACTTCGTCTTGAAATAATATATAATATGTAGTATGTACCTTCATATATATATATTATAATGTATATGTATATAATATCTAAGTGTAATAGTGTATAGAAAACCTGTTCGATGGTCGCGGCGCGTTGATTTTGACGATCGGTTGGCCCATACCAATTCGGGTGGGTGTAGAGTTATGCGAGTATAATATATTATAGGTATACCTACGATATGTACATAGTACAGTAAGTTACTGAGGTATGTAGGTACTAAACCAACAGTCGTATATATATATATACGTAACTTGTAAGCATAAAATATTTTTGTAACGTATATAAATACAATGTTCAAAAAAAACGTATGCCACGTGTGGCGGCTTATGCATGTGTAGGGTTATAGGATTTATATACATAATATTATTGTGGTATGATTTTATTTGCAATGTCCTTTTATAAGTTCGGTTAGTTTTGTCCACGAATTGCCTCATGACGTATACCTAATCTTCTTCTTTTTTTTTGAGTATTTGAATTATAAATTATCATTTATTACATATTTTAACTATATAAATTAACACAAAAAATGTACGTTTATTTTTCGATTTCATAAAATCAGTGATTTTGTCTTTGACGAACATTTTTTTAATATGTTATCGGTTATCGAATTATGTACCTACCTATACAATATATAATTATTTTTATAACTATAAATTTTAATTATAGTAATTTAAAAATATTAAAGAATTAAAAATACAATGGTACGAATTTTTTTATAAGGATTTGAAATTCGTTAAAATCATGAACATTTCTAAATTGTTTTGTAGTTAAAAATGTATAAAATGTAAATTATTATACAACTAAGACTTGAACATTTAATGCTATAGGTTCCTCACAAGTAGTTCATTCTGAATTTTAAACAAGAAATAACGATGTTGATTATTTTGTTGTAATTAAAAAACATTATTGGCGGAGACTTAAACTTTAACCTGTATAATAGGTATACATTTTACTATAAAACGCAATGATAATTTCAAAATAATTAGAAACCTATTAGACATCTGCTTATAGTTTTATAACATGGCCCATAGGTTCATGAACCTATCCACACTGTTCTAAGATTATAGGTATTTATGTGATATATTGACTAAAAATTTATTGAGAATAATATAATATGTTACAATATATAAATCTACACTATTATTATTTATAATGATTAAATATTAATCATATAAATATAATAATTACAATGTTCTCGGCAAAAATTAAATCAATAACTACCGTGTTATTATAATATATAGTAAAATTAATTTCTTTAATAGAAATATCAAAAAAAGTTAGGTAATTCGTGCAGTTGCTTTGCAATATATATATATAGGTGTCGCGTGAGTCACTGTAAATGTAATGAATAAATTAAATCTTATAAAATCATTGCATTTGTATACGAAAAACGAGCAAATACGGGAGTTTGCAGAAGGATTTTGTCCAAATTTTAACTTCAATATTTATTAAAAAATCATGCCTATATTATATTAGGCATCTTTAATATTCTAGAACTACTCTTATAACAACTTATGAGGAAACTTGTACTAAATGTTCATGATTTTTGACTTAACTAAATCGTTTTTATCGGTATTTATAGAATAAAACTAAAAAAAATTGAAAATGCAAATGTTTAAATAAATAACGCAAAAAGGTCAAAATATTTTTATAATTATAAGATACCAAGTATATATCTGTATAATATGTGTTTATTTGTCAAACTTTCAAACTAATGAATGGGTTAGTATAAACCGTAAATTATGTAAAAATGAATAAAAAAAAAAAAAAAAACGTATATAATACGAGTGTATTATTATGTCTATATTAGGAGGTACATGCGCCTATTAATAATCGTTCGTTGTGAATGATATTATGCCTAAACCTCCTATATAAACCTATAAATACATAACATAATATATTTGTATATGCTTTCATACCTAAATTACGAACATTCTTCCAAAAGTTATTTGAACAAATTCCTATTTATATAATCTATGTAGGCACCTATATATACATGCGGATACAGCGCATGACACCACCACCATCCCCTCCCCTCGCGTTCCGGTATCTCACCTCAGGTATACGCAGGTACACGCATAATGCATTTATATAAATAAATGTATAACCAAAGGCATGAAAATATATCTCCCGTAATATATCGAGTACCTGTATACACACCCGTTACACCGTAGCAATCTATATATCATGGTAAAAAAAAAATGTAAAGAATTTCATTCAAAATCGATGCGTCAGGATTATTGAAATCGGCGTGCGTATCGTACAATACACATAAATAATTTATGTGCAGGCCGCTTTTCGACCTTATATATTATGGGAAATACAATATACCACATTTTCACCCGTTGCACACACGAATACAATGGCGATGTATTCGGGTGTCGTAAACCCATTTATCAGCAATGGACCCGTCACCCGAAGGTCCATTTTTATTGTTACATCGGCTGCAGAGAGACCCACGTGGGCCTGCATGACGCCACACTCGGTGCAGGCTCGAGAAAATATTAGGCGCTATGTAGTAGGACCGTGTATATGTATATGACCAAATGACATTTTTTTGAATCACGGACGCCGACCCCGCATCCGAGGTTAAAGCGACCGACCCGTTGGATTTGTATAGCCGACGGTTAGGTATGTCGACGTTTGACAACAGAACGTGTTGACAAAGAATTCGAATATTACGAGTTCGTAATATATATTATGTGGGTACCTACGCAAGTATGTCATCATGTGCTTTGATAGTAAATATACTGAGATAGTACGATCGAGGTTTTTTACACGTTGAACGTCTACTTATTATCATATGTATAGGTACCTATTATGATATAATGAACGTTAAATGAATTATATTTAGTTATATATATATATAAGTGCGTTCATTAATTAATTATACCGCGTAGTCTGCAACAGGTTGTGTAGCGGTGTTCCCACGGTATAGACCATAGACGAATATAATAAAATTTAAAGATTGTCTGGTTGCATACTTGCATAAGGTTTGATTCGTGTTTCATGTGATTCGGCTTTTTGAGCTCTGCATTATACCCAACTCTCGTTAGTTATATTCACAATATATATTTTTTTATTTTTATTTTTTTTTATTGTTTAAGCATCACCTACAAGGTTATTAGCTTTACTGTTATTACATTTTTACATTTTACGGTATTATAAGTTATTGGACAATTCGATTATATACAATTAAAAACAAGTATTACAAATAAACAAACTTATTATATGCTGTTATACAATTCAATTTCTTTAAGGTATAAAATTATGTTTCGCCAGTTAGAAAAAGGACCAATAGCGTCATACAGGTTATCAGGGATGTTGAAGTCTCTTCTGGCTACAATATATATTATCAATGCATCAATGTCGTGTAACTTTTTTTAATTAGATGAGTTATGGACTAGGTAGGTATGTTGCACAGGTATCGGTTTTACGAACATCGCAAAATCTCTATATTATTATATAATTGTCGATTAATGACATTTATATATTTTACTATAGATGATATTACATAACTATTTGATATTTTGTCCTCGAAATGTGTAAGGTATATAATGCTTAAGGTATACAATATAATATATAGTGTAATAGTATAATCACAGACTATATGAATTTACAGCTCCTAGTAGACACTAGTATTATAGTATACACTGATTATATAATCAAAAACAAAACACAAATGTATGCATACAAAATATATCAATAGAAATATTAATTTAATTTAATAAATATAAATTAGGATTTGAGATCAATGGCCAATGCTCACCAAATTTTTCCTCGCTCAAAATAATAATACCACTTATCTGCAATACATTTACAATACATTATACGTAGATATGTTGCAGGTACCTATTACCATTATATCGTAACTCACTCGAGCAAATATTATATGATATTTTTGTAGGAGATACACACAATAACACTTACATCGTAAATAAAATAAGTAAACAAACATCCGAATACCGTACGATACAGTCAACCTTAACAACAATATAGGGAATTACAATACGATACAATACCTACAACGACAATACGGAATTCCGGACAATCGATCGATTTTACTACCCATCCGAACAGGTAGAGACGGGCGTCAACCGGGTTCGTATTTTGGTACAACCCAGATGCGTATAACGCGTATCCGTGTCGTTATACCTATTTATGGCTGTACATATGTCATAAAATTCATATATATTAACAATTTCACTGGAACCTAAACGCGGTTACGGTATATACCTACGCGCTACAGCGTGTGTTTAATTTTTGTGTATCGTGTACATTATTATAATATTATATTATAGCGACGTATGTGTGAAACAGTGGTGCGCAGTGCGAACAAAAAATTAAATTCATAAACGCGCAACCGAATAAACAATACGATAACCGTACAGGAAGCGCGTAGGCATTAGATTTACGAAAAGAAAATAATGCGTTTTCTCTTTTGTCGCGTGCTGCGCGCAACACGTACCGCACACACAAACGTACGTTCACTACACACACAAACAAACAAACGCACAAACACACACACACAAAGGGAAACGTCGTAGTAATTATTATTATTATATTATTATTATTATTATTATATTATAATTTATACGTCGCACTCGCAACCGGACGGAGAGAATCATCGACACGGCCGGGCGGCGCGACGTTGTCGCCCGTCGTCCTAATTACGGCGTCGCCGCGTCCCCTCGCCGTCGCCGGCACACCACGAGCCGTCCAGAACCGTCGAGTTGGCAACACTGCGGCAACGGCGAAATCCGCGTGTTTGTTGTGTCGGCCTTGAGTTGTTTTTGGAACGGACTGCGCTACCGTCGGCGGCACAAGCGGCGCATAGTTTTGAACGGCGGCGGCGACGTACATATATATTATATTTACTATATAGTCGTCGCGTCGTCGTCGTCGTCGTCGTCGTCGGCTGTGAAATAAATGTACAATAATAATAATAATAATAATAATTGGTAGAGAGAGAGGGGCCTCCCGGGGACCGTGGTAGTCGACCGTCACGCGCTATAATTATTATTATTATTAATATTATTCTACACCCGTTTGTCGCGGTGTTTTTTTTTTTTTTATTAAATCCAATAATATTTTTACTATTCGCTAACACGGGGCCGTTTGACACTCGACTCCATGTGAACGGATCGTAAAAAATTGACCGTCGATCGTCCGCATCATCGATATTAAATGATATTGCGCTGACGGCGGTAAAAATAATACACTAGATAGACTAGACGAAACTCGGGCGTGAATGTCGGCAATTCTCGTTATGGGGTGTTATGGGTACGATATTTTCGATTCGAACTCAAAAATTCTATTTGATCTCGGTGTCTTGTAGAGTGCTTGGAAACGCCTGACCGTGGAAGGTAGAGGCTCTAACCCAACAAGTTTAACCCCCCCCCCCAGCGTAACAAATTACCTACGCCACCAGTAAGAGCTCACTCGTGTGTGTGCGCGCGTGTGCCGCCGCCGCGTCGCGTTACTATAAAAAAAATAGCTTACTATACATACGACCGAGTACTGACTATATTATAATATGATATTATAATACCGCACACGATTTTTTTTGCACGCGCGTTCTGTTTACCACCTCCCTTCCGGCTTCCGCTACGGACGGCTTAAAAAACGACGAACAGCCGCCCGCACTGGTCGCATGTGATTTTGGGGGGGGGGGGCGAAAAGTCTTTTTTTATTCGGCGTAATGTATTATTTCGCGTTTTTATCGTGATTTTGACGGAAGCGCCGCGGTGTGGACTTGCAAAGCATACCCGCGTGCGTATAGGTCTCCGTCTCATACAATCACACGACGACAGACGTACAAAAACTTACGTTCCCATTAGTTCCGACTTCCGACTCTGTGCTGTTAGCTGTATGAGATATTAGTGTTAAAAAAAACACGCACACACCGTCGTAAAATCGATACATTCATCGCTTCGCTCAGAATCTAAAAACAAATCGATTATTTATAATTTATATTTTTTCATGATTATTGGACATTTTAGCGACAAGTGAATACCTGTTTAAAGAAATGTATGTTATGTGTACGTATCTTTATTGGGCCAATTAATCGATAGCTGATATAGATAGCCAGAGTGTAATCATCAACCGATAAGCGCAAAATGTGGTCCTAGCTTTGCTCTATCTTTACAAGACGGAACGTAATACTATAACGAAAATATTGGAGGAAAATAGATATAACTTTAGTCGAAAATAATTTGGAGGAATACGGAAACCGACTTTTTTTTTTTTTGTGGAGGATAATGGACAGTGGAGGAAAACGGTTATCTCGTTTTTGGAGGAAAATGGAACCGCCCGTGACGTTCTCCACCGTACGTTTGTGTAATTTATCAAAGATATTGTTGGTGACATTTTAACAAATTATATTTTGTTTATATTTTGTTTAGTATTTAGGTACACTTAAATTGCTAAGTTAATGCCATATTCCGAATTCCGGTATATTCTATAATTTTCACGTTTCACACATTTTGTAATATCTACTGGGTGATGGGTCGATATTTATTTTTTCATTACTCATCGTCATTATAATGAATAATGAAAATAGATACAGCTGCAGTGAGGGAATTACTAATGTAGTTTCAGGTTTATCAAATGACGACAAATGTGCACACCGAAGCCTCGAATTTTACTATACGTGTTTTTTTAAAAATAAAATATAAACACATAGTGTCAAGTAACATAATATGAAACATTAGAATATAATATGACGTTTTAGAAAAATTCCATAGGTACATAAAATTAAATAGTTCCCAATAATTTCTGTAACATTATTATTACATAGGAGTGGCCGAGTGGACTATAATACGGCATCGGTCCCGACGCGTACCGTCGCCGGTTCGAATCTCGACCACGGGCGGCTCCTCTTAGGAGGACGCCACACACCCGCATGTGTTGTCTCCGTCTTTCAAATGTACAACATGGCAAAAACCGTTTTGAGCGAGAAAGAACCGAGAAAATTACAACCATAACTAAGAAACAAGATTTCCACCACATAAAAAGGAGAACTTTGGCTGTGCAACGTTGTTTTTATTTTTTTGATATAATTTATATGAAAAAAGTTTTTCAAGTTTGAAAAACACAAACAATAATGGTCTTTGAAATAGTAACAGTAACTGTTTTTATAGAGCGTCCTCTTAATGTGATGAACCTGTGTATTTTAGTACAGAATGTATCGAGTTCGAACCACGGTTTCGGTGAACCAATTTTCGCATTTTTTGATATTTTAGAGTTAAATTATAGACTTACTTACGCACCTCGCGAAGTCCGCGATCTACCGCGGGTAGATTGCATACCTGATAATATACTGCTCGCATAATAACAAAAAATTAGCAAAGCAACGCATTGCCATGTCACTGCGTTATAGCCCCTTAGCCCCCCCCCCTGGCTACGCCACTGCCGTGTCAGCTAGTTTATGGTAAAAATATAACATCTAATGGAAATAAAACTGTTGTTTATAAACTCTGTTATAAAATGTTCAACAAGGGGTCACGATACTATCGCGTATACGTCTTTTAAATATTTTTGCACATGTCTCGAAATTGTGATTGTGGCACTGCATGATAAGTGCACACAATAATGAAAACATGTTATCTGAATATTTACGTTTAATATTATAACACTTTGGATAATATCCAAATTCCTAAGTATATCTATATACTTTGAACTATCTACTTGTTCTAAGAGTTGAACATAGGTATATGCTGAAAAACAGTAGTTGTATTACTTTCAGACACGTATACAAGTCTTGTTATAGTAATGTTATCCTTTGCAATATAGACAGTTAAGATCATATTCATAATTTATAATGAAAATATATATCTACATTTTGAAAGATTATATAAATATAAATAAAATACTATAAAACACCTATGCCTAATACATAGTCTACACTTTATGGTTTATACCATATAATATATATATAATACGTAATATACATATATCATATCACAACAATTTTCACAACAATTTTTATAGTATGGGTACATACACTACCAGCTATAAAATATATTTTAGATTTATTACTGCGCAGTAGTACTATAGCTACCGATATAGACTATATCTAAAATATATTAAAATAAATAATTAGTCATTAGATTGACCACAGTTTATGCACAATTTCTCAGCTGGGCGACAAATAAAAATAATTAGAGACGTATAGGTACATCATAACATTATAACATTATAATAATACACAAATATTACAATAAATATACCTACGTAGTATTTTTTTTTTAAGAGATGTGCATATTTTATTAAAAAGTTGCAAAAGACATTTTGTTTCAAATATTTCTTAAAATTTGATGAGGTGCGTTTAAATTTCAAAACATTAATCTATATATACAATCATAACGGGATTTTATAATGTCCGCAAAGTCCGAACAGTTAACACAAAACATAACTTAAAGTTGCTATATACATTTTTACGTGATGAATGATGGTTTATGAATTATGAATGTATAATATTATAATAATATGTATTATATAAGTACCAGATACTTATAATATAGTGTTTAATGCGTCCACCACGAATACACCAGAGTACTTGATAAAAACAATAACAATTGATACATTATATAGTAAATACTTACTAAATAGTAATGCATGATGTGTACATACAGAATGGTCCGTTTTTCTCCACCATTTTACTGCTTTCCTCGACAAAAAAAGTATTAAAATATTAAAATATCCTGCAGTGATGTAGCTAGTAGTATAGCTGTAGGTATATGCTGTATACTATATAAAGGGATAGTAATAACAGTCGATAACGTCTTAACATTGTAACTTTGATTAAACCTATAATACGTAAAACGTAAATATTTTATTTTATTTATAATTGTTAGTAATTCAAAGGCGAATTTATTTTATTTTTTTCGCCGGTACAATATGATTTAAAAATATTTTTTTTGATGTCATAATTAATACTCTATTGGAGGAAAACGGAAAGTAGAGAAAAACGATGGATATAACTCATTATTAGTGGAAAACGGCTACGTCCGTACCGTCCACCCGTGTAGATACTATAAATACACGTACACAAATATATATATATTCGGTATCATCGATACATAATTTCAAAATAAACAGTAAAATGATTTTCCGAATAGTATGGGTGGGCATTACACTCGTATTAGTATATAATTAAAATATCGTGTTCCGTATAGTGTATACGAGTATACCCAGTCAAAATAATAATATAAATACATGCGCAGGGTGTACCATTTTCAAAATCTGCCGTGTACCCACCGGTGATAATAATATACGGATCGATATGGCCTCTTGCTGTGTCTGACCCCACCCATAAACGCAAATATCCGTCTGTATACGTCATATATATCTGCGCTGTACAGTGGTCTAAGGTTTCGCGGTTATTGAGTATTGTGTTCGTCTTTATAATAACCACAATAATGGGGTGTATCGTGTGCGTATATTTCCTTAACTAATGGTTTTCATACGTAATACCTATACAATATGCGCTATTACTGCAGTCGTGCATGTCATATTAATTTTGTCAAGTTTTTTACGCGTTATATACGCGAGTACGTAACCACGTAGGTATATATATGGTTATAGGTACTCATATTTATATAGTTTATGTAGGTATACGCATACAGTTTACTACGGTATGGTATACATTATATACAGTATAGCGTGTTGCCACTATAGGTCTGTATCATACTATATATTTTATCGTAAAATCGCGATAAAATTATGAACGACATAAATTATGTTTTAAAGATTTTCCACAATCGTCTACCGCACATTTATACGTAATAAAATTGTATGTGTAAGTTGTAATTGTATGCACCGAAATGTGTATGCTATAAATTATACATTTATAATTATTTATTGAACGTATAATTATAAAATGCTCCGTTCCCTGCGGCGCTACATTTTATTTCCATTTCAATTTCACTTTTTAATCATTCGGACTGGCCTTTAAGTGAATGTCGCTGTAGGTATTTATATAATGTTAGGTAATAATATGGTTTTGCATAATCGATCGAATTACGTTAAAAATAATATATAGACCACACCCACCATTCACGTTGGTATATTACCATTGTAAATATGTACCTATAGGCATACATTATAAATGTATAATACATATTTACTTAACTAGGTATTTAAGTATATTTATTAAATATAGGTACCTATATATACGCGTCTATATATACTGTACATTAACATGATACACTAACATGATCAACAATATCGACAATTCGCTTGGCAATAATTATTTTCACATATAGCATAGGATTTTGATCTATAAACTATAATATCATATAACTTGCATGGATTGCCGAGTAGGAATCGTGGAATGAAGAATAGTGCATAGGTACTATAATTATTGTCCGAGTGCAGAAGACGAACTATAGACATGTACAACTATATCCGAGTAATAAAAATTCAAAATATCCGAAAATTGTTTTTAAAAAAATAATTTCTTGTTTCAAGACTTCAAGTTACGCAGTGGTCCATTCATCACGAAAGCTGCAGTATCGGCGGCAGTATTTTTCATGTACCTTTACGAAAAGCTGGGCTTGCCAACTGTCCGCGACTTAATCGAACCGAACCTTTTATAATTTCTTATAAACGAGATTGATGGTTTATAAACTATACTGCATTGCCCGGCACTCACACACGTCCACGGACAAAAGTCTATACATACTTATTATAAGTTACAAATCACAATAAAC
The DNA here is from genome assembly GCA_008086715.1 of Sitobion miscanthi. Classification (NCBI taxonomy): domain Eukaryota; kingdom Metazoa; phylum Arthropoda; class Insecta; order Hemiptera; family Aphididae; genus Sitobion; species Sitobion miscanthi. Next base: position 26,863,013 of record CM017802.1, read on the forward strand.
GTACAGCCCGATAGCCGTAATCTGCCCTAAAGTAGGGCTGACGGTATTGAAAATAATTTTCGGTATTACGGTATTGATTTCAATACCGGTTTGAAACGGTATACCGAAAAACCGAAATGTTTCGGTATACCGAACCTAACCAAACCTAACCTAACCTATGGTTATTTCTACGTGCATCATGTTATATTTATTATTGGTACCTATATCATAACATTTCATTCTAAAAATAATAAAATAAAAAAGTTTGGTAAGTCGTATAAATCACAAATATAGCATTGAGTATTTTTGTTAGTTGAACAATTTAAAAAAAATGCAACGAAAAAGAGTTTAAAAAAAAATACACGTAAAATGTTATTGTATTAGGCACTAGGTAAATAGTTTACCGGTAACATAAACGAGCTTTTATACACGCGAATAGAAAATTAACTATCAAAATATAAAATTAGGTACTGAATAATGGTAAAAACAGCTTTACCTCTGCAGATATTTTAGAGACATAATATATTATAATAATCTATAGTTTAACATTTTAAAACGAAGCAAGTAATTTTATAGCCAATAAATTATATTAATATTGTTGAATAATAAGTGAGGAATATGCATGTATAAAAGTCGGGATGAATCATAAAATATCTTAATATATATAAATCTCGTGTCACAATGTTTGTCCTCAATGGACTCCTAAACCACTTAACCGATTTTGATGAAATTTTTACAATGTGTGTAATTTGGCCGAACTTAAAAGATAGGCTAATTTTAAAAGGGAAAGGATTAATCCCGGGAGGTGCTAATACGGGAATTTTGAGATTTCAGATGACAATTTTTGTTTATAAATGGTTGCCATGGGTTTTTAATGATAATAATAAAAAAAAAAAACTATTTGCTTTACTTTTTATATATAAATTATAATATTATAACAAACTATAAAAACGTGAAATGAAAATCTCTGTACAGGCTAAACTCTGGAACTACTTATCAGATCTTTTTGATTTTGATTTTTTTAAACGAAAGAGTATTTCACGAAGAAGGTTTATATGAAAGAAAATTTTAGGTTGCTATTGGTTAATCGGTAATGTTTGTTGATTTGTATTATTATTTTTTGTCAATATACATATATATAATATAATATACAAGAAGATCTGATAAGTAGTTCCAGATTTTAGTCTGTATAGTTATAGTCTCTGTATTTATATAGTTAGATATATATATATATATAAATTAATGTTCTTGGGTAGATTAGACCTCTGGTAAGAAGATAGGTTAATTTACAAAGGGTTAAATTTGTTTTTTTTTATTCATCGGTACGGTAAGATTAGGATAGGATTTTGTATAGGTAAATTGATTATATTAATCCATCGTAGGTAGAATTAAGTAAAACGAACAAACTTGGTATAACTTTGATACTTTAGAGTTAAATCATACACTTACGTACTAACAGCACGGCGGGGTCCGCGATCTACCACAGGTAGATTGCCTACCTGATTTAATGTACTGCTGCGAATCAGAATTTTTATTCTGGGCAACGGAAAAGTTAAGATAAATTTTGAACACCATACACCGAATATTAAATAACGAATTGAACAAAGTTTGAGTCATACAGAGTTGATACATTTAACGGGCAACGAAGTGCACGGGATCAGCTAGTAACCTATAAGTGAGACTATAATTTTTTCGCTACCGAGTACCGGTTAGGATACCGATCGAAAGACACTTTAATAACCTATACATAAATTATTCCAATTATATAAATTACTCATAAGTCATAACTATCAGAATAATATATCTCATCATAAATTATGTGATTTGAACTATATATTATATGTATACTCGTCCAACACAATATTATATCAGGAGTGGCCGAATCGCGTCATAGATTCATGTAGCTCATGTCCTAACATTTTTACCAATAAAATGATGGGTAGGTATCATTCCTTTTCCCGATCTATATTATTTTGGGCGGCTCGAGACCCTCTTATCGCTGCAAGCCACCCTTGCTATGTACCCTGTGTATACACTTAATATATTATACTATACTCTGACAATAGGTACCTGTACCAGTTTTACAATCACGACATGCAATCTGCATGTTTCAAACAACCAACCGTGTTTGGTAAATCAATTGTTATACCAAACTAGGTCTCGCGCATATAAATCGAGTAGAAATACAAAAGCCGTGTAATAATGTATAGGTACCTGCATTGTAAATTATAATATATACCTGAAGCGAAGGCCAATAAATATCTTTCACAAAATAAATATAAAGATTTGCATGTAATGTAGGTGCACACTGCCCAGGTATATTTTATTATTTTATTGTTGTACACAATATATATTTAGGCGTATGCTATTTAGGTAAACAACTAGTTATACATATCCACCAAAGTATGTATATAAATTAAATTGCGTTTTCCCTGGTAATTCGACTCTTTCTGCTATTATTTCAGAATCTACACTAAGGGAAGAATCGACTATTTTTTTTTAGGAGCTTAACAACAACATTTATATAAATTTAAACTCAGCAAAAGTTTTGACATGATGTTTAAAAGAAAATATTCTAATCCATGATGATTTTTTTTCGGAAATAGTGATAAGCTTCATCAATTTTTCAAAATCGGTAATTATAGAAATCGTACATTTGAGAGGTTTGTTCTATTTCCATAAAGACGATAAACCGTCGAAACATAATATGTAATAACCTACTCCCTACAGCAGTGAGACTTTTCTACATTCATATATGTGTATAATATTTATACAATATTCGTCGATTAGTGATAACTGATAACTATTTCATGTATTTAACCCGCTGTGCTTATCTCGACCGATTAATTTTTTTAATAAACTATATATAATTTAGGCATGACAATGTTTTTAGCATGACAGGAATGATTTTTACATTTTACCAAGTCATTTTGAGTATAACATAATGGGAGTTGATTATATAAATTTAACAAACAGGTTTTTTTTTTCAAATTGAATAAAATGTGTACAAATCAACGCAGTCATTGTTATTTTTATCACAAAATTAATCACAATCCTTTGTTAACATCACTGCTTCCATTTCATCATGTGTGGTAAATTGCGCAAAAGTAGGCTAAGTCTAAAAGTCGATATGTAAACCTCGACACATAAAAATTGAACAATACCTATAAAGGTACTGCAATCTGCGACAAAACCGATAAGATACATTATACAAACTGCAGCGGAAATTTATTTTTATACCTACTATTATTATTCTGTATAGTGTGCATACAAATCAATACGATAACATTAATTATATGGGTACCTATTATACCCATGTGTTATTTTATGTAAGTATGATGATATATTATCGTTGTTTAAATTTGAAAATTGTGGAACACTATATTAATTGTTTGATATTCTGGTCGTTAAACAACGTTGTTCATTAAATATTGAATTAAATATTTAACTTCTCAGACTACTTTTACTGTATTATTATCACACAGTTTCAGTGTTAAAACTTAAAAATATACATTTGGGTTTACCGTACTAATTCGTACGCGACAGAACACATAACTAATTTAAGTTCTAAACGACGTACCATATATACGTATACATATAATAACACATAGATAATTAATGTTATCGATAAGTGTGCACAATATGACAATATATAGTAGGTACCTATATATATAAAATAAATTACCGCAGTTTGTATATTATATATCTTATCGGTTGTCGCAGATTGCAGTATATAATATTAAAATTGTATTTGTTGCAGCTTACATTCAGCCAATTTATTATATCGGCGCCGTTTGTTTTATTGCAACGACCACTAGTCATCGAGTACCTACCTAGGTATATTATTGTCCTTGTAAATCATTCGTATTGGAAAAAAAACAGACACGGCGGAATTTCCGATTCAAACAAAATCGTATTGGTATGGCAAAAAGTCTACTAACCTATACCACCTATATAGATGTTCAACTGCGGTTGCTGCTTCCGGAATTCCGAGCGGACGGTCCGTTGATACGGCTTTAAAGGATAAAAAGAATAGATAATTATACCTACCTTTACGGGCCACATGTGTGCCTAGACATTTTTTAGGTGCATCGCATTTGCAGTTTGCACCTATGTATAAAAACGTTTACCGTGCAGCTTAATACAATTAAATACCATTAAATTAACACGTCTTGTTTGCGCCCTGTAACATTACAATAATCAATAAATTTGGAAGCATCGCAGTGAAACTATTGAATTCCTCGTCTCACTTTTTTCAGACTTCCAACTGACAGAATAACATAAATTATTCTGGCGAGGTTCATTCTGTTCAGCTGTTGCGTCATTATTCTGGTTGGGTTAAAAAAACGATGTTTTTGGAAAATAGATCTTTAACATTAAAAAAGTAAATCCCCAGTACCTATGTCTGATAAAATTTTCGAAATATTTTGACTCTATTTGAGGTATTTCTAGACATGTGAAATTTTTGATGTTTTTTCATTAATTGTTCATAAGAAAATCTTTGCTAGATCAACAAGCTTAAAAATGTAATACAAGGTTCCTCATAAATTCTTAATAAGAATATAAGTACATGATTTTGTTTTAAAAGAGTTGAAGTTCAAATTTTATTGAAATTTGTGAAAACCACGGTAATATGAAAATTCTCTTGTACATTTATATAAAATGTTGTATTTTTATTTTTTATATAACTAAGACTTGACAATGTAATATACACGGTTCATAATAAGTAGTTAATATTCTGAAACGAAAATATCTAAAACATATATAATAATTACAATTCTTTTTTATGAAGAAATAAATTTGTACATTTATCATATATTGATATATGATAATATCAAACCAAAGCGCGGACTTTAGTACGAACTTTAATAATATATACAATACCTATATTATATTCTACAAGCTTTGCATTCTAAAATTAACATTTTCCAAAATGTCATAGCAATATTTTAAAACATTATTTTTCTAAATTTCCGTTTTCTAAGACTTGATCTCAAGTCGACGTAGGCAAGTAACTGTACGACTATACGTCTATGTACTATATAGTAACATTATATCCTACTGTTGGACGAATATAGTTTGGTCAAGCCGAATTTAAAGTCAAGAACGGAATTTAAATGCATATTATGTATAGGTGTATATCGCGTACATTATAAATTATAATATTACATTGTGTTCACATGATAAAGTCGTAACGTTTTTCCGCCATAATATAGTCGACAACGGCTGCACACACACAATAACCTACGCGTCTATAAATAAACGTCGACGCGTGTGTACACCGAGTACGGCCGTCTGCGGAGTACATAATAATAATACAATATTATATAATAAAGACCACCCCGCAGGGATCGTCCGTGGGCGTCCGTGCCACTTGGTCGGTCTAAAAAACATCTCGACGTCGTACCTACGTCTAAAAATAATAAACGCGCGCGAAGCTAGGGTTCACGGCACGGATTCGAAGAGTTAATCTCCCTCTCCCGGCGTAAATATAAGCGAGCGACAAAAATAGGCACCGCAGAGGAAGGGTACACAAAGCGACCGTCTGTATTCGTCGGAGCGTGCGTGTATATATATATATATTATATAGTATATACACCGAAACGAGTGGTTAAACGTCGGAACATAATCGGAAAACTGTGTAAACTGTCGGAGTGTGGATGAAGGGCGTGTGACGACGCTGCGTGCTCTCCGGGCGAGCGGCCTAATGGGGTGGTCGTGTGCTAAATGTTAATCTGTAGCAGTTGAACGAATTAATCGAATCGGAATATTGAATAGAATCATGTACGGCCAACACTGCGAATAACGCTGCCTAACCGGAATGTATGATGCATTAATTTAACCGTCACGCGTAAAATTGGACTGCGCGAGGGGAAAACAGATAGTATATACCGCCTATACCTATACTAAATCGCTAATTTTCAGGAAACGCGATACATCTACCTATATGTATAGGAACGCAGTCGCGCAGCACCGACGGTAACCTATGAAATTTCGTTTTTCGTTGATAATTTAAAATACAAAAATCTAGTATATTTTAATTATGAAACGCGACATTTTTTGTTTTCTACGATAGATGTACCGTATTCTAGTAATTGAAAAATCGCTGAACGAACGCTTTGTTCTCTATATATATTAAGTATTTTTCATTTACCCGCGACTTGCCGACCACTATTATATTTATTTATTTAAGGGCAATAAGTCCCCTATTATAGTCCTGCCTAAATAGCTCATAGCAGCACGGTTGCCGCAGTAGGTCATCGTCGGTAATACTTAGATAGACTAATGAGTATATAAATTAATACGAATACATATTTTACATAATAATTTATTATTGATATTTGATTTTGAGTTTAAATCGTTTTTACAACTCTATTATAAATATATCTAGCATCAGTATTGTAAGAATATTATATTAATTTACTATAATATTTACTGATTTGTGATATGCACAGGTCCTATACTCATCGCAGGTATATTATATGTTTCCTAAATTAATATCTATATATAAAATCTTTCATAGTTTCATCTGTTAAAAATATAAATTGTATGAATTCACTAATTCAGTAGAGGTGGCAGAGCGCAGTCTTAAAATGATTTTTAGTAGGTAATTCTATATAATGTATTCAATTTATATAATCTAACTAGTAATCTAATATCTATAGGTAGATACCTTGGTACCTATATGTATATATGACACATTATGACTATAAGTATGTCCTATAATATCTATACTGCAGCTAGACATTGTATTAAGTACTTATTTAACTTACATAGGAATCAAGTATCAACCGATAAGTTTTGAATATTGATCAAGTTCTATTTATATATGATTGTAATCAGTGGTTATACCCTTAAACAATATTATGCATTATTTTGCATGTTGCCGTTAAGCCATTTAACCAATATAGGTTATATGATATGTAATACGTACACCTTTACGCATTCAAATCGCAGCTTTTGTCTTGAATACTATTCATCTAATATATTATACTATCTGTCTATCTATATAGTTATATAGTATATATACAGCCATTAGGTATAATACATTAATACCTAAAGGTACCATATATACTAATTAAAATGTATTTAGAAAATCGGTACCTATATACCTATAAACTATAGAAACTCTAAAAATTAAAAATGATTACAAATTTTGTTTGCATACCAAATAGAATAATATATTTATAATATCAAACAGATTATTCTCAAAAATTCACAAACCGTTCGAATATACCTTTATATTATATTAATATGAGATATGTAACCGAACCATCGATATGACGTGCAGTATGATAAATATTCATCCAATAATCCAATGTGGAAATTTGTAGATACACTCAAAACTGTCGAACACTATAATACAATAACACGCTATATACCTACCTAATGTCTATAATATGTAGTTATACAATACGTTTTTGTAAACCATTGTGTAACATTTGAATACCTATGACAAAACTTGGGGTGAAAGTTTTTCTACATATAGATACCCCCTTTATTGAAATATAATACACACATATTCGTTTTATAGCCCTCTGCTGTATCTAAAGGGTTCAAAATCACTCCTCCTCCTCTCCAAAAGGGATGGAAACGACTTTTAGAAAGGGTGGTCCAATTAGGTCGATTATTTTGTTCAGGGGATTTCCTTTCATGTTTTTTTTTTTTAATTTATTTAAATTTGTATATACCTAGCAATGACATGCTACATATAGTACAATAAAACGGACACCGTAAAAATGTATTTTCTGTGTAGGTATTTACTGTAAATACAAAAATACATATAATATACAATTGATGTTCGTTAAGATTAAATTTAATTATTGATTAACTTATAATTTATATTTTATATTTATTAGTGATATGTCGAATTAAAACTAAGATGTATAATATGTTAAATATATCAATTTAGGACCAAATATTAATATGGTCTCAAAAAGTATATAAGGTAATAAAATATGCATACGTAATTATGCACTTAAAAAGTACAAATATGCTTTAAAAATAATATATATACAGGTAAATGTATTTTTTTTACATTAATATTTTATACAATTACTAGCTGTCCCGCCAGGCGTTGCCCGCGGCAAAGATATGTTTTTATTTTATAAATTTATTTGTAAAAAAAATTTAATTATAGCCGTATAGGTTGCCATATTTCTACTAATTATAATATTAATATGTATGACATGTAACCAATGGAAACCATTTAAATAAACCAAAAAATATTCTTTTTTCGTACATGAACTGAAAAAAAATATATGTGTAAGGTACTTTTTAGTTACTTACAGGAGCTTAAAAAATAAGCTATAAACACCCCCCAAGTCTCAAGGAATCTACTGATACAACTTTTAACGAAAGCAGTCGAGTATTAACTTCGGATAAACAAACATCCATTTTTAGTTGTACCTATATAACCCGACTTCACCAATGAAAAACTATAGGTGCATTTTGATTTTAGTGCACCTGCCTCAGTTCACGGGAAAATTGGCGTCGGTATACCACCTAGTTACAGCTTTTTGAACTAATTCGACCGAGATGAACAATTCACTTGTGGTAGAATGGTATGAATTGAAAATAGTTGAAACTAACGTACGTTTCAAACTACTCTCAAAACTTTCCTGATATCTCTAAGAACAATTTGTGTATTTTATAAATGTTAGTTTTTCTGTCTGTTTATTACGTTTTCACGCTTAAACAGCTGAACCAATTTTGGTGAATGTTGGTATAGAGATAGATGGACCTTGGAGAAAATGATGCAGGCCACTTTTTGTCCCGAAACTTGAAGGGAATGTAGTAGGGGGTGGTGAAATATGGAAATCTAATATTTTTGATTAATATAAACAGTTGTTATCGGTTACAAATTAATTATAATAACAATAAAAGAAACTAGTAGGAATTATTATTTTTTTTTAAATGAGATTTCTGATTTGCAAACGTTATCTCTCCGTCACCGTGCCGTGGGTTAAAGGTTACCTATAAGCTATAAGTACATATTATAACTTATTTATAAGGTATAATAGGTATAAGGCGTTAGGTATAGGTAACCAGGTGGTACATTGAGTAAAACTCTCGGTAAAAAATGTTATTTTTTTCGAATTTCTTTACGATATTTTTCAAATTTCCAACTATTTTGTTTTAATAACGAATTTAATATATTAACTATAGATATACTATACCTACCTACCTAAATCATTAATAGTTCAATAATAATTAATTATTATTTTTAATTTAATCCTGATAATAGGTTATACTCCACGTAAATCATTTGTGGTGACTATATATAATATATATAATTAGCTAGACGATTGAATACATGACTATTTCTTCTTTAAAGCTTTTTATGCCTCAGAAACCACGGGACAAGCTATGGCATATTGGACCCAAGCCACCGTAGGTTGGATTAAGTAAAAACGACAAACTATAGGTTTAATCAAAGTTATAACTTTATGAAGAACTTACATCACTTACACACTTCGCAGAATTCGTAATCTGTTCACATAATCACAACACCTCAATCTGTATTACCTCAGCGAGTCTCGGGGGCCCTCTATTTGGCATGGGGAACGCCGGGCGGGACTGCTAGTTTTATGCATAAAAAAATAGTTAAGCCCTATAAAGGCGATCATCTAAAAGTTATATACGATGACCAATATACGTATATGTACCTACTCTTATTAATATACTACAAAAGCGATAAAATATAAATGTCTAGGTATTATATGGTATACCTACATTTCTAAAATAACTTTGAAATAAATAAATAGTTTTATATACTTTTCTGCGTTCAATTGGGTACATCCTACGTATCTGCAGCCACTCGGTAATTGAAAAAATAAAATCTTCAAACACGTTGCATCATTTTGTATCACAATATATATAGCGATAACTCTTAAAAGTTATATTATATTAAGAGCGTCCTCTTAACCATAACTCGTGGTGTCTGCGTCTTCCAAACGTACCTATATCTATATATATTATATAGAAATATATATACCTATACGACACAGGTATACAATTTGTGTTCAACAGTGCCAATTTTGTGTGATGATAAATAACCTTAAATAATAGAGATATAATGACTTATATTATTATCAAACCTATATAAAGGTAAGAACATTATCTGTGATTTCTCATAGCTTTTTTAGGGTCTTAATATCGTAAAACAATATATGAGTAGGTACTTTCCTATATAGATTATAGGTACCTGTATAAAATGTTAAAATTAAATAATTCTTAACTCGCTTAAAAATAAAAATATCATTAAAAACACTCGAGTAAACACGGATATAATGCCTTATTTTTTACCTATAAGTTTGTTAGTAGGTCAATCACTCTATTATTAAACCTCACTACAGAAAATTGGAACTGCTGAACACAATAAAATTATGGTATATGCTGCACATTCGTGAGACGAGAAGTGATACACGCCAGAGTCTTGCTATATACGCCTCTTAAGACATATACATATGCTCATAAAGTTAAAAAAATCACTATAAGTACATAGCAAAATTGCTTATAAGCGTACCATATTAAATTTTATTGAATTCTATAGACGATTTAGCAATCAATATAAAATCCCATAAAAATATACAATTGCAGTAACTTCTAAGCTCTATTTCACGAAAATTTATAAACATACAAACTATAAGTTATAACAAATATAGGTGCATATATTATACCTACACCTATTTATAGATTATATAGGTAGGACACTTTCCATGTACGACGCTGCACCTGAACCTATATTTTAGAATAAATTTTATAATAATAATTCAATGTTTCCATATATACCATATATATACCTATTATTATAAGTAGGTACACGTTTAATATTATATACATATACTGAATATTGCAGATATACATCATACATTAAAATAATAGCCAAACAATTCCAAATTAAAAAATGTCGTTTTGTAACTATTAAAAATTATTTAAAAAATATTAAGTACAATAATATAATATAGCTTTTGAAATATTCAATGTTTTTTGATAAAAATAATAACCCTGTATACGGCTGTACTAATGTACTGCAGTAATCATAATATACAACTAATATATAGACATCTATATTATATCATATCATATACTTAAGGACTTGAGGCATCACGATATCACAAATATTGATAACAAGATAAAGTTTGGATTTAAATTCAAACTTAATTTTTTTGGAAGTAACTATTTATTGTGTTTTTTTTGTAAGTATTTCGTTAAACGGGTTTTTAGTATTAATACGATTTACGCATTTACCCACACTGCTATGCCTAGTTGTTTTTATTAATTGAAACATTTAATAACGGCTTTACAAGTGTACAATTGTAGGTAATAGGTATTATTATGTTTTTAGCATATAGAATCCGTACGACTGCAAAGTGCTGCAGCATCAGTCATTATCACGGTCTCCCTTGACCCGGAATAATTGTAAATTGCAGAAATTTGATTAGAGTCATGCTGATACACGTGCGCTGTATATAGAAGGCCGTCGTCGTCGTTTCAACGATATCACGTATCGACTTACCGGTTATTATTTTTTTTAATCTTTATTATTATTATTATTATTCATTGTATCGAGTTACGACGCGTGATACGGTTCAGACATTACAATTGGTTTTAGAATTTAGACTTTTAGATAAGAACATAATATTACAGTATTGTACCTGTACATAAAAATATATGTAGCTGTGAATCATATTATTTTACATAGGTTTACCTATACCTACCTGCGATGTCGGTATTCTACATTAAATAGAAGTTTATAATAATTATTATCGAATGTTGCAGTATAACAATATGAACCCGAGATAATCATACCGAGTCTTGTACAGTAATAGCTAAATATCTGACCATAGGGATTTTTTATTCAAGCACGATTGAGCATATTTAGCGACACGAGTGAGCATGAAATATTTTAAGCGGCGTTGCGACATTATATTCTATTTACAATTAGCAATAATATACAAAAATATACAAAATTTATGGATACAAGACAAGAAGAAAAACAATTCGTAATTTGGTGAAAACAACATAGGTATATTGGGTACTCGATTATAGAGTAGGTGTCTTGATTGGCCTGTCTAATACAACGAGTATTACTATTATTATTGTTATATAATAGTCAAACAGATTTATGAAATGTGACTATTATTGCCTATGAATAATGAAATCGTGTTTTTTTTTTTTTAATTCGTACACCATATTTTGTATTATTATTTAAATAAATATTTATCGTACGATGTATAGTTTGACATTTAAAATGGCAACGTTACAGAGGTTTTGTGCTCGATCGTGTAGGTTTTATTTTGTATTTCCATATCCTTTGATACGCCAACGATTTTGCTCATTCGTGTCTTAGCCTATACAATAATATAACCATATAGGTAAATAGGTAGGAAGGTACCTACCTATATGATGTAATTTTTTCTAGTCGAGCCATTTTATATGATATTATTGTATTCTGTATGCCTAGACACTTGGTAGTCGGTGTCCCAATATACATTACGATCGAGGTGAATAAATGCAAAAAAAAAAAATCCTCATCAAAATATACCATACGCAGATATATGTTAACCTACCTATTGTAGACAATCGATATACCTATAAATAGGTTTATTTAAACAGTATTGTCGTTTTATTGACGAATCGTCATCGACCGAAGGATGAATTGTGTACACAGTTTTATGTGGAAATCATAATTTATATCGTTACAACATTTTTAAACGACGGCGAGGCGCGTTATTGTCGTTGTTTTGAACAAGTCGTGACAATATCGTGACGCGCGCAGTATTAGGTGTACGCGAAACGTGCCTAACGATAATAATTTTATAAACATATATTATATCGTAATTGTAGTAATTGTGTAAATGAGTAGGTACGATTGTTTTCAAGAGGTGACCGGGAATCCGAGTTTACCACGCGGCTTCTACGAGACGTGGGTACGCGACCAAAGATTAAAAATGTTAAAATAATAACGACGTGCCAACAGCTGCTGCGGCAGCACAAAATGGCGTACGTGCGGCGCCAGCGTTGCGGCGAGGTCGGACACCGCGACGGCCAAACGACGGCTCCGCGACCGCCGTCCATCCGTCCGTCCGTCCGGCGAAACCGTTACGCCACAACTGGCAACGTCGCGGCGACGGCCCGGTCGGCTGCCGTCGTCCCCGCGGTCGGCCGCCGTCGGCCGCGTCCGCGCCACAAAGCACTATGTCGTTTTGCGCGGCGCGCACGTACGCGCGCGCTCGGGACGAACGTCGCCGCGTCAGCGATAGGCGGGCGGGCCGGGGAGGTGGTGGACGTGACGAGTCGGAATGACAGCCGTCGCTACCCCCGCCGATTGCCACCCCATCGAAACCCTCCGCGGCCGTGGGGGGGGGGTGCACGGATACGCGGGGAAAACGCCCTCATCGCGACGAACCGTCACCGCATGCTGCGAGGGTCGTAAATCATAGTCGGTAGAAATTAATACTGTGTAGGTATATATATATAGCGCTAAAATAATATAGTGCTCTACCGCCGATCGCATCATAAATACATGTATACTATTGTATTTTAAACTATAATATAGCCATATAGGTAAACATTAGACTGACCGATAGATAGACGCTCGATATTTCTTATATTATTATAGTGATATGTCGTTTGTGAATTTTTTATCGCCGACGTAATAGAATTAGTAGATATTATGTCATAGGTACCTACACTGTTACTCAGTCAGCCGCTGCGATTTTCATGCCATTTTAGCTGATATTTTCACCTCACTTAAAATACACCAAAATAAAAAACTTGATTCAAATTTTTTGGAAAAATTCAAAATAGCCAATTTGTTAACCTCATTACGAGAACAATTTTGATAGGAAAAAATATTTATCCGAGTTAAGTAGTTTATTTTTTAGATTTTTTTAAAATATCAATATTTTTGAGTAGGGAGGTACATTTATTTAGAACGTAAAAACTTTTTTCAAAATATTATTTTTGGGAATTTCCTGACATGATATTTCTTAAGCCATTTATTACTTTTCACAATTTTTTGTCATAAGTTTAAGTAGCATACATTTTTTTTTGTCAGTTATACCTGCAGTTACATCATGTAGTAGCTCCCTTGAAAACCTTATAGGCACCTAAATATGTAAAAAAAAAACAACTTAATAAATTATAAGCAGGGCTCAGGTGGCATACTCTCAATTGTTTCTTTGCGGAGAGGGGGGTGGGGGAGGTTCATTAAATTATTAAACAATATTTAAAAAAAAAGCACACATTATTGTAAAACAAATATTCTTTTGATTGCTTAAAATCTAAAATGTTCATGAGGATCTGTATTTTCCATATTTCCCGTGGGTAGGTTCCTTTTGGTGGGGGCCAATATCTTTTTACTGTACCCGAGTGCAAAATGTCTAAATGCAGCATGGCATATACCTATAAACGACTCACTTATATAGTATAATATACTATATATAGATATTTAGACCTATACAATAAACCTACCTAACTTGAAACTTCTGTTATTAAAAACAAATGCATTCATAAAAGGGGTTTGGTTGGCAGAACATATTACCTGACCTCTGTGACAAGTGCATACCTATATAGTGATAAGAAATATCTATCCTCATAAACCTTCATTGATGCGGCTCGACAACAGCAGCTTTCAATTTTTTTCTTTAAAAGCTTATTTTATACATAATGTAAAAATCACTATATTTCTTATTACAATAATTTACGATTGTACTTTAAATTTCAATTATTGAACTATAATAATGTGAGTGTCTATAAAGTGTCAAAAATGCTTTTTAAGCATTCTCACCCCATTTTTATGTTTAAATAATTCAAATTGTTGAGTGTATAGTAATTAAAAAGCTGTTATTTTTAAAAGTTTTGATTTTCACAACATTTAAGGAATTAATAGTGTGGCTATACCAACATTGTTTTTTCATGTGAGAAGGAGAACCTATATACATATTTCAATAAAAATTGTAAATCAGATGATTTTTCCGAAAATTTTTATATAATTTAAATTTTAACGAAAAGGTTCTGAATTATTCTTCTTTAACTACTAAGGATAATTGTCCATTAAATATTCTGTAAATGGATACGTGCTTGGTTAGGTACTACCTACTTTGTCAATTATATACTCGAACAAATTTTTTAATATTGATTTAGTATTGAATATTTTTTATTTAATTATAATAAAATATTATATACTTAGTTTTTGAAATAGAATAACTAATACATTTTTCGTTAAATTTTTGATTAGATACAAATATAATGTACCTATATAATATATACAATGCGCTATATAATATTTGCAGAAAAATCATCAGATTCACAATTTGCATTAAAACATGAATGTTGTCATTTGAAAAATCAAAGTTGGTATCGTCACAGGATACTCTTAAAGTTCTGATTAAAAACCTAAGCATTCAAAAATATCGTCTTTAATTATACATAGAAATTCCAAAAATCGGGGTTTGAATATATTCATAGTTTAAACATAAACATAGGTGTAAGCATGCTTATAAAAATCACCCTGTAAGTATATAGGCAGTCATTGTTAGCGTATTAGAGCCGACTATACTTTTCGAGGACTCGTAGAGGTAGTTCATAGACTTTTGTAATAATGGAAGATAAGTTCCAATACGCTGACATATCGCAATTTCTTAAAATAGAAAATTAATCTTCAGTTGGAAATCTAGAATATAATATATATATTACAATCTATATATACCAGCTACGCTATCAAAATGTTAATAACATATTAAAACTATACTATATAATATATAATATTGTTGTTAGTTAATAATCATTGCATGCATCGTCAGTTTGACGAGTGCTGAAAATAAATCTTGAGCTTGATTGCAAATTATTAGTTTTTGATATTTAATCGTACTGCTAGAACAATATATATATATAAGAGGCTCAATATTATAAATGTATTGATAATAATTATAGAGGTCGAGCTATATTACTGAGAGAAGAAAATTGTGCAACGGACTCTGACTTGGACATTCATAAATCATAATTAATGTTATAGTGTATTATCACATTATATAATATTATATTGTTATTGCAGGGTGATGGTGAAGCTATTTAGATATATGATAAAATCATTACAAAACAATTGTCAACTTCAGCAATATTCATAATTTTTAACTATAATAAAATAGGTAGAAATAATAAATTTATTATAATATTCATAGTTTTTAACTTTAAGTGATAATTCATTATTATTTGTCGAATGCAATAAGTTGTAATTAATGTTTAACTGTATATTATAGGTAATATATCATATAATTATAATTTATAATGAGTCGGCTAATCGAATTCTCGGCAGATTGTTAATATGGTAGGCGCCACGACGCAATAAAACATATCTTTATACCTACTTCGTTCATTGTAATATTGCCTTTATATATTTTATATTTATAATACACGTAAATACATAATTTTCCTGCTCTGACATATACAGCGGTACATATTTTTATAATATTAGATATACGTATAAAAAATAATAACATCTTATGACACTAAAATAAGCTTGGGCATTACATTATTACAATCAATTATTACAGCCATTAGGGAGTCCTGTAGCCTATAGGGGATGCTAATCACTTCTAGTGAGAAATAAGCACCCCAAACTGTGAATAAATTTAGACTTGTATAATAATGTACCAGGGCTTCAGCGCCCACTGCAGTTTTTTTTTTTTACTGAAATCGCTATACCCGTATAAACGATCATAATATAATATTTATATATGTAATAATGTAATATATTCCATATACATATATATATACATATATTATATATCTATAATAAAGGGCGATCGACGAACGCGCCTCGGCTGAACCAGGTGCTGCAAATGACGATCACTTGGACGGGTGCAGCGGGGTTGCGGTATAGCGGCGAAAAGCCACAGCAAAGGACCCGGCGGCGCAGAGGGAGACGAAAATATAAACATCTGCCGCCGCCACCGTTGCAGATATTTTACGCGAAACGGCCAAACGCCCATAGATAATAAAATACCTAAAGGTATACACATATATATGGTTAGGACAAGCATTGTGTTCAAGCGTTGAGCCGGATAACAGTTACGCGATTTGTCGTGTCGTGTGCAAAAATTGAGCTCTGCCCAACTCATATAGTACCTATATAGTTATATGTAGTCACTGTTATATATAGTGTTATGTACTATTATCATTGGCCGGTCCACCAGAATTGCGATTAAAGGTACGATACGCGGTACATAAAAAAAAATATAGACCCTATGACTGATAACGTAGCTGCATATTATGTGAACCCTGCTTTATCAAAGAGCGCATGTCACATTATAGGTACTATATATACACAGTCACCGAAGTGCCGGTTGAATGCATGTGATCCAATATTATGTAATTATATATGGTTGCAATAACTGCTGTAGTGACCGATATTAAATAATTATAATAATATAGCATATAATAGCTTTAAAAGTTAAAACTGCACAATACGACAAATCGTAATATTTATGTATTTATTATACGAAATAACGATTAAATTAATCGAATTCAAAAATTGATCGGTGTACAGCGGGTTGATAAAATTGTTTTGTTTATTTATAAATAGCGTACCTATGTATTACCGCATCGCAGTGGTAACTATATAGTACATACTTCCATCACAGTATTGTACATCTTGTATACAAATTATAAGGTACCTATTATACAATCATCTATATATATGCAAACGCCACTCGGCACAGCGATAGATACAACTAATGCCCCCTGGTAGATGTTTGTCGCAGCAGCGACAGCAGCGGCGGCGGCGGCAGTGGTGGCAAAACGGGCAAAATATAATAATATACAACACCTATATATATATATCCGTTTTTGTGGAGGAGGGGGTGGTCCCGGTACGTATTCGTTATACGGATATCATCGTTGTCGGAGCGCGTACAAGGCCGCCGCGGAGGGGATGGTTTTCGGTTTTGATCCCACTCGCCACCGCCCCGGTCGTGTCGGGCCCGACGAACCGGACGAGGAGGAGGGTCCGGAGACGCGCGCGCAGACGATTGGCCGTGGCTACCGAAGGGTCGCGCGCTGCGCATACACGCACCACACATAGGTATACTCGTGTGTATTACATTGTATATCTGCGTACATAATATATTATTGTTATTATGCAGAGCAGGTACCTACTACGCAGTAAATGTCCGCCACGGGAGGGTGCGTGATTCCGCGTGTGACGTGATGAAATGGCCGAACGCTGCTGCACCGCGAGCCCGCGCGATGTATATATATATATATATCATTGATAAATTATTTTAAACAAACCCGCGAGTCTTCATATTTTATTATATTAGGTATAATATAAAGTCGTTTGAAACGGATTGCAAATCATATATATGATCTATATAAAGCTGATAGATATATCTCACGTTTACCTGTATATATATATATCCCGAAATATAGGTATTTATTGAATATATATAGACGTATATATGTTCAAAACATGCGTTTTTCTAATTTTTTTCGTATGTCTCGTTCTATATATTAAATACAAAAAGGTCCGTGCCACATACAAACGTACATTCTCCTTTTTCCAATATCCAACAATATAACACATAAGTAATCACTCTACAATATGGTCTATATATACGCTGAATATTCAGTAACAAAATGTTAGTAAATTATTTAGTTAAATCATAATAAAAAAAATTAGGTGGACTAAATAATATGCTATAGGGGGAGATTATAGTCTCCATTACGACCCTCCCTCAGCATGCTACGCGCCCGGTCAACATATAATAGGTATTTACATATGCCTAACGAACCCAACGCATTTAGAAATAGTGTACCTATATTAAATAAATAGGTATAATTTGAACAAAATTTCAAAAAAAAATTTTAATATGATGAAAAATGAATACTTATAATATTGTATAAATAATAAATTATACTAATTTATCAGTTTCAAATAACTAATAAATAATACTAATTTATAATAGCATTAATAACACAATGGCTGGTTCATATTATGACACGTTCTGCATATTTCGAGAAAATTTAATTAAATAATTTATTTCTTAAGCAATTATTGTATCTAATCTGCAGATATCGACTTATTTTGATTTTCAAATAAAATAAAATATGAAATCTGTTGACTCCATTTTTTAATGGAGGCCACAATTGCAACACTTATAAATAAATGTCAATATACCATAAGTATATTACTTAAGTACTGCGCTACCTCTGCAGTTATCATATTTATGGATTACTAAACGAGGGGTGATTGTCAATTAAAATTATAGGTAACTCCGATTGCTTTGATTGTTTATTTTATACATAAGTATACCTATATATAGATTTGCATAAATCATTTAAAAAAAGTGTAATTAAGTACAGCGGTATGCCAGTATAGCTATTTGACTATACAAAGAATTATGCTCCAAAAGAAGAATCTATGCTGCAGCTTATAATAATATATAATATTATACCTATATATTATAATATTTATATAGTATAGGTATAGTACAACTGCAAGATTTATAAGTAAATATCATTAATCCTTATATATATTTATGTAATTATGTATATATAGAACATAGGCACATTGCATCATCCACGAGACCACGAACCATCCGCCACTATATTATTGTTCTAAATATAGATTCTTACGTAATTGTATACGTAGTGATATGTATACCAATACTATACATTAATATATTATGTTATACGCAGGTCTATCTAAGTATCGAGTATATGCGTAGTGCGTATTCAACATGCGTTATCTAAATAGTTTAAAGTTTAAAGACACATTACATAGCATACAATTTATTATATATATACACCATCATATTATACAAGTCAATAGTCATAAATCATAATCATAAACATATATAGGTATTTTCGCATAAGCGCATTTTACATTTTATCTCATATATACAGTTGTGCTGCAGTTAATTTTTTATCAACAGTATTAAACGGTAGGAATATTACAAAAGTATGTGTCGCAGTAATCGCTAAGTCCACTATAACATAAATATTAATTATTATGGTACCCACATCAGGTATAATATATTCGTGTTTTAGAATAAATTGTAATAATATAACTTGAAGTTAGAACTCGTTTTCTATATTATAACCGTTTTATTTTCTTGATGACTGTTTTTGACGAATAAATGTACCTATATATTTTATAGAGCATTATTGCAGGACAATTCACAGGCATTCTCAATGAGAAGATATAATATGGCCATTTGAATAGCCTATTTAATATAAGATATTATGTGGTCTATAATGGGCTGCAAAGTTTCTTCGTAAATTTATTAATAACAATTAAACCTCAACAAAATCAGTCCGATCACCATCGTTGGGGTTTTGGGTTTATGAACTATACCAAACAAACAATGATACATGATCGCATTCAAGCATTTTGTCAGAACGAAAATGTAAAAAATATGTTGGCATACTGTATGAAACAATTTCGTTTGGAATTCGAGAAAGTATTTGTTGAGATACGTATAAACGTAATAAAAGAGTCATATCGAATCATAAATATATTTTATGTACACACCTAGGTGGCTATAGGTAATATTATGTGTTTGAATGTATATTTGACCCGGCCAAAGCACGAACCGATTTTAAAACGGGTGTGATATTTTTACAGGTACAGCAATAAAAATTGATTGTGTATACTTGTGATGTGGATCCGTCATTGGTGTCCACCTTAAACGCTCGCAATTATTGTTCTTTTTTCTGTAATAACTGTATTTTTATATACTATATATCGTCTATTGCTTCAACCGATAATTGTTTGGGAAACGGTTTTGTGCACAACAATTATTTGTTATACATAGCTATACCTACGCCTAACTACCGTTATATTTAACACAAAACCGCTGTGATGCCAGTAAGGGCGCAGTTCGGTTCGAATAACGTGTATATATGGCATACACCCTGTGACTAATACCATACGTCCATAATGATCGTGCGGTAGGTGGCGCGCCTCGTGGAACAAAAACCGACCAAACGAGGGTAGTTTTTTTTTTAGCCTTTCTCTACTACCCTCTCAACGCTGCACGGGTACGTACATTTATGATTGATTTTATATATATACACCACAGTCGTACAGGGATTCAATGTATTATATAGTCCCGCTGTCTACCGGTCGACCAGCTCAACAAGCCGCGCCGTAGCGGCAGCTATATTATACGATGTCAATATTGGCTTTTTAACTAAATTATTATATTATGAAAATTTGCTACGGCGCAATTGCGCGGCACGTTGCACATAACAATTTTTATTTGAAAAAAAAAATTACAACACGATTGCACATTACGCGCGTTATGCTATTATAGACGATAAGATTAATTAAAAAAATGTATCGTTAAATTAACATTTATATCTTAAACTTTATATTATTTAGTAATTATAATATAGAGTAGGGACAACATTTTTGTGCAAACAAGTTATGTTTGCTTTTTCCTGTTCTGGTTGTTTTATTAAAATGAATAATGATCATGTATTATGCGTGCTTTATTTACTATAAAAAAGCTATTAATTGAATGAACATAATATTTATATTATAGTATAATTTTCGTATTCTCTAATTAAACAAATAAAATCAATAAAGCCAGTCTTTCTTTGGTCTCGTCTACAGTCCTTCATTGCAGTTATCAGTTAGAATTGTAGATAATAATATCGAACTGCTATTAATATCTAACATCCTAATTACGTATATATGTATATGTATATATATATACACAAACACCTGTATATAGGTAATATAGCTTACCTTTTAAATTAAACACACCCTTATAATTTATTTATATTTTTATTTGTTAACACCCACAAATATATTAGGTAGCCATATATTTATGAAAACCAGTTAAGCGTTATTACAAATAATAGAGACAATGACATACATGAAAAAATGGTCATATTACACACGAATACAAAAATTATTTTTCCATCATACGGTTGAAAAGTTTTTTTTAACACTACAATAAACGTTGTTTTCTGAATGTGATATGATATAATATGATTATCGTGTGCATTGTGAATAAAATATAAGTTATAACTACTCTTTATCTATTTATACTCTATACAGATACTTCAGATACTTCTTGTTATTATTGTAGGTATCTACATGTAAATACCTACATAATATTATCTATATAAAATACTAGCTGAATATCCCGGCTTCACCCGTTGGCAGTTTTTTATCATCCTAAATCCTGTATAGTATATACGCTATATAGGTGTCTCTTGGATTGAGCGTACCTCAGTTTTAGTGTACGGACTAAGTTCACGGATAAATAATCGTAAGTGCACCTACCTAGGTTTCTGAAATAATTCGACATAGGTGGACATCGTGGTTTGGATTTAGTATTATTGTTATATTTTTTAACGCGGTTTAAACTAATACTTACTTTCTAAACTCTTCTGACATTTCTAAAAACAATCCTTGAGATTTTCATCAAATTCAATTGAGTAGTTTTTGAATATGTAAGCTATACACACATACATTTCGTTTTAAGATTTAGTATATTTATTGGAGGCCATAACCGCGACAATTTGATGCATGTTTGTTCCTAATCTGCCCGAGTAACCAATGACAACCATTTAAATGCAAAAATAAATTATACTAATTTCTATTATTATTATAATCTGCAACCAATGGCAAACATATATAAGCAAAAAATAATTTTCGATTTTCACCGTGAATCTCAAGATCGGAAAATCCTTTTAATTATTGCACGTCTAGATCATTATAGAGGAACCAATTTTCCAAATTTCTAATTTGTATACCTACGTTTTGATGTTTTTGAGAATAAGTGAGTGAGTGGTATAATTTGGTTCATGTATAGATATAGATAAATTAAGCTTACTCAATGCATGTAACAGATAGTCTAAATAAAAATGATGAAATAATAGTAAACGATTTAAAATTATTGAACGTGGTTATAAAATACCAATAAATAAGTACTTATCTAATGCAATTGGGTTAGATAGGTTATAATATTATATAAATATATTAAAAACTAAAATAGTGTTCAATAATATGATAAACATCAATATAATAAAATATAATAAATTACAACAGTTGTAGTACAGTATATATGCACTTATATAGGTATAATTATACACACAGGATGGGTAATACACTTGTAGTTTATATAATTGTATTATGTATATTATATTATATTATAATATATACACAACAAAATAAATATACATAATACGGTTCTACACATTTACAATAAAATCTTATCTAATTTTGGACGAACCCTGTAAAGTCTATTTATCAAATTTAGTGTACCTATTACCTATATACAATTAATAAAAAATACCTATCGTAAACGTTTAAAAGGCCGGAAATGAATATCACAATACAGAGGTCAGAGACTAGAACATGTTTCGCTAACGTCGGTTGGTCGGTAAAATATACAAATTTTTTATGGTGATGTGTTGTCATGAATCACATTATAAATATATATATCAATATATACATTTAAAACTAAAATATATATACTAGAATACTAGTTATTATTATGACATAAAATAAAAACCGTCTTGGAGGGAATTATATAGTTCATACAGCATGCAGGAAATCGAGTTACAGGTTATCATTACTTTAATCATTATTCATTTTCAATGGTATTGCCACCTGTCTAGCTTGTCCGTAGCGTAGTTTTCCCTAGTGCTTCTCAATTAAAATAAATCAGAAAACAATTAATAACAATTTATATTAGGTACCTAACTTTTCAAAATACTTGTACTGTCTAAACTAGGTTTTAAATTTTGTGAGCTATGTAGATAAATCACATATTTTAGCACAATTTTCTTATCCACTATTTCCCAAAATGTGTTGACAGAAAAAGATAATTATTACAATTAGGTAGATTGTATACGTATTTCTTATAATTTAAAAACGATCTTTAGCAAAATACAATTTGAAAAATAACCCTCTAATGAGTAGCGTATCCACGTATGATATTTGGGAAATACACTGTGCTATTTTAAAATATGTTTCACACTATCGTCACAAAATTGTTTGTTCATCCACGTGTCGTTATCGGTTACACAATACCTATACCGAAGAACTGACCTTTGTACTAAGATTAATTAGATCATGTCACTGTAATCAAAAGCTATAAAAACGGTTTCCAGTTCAAATAATAATATGTACCTACCTATCGGTATAAAAAAATTATTTTAATTACAAGCATGCATAATATTATCATACCACTCGCATCTAATATATACCTAATTAATAATTACTGTAGTCTTTGAGAAATACCATAGTTGAATCACATATGCTTGTGTAAGTTTTTATCCCTATAATACAGATAAAAACTAGATAATATTATATTATGTACCTATGTTTGTTTATAAACTACGATTTAAACTTTAAAATATTAGTTCCTACAATTTACCTACACACGATTACAGAAATTATTTCAGATTCATTGTAAACCGTCAGGTTTATTCAGTTAGGACGCAACTGACAACTTATGAATTATGGTTGCAGTGTTTAAAATGTTTTGGTTTTCATGTGATTAATTGCTTAAATACATGTTATTTATAACATAAATAAATATAAATAAATAGAATCAATTAAGTCGGTTGTTATTCTATGGATTTTTTAATAGGTACTATCTATATTAATTACATCCACTATCGAAATATTATTGTAATACATTATAATATTATAATACCAAAATGATTATAATTATTATCCAGTCGGCGGCCGTCAGCCACCTGCAGCGGGGACTGCACTCACCCGCTTTTTTTTTAAATCGAAACTTTAACCCATAAATCAAGAAAATTATTTTTTTGTTTTTGCACTTGACATACACAGCATAAATTCGCACTCGTAATAAATTACGTGTTCACGAAGTATATTCGGCACAATCGTGGTAATTTTGAACAATTAATATAATACACCACCGAGCCGTAAACGAATATTATATATTACAATATTATCGTCGAGTATTGCACGCCGACCAATGTTCAATGGACTCAATTCAAGTATAATAAACTGGACTCAAGTTAAACACCTAAAAGTATTCTGGACTCATTTCAATGTTATCGAATCTTAATATATTATTCAGATAAGTCGTGACCGACTTAAAATTTAAAGCATTATGTTCACGCGGAACATTGTTCGGGTAATATACGAATATACCTATGATATTATATTCAGAGTTTAAAATAATTGTATACCTCGTTTTGGTGTGAGGGGAGATATGAGTATTTACATAAGTATACATAGCTATATAAATAAAGACTGAACTGAGCTCGACAACAGGCTGTATGTCACGGATTCAGCACGTTTGTATTATTATAATATCATATAAACGAATGCTTGACATAAAAACACGTCATTCGCAATCATGGCTGCTGACTGTGTACTATTGGTGAATATTAATTTAAGCCAAAGAAAATATTAAATGTAAGTAAATAACAACTAACATTAAAATACGTGAATTCCAAAAATTCATTAGTATCGGAAACGTTAAAGCCGATCGTCGACTCGTTAAATAAAATACAGCATATTAAACACTTTTATAGCGTCTCTGCACCTTTCACGATACGAACAACAAAATCGTATAGCAATATCAAAGACTCATCAATCTCATTAAGATTTTAAATACTCTGATGACTGATCTGATTCTTTAAATACAGACAAAACATCAAAAACTATTAAAAAAAACATATAAATATCTATATTATAGTTACGTTTATCTCGTAACAGACGGTTCAACAATTTAGAAATTGGATATGAATATTAATTGGTATAATACTATAATTTTGTTAAAAAATAAAGTTTCCAAGTTGTGGGGGACAGATAAATCTGAACAAATTGTCTTTTTTGCACATATTTTTTTGTATCATAATAATATAATGTTATCTTAAAATGTGCACGAACGTATCTCCTATTATGTATGTACATAAACAATTAACGATTATATTTTACTGTTAAAAACCAATAGGTACTCTTAACAGTTATAAGCATTGGTACTTAAAAATTAAAACAATTATATAATTTGCATTTCGCATGTGTCTGAAATATGAATTATATACCTATTACCTATAGAGTCAAATAGATACATATTTCTTGTTGAGTTTCCTAATTTCAAGTTGCAGTAAAATTTACATTGCATCAAATGTTGACAATATTTATTATTAAATATTGTGCAAAAATACGTATTATTCCTATCTAAAATGCATAATATGATTAACAATATACTTCAAATAAAATATATAAAATACACCTATACACCTATACCATATACCTCTATTTTCTATATACACATATCATAATATAATATTATTACATATATATTATAGTAGGTAATTGTTTTCATTGTTAGGGTATACCGACCACCATAAATGCGGATACCTATATAATATACATATTAAAATTTCCTTATACCTATCTACTTAAATACTTCACTATAGTAAAATTCTGAAATTAGATTTTTGTAGGACCATCGTCATACTATTGAAAATAGGTACGCACAACACTGCAGTTACAGCAAAGCTTTTTAATTAACTATCTTGTAATTTGGTTATGTCTTATGTATTATATATATATTTTTAATAACAATGTATAGATTAAAATGTGTGCTCTTTATTTGTATAATATTACAGACCAAAATCGTCCAACAACTTTGTTGATTGTTAATTTATACATAGGTTATGACATATAGTGTATATTAAATATAAATCTAAAATATGTTTTCAAACCAATAGCAGGTTATCTATTTAAATTGCGTATGCAAATATATATATATATCGTATATGTAGCGATTAGCGGCTATAATAATTGAAATGTTTGCACTTCAGTTAAAATGTATTTGGCCGCATCGTTGGAGATGATTCGAGTAGGTACATACCTATATATTACGCTTTTTATGCATCACTAATATATATTTTTAAACAATAGGTGATAACTTTGGTAACTTTGGGTACCTCCGGCAATATGGACTTTACCTATATTATGGTTACGTACACCTATACAGTATACAGTATGAGTATATGCGTGTAAAAATGTAATTATAGGAATGTATATCATGACTGAGTTAATTTATATTTATAAACAATTAGTTCAATTTTTACTGGAAAATTATTTATCTGTCACAGACCTAACTATATGATAACCTAACCTATATGATGGTCAAAAATATATATTTAAGTATAAAATGTACGATATTCAATATGTACTATGTATATATTAAGTTTAAAATAGGAAAACTATTCAAATCATATTTTTAAATTCTCCCATCTCTTAGATAATAATTATTGCTAATTATTTATTATTTGTGGACTTGCGATCCCGCAGCTATTCAATAGCTTAAAATAATAATTCGGCAATAGGTACTGCAAAACAAAATACTTGCATTAGGTACTTAAAGTTGTTACAATTACCTATTATCTTTGACCTATAATCGACGATTAAATTATCTATTTAAGTTTTCGTCTGCTTATTATTTTCCAACGCGGATTTTCCGAGCAAGCATGTCAAACCTAACTTTTCGATTCCTACAGTAAATAATATAATTACAGCTCAAATTTTACAGTGAAACGAGTGAAACTACTGAGTGTCTGAGTGTCTGAGTATACCTATATAGGTTTTTGACCGCAATTCCGATGTATCATATTATTCGGACGTAGGCGATAATATAGTCCATACATAGATATAGGTAATAACCGATAGATGTTCACTCATAAGGTATATCAAGCATTCAAGCCATATAATGTTATTATATGTACGAATGTATAAGAAAACTATTCTATCAACAACACAATAAAGAATAATTTGCAAGTCAAAATGTTGACCTTGCAGGGGCCCAGGGAACGCACTTGTCGCGGTAATTAAAAACAGTATAATACTATTATTATAATAGTAATAATATATAGTATACTATAATATCGACATAGTCGGGCTCATCTATAAGACCTTGGTTAATAATAATTATTATTATTATATGATATTACACTGCAACGCACACTATATAATATATTATGTTCTTATTCGGCAATATTGCTTATTCATTTTTTCTCATTTAATAATTTTGAATTGACGAACAGACGTGTCTATATGTACCTATATAAAAATATGTATTCGTGTTTTGAACCAATCTATTCCGTGTGGAACGATTCGAAATGAAAAAAAAAATCTCGTCTCACCAACCAGTTAACCGCATTATACCGGTTTTGTTGTCGGGTACGTCCGAAGGTTAAATAAAAGAAGACGAACAAAAAAAAAAAACCTATACCTAAATAAAATAATGGTTTTTTTTTTTTAGTTGTTTTGTTCAACGCTTGCGGTCACGTAGGTAGGTATATACTATATACTATAATATATATATATGTGTGTAGTATATATGCGTACGAGTATAGGAACGCGCTACAGGTAATAACCCATAATAACGATGTGATATTTTTTTTTTATACGCTTTTGTACATAATATATATTTTAAAGGTACCCATATAGAGGTATAATGTGCCGCCGTCGGAACGAGTGTATACACGCATAAAGACGATAAATAACGACGTGAAAAATACAGTCGCACACACACACACACACACATCTATATATGGTAGGCGTATATAATTGTATACAATATATATATATATATATATACGACGTGCGTGTGTATATGTGTAGTGTATACTTAGATACGATCTCGGCCCTCGGGTGGGGTATATATTATGCGTTACGTTGATTGTATATATATATTTACTCGTTCGGACGTCGTCGTATATTACATATACTTGTTTGTACATAAAAACCACGTCGTACACACGAAATGCGTATAGGCGTATATATTATAATACATATACCTATATAGGGTCTCGGTCCTCTTGTCGTGTATATATAACCTAACCCGACTCCCTCGAGACTATATATAATGCAACACGCGGGGTGAGAGTGCACAGCAGCAGCGCGCTGACGATGCATTTGTGTTTGTATATATATATACGCGCACTCACCAAATATAGAGGGTTGGACCCCCTCCAAGTGCGTCCGATTCTATATATATATGTGTGTGTGAATGTGTACACACACACACAGACTTACGGACAGACACACACGTATATATAGTATACGCACACGCACACATGCCAACGTCCTATACCAATAACGAAGTATATAATATAATGCTCTCTCTTGTCGTATATGCGCGCACCGGCAAGACCGTAATATAATATATTAATATATTATACTATGTACATATAGTTGTATACTTGTATATAATATATTATGTACATGTACGTTAAAATTACTGTATACCTACGCTTATATAGCTATATGATATAAAATGTATATAGATATTGCGCACGGAAGGGCAATTTAGATTTACACACACGTGTCAAATCACAAGGGGCTGAGGGGGCTTACACTCCCCCTTAATTCAAATTTAGCCCCCGCCCCAATTTATTTAAATTCGGCATTTGCTATATATACGCAATCTTATATAGGTATGTATAAGCCAACATATTATGTGTGTTATTTATATATATTTTTGACAAATTCAACTATGTATAGATACAAACTGTATGTAAAAATGTATTCATACATTTAACAAATTTTGATTCGTCCAAAGCGCTTATCGATCTTATTTCTTGCTTTGAGTACGGACGTTTTAAAACTCAATGACGAAAAAGAAAAATTATGTTATAATAAAAATAGATAATATCATGTAATTCGCTAATTGCAGATTGTTTTATTTGCAATATATTGTGCCGCCATTGTCATATAATATAATGGTTTTTACTTTTTAATATATTAATACTTATACTTATACACTATATATACAGTTAGCGGTGTCATTTGATTTTTTATTAATTCTCAACATTTAAGCAGGCCACTATATGATGAGGTGGCAATAATATAATTTCTACATAACTGGTATAACAACCGGGTTATCAATAAAAACTAAAATATTAAATAATTCTATTCTTCTAGATGACCTATTCTATGAAATAGCGTTGGTTCATTTATATATGGTTTATCAAGATTATGCAATGATGCTAATACCACTTGCTGTTACAAGATAACAAAACTAGTAATTAACAACAATAATAATATGGTAACATTCAACTGTTCAAGCTGAAGTTCAACACAAATACACACATTTTATTTTACTTATATACTATATATATTATTTGAATATAGAAATATATAACATTCGACGTTACCAAAATTATTATTTGTTAGCAAAGTATAAAAATAAAACAGAAGTAGTGGGAACGCCTTTATTCAACTCTTTAATTATAGATTACAATGCTTATAATCTTTTTAATAATAAGACCTTAATTTTAAGAAACAATAATGAATAAAGGTTTAATACTATAATATCATTGGTGTTCTTGTCATGTGACCATCCACGCAATAAAAACATTTATAGGTGATAATTATTATACAGAATAAATGATCTTTTATTGTTATTTCTGTTCGTTATTTGAATTTTGAATTATTATTTTATAGCTTTTCGATTTTGTTTTAAGTTTAAATACTTAATATAATAACTAAAACTACAATTCACGCACAGAAAAGTATATGATAATTATTAAAATCCTCAATTTATACTTTTCTGCTACCGATTGTGAGTGAATTTTAGTTCTAAGGGGTTTATTACTATTAGATATTTATATTATACTCATAATCTCTTTACATCACAATAATACATTTATATAGGTAAATTAATCAATTTATACAATTACAATTTGAAGTTTATTTTTACAATACCTGGTTTTTTATTAGATATATACATATATATATATATGTAGATTGCTGATAGTCAAAGTGTAATTCGTCAATATAATCTTCATTTATCCACGAATCACAGGATACACAATCGAAATTATCTATTTAAATTATTATTTATTTTATAGGTATAATATACTTATAATTATCACGAACTAATATCAAAACTATGCTTAGTGTGATGCCAATACGGTGTGTGTATACGGACGTACGGTGTATAATACTTTAGTACCTATACTATTACAGTATTACCATATACCAAGAGTATGCACTAAACGAATTACATTATTTAGATACACTATAGATACAATGTACACGTTTCAGTGAGTGTAAGCAGCTCAATCGGCAATATCATAGTAATAGTTATCGGGGACTTCTGCAATTCCTGGCAGTGTTGCTGTAAATTGTAACGCATCGTAACAACTAATATATAGGTAGATAATATTCCCAAATAAATATAATAACCAATAAGATGAAGGAGAATAGCTTAATAACCTATTGCAGCTCAACAATAATAATAATAATACCGAAATTATGACCTATGACTATACACTAAACAATTTAAAATAAAATCAGTAATTGTTGCATGAAACTTTCATAATATTACAAATAAACTTTATATTGTCTTTCATAGAATCGTAGGAATGCGAGTAGATGAACTATTTCAGCTACTATAAAAAAATATTTGAATACAAAATAAAGAACAGGTATTATCGGTTATAAGTTATAAGTTATTATATTTTAGAGTCATATCACTACTGTATGCATAATTGCACGAGTATTGCACAAATTATGAAGGGGCTTTACATATATAATATAGTCACAAATCACATTCACTATCAAACGATGATAGGCATAATTAATATCAAAGTAAGGCGGAGTCATGATGGGGTTCTTATAAAGTACCTATGAATTATAATTTATTACAACACATATATTTATTTTTAAACATTATTCTGGGTATTATATTTTATCTGCTTGCATCGTATGCAATTATTAATTAATCAAAAAAATACTTAAATTGTATAGGTACACATGAATATAGTTATATATTATTGATGTAGCACCTACAATAATTTTACGATTCTGTAGTAGAATATTTGTGGAATATAGAAAAACATGACCTTTTCACCACTATATATTATATTTTACACACGATAGGAAAAATATTAATAAAATCCCCCTCATCCCCTACCCCCTAAAAAAAAATATAGTTACTCCTGCAAGTTAGTAATGGAAATAATTCTCATTAGAAAAAAAGAAGTTTGCATCTCCAACTTTAATTGGACACACCTTAAAATTTAAATGATAGTTAAGTTTAATTATTTGACAATATGGTTTACTTATATAAATTACATACGTCATAATTATTTTAATAAATAAATTATTATATAAAGGAATAACAACGGGGATGATTATACTTGCGGTGAATCACTCTGTATATATAATACCACCGGGCTGTATATATAATATGGGTAATTTATAAGTCCTTTCGCTATATTGAACTGCTTGTAAGACGTAGGTTTATACAGGTAATAAGTATAGATATCAATAGGTACATAATGTTATAATATGGCGGGTCCATCACGCGGTGGTGTTTCGAACGTGATATTCGTTTTTGATAAATATTGAATATTGAACAACTATAATATTACATAGGTAACACGTATACGTATTATATTATAATATAATATAGGTAGTACTTATATACACTTATATACCTACATACATAACATGCGTGCGTGTGGAACTCTACTACTTCCGTTTCCGCACATTATATAATATAATATGCGTATAATATATACCTATGCCATTATCCATATAAAAATAATCAATGTTGTAGGTAGATATATAAAATATATTATCTGCAGCAAGAATCGGTCATGAATGCCCCATAATATATGGAAGTTATAAATAACAGACATGCCATACTATATATACACGGAATTATATATACCTATAAACAATTGCAACAAAGGGTTTGCGCTTCACGAAAAGTTGAAATTATTACAATAAAATATTATAAAATCGAGGAGCTATAAAACGTCCGAA
The DNA here is from genome assembly GCA_008086715.1 of Sitobion miscanthi. NCBI lineage: Eukaryota > Metazoa > Arthropoda > Insecta > Hemiptera > Aphididae > Sitobion > Sitobion miscanthi. The sequence continues at coordinate 26,895,795 of CM017802.1, forward strand.
AATCATGTCGCCGACAGTATTTTATCGGACCGATATTTTGTCCGGGCCGTGTTTTTTGCCAAACGTATTCTAGCTGTCGGCTAAAATACAGTCTGCTGAAAAATTTATCGGCTGAAATAATGTTGTCTAAAATACTGCTGGCTGAAATGGTCGTTGGCCAAAATATGGTTCTTCTAAAATATACCAAAGTCCAATAACAATTGTCTTACCTATAAAATATTTTTCGGCTGAAATGTGGTTCGGACAAGAATATTGTCGATTTTTTTTATGCGCTCTCATAAGTTTTCCCAACATTTCAGGAGGAACGACAACTGTTTTGTTGCTATAAATTCTGAAAGTTTGCATCTCTTGGAATAATTGTTAGCTTTGAAACGGGTACCCGACTGTGACTTTCAGAAAATATAAAATCACCCTAAATGTACATTTTTACTAAATAAGATTCGTGAGATTGGCCTTGAGGCTCGGCAGCGTACATGATAACAAATGATTTAGAATAGTCCATGATGACATTTTGATTTTCGCTGTGAACATGTTGTTCTAACCTCAAACTATAATGACACAGTCTCTCGCGTATAATTAATATAATATGAATCCGTTGATATAAAAAAATGTATATTCGAATTTTTCGATATTGGCATTTGGCCACGATGGTCGTGAAACGAGTAAACGACGATATAAATTACATAGGTAGATATAGTATATTATATTATAATATGATACTATATGGCATATGCGATTCCTATATATAATTTCCTTGTTTCTGGTATTCTGAGATACTGCAGCACATGTACATAATTACATATATTATGAATGAGTATAATATATATTATATGTATACTAGCATATACTTTATAATATTATTATCTATATTAATGTATACATTATATACAATATATACCATTATGCGACAACAAAATATGCGGTATACAACATTATTCGAATATATTAATATATAGGTAGCTATAAATGTCATGTAGGTAAATACATGGGTAAATTTCAATTGCGAGTTCAAATCTATTTTATATAGATATAAAGGGTATAGTGATACCCACTACCTAGCTACTCAAAAATATTGGCCATATGCTTTTTTAGGTTAGGCACTCAGTACCTACTTCTTAAATGGTATACCTAAACAGTATACATAGATACTATATTATGGCCTACAGTGAATTTATACTATATGATGATAATATTATCTACCTATAATGTATGTAAATTTAAATATAGCTAATATATTAATTGGAAAATGGATTCCGCTTGATGTTTTGAATTTTCGAAATTCCTATATAATAATATGCAGGTATTCCTAAGAGTAATATAGTAGGTACAAATATTATAAGTAACAAAATTACTTTTAAAATCATATTATTCGTTAAAGGCTATAGCCATATAGGTACTTTTTTTTTTCCAGGTAATCGAGATCTGGAGGAGAACCGCGTGAGCATTACTTTCCTAATAGCCATATAGGTACTGACACGTATATGATTTTAAATTTGCATGTATATACAATAGGTATAACTAATATTTTATATACAAAATGTATAAAGCATGTTCGCACGCATATTTAACAGTAATATGGCATGCTATATGTAGGTACACGATTGTTTTCTGAAAATCATTTGATAAAACCAAACTTGTCAGTAAATAAACATATTCAAAATTGGCTGAATTCATAATTAGACTAACAGTAATAAGTAATTACTTTTATTATTGAGTAAAATCAATGTTAGATATTATACGGAATACGATATACCTAATAATTTATATTCTTATATGTATAATCAGCAAATATGACGATTACCAATGATCACCATTTTGTATTTTACATTAGTGATTTAAATTTGAAACAAAACATCCTGCTATAAAAGCCTAATCAAATATTAGGTTTCAATATTATTTACAGTTGAATTTGGTTGCATAAGTATTAAGTATAACTTAAATTTCACAATAAGATTAAAAGACCATAAATAATCGAGCTGAATTTCGCTAATTTTATATAGGTACGTATACTGGGAATATTTGGTGATCAGTAGGTATAATATGCACTTTGCTATACCCATCTATCTTATCTGCCTAAGTTTGTGGTTTGTCACATCTCACATTGTGCAATCGTAGTTCAGATAGTTGTATTCAATTTATAACGATCATAATATGGGTATTCATTTTTCTGGTTTTTATTATAAAATTATAACATATTATTTATAGTATATTTGTCATTGAGCTACGGCTTTTTCCAAACTAGTCTTATTTAGAATTTAGAGAAACATTAGTCGAATATTACTCATTTTACCATTCTGGAATTCGTGAACGGAATTGAGTGAAAATCACGTACGTTGCGCTAGCCCGGCCTAAGAGCCAAAATATAGTTATCTACTATGTATATATTCCAATATTTAGCATGAATTCACATGACTGTTCCCGGAATTCGCACATTTTTTAATGGTTAAAAAACTGTTTTAGTGGTTTTACAGTATTATCGTAGAACCAGCCCGGCCCATTATAGAAATGTTGTGATTTTTGCGATTATGATACAGCCTACATAATTAAGAAACGCTTAAGTATTTCCTAAAAATTAAAAAACTGCAGCGACGGTTTTTGCAGTAAATATATAAAAATTAAAAATGGTTGGTGTAAAATTAAAATAGAATAATATTCGTTTGTATTAATTATTCATCAGTATAATAATTAACTAGACTAAATAATAATAAAAAAAAAAAATGTCGTACGAATTCCAGGGACAATCGTGCGAATTCATGCTAATGGTTTACTAAATATTGGCCGTATCACAATCGCAAAAATCACAAAATTTCTATAATAAGCCGGGCTGGTCCAACGATAATACTGTAAAACCACTAAAACAATTTTTTAACCGTTAAAAAATGTCGTGCGAATTCTGCCGTTAGTCGTGCGAATTCATGCTAATGGCATGCTAATTATTGGCTGTATCATACTCGCAAAAATCACAAAATTTCTATAATGGGCCGGGCTGGTGCAACGGAAAAACCACTAAAACGGTTTTTTAACCATTAAAAAATGGGGTGCGAATTCCGCGGACAGTCGTTCGAATTCATGCTAATGGCGTGCTAATTATTGGCATATATATATAGTATAGATAACTATATTTTGGCTCTTGGGCCGGGCTGGTGTAACGTTGCGCCAGCCCAGCCCATTAATTTTTGGGTTTTGCTGTTAAACCAATATCATGCAAATTTTAATTATAGTCATGCAAATTCATGCTCTAATTGCATGCTAAATATTGGTTCAAAGTTTTTCCAATATTTCGATAAGGGCCGGGCTAGCGCAACGTACGTGTGAAAATCGTAAAATGATAGTATACCTATTGATATAATAAAATGTAATTTTATATATTTTTGCAACCCAATAATTGGCAATAACCAGTGCGCATATTCGTAACCGGAAATTATATTGTAATGTGTATAGAATTATCAAAAATAAAATAAATATATACAATATACCTAATCTATAAAAACTAAAAGAGCTTTTTAATTTATTATTCATAATTAAAATAGTATATAATGGTGATTGGCGGAAATTGGTTAGTTATATTAATTATTTTTATGGTTTTTATTTCGATACTAAAAGTAATAAATTCAGGCTAGCAAAATCTATATAATGTATATTATAAGAGAATATATGTACAGTAAATATATACTATAATGTTTTATACCTACATCTTATAGTTATAAAAGTTTTATCTAATACCTATTATACAGTTTATAGACATACAAGATTGTCTGTAAATTAACGATATAAATATAAATACAATTAATATTTTTGAAAGGAGTATCATATTGTATATTAGGTATATATTATAATAATTATTATGGACGTTGTTTTAAGTTTTGTTAAAATATATTTGCAGACGTATTATAATAGTATATTAACAAAACTAAAACAACTGAAAGAATATTTATAAAATATGCAGCCATCTATTGTGTATAATATATAGACAATTGGTGTAACTTTTTTTTTAATGCCATAGATGATAATATTATCTACATAGTTGTTCAATTGTTTACATTATCTATACAGTTATACGGCTATACCTATAAGCAATTTTGTATAGGTTTAGTAAAATATGTTGTTATATTTATGAGTACCTACTACCTAATAAATATAAAACAATATAGTTACTTATTTACCCATTGTTTAAATTTCCGTACTCTGTTATTAATATACATACGAATAGGCGTTCAGATAAACCGAATATATCTTTTACGACTCGTAGCAAGTTCGGAATAATCTACTGCTGCAGCAAATAATAACTATATTACCCGTATATATTACATCGAGAACACTATTTTCGACATTCGCATACTGTTCTGAGGCATGCAAATTACAGGGCGATAGAGCGAAGAATAGTATAATGTAATATAATATAAGGAAACCGATATCAATCGTATATACATATCATAGGTGATATATATTATGCGCGGACAATTCTTATCACAGTCCATATTTAAATATATTATATATATTTCGTGTAATTTCTACAGGTGGTCTAATGCACAGCATAACGATGTGACATCATAATATACGCACACGTGATAATACAATCGGAATCTCATTTTCCCGGTGCACGCGCGTCGTCGGCGAGTGTATTCGACGAAACCGACGAAAAAAAAATAAAACCCCTAACGATTCGATGTGCAGCGTTCATTTTCCTCCTTCCACGCCATTAAATCCATCCCCGTCGCGCGCGCCCCATCGCCGCCGCGGCCGAGTCGCCCGAGCGAGAGGGTGACGACCGCCGCCGCCGCCGCGAGAGAGTTGATGCCGCGGCGGCGGTGGCGGCCGTCGGCGAAGGGGTGAGGCGGTCGGGGTGGCGCGGGAGGAGAGACGTGAAAAATCACATAATAATATCTTCGGCACTAAAAATACGGACGCGCCGGCCGTACGCGGCGACCGAACGCGACGGCGGCGGCGGCGGAGGGGTACGTCGCACGCACGCACACCGTCTACGGTATCCCCACCGCGAGCTGACGTCACGGCCGGCTTTACCATTGGGCACAGGCGTGGCGTCCGCGCCGCCGCCGCCCGCTCGGCCGCTCGGCCGTCCGGTGGAAAGGGGTTCGATAATGTACTACGACGGTGCGTTTGACGGCGGAGCGGGGGCGGGGTGACCCGACCGCCGCCACCGCCGCCACCCACCGACCGTCCGCTGCCGCCGCCGCCGTCGTCGTCGTCGTCGTCGTCGTCGCCGCCGCCGCCGCCGCCGCCGGCAGTGGTCGCGCGCGTCGCCAGTCGCCGTCGAGAGTCGAGAGCCGCTATCCGTCCGTGCATGTAGTGCGTTGTGTAGCCGTCGTCGCTCCGCGAGTTTCGTAGTACGTAACATCTACGTATATGTATGTACGTGATATTTTTCACGCAGAGCGCCGTTCCGTTGTGCGCATGCGCGCCGAATAACATAAAATTTTACCGACGGCCGTCGTAGAGTGGTGTGTGCGTGTGTGTGGTACAGCGTACTGTTCGCGGTCCGTTTGTCGCGCGCTTGTGCGTCCGTACGTCCGCCGCTGTGCTCCGTAGTTTTTGTGTGCGCGTGTGAGCGCCGCGTAGCTTTTCGCGTGGTGGAAAGTGTAGTGTGCGCGCTCCCGCTACGTTGCCGCCGCCGCCGCTTCGTCTGCAGCTCGTCCAGCCCGCCCGGCAACGTTGCAATGTCACGCCGTTGAACGTCGCCGCGCGCTATATTGTACCTGCCTGCGTACGATATACATATATATAATATTACAATAATATATTATTACAGTTGATAACAGGTAATATTTTTAACAACAATAATTTTTTGTTTTGAAGCTTGATTATCTTATTGTTTTTGTATTACACCGCACGTTTTCACGTAGCACTGTGTATTACAATGGGTATGCGGTATGACATTATATCGTAATATTATAATATTATTATGTGTGTACACGGCACGTCTTATCAATCGACCGGAATTCCGATCCACCGATTTGTGTCGTCTCTCCCTCGACGACTCCCCGAATACACCCTCCGGAACGAGTGTAGAGGGACGACCGAGACTATTGTTATTGTATTTTTTTACACTCGTTTCGCATATTATGAGCAAATGGAACCCTTTTTTTTTCGGGCAAGTATAATATCTTTGTGTGGCCAAAGACCGTCCGCCTGGGTCGTCGTCGTTATCGATCGGCACGCCGCCCGGCGAATACAAATACACGAAGGAAAAAAGGTCGCTCCACACTTGTTGCTCTAGGATGTCGTCGCACCCGGTGCCGGTCGTTCCGCGAGCGGGCGCTGTGCGCAAGTGTGCTGCCGCGGGTGCTACGATCAATAACGCGGTGGCCGATTTTTCCGGCGCGCGGGAAACTACAGCGACGACGACGACACGCGTCCGGTTGGTAACACTGCGATCGCACCATTCTAGTTGACTGCATCAAACTACTCAAATGCTGGAGACTTGATTCGACTACCCACTGCAGGTGGAATTCGAAAGTTTACAACTTTGTCCGTTGAATGTTCGTTAGGGGTGGGGGGGGGGGGTGTTGGACAAACTACGTGTACGAAACGAATTTAATATAATTGGTTTTTTTTTTTTTTTTGTATATGGGTGTGTTGAGCTCGGTCGTTCGGACGTGTTAGAGTCCGAACTCGAAAGTCGTCGAGTATGAGCCACGGGGGAGGGGTAGGTACTCGTACAGAAAATTCACGAGCAGAAACGCGATCGTCGAGAATGAAGAAGAATGGATAGCGTGAAAAAAAACTGACGTTGTGGTTCCATGGGAACGACCGCCGTCATGGGTGTTGGTCACGGTTTATGTTATATGTTTATATATGTATATATATATGTATTATTACAATGCACCGCCACAGCAGTAGCCCAATCATCCCGATTGCGGAACGATGATAATAATATTATTATTTAAAAGAATTCAAAACACCGTCCCTCTGCCGCGTGAACTGCAGCTGATGTCGGTCAACGCTACGGCGGCGATCACACTACTTTACCATGCCCGTATATCGCAGCCCGAGTGTATTATTATTATATTATATAATATTATTATTACTATCGTTATGATGATGATCATCGCATTTTATCATAATATATTGTGCTGTGTATACGGTTAGCGTCGAGTGTCGGGGACACGTTGAACGTAAATAGTATAGGACAACACGACTTACGGTTTATTTTCAACCGCCAAAAACCGTTTGTGGTTATTATATTATTACAGACGACGGGTCACCCGACCGTGCTTATTTGTAATTACGTTGCTATTTGTAAGTTTAACGGACCAAGACGTGCGCGGCGACGGGTATAATATTATAGTCGTCGAGGGCTAGGTGTGGGGGGCGGCCGTCGATTAATAAACCGACGATTGGAATACATTAATGACGCAATACTAGATCTATCTGCCCGGCGGAGGTGGTAAAAGAAGGATAGGTGTATTTTTATTGTATATATAGTGCGGACGGCGTATATATCACACTCGGCGATGTAGATATATGTACAATATACGTAGTGAGCGCACTGGCAACCGATAATAAATCGCACGTGGCGCTCGGAGTACATAAATCGACGTCGTCGGCTCTCTCCCCCCGACCGTCATATGTAGACCGCACGCCACAATATCGTTCCCGTGGGTTTCGTATATTATACTCTCATATGTTTCGGTTTTAAGTACACGTGTACATTATACTATTATATACTATACCGAGTGTATCGAAAATGTGCCCGCGTTGCACCGAACGGGAAACGGGAGTCACTTGCATCGGCATAATGTAGGGGTACCCACGTCTAGTAGGTATACCTATAAGTGTTGTAGTAGCCACTATATAGAGGTATACAATAAATAACGACTTATTGTACTCATGTATGACGTATTTGCATTATTACAATTTCTGACGTGGGTGACTATATAATTTTCGGTCTAAAATCATGGATAAATATACACGGATAGAACATGGTGTGATCGAAGAGCATATACTTGTTGCCAAAGTGGTTACATGCAATTAAGGTCATGGTATCCTCACCACTGATAACATTAAATAATAATGATATAGAATTTCATATAGAAATCATAAACCGTAACCACAGCCGCATATAACCATTATGGTAAGTAGTAGACTCTCCGGTCACAGTATACCGTGTATATTAGATATATAGGTATGTCCTATCCGCGTATACATCTGGCCAGTGGCTATATGGTTACGCCAAAACCTAACCTAGTAGTAAACATACCCTCGTGCACCAGACGACGATCGTCATGCACACATTATCGTCACTCGTTAAGACGTCTGCGAGTATAATATAATGTGGTGCGTAGATAACGCGTCAACTCTTATCGATCTTTCTAGTCACTTGACGTCGCCCGCCGGCCGCCAACCACGCGGTGCCGGTGGAAGTGGTGGTGACAATAACAGCGTGTGCGTTTAACGATGATTTATGTGCAGGCGGCGGGGGCGTTAGCGATTTTAGGTAAAACCAACTTTTCGGTGGGCTGCCACCCCCTTCGGTAATGCGATTAAATAAAAGGCTATATAATAATAATACTTTTACTCTGCGACCCTATATACTCGGCGCCGTTGTCGTCGGCGGGGCGTTAATCCAATTTCGTTTTGTTTTTGTTGCTGCGGTGTGGTGGCAGAGGCGCGGAAGAGAACGAGAGGGCAAACGCGGAGTTGATATTTTCTATGGTTTTTATACCTCAGTTAAAAAAATAAACATACCCAAATGGATCCTAAATACTACGTAACTCTGCAATTTATATCGTTTTAATGTTATTAAAGAAATTAAATTACCTAGCACCTATACGGATATACTTGATAGCTCTCTTTAATCTAGTCCTTTACATAGGTACGTTCTTATTTTTTTTTCCTGTAGGTATATAACTATACCTAATTTTCGTGCTATCATATTATTATATTTCAAACAAAATCGAAGATTGAACGAACAATGATATAATAACTAATCTACTATATACATTTCATCTCGATTTATACACTCTTCGTGGGAATGTATCCAACATTTTTATTTTTATTCACCCTATTTGAACCATAGTCTTGACGATTATTAGGTATTTTCAAGTTTAAGAGTTAGAATAACTTGTTTTTATTAATATAACATTAAAAAATAATGACACACATCGATGGTTGCAGTGTTGATCGTATTTTTGGTTGATTTATCAGTCACTTGGATAGATGGACCTAATAGTGATGATGTAAGATGAATGGACGGCGCGGCATGCGTCTTATAAAATATCCTTTTCGTAGACAAGGGTTGTAACTTATAAGTGTAGATAATGAAAATATCTATAGTTCTAAATGATATGTCAAAGGCAATTTTACTGATTTCTGTATTCAATATTTTGTTCCATCATTAAAATGGTTTTCGGTCAAAGCTGCGGAGATCAAGGGGAGACATTTCAACTTCCGGTTTGTGGTTTTTCGAGAACATAATGGTAAAATGGAGACTAATTGTGTAAAATGAAAAGTTAGCCTATAACAACCTTTTTTTTTATTGGCGCTCATTTTTAAGGAAAAAAGATACACAATAAAGTTAAGAATGTATTACATTTTCTTTATACGGTTCGTTAAACTATGCTTCTAAAACCACCGCTACTTGTGTTTTTCACTATACAGAATATCGTTTACACGTTTTAATGAAATGAATCATTGAAACCCCGTCGCGTTTGTTGCCTCGCCACCATTCGTTATTTCGTTTCCCTGGGGTAACGCGAGTACGTCTTTGTGTGCCTTACCACCACTATGAACACAAAGAGTGCGGAAAATCTTCCGCATTATATTCAGACGGTTTTTTTTTTTTTTATCAAAGTGCTTTGATAAATTCATATTTTTGCGGAACCTAAGACATTTTTAATGGATGAAACTTTTACAACAAGTGCTAAAATAATGAGCATTTGAAATCAGTTTTGTAAAAGTATTTCATAGGGTTGGTACTCGTCAGTCGCCGTTACTTTTCATTTAGGTATACTAGAAATTCTAATTAATAGGAAAACAGGCATATAAAATTTTAAAATTTCGAGTTCGTAGTTACTTTTAAATGGATTAGGTATAATACATTTTATAGGTATATTTACAAAGAATAATATTTAAACAATATTTAGTTGTATACCTAATATAAAACTGTGTACCTAAAGTAATACATTAATACGTAATAATAATAAGTAGGTACCTATAATAATTTATAATTGTATATTAAGAGTTGTAAAAATGTGCTAATATTTTCATAAAAAAAAACTATGTATTGTTTAACATGTATCTACATTAATCATGTCATCAAATATTTTCACCTATATTAAGTTGGTTCTTTTCTACCATTTTTAATATTATACGTACCTACCTACTAATTACAATCGATTCTTATCTGATGACTTGTATTCAGTTAAATAACAATAAAAGTGCCCAACAGCTTTCCCAGCAATAGTTGTGACGTTATAATGAAGACTGGACCGTAGTCTACAGTCTTACAATCGTATACAATAGACCGGGGACGAAACCTTCGTATGACCGATGAACCATATGCCTTAAATTAATTTTAAAAGTCATCAAAAATATAATATAGGTCTTATGAATGGTTTATGTTTGGGCGTACAGTTACAGTCACGAACGTGTCAAATTTGTTTCACAAAAATATTTATTCAGTTTTTTTATCTGCCCTTACAGAGAGGGAGACAGAGTGACAGCCATGAAAGAAACAAGTAGGACTCTGGTGAAAAGCCTGAACCCGCATTTAGTGTGTGTCCTATGCGCTGGCTACTATATCGACCCTACAACGATTGTCGAGTGCCTTCATTCGTGTAAGTATTTATCTTTTTTTCTTTCTTATCCGTATAATATTATCATATCATAATAAACCGTGGGAGCTTATTACAACTTGTAAATCATTCTCGGTAGTTTTATGTTTTGGATACGCACTACTGTGCGTATGATAAAATATGAAATGCACCGGATTATGGCGGAAAAGGGTTACCAAATTTATGCGTACACATTTGTGAGATTTAACGTACGCAGCAGAGAGCTTGGCGGGCCCGGAAGGCGCGTGTTCATGAAATATTAGTTTGTTGTGTGTATGTGCGCGTGTGCGTACGTATGTGTGTTGGAATAGCTCAGACACTAATTGCCGACGATTAGCGAGGGCGGCGTCCTCGACATTACTATATTATGCATACGTGAGAAACACACTGAAGTAAAATAACGGGTCAAATGCGAGCAACGCTGCACGAATAGATTTCGAAATTTGGTTTATTTTCTTACGCTTGCTATGTATTATTTATTATTTTTTTTTGCCGGGAACGATCCCTCCAAAATCCTCCCTCCGTTTACGGGAAAAACTATCAAGGACGCATCGTTTAATTGTTTTTCGTTATTATTGCCGAGTGTATAACAACTCATTAGTCATATAATACGTTTCTGTAATAAAACAATAATTGCTTTACACAAGCTACATAGTGATATAAACGACTGCAGTCCGTGTACTCGGCGGTTTGCATAATGATCTATTAATATTGTACCTAGAGTCATAACGATCGCAATGAAATTAATTGGTTTTTAATATTATTCTCGTGACAAATCAACCGCGGTGCACCTGATATATTATACCATTACCTAACGCTTTTCGCGGTGCTAATTTGAATACATTTGTATGCAATATATTGTATACATCACACACGGCCCTCAGCGAATCCTCGTCGTTCGTAATTATTCTCGTTTTACACAATACGGCACAGCTTTAGCGATTTCTATACTTGCGAGCCGTTTCAAAAAAAAAAAAAAAAAAAAACACGCCACTACGATATATTCACGACTATAAGGTCAAATTCATGCATTGCATAAATTAATTTCATTGTTGGTATAATATGGTATCCGTACGACGTATTCTACATGTACCGGGTATATTATTGTTTATATTATAATACATTCAACCGAAACGTACCCGCGATGTAATATGTTTCGTATAACATCGGACTCGAACGGTATACGCGGCGATGTGGGTGGGTAAAGTCGGTTCTTTTTTTCGTGTGCGAACAGTTATAATATTGTGTATGCACAGATAGTCAGATCTTGCGTTCGTCGAATAACGTGTTTTCACGCGGCGGTGAAAATACATAAACGATCGGCAGTTTTGTTCATAACCGACCGCGAAGTAAACGAAAACGAAGTTGGGCCACGGTAATAAACACGACGAGATTTCATTAACTCCGCCGCGGAGCAGCGGCGCGGGCGGAGTATATAATAATAATGATGATAATATAATGTCCGCGGCCGTTGCTAATGATCGCGTTTCGTCGTTTGGCGACTGCAGGTGGAAAAAAAAATAAAAGGAAGATGATAATATTTTTTCGGAATCTGTCGCTTTTTCAATCGATCGTCCTACCCCGCCAAGGTCATTTGCCCACGGTCCAACGATCTCCCGATCGTTCAACTGCCGCGGCGGCGGCGTGGACGATAATATTTTATATTTTTTGCCATAGGTACCTATTATCATTCTCGTATATACCGCGCGCGTTTTAGATCCTCACGGTTAATTTCGCGCAGTTTTCCGTTCGTTTTATTTCCGTGTCGGGTCGCACACGTCGCGCGTATAATTTATGCGTCCCGACGACTATTCAATACCTATATGGGGGGGGGGGGTTGTCGCGTAACGACTTGACGACGTGACACGCGGCCGCGTCAGACTTATCGCAAACATAATACAAAATATTGTACACGACGACGACTTCACCCGGTTGATGTGATTATTTCTGCGGTAATCCACAAGCGTGTTTCCGTGTAGGTTGTCCGACGGTCGTGGTAATCTATACGTCTGTCTAATCTTCAGTTATCGCGTGTGCGGACGTCGATCGCCGCCGAGAATATATTATAATATATACCTACACAACTCTATAAACAACCCCGATACGGGAAATTCTGAAAAAGTATATAGCGTGTGAAGTATGTAAGCAAGGTAGACGAGGCCTATACACTATATCGCTTACAACCGTTGTGAGTGGGAGGTTAACGCTAGTTTTTTTGGGGTTGCCGGTAGTAGATATAATGTGGTGGTATGCTGTGCGTTGTATCGATGATGGGGGCTGTGGAAAATCGTATCAGTTCTTACCGCGATGGCAACACCTCGACTGCAGAAGGCGTTTTGCGTAACCGAATATGCGTCGTTAATGTATCTGGGGGGGGGGGGGGGTTCACATCGAACATTAATATAGAGACGTGTCGGACACTTATACCCCCCCCCCCCCCAATAACTCCCGAATCTCTTGCATACACCGGTCGGTAGACGGATCTCGCGTACAAGCGGCAATGTTCTTTTTATGATTTTCAAAAATTCCTCTCATATTTTATAAGCGCCCTGTACAATATTATAGTGATATCTTTTCCACGCTCGTGACGGAACGATAGTCGCGTGTACGATGTGGTCACATGAACCGCGAGAGCGTGACGATAGTACAACGAATATTTTACATCATGGGTATGGGCAAACCGCGGTTACCATTGTAATTTGCTCTTCTCGACGTATCGATGTCGCCGTGGTCGTACTCGCAATCCCCCGGGATCGTGTCTCATATCACCCGAACTTCTCTGCAAGTCCATAATATGTCATCATAATATCGTAATTCAATAACCGTCACAAACGCACTTGTTTGCACGTATTTTAATTATTGTCCTGTTAAATCTCTCGCTCCGAACAAACTCGTCGCCGACGACCCGCGACCGTGCGCGTTCTGCTCAATGCTCGTCGTGACGAATAATATAATATTATAATGTATAGGCACAACGATTATACGTTCGTATAATAGTGTACTACCAAGGTGGTGGTATAATGTTGTCTTCGGGAATCGGGTCTCCGTCGACATCCGACAAGCGTGCATTATTCATTATTTGCACCATTGCGCCGATGATTTTATTTTGATCCTGGGATTTGGCGGATTCGGATATATAGTAGTGTACCCCCCCGGCGTTTTGTCGGCAAGTTTACTATTACCACGTTGAGTTGTACGAAACTTGATTGTACATTAGTTAGTAATTGCCCGAGTATATTAGCGAGTGTATTATTATTGAGTATATTATGTTTTCTCCGTCGCATTTATGAAACGACGATGTACAATAATATTTCCGGGAGGGCGTGCAAGCCGGTTTCTAGAGGTATACCTTTTTAGGACGATCGTACACGAGGGTGTACCATATACATATGTATTCTAGTATAAATATAGACGTTGATCTCTACATGTATGAACGATTATAAATAACGCTTTGCCGTCAGTATTTTCATTATTATTATTGTTGTTATTATTATTTACCCCTCTTGTCGTTCGTAAAATTATACTTATAATATACTGATGGTACCTGATTTGTTTTTCTACAGTTTGTCGGTCCTGCATCGTCAAGTACTTGGACACGAGTCGGTTCTGCCCGATATGCGACGTACAGCTACACAAGACCCGTCCGCTGTTGAGCATCAGGTATGAAACTTTATTATTATCGTGTGTGTTGGTTTGTACCGCTGTGGTTTTATAATAATGATGTGTAATAACGTGGTCGGCGTTTGCAGACGGGACAAGATATTGGAACGACTTGTGTACAAAATCGTGCCCGGGCTACATGCCAAAGAGATGGCCCGCAGGGCCTTACCGAACGTTGAATTGTATTTATCGCCGGACGACCTCATCAGTCTCGTGTTGCAGTACCACGTCGAAGGCTCTAGGTAAATATATTTTTTCGTTCAATCAATAAATCATAAAAAACACATTGAATAGAAAACTGAATCGATACAACATAGATATCGATGCAATAAAGATAATATTCTAAATACGATTTTGTGGAAATTGATTTTAAACCTTTTGGCTTTTACCATGTTATGAGTACTGAGCAAGTACTTCAGTTTTCAATAAATTACTTCCCATGTTAAACTACTCACGATTATTAGTAATACACTCATTCACTTCTACTTTTTAATTTTTCGTTCATAAAAATGCTTTATAAAAAAAAAGATTGTCGTTATATATTATGTATGTATATATATATAATATATATGTAGTATAATATAATATAGACGTCGTGTATCAGATCCAATTATTGATCCATTGTGTACTGCTCCAAAGCCAATAATCGTATGAATAAAGAATATAAATGGCTCAGAAGAATAATTGGGGTCGGTCTGATAATTTGACGTCTGTCAAAAACAATAAAAAATGTGGCCCAGGACATTTGCTCCAACAGACATGACTGCTGTGAAAAATAACGATTACCGCCCACGTCCGTCCGTCGTTAGTACTGGAGGACTTTCACCGCGACGTGGTTTTGTGGTGCAGTTATAATTAAATATAATATTACATTATGGCATTATGCACATCTTGTAGACTAGCATGGACAGAGTGCGGGGCTTGTGTATGTCTCGGATGGTCGTATAATTTTCAAGTATCTTGAATTATATATTCGATGAAAAACGACCATTTCTGTCTAAAACTTTGAGTCAAATAAAAATAATTACCGCGATTGAGTCTATAAAAGATACATTTTCATCCTATTAAAAATATAATTAATACAGGTTATACGCTTTTTTTATCGGTTCGTTTATGTTTAATAATATTAATATACCTTATTATATCCATACAGTTTGGAACAATAATTTTTTTTTTTTTTTGACTGTATAATATACAATATTTGGAGAAATTATCGCAATTGTGCATATCGTCGTTGCAATGACATTTTTATTTTTTATTGAGTAGCAACGGTCAATCGTAAATATTTCGATAGTCTACTTTAGTTTCTTGACAGACATTAAATATCAAGCAATCGTATGCTTTTGCAAGTGTCATAGTCAAAATTATATTTTCTACAAAAATTCATAGTAAATACTTTCGTCCACATCGTATGCTATTAAAATGCATAAACAAGTTTATGAATGCATCGTCGCATAGTATTACTATGACGGACCTTTATGAGTTCGTACATCGAACAACAACGCAATAATAGTAAAATAGTAAATACCATACGTCATGTATTTATATAACATAATATTGATATTCATCGCTGTGTTCTTCTTCTATCACGTACGATGTCCCGTCACTCTTCTTCTTTTTAGGATTAATTATGGTTGCGGCGAGTGAAGTGTGTGGCTGGATTTTATTTTGAACAGGGTTTTTTTCAAACACCAGTCGTGGACGGTGGACTCATTCGCCCCTTCGTATCATGGCCTAATCCCAATCAGTGGTTTTAAACATATAATTATATTAAACTTATGAGAGCTATGGGGAGGATACATAAATATAAACATAGGTATATACGAGGGTACTTCTTTGATTTGATATTTTTGTTTTGCATTTTATTATTACTTTGAAACAAAAACTAATTAACCAATAAACATACAACAGTTGAACAGTTATCTGTCTGATATTTAAACGTCTACGATTTTACAGAGGAGAATAACCGTACAACTCCGATTTCAAACTTACATTATAGTCATGATAAGTCTTATTGATTTTTATTAAGTACCTATACATAAGTACAAAACTACAAAAGGTATTTTCGTTTTTGTGCGTATAATATTATCCAGTCGATTGTCCGACCATCGAATGACTACATTATTTTTGCTATAATTATTGCTCTCATTATTTGGATTTTTGATAACGGATACTATCCAATTAAAATTAAAACGTAAAACGGGATATTTGTTTGGGATAAAAAAAAAATATCGATGCGTAATTAATTCGTGAGGGTTTTCGTATTTTGAAGATGACGTGATCGTTTCTGTAACTGACTATTTAGGAACACAAACAAAAACAACAAAAAAGAAGAAAAATGATTGAAAAAAAAAAATATGCATGTTGGTAAAGGGTCTCGTTTTATGCTCGTTCGTACTGTGACCGCAAAGTATAGGAAACACAAAGGAGGGGAAAAAAACGTACGCAAACCGCGTGCACTGTCAAACGGAGCGTGTCATGAGTGAATCGGTGCCCACAACAAACCTCTCATATATATACGTACATAATATCTATAATAAACATAATTTACAACAATAAACGTTTTTCTCGCGCTGGTCGAGGGTCAAGTGACGCGTGACTTGTATAGGGATGTTTATACTTTTTCCTGCAGTTCATGCAATAACAAGGGTGTCCATAATTTCCGTCGATATTTCAATTTGCGTGCATAGTGAAAATTGAAACGGGAAAACTACAATTCCCCAGACAACTGCTGGCAGGCAGTTGTTGTTCTTTCGGAAGCTGTTTTTTTAAACGTTCCTCAAAATATATGGGTCAAGATTATTTTGCTGCGGCATTAAACTGACAGTTTTAAATTCAGCGATGCCGTTAAAATGTGAACTTACAACTTACAACTTATAACAAAATTATAACAGTGCACATTTTACCAAACCATACGTTATACTCGTATAAGCTTCTGATGCCTGTAACGACTAACATGGGAAAGTAATATATAGTAAGCTTGAATTCATAAAAAAAAAATTTTAAATATTTCTAATTCAAACTCGCAGTATGGGTTTTCTTATGCAAGTATTGTTCATTAAATGTCACTTCCGGCTAATCGTCTAGAGGTTTTTGTTTGTTACGCTTCGACAAACTGTCTGTATAATATTGAATCGCGGCGAACGACACGTACTTGGCGTATTGAGGTCGTCGCGTAGTGCGGTGGCCGCGAATGGCCTAAAACTAATCGTTGACTTCTTGCTGTATGGACATTATTTAGGACGAATAGTTAGTATGTTTCGATGGAATATAAGAGGTTGTCTTAGTACACGCGGTTAGGTGCGAATATTACGTGATAAGTTTTGGAGGTTGGCCAGATAAAAAAGCTAAAATACGCAATAACTAGACCATTGCCAAATGCATATTTATATGGTCTGTATGTTGTTGAATTCATTTTAAATCCATCAATCGAACTTCAAGTGTAAATAGCGATTGTATATTATACTCTTGCGAATAAAAATAAAGTTTCTACTGAGTTTCATATCTGAATATTTCTACTTAATTATATCATCTTTAATTTAAAGATTTAGGTATAAAAGGTACCCGATATCTATTTTAAATAATATGATTGTCGTCATGTTTTACCTATACGTGTAATTGCAAACGTCTAGAGTACTGGATGTCCTGTAAATAGTTTACCAAGTTTAGCATGAGTAGTTTACATTGAATTAAGTTAATAATTATTAAACTATAAATTATTAACTACATTTTAGTCAACTATTTAGCGGATACTCTTTATTTGTGGTACATTCATTAATTTTTTTCATGGCTTATCAAAATCATCTTAGTTTGTGTGTATTAGACCGTGTGTCCACACTTCAACGGTTTCTACTTTTGATCCTGTCAGAGTATTTTTGTGTCGGATTTTGAATTAAAAATGTGAAAGAAGTATAGTAGACAGTATATAGTGGTATTAAACTGATACGGATATATGCGTTTTGATTAAAAGTCTTTCAACCCTCTGGGAGCTGTTTTTAAACTCGAACACATCGCCCCTCTGACGTCGATGTCAGCAATTTATGTGCCGAGGGGTTACTGTGTGTGTATAAAAAAAAAATATATATATAATATATTCTGGACGAAACATATTGGGTTTACGTTATTAAACAAATATGTATTTATTCCTAGTGGAACGTTGTGCCAACGTTAGTGATGATAAACGTTTGTAATTTATCGGGTCCAGAACAGTAGTCCTGACCCGAAGGGCAGTTAGATTAATACCTAGATCTAATGTACCGATACATATTTATTTTTTTATTAACTACGTTTTTATTCCTTTTAGTAATGCAATTACGCGTCGATTTTGTTATTATTATCATTTATAATATTACCTATATACTCAGTCCGAATTATGATACCTAAATTATGTTTTAATGATAGAAATTCGAAAAACGATGTATGCAGGTATGTCACGATATTACTAAATACTGTGTTGTTTTCTTTTTCTATTATGAGACCGGTTCGATGGGTGAGTAGCATTATAGTAATTTATACATATTGTCATGCCTCGACAAATAACGCAGTGTTCATACTACGTGTCTACTTACCTACTTGTTTGGTTAAATGAAAACTAATCTGTTAAGTGGTTAATATGGAATAGTAGTGCGATTGGTAAACACAAGTTATTTTTGACAAGGGAAACGAAAAGTTTGTTCGTGCGTAAAAAACAGGAAATGCAATAAAAGCAGCGGTCGCGGGTAGTCAACTGAAATCTTCAACCCTAGTCTTGTTATTGATAAGCCCGTGGGTTATCGTAGTATATAGCAACTGTCCTAAACCCCCTAGGGATAAATGGCTGGTCGTTTGTAACATCAAAATTACAGGTTTCGCCCCTCGACACGTCGTGTTTTCAAAACTAAAAACAAATCCATTTTCATTTTTATCTTATTTTTTTATTACAGTTCCCAAACAATGAATGTTGAAGAGAACGAGACCGAAAATGCAGTGAACCAAAATTTAAAGGTGAATAAATTGATTTGTAATGTAGTGCCATTATTTAGGAGGGTTGTGATTTGTATTATTTTGGATGGGTTTATTTTTTACGTTTTTCTAATGAGTACCTATTCGTTAAATACATTTTATATTTATTTGGCAGGCTACCCACAAAAAATTCCTCAAATGTCCAGCGCTGTTACTGTGGAACACCTGAAGAAGTTTTTAATACTGAAATACAATTTAACTGAACAACACCAGGTAATTAATTTATACATATTAATTATTTGTCTATTTAAAAATTAATACAAAAGTAAATTGTAAATACATAGTCAACACTGTGCGTACTACTCCCTTGAATGTGGCATATGAGGATACTAACTATCTACTCCTTTTATGGATACAGTCGCTGTAACTTATCCAATATCCACATATATTTAATTATGAAAATATTCATTATTACTGTATTTAATTAAATTTAAATATATAATATCAAAATTCCGATTTTCGGTGGAATAATAACATTATGGTAAATATTTCGTAATAAGAAAAAACTTAACTAAATATGGCGTATATTATGAAATTATTTGAGCCACCTAAATACATAATTTTCTTCATTTATTATGTATCCATAACACAAATCGGAAAATAGTGACCACATTTTTATTTTATTATTTACAATAGCTTTAATTTAAGTAGCCTATATGCTCTTGTGTAGGTGAGAAAAATTCATGTAAATCAAGTCTTGAGTGTTTGTAAACAAATTAATATAATTTTAAAGATAAATTATTGACATTTGTTAAATTTATGTTACAGGTTGACATTTTTCATGCTTCTGAAAATTTGTCCGATGATTTATCTTTAATAGACATTGCCTACTGCTTCGAATGGAAACAGGTAATTTATAATAATAAATAATAATTTGTAGGTATTTAAACGTTTTATCAAGTTTCAACTTATGTTGATTTGATTTTTCAATATTAGATTCCATAGTGAAATAGTTTCATTAATTATTTTCAGACCGCCCCGATGGAATTATGTTTCCAAATCCTAGAAAAATCTACTATTGCTGTTCCAATGACGGAAGAAGTAGAGTTGGTCGAGGACGTTGATATGGACGAAGATACTCATAGTGTAGCCTCGTCTTCTTTACCTTTTTTGTCATCCAAAAGTATTTCTGAAAGCGATGATGCTTCAAATACAAGTTTGGATTCAAAGCCTTTATTTGAGAGACTGGAGTCAGAAAAGATTTACCGAAAGAGAAAGCGAAATCGAGTGATCTCTGATGAAGAACCTGAACCAAAGAAGAGTCTGTTTGATAGTCTCCTACAAAGTACAACAAATAATAATGAAAACGAAGATAAGGATTTTCAAGAGTCAGATGAAGATTATTCTAAGTATGAACAAGATATCGAAGAGATCATTGAAGAAGACGACGATGATGACATCGGTCGTTTAAGGATATCATCAAATTTGTCTGAAGATGAAGTAAATAATGACGAAACGACTAGTCAGATGTTTGTCATAGATGAAGCTATCGAAGAAGTCCTTGAAGAAGAAAAATGCGAAAAAGTTATCAAGGAAAAGCACTGGAAACCAGAAGGACGAAATAAGAGAAAGAGTAAGAAGGCAAAACACCATCATCATCATAAACGGAGACTATCGCAATCACCTCCTCCGTCGGCTACCATCGTACACTCACCCGATAGAGATATAATGAAGCTGAAGGTAAAACTTAACACATTGCCAGGGTATCGACACAAGGACGATAAACATCATAGGCATGCCAAACACTACAACGGTAGCGCGTCGTCAGCATCGTCAATTGTGTCATCTCCGGGCAGGTCGTCTTACAAAGAAGACGACTCTGTACTATCAGAACAATCTTGTGACAGTGTTGCTTTACCCAAAAAATCTCGAGAAGAAATTAAATTGCCGGATGAAAAGCAGCATGTTGGAGATGTTCGAAAATCTCAAATGTCTCGATCTTCTTCACAGGCCGTAGTCGAATCTCCCAGGTGTGAGACTTTGGCTACGGAACCACCGCAACAAGTTCGAGCTGTACGATCCAAACCCAAACTTACCGTCGAACAGCAACCCAACACGGAACCGTCACACAAAATGATTATAATGCCTCCGTCGTCAATCACAGTCAGCATAATAACGGCTGAAGAAAAGTTGAAGATGGAAAAAGACAAGACACTCATGTTAACGGGTAATCACGATTTCGAAAACAAACGACCATCGTTGGAAATTGTGCGTGTAAACGGTCCTCCCACTACTCCTCCAATAACCATCGAAGTTCCCAAATCCAGCCCCAAGCCCAAAGAACAGCATGAAGAACAACCCGCACCACCTAGGCCGAAGACCAAGAAGCCCGTGCCCGCGGTTATTCCCATAAAATCTGCTAAACCGTCGATAACCATCATACCGCAAAGTCGAAGTCCTAGCGGCATCAACAACAACAACAACAACAACAACAACGGGAACAGCAATGGTACAAAACTCGAAGAAATTAAGACCAGCGTGACGATCTCGTTGGAAAATGGATCTCACAACGACTCGGCGTTAGATTTGTCCGGAAAATCGTCTAGGAAAGACGGTGGACCACAGTATAACACAGTCAACAAAAACAATAGCAACAGCAACAACAACAACAACAAAGGCATATCTTCTTCTCACGCAAACGGTGGTGGTGGCCAATACGAGCCTCCAGGCATGAGGAACTTGATGACGCTTTCGGACACTGCGGTACACATCAGAAACATGATGTCTACTTCGCCGTCGTCTGGTAAGGAACAACAGCAGCAGCAGGACGTGAAAAAACGGTACGGCAACCACCACCACAGTAACAACAACAACATCAACCATGGTGGAAACGGTTCGTGTTCGCCGAAACGTCACAACGGAAACGTACCGCTCCGGATTCCCGTACCACCAACTTCCGGTTCGTTCGCCAAGTCGTCTGCCGCCGCCTCTCAGAACAAACCGGTAAAATTGTCGGTGGCATCTCGCGCTTCCGACACAAAACCCAAACATGGGCCCCCCAACCAAGCCGTCCGGCACATTCCGAACCCGTCGGTGCTGTTGTTTCGGCACCATCAACAGCAGCACCTGGCGCAGTTTGCGGCAGCCGCCGCCAATGCTGCGGCCGCCAACAGCAACAAGAGACCAAACCCACCGGTGCCGGCTGCGTCCCGGATACCACCGCACCCGATGCCGGCCGCCATACCACTGCACACCATCCGGAAAATGGAGAACCTGACCAAAAACATCGAGAAAGTCGCAGCAGGGCTATCGGTCAAGGCCAACGCGCTTTACAAGTAATTTGAAAACCGTTTATATTTCATTTTATTATTTTCATTTTAAATTCTTCTTCTACGTCTTCTGCTACTACTTACTCTACCTTTCAAACAAAAAAAAAGGCATCTCTTATCGTATAGGCCACATAATCTCGACGAGTTCGTATCGTCGTTATTCTTTTCCCCGCAAAAGTCAATTGACGATCGGCGGTAGACTGCAGCGTTCTTGAAATTCGTGTAGTGTTTTCAGCGTGAGATTTTCGTGTCTTCTTTTCTCATCTTGTTCCGACAAAATAAAAACACTGTTATTAGCACATTCCTATAATATAATATAACGTATCCGAAGACGTGACTAGCCTGTTCCCGTACAAAGCAATGCGTATGTACGTGTCCGCGTCTTGATACGTTGTTGTTGATCGATCTCTGTGCAAAATAACAATAATTCCGTTACAATTTGGTTGGATTGATTTTTCGGGTATAAATAATTCCGTGACTAGTACAATGTTGTTAGGTTACTCACGAATATTACATTATGTCGCTATTACGAAAACTGCTTTCGTGTACGCCGTCTCCTATTGAAAAACAATAAAGCCAATATTTAGTTTCATCAGAAAAGATGCCTTAATAAATAGTTAGGTTTGCCTATGCCTATTTTTTTTTTAAATGCATTATCTATACCACGGTTATATTTCAATGGTGTGTAATATTTATCAGGCAAAATTTCATCGAGAACGGCGGACGTGCTCGCTTAGAACTCCCGAGTTGAAGTACTGTAAATGCTACATTCAGTGGCAGTACCACCTACCGGTGAATTATTAGTTTTATTATTATATTACTATTATTTATTATTATTTTTATTATAATGTTTTAAGTCTATTGTAAACAAACTATATTTTCCGTTGTCGGGCTAGATGACTGACAATGCGCCGGGCAATTTGCAATATCCACTGATGTTTATTATTATATTTTGTTTATTTTTTTATTAACTAATTTATTATTAATCCACTGCGTTGTTGAAGACGACCCGTTATTATTAGGAGGATGGTACAAACGTTTAAATAATATTTTATCAAGGGCGCCCCCCCAAGGTATGACCCCTTGCATTGTAAATTTATATTATATTTTATTGTGGTTTTATCATTTAACTGGTAGATGTAGACTGATTTTAATTAAGAACATTTTTTTATGTTGATAAAAACGTAAAATAGCGTTTACCTATGTACATATGTATAATATTTATAGTTAAATTAATAAAATATTGTTTTACTCGTATTATTATAATACATATAGACGAGTTAGATTAAATTATAATACATACTTATATTAAGTCGTAATACTATTTGGATACAATATATTTTATAATTACTGAAGTCGTGTCCACGATAATTTTAACAATTATTTATGTACTATTTTTAGCATTAAGTATACAATATATTAATGTATTGTTGTGTGTAAATAATATTAAATACAATTGATTTTCTTTGTTATTACGACGCGTTGTATACATTGATTCTACCCTTCTTTAATTTTCCATTTTTCCGCTCATTAATACTTCCAATAATCTAAACCTAGAACCTGACCCACAATCTATATGTTGGTGCAATTAATACCATTGATTATAATTAGTACCTATAAGTACCTATTTATGATCAATGGTAATACTTACGTGGTTCCTGCCTAGGTTGTGACAACACATGAAAAAAAGACAGGCACGTCCCTGAGGGATCGCCGCCTCCGCAGGTCGTGAGGTGTTCTGTTTTTGCTAATTATAGATAAATACATTTTACAAATTTTGTCAATCGTTAAAAGCGGACAGCGGTAATCGAGATTAAAATTTGTTTGCCCCCCCCCTCCCATAGAATTGACCTGAAGACGCCCCTGAAAAAAAACGTTACCCACCACCACCATCGTGTTATATGAGACATGCGACGGTAACACCTTCGCGCGCCGCTGTCTGAAGCCCGTTTAAAAATGTAATTTTTCGCAACCGATATATAAATGTCGGCAAATAAGCCCCTGGCTGCTTGTCCAAGTCGAATGGAGGAAAAAAATCTTCATGATCAAATTGGTACAACCCGTTGGATATCTTTACCCGTACGATCGGTTTTTCCCATTCCCGCCTCGTCGGAATCTCCGCGTGCCGTTGGATCACGGACGAACAAAACAATAATGTTCGTTCATTTTCGGCAAACATGATATGATGAACACCCGCTGAAGTGAGTATATCGTGTGATTAATGAGTGTTCTTGATGATTTTCTTCATACACGTGAAAATATATTTTGTACCGCCGAAAACCTGAAAAAGGTTGAAAACTGGTCCCAACAATCTTTTACGGTGGTTAAACCAACGACAATAAATTGTGCAGGAAATATAATAAATTAAATATTATAACTTTTAATATAATATGATGTAATATTACACTATAGCACAGCCCCGGCAGCTGTGTACGACGACGACGACGACGACGATGGCGGTGATAACTGGTAAGTGGTAACTTCAGATTTTTAAAACATGTAATATTATACACGCAACACAATAAATTCGACGTCAATAACGTATTTATGCGTACTATATATTATTATCTATACGTAATAATAAAACCTTTTAAAACGAATCGTATCTGGGTCAATAAGCGTCGGGACGCATCGCGTCCGGTTCGAACTGTCATAAAAATCATAACATTATCATAATATCATATATATATATATAAAGGAAGGTACGCGAATTGTTTTTGTTTATCGTACGACACGAATGTTGGGGACTGCTGCTCGGGTTACGCAAGCGAGGACCATCGGCGGCGGAGGTGCTCCTCCGAATCGATAATTTTTTACGCGCTTATCGAGCGCGGTGACCACCGAGTACCAGCTATACCGCGGCGTGTTCGCTTTCGATATGATGATATTTTATAATATTATTTGTAAGGCGGCCGATCGATTTCGAATCGTAGTTTTATTTTCTAAATACCTGTCCGTTGAAATCTGACACGCCAAACGACACGAGTCTGACGACGGATCGAATAGGTATAATAATATATGGGTCATCAGACGCACACAGGTAAGGGTGAACGTGCGATCGTCATACGCGTCGGAGACAGAAGCAGTGGCCGGTGGTGAATATTATATCGTCTATATACACGAGAAAAGGTAATTCCGCAGCTTTTGAATTGTGCTCCATCATATTTACAGGAGATATTATTGGTGGCTTCGCAGTTCTTGAGTGAACGACGGACATTATAGAATATATTATATCTGTAATAAGTCTGTAATACACGTACAAGAAATTTTTTTTAGAAAATCATTTTTGGAGCACAAAAAAAACAATTTTTCCCGATATAACTATCTATATACTTAAAATAATACAGTCGGGCTAATTTTTGTTAAAACACGCTTCGGGTAAACCTCAATAAATGACTACAAAGTACAAAGTATACATCATGATTCATAAGAGACGAATATAGACGTTGTCTGCACTCTCGTTTTGATTTCGAAAAAAAAGACGTCCATGGACGCATGTACGCATAGATGTACGTACTTTCAGCACCTAGGTATAAGTAATTGAACCTTAGAATCCACTCCCATTCATAACCCCTACCTATATGTATAGAGGTTATAGCCTGTAGGTATATATAGGCATAACGATGTACAGGCATGTCCTACTGTGTATAGTGTGTGCAATAAGCAATTCGTTCACCACCCATGGCGCGACTATAATTTGGTCTTTGTGGCGGTTGAAGCGGTGATTAGCCCGCGCCGATCCTTTTATGATGCGATGAGGTCCCGAAAACAGATTAATATTTATCGTAAAGTCTTGCTGGGAAACGTGTGCAGCTTATAGTGCACTTGAGAAGTTAAGGATACTTAAGACCCTTACTACATAGAAACCGCGTACTGGTGACAAACCCTGCGCGGTCCCGATGTCTTTTTAATTTAAAAAAGTATCAGTTCTTCCAATTTGTGTGCTGCGCATGGTATTGCTAAAATTAAAAAAATTTATATTTTCGTCAAAATGTATTGGAATTATTAATACAGCAGTACCTGAGTTTATTTTTTTATTTCACGCGTGGGCTGATAGGAGGTAGCTTCTGGAGTAAGGTAATATAGAAAATCATATTATACAATACTGTAGAAGGTGTATAGTGTCAGTGGCGTACATTCAATTTTATTATGGGGGGGAGGGGGATCAAATAATATTATATAATATATATACGTGTTTATCAGAGTGCTTCGCTCAATACAATATGTTATATCAAAGACGAAAGACCATATTATAGTTGTTAAAACATTTAAAGTTCGCACTCATTTTTGTAATAATACTTTTATTAAAAATTTGAAAACAACTTAAAAAAGGTGGGCAAATGGGTGTCGCTCTGCTGTACAGTAGGTTGCTAGTGGGTCACTGTAATGGGTGGTGTTGAATTTGAATTCAATTATAAAATATCATTGTAAAAGAAAAACGATTCTGAGCGAAGGCGATCAGACAGCGCGTATGATATTACTAAGTATATGCGTATTAATTGATGATATTATTGTTGTGTTTTATTATAACCTATTTACGTGGAACCTTGTTTTAAATTTTAAATTTCTAAGTATAAAAGTTGAACCGTTTATACATTTTTAACTACAAAATAATTATTAAATTTGAAATTTGATAAATTTTGTCAAAAATCGAACTTTAAATGCTCATTGTGCCTATGTATTTTTAATATTTTTCAACTGCTATTGTAACAATATATCAGGAGCCTTGTATTAAATTTTCACGCGTTTTACCATACAACAATTCAATTTTATTGACAATCATAGGAAATAAAACTATAATTTAAATTTAAAATTGTCCGTAAACAGCTCAAAACAAGTAAAAATATTTTGAACATTTTATGGTGTATAGAAATTGAGAATTTAAACATTCAGTCAAATTGTCATGTATTTACAGTTATTTGTTTTTGAATTATAACAAAATAATAAAATCGCTACATGATAAATCGAGTGAATATCAAATGTTGTAAAAACATGAACTTTAAGCGCTCATAAAAATTTAATTTGACTTTTCGGTAGAGATTTTTTGTTGATAAAGGCAGGCAAACATATAAGAAATATTATATTAAATTTTCAAATCTTAGATTTAAAAAGAAAAATTTTTATGAGTTTCTAACTCGAAATAATTTACACATTTTCGTGATATTTACGTGTTTTTCAACATCTGAACTTTAAATGCTTATAAAAAAAATTGTGCCGATGGATTTAAATATTTTTCAAATTTCATTGTAACAATATATAAGAGCCTTGTATTAAATTTTCAAGCTATTTTTACCCAACAAATACAATTTTATTGACATTCATAGAAAAAATAACTAAAAAATTGAAAACTGTAAATGTCTGTATATATATAGTTCAAAATACATCAAAATATTTTGAAAATTGTACATGTATAAAAAATGTTAATATAAACAACTAGTGAAAATTTCAAGATCATGTGTTTTAGAGTTACACCAAAAACCGATTTTCCGTGAAAATTCCCGTTTTTCCTTAATTTTTTTTTGTTTTTCTCGGCGCTTTTAAAAATTGCTAGGAATTTTTTATTTGACCTCCCCAATGCACCACCTAGATTCACTTTCTCATCGAACAAGATACTGAAGTTGAAAATCGAAGCATTATATTTCGACTACTTATCGTGTAGGTACACAGACACAAATAAAAAAAAAAATAAAACACAAAACATACATCATTGTAAAATCAATACATTCATTGCTCCGCTCGGAATCTAAAATAGTCATATTGAATATTATTATACCATAGGTACAACAAATAATAAACATTTATTTATATCTTTATCTCCTCGGACGAAAAATTAATATTTTTGTGATTCCATTATAATTTACAAAATTCCTAATTCCATACACATCATGACATTTTCGTGACGTGTATATTTTTCATTCTAACCATTTCAAAATTGGATTTTTTTGTCCTGGGGGTGAGGGGATTTATCTCGACCCCCCCCCCCACCATTTGTACGCCACTGTATAGTGTACATTATATTCATTCTACACCAAACAAAACGTAACGACCGTCAGTCTTGAGACTTTTTTTCAGCGAGGTGTGTAAGTCTGAAGTCATCGCAGCAATGTACCGGATTATGATTTTGAATAATCGGAAACTGTGGTTGTCAACATAATATATATATAGGACATAGGTAATATATATTTTTCCAAATTTTCGATTTTACACCTCTACACTATAATAGCAACACAAAAGTGAATTTGAAAAAATCGAACCACAATATTATAAACCGATGTCGTGATAAATTTAAAGTCAAAAAAATAAAAACGAGGGCATACGAAATGTTTTCAGAACCGCATCATTACGTCGATCGATACGTCGGTGGAAATGTAGAACACATTCCTGTATCGGGCGATTGATGGTCGGCGGTGACGGCAGACCTGCACTGCTATTATTCCATTTCCCATCGAGAAAGCCCGGATAGTGCGACGGACGGAAATTCACAAGTGCACTTCACGAATTCGAAATGTGCAAGACGTATAATACATATAATATAATAATACGCTTGTTTTCGTATATTTCTTTTACGTTGAACGGGCTGTGGCGGTGTTCCAAAACACATGTCGCCAGGTCGACCCGTAATTAATAATACTGTATTGTATTTTATCGATTGTCGAGCAATACGATAAAAGAAATTATCTAATACGACTATCGGCCTCCGTCTATGGATCGAATTGGAGATTGTTGAACGGCACTCCTTATCTATTACCAAAACCAAAACGTTCGAATTATTGCACTCGACGTTTCAATGCGATCGATAACGTATAGTTACCGCGGCGTATCTATAATTCGAAAATAGACGAATATATAACACGCGCGTTTTTATATCGTCATTTTAAAATTTTAACAAGGACGTACTTAAAATTTAAACCATAAATATTCATTAGTTACGAAGAGAGAGCTCGTGATTTTCAATAGCCGAGTAAAATTCACCGGTCTGAATTATTGCTATTGTTATAGCGTTGCCGCCGCTGCTGCTTTCCGCGAGTTCAATAGTTTTGATAATTTATTACGATTATTATTATAGTCACTATACTGTAGTGACTTTATTGGTGTACCGTATTGCTCGACCCGCAGCAATAACGTTAATACTTTATATCAATATAAATAGTCGAATAGTTCGTACGTGATGCACCACGGGCTTGTCAACTAGAAATATAATCCATACGCGAATTTGTGTATGCATTGTAATTGATAATTTTGAGGGCACAAAAAAATATTTCTGCGATTTGATCGGTAAGTATTTTCTTCTGTCCAAATTCGACAGTAAGTGTAAAAACTTTACAAGAAACATTTCATCGTACTTAAATATTTTTAAGTTATTAGTCCCTCCCATAATTCTATTAGATTTCCGCACCAAAAATGATGAAATGCAAATAATTAGGCGTTATTTGGTGTGGACATTTTCCAAAAAACTTTTTTTTAAAACTCAATATTAGGTATTATGATTTGTGACGTTTAAAATCATGTTAGGCATCATAATATTAATAGTGATATTAAAAACGATAAGTTTGGTGTAACACGTAACTACACAAGTGTTAACATAATGCAAGTTTGTTTTAAAATTATCCTACTAGATTACCCGTGTCATCACAACAATCACATTAATTAAATCGCGTCCAAAATTCTCGGATGCAAATAAAACCAGTGAAAAAAATGTACCTGAACAAAATGTGTCATCTGCAGAGACGCAATTAAATAGTATCTTGTCTCCAATATTTATGCGATTCCGGATTGTGCGAACTCCTCGAATAAATGCCGTATCAAGAGGACGCCACACGGACATTTATTGTCTCTCTGCGTCTTACAAGTGCGTAACACTCAGCAGATCACGTCAGTTAGCTCTGTCAGCTTAAGAATTAGAGAGAATTGACCTATTATAAAACGTAAAGGTAAGACTATTGCTTACTGACTTTTTGTTAAATTTTAATCTCAAAGCGAATTATGAGTATTTTGAGATGTATACAAACGGTTTACAATTTTTAAACGCTCGTAACTCGCTTTAAATTTATAAAATATAATAAAAATCCTACGACAGATGCCCTGGACAAGAACCCTACCTTAAAATTTTATAAGAAGTCAATTCACTCTAATTTTGATAAACTGACGGAGCTGAACGTGGTCTGCAGAGCGTAAATGAATACGCACTTGTAAGACGTGGCTACAGCAAACGTCTGCGTAGCGTCCTCTTAAACTTTTTGGTCGGGTGTGTGTCGAGGCGACTTTTCGTTTCTTAATTGGACGATTTATCGCTCTCCGGGCGACTTGTGTTTGGTGTTTTTCTCTTTTTTTCTCTCCAATCTCACCGACCGTTCTGATATATAATAAATGACGCCGTCGTCGACGGTTCGCACAATAATATACGCTTTACACAGCAGCTGGCTCCGCGCCCGACGCCAATACGATTACGATTAATCCACGGGAGCTGCTGCAGATTCGTCGGATCGGTCGAGTGAACTTTTGAAAACGTGAAAACGACACGTAGGCATATATGATGGGTTTGAAGGAAATCAAGTTTGAACTCCGTGAAAATTACATGACATATCAATGTGTTCGAAGTCCAAACGCAGAAATATTAGAGGTCTTAAAACGGCAAACCGCGCAGTGCGCACACGATAATCGATTTTTGTTATTTTAACCCGTTCGCGGCCTACAATGTCATTGCGGACATCGCCTCGTACATAATACGGAATCGGATGGCCAGCGCTCTTCGGACAAACCTAATATAGTTTATACGCATATCGTTGGCAATGCCAGCACGTCAGTTCCCACCCCCCCCCCTCGGCGGATTTAATCGGCTTAACGTTTTTCCGTCGTACAGCACCTGTGTAGATTTTTTTATCCCGCCGCGGCGACGGAACCCGACCGTTTTTTTTTTTTTTTTTCAAATAAAAAGATTTAGGACCGGCCTGCACACGACCGTGTAGGTACACCGAAACGCGTGTAATACGAAAGTCGTGGAGAAAAAAAGGTCCCGTACAGACTATATATATAGGTCGTATAATAATGTACAGCACGGACACAAAGCTCGCTCGGCTAATGGACAGCACGCGTATCCATATCGATTTCGCGACTGCTGCGAGCAATCCGCCGACCGTCCTTTGGGATTGAGCGATTGTCTCTTTTTTTTCCGCTGCATACAGTCCTCCACATTCGTATTCGCGTGACGGCCCTGCTATATATATTATAGTCTCGTGCGTATTGTTTAGAGTCTAAACGACTAAACTTTAGACTTTTTATTCGAGGATTCCACAACGACTTTTCATACATACCTGGGTTCGTTTTCAAGTGATAAATCGTAATAAACGTTACAAATCGAATTCAATATGCACGACAGTAAATCCATATAATATATCAATATATTGTTGTCGCAGTGAAACTTTATTATTATTACATGATATGCACGTTATACCTTTTTGAATTTTGAAACCTCCGTAGCGTCAACGCTACCCCCCCAGCAGAAAGGTTCAGGATGATCATTTTAAAATCGAAAAACCTTGTGTATCGTGGATAGCACAGGACCCGCATTTAGACCTAAAAAACACAAAACATATAATAACACTGCTAATATTACGCGGTGTAAATATCGACATTGAGCATTATTTTCAAACGGCTTGCAGATAAATAAATAAAATTAAAGCATCTAAAATAAGAACGACCTTATATGTGCGTGCTGGTCGGGTTAGCGACTTCGATGAGACTGCGTTACCATAACTTCCACCTCAGCCGCATCGTCTGTTGTACTACAAATCATACACACAATATAGCGTTAATTATTTGAACACGACATTTTAAAAGGTCGGGTGGTAGATGGGTCACGCACATTGGCCGACTTCAGAGGTCGATTTAACCGGGAGCTTCGCGTGTCGACTGGAGTCTGCCGCCTTCGGAGCCTATATAAGAGTACCATATGACGACCAATTTTCCTGAGCCAACCGGAATAAGAAAATACCTATACGACTTTGAGTATAAATACACTCAAATGGTTCGCAGCCACTGTGCAGGGGGAGACTGAGCTACGTTATAGAATATATGTATAAGCAGTGGCGTGCCCCCGATAGGGTGGCACGACGAGCAAGTGCCACGGGCCCAGAGGTAGGGAGGGAGGGCCCTTCAAAAAATGTAGCGCATCGAAAAAAACAGATCAACATTATTATAGAATTTTAGTTTTTGATAAAACAGAGTTCTGGTAAAATTAAATCACTTTAAAATAAAATAAATTTAATAACTAAAAAAATGACTGATAAGCGCAACATGCTTGTAGGTAGGTTATAGATTATTTTTTATGTGCAGCGTGAGCCCGTCTGCGATATTAGTATTATAGATAATATTATATAAATATAATAATTGTTCTAGAACAGAAATAACAAGGAAACGCACTCTATATTTAGAGCTGTATAACCTCAAGTCTAGGAAACCGTATTGAAGTCTGTCGATTATTCGATTCGTTATCCGTCATCCAAATATACAGTCTATTATACGGCCCGGCTGAAACAGCCACGTACGTGAAACAGCCGTCGTTTTTTGATATTATTTTGCCATCAGTTATTCTGTTGTCAGTCGTCAGTCGTCGCCCGTGGATCGAAAATAAATATTGTCAATTGTCAAAACAGTTTTCATAAAATTAAATATTATTTAAAAAAAATGAGAAACATATTATAATGTATAATAAAAAGTGACCATATTATTCATAATATTGTATAATAAATATGTTTTTAATTATTTATTACCTATTATAACAGGTAATACCAAGGGCCCGCTGGATTATTTTGCCACGGGCAATCGAAGTTCTAGTTACGCCACTGGTATATAGGTATTCATAAATGGGTAAATCGTTAACAGTTTACGTTATTGCAATAACTATGGTATATAGCAGGTAATATGTATACCTACTTCAGTTCAATGTGTTATCGGAGACCGTATAGAAATATTATACCCGTACAAAATATGTATTATTGTAAATAATATTATATTGTAATCGCGCCTATCAGTGGCGTGAATATAGCTTGGGAGGGGATGAATAATATTTTATTTTATCGATGGTCATAAAAAAAATGCAAATGAAAATATTGTACTTGATTAGTTACATAGGTATAACGGTACGCATGCATTTGATCGTTTTGTGAGTAATAAATTAGGTCTGTAAGTAAATAGGAACATAACTAAAAGTTATATAGGTACCTATAACGATATCATCTTTTTTTTTTCCTGAAATATCCGATAACTACTATAATATTACGTTTTACGTATTATATTTAATATTTAAAAATAATAAAATACTTTTCACATCAATAATATTCGATTTAAAATAACTATCATTATTCACTTTGAATATTACCTATAGAAAATAATACAGATAAAACGACAAAAGTTACAAACTTACCAAATATAAGGCGAATACTAATAAATACATAGCGCCAAAAACATCGGGCAAGACAATATAGGACTAAAAATTACAATCAATGAGGGGGATTTAAAAAAAAGGTTTATCAATTCATACCTGCAACGAGGTTATAATTTTAATTTACATGGTTTTAAAAGAACCGTGTTACTGTACCGACTGAAACAAATTTAAAGATAAAACCAGGAGGATATGACGCACCTTCGTCCACCCCTCGGCCCCTGAGCCCCCGGCTTTTGATCGTTCTAATGACCATTAAACGGGCCCAATATTGTTGTTCGCATGCTCGTATTATACGACCGGGAATCACAATGTAACGTACATCAGAATCCTCAAGGTACCGCCTCGGGTGCTGCAGCGGTTATGACGATTTGAGGGGATGTATAGTCGGTCTGCGTGCGGGTTGGCTCGTGGCAGAGTCCCAGAAAAGTTTCGTATTCCACCGTCGTGATACACGACGACCGGAAAGATTATAGTGTTTCGCGAGTTTTTCTATTATTTTCATATATTACGGTTTTTCCTCATAACGTGCGTGGGTGGGCGCAGTCGGTTTGGTCGGCCGCGATCGGGAAGAGTCTGCAGCCGCACCGATCGATGCATATTTGAACGCCGACGACGACACAAACAGAGTGGGTTTTTGTGGGTGTGTGGTCAAATATAGTCGCAAATCGCACCACCACCATCGTCCGCATAATATACGAATGTATACTATTATACACAACTCGTGCACACGGGCTCGTTCGACTGCACCCCGTCGATTAAAAAACAAAAAAAAAAATAATCCATAACGAACGCTCGTGTCCAGCACTATTTCGATAACGGGAATTTCTCGATGCCGACGATATGCTGATATGACGATTTTGTTATATTTCACCGACCATTTAGTGTAAGTATATATATATATATATGATGTGTACAATCTCGTGTGTGGGCGAGCGGACGATCAGTAAACGTGCGCAGTAGGTACACAATAATATGCGCGAAGAGAATAATATTTGCATCCGTGCCGCCGTAATGTACCTAGGTCAGGTGTGGGATTGGGCCGTTATATATCAATAAGGTACCGGGCAACGATAAATCATCGACTAATTTTGAAAAATCGATGCGATCCAAATTTGATTTCGTAATACTTAAGCTTTTGAAAAATTTATTTGAAAAAATTAAAATTAAGTCAAGTTCACGTTTAATGAAAAACCCGTAAAATATAAGTAATAGGTACGTGGGACCCGGAGTGTCCAATGGGCGTACTCTGCTCTCCTGTCCTCATTCTTATTCTTGTATTCATTTTATCTTATTTGCTTGTTGTATTACATAATAAATACGATTTGTAAACGAAATGTCTTTTATATCAGTAAGAAGGTACAATATAGGAGACACAAACCATCCGATGAATAACCGTTAATTAATGTTGCATTTCGATTTTCGAAAAAATTTAATTAATTAAACATTGACACTTTAAATTTTTATCAAATATAATTGTAATTGATTATAATTAAACGAATAGTTCCTATATTATTACCTAAGCAAATATACCTAAATAAATGTAATATAATAATTTTAGGTAAGTACCTACCTTTTTCTTCTATATGTATATTATATTCTTACGGTGTCTAGGATTAATAATAAATCAAATTAATTAGGAATTATTTAATTATCATTTTTCATTGTTATTCTGAAAGCGTTTTGGACACACTCGACATTAAACGATAAATAAGTATTCGATTTTAAATACCTATATATTGGCTAAATCGATAGTATACAATAATTATCGCAACTCGTAGCCTATTATATTATATTATTAACTATACACATATGTTATGACGATAAAGAGAATAGTATTGTGATTAATAAATAATAATAAGAAATGGTAGATAAAGATAAACATATACTATATTATACATAATACCTACTCTTTCTGAAATACTTCAATGATATCGGTTCGTAAATAATCGTATTTTGTGTATAGGTTATAATATATAACCTTATAATATTATGTAATGCTATAATATTTAAAATGTTGAAGAATTAACTAATAAATTTATAAAAAAATAACGACGAATAATATTGAAAATTTAATAAATATAGAAAGTTTAAAAGTAGGTAATAAACTAATATATTATATCACCAGGTTATATCTAACCTTTTAGATTCTGAGCGGAGCGAGAAAGCTAGTGGTTTTACAATGGTGTTTATTTTTTTATTCTGTATACAAATTTCTACCGGAAGGAGTGCTTCGATTTCAACATATAGTACTTTATCTTTTAGAAAATTGGATCAAGATGGTACTTAAGAGAGGTCATTTTTCGATTTTCTCTATAGTTATTTAATGCCACGGGAAAAACCACCGATAAATTACGAAAAACCGCTAAAAATGGTCTTTAATTTATAACGCTTTGTTTATCACCGTAGAAAAGAATACAAAATAATATTATAATATTAATTCAACTTACACGATATAATAAATAATAAAAAATATAAAAATTCAGACTGATAGACCAACTTACTGTACAGCAGAGAGACATCGACTTGCCCGTTTTAGTTTTATTTATTTAATTAATTGTGTCGACAAACTAGTTATGTATTATGTTTTTATAATATTTGACCAGATTTTAAAATAAATCCAAAACACATAGTTAACAAATAATATTGTCATAATGTACATAAAACCTAATTCTAAATATTGAATATAGCATATACGTACTTACGTTTAAAAAAATTCTTGTCTAACAATATTTTTATGTGTGCATTTTTAATGCTCATTATAGGTACCTATATACCTACCTCAGCTATTAATCTTCTACTTATTTTATATTTTCAAGCCTTAAAAATGACAATTGTAACAGACCTACACATTACATAATCTATGTATAAGATTGAAATAAAATCATCACATTTTCAAAATTCTAATCCAAAAATCATTTTAAATGACTCCCTTACCAGGCTCCAAAATCATTAGACATACCGCATACCGTACACTCTCAACATCATCAGGAGAATTCAGAACGCCCAAACCATAACACAAAAATCTGGCAAAAATATTATTTTATAATATACACTTGGGTCCCTTCTGGCCACTGCAATTTAGATGCCAACGAACAAGCAGATATACGGCCGCGAAACTCGCTCACTCATCCCTATAGACGCTCTCTTCTCTCCTACCTTCTCCTATGATGAATAATTGAAGATGGCACACTACAGAAGTGTGAAACTGTCCACCAATCTAAACGAAATAAAAATAAACGGTTCAACCTTTTCTCTTCCCTGTTTACACCTCGAGAAAACATGATACCACCATCAACCGTCTTAGGATATGACTCACTTCAACACCAGTCGCACTCACTCACGTGTAATATAGACCCCTTTCTTGTTCATGTTGTAAGGTCTCCCCTACAGTAAAACATATTATAACTGAATGTAGAATATACGACAAGGAGAAAAGAAAATCCCAAATATCCGATCACCTAGCCGAAATACTCAACCCTAAGCCCAGCATCGAATAATATCCAAAACTAATCAAGTTCCTATCAGAAACTCAACTCATCAATTTATCGTAATGCAACCCTGCTTGGTAATATAACATCAATACCTAGAACTATTATTATTTACTATTATGTTATCTAATACTTAATATTTAAATTTATTTATTTTTCATCATTTGTTATACTATAAAAATGTCAGTTTGCTATTTTCATTAATTGAGTAATTATGTTATTTATAAATTATATCTCTGCAATATTAAGTTACGTCCAGTGGCTTCTGATGCCGCGGGCAGTTTGCTTGGTAAAAAAAAATAATAATAATATATATATATATATTGACCATTATTTATTTATTATATTACAGCTTGGATATTTCAAACAACAGTGATATAAATACAATCCAATGCGTAAACATCAAAATATCAACAAAAAATGAATTTAAAAAATGTTATTACCTGCCGCAGCTCGTGGTTTTTGTTTTAACCTCAACATATGAAGTAAGTATACAAAGTATAAACTTCACTGTAATAAACCAAATATTAACGAATATATTCTTGTGTCACTACAAACAAATTGAAGGGAAACGAATGGGCGCAGCAGACGCTAACAATAAATTTACTGCGATACTCACTAGTCTAGAGTCTATACAAACAATAATTTACCTACCCACATTTTATTGATAAATTAAACACAATACGAACTAAAACCCATTTGAGTCACCGTTAAATATTATGATATAAATATGGTAACCAGGAGTGCTTTTTTTCCAGGGAGGAACTTAATTTTATTGTACCTATTGCCTAGTGTGCTTGACAATGCGGTTACAATATTATAGTGTTCACTACAAGAAATTGTATAGGTACTATTTCTTTTTTAAAAATATCACTGGCTAACATCTATATTATTCTTTTTCTATATTAAGTAGTCTAATACCTACTCTTGTATAGTTGTACACTTGTACCGCATGTTTTCCACCATGATATGAAAACAAGTGAAAAAATTAACAATAGTATCACTTCTACAGCTGTACACAATATTAGGTATATACATTATAAATTCATCCAATGTACATAACACATTTTGTACGATACAGGAGCTACATTTTAAAGTGTGTTTTTGTTTGGATTTTCATGCCCGGTCGCCGTGACTATAGAATGTTTAAAAATATATAGATGTTTAAAATGCGTAAGCGTAGATTACATTTTGTTAAAAATGTACCTATTTAAAAAAAAAAACCCCCAAAAGAGCATTAAAAAAAAAAAAATGAAATAGCTGAACGGACGAAATAGAATTCGTTTCATTATAATTGAGAATTTAATTCATACAGTTGACAAGACTTCGCGATATTATTTATACCATAGACTCGTAGAAAAAAAATATAAATGTCGGCTAAAAACACCGATCGTTTTTCACATCACACGACCCGTGTACCTACCTGTAGCGGAAATCGCTCGGCCGCAGTCGCGCGGGATTTATAAAAGGAAGGGGAAAATGCGTTTCCTCCGCACTGCACCCCCCCGTCCGGACGGGAGTAATTTTTTACCGTCGACGGTGTTCAATGCTGCGTGTGACGAGTGTGTATAAATAATGAATTTTTCCGACGTCGAGGGGAATATTGTGGCGCCCGAAGCGGCGTTCACGCGAGCGTACGTGCCTCGACGACGAAGCCTTTGACGTTTTCCGTGCACTATTATAATAATTATTATACACACGAGGAGTGTTATAATAATAAACAATAATAATATTGTGTAACGCCGTTGTCCGCGTGAATCTGGCTGCACAGCTACCGCGGTTCGACAAGATAGACATGTCCTTGGACCTACACTGCAGCAGCGACCCTCGACTGCAGGGTCGTCGTCCCAAACGAGTAATATTATATATATATTATGAAATGTACGACTCGTCGTTATATATTATTAATTAAAACACGTGGCATCACCAAGCCCGGATTGAGGGGGAGCCAAGGGTGGTACGGTCCCGGGGCGCATATTTATCCCCAAAATATATTTTTTTAACGCGTCTAATATACAGTTTTAAAAAAAATAAACACGTTAGTAGGTAGGTAATAGGTATGTAGGTAAATTATTATTATCAATAATTATAAAATAAAATTGTTCCCAATTTTATATCACGAAAACTTACTATGAATAATGAACTACGTTTGCCGAAAATTTTGTTTGTTTGTTTTTTTTTTTTTGATCATTTTAGATTACCGATTTATTATTATATAAAAAGAAAGTTATAAGAAAAAAATAATAAGCACTTGTAAATTAGGTATTTCAGTTAAAAGAATTAATGCATATATTATACTAAAATTGAGAGGACCATAGTTAATAACGTATTGAACCAAAATTGATCATTTTACTGTCAAAATGTTTAAAAAAAAGCTTTACCGAAATCCATCAAAAAATATAGTGGTTTCCATTTGAAAAAATAAAGTCAATTTTATTATTGGTACAACTGCGAGTTTAAAAATGTTGAATATGTTATAAAAAATTGTCTATTAAAAATAGAGAAACATGTCCTTTTTTTAACGAAATTCCATATCGTCGATCCATAATTGTTAAAAAAAAAAAAAAAGCCGCGTACAATGACACAATAGATACAATATTTGTATCCGTATAATATTTTTTGTACAGTAAAAACTAAAAATTATACAACAATATAAAGTCGTTGTAATATGTAATGATACAATTGTTTTGAAGTTAAAGTTGAAAGGGGGCCCACTAAGTAAGTGTAATGGTGTCCCGGGGCCCAATTGATCCTTTTTGCAGGGTATCACGCGAATCGATATTGTGTTATTGCATAGTTTTTGTACCGTTTGCACTGGAAATTATTTATCTCCCCCAATACGAGTATGATAATATGAAAAACGCCGATCAATAATTTTCGCGCAATTAAAAGCGTACACAATATTGTACTTGCCTAAAATGATATTATGTCGATTTGGTAACGCGGAATGATACAGCACGAGTTGAGTACTTGTTATTATTTCTAAAAATATAATGTCGCAGATTACACATTATACGCCTTGAAGTGGGATCAGGACGTAATCCTGCACGTGTATGGAAAAACATTGTTAATAGTGAACACGATACATCGCATATTTTAAATGAAATTCCTCGTTGTCAAAAATGTCCTGTTTAGGTGTATCACGTTTTACAAAAAAATGTCCCATTTATAAACCGTTTTTTTAATAAATTTATTACATGTATATAATATTATAAATATATTAATATTGATCATTGATAGTAATTTGATACATTGAAATATTTTTAGGCGTAGTCAAATCTATTGATATTCAACCAAACATCGATGAGTTGTATAGTGAAAAATTATAGTATGTCGTATGTAGGTGCCTATATATTCTACGTAAATATTTATAAAATTCTATGTGTCATTTAATTTATAACTTAAAATTTTATTTCTATCAACACAACAAGACTCGAGTTAAAAATATTTTGCTGTAAAGTAATAAGTATAAATAACACATTAATGCTATAAATTGTAATACTTTAGAAAACCAATGTTATAAAAATTAACTCATTTCTCACCTAACCAAAGATCGTTTTGAGTTCCTATATACCTACCTATACCTATATTTGTAACTCAAGGTACTTTTTTAATGTTTTGACATTCAGCACTTATAGAGTGCTAATAATTAGGAATTCGGCTATAGATATTACATTATTGTACCCATATTTTTTGTTGTCCGAAACCTGGCAACACAACGTCATGATAATGTTATAATATTATTTTATTATAACATTATCATGATCAATAAATACACATGCGGTGAACCTCGACATCTCGTCGTATAGCATTGCAATCCGAAACAACCGGTCGTAAATAGATTTGTATTCGTTTTATGTGATCTGCAGCGCGGAACGACACTACAGCGTTGGAATAAAGACTGAATGTAAAAAAAAGAAAAAAACAATTATCGCTTCTAAAATACAAGTCGTTAAATTCTGTCCACGTCGCTATAGACGCATTCATCATCTTAGTTAAAAATAGTAAATACACATCTCATCGACAATTTATCGACGCCGTAAAGCGTCGCGTATATAATATAATATGATAATTACATTAAATCATTAATAAACGGATGACAATATGACGTCATGTACGTTTTTTACGATTTCGCAATCGCGCAAAAAACGTACCGATATATCGTCACCGTAGTATAGGTACAGCTTTCGGTAAAAAATCGATTCACGTACAAAAAAATCAACGTGAACTTGAAAATATTTTTATTTTTCACTAGTGAATACGTTACCAAACCACTGCAGGAATATAATATAATTTATTATTGGGAATGTCGACTATATCTTTGAATACTAATATACAGTACTATATAGAACGCAATTACGTATATTTAGATATGCTATTGCCACAGCTGCCGTGTGTTTTGTTATTATTGGACGGTCGGTGGTTTTCCAGAACACGCTCGATACAGTATAATAT
The DNA here is from genome assembly GCA_008086715.1 of Sitobion miscanthi. NCBI lineage: Eukaryota > Metazoa > Arthropoda > Insecta > Hemiptera > Aphididae > Sitobion > Sitobion miscanthi. Next base: position 26,937,904 of record CM017802.1, read on the forward strand.
AATATATTGTACGGGCGGAAAACTTATTAGACACATACCATATTATATACGTGTGTCTCGTTTTGTGTTTATACATGCATAACTACACAAGTAATAGGTAGAAACTTCTAATGGTAGATTGGGATAACGGGACAGTGGTCACCTCACTCGATGAGTGTCAGAGTGCCAATATTACCCATACGGCTGTATGGAATGATAAAACACTATTCTAAATGTTCACGACAAATTTAAATAATTTAACTTTTTAAGTATAGTCGGTTTGGTTTTTCCAAAAAGGTAATGTTTTCCCATTTTAGCCCGTAGTCATGGTGATATGGAGAAATGCGTGGGGTTAGATGGATTACACGCATGTACCCGTGGCTAAATATATTTAGCCGCGTGCATGTACCCATATCGTATAAAAACGACTACTAATGTAGTATTATTGCTTGAAAAATATTATCGATAATCTCCTCGTGGCGTGGTCGACAAGACTATTATATTCTTATCTCCGTCTAGTGTCTACTTTGTGAAATCAATGTCTGTGTCAATAATTTTTCGAGCACATTTTCACCTCACGGCGTCGCACACCATATTGCTATGTACACTTAATAGATATTACCACACGCAGAGCATTCAGGAATTCTATAAAATGTCCAGCTCCGTGTAGTCATCCGCAGTCGTCGATGCCCCGTTTTACCCGTCGAGGGTTCGTCGAACGAAATCGTTCCCGGCGGAGCACATGGCAATCACGCGCGTGGTCCGTCCATTTGAATTTCGCAAATCGCATGACTTTTCATTTCGAACACACCTCGAGGGATGCGCGAAACAACAGCATAATAATATCACGTACAGATAGATAGGTGCGGGCACCACCTATACGAGAAATATCGATCGAAAATGTTTAAGCGAAACGGGCACGTCGCAGCGCATTTTCTTGCGAGGTTTGCAGCCCCCCGCGACTTCCGTGACCTGCACCGGTGCACCCCAATGATGATATAATACAAGTACAGGTGCGGTACAGCTCTTCCACACGATCCATTGCGACGATGGTACCTGAGCGATTCCACGTGCGGCAGTATACGTCTGTTATTTCGTCCGGGCGAGGTCGGAGGCGCACACTTTGCCCGCGTGTCATTGTATTCTATACTATTACAACGATATAATACCGTCGGACGAGTATAATAATAATAATAATAAAAAATAATAGTAATTGTATACGCGTACACTTTTGTGCCGATTGTATTCACCGTTACGCCGCGCTACGTAACGGTTCGGTCACAGGTGTGTAATCTCGGACGCCGCCGCCGCCGTATTGTCTGCTATACGGCCACAAATAACGATGCGGGCCAGTCCGTCACGGTCCCGAGGACTTGGTTAGGTCCGCCGGGAAATCGGCACGCGCGTTTCGTGTACACAGATAATAATATTTTGCTGTGCTGGCAGAGTGATGTAGTCGTAATTATTCTTAAGAGGATACGTCAGCGCACTATTTGTTTTCCGACCCACGACGCGCGACACAATAATAATATAGAAAAAACGCGTTTGCGCACGATCGTCGTTTCTACGATTTCAGGGTACGATCGCCCGTCGCAAAACGCGTAGAGAACGATGTTTCAGAGGGAATGGCTCATCGGTTTCATATTTTATTGTCGTTTGACTTTGTGTTCGATTTTCAAGACAAACAACAAAAAAAAAATGTTGTAGATTTAAATTCTGTTTAAATCTTTTTGAAACAATATTCGGAGAAATCGATACGTCATTCCCTCAAAAATATTGTTCTCTATCTTTTTTGCGATGAGTGATTTTACTCTAAGACCACTTACAAACGTGGAAAAAACGATTCTGCGCAAATGCATTTCGTCCGCGTGGTGGGCTAGAGAGAGAAAACAAATGGTACGCTGACATCCTCTTAATGAGTACACAAGTGCGCTTAAATTGGCTCAATAGATTGACGTAGGGGCTTCGCTGTCCTGCACTTCACCACCTCCTTTCTATTACTTTTGTATAATATATTATACTTATATACGTTACATTATGGCGCAACGCGTATATATAGCCCAATTTTATGTTTCTATTCCGAGGGGATCCAAAACCACCCAACAATAATATTTTTTTACTACAGATGGCACCAGGTCTCATACTTTCATACAAAGATACAAAATAATATGTATAATATAACCTTTCATTAGTAATAATTGGCATATAATTATAATCATGACAAATATGGAACATCTTTTAAGTTCTAATGAAATTATCTATTAGGTTTTTCAGTCTTAATCGACGACAAACCGTATTGGATACTCAATACTTATAGATACTTATATTAAAAATATTAATCAAAAACCTGATTTCATTGATAGGTCTATTTTAAATTTAATTATCGATTGTACTTCTAAAATAATATATACAAACGGTTAACAAAACGAATATAAAGAAATTATACAATTTGCATAAACTATAGATTTTTCATAACTAAATTAATTAATTTTACCTGTGCGACTTTTCAAAATCTATTACCATTTGTAGATCTATTCGAGCCATCGACTTTATACATAATTTGTTGAATTTCACGTGACAATGTTTCGTGGTTGTGACGGATAATATCGACCAATGAAATAGACAATTTTTTTTTATCATAAAATGTCTAATTCTTTATTGGTTATTGGAGATTTTATTGTCAAAAGCCCTACATTTTCGGTAGGTACAGAATTATAGTGCCCGTGGCTTGGTATGCGAGTTGGTATTTTTGTATCAGAATTATATTATCGAAAAATATGCATCACTTCCGCAGTTCCGCTATACATATTATTATGGTTTAAAATAACTTGTTAAATATTGTTACAATCAGGTACATGGTATTATTTATTTATTTTTTGTAGCTATTGAGTAGGGTTGGACACTCAATCCTTACGTTCGTCACATACATTACGTACATAACATAAAAAACCATACTTTTGGAAATTCTCCGATTGATTTGTTTCGGTTTTTTCCCAATAATAATATCTAATCTTTAAAATATTTACTCCAAACATATTACGTGTATGGACACGATTATAATATTATCTAACTCTGTATTACCAACTCTGTGTATGTGTTATGTAACATGTTACATCGGACGGTTTTGAGTATTAAAACCGATAAGATTTGTTCAATAATTGTATTTTTAGGTTATACTTATATGGAATTAGTAGATTTATTCGAGAAATGCGTCCATGTGCCCGCATATCACGTAATATTATTTTATTTCGTTCGACTACGGTTAAACCGCAGACTATATAGTGACCGCGGTACCTATAATATTATGTCGAAAACCTATTACTTATCATGACATCGTGTTATTAGTTATTACCATCATCGATAAATCGTCGTGATAAATAATAGTATATCACGGCGGATAACACTACAACAGAATATACCTGCGTAGGGTCGTGACAAATGTAAAATGTGACAAAATAGAACGTTTTCGTTACGTACATCAGCTGTGGCCCGTATACATTATTATCACGATATACGTATGAATGTATGATGTATCACCGCATCTACCAGAATGATATACGGATTTTAAATGAAAAAAAAAATAATACTTTCACACGCATTGTCTAACGCGTGAGAGCATAATATAATAATAGGTACCGTCGTAACGTCTCGTACAGTTATACATAATATTATATTATTATTATATACTTTCAGGTACGAATACAATTTTTATTTTAAACCAGAACACTGCACTCTCTGGCCTTTGGCGCTGACTGTCGGGGGTGCGGGTCTCCTGGGAGTTATAGCGACGATATTAATCCGATGCATATAATTCACTGTACAAAAGTATTGAAAAAATTATTTAAGCGTCTTAAGAAATTCATGTGATATGCAGATGAAATCATTATTAAAAATGTACCTAAAGGGTAAAGTCAAAGTTAATTTTTGAATACCATCTTTACTTATTTCTTCACTTGCTTCAAAATACTCTACTAGTCCATATGTCTGCAGCTCTGCACTGCGAGATCCAACCGCTAGGCTACAATTGATCGTTGTGTCTATAATAGCGTATGCATTGCCGATTGTACACGAATTCGTAAGTGAGATTTTTAGGAAAGATTTTTTGTACGTATAGTCGGGGCCAAGAAAACCAGCAAGAACCCCAGCACGCCCCCCTCGAGGTATTGCCATCGTGTATTGACTATATTTTTTTCAAATATTTTCTGTATGCAATCCAAATGGGGAACACTACGTTAATATCGTATTTTTATTATTATAATATAATATACTTATTTGTTTTTCTAATAGTGCGAAACAGCCTTAGCTGTGGTTACTGGTTTGTTTTGTGATAATACCGGACATAATTATTATTATACAATTCAAAAAGTAGGCACTTATTGAAAACCGCTGTGATGTTTTTATTTCTACGTAACCATACAGGTGTAGATCAATATAATATGATATGATTTAATCCACATCCGCGATTTTGTGTGATCGCTGCCTCGCCTCAAGGCCGTAGCTCGGATAAAAATCGGGGGATACGGACTCCTAGACGGATAGGGGGAGTTTTGTACTTGCCTCCCCCGAACGCTCATGCAGTCATATGTCATATGCAAGCCGAGTCGACTTCTCGAACGGTTGACGCCGACGCGTGTCGGTACTCAAATTAATTCTTTGAACATTTGCTGTCGAATGTCGAACAACCCTATGTACGATTAAAATATAATATATAGATGATCGTCGGTTTTCAACGAGGCTGCCGTTTCCATCGGAGGTATAAACGAAACGTCTCGCTCGGGGACGGGCCGACTCCGAGCGCACCGTGCATGCAACAAGTCGTGGCCCTGGGTCCGTTATCAATGTGCACGCGCGCCGGTTGATAACGGGACCGGTTATGCCGACGACGGGCGCCGTCCGCACACGATCCGAACCGGTCCGTTTGCCGCGGCCGACGATGACGCCCCGAACAAAGAACAAGCTTTGAACAACTGTGTGTGTGGCGTGTGGTCTGTAATATGAAAATGTGTGCACACGAGCCTGTGTGCTCTTATAATAATATGACATTGTTAATTCGTTGACGTTATTTATATTTGTACATATAACGTCAAATTTATCGGCTACATTGTACGAAGCGGCGGCGGCACGTATGTGTTTTCGTATGATGGTATTATATATGTGTGCGTGTGCGTGTGCGTGTGTGTGTGTGTGTGTGTGTGTGGTGTGTGTGTAATTACTTACAAACAGACGTATCGCGTTTTGTGATGACGCCACGCAGTGCACGCCGGCCGCGGCACCGTCGAGTTACTGCAGCCACGAGCGACTCTACATTATTATTATTATTATTATTATAATACAACTCGCACGGTTTCGAAAATCGTATTATTATTTTTATTATTATTACGCGACGGGACGATTGTCATAATCATTTTTCATAATAATAATAATAATATAATCGTATCGCATCGTCGCGGGAAATCTACACGTTTCGCCGCGGAGTGCGGAGGTTTAATCTCGGCACAATATTGCCCACAGCAAAATAAACCACAAAGCGTATTGATATTGTAATGTTCACAATGTATCGCAGACGCGGATCCTTGGACTGGGAGAGCCCTATTCATTTGAAACGTACGTGCAGGGCTGTGAAGTTGTACCGCTATAAACAGTACTGAAATATGCAAAACGTTTTTCTTTGATGTCAAAAACTTGTTTAATTAAAAATACGCATACCTACTTCGGTCAAATAAACAAAAGAAAAGTTTTACTTTGCGACACGCAAAGTTTGCGTTATGTAGGTACAACTTTCGTCAAGAATAATTGTCGAAGTATATTCCAAAAACGCATTGAAATAAGTAGGTATTATCTACTAAACGAAACATCGGCTTTACACAAATCTCTATTGAATGACGATTTTTCTTGACGACCTGTCCCAGTTGTGGTCCAATTAGTTGTTATAATGTCACTTTGACCTATGATCCATAATTTTACTAAGAGCTTACGGTGTTTTTCCGTTTCAATAGATAATATGTCACATTATATCTTCAATCATTTGAAACATTTACACGGCATAATTGACAGTTAAAAATTCTATAGAATAGATATTACTGCCGAATCCCGTTTTCTTTGGGCGTTTTTAAAAATTAAATTTATTAAAGAAATCAAACAAACAAATCGATCAATTATTCAGAGAATCATCAAAAAAAGGCTCCGACGTTTAAATACCCAAAAATATGCAATTTCAAATCTAATCTACCGCATATATATAATACGCATTTTGGTATAAAACAGAACGATAAAAAAAATATGCAAATGCACAAGTTCACAGACCCTGCAGCGTGTACGGTACACCACACGATTGTTTTCATCGTGCACACAATATATTATTATAAAACATGTACATCGCATATTATTCAGTTTCACTTGACTTTTTATACACCCATAATATTATGTATACGAATTAAACACGGTTCATCATAAAACATACAGTTCGATTATCGAACCACCGCATTACTATTCACTGCTGCGCGTCACGTGGCCTGGATCGCCGGCTACGGTCTTACACAATACGATGTCATACGATGTCCGCGTACGTGTATCGCACAGATTTTTTAGGGTGTTCCCATATCAATGCGCTTATCACAGTGGGCTACAGGTGCGCACGACGCACGTCGATGTCGCGAGAAGAGCCCGTCCGCTCGCACCTCCCGTCCGTTTTTTTGTGAATCCGACCGCGCGGGTGACGGTGCGACGTGTGACGACCTACGACAGTGAATTATCACGTACACGTTATCACACGACGTTATCACGACGAGTGTTGTAATCGGCACGTTAGCCAGCGGGGTGTATGACAATATTGTGCCGGCGCTACTGCGAAAGCCGCGCGAACGGAATCGCTCATTCCGCTCGTGATAACAAACGCCGAACAGCGTAAAAACGTATGATAACGATGATGACGATGATAATAATAACAGTGATATACATACGCCGCGACGCGGAAAACGGATGACGCAGCAGAAATCCACATCGATTATACGCTTCGTATGCCACGACGACTCTTTATATACATACTGTACGAACTGTATATTATTTGTGTCGTATTATACGAACCATAATAATATTATAGCGTTGTGCACGAGACCTACGTCGTAGTAGTGAACCTTCTACGACGCCGGCGGGCCCTTTCGCCGGCCGCCGACTGCGGCGACAGCACTTCGACAGACCTTCTTGTACACCGTTATCAGTCACAACACTTATCATATATATTATTATGACGTACAGTGGTTACGTGCCGGCTGCGAGTGAATAGCTCGTATTTGTATTTCAATCGCGCGAACAGTTTCCCGTCGCAATACGATTACTGTCGCGTATTGTACGCGTTCGCGACGTCTGTATTTCATTGCGATTCCGCCGATTTGGAGAACACCCCCCCGATAAGCGAGAAACGAGATCTGTGTAGGTCCGTTTTCATTTAATTTGCACGTAGGCACCCGTCTGAACTCTGCGGCGGCTTTCCAAAGGTCATCGGTCTGTTATCGGTCATGATAACAACATTATCCTTTTCCGGTGTGTTATTCGCTGTTGTCGTCGCCGTCGTCGCTCGCAAGCCGTGAAATCGCGTGTGCCGGTGTCGTGCTGTGACAACGCGACGTTGATAACAATATAATAATATAATAATATATATCGGTGTCGTGTCGTCGTCATATTATATCGAATAAACACGCAGCAAAGCCGCGAAGAACCGTTTTTTATTTCGTCGAAAAACACTATTGTAATATTATTATGGCATTATATTATGATATTATGGATTTCACAACAACCGACGATGACGGTGGCAGCGCGCAGGACGCCCTCGTAAAATCGAGGCTCGCACGGATGGAAAATTATACGACATCGGTTATCTCTTATCGGTAGAATCGTGGCTGAATTTATATAGGTATGATCGCACGGAGACGCATTTTCGTGTTAAGGGCTGCGCGCGTACAATATTATTGCACGTCTTAGCACGGAGAGGAATCTCAGCCGGCAGTGACTTTTGGATTTGTTTAGTCGAGAAATGAACGATTTGTATGGTTTCGTTAGCAAATAAATCGAATTGATAATATTCACCGCCGGTGGCGGCCATGTCACCTGCGCACCACAAAGTTGCGATCACATATGGGTAGAATACGAGAAGCGAAATTTATTATCTGCCGATATCATTACTGGTCGGTGATCGATGTTATTCACGAGGTGTAAAATATAACGGGCAGGTACGTCCAGATTGTTGTCGAGGTGTTCATATTCCACACAATATGAACCTTTCACCACAACAAATGTCGACACGCGACCACCGACCGACACTTCCGGTACGGCGGTACCTGTATACAATATACGGGTATTAAATTGTATTGTAGATTTGTATATTATACCAAAGGGGTACTCAGTCTGTATATTATTACGAATATCATGAAATGACAAAAAGTCTGATTTGAAAAAAGTCCGGAATCATATTTTATTTTCGCACCAGAGTTCAAAAATAAAAATTATTCAACTGACGAAATTAAAATAATCGAAACATAATAATCGCGTTCAACTTTCTCATGTACAATATTACATTTGAATATTATTCATTATAGGTGCACCTACCCATTTAGAGTTTACAAATAATATTGTGCCATACAAAAATTAAAATATTGTTTTTTATGTAATAATAATTTTGATTCTAATCTAATAGGGTTAACTATGAACATACAAATTAATATACCTATTCATACCTTTGTAATGGATTTCCGTTGCATTTTTATTTTCGAAATTTTTTCAAATCACACTTTTTGTTCCCTGAATTTTTAGCCGATCGCCATTCAATAATATATTTATTTTAAAATTGCATACAATAGTATGAAAACCGAACCGGATTTAACAACGGGACACGCGTATACCTACTTAACAAATTTGAAATTGAATCGTTTCGCGCCCAAAACGTGATAAATTTTCGCTCGGATGTCACAATCAAACCAAATTCAAAAATTACCGATGATATAGGAAAATCCATTAGATATAATATAATATTCACCAACAATATTGTCGTCGTCTGAACGACAACATAACAAGCGTGAGTATTTCTTTAAAAAAAAAAAAAAAAACAGTAAATGACCCCTTCCAAGCGCATTGGATATTATTGTAACATGTTTATTGTGATGTGCGACTGGTCGATCGATAGTGCACTCGGAAAATAAGCGCCAGGTTTCACGCGGGAACCGGTTGACCAGCTACAGACAATATAATATAACGTAGATAACACATCGGTAGTCATCATTTACACTTCTCGTGTGTCGTTTGCATACGATTAACGCGATTTTTTTTCTGTAATACCATCGGCAAGGACGCGTACACACACGTCGTCTAATTAAACGCGACAAGGGAGATTTCAATCTCGTCTATATTATCGTATAGGTATCGTTCCGTGGGCATGTTATAAACCGCGCGGTCGCTACATCGCCGCGTACTGCAGAAACAGAGGAGTTGGCGGAATAATCCGTTTCCGGTCCGGAGACGAGAAAAATCGTTTTCGCGATGAATATAAATGGATCGCGATCAATACGATATATATGTAATATAATATGCGTGCCGTGCATAATATTATAGTCTTCGTCGTTTTCTATCGCAGTTACGTCTCGCAACATTTACATTACGCGGGTACAGATTGCGGGTAAACGGACTCGGACGATTGCTAGCTGCAGCAGCAGTAAATCGATATTGTACGCATATATTAATAAATTATAATCGTACGTTCTTTCGAGATCGAGAAAAAACTATACGTTGACAAGTGTACATCGCGTCATACCCGTTTTTGTATATTACCTATGGCAATTGCGCCGTCGCCGAGTGTCGCCGGATTGGACGCGAGGGGTTTTGGATTTGTCGGTGCAAACCGTTTTCTCGAATAGTATTATTAAATGTTTTTATTGTATTACCACGACGTGTTCGTATATACCGTTAAAATATTATTATTCGATAAGGCTCCATCATAGTGTGGGTCGCCACGTCTCGGCGACCATAATTTCTCATCTGTTCGGGAATCAGAAAATTATAAATCGCACACGGGTTTTTATTTGTATTTCATTTGAACCGGACCCGAATACCTATTTAGTTATTGGAGTGCATGTGGCTATATACCTAGAGCATAAATATTTCATTAGCTACGGTTTGCGTTCATTTCCGCGCACAGGAATTGAAAATTTACTCAAGACATGACGTCATGTTTCGATTATAAAATTACAAAATTTAGATGTTTCAACTTCCAATTGAATGTCCCATGTATCGGACTGAATACTATAGTTACCTACAATTATTATGACATATATTTACATTCTACAATTTAACACTAAGGGGCATATCGCATATACCTATTAAATATTATGTTTAATTCAGATAGCACTATATAGGTACCTCCTACTTATATATATATTTGTTGTTATTATTATTATAAGCAAATACATTATAATCACATTCACATATATAGATTAAAGTACAATGCTTTCACGTTAATTTACTACAATAAGCTACGCTCGTGGTGGGGTAAATGAATCATTAACATACAGTCACATCTTTAAAATCCTATTAAATTAAATACATTAATTACGATTCATAACGACCAGCTTACTATTATATAACTATCTTATTTGATAATTATACCGTATAGGTACATAATACGTAATTTACTTACTTGTGATTAACATTTTTCATACAATAGTCAAATATTAGGCGTATAAAACCGAATAATCTTAAATAAGTCACACAAAGGATTAGTTGACAGAATAGTCGTATCCTCTATGTCAAAAGCACAACGGCAAGTAATTCCGTATAATAATTCCAGAAGTTAAGTGTTATAATGTGTACCTACCTACTTACACGAAACATGGCAATAAACTAATAAACGTATAAAGTTATAAAGTTGTAATTATAATAATTATATACATCTCACAATGCGTGACTCGCATATAGGTATTGACTGTAATAATGTAATCTATAATAGGTATACCTACTCGTGTTTTTTTTTTTAATAATATGTTTTTAATGAATATACCTCGTCTACGATTGTAAAATGTAACTACGTACCTATTAAAAAATTACTGATCATTTACAACAATAACAGAAAAAAGGAGAACTTTAACAGTCGAGAAGTATTTCTAATTTTTTATTTTATTCGTCTTTGCAAATCGTTTTCTAAAAGTTTTACTTCAATACGAATAATTCACTTAAAATTATGTCTTATTTGTAGATACAATTTTAGTGCTGAATTTACAGACGGGTATATACTTACCTAATTAAGTCGTAGTTAATTGTTGTATAATTTAATAATAATTAAGGTAATTAACTCTAAATATTTATTAATGAACGAAAATGTTGCCCTACCAATGAGAAATTATTTAATCGGTTTACAGCCGTAACGTTTGCTGGCCTTTTTCCTTAACGGCACACCGAACGTACATACCTTCGACTTACAAACGAATGACGTGCCTAATTAATTGCGTTCAACGGTTCCAAGTTCGTGTAGTAACTTTTCGGACTGACCGATTAATTATCATCAAACTTAAAGGTTAGGTTGGGTTATCTGTGCTTTCTCGGGGGGTTTTAAGATATTTTATTTTTCAAGCAAGTTACATCTATACTTGATGTAAATTTATTATAGTTTGAAAATTCTGATACTGCACTTAAAAACTAAATTATTTTGTCGTATACATTTTCAACTATTTAATAAAATTTAAAGCTCATCACACGACGATGAAACCGCGGAACTCGAAAAATTTCCCATGTCGTTCATTCGTATAATTCGGAGGCAACACAGCAGGTGTGTCATCCCGCCGAGTCCGCTACACTATAATATATTATAATACCTATACACAGTGGCGTGACGAAGGACTTTATTCGAGGCACGTGCCTCGGCTTAAAGGGTGGTGGGTGTCCTGCTGGAGTCCAGGGGCATTTCACACGTAGTAAATAATTTATTAAGTACACGCTAAGCCATTCGTTCTCAGTTACCGTTTCAAGTAAATGCGTAATTATTCATACGAGTATTTACAATTACCGATAAAAATGATTGTGCCTCATAAGTTAACGAAGTCCGCCACGCCACTGCCTATACAATGCACCGTATTCGTTATTGTGCAAAGGTACTGCGTTATGGTATTGTTCTCGTGGCATGTACATCGGGTGTAATATTGTTGTACAAATGATTTTGGGCGTGTTTACGTGTCATAACATTATGACATACCTACTCACACGCGCATGATACGTGATCTTATAAGTAATATTATACAAGTATTTATTACTTCTTTTCCGTCGAATCGATAACGCGAGCGCTGCATAGATTATGCCTGTACATATATGTGTGTTATTTACAATAGTTCCGTCAAATCTTATCGCACTGGCACTGAACACTACACCTGTGTAGTGTACACCGAAACGCACAGCAACCGCACAAGGTACGTCGACAGTAGTAGTGTTATAATATACGGGCGTGATATCGTGTACGGCTGGAAACTGATTGAAATTCGGCCGGGGTCAGAGGGAAAAAGACGGCGAACACGTGGACGTACCTAAATATCGTGTAATATAATATCCGAGTATTACATACTGCGCGTATAATAGGTCCACGATATATGCGTCTGCAGAGCATGATAAACCGCCGCCGCCGACGTCGATTATTATTATTATTATTATCATCATAATAACGTACGTCATGTACATGATGTATTATTGTACCGTATAGAGTAGATATCCATACAAAAACGAAATATAATGACTAGTTTGGCGGGCGACGTGCGGTACCGGACATTCATCCGCAGACTTAAAGAAAATTATTGCAGTCGTGCCGTGTCGGAGCGAAAAGAATAGGAAAACACCTGTACGGTGTATGGTATAGCTTTACGATTTTTTTTTTCTCATACGTGTATTATACTTCCTTTTTGTTTGTTGTCGTCGTCCTTGCAGTCGACTCGTGAAATCACAAAGCACATTTGGCCAGTTCGCTCGATCTCTCATCAACTCGTGGAACGTTGCGATACGATACGATGTACAAAGTATATCACATGAAAATACACATACGGTATCATTTACCGAGTCGCGTGTGGATATTCGAGTGGGTCGTCTCACCGCTCGTGTAATATTATAGACGTATCGACACTATTAATTGTGCGGCTATAACGTTATCGTCGAGTCTTTTTCGTCTTTCGGCAACTGTTGTTCATAAATTAACGTGTCCGCAAAGCGAGCGACGAGAAAAAAAAGTTCTGATTTAGCTACGAACGCGAAACCGCACTGTTAAAACTAATCGAATCATATCGCAAGACGTGTCTTACGTGTTTTGTAAGTATAATGTATACAGTGATGTACTGCAACGATGGAATATTATACTATTATTATACCTATTACATAATGGTGCACCGTGCACCACGCGTGTCAAACGATTCATAAATTACAACTAAGATTTTCTACGGACAACGTCCTACGGTATAATCCAACTTGGAATATTTTATCCGAATTTCTCATGCCCAAATATCCTTCGACGTTCGTTTTTTGCCGTCCGATTGGTATCGAATAATAATAAATTATTATGTGATGACATGTTGCTCTGGATGAGCGTCGATGACGTGTGTCGAAGGATTTCGTCATCATGTGCGCGTAACGTAAGCATATAGGTATTATAAGTATTGTGTAGTAAACTTGTAACTCACAAGTCATAACGATATAATATATTGACAATAATATATAGCATAGACATAATATTATATATTAAGAGTGCGAAAAATGACACCTGCGGTAATCACTGATCACTGCAATTATTGCGTGCGACGGTGATACGGAAAGACGAGATAACACTAATACATTGGCTTTTTTATTCTCAATTTTTACTTTTCTGATAGCTCTTTTATTTGCGCTGTGCTCAAGACTTTTTCCAGAAATAGTCTCGTATAGTATTATAATATTGTGATGATAGTATTATATACCTACGTACACGCACATTATTGTAATCGAATTGGCCGTCGGGCATGGAGCCAATAAAAACGTTTGCGAGCATAATAATATATCAATATTGTTATGCTTTCTGTTAGCATACAAATCGTCAGCGTGCACGCGCGTGTAATGGATTTTAAAAAAAACATAATATTATTAATATTTACAGCCGCGGGCAGTTCGAAATGTTCGAATACCTTGTAATAGGTGGTACACGACTATCAGAATCGGATAAGTTGACTGCGATCGTCGTCGCACCTTATTATATTATATTTTTATTATTATTATTATTATTATACATTAGGTATACATTAGGTATATCGTATACATTCGAAAAATCAAACTACAATAATATATGCAAGACTAAACGACTGCAATATATTATATATTTTAATATTTATAACTATCGTTAGTTTCTATTGATTCGATATCGTCGATAAAACGGACCTGCGCTTGGGAAAAATATTCGAACGCTCAGCATTACCTAGTCAAACATGTGCGAATAAAATCAAAATAGGTAGTGATGGTAGTACATAACGCGAATACGGTTAAAAAAATCCACAGCATTATAACTCGTTTGGTCAATGATATCGTTATAGTGGCAATAAATAGCCGAACAACCGAACAAGCACCCGCGGGAACACACATTTCACGAGAAAACACGAGACGGAAAAGCGTTTCGTATAAAACAAACGAAACGGCAGCTATGCAATAATTAATTTAATAAAACGTCGGTAATTGATTAAGACCATTAATTACGATTTTTTGCACGATAATATGATATAGTTTAGTTATATAGTATCAGCGCCGTCCATACCCATCTATATTAGTTATGTCACTGTATGCACAACTATTTGTTATTTATTACTATCAACTATTCGTACGGATGCTTCAACCAGAAAAAATATATCAGAAACCGTGTAAAAACACGTATTATTTAAATCGCAACGCGTAATTATTTGTACGAAATATTAGGCATGGTGTATACCTATCACACGCGTCTATGTGATATAAAAGACGGTGCGGAAACGAAAATCTCGCACGCCTACAATTAAAACGATATGATATCATCACTATATTTTCACTAATTAATTATTATTATATCATAGATTAAAGACGCGAGGTGCCGTCTCGTCTGTTCGACTTATTGATATATAATAATAAAAAATATGATATAATGACGCACGAACGAAGAATAATGATTTATATACATACCGGCCGAATATATATTCTCGTCGGAGAGCTAAAACTTTGTATGTGAAGTGTGCATACTATATATACATCTATCATTTCGTCCATACAATAAGGCCGTGGGAGGGTCATCTCTATTAATCTTTCCAATCCCCCTTATGTATATATATATATATTATTGTAGTACCTAATGACCATTGAAGAAATCTCCGTTTTTATGTACTCGTTCGTAAGCATAAAACGGATCAATAAATCGTCGGTTTCCGATGGTGCGGTAATTTTCGATTCGCCTTGCTACGCCACCCTAACCACACACAGCACGTCTAATAAAGGAATAAAATCGAACACAAAGCAGATCTTTTCGAATTGATTGTACTATGATAATATACAATGTGGTTTTTACGCGCACAATAAACACGAGTTCGATAATACAATTGAAATATAATATAATATTATAATAGACACTTCTCGACGCAGTATGATATAAAACGAAGTACCGCTGTCCGTCTGTATGCTCAGACCTTTAAAACCGCGTAACGGATTTTGATGAGGTTTTTTTTAATCGATAGAGTGATCCAACGGGAAGGTTTGGATTCGCGATTGAACCCGGTAGGTCCGACCCGAGGAGGTGCTCAAACGGGAATTTTGAAATTTTTGTTCATAAACGGTCGCTATTGATTATTTAATATTTATCATTTTATCGGTTGCCATTGGTTATCGGGCAGATCAGGTACGAGCAATATGCATCAAATCGAATTTCGCCTAAAATTGCCTACAAAGGTGGCTGAGTTGCACTTGGGGCCCGTTTTACAATCATAGTTTAAACCTCGGTTACGCCTAACCCACTGATTTTACCGGCCGAATTCGGTGGTTTTAACCTTAGTTTCACGATTGTAATACCGGGCCCTTATAGCCGCTCATCGGCGTGTCGTTGCCTATTATGCTGTCGCACATCGTCCGTGATCTGACATAGTCGGATTGCCTACAAGGATATCTGAGTTGCACTTACTGCAACGAGTTACGCCCAAAAGGAGTTGAACAATCACAATTTTTTTAAGAGTTGTCATTTGTTGCGGGCAACAAAGTGCTAGGGATTAGCTAATATATTACATTTTTGTAACACCAAAAATATCAACCCTTAAAGTCATGACTATACGACTAGGAATTCAACACACTAAAAAACTAAAAAACCTATAAACATTTATGATAGCCCTAACATTTAAAATAATATAAATTATAATGATCATCATGATGTTGAAAAATATTAAGTATAAATCAATCATCATATTATATCGCCATGTTTATTTGCATACGTATTTATTAATCTCAAACTAAATATTAATTGAAAATAATGTATTATATCAACGTGGGTCGAGCACAAGCCTAATCTAACCATTGTGTATAAATAGGTAAAACGGAACTATCTCGTCGGTGAAAATAAAATAAATGGAAAATGTCCTTCTAGACTATTACACTGCAGTTTACACATTACGTTTCGAGTGTACGATCGGTTGGCTGAGAAAACAAAAAAAAATTATCGAAAAAAATCGAGTTTAGAAAACTATAGGTCTCTAAACTTGTAATAAACGGAGGTCGATTTGGCCGGGGTTGCTTGTTTTGCTTCCACACGCGTCTCGTGCATACTTCAGAGGACGCCGCACGGCCATTGTAGTTGTCGTCTCCGTCTGCAGACCGAGTTAAGCTCCGTTAGTTTAAAACCTAAAGCGAGTCGACCTATTATGAAACTTGGCGGCGAGAAGTTCATCCGCGTTTGTACGCGGGTTTTTGACGATGGTTGACATTTGTTTAGCAAGTCGTGTGTGTATGCGATATAGTTTAAATTAAAAATACCAACAACTCGTTTGAAAACGGAATTATCGTAAAAAACCCACGTGCGAACGCGGATAACGTTTCTGTTGTTTATTTTTTCTTACCACCGGGTTTCACGACGGGTCGATTCTCTCGGATTTTTAAACCAACGTAGCTAAACGCGATCTGCTGAGCGGAAATTTGCCGCGAGGACGCACTTGTAAGACGGAGACGACAAATATCCGCGTACCGTCCTTTTGGTATTATATAATAATATCATACGGGCGAACGTCTCGAAATAAACGATTCGGCGAAATCTGCTGCTGCTGATGTGGGTTGTTGATATATATATATATTATTTGACTAACGAATATAATACACATTTAACACGGCATTATAGCATAATATACCGCGTAATTGCAGCGTATTATATTAATATTATTATCGCCGTCGTCGTTTTAAAAATATATTAAACCCGCGGCAACATCATATGAATATACTGCGCGCAGTTCGCTAATGACGCGATATTTGTGATAATATTATTAGGCATTCCGCCGAGCTCGGCAGGTACCCGTACGACATACGATAATAATAATAATAATACGATGTAATAACACATACATAGTATTTTATTATCGTCTTCCATAACGGTACAATTATCGCGGTTAATGTAATGTCATATTATAAAGACATTAGTATAGCAGGTATATATTATTATTACATAAATAACACGCTTATGTATACGTCGTATATACAGGCACGAAACGAGATAGCAAAATTAATATCAATTATCAGTTTAATATTTTCTGGCCCGACATATCTCGCGTATCACGTGAATAGATATTTTGATATATTATATTAATGTAGGAAGCTACATAATATCACGTACACGGTGCGCGTAGTTATGTTTGACATAAATTCGAAAATAATGATATAATAATATCGATACTTGTAGTGTATATACTTACGTGGTGTTTAAATTTTATTAATAAAAGTGACGAACAGTATAGGTATGACAACTCTATATCGTGATTCAAACTCGTCGTTTTATGTACGGTGGAACGGTGTTCAAAGCTTAAAAATGTCCACCGATCGTCTTCGAATACTTGTTTAAGCATCACTTTAAAAATGTGAACTTTGGCAGATGAAACCTTTTTAGTGCTGCACACTTAGACGACGGTACGAAGGCACCGTGAAAACTATAAACCTCGAGCTGTCATTGTTTAGGCTATACGTTGATCAGTCAGCGAGTCAGGTGAGAACGCGTCCGATTATTTTTGTACGAGTGGCAAGATTTTTGCCACTATGGAGCCGGGCGGTCACCCATCCGGGAACTTTTAGCAGTGGTCGTTGCTTACTCTCGATCACGTTGCGATTTCAGCCACCTCGCCGCGCCGAACGTGGTCCGATTACATTCTAGCCACGGACCCTGATGCATGATTTCCCGTGGTGAAACTTGCTTATAATTATGTTTTGATAACATTATGTTCCCGTGCATTTCGTTGCCCGTGAAAGTGCCACCACTTATATGATCCGAATTTTGTGTTAAACTCGTTACTTAATACCCGGTGTGATGATGTATAAGAAAAGATTCAAGCTTAACTTTGATTTTTATTCGATTTTTAACACAACTTTGCACATTTATTTTTACCTAGGACTATGTGTTTATTTTTGTAAAGATTACACCTAACACGTAAACTTAGAGGTCAAGTAATAATTTTTTTTATTTGCTTTAACATAATCGGGTACTTATCGTGATAAAATATAGCCTATAGATCTTTGGGATAGTGTAGCCTTCTGACGGCAAACATTTTAATATAGTTTCATAGATTACCCCGAAAAAAACAATCAATTTTTCTTTTTTGCAATATTATTATAAAATAAATATAAATATAAATCGAATACCTATAAAGTATAAATATAATATAACATAATATAACTATTATACAAATATGCAAGGATCGTTAAAAATGAATTGTAGTATTCTTACCGAGTCACTTGTGTGTTTTATAGGTATACCACCAGCGGTGCCGCAATCACATTTTCGAGACCTTCCGATACAAAAAATATGTTAGAAAGACTTGGCCCGTAAACATGTAGGTATATATGGGCGCGATTAGGGTGTGGCCCCGCATTGTTGAAAATTGTCCTCCCAATTAATATTGGTCGATAACGATATTATAGATGTTATAGTTTTTTTATAATGTGCAAGTGACAGGTGAATTTTTTTATCATTCGTTACCAACTTTGAACCTTAAAGCCGGGCTCAAATTACCGAACCGTGTCGCGACTCGCGCGTTGTACCTATTTCGTACGTTTGACGCAAAAGGTTATCTAAAAGCGAAAATTAAAATGCATTCAACAGTATGGTCTCTGTTCGGCGGGGCACAGTATATATATATTATTGTGCAGGGAACATAATTCAGATCACTGTGATTCGGCGATACGTGCAGGATCGCGGGTCCGGCGAAATCGTGAATCTATTTCCAAACGGTTGCTCGAGGGGGGCCGGTACAAACTGACAAAAAAAAAAAAATATGTGCACCGTATGCGAAAAACGAAAACCGTTACCATTGAGAGTGACGGAAGAACGACAATCGTTTGGTGACGTCGAAGCACCGTTTGCAAAAAAAGATGTCCAGTACCAAATCACGTGTTCTATAAATATGTGCAGTGCCGCATTTTTATTGTTTTTTTTTACAGGTATATCAACAGGTTGCAACAGGCTGCGGTCGTTTCCGACATCGACGCATATTGTGAAATTGTCTCATACCTCTAGGTATTTCAAATCGTAATCTGGTTTCCGGTACTTGTTTTTACTATACCATTGGCGATTACCAACACACGCGGTATACTCGGTATCTACCACGCGAAATGGTATTTTTTAGCGATATTACCGAAATACGGTATTTTCGGTGAATTTAATAAATTTAATATTCAAAATTAATGATGGGAACCTCTGACCTAGAACGTTCCGCATTATGTAGATATTATATAATATTATATATACTAATTCAAATTAAATCCCACTCTATTAGTAAATAAATCAAAACTTTACGCATAAATTATTTGTGACATTGTCAAGAGTAAAGGCGGGTGTCCAGTGTTCTCTAAACACATTTGCTCATGTACGCACATTTATTCGAGTGCGTTCGTCCCCCAAAAGTTTCACATCGGTTAAACTAGGTAACGGCAGTGATTTTATGCATAAAGTATTCTCGATAATCGTTGATGTCTGCGGCAAACCAAAAGCTCGTCATGAATATCGGTCAATCAGAGCGAGTGATTTTTTTACACATACACGATAAACGTGAACGTGAAGGTGAGTGTTTAGAGGAAACCTACGGTAACGATAGGTATATACGGTATAATTTCGTTAACTTTCACCACAACGGTAAATGCCGAATCATGGTATGCAATGGCGGCATTTCCAAAAAACAGATTCTGGTAATTAAACAACACCGGTGAGCTGAAAAAAACTGTCAGACCTCACACTTTACGGCCCGCTCACGCGAGTGACGATAGTCGGAGAGGATGACGATGCAAAATCGGTTATTGATCGAGAAACGGCTTCGCGATTGCTGTTTTTGGCGATTTCCGACTACCGACGAAACGTGTGTCGTGATAACGTGCTAACATAATTTAATTATTATCGCCAACGAGGAGACATCGTTATTATACGCAGTCGTCGCGGGTATAGTCGGTCTGAAGCCGTTTGCCCAGCCCTATTTCTTCGCATCCACCGATAGGTAAATTGCGACCACGTCTCCCGAGTATATTACTATATTATTATTGACAATGTTGCGCATATATATTTTGTGAACATCATTACTTCCGAGTTCCGGTTCACGACAACCTGTTACGGACGTTTCCCGAGGATTTTCTCGGGACGGTGTTTCTGTAGAATTCACATCAGTCGCCTTTGTTTATATACTTAATTAATTATTTTTCTTCACAGCTTCGTCATCATATACTTTATCCGTAATAGGAGTAATAGTATATGACCCTACGAATTACGATTTACGAATTATCGTAGTTGCGCACGATGTGACGCATTATAATATAATATGCTTATATATATGTGTATTTGTAAAAATCAAGGTTTTTTTAAATAAAAATTAACTGTTTTTGTGTTTTAAACATGTTTGCATGTAGTTAAATTTTTTTTTTTTTTTGGTATTTTATTGTTTAATATTTAAATTAAACTCGTTTTACATCCAACCAACCGATGATGGCTGATACATTATTTTTGTAACTTTGAAGGAACACAACCTCCGAATAATCAATTTGATATCACAATTATATCAAATATATGCGTGTATTCCAATTTCAGCTGCACAAATTATACATTGTTCTTTGAGATTATATATAATATATTTAGATATGAGTGTAACACTTATATAAGTCATAATAGACATTTTGTTTGTCGTGTTTTTCCACGTGCTTTTTCGTCCAAATGGCAAAATGCCAAATAGTTATTAACGTTTATTCGTATTCATACAATTAGTAAGTAGGTATATCACAGTTCAGTGTTGACTAAAATACAAATAGTACCCAAGTCATATAAATAATTTAAGCATAAGAAACTACAGTTAAACGTGCTTAAAAAATCACTATATTATGTGGTGGTCGGAGACTAAAGAGCCAACGAATTACTTAGGGGGATGATATTATAGGTAAATGACCTGCATTTATAATTTTTTTGTGGGCTAATAGGCCATAAATATCTTCACGGAAAACTTTTTCTTTTATTTAACTTGTTATATTATATTGACTGATAAATCATGTAACGACAAATATATAATACCTAAGTGTCCCTACGAGTAAAAACTGTGCTGCATTAATTTTCCCCAATGATAAAATGTCTGGATATAGGTATAGAAGGTATGGTAGGTGATGGTATCTATTACAAATAAAATAGCTCCGGAAAGTGAAAATTCTGACTGCTGAAAACTGAAAACTTCTGAGCGGTGGATGTATTGATTTCACACATATATAATGTGTGTTTATTATTATTTTTTGTGTAATATTATTCGCGATAAGTATATATAGTCGAGATAATGCTTTGATTTCCAATTTTTCGGCTGGTTTCTAATAGAAAATTGCATCTAGTTGGTACTTTTGACCGGTCAAAATGTAAAGGTGTCAAGTACTTTTCGAGAGCGTCGGGAAAAACAAAAATAAAAAATTTAGGATAAATTGGAATTTTTCCCCAAAACTAGCTTTTGACGATTTATAATATATTGTAAAAATAATTTACGCGTGTATACAACCCACGTTCACTAATGCAACGTCGATAACGTATTTCAATATTGTTTGTATTATGTATATCTTTTCCGTAATGACAACACTATAATATTATAACATCGCACAATATATTATATTATATTATTATGACATACTACGTTAGTATGGATTTCTGCGGTGCGTGCTCGCATATTTTTTTTATGTTTACGGTTTGAAATCGGATTAAATCTCGTTTTACCGAAGGTGTAGGATTTCACTGGACCTCCTGTATTCGATGACGCCTGCAGTAAAGGTAGGTACCTATATACTTTATGTCTATGTTGTATTCCTACCTGCAAGAGTTACGCGCGTGTAACTATGAAATTATAATTACTTCGCGGCCGACCACCGACGATATAATATATAATGTAGGTATATATCGTAACACTCGTATATACTGTTCGCGTCATATACGTATATACGTGCGTGTATACTTATCATTCCTGAACGCCCATCCATGTATACATATAGGTATATAAATTATGATTTAAACAGCGACGATCAGATAGGTATACCGCGCTTAGAATATAAGTATATATACATATTATTATATATATATCATAGGTACGAGCGTAGGTTTCTACACGGGTAATAATATCATAAGTGTGTGTAGGCATATAATAGGTGTGGACCCACACGCGTGCATAGGCACGTTTAAATAAATAACATATACACACGTTGAATATATTATAAACACAACACTATTACTCGGCTGTATTATATGCGTCCGTCATATATATATACAGGTGCAGTAGTGCATAGTGTGTAATGTGTGCATATTATATATATATACGAAAAGATAAGTCTGGCGTGGAGAGGGGGGGTTCCACTCACCTGCAGTCGTCGGTGCTGGGTGCCGGTGGTAATGAGGGTGCAAACTGTCGCGACCAGGACAGTGTTTTTAGGTGTATATATGTCTCATTATGTGCATATAATAATAATAACGATATGATGTGTATGATATATTATTTTACAGGCTTCGCGCCGACCGCCGCTGTAGAGAGGGTGCAGTTTTGGTTGTTTAGGGTTGCCGCCGCCGTTACCCTTCGGTATGGTGTGTGTACGTACGTGTATAATTAAAATCCGACTACACTCTGGGGCTGCTTAAATGCGCGCGCGTGACGTATACGTATAATGTATATATGTATATAGAGAGAGAGAGCTATTTAGGCTCGCGGCTATACAGCTGCACTTGTATGTATCTCTGTAGGGGTGAGGGAACGCAACCGCTTTTCCCCGCAATATCATATATTATACCAGTACGCGCACTTGCAGGTCAAAACACGGTTACAAGAAATCGTATACGACTAATTGGTAGCGCATAATTATTAGAGGACTTTTAAGCGTGGAGCCGACGTACCACAGAACCACTATATATTATATATTACGCCACCGTGGTGTACCTATCAGGTTTGTTAAAAAACACGTTTTTTTTTTAAAAGAAACAAAAAAAAAACCCTTTATTTCAAAGTAATCAAAGTTGAACACAGTATTTCGGTTAGGTTTACATCGTGATTCGTGATTATTATAACAGAGCAATATAGAAGCGAAGCTCGATCAGCTGATCGGGTATTGTTTACCTTTTTTTTTATATTGACCAATAAATACATTTCTATTTGTGTCTACTTATTAGTGTTCTTATTATGTTTATGTCTTATTTTATCTATTACTTAATCTTTAACCATGTTTTAGGTACTTATAGGTACTTAATAGTCAATAATATTTTATTTATTTATTATGAAATTAAACGCCGAACAGCTTTTTCAAAATATGCGGGGGTTGTGCTTATTTTAAGTTTTATCCACAACAATCGATTGGATGCTTTGCCCAATTATTGCTTTGGATGCCATCGTTTTTTATGTTGAAATCGTTGAAACTGTTGATTTTCAACAAAAAAATAATTTAAAAAAGAGTATCTCGCAGAGTAGAAAAAATCCATTGGTTATTTTAATTTAAAATTTACTAAAAATATTGTTTTAAACACTCGTTTTTTATTGATGTTTAAAACGTCTGTTTTAAACGTTTCAAACAAAATCAATATGTTTTTTTTGTGATACCTATACAATAATTGTTGCACCTATAACGCCATTTCTATAATGTACGTTATACCCACATAATTGTGCGTGATTGATAAAATGTGCTTATAAATTATTATCAAAGGTAAAGTATTTTGTTCCAACTATACCTATATACCTACATTTTTGGTGGGTGTGTTATAAAGAAGGAATAATTATTCTTATGTATACATTTTTGTTTCGTATCTTATCGATTGCAATGAAGTAAACTTTGTTTTGCCTTTTTTGGCTTTTTCCCCCTACATGTACTTTTTTGTCAATAAGGCTCAGATTTTATAGTTAATACTTTTTTTGGGGCAGGGGTGTGGAAAAAAAGTTTAAATAATATTTTATTATAATATAATATATAAATTTGTTTTGTATCATTCCACTTGTAATGAAGTATTTAAACTTGGTTTTGCATTTTTTTATTTTTTCCCCTGAATATACTTTTTCGCTAATTTTTGAACAATTTTCACGAAAATGTCATATATTATTTTCATTGATCATAATATATTTGCCAGGTCACCTAAGTCCTGAGTCGTAGGTGACATTATCGTGTTTCGTCGTCGACATTATATCGTTTGTTATCGGGAATAATATATCATATATATATTAATATAATTTTCTTTTTTTGGCAATTATTTTTTAACGATTTATTTTGTTACAAGAATAATAAGTGAAATGGTCGTTATGACGCTATATGATGAGAGCTAAATTATCAAATTTAAAAAAAAGGGCAAGCGCACGTTTAAAAAAACAATAAAAAGACACGCGCGAGTATAGTATAAGCATATGAATTACGAAGTTTACAAAGCGTAAATATTATATGAATATGCAATTATCGTATTTTATCACACGATAAATTATTGTTGACCGTGAGACTGCTCGTGATTACCTATACGCATCTATAAGTGCACTAGGTAAACCATAATACATATATAAAATTAAAAACGGAGATTGTATAAGCGACTTGATGTTACATATATTATTACGTTACACCTTTACGTAAATCAATTATATAATATAATATTATATGTATAGGTATATATTTTCAAATATTTCTGAAAAAAAAATTCACATGCACCTATATGCAGTGTTATCGGAACCAAACAATTTTAGATTCTGAGCGAAACGATTAATGTATTATTGATTTTACAATAATGTGTATTTTTTAATTTTTTTAATTTTTTTTTTTTGTGTCTGTCATCGCCTTTTAGGACAGTAAAAGTGCTTGGATTTTCTTCAACAGTATAACTTTTCTGATAGGAAAGTGAATCTAGTTGGTACTTTGGGGGGTCAAAAGTCAAAATTTCCCAGTAGTTTTCAAAAGCGACGTGAAAAACAAAAGAAAAATTAAGGAAAAACGGGAATTTTTACGCAAAATCTGTTTTTGAGAAAATCGATTTTGGTTTTTGGTGTAAAACCAATGACCGTAGGTACATGATATTTTGACTGAATGTTTATATTAAGATTTTCTATACAACATAACATTTTCCGAATATTTTGAATTATTTTGAGCTGTTTACGGACATTTTCAGTTTTAATTTTTTTTTCTATTATATCAATAAAATTTTATTTGTTGCTTAAAAAAGCTTGAAAATTTAATGCAAGGCTCCTGATATATTGTTACAATATCAGTTGAAAAATACATAGGCACAATTTTTATTTTTAAACATTTAAAGATCAAATCTTGACAAAATACGGAAAAATCACGAAAATTAGCAAATTATTTTGAGTTGAGAATTCATAAAAATTTTTTTTTTAAATCTAAGATTTTAAAATGTTATGCAAGATTCCTTATAAGATTATCTACCTTTATCAAAAAAAAAAAAAAAAATGTCTATAAGAAAGTCAAATTAAATTTTTATGAGCGTTTGAAATTCAAATTTTTACAACATTGGATATTCACTCGATTTCTCATGTAGCGATTTCCTTAGTTTGTTGTAATTCAAAAACGAATAACTGTAGATACATGAAAATTTCACTGAATGTTTATACTATCATTTCCTATAAACCATACAATTTTGAAAATATTTTGACTCTTTTTGAGCTGTTTACGAACATTGTCAGTTTTAAATTTTTTTAGTTTTTTTTTTCTATTATATCAATACAATTTTATTTGTTGGGTAAAAAAGCGTAAAAATTTAATATAAGGCCCCTGATATATCGTTCAAATAGCAGTAGAAAATTATTAAAAATACATATGTACAATTTTTTTTTATAAGCATTTAAAGTTCAAATTTTGACAACATTTATCAAATTTAAAATTTAATAATTATTTTGTAGTTAAAAATTTATAAAATGCTCAACTTTTATGGCTAAGGATTGAGAATTTAAAACAAGGCTCCACGTAAATAGGTAAATATATAAATTACTTTATTCACAATAATATCGTCAAATATACTTGGTAATATCATAGGCTCATTGGCCGTTTTCGCTCAGAACCGTTTTACTTATACAACGATATTATATCGCTGAATTCAAATTTAACACCGTCCATTGCAGTGGACCACTTGTAACCTACTGTACAGCAGAGCGACATCCACTTACTCGCCTTTTTTAATAATAATATCAATATTATTATACCGAGATTGCCCTGCCGACTGCAGTCGCTGTTTCGGGAAGTGTGCTGCAGCCTCCTGCAGCAGCATTATGGAACGAATTCGATTAGGTATAGGTATTTATTATGATTATAATTTAAACAACTTAACATTTATAAAAAAATAAACCGTCATTCGTTCCGCAGAGATTCTCCACCGTATATATACTCGTCATTATAGTCATCGCGATATTATTCATCACAACATAATCGTTATAATGATTAATGAAATCATTATTATCCATCATCCAAAAAACCGTTTCGGACACGTGCGTCGAATATACAAATACGTTTACTCAAGACGGGCGCGATCATCGTTAATTATTTGGGTCGATAAAAAGATTCGATGTGCTTCGGACGGCGTGAAAAAAAATCGCATGTATAATATAATATCATTATCGACGAATACGCTCTTCTCGAGTACCTATATAATACCTCTCTAGCTATATTCAAATCGTTTCGGAACGTAAACATTCGTTTGCCGCCTATAATAATAATAATAATATACGAAATTTACTACGTCCCGACGACGATGCATTTATCGTCATTGTAATTTATAATATTATACGCTATACATATTATGATGCGGTGGCGGTATCAAATCAGTATATAGTATGTTGTTCATATTATTATCATCATCGTCATCATCATCGTCTTGTGCGTCGTCTAGCCGTATACAAGTGGGCCGTCGGATTCGAGTGGTGTGCTGTTTCCACGCAAGTACCCGCGATATTATGTCCATTTCAGCCGGTATTGACGTTATTACATAAATTATTATTTCACATAATATCATTATAATATTATACGCGATAACATTGATATAGTACAATAATAATAATAATAATATTATACGTAGACACGGACCGCGGACGCGATGATAAATCATAAATTAGCTGCGACGGCACCACCGGTGACGATAATAATATTATTACCGTCGTCTATACCGCATTCGCGCAATATAATATAATAATAATATTATTATAATGTGTTATTAATATTATGCTGCGCCACTGTCACACTGTGGGTAACCGGCACCGGTCGAAACTGCTTTCAAAGCGGCGATATTGCAGTTTGACGATTATTATCGAATGCAATGCCCGCAGTACTTGATAATAATAATAATAATAATAATAATATAGTGCATACTGCAGCGTATTACTCTGTGTCTCTATATATGTGTGTTACGCATTGAGTGCACCTGACCAAATCGTTCCCGCGGCGCGTATGATATATTATTATTACGTATGATATGGTTATTATGGTCGTTGCCCGCACGGAGGGGTCGCTATTCGCAATAAATTTTGTTTTTTTAGCAATATGTTACGTAACGTAATATACGAGGTCCGAGCGGCGTCGGTGAAATAATATTATAACATAGGTATACCAGGTACATACCAGGTATACGTGATATACAATTTTGATTTCAGACGATCGATCTGTTTGTGTGCGGCGGCCGATAAACGGTCGCGTGTTGTAATAATGATGGTAATCGACTGTAATTTCGGGACGTACGTGTTATCGTAATATGTAATTATAATAATATATTATTTACCATATTATATATTGTACCGTATCCGGGGTCGAGAGAACAAATAATTTAAAATATATGTATGATCCATTACATATATTTTTTTTTAAACCTCAATTTAAAAT
Source organism: Sitobion miscanthi (assembly GCA_008086715.1). NCBI lineage: Eukaryota > Metazoa > Arthropoda > Insecta > Hemiptera > Aphididae > Sitobion > Sitobion miscanthi. The sequence continues at coordinate 26,966,449 of CM017802.1, forward strand.
TAATATTTATTCGTTTAAGTCATAAAAGATTGTGAAAGTTTACTGCCCACAACTCGACACTTAACTCCGAGACAAAAAAAGAAAGGTCACCTCTAAAAACGTATTAATATATTTTTCACGTGAATCATATGGTTCAAAATGGAGCTTATACCGTACGGTAACTTACATAATATATATTTTATGAACTAATTATTAATTTATTAATTTTATCGACTCAACTCGTTAGATGGAAACCCACTTTGAAAAAATTGATGAACAACAGGTTGAATGATTTATGAACGTGAAGTATTTAAGGAACGAAATAGTTCCAGTTGAAATATTTGGATGTAGATTTTCATTTTAATTGAAAACCACGTATACAATCAACGACACAAAACAGCGGCTTAATTTATTTTTGGGTCTGAACGATCCGAAAACTTAGATATAAAGTTAGGACAAAATATAGGGTGTGAAAAAAGGTAACCGATCTTCTGTACACTGTACAATGTGTTGAGTCGTCGAGTGTACCTCGTCATTAAATAAGTCACTGTAATGTATAATTTATATAAACGCAATATGTATGCGTACAAGTTTCAAGCTTCCCACGAATAATATATTTTAATTACAACAAAGTAACTAAAATCCTCATCAATCCTTTATAATAATGTATAGGTATAGGTAGTTTCATATTTTAATCAAAGTTTGAACTTTGAATACCTATAAAGAAAAACAGCGCTAAATATTTTTAGATTTTTTGGTTTCAGTATATGAACTAGATATTATGTAAGGAACCTATTGTATTAAACATTTTCAAGCTTTTTGACGGAACGAAATTTTTTTGAAACATTTATAGCAAAATACGGTGATTGTGTGACATAAGTACGTAGCAACCTACACGATATTTTCCACTTCGAAGAAAATTTATGAATCATAAATATGTATTGATAAAGTAACCATTTAATTGTATACTTAGGGAGAATTAGGAAATTTTTACATTTTATTCGTTTATATGACGATAAACAAAGCGTCAAGCAAAATCGGTTGGGAAACAAAAATATTTGTACCCAGTGCAAAAACATATATATGCATGTTTAAAAAAAATCAAAAAATGTATAAAGTTTATAAGTAGGTAGCCAAAAATAAGACAAAAATATTTTGAAAATTAAACCGCATGTATATAGAAAATTCTTATGTGGGTAAACATTATTGATGAACATTTTAAATATCTGCGGTCGTTCGTTTCTGTGAATTACAAAAAAATCACCAACTCGCATAGTATTGTAAAATCAACGCATTCGTCGTCCGCTCGGAATCCAAAAAAAATTTAGCATAATATTTTTATAAAATGTACGCATTGCTATTAACTATTACATATTTATATATTATTATTATTGAACAAATATAGGCCATATATCGATATTGGACGGATGCGTGTAATTTGCCTTTCATTAAAATATATCGTTTTTACCTGTAGGTGATGCGTGGCACGCCCGACACCTATAGACCTATAGGTATAATAATTAAAATATTTTATAAACATCTACAATATAGTAGGCACTAATAACTATATTTATCGCATATATTATTACACTCGCCTGTATTTTATATACCTATGTGTACATGTGTGAAAACCGAGTCAACAGGTCCAATCGTTATTCACTAAATATGTTCTTCGGATATATAATTATACACATTCCGTCTGCTATTATATTTTGTAATATATTCATACATATACATATCGGGTGCTTGTAATATATGATATCGTAAAGGTACCGTATGTATAATAATATATTAATTTAATAATTAAATCGATAGAACGTTTAGCGAGGTACAGACAAATTAACGTGGAGAAATGTTCGGACTGTAGGTATATATATATACACTGCTTATATTGTATAGTAATATTAGTGAATATATAACTACCGTCTATTAATATTTAATACAACTGCCGGTCAAAAATTAAATTGTACATTTTATGATTATTATGCCGACGGTGCGGCAGTAATCGGTCGAGTTTTTTCGATGTCTGTCTGGGTAAATAATTATCATAACATTTTGGTATATTATAATCTTGAATTTTGACCTATTACATTTTTTTTTTACGATTAAACAAATTGATTTTTACGGCTTTCTTCGTAACCTCGTCAACGCGTTTTTCCGCGTTATATTATTGCCCGTGCATAATTTTCCACGCTGTTTCGTCCGAATAATATTGTGTATTTATCCGCAATAAGAAGTAATCTGCAAGTCTATCAGTTCAAATGCATAAATCGTGTATATTTTTTTTTATTTTTACTGCGGTGATTGAAGTTCGGTCACGACTCACGACGCCAGGAAAACTTAACTCAAAGAGAATATGCACATATTTAATTTTACGTTTGGATTTTAATAGGTAATATACTTTATTGCCAATAATGTACGTGCGAGAGATAAGATATAGTAAATGGTTTGTTAAAACTTAAATTGTTTTTAATTTGCATAAATTAAATAAACCTATATCACAGTCATTAAATTTGTACTTGCGGTGAGATTATTAGTGTGGATGGGAACTGCAACAAGTAGGTACATTATCGTATTGATGTTCGGTGAAAATTTCTCCAAATAATTTTTAAGATTTTATGTATTATTTACATTCACGTTGTTGTTTTAAGAAACGAGAATTTTTTTAATGTTAGTACATTTTTGTGACCCTTTACTATACTTTTTTTCCAAATATTCCAGATACGATACATATCATACATCACGGATACATGTATCGAGGTGCACCTCGCTGCAGTGGCTGCGACTATATTGTTATACTTATTGCCAGTTATTTAATTGTAGAAACTAAATTGATATTTGTTACACCAATTAAAAATGCACTCCGCGAACTATCTATTTTGACCACATAAAATGACTTTATCCTTTGAATGTTTTAGTACTAAATAGTACCTTTTTATACGTGACTATATATATATATGTCAGGTACCTACACATCTAAATTATACATTACACATCCTATATATGCCAGTATAATATGGCATTCATAACAACTATATATGTAGTATAGACGGTACACATATATAGTTACAAGCCGAATGAGTCACAACTGTAGGTGCAATGCTTATTCGGCAAGGGTGAGGTGGAAATAGGGGTAGTTACTTCCTTGGTAATTATTCCTTACATTTTTTACGGACGTATTATATTTTGAGAAAATGCGGTCATAATAATACATATAATAGTTTACCTGTTACCCATTTAATACGATATTAGTATTTATGACATAAACAGTGTCCAAATCAACGTATTAATGTTTTTTATCTGTAAAGTAGTATGTTAAAATTAGATAAAGTTACACAGACGATGAGAACTGATAAGGTATATAAGTTCCCTTGAGTAGTAATTTAGTCGGGTAGTAGGTAAGCGAATTTCATATTATTTTAGACTTTAGTTGCTTCGCATTATAGTTTATCAATATGAATTTATGTGCAAGTGCATTTATCTAAAAATATAATTTTATTTAAAAATTGAATTATGTACTTATATTACCTATGCGTAATGTATTAATGTATAGAAGAAAATTGTTTGCCCATCGCCCTAATAAATTCCTGTTGACGCCCTCAGGTTTAACTAATAACACGTCTTGTTAAAATGTCAAATCTACCAAATTATGAAATCGCACACATAATTCTATGAACGGAATATATTTAAAATCATTGACCTAACTGGTAAAGATGGATTTAACCGATTTACCGATATGGGTGTCGATATAATAATTATTTATTTATGTATTATTTTCACATAGGCTATATCATCTAGGTCCTCTCGGCCCTTGCTATAGAGGCTCTATAATATCTAATCATGGGTATATTCCGATTCATTCGATGCACATTCAAATACACAATATGTTTCCACTCGAATCCAGTTTACGATGGGTACTCGTGTGAAATATATTGTACCTATTATGATTGGCTACCGATCCAGTAGCCGGTACCTAACCTAACAGTTCGCGGTAATTTATTAAATTAATTGTTGCCAACGAATTCGCCATTTGGCTGTGGTTTGCATTTTGTGATAACGCGTTACGCGTATATTATATCTAATATTATGCAACTATTTCGATGAGGTCATATTATCTCTAAATTATACCATACCTTTAACAATATATACGTAATACGACGGAAGGTCTATTGGAGATGGAAGTGATGATATATAGCGTACATTGTAGCATATATTGCAGATTGTTCACCAGCAGACATAGCAGTTAATTGCTACGTTTATGTTTTATGTAACGTTTGAAATTCTAAAAATGCAATTTAATGCTAGATTCGCACAAAACTACTCGGCTATATTGATATATTTTTATACCGTTTTAGAGTTTTTTGAATAAGTTAAGAAAAATGCAAAAGTGTCGTTTTTAAAGCATGAAATATTTAGAACGATCTTACTGGCCGATAATATTCTCAATGACGTAGATACTGTATAATACATTATATGTGTGCATAATGCATATAATCTTTATGAATTATAACTTTTTTTTCTTAAATAGGTAGTAATTTATTATTTATTGTTTGAGAGTACCTGCGAGTATTACTCGTATATATTATTTAAACATTTATTATATTTAAGTCATAAAATTCACCTGCAGATGCACAATATATACGCCATTTTAAAATATGTACATAAAATAAATCCCATGCACTGTGGACGCGGTAGTTTTTGCGGTATGTTAACGCCCTTAATGGAATTTAATTGTATCTATGAATTACCCTTAGGTAGGTGTAATGTTATTAATTATGTTCATTAATTTATTTTGGAACCACGAACGTCTGGCATATCAAAAAATTAGATTAACGTATTAAACTTTCGAAGTATATACCTACCTTTATAATATATGGGACTCACATAATATAATGTATGTACGCATATTGTTTGACTTTTTATCATGCAACCATAAGCCAATGACTTGTGTAATCGTTAATGTTTTTTAATGGTATTGGTCAAAATAATAACTCGACGAGTCTGTTCCGTGAGCAAACATCATTCATCATGTCGTCCACTCGTCGTCCTGTCAGCCATTGCCATACGTGTATAAATGGTTCTTTCTTTTATACTTCAGACTCAACAAGTCTTCCATCAAAAATCACGATGACCTGTATTTTTTGGAACTAGCTTTGTACAAACTTGTAACCTACTTGAATACGTATACGACAAGTAAGCACGTTTCTACGACAAACTGTTTATACATATCGTTTAACCGTTGTTATATTTGTAAATTGGTTGTAACTTATAAGTAGGTATAAGTCTAATTGTGCGTTTTCATTACCTATATGTTCTCTGTGTGTATACGTTATATACGTCTATTGGTATAGGTTCACGTTTATAAGCAACATACCGGCTATGGTTAATACACCGTACTTACGCATTAGTTATTAATAATAAATACACTCAAATAAACTTTACTCGTGTAGGTACAAATCCCTTCTGAAATACATTTTGACCTGTGGTCTTTAATTATTAGAAAATGTCGTAATGTTTAGTCAGAAAAATATATCGAGGTTTAAAAATATTACCTTTACCTACCTACCGAAGAAAACTATCCGAGTCCTCGCCATCATATCATAATACTTCGCATCAAAAAACTGTTTAGGTGGGAGCAAAACATATTGCTTGTTCAAGAGGTATCACGCTCGCCTCGACTCTCACGCATTTCACACTAACCCTACGTTCCAAAGTTTATCAACTGGGTAATGTAATGTCCGATAATCTTCCGAGACGCTTGAATCGCAAATGGCGTAGAGATTTATTGCTAAGCTATATCACAGTTAACATTAGTAAACGGTAAAAAAACCAAATAGGAAGTGTCACCCATTGGTCACTCGATGGATCATACTTCACTCGTTATCATCAACATTCCGTGCACACAATAATTTCACTCGCATGGCGCATGATATACTCTTGTTGTACCCGAGGGCGCGGTAAATTGTGTGTACAATAAATTTAAATAAAATAGTGTGAAATCGGCGAAACCCACGAGAAACAAAACGTTGTACCTACACTAGCAGGTTAAGTATGGGGTTAACTGGCTTACGCACCGTGTCGTGTCGTATTCCATTTTACGAAATGTTGATAACCACCTACCCACAATTTATAGTCGCATGCTACTATATAACTCGACACGACACAGTGCGTGCAAGACCGGCTTCAGTCCCAAGCCAGCTATACATACAAGAGCCAATAACGTACAGACCGGCATTGTAATAGGTAGGCACGTACAATAATAGTTCACGCACGACCACTGAAAATCGATCGAGACTCGAAGAGGGGCATTATGTAAGTCCGTGTTTTATACTCGATTATTGTATTAAAAACGCGCGTGGGTAATTCATAGGGATAATAGGTACATATATAGTATTCGTACCTACCTATATAATTACGGAGGCGATATCGCGTGCAACCGTTGACAATGCACATAATAATATTGTGGGTATGTGAGACTATATATTAATATATACTGCGCACGAACCTATACTTACGAGGCTTCCCGGTGCAAAGTATCTCGGGCGAAACCGAAACATCGTGCTCGTATACCCGACTCTTGATGAGGGGTGTTATTACTGCAGTGTAAGCGCACGCACCGTATAATTTATTTATTTATTTATTCGTTTATTAATTATAACTAACGCCCAATCCGGAAAATTTAACGGAAGTAAAATACGTGACTTTAAATAATGCCAATAATTTAATAATGTCAACGGTTTAGATTAATATAATAATTCACGGTATAGATACTTGAAACATAACTGTCGTTGCGGAATTGGTGGCCACATGAACCGTATAACCTCTTACCTGTGTATAGGTGCTGGACTCGTCTGTCAGACCGGGGACGATGGGGGGGGAGGGGGTGATTACGACCATAATACTATATAGTTGGAGACCCGCGAGGGGACGACGAATCGAGCGGCGGAGCGGGTGTGGTGTCGGGAACTCGGAAACGTATACGGGATAGAAGAGTGGGTGCGTCGTATTGTGGTGTACGATCGTAAAGAAACTTTGAACCGGCATCGACAAACACGGGGTAGCTTATGACGCGTGCATCCAAGTCAGGAACACAGCCACGGGTGGTTGATGCTGAGAAGTATAAGAGAACGTGACTTTCGAAGGATATATATAGAAAGTGCCTTTATATATATACACGTTCCATAATATTATTATTGAGGAGTCGAATGTAGATAGAGTTCCCAAGACTTATACAAACACACGTATACCTAGATAAGTGTTTATACACATAGAACTACGGTCACCGCATCGAGCTGCGGACATAGCAATATAGGTACAAGCCATAACGATTCGAACGGATATATTAGGTATACGAATACATAAAAAAAAAATGTAACCATGTATTCGGTTGCGACGGACTGGAATAAAACAAATTAAATTTAAGTAGGCAGGTAGGCAGGTTACCGCATAACATTATTATATTATACCTGTACGAAGAAACCCGTTCGAGCGTCGTCGTCGGTGGCGGCGGCGGTGGTCCGAAACGAGTGGTAGTCGTTAAACTCGGGAATAAAAAAAATGAAAAAAACGTGCGACGTCGACGTGCCTTCTACGCTATTATTATAAGATAATAATATATTATAATTAACATTTGGGTTCTTGCGCGTGGATCCCGGTATCTCGATTCTCGGCGTAACGAGACGATTATCTATATAGCGCTTTCGTTATTACGGTGCATAACGATATTATAATCTTCTCGAAAAATTAAACCCGACGCGGATGAATAAATTAGTCCTTTTTACGCGTTTCGGAACATATAATATATACGATGGAGACCGAAGACGCGGCGCGCCGGAGAATATAAAAATATAATAAATCGGATGGAACCAGTCGGTGGTCGCGAGGCGTGGGCTGTGTGGGGTTTATAATATATAGGTGTATATATATATAATAATAATAGTAATAATGTACGCGTACACACACACACACACCGAAATACGTATATTATTGTACGGGTATAGAGTGTAAATGCAACTATATATATACGAGCGGCGTGTATTCTATGCATAATAATATAATATAATATTATTGTTATTATATTTCCGAGAAACACCGCGCCGATACAGCCGGCTGCAAAGAGCGAGCATTGTATACGATGTATATAATATAAGTATGATATTATGTATATGCGTGCGTGGGCCGCCGCCGGGAAAGGTGTTTTTATTCGTATTATGTCGTGCACGTCGCACGATATATTATTATAATACCGTACAACGATATCTGATTATTATTACTTTTTTACGTTCTCGTCGAAATAAATAATAATAATAATATATTGTATAAAAAATAAAAAGCAGCTCTGAGTGTGCACCTCTCGAGTCGTCGTCGTCCGCGTGACTCGCGGAGATACAATGGATGGAGTCATAGCACATTACGCGTATAAAATGAGTTGAAGCCAACACGACTATAGGACCAGTGACATCTGCGCTTGCGCGACTGCTTATCATATATCAATCTGTTTTCCCGCTTAAATTTCAATTTAGGTATTACTAATTCTGAAATCGTAAAACATTGTCATTACTCATAATATCTATGTATTACCTGTTGTCCCGTTCTATTATTCTATATATTACGTTTTTAGTACACTTTCATTATTATGACTATGCATAAGGACATAATGTTGGTTGTTAATAATTAATCTCAATACATTAAAGTATTACATTCTATATAATGCATAATAGTAATTAGTATTATGTAGGTATTATAAGAAAAAAGAAATAAGAATTAAAGAAACTTAAGAAACAAAATTGAAAATATTTTATAGTTGTTATTTGTTTATCTTTTATCCGTGGTCTGCCCTCTGCGCCAAACATTAATGATAAGAGACCACGCGCATGCGCATATAATAGAGGTCCTACAGTTATGATGGCTTCACAAATTCTTCATATGACTCTATCCATTGTACATGATCTAAGCCTATAATATATTGTATTTATGCTTAAGTCGAGAATGTACGTCGTCGTCGTCGTCGATAAACACCACACATGGTGCACCGCTCGAGGATTATAGAGGGTGAAAAACTGATTTATATATATATGTATACACTCGCTGGCCGTGTTTGAAATTTAAATATACACACGATATTATATGTTATTATATATGTGCCGTGCACGTGAGAACATATTATAACTTTAAAGGATTGAGCATAAAAAAATACGTCAATCACTAATATCGTCCATGTCCCTGCAATAGCGTCACGTCGCAGGATGATAATAATTTGTTTGTCGACGAAAAAAAATGTTTTTGTCACAGGAAACGACAAATCCTAATTTATACGTCATTACGTAATATGTTCGTTTTTCCGCTCTCTTATTCGTGTGGTGCCCGTCCTGTAGTCGTCTCGTCCAATTTTCTAAAATGTCTGATAGTTATTGCACCAAAACGATTGTAGGGGTAAGCATAAGAGTGGGCATAACTTACTCTGTTATTGTAGTACAACCTGTATCTATATGTTTGATGTGTCCTTGCCGTGGTACAGTGAGAATATATTATTCAAATCTGACATTCAAACGCATTAAAACATTTTTCAACGAATATCGAAGAGTCGCGATATCAACAAATTATAATCGTAATAAGTAGAAACTAAGTACCTACGGACACAAATTATTTGGTTTTCATTTTTGTACGATTGATAATAAACTGTATAATATCTGCAGATATTCGATCCGACTCGTCATGGTCGGTAAGGAGCGTGGTGTTATGATCAGTGCTTGGTCTTGGGAAATAAATAAATTGTAGAAGTATTCTGATGACACAAAAAAAATTGCGTCCCTAACTGGATGACATAGGTATATGCCTAATATAATCGTGGGGTAACTAATTATTATTACTTAAGTTACTTACTTACTTAAGTTTCGATCGCACAAGCGTTTGTAACCGCGGCGTATGTGGTATATTTTTGGAGGCAATTGAGGTAGGTATACCTGATACTGGTATATTTTTTTAAATGGATCAATAATAAATTATCGTTCTAAATATTTTAATTAAATCTGTTATATATTATATATTTTTATTTTTGGCTAAATACAGGTAGGTACCTGCACAATACGTATACTATATCTCTCGGCTAAAATGTCTAAAGTCAGTCCCAAATTCTAATTTATAACAAGAAACTGTCAACTGTCACTGCTGCAGGAGATGCCCAACCTTCCACCGGAATTAACGAAATACATTTAATATATAGAGCCGTAAATCGCTTGTGCATCACTATATATTATTACATTGGTAATTTCTACCCTTTTCGCTGTTTTTTTTGTAAGACAGTTATGCGTTTTTCGATTTTTAGGTTATACATCGCGCAAAGTCCACGTTTACCTCACGCCAAATTATCGTGTATAATTTGCGCATGTGGTTTTCATGTGTCGATCGGAATGTAAAGTGTGATTGGAGACGAATATAGAAAGTTTCATCCGTTATCCGGTGAAGTGTTGTTGATTGGAATGCTTAGATTTTTAGTAAGTTTGATTTTAAAGGTTTTTATGGAGGCAATGACTGGATCAATATGTTTGGTGGGAAGAGCTTTGTCGTCTGCGTGTTTTGCTAGGTACAGACGTAGTCGGTTGGTCGGCTGAGAAAATATTAAATAGAACCGGAAATATTGTTGCTTCTTGAGGAACTCCATCAGCAAGAATCGGAAATAGACGATAGTGCTGGGGTTCAGGAACCGCGCACGCGTGATATAAATTGTCAATTTTCGAGATATTATTTAAAAAGAATAGGAAGTAATGGGATAAAGGTAGATTCAAAAATATAAACGTATCTATTAAGACAGTATTAACCACTGAAGTGTATACCAGTGACTGATAACCACAACTAATAAATAGGTTCCAAATAGGTTTTTATGGCAATATATGTAGGTATCATAATTATGACTTTTGTTTAAAAATCTATTAATTGAATAAGCAAATTTGTTATTAATTTTATATATTATATAATTATGTATATTGCATAGGTACTTATATTATATTATGTGAATTATAACAATTGTTAAATTTTTAAGCTTAACCAGAATCTAGCATTAAAAATTGTGGTTTACCGGTTTACAACTTACGTATGGGTAATTTTCAAGATTTTTATACCCTGCTTCAATATTGTTTGATATGTGTTGATACGCAAACGATGTACGATATTTTGTCGCAGGTAAATAGACCATTTGCAAACGATAACCATCGTAACATTGTAATTTTGTAAAAAAAATCCTAAATAAAATACCATTCTATAAAATATCTCAATTATAAAAATTAGTAGGGGTGCACTAAAATATCTGAACATTTAGTTAACGTTATTTTGGTTTGATAATTCTTACAAGTTACCTTTATAATATATGTGTTCTAATATTCTAATTTCTAACTGTCATCATAATAGTTTTTTCCCCGTAACCTGATATAAAGTTATAAATAGGTTCTATTATAAAAAATAAAATATACGTTCAATGGGATACTTATGTACGTTTATCTATTCCAGATAGTAAGAACGCGTTCATATTGTGTGATCTGGACACGAACGAGTTAAATTTTAAAGAAATTGACTTCAGGACCAGACTGGTTAGGGTCCGGCCCATTATCCCAGATATATAACAGCGGCCCTACCCTGACCATAGGCGGTGTAATTGGTTGGGAGCTAGAGGGGGCTTAGCCGCCAAAAAATGTTTAGCCCCCAAATAATATAATGGCAAATTAAAGAGAGTCATTTATGATTTATTTTTTACAGAAACTGCAACATTTTAACTATCAAAGTTTGATGACACCTCTGTCTCGTATGAATATATAATCCAATTATTATTTTATCTTTGTGCCGCATTACTATGTTTATGTACCGTTGTCCTAAACTATACAATCGTACCACTTATACAAGGCACTGGCTCAAAATCCATCCAAGGACAGCGGCCCAATGTCCTTTATAAGACAGTAGAATCACTGGGCCAGTCCACCCCAGAATGAACTTGAACGTAAACTAAGTTCTTAATTAATGTCTGGAACTTGAACTTGAACTAGCTCATTTTTAAGAAGAACTTTCCCATCACTGCAGATACATATTAATTTTGTCAACAATAATAAATTGCACAGTATCAAACCTTTTGAATAATTATTAAATATGGTATAGGTAGTTAATATAGACATCAAACAAGTTCACACTTCATATAATATCACAATCCTCTCGGAAATCGCGTTTGCTGGCTGCCAATCGGTTCCGTCCATGTATTATGTACATTGCAAATGTAGCTATAGGTACCTATAATTTGGTTATCCTGCACAAAAAATTATTTAACTACCGGTGAATCGAGAGGAGCGGAAGTTTTTACGCGTTTGAATACCTGTCGCAGAATTATAACGCCCATTTAAATTATATAATTAACCTAACCTAACCGCCGTCGAAAAAAACCTCGTCCGTGCAGCACGACTCCACTCAAGTCGCACTAATTAGATTTGAGGTTATTTTGTAGTATTTCGACTTTTGAAACTTCGAGCTGCAGAATTAAATCGAAAACATCGAACGTTGTGCACGTACGGGCGAATAACCTCTTTTAGATCTGTTTATCGTTTAAACGACTAAACACAATAATTAATGTACGCGTTTTCCTAAGAAATAATGCTCGTAAAAGTTATTTAAATTTTTGTTTACTTAAAAAAAAATCCAAATCTTTGCGCCGTATGTGTATACATTGCCATTATATAATATTACCTCGTGCATATTATAAATGATTATATAGTGATGTATCAAATGTCAATATTATAGTTCTATCAGCAACTAAATCCGCTGTTGCAGGAAACGAGATTTATTAATAAATAATAATTTTGTGCGTACAAAAAATAATATGGCCACATAACATCATAATATATTATAATATTATTTTATAGTCGTATACGTCGCATGATACGCGGCGGCTAATCATTTAAATTTCATTCATTCATCAAAATTATATGTTTTTGCCCTTCACAGTGTTTGCATTCTAAGTCGAAAATAATTAACAACGTTGTGACATTGTGTATGCGATAAGTACAATAGGGTATCTTTTTGTGCACAAATACACACGTGTGGGCTAATCGGGTTATATTTTTTTGTGTGGGTTTGCGTTTCCGGAAGTCACTACTCAACGCTCAACAGTTGAATAAAATACGGTATAGGAAAATATGTGTATACGACAATTTATGTATATATATATATATTATGTAAGTGTGTGTAGCCGTATAGTCTACTGCAGTGTGTGTGTGTGCATATAATGAATATAGGTATTATACAAACTAAAACGCATGTGCTACAATTGTATACATATATATTATACATAGAAACGGCGTAATTATAACTGAACAGACGTAGCCGGAGATGATGGGGCTTACTTATTGCGATCAAACTATTGGGCCAGTGTCTCGTAACGCAAAAATTTCGGCCCCACACGGGAATAAAAAAAAAAAGGCCCCTAAAATTCTTCTTATACGTACCTATATAGAACGTAAACTGCAGGGTGTAAGTCACACGACTTGTTTAATTATTGGTTTCAAAACACTTACTACGTCTCGACATATGTGTATCGGTTGTTTTTAATTCAAACGAAAAGAATTATTACGACGTACTATTTATAATTATTATAAACACACCTGAGTAGATGAAAACAGATTTAATTTGAAAAGTTTAAATTTTTGTTAATTTTTTTTTATTCTTTCTCGAAGTCCGATTACGCGGGGATACACATTTATATGCGTTTTCTATGTACAAGTCGTGACGCGGGTCTGCGGATGCCACGAAGTACATAAATATTGTAAAGTTTTTTCCACATAGAAGTATACAGCCACAAATTGTCGTAGATTTCTGTACGTGGAAAGTATTCACTTTTGTTTTTGTTAACTTGGACAGTATTATTTGAAATTTTGCCGTCTGGATTTATTTAGCTCATTAATACTAACTCAGTACTCTGCAAATTAAATGACAGACATTTACCGATGTCGCTGAACTGGTCACGTTTTGCATTTGCAGTTTTCGTGACTGCAATAGAAAGCAATCTATTTTTTTAATTTTAAATTCGAAAATGTTTGCAGAGTTAACAATTGACAGTGATCAACAATTACCGAAAATCCGTGCAACATAAATACATTTTTCTATCGTCTGTATATAAATGCACGGTAATAATAATAAAAAGTTAACGTTCATATGCGTATATCTTGCGCGTAGTTAAAAGTTAGATACATATCTCGTAAAAACATACATTATTTGATGCGTCATCTGTTTAGGATTTTTATTCGAGCTAAATGTTCATGAAACGTTTATTGAAACGAAACCGTGAATAGTATTTTTGGATTTTAAACTATCTGCCCATTGTGGGGTTTTGCGTATATTTTTCCAAATGCACATATTAAAAGTTTCTGGTTTATCACTTCGGACCAGCTTGGTATAGACAAATTGGAAAATTAGGGCTGAAATCTAACATTGGTTGAATTATTTTTTTGGATTGGCTTTTTTACTATCCGCTGTCATTTTATAGCCTTTTATGAACTATTTTCTGTTGCTTCTGAAGTGAAAGCATAATTGTAGTGATTTTTATTTAAAATGACCGCAGATAATATTATCTATTTATCTACCACACCTCTTCAGCGCGCGAGTTGAGCTATCTTCAAACGAGCCAATAAGAAATGCCATTGGTCCTGCAGATTCAGTTACCACCGTCACTTGAATGGCAAACTTTACAATCCACAACTGTCAATTTATAATTGTATTGTAGTATGTACTTACTATTTATAAAGAACGCCAAACGGATATTTACTTAACACTTCAAATAGAATGACGAAGAACGACAAAACGAAATTCTCAAGTGATTTCCAATATTAAAGCACGGAACGTGTTGGTACTTACATACTATAAAAAAAAAAATCAAGACCGGAGTACTGGACAATACTTGATAATTGAGGTCTTTATTTGATCGGCTTATAATATAATTTTAAAGCACTCCGCATTCATTATAATAACTGTAAAAAGCACTAAAAGCTCAATGATAACCCTGAATTATTAAAAATCAATTTTTTGCGCTTCCGGGTTTCGTATTGGTAAATTTTTTTAGCTTGCGAGATACAGCCATAGGGATAGGATTGACGAAACGCACATCGCGTGGATATATTATTGCCATATATTTCATTCGTCTGATTTCAAATGTAGTCATATGTGCGTACACTGTAAATATATACGTATATAACATATGTAACCATCATCGTGCATTCATGCGCATTGAAAAGAGTTGGGCTTGGACGAGCAGAGATTATATAAATGTATAAATACTTATATGTATATAAAACCTATATAATATATACCGACGTTCGCATTGTCCGTCTAGCATGTACTTATTTCACGTGAAGCGGACGGTAGTGTATTATGTAACATTATAATATATGTATATATAATACCTACCATATATTATATACACAATGGTATACGGTTCTAAGTCGTATTCCCCGTTTTACATCACACAGACCTAAAAGATAGACTAACGCTATACGTACGATGATATAATTATAATATATTATGTGTTCCGAACAGTGGAATGCTCTCCGCGGCTTATGTTCATCGTGTCTTTATATTATATAATCTCGCGAGACTATAGAATATTATAAAATAAATGCGACACGAAACGAGAGCGATTTCGGTTAATGACTGTAATATATACAGGGTCTTCCAAATTTAGTGTGACCAAAATGGTGGGGATTATATTGTGTTATGCGCCGGATGAAGTATATTTGGGGGATCCGATACATAATCTTTTGGAGATGTATTCGTTGTGCGCGTGTACACCATTATCGTAGGTGCACAATACACAACAACGCGCAGGATTTTTCCTCGTGATTCGAAAAAGCATAAACTTCGTGCGAATCCCGATCAGTGTACCTATATAATACTACTTAACTATATATATATCTGTTGGCGCACAAACGGAAACAGGTGGGTCCGATGATAAAATTGAGGGTAAATTTACGAGGCAGCCCTGCACATACATTTTTTCGAAACCGTTTATTATTAAGACGTACAATATATAAGACGATTCAATAGTGTGTAATAATATTCTGTTACCCTAACATACACTACTAATGTGTGCGCGCGTGCGCATTACGTTCAACTGCAGCAGTGCCTTTTTTAGCCGTATACTAATTGGTTCTATATTTGTGATTTTTAAACGCATTCTCCGGGGCCCGAGCGTACACACTCATCGTCACCCCAATTCCGTATACACGATCGTATACTCGTAGCAGCCGATGCTCGTACACGCCTGAATTATTAATAACCCACGTAACGAGGTACAGGATTTAGGGGTCCAAATATACGTCCGAAAATAGACCGCACGAATAACGAGTTGGCCAAGAATAATGACGTTGAAGTCACGTACCGAGTAGTGTGAATAGTAGTGAATACATGCGCGATTATTGTGCCATTGAATATTTGCCGATGCGATACATACACGAATAATGCTTGAGCTTTTTAATTGGTCTGTACCTATATAATATTATCGTTAATATTCACTGTAAACTACCCGTTTTGTCTATCCGGAATAAATACCTAATGAGTAGTAAATATTGTATGGGTAAATAATATTTACCAAATATACGATAGCGAATTTATTAAAAACTGTTTTTAAGAGAGCAAAACAATTTATTCGACGTGGAAAATCACCACTTTTACTGGAACGCTTTAACGTTTATAATATCTACTGTAAAAAATAAATATAGGTGCCAACAGAAGTATATTTTTGGGCTGGGTACAGATATTTTTATTTTCTAACCGATTTTGTTTTGTTTATCGACATACAAACGAATAAAATGTAAAAATTACCCGATTCCCCACTATATTAGGTATATTGTATAGGTACAATTAATGATTACTCATCAATACATTTTTATGATTCATACATTTTGTTCTTAAGTAGAAAATATCGAGTAATGTGCTACGTTTGTCGTTTAATTTTTCACAAGATTTTTATTGTTTAACTACAACAGAGTAAATGGGGTAACATCGTATGAAATGATATGGATTTTTTTCCAATATGTATTATATATACTACATTATTACACCATATACTGATGTATAATGTATGTACATTGTACGTCATATTAATTTACATATCCAAAACTGATAATAGTCGGATACCTATGTATAATGCAATTTATTGTCAAGGGAGTAGGGACATCCGTTCGTCAAGATTATCATAGGATACCACAAACCAATACAAACTGTATACACGCGCAAGTGGTCTCGCGATGGTTATCTTAATATTATCGGACATTTCAAAAAAAAAAAATTTTTAAAAACCATATACTGTCACGAAGCCCAGTGCAGTATAATTATATTATTGTGTGCAACCAATACAGACAGGCGTAGAAATATTATACCCGTTTTGTGTTTCACACTTCGTCACCTGCTGCCGTCGTTTACACTATTCATGCAAATGTTATTTGCATAACAATACATAAATTATATGCCACATAACAGAACACGTCAACAAGTTGCTGATAAGGACTGCAACTTTTTACCAAGATTTCTCTATTTATTTATTGTTTTACGACACGCGGTATTTACCTATGTTTTTTTACTATAAGTTTTAAACCACCAGATCAGTAGCGAAATTCGCATATCATAAATTTAAATAATAAGGTATGCCGTATGCATCTATAAAGATATTCATTAAAAATATAATGAAACACGCATAGACGATTTCGATATTTATAGGAAAAAAAAACTAAAAAAAGTGGATGTCGCTCTGCAGTACAGTAGGTTACAAATGGGTCAATGCATAATGGATTGTATTAAACTTGAATTCAATGATAAAATATCATTGTATAAGAAAAACGATTCTGAGCGGAGACGGTTTGTCAGTCTGGATATTTTATATTGTAATTGTTTATTATATCCAGCAAGTTGAATTAATATTATAATATTATTCGTTTCTATGGTGATGGACAAAGCGTTAGAAATTAAAATTCCATTTTTAGCGGTTTTCCATAATTTGTCGGTGATTTTTCCCGTGGCATTAATTAATAACTATTGAGAAAAATTACCTCTCTAAAGTGTCATCTTGATCCGATTTCCTAAGAGATGAAGTACTATATTATGCTGAAATCCAAGCACAGTTTTAGGCGATTAGACATGAGTCAACGGCAAAAGACGTTTAAAAAAAAAATCTGCCTATTTATATTATATGTGTACTTATATAGCCCTTTAATTATAAATCATTATACCGTACATGTAAATAAGTAGGTATACTTATATTAGGTATAGTGAAGTTTCTAAATCAGATTTTATAGAGGGCAACCCGAACCCAAATCTATATTTCAAAAAACCAAATTAATTAAACTATCACGAAAAATAAATACGAACAAATATTATATTTACCCTAACATGAACTCCATTTTCTTTTCTTATCGTTCTTCGTCAAATTTGGTCCGAATTTAAATTCATTAGTTTGATGTTCTAATCGGAGTTTGCGAACTATTGTATGCATGGCAATGGTTCGGTTTGGTTTGAGAGTTTGAAAATCGAACGGTTCGTATATAGGTATCAGTGTGAAACTATATTCCATATAGATGATAAGTACTGTATAATTTACTCGTAGCCTGCGAGTTAAGTTTATCTACCTGTATACTAAAAAAATAGACGTGTTATTATTTGACAAACATTCTAAAGAAGATTTTATAGTATAATTATCGATTATTGATTTCAAATCATAATTATTTAAGTAGGTACCTGCCTAGAAGGAGAATACGAACAAGAAAAAATATTTTATCCTGTCAGTTGTCGCAAGCGTGAAGTGTAATATATTATTTATAGCGCAGATAAGTATTATAAGTGAATAAGTTCACAATATGTAAACATTTTGAATAATAAATCGACTGAAAAACGGTTGTTCGTCGTTTTGGCTAATGGATATTGTGCCAGCTATACTCGTTAATCGAAAATGCGAGTGTTTAGTGCAAAAGATTGCCACACAGGCAAATAGGTACTATTATTGTGCCTTTTTTAAAACAACAAATTGCGTTTGATGCCATTAATTTCTAGACTTGATGCTAGGACACGTGTAATAAATGGTTTTATTGCCGTCTTAAAAAACATTATACGTCATAATATATAGGTATACATACTACGTTATAATATCGTCAACGTGGCGCGCCGTTTTATATAAATATAATTATTAATTACACAGTCGCTTAGAATAATAATATTATTATTCTTTACTATAAATTTTAAAGCGACCCGCGATGGCGGCTGACATCTATTCCTATCGATGTCATTATCTCTTTTCGCGCACTTTTTAGTTTTTACCGTCTGTGAGGTCATCATACCGATTTCGAGGTGTACAGTGTGCCTTTATTTTATTTCCTACACATGGGCAAGGCTGGGCAAGTTAATGATATTTTTTAACTGAGTTAAATCAGGTTAAACTAAAATCTAAATCAAGTTAATGGTTATAAGTTATTCAAAATGTTCTATCAATTGATCTAAGTTAAAAGTTAACCAAAATTTAACATTGACTTTTTAACTCAAGTTAAGTTACTTAAAAAAAAATTTCTTGTTTTCATCTAGGTAAAATTAATACAATCGGTACCTAAAATTGTTCATATTATTAGACCAAAGAACTATTATTATTTTATTTTCCAAAAGCATTAGGTATCAGTCCACACATTTATTAGCATACTTTTAAAATGTGTACCATCAATTTGCGCGTCCACGCCGCCGGAAATCGGAATGCTGGTTATCGGCGAAAACGTCGAATTTTTTTTTTTTTTTAATTTTATTAGAGAATATACAATTTATACCCATAGGCATAATAAGAATATGTGCTACATTACATTAAAAAAGACATGAATAGGGTGAGGGAAGAAACCATCCAGTGATAGCACTTCCTACTTTGTGTAGAAACGTCGAATTAATAATAAATTATCCAAAAATAATTGCGGTATTACTAAGAACCGTAGACTGTCCACGCTACCTTCAGTACAATTATTAATTCGTAATAAGTATAATATAATAATAATATATAAAATAGTTTATAATAATAGGAATATAACTGGCGACGATGGCGAAAAATAACGGGCATTGATGATATTCGTAATGTAATAATATTATATTAGGTAATATTCCATAATAATTAAAATTGAAATCAATTTCACTTGTTTAAATGTAAAATTAACTCAAGTCAATTTAAAGTCAATTCAAACATTCCTCAAGTTAATAATCATAAAAAAAATTAACTTGTTAAGTTAAAAAGTTAAATTAACTTAACTTATTAACTTAACTTTAACTCATAAACTCGTTAACGCCCAGCCTCGCACACGGGTACCTTATTACCGCTGCCCCTTGTCCGGTACGTTACCATTGTGTTTTACAGGGATACCGCGTCATACCGGCCGACACGATACCGCAGCGTAATCGTCAGTAAATTGCTTTTATCTCGAGTTATAAGCCTGCTGCCCGTGCAGTATCTTAATGATGTTAATGATGACGACGACGATGATGATATAATAATAGTTACAGTCGTTATCTCCGTCACACCTGTTACGTGCGTGGTGCTGCTATTAATCGCGACGAAGCGATTTAGTACAGCTTCAGTGAGAATGGCAACGACGGTTGTGATATTGTGTTTTGTTTATTTTATACTTTATGATGATAATACGTTATAGTTATTACGAGTCGATAGTTTATAAAAAGACGTTATCGAATAAAAAAATTCTCAATAAACGCGATTCAATACATTAATATGACATTATATAGCTTACATGGGTAGGCACATACTCGGCAAAAACTCAACAATATACACATCGTACGAAACGGAATTGCAATAAAACGAAAATCTGCAGATCAATATTGACAACGATACAAAGTGCATTAGAATCCCGTCCCTACGACTGATGAGTACCTAATATGGATAATATCATTGCGCATATTGAAATATACCTAATAGTGTGAACGGTTTTTAGGTGGAATAAATACATCGGTATAGTCATGTACTCGTGTATTTTTCACGTTGTTGATGAAAGACGACTCTTTTGATTGATAACTCTTACACGAGTTGGATAACCTCCAAGTTCACAAAAAAAAAAAAATAATGCTTTCACTCATTAGTCAGTAAGTGGATAATGTGCTTTGACAGTGAGTTATATCAACAAATTTAATAACCTATAAATTATGTGACTTAGAATCCGAGTGAAAAACAGAACGCCGATTTAGCTTATATTAATGCAACAAAAAATTACTTACGCTCAAAAAAACTTTAATTTCTGTGCGTCAACATAAGCCACGAACATAAATATTATACGACCTATTTGTCTATTATTTATAGAATCATGATCACATTCTGTAGGTATGACATTCTTTCTCACAGTGGCGTAGCCAGGAATTTTGTATAGGGGGGGGGGAGGCTAAGTCTCACGAAAAAATACAAGTACAGTATGTCTTTTATTTACACTTTTTAATTTTTGTATTAATCTTGATAACGTCAACACAGTCAAGGGTGGGGGGCTACAGCTCCCCTGGCTACGCTACTGCAGTTTTCTTATTCTAATCAGACATATAAGTTTTTCTGATTTTTAGGAGTGAAGCGAAAACGAACTATCATGATGATTATAATAGTTTATAAGATATTATAAGATTTTTCATTTATTATTAATGTCTTTTTCTAGAAAGGATGATGCTCCAGAATATTCTAGTTTACCTATATATTTTTAATTTCTAATAATAATAAATATAATATAACATATACATTACTAAACCGTGTAAATCCAGTCAACTATAGACGTCTGTCTGTGGCACCTCTGATTAAAAATAATTTACTTCATATACAAAATTAGATAAGATTTTAGTTACCTATTGGCTGTAACCTATTTGTAACAAATAACAATGTTTAAACAATAATTAGAAATTTACAACACGTGCAAATCTTACCTATTAATAAAATTCTTTATTTTTTGTACCTGCGATTCTCTGTCGGAATAGTGTTCAATATCAGGATTTTTTTTTAGTTGGTTATTCAGGTCTTTATAATGTACATAATGCATATTAACTTGACCTACCAATGACTTTTATAGGTACATAGGACTTAAGTATATTTATATTATATTCACTAATATACATTTTTTGGATTTTAGTCTTTATGATATGTTTATTTCTCAATACAAGAAATAAGCGCTACATTTAAACAAAGCGTACCCGTTTTTATGTTCCGAATACCTCACGGTAAATTTTAATGTTTGTTTATTTTATCTATACGTGCGATAAATATATATTACGAGTACTACTGGAAACATTTGGTTCTAAATTTAAATATCAGTCATATTTTATGCTTGGAATATAAATAAAACGTTGTTAAATGATAACATAGATTTAATATGATATTCATACAAATTACAATTTATAACACCCATATTAATAAAAATACTGTTGAAATGTAAGATCGTAAGATTTCTAAAAACACTAATTTTTTAACTTCTTATAACACTTTATCGTCGTTCCTATATAATACGTCTGTCACCATTGTCTCGTCGAATATAACAGCGCGTGCTGAGGTATCGTGTACAGCACGATTTATAGGAGCTCATAAATAAATTGTCTGGTACCTATATATTTATACTGTTTACACGCATAAATATAAATAATTATTACGTGCCGATTGCTCGTGTATAATAGCCCTGCAGCGAAACACAATGTAAAGTGTCAAATGTTTTAGCGGCGGTAGTCGGTAAGACCTCTAATTACCGGACACTCTCGGACGCTGAAATTTTGTCCGATATTCAGAGGGTTCGGTTGAAAGTTCGTAGTTTGTTCCCGAAAAACGTCCACTCTCTTGAGGCGTCCAATAGGGGAGGTTTCACTGTGTATAAGCAAAAACGTACGTAATTATGACATGCGTATTGCGCACCTTCAATCGATTTTCGACGCATACAATATCAATTGTAATATTATAATTTATAACGCCTATTTCCACGACCGCTGTCACCTGCATCTGACACGTTGGGACGAGATTTTTCTTCTTTTCTTTTTGTTTTTTACGTCAAAAATATACTGTAATCCCAACAGGTATATAGGTACCACAATATGATACAATAATCCGTTTTATTTTCAGATTTACTCAGACAGTCCTAAGCATTTTGGAAAGTCCGGTCGTATGCAGCTGAAGACTATAAAGGACCGTTCGGTTATTATTGGCACGGCATGAATTCCATTATCGTTCAAAAATTAAAATACACCCTGCAAAGGATTATTATATTATGTTCGTTTGAATAAATATTTTTTGCTTTCACAAACGACCGCGTGTACAAGTTGCACGGCATACCCAATACTATATATATATAATAATATTATTATTTGGTTAGATACTGACCATCATCCATTAGGTAGTATATAATATAATAATATTGTATCGATACAGTACAGCTGTATACAATGTGTATAATATAAAATAGCGCGTACGAGGTGATGCAATCGGTCGCACACGACAGGTGCAGCATACAGGTATAGATGCGCGGCAGTGTATATACGATGGCCAATGATACAATTTAAAATACGCCCATAAGAGGGGGTTAGACCGTTTTCGGACAAAACACCATCGAAACTTTCTGTTTTTGCGGAAAAACGCAACGCGCTACGACTTCGAGGTAAACGTGTCTCGGTCCAGTCCGAATTTTAATGATGCACATGTGGTCATAAACAGATAAACCCATACCACCTGTTATACAATTGAACGCGTAGACTGCAATATCGATGCTATGATAATATTATTATCTACTAATATTATTTCTACGACTTTGGCGGCGGCGCACCACCCCAGAAGAGCACTTGTCGTGGTGTAATTTATCGGTCGTAGTGTATAATATATATAGGTTTATGGCACGCAGCGCCACGACCACTACGCGTCCCTTCGCCCACCGCGTTTGGATGGGTGACCGCTCGGCCGCTACGCGTACATATCTCATATAGTGCTATTCCTATATATATATTAGAACGAATCACGTGTTTTTTTATTCGCCGCATTCGTAAACAAAGTAGTTATAACATTTAAGCTGCGAGCAATAAACCCAACACGATTAAAATTAAAACAATGGAACATTATTAAACAGGTGGGTATAGGTACCTCATTGAAAAATTATATAAATCCGTCGTTTTTATTTACGATATAATATTGAATAATATTTATTTGCAATAATACATATAGTTGAAAACTCGGTATTTTCACGATCTTGCAGATTTTAAACAAACTCCAATTGAACGCGTGGTCTTGTATGACATAATTAAAAAGTCTAGCCTGCAGGTCTAGTTTTATTTTACAAGGTACAAACAGCGGTGAGATTCTAACCATTTGTCGGTATGATATCAATTACGATATGTGTTTGTCAATTGGCTGATATCCGACGCATAATTAATATTCTACGTACGAATGCGTTGTTCGATTTGAGTAATCTCTTCGTCATAAAACATTGTTATAATTTCAACACGGTGCGTTTCCTCGCCGAAGTACGGTGTGTATAAAGCATACACTTCCAAGTGTCCGTGTGAAACGGGCCTAAAATGACGTTTTATCACTTGTGTTATAATGGTCGTAACCCTATTTCGATGTGGTCAATTAGCGGTGCCCGTCTCGTACAATATGATATCGTGTTAGCCCGCACAGTCGAAACATTACGTGTACGTTTTTAGTCACAGTAACTGCTGGTACTCGAAGTAAACAAAATAAATAATGTCACGCGAGTATGCGACAACAATTTTTTACGGCAATATGATAATATCATAATAAACAAAATTATATTAAATTATCGTCTATACATCACAGTTGTCGAGTTTCGTTAAACTATATGTGCATCGCGAAACCGGTAAAGCGCTGCTCTAATCGTGCTCGGCGCGTAATAATATAACGACGTTTGTACCGAATTCGAGATAAAAAAAAAATAATGACGGTTTTAAACTATATAAACTATTATACAACTTTGGCCACACCTTATGACGTTCTTCGTCAGTGCATTTTGAGCAAGTGCCTATGTACACATCATAATACCGCAGCGTGTATACACTCTGTAACGGATCGTATCTAATAAATAAACTATATAAACGAATAAAACAAACTCCGACCGTAATGATAATATTATGATATCGGTGTATTTAACTGAAGAAGTCGACAGTGTCGGCCGCGTTCGATGGTCGTTCCGAGTCATTGACATTTTTGAATAAATTGTGTACACATTCGACGGTTTCGATTACGTGCTCGCTCGTTATCGTCGTCGACGAATCTCAATCGTCACCTATATCTCTGGCGTTTTAATTCGTTTTCGATCGAACGGTATTGTTTTATTGATCCGAGGTGTATAGCGAGGTACAATATATTATACGTTCCGTCGGGCTTGATCCGTGCACGAACCCGCACTGCACACGAGAGTAGCAGGAGCACAGGGCATCTTAAATACCTGTGGGTATATGGTATATACCAAAAGCAAAAAAACAAGACTTTTCTATGAACGAATCGTAGTGGTGGCGTATCGTTTTCTGCACTTCGGCATAATATCACGGATCTCGAATGAAAGACGAATAAAAACAAGAAAAAGAAAAACTGGATACTTTGTCGTCGCCGACAATCGATCGAATAACGTTACAGAGTTTGAACTTTATTTAAGATCCTCCCGACCCCGCTGAATTTGCAAAAAACAAGCAAAAAATGCGCATCGCAATTTCAAACTTTGAAAAAATGTCGTAATCTACGGATTAATTTTTGATTAAAAAATTTATAATTTTACTAAAAAAAGTGCGCGGTGCCTTTAAATCAGACCCCGACGTCCCGAAGTGTCGGGCAACGGAGAACTTGGAAACTTCAAAGCGGACGAAAACCCATCTCGCGAGGTGTCCCGCGGCCCGAGGGTTGACGGCAGTGCCCGCGACAAGGGGCGGAGAGGTGTATAGGCAGGCGGTTAACAAAAATCTTTTGTTTTCATATTTCTCTCGTATTATTATTATTATTATTACTATTGCTGCTGTCGTCATTTATTAATTATCCGTGTCCTAGACCACAGTCGGCTCGACACAGAACAGTGGCTGTACGGCGGCGGCGGCGGTTCAACGCACGTCCCACAAAGAGAACGCCGCCGCGACGGGAGGAAAGTGCCGGGGAGGGGTGAGAGGAAAGGAAAAAAAAAAACAAAAAAATAAATAGAAAAAAACAGTGCGCCGCCGACTATAGCATGTCCGCGTGTGTATGTGTGTGTGTGTGTAATGTTTCGGAACGGGCGGCCGTGGTGCGACGTTGCCGGCTCGTGCGGCGAGGCGCGTCGTCGTGCTGACGGGTGTGCGCGTTTGCGTGTGGGCCCCTCTCGGGCCGCGACTGTTCGGCGTAGTAATTTACGACGGTCGTCGTCTAGTCGCGGTCGCGATCGCGGGTTACGGGCGGCGGCGGCGCGGTGTGGAGGGGGGTGGGGAGAGGGAACCGAGTAATGAGATGAGAAAAAAATAAATGAAAACGCCGCGCGACAGTGCAGCCACGACGTCGGACGTAAACTGTCGGACGGGCGCCCGGAGGGTTTATTCGACGCCGCGGCGGCGGCCGTCGCGTTCGGAGTTTTGACACGATAAATAATAATAATATGTAATTATATTATTTTTGTAGCCGACGCGTTTCGAAATCCGCTGGCCGGTCTGATTGTACGATAAAAGCGCAGAGCCAAATAATGGTTTTTTTTTCTTCTTTTTTTCCCCGACCGAACTGTCTGAACTTAATATACCTTTTTATGGTCATGCATTTTGTACCTATACACGAGTAGCCGGAGGGGACTCGGATTTTTAAATAAAAATAAAAGACACATTTGACCGTCTTTTTTTATGCACCCACGTTGAACCCAGTTATTATACAATATTATTCATCAACCATATCACAACACTTGACATACCTATAGGTACATATAACTAAAATAAATATTTTACTTATTTCCAAGTTTGATTTCACAATATCAAGCTAATCTGCATAATCCATTGCTTACCAATATTTACTGAACGCAATTGAAACTCATAGGTAAGTTGTAAAATATAAAATCACAATTATTTTAGATTCTGAGCGGAGCGAAAGAATCTATGGGTTTTACAATGATGTGTGTTTTTTTATTACGTATACTTTATTATCACAGATTATAGTATTAAGGTGCTCAATAAAATATGAATACATTGGTGTTGGTTTTATAATTATTATTTCTCGACTTAGAAACAAATATAATGATTAGAAATTTAGAAAGACATTACATAGATATATGTGATTGTGTCCACTATAAAGTAAATAACCCAAAAAGTTTGATAAAATTATATTACTGTTTATTAATTATTGCCTAATAACTTGACGACATCTAGACCTGTTTTTTCTTACGAAAAATTTTAGTTTAATATTTACATTAATCTATATACTTTTGTGCGATTAAAAGTAAACTATATAAGTAAAACTAAGTAAGTACTTATTATATATACTTACTACATTTTAGAAAAATTATTGAAATACAGCGTAGTGCATCAGTTAAGTCATCTTATCGTGATAAAATTACAGATTAAGCCCCATGAGGGGGTTTGAGACCCAACAATCTACATATAATATTTTCCGATCAATACTTCTAAGATTTCCAAACTATTCGTATTATCGATAATAACGAATTATATAGCTATAAAATACACTGCAATTTATGTAATATTGTTCTACAGACAATTCTTAAAAATATTATCATAAAAAAATATGTAATATGATGGCCTCTGGCCTCAAGATCCTATACGTGTGGCAGTGGTGTATTTACGGGGGGAGTCTATGGGGTCCGGACCCCACCCCATTTTAAACGATTTATTACAATTTTGTGGTGTGAGAATTTTTAATCCGTGTAAAATACGGTGAGCAGAAAAATGATATGAGGGTAATTCCAAATGCAAAGATAATCGGTTTGAAAATCTGGCAGGTAAATAGTTATGTAGAAGAACTTCTTAAGTTTATTTTGGTGAAAAAATCATGTCTCTACGACTAACAAGGGCCGAGAAAAATGCAAAGTGCGAATAAACATGTTTTACGGCCAAAATGTTGTTACCAGAACGTCTTCCTAAAATAATTTTAATACATTTAATGTCTATTTCAGTGTAATGGTGGGGGGTGTGAAGCCCCCACTTTAATGTGCTTAGAAAATATTAGCTGGACCCCCTCCATGAAAAATTCCCAAATGCTCCACTGACGTGGGGTTGTAAATTAAATGTATGTTGAGTCTATTAATACCATATATAAAATGAAAAACAAACTATGATTTTTCACATCAGGGCTTAGCCTGTTAACGTACTATTTGCCCATTTAAGATGTAATTTATATAACCTTGGGCTATGAAGCCAAATGTACTTAGGACACTGAACAATGATATATACATAATATACAAGTCAATACAATAACGATACAAATAATTACGATAGTATGTGTATTCAAGACAAATATGGGTATTTGTTACTCCCTCGCCGAATATAGAAATTACGACAAGGAAAGAAGACAATTCCAAATTTCCGATCACCTTGCTGAAATACTCAACCCCGAACAACGTCTTCAAGTTCATACAGTTCCTAACAAGTATCAGAAACACGCCTTATAAATAAATTGTAAATTGTATATAATACTTAATACTTAAATTCATTGTTTTGTGTTATTCCTAAAAATGTTATTTTGTGTATTATCAGTTTTAGTATTTATGTAATGTATAAATATATCTAAAATGCATTGTTACGTCCAATGGTTACAGATGCTGCGAGCCTGCGAAGAATAGGTTGTTTCTAATCAATTGATTAAAAAAAAAAAAAAAACTATATAAATAAGTACAAGTTAATAAGTACACAAGCATAAAAATCTATACCAACCCAATTTTCGTTCACTGCAGCAATTTTCAACGTATTGAGTTTAAAAATTGTCTTAACCGTTTTCTTTATAGGCAATCAAACAGCTAGTCAGCTAGTCAACTTTCGACGAGAATAATGTTTTATTTATATGGTTAAATCGAAAAATCCGTGTGTAACGTTCGAAATTACCATCACACCCGCAGAGCGTTATTACTTATCTGTAATAAATCATAGTGCTAATATAGATTCTCCTCCTTGGGTCGGTGTATGATGATAACACCGCCGCACTGTATAAGCGGCTGTAGCCCATAAGCGCCAAAATATGACCCAAACGCAACCCAAAAGCGCAAAAATTAATATCCCATAAACGCAAAAAAATTACCTTTTTAATAACCCATGAGTTTGAGCACAAAATGAATTTAAAAAATTTAAATTTCATATTGGTAGTAAATATTAATTAGTATATAAACACCCACAATCAAGATGATCAATTTAATTATAAAACATTATAATTAAGAATTTACATAAGAAAAAAAAAATTTTATTTAATTTTATTAAATTAGTATAATATTATAAATAGTACATTAATATTAAATTTTAAATTTGAAGCTCACAGTTTTTAAGTAATCCAATCTTGAAATTTTTTTTTTATGTGTATAAGTTCCGTGCTTTTATATTGGAGTTGACTTTAGAGCTGCGTTTTGCAGTTTTTCGTCCATTTGATTGCATTTTTAAGTAAACCTCTGCCTGGTGCTGTTTGAGCATTTCGATAAAATTATAAATAGGTGGGTGTGGGTTATAAAATTGAACTTTCAAATGACGGTGGTATGATTCTAGACCATTAGTAGTCCTTGGCTCGTTCGAAGGTGGCTCAGCCCACAGGTGCGGTGGATATCTGCTGTAATTTTCAATAAAATCTGCTAAAATATAATCGGAAAACTTTGATATCTTATAATTATCAGGAGCAATAGAGCATCAGAAATTTCAGTAGTACGTAAAAAAGCCAATCCAAAGAAATACTTTAACCAATTTGAAATTTCTGATTCATTTTTGTCGTATTCAATTTTAAGTCCCAATTTTCCAATTTGTCTGTACCAAGCTTGTCCTAGGTGTTGTTACGATAAAATTCGATAATACTAAATACTAATTAAACTAAAGTAATAATAAATTTCATCTGAACTCGATCACTGTTGTTGTATTTTTGAATATATTATAAAAATACTTTGTTGTATACCTATTTAATTTAGTTTATTAATTAATAATTTTAAAACGAAACCTTTAGAGGAAAAGGTACAATATAGTATCTGCAGGCAATATAATTTATTTTTGCGCTTTTATACCATTATACTAAGGTACAAAAGCGTAAATTCGTTTTGCGCTTTTGGTCTATCGAACAAAATAGACAATTTGCGCTTTTGGGCTTCACCGGTATAAGCACCCTCTTCAACTCGCCTTTGATGTGCAATTTTTGACGCACCTGATTGTATAATTGTCATGTAATCAGAATATCGGCCAATTAATATAATCAATTTTATTTTATTCCTTTGACTTTGTTCCCGTCATCCACTCCCGTGGATTTTTCGGCTTCGGGTGATCGTTTTTTTGAATTTAAATATCTGTCTTTGAATATTTAAGCCAGTGTAAAACATACATAATATGAAGGAGTAACACCACTCATTCTTCGGTGTGTCCCTACGGATCGGGCCACTGAGGTGATGCGTAAGAGTACGTAAGTACTAAGTACCAGGTACTCATTTTTATCTATCTATATATAATACATTTATGTCTATTTTATCACCTTGGCTGGTATTTTATATTATTCTCTCTCACATTGTTTTTATATTCGTTTTTGAATATTTGTTTGTGGACAAACGTCGAACTTATAATAATGTATTATGAGTGTGTTCCAGCCCGAGGCGCGCCGCAGTCGCAAGATATTTTTCATAAGAATTCTGGAATGTATATATTATATTTTGTTCATATGGGCCGTTATACCTTTTCATAAGGCATTATTTATTTATTATTATTAACTGTACTTTTATCATTATTATTTTTATGATCCTAATTGGTAATTATTATGATTTCCTAACTATGTTGTGTGATTACACGTCATAATCTCGTTTCCAATTTTATATATTATATATATATATGCAATGAAGTTTTTATGCCGTGAGGCTTTACTTCATATTACCTTAAATATTCAATGATTATATTAATATATTCTAATTATCGTACCATCTTTTTTGTTATTATTATTCCGTTATTGACCCTCCCATATTATGCGATACTAAACAAATTCCGGAAAACTCTGACTTCGGTCTCGGTTTCTGGTTGGCGACCCTACCTATTTATCCTGTCGTCATCATCACTCCGCGGAACCTGGCCATCAAAGGTGTGAGATGTTACACGTTAAAAGTAGGTAAACGCTCTGCTGTACAGTTTAGGCGTCGAGGGTGGTGCCTTATTGCCATTGAGTAAGTGGCCACTGAATACTTTGTATGATGGATGTTATAAATTAGAATTAGAATATTCGATGATAATTCATTATATACGATGAAAAATGATTTTGAGCGAAATGGTAGACTTTTTACTAACTTTGAAGTTGAGATACCACACAATTATTTTAATAATAATATTAACATTTAAACAAATATGGGTAATAGCCATCGGTATAAAATATTCTGAGCGGATTGATACAATTATAAAATAAAAAATTATGCAGGTATTAATTTTACAATGATTTATGTTTTTAACATAAATACGTTTTTGGGTTGGCTAAAGATATGTTATTTTTCTAACCGATTATATGTGCAAAATAGACGTTTTTGTTGTCATGGTTACTTATCAACAAAAACATATTTATGATTCATAGATTTTTTTTGTAGAGGAAAAATATCGAGTAGCTTGGTATCGTTTTTTTTCTGTCTGTCATCACTATTTGAGGCAGTAAAAATGCTTTAATCTTCTACTTCAGCATGTTTTCTCTCGGAGATTGATTTAAGGTGGTACTTAGAGGGGGTCAAAAATAAAAATTCTGAGTTGCTTTCAAAAGCACCAGAAAACAAAAACAAATTAAGTAACAACTGGAATTTCTAAGCAAAACCAGTTTTTGACAAAATCGATCTTTTAGTATATAGTAACTTAAAAACTAATACCTAACGGTAAATACTTTTCATTTTATTCAAATTTTAATATGACCATTTTCCATGCATGATATCATTTTAGATTCTGATTCTAAATTTATAAAATGTGCAACTTATATAGCTAAGGACTTAAAATTTAAAACAAGGTTTCTTGAAATAGGTTATAAACCTATTTAGAATAGGTTTTATATAAAATTACTTTATTCACAATAATATCATCAAATATACTAAGTAATATCATAGGCTGTCTCACCGTCTTCGCTAAGAATCGTTTTTCTTATACAATGATATCATATATATTATATCATTGAATTAAAATTTAACATCATCCATTAGAGTGACTCATTTGTGACCTTCTATACAGTAGAGTGACACCCACTTGCCCACCTTTTTTAAAACAAAACTCTATTCTAGTCATTAAAATGCATCAGAAATTTTTGATTTATTTTTTGTTTTTTTTTTTTCAAATTTTGTCGATAAATAATTGTTTATAGCCTGTAGATATGGTAAGTACTTGGTAAAAAACTTGAAAATTTAATACAATAGGTTCGTTATAAGTTGTTGTTAGTATTATCAAAAACAAAAGTTGACCATGAAATGAGTGTTTGAAGTTAGAATTTTTACTATAAACTCGACAAAATCACAAAAATGCACAAGTTATTTTGTCAAAAAGAGTAAAAAAAATTTTCAAAATTGTATGGTTTATAGAAAATGAAATTTAAACATTCAGTCAAATTTTCATGCATTTACAGTGGTTCGTTTTTGATTTACAACAAAATAAGAAAATCGCTACATGAGAAATCGGATAAATATCCAATGTTGTAAAAATATGAACTTCAAACACTAAAATATTTAATTTGACTTTTTTGTCGACATTTTTTTTTTTATGATATAGGTAGACAACTTATGAAGAATCTTGTATTAAATTTTGAAATCTTAGATTGAAAAAGAAAATTTTTATGAATTTCTAGCTAAAAATAATTTGCTAATTTTCGTGTTTTTTCCGTATTTTGTCAAGATTTGAACTTTAAAGGCTTATAAAAAAAACTGTGACCAAGATTTTTAATATTTTATAAATGTCATTGTAAGAATATAGTAGGAGCTTTGTATTAAATTTTCAAGCTTTTTTACCGAACAAATAAAATGTTATTGACAATCATAGAAAAAAAACCTAAAAAAGTTGGAAACTGAGCATATCCGTAAACAGCTCAAAACAAGTCAAAATATTTTGAAAATTTTTCACGTATAGAAAAGGTTAATATAAACATTCATAAAACATTCATGTATTTACGATAATTTGTATTAGAATTACATCAAAAGCCAAAATCAATTTCGTCAAAAACCGATTTTGCGTAAAAATTCTATTTTTTCATTAAATTTTTTTTTCTGGGCGCTTTTGAAAACCATTGGGAATTTTAAATTTTGACATCCTAAAAGTACCTAGATTCACTTTTCCATCCAACAAGATACTCAAGTTAAAACACAAAAAACACACATCATTGTAAAACCAATACATTCATCGCTCCGCTCAGAATCTAAAATCAAAGCATTTTTTCTATCATAAAAAGTGTCTTTTGCTAACACAAAAATAAGAAAAAAACACATCATCGTAAAATCAATACGTTCATATTGCTTCGGTCAGAATCTAAAATGTACGTGAATAAAAGGTTTAGCTGATATAATATTGAATATTTAGGAACGTACCTTTTTAGGTAGGTAATCCAAAAATAAACATTACGTTCGAATTATGAAAATATTACAATGCACCAAATAAACATCGGTTATTATAGCTATTAGTTATCTAACTTATTTTCATATTATTATCATAAATGCATTAGTCATAACTTATAATACCAACCATTGAATAAATAAATATATAATCTGTTTATAACTAGCCAATAGGTATTAATATATATGTATACTCTATGATTAAATTAACCATGGTAATGCAATAGTCATACCTAATATATTATGTTATATTGTATACATTGAAAACCTCCAGTGAAACCTCCACCAACGCACACCTCTAAACAATGGACAGCTCCAAATAGCGGACGTTTTTTGGGGAACAAACTATAGACTTTCTACAAACTGAACCCTCTGAGTAGCGGACACATCCGAATAGCTAATAAAATGTCAGTGTCACAGATTGGCTGCTATTTAGAGGTTTTGCTGTAATAGGTAATGATGGAATATTTGAATCGTATATCAATAATATAATACTCGTAATTTATAAAATCATTTAATACGATATTGAATACATTATTTTTAAATCTCACAAAATTATTTTACTATACCTACTTAATACATATTTATACTATATTTACTAACTACATATTTTACGTAGGTATTATACATTATATAATATAGTTAGTTAGGTATAGACATTATCACTTAAATGTTTTGACTTTTAATTATTATACCTATCCGTCACAGCCAACCTCCATAGGTACCATGTTAGTACTCACATATAATCAACGAACCCATACCTAAGTGACATAACTCCGACACAGCCAAATATCTAAGCCTAGTTTTTGATAAACGTCTGACATAGGCCAAACGCATCCACACGAAAAAATTTAAATTAAACCAACAGCTCTACCTTCTCAGACCCATCCTCGATAAGTTCTCAAAACTAAAATGTTCATCTATAATATTCTTCTCAAATCCATCTGGATGTACGGTATACAGCTCTGGGGCACTGCCAAAAAATCAAATTCACAAAAAATAAGTTTTCCTATTAAAATCTTATCCAATATTCACAAATAACGCTTCTCCATGTATCCCAAACCACTCCTTTTACATAGATATCCACATTCCTAAAGTCACTGTAACAGCCAAGCTATACTACTCTAAATTCGGAAATCAAAATCATACCAACCACTATGTTAAAAAGCTACTATCTATTTCAATCCCTGGAAACTCCTCCCAGAAGACTCAAGCGACAGTGGCCCCGAGACCGTATAAGTTAAACACACAAATTCCATTATATGTTATGTTGTTTTATAAAATATGGAATCACAATATATGGTATAGTTTAATATTTGTGAGTTGGTTAATTTTAAATTGTACAAGTGAATTCGAATACATTAAACTGATTTGTTTTTGAATGATACAGGGTGATTTTTAAGCATGTTTACCCACATTTTTCTCTTTAATAGTAAATGTATTCAAATTCTTATTTTTAGAATTATTAGTACACACAAAAACCTACTTAAAGACCATATTTTCAAATTTCTAATATTTTTTGTATTACTTAAGGAGTGTTGTAAATTCTCAATTATATTTTTTATTACTTATTATTTATTTCTTATGACTATTGAACAATCTCCATTAAATAGGTAAAATAAAAAACTTTCATTGCTATTGTGTTGAATATAATATTAGCTACTACCTATCTATAATCTATATCCATAGTAATATTGTATAGGTCTTTATATTTTGGCGTTCGGCCTATATAGTCCTAAATCTTAATACTACCTATATCTAAGTAATCTTGTAATCCTATAATGGCTACCAAATAGTAGTATTCCTGCCTATATTGTATGGTAGGTACTATAAGTACCTATATTATATATATATATTATTTTTTGACACATAAATATAGGTACTATATAATATAATATCATATTTTATCTATGAAAAATATGTATAGATATTAGATACTATTGTATTAAAGAAATGCATTGCTTGCATATTTTATCATTTACATACCCATACAAATTTTGTTAAACTTTAGAAAAGTTATTTGCTATAAAATAAAGTAAAAATATTTGATTCGATACAAATATAGGACTTTCCACGTTTGAATTTATTTGAAATTTAAATTAATTTATAGTACGTTGATTAAGAGGACGTCACACCCGCATGTCTTGTCTCCGTCTTACACACGTATACGAGATAGATAAAACGCGTTTACGCAGTCTGAGTAGAACTTGCTCAATTTAGGTTCTACAGTAAAAATACTTATTATAAAATTGAGTTGAGACGATATTTCTGAGGACAAAACGATGCGTTTTTTCCATTATTCCCAATTTAACGTCCATTATATTGCTTAGAACTAGATAAAATGTCAATATTTTTTAATGACTTTCAACTCTTCAAAATATATTTATTTTTTTAAAACTCACCATCTTGCCCCATAAAATATTATCATCTTTCAGTTTTGTAATAGGTGTTTATATTTTAACACCAAAATTGAGCGAGTTCTACTCAGACTGCGTAAACGCGTTTTGTCTATGTCGACTGCAGAGACAACACATGTGACTGAGATGTCCTCTTAATGCTAATAAGACGACTGCATTATTCTTTTCGTAATTTTTTAAGTGTAACTAATCACTTTTTATGTTTATGTTTATATCAGTTTATATGGCAATACGGCATAATATTTAGTTTGGTCCTTAGGGCTGTAGACTCACATATTAATGTAATTTTATTTTATAATCGAATATATATAGGTGTATGTACACTGCACATTTTTAGGTATTAGATCTGCAGTAGGTACGCGTAAATGTATCTTTATATCATGATATGATATGTTTTAAGCGTAGGTATATATTACACTTTTTGCATAGTATATACCATACCTACACACCTTTTAGATTTTGCTATATGTATACATTATACACATTATATAGGCACGCTATATTGTAACGATTTTATATTTGTGACGTAAACCCGACAAAAGAGGTATTCGGCTGAACACAGATGGGGAGAGAAATGCAAATGTGTGCAGTTCTGCTTAAACGTAGTGTAGAATATTATTGCGTACATATATATACGACTACCATCTCCCTTTGTCGACTAAAACATATTACACTGCACACACACACATTCTCTCTCTCGCGTGCGCGTGTACACATATATAGGGTGTCTTCTGCACCAGCAACCCTACCCTCTGCAGAGCCCTTTAGATATTCTCAAAAAGATTCTGTCGCACGCACCCGCGGCGGCTATACGCAAGAACGCAATCATGTATTCCCTCCATTCTATAAACCGTCCCCGTCCCCAACCATTATATATACATAGTATATTCACGGTAAAAGGATCATGCGGTAACGCTGGCGCAGAGGGTGCGCCCCTCCGAATAATGCCGGAGAAAGCGTTTTTATAGGAGCGAAGAAATTGCTTTTCATCCCCTCTGCCTCGTCTTCTTCTTTATTGCATATATATATATATAAGTACGGACGTACGGTACACGGCCGGAATGAATAAAGTCCTCGGGCTGCAAGGGGTATACATATATATAAATGATATATACGCAGTGTACACTGTACATATATATAAATGTATATTATGTATATACAGTATAATATATACGCACGACACGTATGAACAAAATCAATTGCGTTCCAAATCGATAAAAATATATTGCGCGTCCGAAATGTCTGTGTAAGTACATAATATATATATATATAGTATGTGTGCTGCAAGGGCTATATGCGAATAGCGATAAATGTAAAATGGGCTTTACGACCGGCGATGCAGAGCCGTCTGATGGCCAAAGGACGGTCCGGAGAATAGTTTTTTTTTTTTTTATCCACACGTTTTGGTATATTTCGTTAAAAAACGATTACCCCGACGCGATACACAAATACTCGTGAGACGCTCGCGTGTATCGGAAGGAGAATTTAAAATATCGTCCCGAGAGAATAATATTTAAATCACACATCGCGGGAATCAAATCTTTATGTGCGAGAGAAATCGTTTTCGTATTTTACCAGATAAATTATATGCGAAAACATCGTACACATAATACGAATACGGCGTAGTGTTTTAATGATATTACGCACTTCAGGGAGATACGAAAACGTTGACGGAACTGTTATAGGTATGTATATATGCGTATACACGTTATTATAATATAATATGTAGTGTGGTGCTGATAAGGTCGGATGACTCTAGGGCGATAGTGTTGCCGCTCACCGGAAATGCGAAGGATGTACGACTACTGCGGTGACTACAGTATACACGGGGTTCCACGTGCACGAAGGGACGGGAAGTAATTGATTTTAGTGTATTGCATGTGGTGCATGTGCGTCGGTCACATGGAGCGCGGTGTATAACGTCGTTAGCGCGCTCAAGTAAAAGGGGAGAATGGGAAAATTGAAGATAATGAACGGGCCGTGCGGCGGTCTGCAGTGGGAGCGTATACACGACGAGGTTTAAAGAGGGTTGGGGGAGGGGGGGGGTGTAGAAATAATATTCCCGTCCGCCTTTTCCGCTTCGCGTTTTTATCATTTTTTTTTTTTTTTCGATTTTGTGAGAAGAAAGACTCGTAAAACAATAGGCGGATGGATAGGGGGGAACTACGGTTGGTGAAGGTGTTTATTTTAGACCGTCGGAACTACTCGATAAAATTAATCATATAATGTATATAAAACAAAGACGTTTTTTTATTATTATTTTTGATATTTCACGGCTGAAAAGTGACTTGTTTATTGTTCGATTACCTACAGCAGAATGTATTCTATACACGACATAATATAGGCACCGTGTCTACTTTAAGTTAAATATATATATATATTATAGTATAATTATAATAGGTACAACATTATTGCATCGCATTTGTATTGATACAATAATCCATGTATACATATAGCTAAATAATATTATATCAGCTTACCCATTGAAATTGTTCTATACTCAAACTGTGTAAATTTACAAATTTAATATTTAACATTTAATAGGTAGGTATTGCATCCGTTGTATGATATTAATTTTATTGATTTTGCACGATAAAATATCGTAATTAATAATTCAAATTTAACATTCATAATGTGTTACCATCAACGGTACCTTGGTATAAAATATATGGTATAGCTTATATATAGATCATAGATGACCCCGTGCCTAATGCGTAATTGAGTATTAAATAGTTTTTTCATGAATGATATTTTTTCTCATTTTCTCTTGTAAGTATTACAGTATTATTATTATGCTTTATTAAATAATTGTTATTGCTTTATTTTCAACAATTGGTTTATCCCATAAGTTAAAACACGATCATTAATAACATGGAAACATTAATCAGGCACAGCATAACTTTTCCAATAGAAAGTTTGGAAAAAACGCAATTAACTGTTAAGAATTAAGTAAAATACTAATGCTAAAATGTCGGATACGTTTTAAGAATTAATTTGAAAAAGAAAACTTATGTTTTAAATTATTGATTAGAGAATAATAGAATATAGAGTAAAGTAGGTACATATATAATTTATAGAAAAATAGGATAAATGCATGCCACATTGCAGTTTATGACATTTATATGTCACATGATTGATTTAAAATAGTTTAATAAGTATTTGTGAACGTATATTATAACACTAAATAGTAGATATAGCTATTTATTCTATAAGAATTAAGTAAGTTTTTTGTAATATTTGATAATCCACCGATTAAGGATTTGAAGAAGATAATATTATTATTATTATTGTATATCACGAAGTCAAGAAGGTTTTGATTATGTCATTATTAGGCACAATGTATTATGTATTCAATGTATTGGTAAGGTATAAGTCAATAGATTGGATTTGTCACAATCACAGATTGATCGGCTGTTGTCGTGGCAACGAAGAGGGGGAGTGGTATACCCATGTTTTAATAGGTTCGTCTCCAAAGGATCATTATTTGGACAAAAGATATGAATGGGCGAAAATCGAATAATGTACTTCTATATTAATTAATATTGATTTAAGTATTTATTTAGGTTTAGATCAATAATTACAGTCCTCGGGTGTAAATTGTGTACAATATTAAAAGCGATTTGATTATCAGACAAATTAATATATTTTTTTAATACATTGGGTGAATAATATAACTATATAATACGATATGATGTCTGCAGTAGCTATAGAAGTTTCATAGGTAGTCCAATGTCATGTTAAAAATATAAATGTATGAAAAAAAAACTAAATCTTTCTAATGAATATTGTACACACATATTGTTTATATTCATAAATCATAGAAGTATAATATTACATAGGCAATTTATTTGTGAATTATTTAATTGATTAAAATTAAAATTTGATTCACCTAAGCAATCACTATAGTTTCAATGCGTATAATTAATATTATATTATATTGTAAAGGCAACGTAAACTAATAATTATTAAGTTTGTTGTCTTTTGTAAGTGTTTGTGGTTTTCTTCACCTTCATTATAATTTATAATTTATATTATGTTTTATGACTTCACTGGTGGCAAACCTTTTTCTGGTAATTTTTATTGAATTGAGGTAATATTGAGTAATATGAGCAACTTTTTTCAAAGTACAAAATATTATGTCTGGATGTGAGCTCGAAACTTTCAACATTTTATATAATTTGTTACTCTATTATTTAGAAATCACAAAGAATTATTTTCATTTTATGCAAGATTGAACAATAAAATAAAAATATTTTCGAAAGCCTTTTAAAATGTTCCCAATTTTGACATCTTTGGTAAGCGTACTATAGATTTGCCAATGTTGTCATCAAATAACAACAACAATAACCATAATGTCTATAATATAATATTGTATCATTGAATTTTGAATATATAAATAATAGACCATAGTAATTTTTTCAAAAGTCAGTATTTATTTAGTAAAATTCTCGATTATATTTTACAATTTAATCGTCATCGATGTATTTTTAGAACAAATGACAAATCGTTATTGTAAAATTATATTGCGACGTTACAGGTTATCTGAACATGACGTAAACCATCCGTTGGCAGTTTAATGTGTAACGCGGTTTACGTCATATAATATTGGATTAAAATACTGCAGAAAAGTTTAAAATATCGTAGTAAACTAGTATAATAAATAATATGGTCAAGCGTCATTGGTAATTTTCAAATCAACTTCTTAGTGTGCGCCGTCCGGTAATGACTATGCGAGCAAT
This sequence comes from Sitobion miscanthi, assembly GCA_008086715.1. Taxonomy (NCBI): domain Eukaryota; kingdom Metazoa; phylum Arthropoda; class Insecta; order Hemiptera; family Aphididae; genus Sitobion; species Sitobion miscanthi. The sequence continues at coordinate 27,007,330 of CM017802.1, forward strand.
TTTTGTGCATTACGTTGCGATATATTATATCTGTTCATTGTAACATATTTTTACACATGCAATCTTACATTAAGAGCACGTCACACCAAGTCTCCGTCTTACACGCATACGACACAGACAAATCGCGTTTACGCAGTCCGAGTAGAGAACTCTCTCTAATTTGGTTATAGAGTAAAAATACTTATTTTGAAATTGAACTGTGACGATATTTTCGAGGGCGAGAAGTGGCGTTTTTTCCACTTTTACCAGTACAACGTTCGTTTCGTCGCGTTTAGAAATGGCGAACATTTCAATATTTTTTAAGTACCTCAGGTTTCAAAATTTTTTTTTTTTTAAAAAACCCACCGTCTCGCCTTCCGAAATATTGTCGTATTTTCATTTTGTAATATGTGTTTTTATTCCAACACCAAAATCGAGCGAGTTATGCTCGGACCGCGTAAACGCGTTTTGTCCATGTCGCACGTGTGTAAGACGGAGACAACGCGCGCGGGTGTGACTTCCTCTTAATAGCTATATAAACTTACATGGTCAGTACTTATAAACACTCTGCCCGTTAATTTTCACAACGCATAAAAGATTTTTATTAAAATATTAAGTCCACAAAAGCGTTTGGTTCGGCCTCATTGTTGATAGATTTCCATAATTCTAGTTTCGCACGAGCGTGACGTGTGTATGATTGTTATAAATTAAACTGTGTATAGGTAATCGAACAATCGTATTATACCCACTAAATGACCTTGTAAAGCGACAAATGTCTATCGATTGTAAAATATTGGCACCAACAATGTAAAATAATTACGTGCGCATAGCAAACGGCCCATAAATGAGGCGAATTACTGTTGTCGCTTTTTGCGACTGCAAGCATATCATACACAATATATTATATCGTATTATATCAATATATTATTTGTACACCTGATTGATAATAATTACCAGCGCGTGTTTAACTAGGTCGCATTCATAAACGATGATGACCCATATTCTCTGACGTCCAATAATAATAATAATGATTGTCCGTTAAAGTGTAACACAATTATTATTATTATATAAAGAGTCATTAGTCGAGAGTTTTATAATTGTTTTTCCCAATGAAAAGCCTGCAATTCATTCGCGGCACGGCGGTAATGTCGCCGTTTAATATTATAATCGCCGGCGTTTAACCATTTACACGTATAGTTAACGCGTACAAATTATACGGTGTCGTAAATACGATAATAATAATATAACAAATACTAATAACGTCGACGGAAAAAATATTATTATTGCGATATCGGGTAACTCGCTGCTCTAAGTCATAGGTTATGCGACATGCGTATAGAGAGGTACACCTATCTGTTATATATTTTGTAAGCCACGTTCCGTCAAACACAATATTTGGTAATACGCTCGAACTCGACGAATAAAAATTTATTTATTATTATCGTATTCCCGTAGTGTTGCGACTGAATATATAATTGAAATAACAGCCGTTCTCGACTAATTACGACTCTTCGCAAGTTTCCATAGTCGCTATACGCGCGGCTCTATGATGCGTATATTGTGATATTATGTAATTTGAATAGTTAATTCGTGTAAAGTGTTGGGTTTTTTTTCTTTTATTTTGAACATACTGTTATACTAAAATGTGACTAGGCCTAACCACGACTACGAAATGACGATAAATCAATAAAAATAATATCACTTTAGAATAATGAGTTAACATATATTGTACATGAATACTTGATAGACCTATATACCCATAGTTGTCGTATGTAGTATGTACAGTTTTCAATAAAGAGGATTTGGTGACGCTTTCAAAAGTTTTAAAAATAAACTCGGGTTAAATGAACATATTTTTACGACGCAATACTTACGTATGTCTTTTTTTTGCTCTTACAATATTTTACTGATGATATTTCGAAGGCAATTCCCGTGCCGAGAACTGTTGTAGTTACTAACTATGATGACAGCTGTATACTGACCATCGGGCCATTCGTCCTCTTAATATTTTACTGTACTGAGTATATACGATAGTTCATAAATTAGCATGCCTATGCTACGGAGTCGGCATTCGCCACTGGCAAATACATAAATATGATAGGTATAGTTACTACCAAAAAAAATAGTATCGGTTTATGGCCCTCGTTTTATTTTATTAATTTCTGCTGATTTCATTAACAATAATAAACTCAAGTCGCGACTTAATATATCGGTTATAAATATTAGTATAATAAGTAAATTTGACACGATATAAGACGTGAAAAGGGAACTATAAGTGAACTAAAAGTGTATATATGGGAAGCCAGAACATGTTAAGTATTATTATCATCTAGAAAATATGTAAGCAATAAACGCAATCAGTAAACCATGATCGGCTTGGGCGCCCACTTGCGGATTGCCCCACGGATGAGTTGCACACTAAATGTTTTATCATAACTATTAACTCATATAGCGACCTCCTTGTCAGTTGCCTTTCGACATTCAAACGCAATAAGACAATATACGACGACAAAACACGTGGTTCATGTAAGACGTACCCAATGCTAATTTTTTTTTCACGGAATTCACTGTCGTCACGGATATCAGAATTCAAAACATCTCGTTGAAATCTGAAACAAGTGCGATCAAGTACTGATGCGAAACGGATTTTCAATACACAGGCCATTGCCATGCACTTCGTTCCGTCACGCGTGTCGGCATTGGAAATATAATTATTATTATATAATATAAATTAACATACGTTTCGTCGATCGAATCTATAGCGCGCCACGTTTTGTTTTTGTATATTGTGAAAAATTCGCTATACACACTAGAAAATAAAACAATGAGCAATAATGAAGTAATCGTCAGAGATGAAACTATGAAAAGTGTGGAGGTTGTACCTATCTAGAAATTTGGCTGCAGTTGAGTAGGTATATACAGAGCTTAGAGTTAGGCGTAAATATGAGTATAAAAAACAGGTAAGTGGATGTCGCTCTGCTGTACAGTAGGTTACAAGTGGGTCACTGCATAATGGATTGTATTAAATTTGAATTCAAAATAATATCATATCATTGTATACGAAAAACGATTCTGAGCCGAGACGGTTTGTCAGTCCGGATATTTTACATTGTTATTATATTTTATTATAAATTACAACAAAATCGTTATTTTTATTTTTTATTCGTTTCTATGGTGATAAACAAAGCGTTAGAAATTAAAATCCCATTTTTAGCGGTTTTCGTGATTTGTCGGTGGTTTTTCTCGTAGCATTAAATAACTATTGAGAAAATCGAAAAATGACCAACCTAATGTACCATCTTGATTCTATTTGTTGAAATATAAGGTACTATATGTTGAAATCCAAGCACTCCTTCTGGTAGAAAGTTTGTATACAGGATAAAAAAAAATAATAACAAACACCATTGTAAGACCTCGCTCAGAATCTAAAATATGAAATATTTTTAATACAAATACATGAAATAATATATTAATATCGACTGTTAAAAAAACAATTAATAGAATTATTAACGAAGATAATCTTCTAGCTCTCTATTCGGATAGTTATTTTACAATCTACTACTTTTTTCACACAATCAGCCGAACTCATTAATTTTTCCTCTTCACTTCTTGGCGTGTGATCCTGACGTGGGTAGGTACTATTTTATTTTAATTTCAGTTAAATGTTGTTGTTGTTTCAAACATTTATTAGTTTACATTTGCAAGGATGCTGTGCAGAAAGTAAATGATAAAATCCATTGTTAAATCCTTCCCATATTATACTGGTTATATAATCTCAGTCTTCTTTAATGGCATCAGATACATTCCAAAGAGATATTGGAAACAATGGTGGACATCTTCGTCTTCGTTTTTTGGTTCCAATCAATGTTTACTTAAGTTATACGAAAAAAAGTGAAATCATTTGATTGGGTATATATTGGACAAAATAATCTCGTTTTTATATGTGTTCGAAATATTTTCGTAGAAGCTGATGGCAATACAAAGTTTAAAGCAGCAAAATGATGAATTTTTGAAAAAAGTAAATGTTTTCATTGTATAATTTTTGCATTTCCAGAATTTTTATAACTTTTTCAAAGAGCTTTCATTAGTTGAAAATTGCGACCATGTGGTTTTTAGTTCAGAAAACTTTTAGAATATGTTTTTTAGAAGCCAATCCAAAGTCTGTAATGCTTATGATGAAATGTGATTCGTAATCTCCAAGGAAATCAAGCAGCCGGTATTTCCCCGGGATAATAATCACTTGTTATAGCCGTCGGCTTTGCACACATGTTTTTGCCAATAACAGATATTTATGATAAAATCATAGTGAATACATACTTTACGATGTAAGTAGGAAAGATAACTAAAATCGATGAAAATTGTATCATACATTATTATTGTTTTAAAATATGTATTAAGCACTAGCTATATTAATAACTAATAATATTGCAATTTGCGATGATAGAATAACTTTTATATTTTCTATGTTTTAATTCGTAAGAGTTAAGCATAATAATATATAATATGCGGCGTGATTAGCATGCATGGAGAGTTCGCCACTGGTATTTAGTATCCACAGGACTCCAAAATGGTTAGGTTAACCTAACTGAGCAGTGATTAACTCTGGATCTGAGAGTGCACATTTTATATAAATTAATTGCATAATCATTGGATATCATACCGTCATGACTACATTTAGTTATTCAGTTACTTATGCACCACCTGTCAGTTGCATATTTGCATCGTGCATATATACGTCTCACATCATCAGTACATCACATGCCATGCTATGAGTTGTGATGATTATATCAAGACTAGTTCTGTATTGGGAACTTTTTTATGAGACAGCTAATACCTTATATAGAAGAAAATAAATGGCATCCTTTCCAAAATACATTTATTTCATCTTTTATAGTAAGCCATTGCGAGTCTAGCGATGGTTTTTCCATACAATATTAATTTGCACCAATATTGACACTAAGTAATAGAATTAGTAATGAGTGTTGATTACACTAACCACATAATTAGGTAGGTATTATATAGATACCTAATATACTAGCTATAGTTTCAAGTAGATATCTGCTGTATAATATTTTTCCGATGATCGACCAACTGCAAAAACCGAGCAACTAATATCGTATTAAACTATAGATCAAAATAATACATTACCCAGCATTGGGGACTTTTTCACAACGGATAGATAAAGTAGATTCATTAGATAGTTCACGCTATCTTTGCAAAGATTCCATATGGAATCAGTAAGTTTGAAACTCTCATTTCTAGTTCACATTGACATTTGTAATTATTTTTTTGTACTATAAACAATATTCTTATAATTATTATTCAATGAACAATGCAACTGAGGTGGAAGTAATACTATAGTGGTTCCCACGTTATGGTCTCGTGTTTACTTATGGTATAGAGTATAGTATTATAGACTGATATATGTAATCGATAATTTTTGTGTAACCTACAATTCCATATATCAACTACTTACGCGTGGTGCAAATTTTCAACTGGGGGTGAAATTTAAGTACATATTTTTATTTTTGTGCAAGTTACAGACTCTTGCTTCTTGTCGATATAGTTACCAGGATAATTTTTACTGTTAGAATTGTCTAAATTGTGCCTACAAATTCCCTAAACAGGATTTCTTTAATCCCTAATTTCTTTCTTTAAACCAGCACACGTTTTGGAAGTCCTGTGTGGCTACTGTGCATTCAACTGTTGACATAATTTGTCAAAATATTTTGTATTTATAAAAATTCATCAAATTTTAATTTTATAATAACTAAGGATTATAAACATAGGTATTACAATATTCTTCATGATTTTTCTTACAAATATCTAAAAATATCTAAAATACGTTAGTAGGTAGGTAGGTAGGTACATTTTTTTTATAGACATTTGAAGTTCAAAATTTGGTGAATTTGGATATGACAAATTGACAAATAACGATTTTTCCTTTAACGATTTTAGTTATTTATTTATGATTTTAACATTTTAATTATAAGGACTTCAAAATTTTTGCCATTATTGAGTATACTATAATATACAATATATTATTATGTTATTATTCTTTATACACAATTGAATTTTCAAAATATTTAGACTTATTTTAACCTGTTTATACCACGAACCTATTCACACCATTCTACTATAACAGCGCTAAATTAATAACAAACGTAAATTTTAAATTTTAAAATATTAATTCTTTAAAATCCCTTTCCATTACAGACTACAGTCATCTGCTCAATGACGAGGTAGTCGGAGGTACACTTGATGGCTGAAATTTACTACGCAGCAGACCGACTGCCCCGTTTTTTATCTTAAGAGTGTCTCACTTAAGAGTGTTTTCTCCGACTTATATAAACGTGTATACAATATAACGAATTCGCGTTCAGCAGAACTAATTTTATGTTGTTAGCATTCATATCAGAGTGCATCGACCTATTATAAAACTTAAAGATAAGAATATAATCTGTGTGTGTGTACGTTGATTTTTGCTATATTTCAGTTTCAAGCTAGTTATTTTTAAATTGCAATGCTATACCTATACACATTAGTACATTACACATAGTATAATGCGCTTATAAATTAGAATATCATAAAAAACCGATGTACAGACACAGAAAATGTTTTGAAATGTTTATTAATAGATCAATTCATTTTAATAACACATGATTGGTTCTGCTGAATGCAAATTTGCTAAGTTGTAAGTACGTCTGTAAGATAAATGCAACGCATCCTTTTAACTATAGGTACCGGGTAGGTATAGTTTATGTGGTTTATGCAATTATTCGGTACACAGTGTGTACCTACTGCGGTACAACATTATAATTAATCGAGTTTGCCTACGTCAATATTGATTATAATTTATAAATACATAAACATAGTCTATACTATGCTAGATTTGTATAGTTAATTACAGTACCGTATTCGCGTATTAGTTACTAAAAGATCTAAAATTACTTTACCTAAGCTACACCTAAATCTATTATGTTTTTAATAACAATAATCATTACTTTGTCTTCTCTATAATAATAATAATAATAATAATGTATCGTTCTAAATAGTTTATCGCCATACATCATATTTTATTTATTATTATAAAATGCACGTAGAATCTGCTCTCGTTCTACACGTCATATATATATATTGAATAAACCGTCTTAACACTGTGTGAATAATGCTGCGGTATATTATAATATTACACCCCGTGGAGCGTGTCAATCGAGTTTTAATTGAAAAAAAATCCACAACAAAAACATGCTTCTACCTATATATATATATATATGGCTATATATTTATATAGGTACATTTCAATATAATACAGTTCTTACACATACGCATATATATCATACCGTCCTAATATACAGGATCTGTGATTGGTCTGTGGAACGAACTCTAAACAAGTATTGTGCATTTGCTGGGCCACAATAAACTGGAAACAAAACAAAAGGTATATCGTACCTTGTTCCTATACACATATTATATTATTATTATACCGACTATACGAGTACGGCGTTCGTATTATTGAGTATATACTATATACTAGGATTTTTTTTGTCTATGCGAATTTAAAAAAAAAAAATTTGGTTTATGAATGGGTTATACGAGTATGTTAATAATGTAATACATTACTATGCAATTGTTATGCATTTGAATTGTATGTATACGTCGAGGAAATGTGTTGAATAACTTATATTTAGACGTAAACGTGAAATAATCCTTTATATCATTATAAAGTATTGTGTTCTTTACTCGAGTTTATTTATTACAGACACATTGAAATATAAAAAAAAAATAAATAGAAATTCGATAAAAAATGTACCGATAAATGGAAAAAAATCTGTTTTTATATATTATATATTTTATCTCGAAATACAATTAATGCTAGTTTAATTTAAATGTATTTAATCGTGTAGTAACATCTTTTAGTTAGATTTTCATTTTAAGCAAAATCGTAATTCCATTACGTTATGAATAACGTATACATTTAATATTATGTAATATACATGGATAAAGACAATCTTGTTATTCAGTACCGTCGTATAAATAAATTATGATATCTGAAAACGTTAAATTTATAATGACGTGATGATATTCATATTCATCAAAATACATATTTTTAATCTCGATATGCTTATAATATAGTCGTGTAAGAATTAAATTAAAAATTAAAATATAATGGCAGTGACTGTTGGCTGATAATAAAACGATGATTTTTCAAATTATTTTTGATTATAGCATCATTATTATTTATTTCAGGTCAAACCGTAGTTTGTGTTTTGTAGGTTATTCATTACACATTTACAGCTTTATTTTAAATCTTTATACGTATACGTATACGATGTACCTACCTGTTATAATGTAATATTATATAGGTACGATGTTACAACGTGATGATCGTGATATATTGTATACCTACTCGAGTATTTTTTTGATAAAATAGTATAGGTATATAATGATATAATGTACCTATATGATGAACTCTACTATTGTATAATATGATCAGAAATAAGCACTGATAAAGTGTAGGCAGTTACGGCTAAGTACAGGCATCGAATTTACGATTATATAATTTATATATTTACAGTTAATGAATCACCTATTATTATAATCAGTATTTGACTATGAAATTTAATTTAAAAATACTGTTCAAGTAAATCATTAAACTTTTAATGTATGGTGTAATCCTCATTTTTCGCCGAAACTTTACGTATTACAAGAAATTATTAATATTGGCACTTTGAGGCGAGCACTGCCACGGTAGACTAGTGGTAATACGGTTTTAAACCTTGCAGGAATCCACGTTCGATCGTCGGCTTTCTTTTCATGCACATGCTACACATCATAGAGGCAGAATGATGTTGAAGAGCCTATTTTAAAATACTTGTAATTGTTCAACGGATGAGTTTAATAGTTTATAGTGAATCATTTAAAGGAATATCTCATTTTTTGCATTTTGAGATCTATGTTGGAGTATTGTGCTGTTGTATAATGATGGGATACACATACTGTGCGTGACAATATAGGTCAGGTTGAACGGGTAGAACCAACATTTTACTCTAAAAGAAACTGATTAATGGCATAGGTATTATATTGATTCCCCTGAACTCCTATCTCAAACACATTTTAAGATTAGGTAGGTACTATTAAATTAAACGTTTGGCGTTTCTTAAGAAATCTTACTCGATGGTCTTTACGTCCTTTGCATGCGCCCGACCTAACCTGCCACCAACCGCGCACGTATAAGCAGTCTATCAAAAGAATGATTCGAATTTCTAACGAGTGTCCGTCCCTTAATTCCATCTAATAATGTATCTTTATGGTTTATATCTCATAGTTAATATAATATAATATGTAAATGTAAGCCACTATCCGTATTTGTGAGTTATATCTGAACAATCCATTATTTGGACCTCATACAATATATATTTAAATGTCATAATATATTATAATACGCACATAACTGTATACGATTTTTTAAATCCATCTTTAATTCGGAGTACAATTTTTGTATGAAAAAATGTTAGCGATAAGTTTAAATGTTTAGCTGCCGAACTGCACGAATAAAGGTATTTAAATTTTAAATAATTATGATTAATATTGGATATTTGATTGATGTGTAGTTTTATAATTTTTTACTAAATACCTAATGGATTAATAAAATGTTTAATGAATTAAAGAGTGTCATATAATTGGATGGTTCCATGAGAAAAAACATAATTTTCGATAAAGATCGCATCTTATAGAGTTAACATTGATTATAATACGAGATTTAAAATTAGGAAGCGTCAATAATGATTACATCAATTTAGCCATGTCCTTATTTATTTACGTACAACATATTATGCGGGCATTGTTAATCGAAATCATTGGTTGATTAAATGTTCAATTGAAGAATGATCCAGGGACCAGGGATTTCGTTTATCGAACATTAAAAGGCTCTTGTCCATTCGTTAAACCCTTTATAAACATATTAGGTATTATTATCTTTCATTATAAATAATAAATCCAATTACTTTTTAACCCGAATAGTCTTATTGGAAACTATCGATATTAAAGGCAATATACTTATTCAGTCTTCCTAACTGAATGGTGAATATAAAAATTACTAAAAAATATAGCTTAATGAAATACATTTTGCAAAAACTGATGTTAATATAACGTAAAAATTACCAATAATTTAATATTTTCAACTTCTCCAACACAGCTATAATTATTCATGTATGAGATACATAATATGATTTGAAAAACACAAACCTAAATAAACAATAATACATTTTGCTTCGAACTTATAGCTGATTATTATATATATACTAATTAGAACAGGGTTTTTTTTTGTTTCACTATCTTTTTAAATTGTTTTACACACTTAACACTCTGACAGTAATTTATAAGTTATATAGGCAGCATAATTATACTGCATACAATTACACTGTAATTAACTGTGTTATAAATACATAAAAAATTGTTACTCTGTTGTAAATACATTATGTGAAAATTACGCATCTCGTTATCAGATGAAATTCTAGTTACGCGACAATATCGTACGGTTTAATGATAACAAAAATATTTTATACGAGTCTCGTGAAAACGTCTTAGAGCGAGTATAATATTAAAGACTATCGATATGAATTGAAATAAGCTTTAGAGATGTTAGAGCCAAGAATAAATACAAAGTACACGACTGCACATATTATCGATGTAGCTAAAATAATTATTATGAAAGGTTGTCGACTAGAATGTCACCTATATAATGCGACTATACTACAACAGTCCCTTATACCTTATTCTGTTTAATTAGAAATATGAGCTGTTTTAGTAATTATTAATCCGCGTTAAAAATCGTATTCTAACGAAATACTGCATTATTAGTGTTACAACATTACAGATTATACCTTATATACATCGTTTTACGTACTTATATAAAAATTATTGTTTGGCAATATTATACACACTATTATGCAACAATCCATTGTACAGAATATGTATCTGACATGTATTTTTTTATCTTTCATCATTCGCGCAGTACACGCACGCATACAACAATTTCAGGATTAAAAACTGAACACGATATTTTGTAATACCTATGGGTAACCATGAATACTGGGTCTATTGCACACTAAAAGTTTTAAAATGTTTATTTTTAAATTTAAATCAAATATAATTTATTATACCAGCTATTATATTATGTTGCACGCACGAGGCAAAGTACATAAAGTTGCCTTGGTGTGTGCCTACACGCGATAGCTACTATTTTTTATAACATTATATTTACGATTATTCGTCACGAAAAAAATGTTTTTGTTATTTTTTCGTCTGTTTCATATAAAATAATCTGTATAGCATGCACGTAACGATATTTGTTTTGTGCTCTGTTTTTGCTGTTGTTATATTGAAATACTGGCCGACCCGTCACAGCTCCGCCCGTGATTGGTTGATTATTTTGCCTCCGGACGATGAGATGAATGATTTTCTATTCAAATTTTATCGTTTAATGTGCGATCGGCGAGTAAATATAAAAGTGGTTAATGAAAACGTATTTAGATTTTTCTAGCTCTATATTAATGATAAATATATTTTTATTAAAAATAGTTGATCCCGAGCACTTTGTTGCCGTTAAATTTACCAACTCTATGTGACTCAAACGTTGTTCAATTTCTTATTTAATATTCACTGTATGGTGTTCAAAACTTATGTCTTAACTTTTCCGTTTTTTCTGATTCGCAGCAGTATATTATCAGGTAGGCAATTTACCTACCATAGATTGCGGATCCCGTGCTGTTTGTACGTAAGTGTATGATAGAGTATCAAAGTTATACCAAGTTTGTGTGTATCAACTTAATTCCACCTACGGTTGATTAATGTAATCAATTAATACAAAATCCTAGCCTAATCTAACCGTACTAAAATCCGATGAATGAAAAAATCAAATTTAATTACTTTAAATTAATCTATCTTATTCCCAGAGGTCTAATCTACACACATTCATTTTTATATACCTATATATATTGACGAAAAATATTAATACAAATCAACAAACATGTCCGATTAACCAATAGCAACCGACATAATATAATACGCTTTATTATTTTAATCCGCTACAACAAACTACATTTTTTATTATTTAGTTTATTTTTTTTCTCGTGGTTTTTCCGAAAATGTTTTTTCATAAAAATCTTGTCCTGGCATTTACGAACACAGCAAAAAAAGAATCAGCCAAATCGGTTCAGCAGTTTTTTCGGTTAGCGCGGTCGTAGAAAATCCCTTACAATTTTATATAGTAGTGCGTATAATAATATAATATATTATACCAACAGTGTTCTGAATAAAAGAAGCGAAAAATGCAGCACACAAAATACTGTTTTTTTTTTTTGTGTGTGCGTGGAAAAAAGTGATAGATTATATGATTGGGAATTCACGTTCGTCGTGTTTGAACGTGTGGGCGAAGGGTGAACCGGCGGGGAGAACGGTCGAGGGAGAGGAAAATGCATAAACATCGATCCGCCGCCGCCGCCGCCGATGACGACGGTCAAAGTTCTCCCCCTCATATATACAGTTTTGTACATAAAAACGAACAAATTCGGCATTTTATATACGACCCTCTGCGATGTAATAAAAAAAAACTACTCGTACCCCCCCTACTATAACCTCCATTTATATACGAGAAAAACTTCATTTTATTTTACAACATATATTATTTCATTTTCCCCTAAGGGTTTTACGATGCATATTGAACGTACTATTATTATTATTATTATTATTATACTCAATACCAATACGTTTTTTTTTTTTTTAGTATACATTATGTGCGCATATATATTATTTTCTGAAAAAATGCTGCACAGACAATGTGCATTAATATTTATTGACTGTATACAAATAACGATGATTAACGACACGTTCCCTGCAGTGAATAACTATATAGTAAAAATACGTTAATGTAAACATGTTAATAATAACATGGAAATGTGTCTCAAAAGTTTATAGGATTTATCGATTGAAATCCGAAAATCAAATAAATATCGTTTTTGTACAGTTAAATGTGGTTTAAATACACTATTATATGACCGATCTGATATCGAGTGATATTCGCGGGTTTACTCACGTTTGTTGATAACACGTTTACATAATGTCTAACAAAATATAAAGTAATTTCGTAGTTATATTATATACGTGAATGAACTTATTAATACTTATGAATAAACAATATTAGGTATATCGTTTAATATAAATATGTTGTAACGTGTAGTAAATACATTTTTTTTAAGTTCTAAAATTGGTATTATTCTGTTAGTTATTAGTTCCTCGTATCATAACTACAGTCAATTATATGCTTACATCTATCGTAAAGAACATGTGAAATTTGACTTTAATAATGGTTATAATAATGAACATTTCTACTGAGAAATTATCTTACAAATATTTAATAAATCCTTCCATAAACAATATATTATATAATGTACTCAACAGTAATATAGACAATATTATAGTGTATAATATAAAAATTTATTTAATAACAATATATTGAATGTATTGTATTTTGTATACAATTTATATTTTATATTTTGTATCTCGAATTCATTTTGGTTTATGTCAATTAGCGACATTATCAATTATTTATTTATTCTAGAATTTTTTTTTGTTTTAATAAATATAGTAGTCCTAAAGTTTAAGTAATAACTTGCACTATTGTACCTATAACTTTTTTTTAATTTTACGGTTTAAATGCGTTTACACACGTTCCAAAAATTAAAGAAACTTTAAGGTTTTGAAAGTTATAGCTTGTACACGATAACTTAGAAAATATGTACAAAATGTTAAATATAATATGGTTAACTGTAGGTACGATTTACCTTACACATGTTGCGTCTTTTTTATTGATAGCATGATATATAATGGCTAAATGTTAGATTATATAGATTTTATTGATATGCCTAATCAGTTAAGCTAAATAGATAAACAATAAAAACAATAGATTATTTTTGCTGAAATAGTGAAATGTATAATTATTAGAAAAGCATAATATATGTCTATTTCAATAGTACCTATTATATATGTTATGCAATTTTAGACTATGACATAGCTTGTATACTAGGATCCTCGAGGCGTCAGTGCAAGGTTTAGAAATGCCCTGCATTGGCCAAATACACATTTTCGTGCCCTAGTATTATAAATATTTGAAAAAAATATAAACAATATTAAGTGCCTATATTATCTTGGAATGTTTTTATTTTTTTATTTCTTCATTACTTTAAAATATAATAAGTAAATAACAGGGACGACGCAGAAATTACAGTAGGTAGGTAGATATCCACAATAAAATATACCTATACAATTAATTTTGATAATTTATTATTTTTATGATAAAGAACACAACATTTATAATTTTTGGGACTAATTGTTGGACTATAATTTAAACAAATAAATACATTTCTATTTATATATCAATACATCCGCACTACATAAATTGTTCTACATTTTTAGCTATCAACATTTAAAGGTTTGTACATTTTTCTATTGGTAATGTAGCCAAGCCATAAATATGACCTATTGTATATAGTACGTATATCTATAGAATATGTTTATTTAATGAAAAATTTAGTTCAATATAATATTTACTTTAGTTGCTGTATATTTAATATTTATACAAATTACAAAAATTAACTTTACCATAACGAATTCCATAGATTAAGTTTTAATCTTTAAATTATTTTTATATTATTAATATAGTTAATAATTGATTATCTATTACTTATATACTAATAATAGATGTGAATTTAAAATAAAAATATGCTCGTATCTTAGGTTAGAAGGTGATATATCAGAAAATTATTTTTCTTCTTCTACTGGCATGACTACTCTTTAAAAATTTTTGCCGTCATTATCATACACTTTGACACCTGTATCTATATCTTTAACTGCCTATCTCCAGTTCTCAACTCCAAGACTTTTTAAATCTTCTTCTATTCCACGTCAATCAATCTTTCCTTGGGTCTTATAGTGTCTCACTCTAAATCGATCTTCTTCCTCTATTCCTCCCTCAAGCCCAGCACCTTGCATTTGTAGAGGCTACATCAGAGACACAGTGGATCCACAGCAGACGATCTGCTAGGTAGCCTATAGGTATGGTACTTAATAAGTATTTAGTTTAGGTTAGGGAGGTTGCAATAAGAGATTAAATTATAACGCAATATGCCTATTACTACTTTTAAGCCAAACTAAGTTGTATTTTGTTACCAAATTTTCCTCATCAGGAATCTATCCCGCATATAAATTTACGATTAAAAAATGTATTATATAAGACATGGAGGGGGGGGGGGGTGAATGCTATGGGTGGGACGGTATTACATTTTCGGTACATCGTTACAGACTTAAAAATATGTATATTTATACATATTAAAATATAATATAGGTATCTCAGCGTCTGGTATGTATAATATATATAACACTACACATACTATATATATATTAGGTACTATATGTATTATATATTTATGAGTACATGGTTAACCTCCACTGTCTAATGTATGTATATATATATAGGCGGATTACTTTATACATTGCTGCACTATACGCCACACAACACTACAGCAGTCAGTCAGTCCCCTTTCCCTAAATTAAATATTTTATTAAGTGCGAAACGCCGCCGCTGCGCCGTACACACGCCAGTCCCCTTTTGCGCATTCACAGCCGCAGCGGCGTGCGCTGTCTAAAGGGATTTACACGATATTCGGATTACTTTCCATTAGGCACTCGCTGTGTAGGGGTCTATACATTATGGTGTGACGGGGGGTGGCGATGGGTGGGAGGAGGGTAGTCAAAGGGCCAGTGTGCGTTCGAACGGTTTGAACCTCACGTCCGACTCGGCGGCGGCGCATGTCAAGTTCACCGCATCGAAATTCTCTCGAATCCGTCGGTTTATTACTTCCGTTTCCCGGAAACTTTAAGAACATATATATCGTGCACAGTATATACATACATCGTGTTCTTTGTGCCACAGGCTGTACGACTTAAGCGCCAAAGGTACAAGAATGACCTATTATTATTAATTATTGGGCCAAAATGTCCATGAAATAAGCGCCAATCTAATATTATACACCTGTTGTAGGTATACCCATATGTGTGGTGACAGATGGCATATAATATGCGCCAAAATGAATATATTATACGAGTAGTTATTTAAAAACCGCTATAATATTATACATGTAAATATAATTTTATAAAAAAATGTCAATAATAAATTATAATATGTATACAAGTAATTAATATGAATTTATTAACCGTGGCACACAGGTAGGTATAGGTAGGTACCTAGGACTTTGGCGCTTTCGTACGATACGACTTTTTTTTTTCTCATCTCATTTTGGCGCTTGTGTCTTCCACCGGTGCCACACAAATTTCACTTATTCCGGGATAGGTGCAATCAATATTGTATATATATATATATTATGGACAGGCGTAATTCCACAGCAAAGTGACCAGGAACTGTTGATTTTTATGCATTGCAAACAACAAAAAAATGATGAACGTCACATTTAACTGTTTCAGTTTGACTTGAGAATTCAGAAGCTACATAATGTTGTCTTATACATAGATCTATTTAGATATAAGTATACCTATGTTTAATATGATTATTTCAAAATTTCAAAATTACGGCGGGAATTTTTACAGGGTTTATCGAAACCCGGGTTAGGTATATTGTTATATTGCAACTTATGAGGCTACAAAAATTGTATTTGGGTAAAAAATGGTGCGGGTTACATACAAATTAAATTTACTTAGGGCTTCATTCATCAATATTCATAATTTTGTCGATACATTTATACTAAGCCAATACCAATCTTACCTATAATATTATACATTTTTATTTATTCATCATTAGTATTCAATGTGTATTATACTACTAAAACTCTTAAATTTTAATAAAATGTACCTACTTATATAGTTCGTTTGTAAAAAATTTGTTTAAAAATTAAAAACTATAGCATTTAACCAAGACTTTTTTTTCTATGGAATTTATTTCATTGTTACATATACTTTGTGCCCCCCACTGTTCAATACCAATTTACAATTACATAAAATATATATATAGATAGCCTAAAAAAGTATATTTTCGAAAATCTGAACTGAATACATTTTTATGTTATATTTGATGATATATTGTTTATTAAACAGCATTGGAACAATTAATTTTACACATTTTATACCTAATTTTGTTGTTTTCTAACAGGAAAAAATTACTTAACCTACCTAAGACCTAACCAAACTTTTTTAACCCACACGAAAACTGATATAGACGATATAGTTTGATAATGACATTATAATATAATGCGTCACTGCATCAGTATTGTTAATTAAAACCATTTGAAATTCCCATGTACTTGATAAAATTTACAATGTAACTGCATGTTCGTGACTTGTCAATATAGGTACAATTTTCTTCATAGATACTATTTTCATAGGTTTTTACTAGCTTATTGATTTTGCACGTACAAAAGTGCAAATATTTGAGCCAATAATAATACTTATAATTAGTATATTCCGTAATTGGCAGAGAGTGGTAGAAAGTTATCATTATAGTAGCTCAATTTTATAAAATATTATGATAATATATAATAAATAATTATATAATTATTTTTGTTCATTGTAAGTTTATAGCTTCTATGGCTTTCAGATCTCCTACATTGTACATTAACATCAAGGACATGCATTAAACTGTTTTATTTAAACTGTTTTGTTCGGACTCGATGCATGCACGTATAATATATCCCATTAATGACGTACATTGTATATAAATGAAGTGTGTATCATATATATACATATATAAAACAATATGCATAATTGAAGTGTACATATTATACAAACTAGTCACAGATAATAAGTTAGGTTCTTATTTTTCATAGTATTATACATCATTCAAATTATAATTTATAGTTTTAGTTTGTACGATAATACAATGATACTGTAACATGTCATAACCAGAAGTATAATATTATACATTCTGAAATAATGTTTTATTCGTAGTAGATGATATATCAGCTTGTATCTATATAATATAATGCAATACAAGCTTATCTTTTCAATTTAAATATCACAAGTATATATCGAGCATAAACAATATTCCAAAATCCGGTATAACTCGCATTATGGATAAATAGTATGTAGGCTATAACCTATCTGCAGGTATTTGGGTTAACTACACTAAATAAAACAATGACATTTTTTTGTAGTTTAAGTGGATGTCAGCGCACTTTTGTGCATTTGACGTCGTTTTTTATAGTTTACAATATCAGGCACCGACACGGCGACACACCTGCAGTAACCATTAATTAATATTTATAAAAGGTTTTCGTATTAACATTTGTTTAAACTATAGAATTTATTTCCAATACGAATATTGATGATATTTACGACAGGCCACTCAGATGTACTTTAGCACTTATCTTTTGGGAAATATTGAAATATGTATGTAGACCAAAGTGTTAAAAGCTTACTCAATCAAGTCCACTAACGGCGTACACGATAAACAATATGCTTTACTGACGATAATCATTAATCTATTCCATTACAGAGTGCAACACCATTGAAATGTATACCTACATAATATATTCGTCAAAAACAAGATTATTTAGACTCTCGAATTACTATAAAATACACTGTTAAAAAAAAAAATAAGCGGCTGATTGATTTTAAATGTTATACACACCATTTAAATCCAGTGAACTCTGGTCTTCAGATAAATTGTATTTTTAAAATTTCATCAAACCTGTTAAAAAAAAATAAAATAATAATGAACGAGCTATCTAGATAAAATTCCATTTAATTATAACATAATGATATATATATATATGATTTATTTGTTGAATTAGATTACAACGAAAATGTTACGTTACCTACAAAAATAGTGGGATTAGTTTGAAGTCCCATGTTATTTTAAAAATATGTAATTTATTAAAATCTGCCACGTGATTCGATATAAATTCATTATCTTGTGTAAATTTAATGTTTGTGTATAATAAATAATTACAAATAAACAACTTATATTTTATATCAATAGTTTATATAGTATATTGTGTGTATAGTATTAGAATTACTTCTATATTTATTATATTTATCTACCTACGCTGTATAATATATTACGTTTTGATTTTGATGTATTCAGAATTATTACTTAATTTTAATATATTATAGCATTCAATATATTATAATGAGTAATGAGTAATTTTAATTCACGTTAATATATCTAATTAATGTGAAATGTGATATACAACAATTAGTAAATGTGCATACCTATAACTATTTTACGACGAAGAATCTCTGGGGTAGGTCTCTTCGCTTGTTTTCATCGTGTATCTAATATTATCGATGGAGCTTGTTGTTCAACTCTCGTATAGCAGATAGCCTGAATAAAAAAAATATGTTAAAAAATAAATAAACAGAGAATGAAAAATATTGAAATGTGTACCTGTGCCTATTTGAAAAATGATTGTACATGTAAATTATCAATATTATTATCACAGTATTAGATTCGTCTGCATGTTGATCTAATAAAATGTATATTCAGTAGTTAGGTACTATTGAAAATAATATTGTGACAGCCGTACTGTTGGTTGAAATTTTGAAAATATATTTAATAAGTAATAACGTTAATAATTTATTATTTTATTAATATATATATATATATATATTACATTTTTGACTTGTAATTTATGTACCTGTTGACTGTTGTACAGAAATCTGGCTGAATTCCCATTATGGTACAGCAGCACAATACGAGCAATGACTAATTTTAAGCACGCTATCGTGGTGTTATTTAAAAAAAAAAAACATAATTAAGTTTAATTTTTTACTTCTTTTGATTTAAATACATTTACAAATAATAATTTTTTTCTCAGGCTAATAGGTCAGTTATCAATTATAATATTTTAAAACAGGAAATCAGATAAACAGACAAAAATACATACATTTTTCATTGTAGAAAAGGTAATACGCACTCAGTAAAAATTATTAAATCTACATCCTGTACTCGTGATTAAACATAAAATTGATGTACCGATTATTTAACTGTAACAAGTTAAGTTGGAAACGTATTTATACAATGTTAACGAACTATATGCAGTTATATACATGTATTAAAAATATTACCATCATGATTTTCAATAGCCGAATAACAAGTATGTCAATTATTATTCGTTGAATTATCATTATTCCAACGTAATTATGGTCGTAAAATGTTATAAAATAGCAAGAAATGACCTTGGATGACTTTAAAAATGTACAATGCCATTAGAGCAATCATTAATAATGTTATTTTTTAATATCCACTTGTTTTATTATGCAAATATTACACACTGTTTTAATTCAAATAATAATGATAACATCATTACATGTCTGAACTCTATATTATGTATATAATAAAACGAATAATTTAGCATTTTAACCTCCCAACCTTGTATAATTTTTCCAATATATTTCATACGCTTCATATTATAATCATCACAAAAGTTGTAATTTGCTATCCCAAACAAAAATAAAGACCATAAAAACATTTCGAAGAATCGCAATTTTCGCTATACATGTACTCAGGTACTTATATTACAGTAATGACTGTAGATAATAAATTATCGATTTGTCAAGGGTCAATAAAAATTAACAATAAACAAACCGGCAGACATAATGTTTTGAATTACAAAAAACTTTACATTACATAATGAATAATGATTATTATTTTTATACAAACCTCAAGTGGTAATTTGGTCAATACATTTTAATACTTTACTATCAGATGTTTTTCAAAATAAAACAAGCATACTGACATATACTGTTTTATGGTTTTTCGCGAACACTTATAGAGATATTATAACGGATTTGATAAGCGCATATGCAGAGTATAGTTCTAAACACCCGAGAAGTTTAACAGGATAACCAATAAGGATCAAAATTTGTTTCAATGTAAATGAGATTCACTCGTTATGCCATTACCGACAAATGTAAATTGTAGGTACACTGTTGCTGGAAACCAGTAGTGTGGACCTCAGACAGCAGTTGGTAAGAGACGTGTAATTATTAAAGACTAGAGTATAAAGAGTATAGACATAGGTATAAAAATTACATTTTCCGTGTTTTGTTTACAGTTTATTTGATAACGACACGATTCTATAATCTTAGACATTTATCTTTGATTTAATTTTTCCCTTGTACCTGCAGATATTTGCAATCTACGAGGTAAGTGTCTAGAAATTTACTTTGATAAAAACCCAAATAACTATGGACTTGGCTATACCTATAAGTAATTAAAAATATTTTCTAGAACAAATATGATGTAAATTATTTATATTTTTCATTATATGGCATTAATGTTCTTATGTTTAAAAAATAATATACCCGGCGATTCACCGAGCACGCCTACCCCCATTTTATCCGGTCTTAATGCATTTACTCTGCAAACTATGCAAAAAAATGTATAAAGAAGGAACTCATTTTTTCTAGTTGATATCAACGACAGACCTCAATTCACAATCGTATAGCAATATCAGCCAAATAGTTTATAATTGTATTCAGTTAATTATTACATAAAATTCCACACGTAATGTGTAGATAATGTTGTTATTTCAACATGTTTTTATAGTTTGTTGGTGCGTACTTATGTGTCCAATCGATAATAATATCTATTAGTCTATTAATCTATATTCATTTATATCATTGCCCGATATTCAGATTCAAACAGACCTAACCTAAACTACAGAGTAAATATAGTTTTTTTTTCCGTTCGGCGTGCAATAGCGTTTGATTTAATTTAATGTCATCAAAAATTAATGCGACTCTAATCAATGAATTCTCATTTCTGACCACGTGGTAGAAATTCTGATTTGTATACGTCTTGTACCGCAGTGCAGCAATACAAATTGTATAAGCATTCTTTCTCGTCGTAATAATAATAATTATATATCTAAGCATGGTTGTGAACAAGTAGTACATAGGAAGTATCCTTACAAACACTTTGAGAAGGATAGGCTTCAAAAGGTATTGCTATATAATTTATTGACTAACGTTACGGACCCGCTCCGGACAATTAATGATATGCCAATGCCACTGTAGGATTTTGACGCACAAGACCAATGATTTTATTGCTAACATGTTTATAATAATGTCTGCGGCGTTCGACTCGAAACAAATCATTCATTAGGTTTGCATGTATTACTTTTACAGCATAATATTACATGAACGAGCTCATATTTTGCATTGATGTTATTATCAATATTTGGTGTAATCGACCGCAGCACGTATGTACTAGCTACAGGTACATATGAGCACACGTTCTCGTTATTTACTATTAAGAAACATAATTACATCGGTTATCATTATTGGACCGGTAATGTGGATGCACGCATTTATTATAGGTATAATCATCACTTTATAGCGATAAACTAATAAGTAATAACTACTTGGCAGGTAGATATTAATAACAATTACATCTGTGAGTTATATATTATGTACCTATAGTGTAATGTCGCACCGAGCTGTCAAACCGCAAATTTCTGTTTACCAATCAGTTCAGACAAAGTGGTTTTGACTCCGCGACATAACCCCATTCTGGCAACACTATATTATTATGTTCGTGTTTCTAGAGACATTTTCGTGTCCGCTAAAAAGCGAAAAACTGATAAAGGGTTTATGTTTTTGGCCACATACGTCTATTTGGATTAAACAGGTGTTGACGTGACATCCGTCAAATTGTATTTGTAAATATAATATAATAATATTATGCGTTTTGTCTGTGCAGTGCGAACAGAAAATAAAAAACCAAAACATTTTTCCTATGGAATGTTTCCACTCTCCTTTTTTGGTGTAAACGGAAAATTTCTGTTTTGTCGCTGTGCCTCACATTTGTTGCCAAATTTACGATTGCTGCTGTCTTGTCTTTGTTTATTGTATAATAATATCTACACGACGTCAGCTGTGTATACAAATTAAAAACCACTGGAATGTTTTTAAGTATATACAATATTCAATGTGACCATAACTCGTGGCTGGTAACGAAGTTACGAGGTTGAAAATGTAAATCTAAATGTGACTTTTGAGTTTTTGACCAACTATTCTGCGTTGTGGCCATATATAGGTGCAAATAAGATAAAATTCTGGGGCCTATACGACGTTTTCTCAAACAAATTTAGGTGTTTCATGTTGAAAATATATTATGTGGCAATCCGATGTGTTCTACCCGACAAATTTTCAACTCTAAAACATGCAATGGTCCACACCAATATCCGTTTTCACCGGTCCGTCGGTAAACCGGTGAAAAACGGATCCATTTTTACCGGATTGCACGCGTCGGAAGTCTCTGGACCATCCGTTTTTGTAATCCGTCATTGACGTACAAATTTCCCGCTAAATTTAAAATTTAAAAACATCATTCCCACCACGTGAGGTTATGTTATAGTCGTATAGACGTATGATGTAGCGCTGTAAACAAGGACATAAAAAATAAATCGACGGTTTTAGTACTTTTTTTTATGTGATTATCGATCTATCACCTGTTGGTATATAACAATGCAATAATGTATACATTTTACATAATAACTAATACGCGGATCTACGTGCACTGTGCAATCTATCTAAATATTTATACAACTGTATAATATGTACATACACGCCTGTATTTAATGGTGTTAATAACGTAGATAATAATACTAATAATAATAGTTATAAAACGTGTTGTATACAGCGCCTTTGGTCGTAGGGTCCCGGGAAAAAAACCAAAACGGTCGAACTAGATTTAAAATATACGAAAAGGTGCGCGTATTATAGATATATACCTACTCGCGAACCGTAATAATGTACGCCCAATACATTATCGTTATCACTATATATAGGTACACAAATACATAATAATATGTGAACCTCTCACACGAAATAAATCGAATATACAAACACGGTAATTATTCGTTTTTACGTCCCTTCGCACTGCGAGCACCGCGGTGTAATAATAATAATAATAATATGTATAACGAGTACCGAGTACCAACACAACCATAATAATATACCTACGACGAACGATAATAATAAATAATAATAATATAATGTAACAGCACAATCATTATCGTACAAGTCGTATGTTATAATGTGTGTTATATAATATGTGTGTGTGTGTGTGTGTTACTACCTACCATACACGTACAAGTACACGCACGCGATGTATCGGTCGCGATTATGTTATTTTCGGTTCACCGGTCCCGTCGCCATTAATTACGCGTCCCGAAATTGATTTATGGCGCGCGTGTACATAATATTATACGGGCCGCCACTGCTCGACGGACTTGTAAAATGTGTGTGTGTGTGTAGGGCCTATACGGCTACATCACACGCCACTGCCGCCGCCACTTACGGTCATAGACGGGTTTCCTGCGCGCGGCGTAAAATTTAAAAAATAATATACGATACGATACGATATCGATATATTATCATATTATACATTTCGCGTTCCGTCGCACGACCCCGTTTTACACACGCGCATAATACGATTTGATAAAATATTATTATGATGTGCGTACGAGCACAACGCACACGTCTGGTCGGCGTACCTTACAATACCTACACGATATTATAATAATATATCGTACATAAAATATTATAACATAATATACGCACGTCCGCTGCATACACGACGCCCTTCTTTTACCGATGTACACCGTGTATATATAGGTACCTATTAAAGGTGTTCCTGGTCGAAAATCTGGTACTGAGCGGTATCGAGTGATGGCCGAGTAAAAACGTAAAAATCGGAAAAATACAGATTACAGATCAAACGAGCCGTAGAGTGTAGAGTGTAGACCGTAAGACGATTACCGATTACTTACGACTGAGAATTGCAGATCGTTATCGTATAATTTATATATAAACATTGGACGGTAAACGCGAGATTTATTTTTGTAATTCATGGAAGAAAAACACGATTTGCTTATAATCAACCGGCTATTGTAAATCGGTTCGGTCGTTACGATGTGTACCAAAATAAATTATAATTCATTACCCTAGAATTTAAGATTTTTCCCGTTATATTAATTAATAGGTACGAACATATTTATAAATAGATTATAAGTGTTTGCCGTTGGTTATGAGTCGAGTAAAAATGTAGGTATTACGCCGGGTACCGGGTAAGAGCCGAGTCTTAGATATGATATCGACCATCGAGTAATTGCCGAGAAAATCTCTAGTAAGTACCTATATTATTATTATTATTATAGATGCAGTATGATTTTTTCAAACTGTAAGCGGTGAGCACTGCCTGTTATAATAATTAGATTTTACAAAATTCAAACGAGTGTACACCCACACAAAATATTCCGACACGACGTTTTCGGAAAAAAAAAATAAACATCGTATTATTATAATGTAATGCTTTTCGGTGTCGGAAAAAGCAAATTATGTTATTCGTCGTCGTGACGATAATTCGACCTTATACGTGACTTTTGCAGTTTTGCGTTAGTCCCATATATATTATAGACTCTGCACTGTTCGTGTTTGGTATTTTGATTTGAAAATCGTATTTTATCAAGTAATTGTTTTCCACCACAAAGAGACCTGATGGACGACCCTTGCACTTGGGATGGTCAATTCTATGCCATTTTCCTCTACATTCTATTTTCCTCCTATGTACGAAACTAAGAATATAATAATTAATGAATATATTTTTGAGAGGACGCCAACGTCATTGACTAGATAATATTCTCAGTTCTAGATTTGATAATAGGTTAATTCACTTCAAAATCAAACATAAAAAAGTTCAATGAATTATACGGAACGTTCAATTTTCTATTTTATGCGTTTGCAAGACGGAGACAACACACGATCTGTAAATTATAAAAATAATAAATAAATTATGTACTTACCTATGTTCATTAGGCTTGATCAAAGTTACGACGTTATGATGTTATAAACATCTGTTACTCGCATACACTACACTACACTATACATCACATAATATGGTGCCTGCTAAATATTTTATAATATTTGGAGGAAAATGGAATCTAACCTTTTTTTTGTGGACGAAAACGGTATCTCACTTTCGAAGGAAAAGGGACCCGTCCTCATATATTATATAGTGTGCGCAATATTTAGATAATTCGGGTTTATGACAAATACCGTCGTAAATCATACATTTATATTTGCCCCCGTGAAACACGTCTAAACATAATATATAGTAGAAATATAATAATATGATATCTATAATCTATATTAATATAATAATATGTTTAATAATATGTAGTACCTACCTATTATTTACATATTATAAACACGACGCCACGAGAATTTACTTGTCAAAATGTACAATATAATTCATTTTTTTCCTGATATACTGCGATGGAGGTATGCAGGTACATTGTATATAGGTATGGACACTTACATATTATACCTAAATGTATATCGCCGTACGTAATTTAATGGTATATATATTATAGTATAGGTATAACTGTAGTCTGTAGTCTATAGTCTATACAATAAGGGAGTCTTGGGTATATACCCATATACTTTCAAGTGGACTTGAGCAGTTATATCAGTGGCGTGCTAAGAGTCATTAATTTTTCTAAATTATTAATTTTATTCTTACAATGGCAGTTGAAAAATATTAAAAATACAGTCAAATTTTTTTTTTATAAGCATTTAGTTCGAATATTGACAAATTACGTAAAAATCACGAAAATGTGCAAATTATTTTGAATTAGAAATTCATAAAAATGTTTATCTTACTATCTAACTATATCTAAGATTTGATAATTGAATACAAGATTCCTCATAACTTTGTCTATCTTTATCAAAAAAAAAAAATGTTTACTGGAAAGTCAAATTAAATTTTTATGAGCGTCTGAAATTCAAATTTTAACATCCATGGATATTTATTCGATTTCTCATGTAGCGATTTTCTTATTTTGAATTTTTTTTTATATAATATATATCAATACATTTTTAATTGTTTGGTCAAAAAGCGTGAAAATATAATACACAGCTCCTAATATATTTTAATAATAGCAGTTGAAAAATATTAAAAATACATGAGATGCACAATTTTTTTTATAAATATTTAAAGTTTTAATTTCGACAAAATTGATCAAACTTAAAATTTAAAAAGCTGGTAATTGGATGTCACCTGCTGTACAGTAGGCTAAAAGTGGGTCAATGTATAATGGATTGTATTAAATTTGAATTCAATGATATAATATCATTGTATAAGAAAAATGATTCTGAGCAGAGACGGTTTGACAGTCTGGATATTTTATATTGTTATTATTTATTATACCTTTAGCCTTTAAGTTGAATTAATATTATAATATTATAATTTTTTATTCGTTTCTACGGTGATGAACAAAGCGTTAGAAATTAAAACTTGTTTTTAGCGGTTTTTCGTAATTTGTCGGTGGTTTTTCCGTGGCATTAAATTACTATTGAGTAAATCGAACAGTTACCTCTTTAAAGTACCATCTTGATCCAATTTGCTAAAATATAAGATACTATATGTTGAAATCAAAGCACTCTTTCTGGTAGAAAATTTGTATCCAGGATAAAAATAAATAAATAAATAAATACCATTGCAAAATCACAAGCTTCTAAAACGATTATGTAGTTAAACATGTATATATATATTAATAATAAAAATTTAAGTATAATATAAAATATCCTAGGCTGCCAAATTGTCTCTGCTCAGAACCGTTTTTTGCACATTTACAGTCACCCACTTGTAGCCTACTGTACAGCAGAGCGACTTCCACTTACCCGCTTTTTTTTGTTTATTTAAAAAAAAAAATTGTCCCCCCCCCATTTTAAATTCCTGGGCACGCCACTGAGTTATATTATGCATATAGGTAATATATTACGTATAAGTATTTCTTCAATACTGCATATTTGCATAGTATAATAGTATATATAATAATAATTTTACTATAATCGACTTACAGGTCGACTTTATGATAAGTAAGCACAAAATATGTTGCATCAAAGTGTGATCAAAAATACAAATTGTTTTAGAGCATATCATCTGTGCTTTGTACACATATTTTCACATGTCACAGTTTTTACATCAAATTTTACCGTATATTTGGTCTTTTTATATAGCATTTTATTATTGCATTATCTTATAACTGAAGAAAAACTTTACGAACAATTTCGGAAAGATATATACAAACATTTTTTTTAAAGACCATACATTTTAGTAGAAGCAAAAAAGAAAAATTCTAAATTGTATTGTTTATATACCTACCCTGAAATTGTTATTTTACCACATATTTTTATCTTGCACTTTACTTTAATTGTTGTACTATTTTTTTTGGAAATTATAATAATACAATAATACATGAATACAATATAAACATTGTTGTAAGTTGTTTTATAAATTATAAAATTAGAAACAAAAATCATACTTTTGAAAGTTATATGGGTTTTTATGAGCATATACTTGAAAATTGTTGGACCACAAAAATTAGTAAGTAGGGCACTTATTACAATCATTATATTCATTAGGGTATGTTTTGCCCCGCTTTCAAATTTCAAAATGCTTTTATTTCTGAAATACAATATAATACCTCTGTTATCATTCTACAATATAGATATTATGTTATATTATAGGTAGGTATAGATACTTGAACGGTATTATAATAATAATGTTCTTGGGAAAAATTGTATTACACAGGCCTGCAATAAGCTATTACGCAATGATACAATACAACTATGTTTTGCTCCGTTGCAATTTAAACGAGAAAGTTAATCCAAACAACACGTTTATTATTATTATATTATTATTCACCTATTTTGCATCTAATACAATTTCATAACATAAAACAATGAATAAACAAATCGTATACGGATGGGCCGGTATAGGTAGGTATTAGGTAACCACTAGGTATAATTTGGTTAAGGTACTCGAAAGTCTTGACTATATAATTGGTTCCTATTGGTTGTATGCATTAAACAAAAAATATTGAAATTAAGTTATACTTTTATTTAACCGTTTACTTGGCAATTGATTGATTATACTACACAATAACATTGTAGTCTTCGACCGAAATTTCAATGATTTACATTATACAACCCACAATATAGTACATGTGAATACACGCAACGGAATGTGTTAATTCAGCACTTTTTGGTTTATTTTCACACCACTAATAGCTAACTACACTATATAGGTATAAATGTACAAAAAAAAAAAAAACAGACGCAATTTATAATATTCAACTGTCATCAAAATATGTCTACACGGATACTTTATTCAACCTCGTAATCAACAATAGCATATTGTGTGGCAGGGGCGGTAAGTGAGCTATCTTAGTCGCGGGCGACGTGTGCGGCGAGGGATGCAGGGACGCCTCATTTCGCCCAAGACTGAAATTTCCTTCCCGCACGAGCCACACATACTATTTTTAGTCACGCCTCTGCGTTCATCGATCACGGCAACGGTAATGCAACGACCACACTATCTTAAGACAACAATATTTCACGAGAGAAACGATTCGGTTTTATTTGTTTTAAGCGTCGTGCACGAATATAATAAGATGTAATCAAAAGTTTATGTTTTGTAAGGACAGTGGTATAGATTTCACTATAAATAATAATTATTGTTATATTAAAATAAAAAAACGTAATCACAGCAAAGGTAATGCACTATATGCAGGGATCTATAATGCAATCAATCTATATATTATGCAATTAAATTACTCTACGAATTTCATGAAATAAAATACATTACCTGTCTTTTTTCCGTTCACTATAATTTACACGATTATGTATATTATATACATAATCTTAGTAGTCTATATATATAAATCGATAAGGTGGCTGACTGATCTTTCGACGCACAGCCCAAACTATACTAGACAGATCCGTCTGAAATTTGGCATACAGATAGCTATTTTGACGTAGACGTTCGCCAAGAAAGGATTTTTAGAAATTCAACCCATTAAGGGAAAAATAAGGGGTTTTAAAAATAGAACAGTGACGCCATCTATCCAACCAATTCAAAATTAAGTATACAACATTGGTGCCAAAATACAAAACGTACGGACATGACATTTAGAACAGTAGTTCCTCTAATTATCTAGATCAGTGGCGTAGACATGATTTTTGAAAAGGGGGGGGGATCAAAAAAAAAACGACATAGCTAATTGGGGATGGGGAAAATTGGAAAATCCCCCACCCTCTCATAACTTTTTACTATAAGGTGATAAAAAGCCAATGACCCCCACGTCCGTCCCCCCTTGTCTACGCCACTGATCTAGATGTGCAATTGTAAAGGATTTTCCGCTATTCGCATTTTAAAAAGGTGGTCTCAAATGGAGATCTTGAGATTCACGGTGGAAATTAAAATTTTTTTTTTTGTATATAAATGGTTGCCATGGATTACTCGGGCAGATCAGGTACAGACATGCATCTAATTGTCTCGCTTGTGGCCTCGGATAAAGAAACTGCATACAAGCCGAGATACATCGGAAAAATAAATTTTTATCACTAAGAAGTCAAACAATTGCGGATCATTCCACCCATCCAAATATAATTTCGCATTTGTAAATTGTACCTAAATATAACAAGAAATAATGCATTGTAATTTGTGTATGCAATAGATGCCTTGCTACCTATATCTATCACTATTGCCCATATCAGTTATATTCTCTATATACTACATATATAGGTTTATTGTACACATATACGATATACCAACACAATATAAAATATTATTATTATTTTAAATTGCCGTCCTAAAATAAGTAATATGTACCGAATGTCAAAAGACAAAAAGAACCTACCAAGCATTTTAGATTTGGTTGTATCAAAGTTCAAATCATATAACTGTATATTATCTTCTTGTTCTTTGACATTGCCTTTCGCTCCCAACTTTATCAGGTCCGCCATATAAGTATCTAAACGAATGTTACAATATATATATAGTCTTTTTTTCAATAAATTATTTGTTCAAAACGTGCGATCCAACGTCAAAGTGTGTGCCAAAAATCAAATTCTCACACCATACCGAAATGCCAAAATATATTCGATACCAGATGATATAGTATACAATACATTTCTCAAAACCAAGACTCACTAAACATCGGTAAAATTCAGATTTTATTCATTTATCAAAGCAAAATAGTCTAATAATTTATAAAATATATTACCACAATAAATTATACTGTTCGGAAAAAAGGTCGATAACAAATTAAGTGATTAGACGCGTGTACCTAACCTGTAAGTAAATATTATGTATCTAATTCATTTGTCGATGGACAATGGCCTAATGTCGGACTTAGCTCTGTAGAATAAAAAAAACTAATCGCTTATAGTAATTTGTTGCTTGCTTTATAAAATTAAATATTTTGAGTGATTACTCATAGACCATAGGAATAGTTTTTTCAACTCTATTCATAGATCCTGGCATTGGCATGGTCAAAAATCCCTGAATTCGTTTAACATTTTTGACTTTGTTTTTACGAGCGAGTGAGAGGCCATGAAAACGTTCAAAATAGAAATTCTAAAGCAAACGTTCCAAAATGGCAATCGGCCAGTTTCGTTATCGAAATGGATAAATGTACTCTAAACAAAACGCCTATTTATGTATAGAAAAATAATATATCAACGAACACGTTTAATGGAAAACTATATGTATAGTGTTACGCGGTACAGACATACAGCTGTTGTATGGGCGCTCAAATGAGTAATAAAAGGAAGAGGAGATTTCGTTATCAACACGTCATATGATAAAATCCACTGTGAGAGATAATAATATACAAGCGTACTACAGATATATATGCATTAAAAGTGGCTATAAAGACTTTATCGGAATGTCTATGACTCCATTCATTGTATTTATAATAATATTATAATATAATATATTGTTATTACTATTATTAGAGTGATGTAGTGTACGTCATAATATATAAACTCACGGGGATATGACGTATATAACGTACAATATAATATATTATAAACAGCAATGTCGTATTCATTTGCGTATCTGAAGCTTTCTCGACTCCCGATGATTGTGCAGTCAATTATGTGACAACTGACAACTGACGACAGTAAATGATTATATCGTTCATAAATTGTATTATAGCTACCTAAGAAATTATTACGTCTCAAAGCTATGACGCACGTTCAATTAGATAGGTCAGAGGTCAATACATCATACCCATTATGCGTGACTTTGGTCGTTCGTTTTTTACTTGCTTATTATTTGCATTATTATAATACCATATTTTACCAGCACTAGAGGAAACGATTGGATGATTTTAATTTATACGTTAGGAGTGTTTTTTATTTCGCAATTAATAGCTATTCGGACACTACAGGTTATACGCGAACAATTTACCGTGTGGCCGTGAATCCTTCCCCCTTTTTTACTGTAATTCCTTTTTATTTTGTACATCGTGGTCGTACCTATACCGTATAATTGAACAAAAATGATTATTTATTTTTCTCAAGAGATTAGCTCTTTATATCGAAATTTCTATTCAATGCATTTTTTAAGTTCGTTAAATAGACGTTTCACTGTATCAACTATCGAGTGCCGAGGTAAATAATATCATAACGCGTATGTTGTATTCTTTAAACTTGTATCGTGTCTTATAATATAAATTGCATCAAACGGCCGCACTCATATTATTATAGGGCGATTATTACATTGTATTACAATATATTATATGAAAATCTGGTCACGTAGGTACACTGTGCACAAGACGTCATGCTATGATATTATAAATTATGTCTTATGACATAGGTATACAGATAGTGTTTGTGTATGACCGTATACGTTCTCGAACATACCCGCCAAACTCTTATTTATATATATATATATATACCTACTCGGATATTCCTCCATAAAATATTATATATTTGTATTCTGTTGAAAAAACCTGTTGAAAATGTATCGAAACTCTTAACCCAAATAATTACTTTTATATACATTGGCTGTTTGTATTGGTTAAGTTTAAGTATCATTTTTTCCACACAGTAGGAATAAACCATAAAATGTTATTATTATAATTATCATTTTTTTTAGTTCAGGTTTTTAAAAACCAAAACGCACTACACCTTTGTACGGCGTAACAATCGCAGTGCTGAAAAATCATACTCGAAAAATATAAATTAGACTATTACGGAGAGAAAGTATATTACACGATGGCGATATACCACCCTGTATATAAATATAAAATGTCATTCTTGCGCGCACACTGTCAATCACGCGTCAATATAGAATCCATTTGCATACATTAAAAATCAGTCGTGTACGCGCGTTATATATGATTACCAGCTATATAATATACCTTGTACACGACGTATTATATACCTATACATATATCGGAACGTGTAGCTATCCAAAGAATGTGCTTGTTGTACAGATCGTAATATACTAATATATATATATATAGATGTACCTATATACTATACAATAGACTATATGTATATAGAAAACACACTACGTAGGCACGTCAACTATACATATAATACTCGTATAATATTAACCTCTATATATCGAGAGACGAGAGTGGGTAAACACATTATATATATATATATGTAAGTGTACTTATACTTGGCTGGCTACCTATATATATATATCACTATTCACTATATGTACAGCCGTTATTTGCACTGATTTCTCGACGTTTCCAGTTTCGCTGCGTGACGGTGCGTGGATTCGGCCAGGATGGCAATAATAATATTATTATTATTATCATCATACTCCCGGATATGAAAAAAATTTATAAATATTTCGCATTTCTGCACGTGCTGCAGCGAACATAATATTATAGCATGGTATTCTGGTCGCGGCGTACAGATAATATGCTTTTAAAATTGATACGGGCTTGCAGCGGTGTTTCTTGTAATAGGTATAATGTCCAGGAAAAAAATCACAGACTGCAATATTAAGCGTGCCTAGTTATTAGATATATGCGGGAATCGGAGGAGGAGCTTGAAGAAATTTTGGGAGAGTACCGCTAAAAGTTCTTAAAAGTGGGAATGTCCCACTTGACGTTCTAAGTTCTGACCGTTTACCTACACATAATATTATAGAGGTATTGTTACGCGAACGTCAAACATAATAGTTAAATTATGTTTTGAACGGTAAATTTGTGTTCTATAAGAAAATGTTTGATAAAATAAATAAATTTACAAAAACAGTATTCAACGGTTGTACTTACACGGTTAGATACGACAATAATATATAGTTATAACTCATACGTAGGTCCGCATGCAAGTATGAATTTTGTAGATGAAAAAGAAGTCAACCTCCTCTCGCGCACGAGTGCATGACATTTTATCAAATTTGCTACTATATGGATGTAGTATGAGTTACAAAAAAATTG
The DNA here is from genome assembly GCA_008086715.1 of Sitobion miscanthi. Lineage (NCBI taxonomy): Eukaryota > Metazoa > Arthropoda > Insecta > Hemiptera > Aphididae > Sitobion > Sitobion miscanthi. Next base: position 27,041,643 of record CM017802.1, read on the forward strand.
CTCGTAATTTGTGTATAATGTTATGTTATACATAGCTTTGAACGAACATCAAATAATAACAGTTAACAGGCTTCCACGCGGGGATCGGGTGCGACGCTTCGCTATCTGTTCTGCCGGTCCGATAAACCAAAACAAACACGCCGAACCGAATCATTACGTGTACACACACACACACACAAACACACACGTGTGTGTGTGTGTGTTATATTAGTTTATATAAGGGGACGGCCGCCGTCGACGGTCTGGCTTGGGGTCTGTTTGACAGATTTAGTGATAACCTCACCCCTGCAGTGTGGTGTGTTTAGAATAAGATAAGATAAGACCACGTTCGATATAACAAAGTATATATACACTCCTGCAAATGATATGTCATGTGTACATATAGTATGTATTTTGTATATTTTGTATATATTTTTTGACGTGGACCGTAAAAAATGCCCGTGTACATTGTACAGGCACTCGGGTAATACTACCGACTCGTATTATATTATTTATATATATATATTTGTAATCAGTAAATTGTAAGCTTGACGACCCATAAATCATACTTATATCCATCGTATGTGTGTTACGTCTTACGAGCATGTATGTTGTATGCTGCGAATCCAGATGTGATGTCCAGACTCCGGAGGCGTCATAAGATCAACCGGATAATCTTGACAGGGTTCACGGTTTTTGGGTTTTTGGTTAACGTCAAACGTTTCGGACTGTTCTGCCATGTGCAGATACGAACATTATCTCGAGCAACGGCGAATGACGATATCGTTTAGAGCGCGATATAGACTAATGAAGAAGTATATTTATATTTTTATCATAATATTATATTACACCGCACCGAATGCATCGGCGGTCGAACGTGGGAAAATTGGAGGTTATTGTCGTTTTAGGAATTTATGTAGGTACTGGTTAGTGGTTACAGCGCAAAACTATATTTTACCAACCGAAAATATAATAGGTGTATACCGTAGACTGTAAAGGTGATATTCCGTAATAATAAAGAACTTCTGAGGACTGTAGTGACCAACATTACACAGTCCAAACTTAAACCAGTTATTGCAATATGTTTATAAAGCGTAGTCGTTATAACTACGTCTACTTTCTGGAAGTTTGTCTAAGTATTTACGCTCCCAAGCCTTTAATAATATTATTTGTATAAACTTTAAATAGTATATACACATAATACACTCACTTCAAGTACTTTTTACTACTAGTATGTATATATTTGAATTCTACTATATAGCATCACGATTATAAAAGGTTTTCCTTTTAAATTTATTATTCACTTCTTGTAGAGTATATTATTATATATTTATATACATCTATAAAACTAATTGGTATGTTACAACAGGTAACAGGTGTTTTATAGTTTTATCTGAAAGAATCAAAAACAGTTTATGAGTAGGTATCATTGTATCTATATTGATAGGTATAGGTAATGCACCTATATTATCATAATTAAATGACCTGACCATGTTGTAATTCGTTCGAACATCATCGGTTTACAAGTGACATTTGATATCATAAAATTAAACTATTAGATGAACTCTTCAAATTATTTGCGAATAGAATAAAACTTAATGTCTCATCACTATGTGAAAATTTCGATGAAAAAAAGTACAATTTCATTAAATATAATATAACAAGTGTAATTTTGTTTATATAGCTCTAGCCACTTGATTAATGCACTGTTTATAGTCATTGGTGAATACTTAAGACCAAGTTTAAGTGTATCTACTTAAAAGTGACACGGTAGAAGGAGAGCCACTCAAAAATTACTTAACATATTTTTAGAAGTATTTTAAACTAAATTTAAACGCAGTTGCTGCAGTGTTTTTTGTCCATTTATACGATTAAAACCTTAGAAATTATATAATTATATACTCAGACGCCTCGGGGAAATCCATTAACTTTCATTATCGAATATAGATTTGTTGGGGCAACATGTAGCAGTTGCAATGAAATATTAATAATGCCCTTCAATCTCTTCACTGCAGTGAATCAATCACAATCTCTTCTTAATGCATTCCTACTGGCTACTGCAGTGCGTCTATAATCCATGCCAACCTCATAAATAATACAATTCAAAATATAATAATATCATATCTATTAGAGGTACCTATTATAGCATTACTGCATTAGCTGTATAATAATTTTTAATATATTTCAAACATACTGAAATTAAGTACCCGATATAACATGTTATTGTTCCATTGGTTCATCTCTGTAACAATAGTAGTCTGATCAGAGCTCAGTAAACTTTCTAATACAAATGTATTTATGTACAATACCTCAACCTGACACATGTATTCAGTGGCGTAGACGGGATTTCGAAATAGGGGGGGGGGCTTGGTTTAAATTAAACCAAGTTTTACAGTTTTTGCATATAAATAATACATTTACTAGGGGAATAAACGTCAAAGAGTGGGGTTGTTAAACATCCAAACCCTTCCCCTAGCTATGAAACTACCTGTATTGGTTGAATTTGATTGTATGTAAATTGTTCTGCATCAACCCTTAGTCCACCAACATGTGTACGATAACACAAAATCTATTCTGTGGTGCGCAGATTAGAATCATTTAAAAAATATCTAATTTTCATTGCATTAGTTTTCTGTATAGTTTCTCCAAAGAACTCACAACTTTAAAAAGGTACTGAACTAATACATAATAATATAATCATTCATATACGACTTAATGTTTTGCTGAAATATTATAACCATTGTGGGCATGATTTAACCATGACAGCACCGGGAACAGCATTACCTATGTATAGTTATGTGAAGCATTCTGTGTAAAAATACAATTAATCATTTAAAAGTTTGATCATTTCTTAAGTTATTACCTGTTATACGCTTATTTCAATTGAAACCTCATACTAAGAATAATATTTCATAACTAACATGGCCGGATTACAAACGAGTGGTTATTAAACATAAACATTTATACATTCGACTCCATAAACATACATAATTACAAAATTCCAAACAAGTCATTAAACTGTACTACTGAATGATTATCTAAAACCACTAAAACACCATTGTATTTATTAGGAATTTAGATTTTATAATATACAGTCGAGTGTTACTGCTGGGTAACTACTCCCCTCACGCCGCCAAAGTCAATTGTATTTCCAGCTCATATGCTCATTGTAAATTTTACTACAGATTGTATATATTCAAATAAATGTTAAAAAAAATTAAAAAAAATAATATACATCTGTATAGGTAATATGGGTAATAGGTATAATAAATAAACACGTATAGAAATGACAATAATGATAATATCAACTATAGTATACAGTAATTATAGTAAATAAATATATTATTAATTATGTATAATATATAGCTATATTATAAATATAGAGTTTAGAGCATTTTGAATAAGAACACTTGGACAACTTTCAAACTATATAAAACGAGTTCAATTTTAATGTTCAACGTTTTTTTTCAACTAAACACTAATAATGAATTTGAACAAGATCCAACTCTGTGAACAAAAATGTAAGTATTATTTTTTCTAACTCTTTTCCTATAAAACCCAATTGCATTTATCGATTACTCTATAATACATATGCCTATATATTATTTATTGAAATTGTATACACATATTTGTATAGTGTACCTACCTATAAAATTGTAACCTATATTATATGGGTAGTATTTTTTATTAAAACTATGTAATTGTATCACTTATATACCCTCATAAAATGCTCTTTACGAGAAATTCTATTACTATTTTATGTTAAGTCGTCCGTTCAGTGGAGTTATTTAAACTTAAATTTTTTTATTACCCGCACTGCAGTGATCAAAAAACACATTAAAATTCTACAAACACGGAATAACATGCACGAAACGGCATGCGTATCGCATGTAATTTATCAATCAGCTATATAGGTAATAATAATATGTACTTATAAGTAATAATCAACAGAAAAAATTCAACAAAATAATTAATTTGAAAAAATGATTTAATATAATACCTAAATAAGAGATAACTAATTGATATTATTATTATTTATTAGATATAAGAACGTAAGCAATGTAGTGTACCTTTACCTATACGAAGATATAGCCGAGTGTCCTTATAAGAAATAAATGCTCCATAAATCTTCTGCAGCACATCATAGTGTATACCTATACGGTACAGAGCTTCGTGCGTCAATGCGTGCAATCGTGCCATCGCCATTCCTTATAAAATCATAAGACTACAAAGTCTGATACAAACAACAAATCTCGATCTGCTACGTATTTCATTGAGATTAAATAAAAAAAAACTAGGCAGGTATAGGCGCTGGTGAAATGACAGTACTTACCTAGCCAGATCAGGAATCGCTCTTGGGAAATTTTTATTTTTAAACTATAATGTTACTTTTACCATACTGTTTTTAGTTTCGTATATAAACGTAATTATAGCATTTTAAGATTAATACAATAATTCATCTACCGGCGAACTTGTTTCTGATGTAATGAGTATGTAAGTATTATATAGTATAAGCAGGTACGGTAGGTAGTATATAAGTTTCGAGTGTAATATTATTCCACAGAAGGCAGGCCACTTTAAACGACTGAAATTCGAGTTCAACAATTATTATATGATGAAATATTATTTGGATGTAAGTACATGAGTTTTTTCTCGACATTTTTTTATCCGGCTGTCTGTTACCGTTTTCAACAATCGGGTTAATTGATGAATAAATAAAATAAAAATAGCAACATAGAAAAAAAAACGGTGTAAAGAAGCTTCCTCCAGTATGGAGGTATACTTCATCTGAAGTACATATTAATATAGTATAGACTAATCACTAAAATATATGTTAGTTATGTATTGGCATATGTTTTTATATTTTTTCCAAATTCCCTGTACAAAATGAGTTGGTTGTTTGGGTACGTTAAAATGCCACACTAGTAGTAATACACAAACTCAACCGATCATACTAAACATCTACGAATATACTTAAGTTTTTATTGATAAATAAAGTAATTTCATTCGTTATTATTCTATTTCATAATAATTGTATGTTTTTCTATATAGCCTATGCGGATGTGCGTGAGCACTGTTCGATATTAAGTGCCTATTACATAGATATTTCAACTTTTTTTAACTCGTAATTCATTCTCTACTAATACGCAGTATGTTCTACCGTACCCAATAGGTACATAATAATATACTATTTGTCTATTTTATATTATTGTATATAAATGTATGATAATCGTTTCTTCGTTTAACAAACCACTGCGCCCTATACATTAAATAATTATATTTAGGTAAGTACACTTTCTACTTAGACTACTATACAGAATGTATGATAATAATAAAAATACTCGACGTTCGTGGAATTGGGCCACCTAAGTACTTCAATTTCTTTTAAACCTAAGCCATTAATCTATGTCAGAAATATTGACAGAACCTGTGGTCGTGTTTTTCGTGCATTTAAAGAGCGAAATATTTTATAGGTTATTACTTATTGAGTTTATGCAGTTCAATGGGGGTGAAAACAACTATATAATTTTGTATTTTGTTGATTATAGATTTTATAGAAAACATTTATTTTACATAGGATATGGACATATTTTAGGGTTTAGAAAATATTTAGCCAATTTTTATATCTTAGAATATAATAATATACCTATAGTGTATTTTGTTTATAAAAAAAATCATAATTGTTCATTTTCCTAAAAATATTTTTATAAAAATCATAGAAATCATTCCACAACTTGTTAAAACATGGATATTTCTAGTTTATCTATATCTCGAAGGGTTGTAAATTGTAATTAAATTAGTAATCTTGCTCTTAAATTGCAGTAATGGTCGTTCTGTAGACCTCTCGATTCTCGAACCGATATACTACGCACTGTTCGACCAAATACCAAGTTATCTTTTTTTTTTAGCTAATCAGGGTTCAACCCAAGAATAACATGCACAGAACTATTAAGCATTATCAGTATAACACGTATAGTATATTTATTAGTTATATAATTAATAAAATAGTGACTCGACCCAATAATGCACAACATGCATCATAATATATCGTATTTCACCAGTTTTGAATAGACTATAAAGACAATTTTTTAAGGTTATTTAGCACCATATCTTAAAATGTTGATAACTTAAACATTCGGTCTCTACGTGTACCTAACCGAATCTAGGAAAAAAAAGCCCCGGAAAAAAAAGCCCCGGTAAAAAAAGCCCCGGACAACATTTAAAAAAAATTACATCTAGTATATCGTATATGACATTAAACAATAACTAATTATATCACAGTTAAAAAATTATATAACATAAACCATAAATCAAAATATATATATTAATTAGTTCAATAACATATTATTTATTATGTATTACTTATTAATTATTACAAAGTATACAAGACTAGCTGCAATCTGCATTTTACATTGTCAATAATTGTCATTTATACATAATTAAAAAAATGTTAAAAGATGATCACAACAATAACTATATAAACGAAAAAACCACATTTGTAATAATATAATGTTGTAGATACTTCAGATACCAAGACTAGTTTCCAGATAGAGCCTACATAATTTTAAGATAAAATCAAATGTCAATTACTTTTATTACCTTACTATACTTTAATCTTTTGTATTTCAAATGTTACTATACATATATATATATATGGTTATAGAATATACCTATGTCCAAAAAAGGTTAGGTTACCTATATACAAATATTAAATTATAAAATGTACACTATAATGAAAATGCGTTATGTGTTTAATTAGTACGGGGCTTTTTTTTCCTATAGGTGGGGCTTTTTTTTCCTGGGCTTTTTTTTCCAGGGCTTTTTTTTCCGAATACCACCTAACCTATAGGTATACTGATGATACTTTGGAATAGGTACATCATATAAATTACAATAATATTTTGTTTTAATATATATTTGTATTGAAATACGGTGTGCGTGATTACATCAATAATATTATGTGCTGAAAAGGGATGATATGGTCCAATTATTATATACGGACGCGCACGACGCGTTATACACATAATAATATTATTATATCGTATCTGATAATATTTTACAGTTCGTATTATAACTATTATTAACTATTAAAACGTCGTGTATTGTACAGCGTGTGCATGCGTGCGTATATGATGATGATGATGACACTAAACATCTGCCATTCGGGGTAGTAAAAATGCGATTGGATGATTAGTGGCCGGTTAGTGGGGGTACTTGGGGCCAATGTAAGGAGACAGGCAGCTCGAATACGTCGGCGGTCCGGACCCTCGACGGAGCGGTGGCGACGACGACGATGACGACGTGTGCACTATAACAATATTATTATTTATCGCAATACAGTAATACACGATACACGTGGGGAGACTATTTGCACGCGAACGTGTGATGATTGTATATTATTATTATTATTATATCATTGTGTCGTTTGAAATGGTGTCCGTATCGTATCGCGTGTATAAGTAGTATAATGAACGTATGATGACAAATCAAGTGACTATACCTATATGATATACATTATTATTGATTGAAATCGCCGTCGAAAACGGTTTTCACGAGTTTTCTCCGATACGATAAACCGATAATTCGATGATTAAAACCGTCGTCGTGCTGCGAAAACGTTTTGTTTGTACGGCGATCGGACTCCCCGTTGAATTCTCTCCCCGGACTTTTGCGTCGAAAAAGATTTTCTAATGAATATGCTACTGAAGAAAATATGACTCGAGGGTCCCGGTGCCGGTTTTTCAAACTTTCCACAATTCTATAAAATTTGAAAATTAAATTTTTTATTTTAGTTGCCACCTCAATTGTAAGACTGTTTCACTAATCTACTACACGAAACCTATTTAGGGGGTATTATATCGAAAAAAATGACTACGGGAATAACTCTCAAGCTTTGTACAATTATTGTCGGATTTTGATGATTATTTTTTTATCTGAAAGAAGAAGACTTTTTACAGCCCGCATTGGTCTCTGATTTTGTATTTTATTTCGAGTATTTGTATTAAAAATTTGTAAAAAAATGCTTTTTATCTTGTATTTTTTTAGACGTATTATAAAGTTTGAGAATAAACAAAGTTAAAACAAAGAGATCAATGCGGGCTGTAGAATATTTCCCTCTAGCAATTGAAAATAAAAATTATGAAATTCGGTTGGTTCTACAAGGCGGTATCGTTTTTCCCACCGAATGTATTTTCGAGGACAAAGTTGCATCATATCAACTCATAAATGTACTAATGTAATGTTATGGAGTTGAACTATATAGTTCAAATTGTAGTAAACACAAAACAATAAACAATAGGGAGTCGGTTATCCTTATCTAGTACATTCATATTATTTATACAGCCGTGTATTACGAACCTGCAGTGATAATGATACGACTCCCATTATATTATATGCCAATAATAATAATTGTATGATTATAGATATCGCAGAATAATATGGCCAGTAATAAATGATAAAATTGCAGCAGGGCACCGTCGCGGCGGGAAACCGACAAGGACGACTCGCTTTAAAATATAAACCAGGACGAGACCGTTTCGATTAGCTTCAATGAGAAATTAATTATGGACCGTTTCGGACGACAAAGCGACGACGATTGCGCAGAGGTCTGCGGCGTCTCACCTTGAGAGCGTAGCGACGAACCGACAACCCGTCCCATCGTGATTATTCGTGTTGCGAAAAACGGACGTTTTGTTCCCGGCAAATATTCGGATATGAAATTTGGTCCCCGGTGTAGATTTGATATGATATGGGGCGTATTCGGTCCTCTGGATATATTTCAAATCGTTATAAATCGATTCGACATTGCCTATATATAGCTGCTATTGTGTTCTTGATACGGTTATAAATGCGGCTATTCCTATACCTAGTAATTTTATTTGAAAACGGAGCGTGAATTTTAAAACAAAAGTTATTTCGTCAGCACCGTAATGGATCACTCATACCACCATTTCACAAAAGCTATCGATCTGACCCATCAGATTCCTAGGGCATATATCAATTGCGCCGAAAATCACAGGTAAAGAAAGAAAAATTTTGGGATAGGAAAAGGATATACATCAACTGCGCCGATCGATATTCCAATGTTATAAATTGTGTATATGTTCAACTTCAATCATACATAAAAATAAATAGCGTCGAAAAAGAAAATAAAAATAAAAATCATAAGAATAAAAAACAAAAAACCATAGTTGAAGATAATATATCCAAGTATTTAAATGGAAATTTAGATATGTTTAAATTTGTACAGCGGATAAGCTACCACTACAAAAAATGATTATAAGGTAATTAAATATAAATCTTTTTTTATATCTACATTTTCTAATTTTATTTAATTTTTTTAGATTGAGATTAAGATTCAAGACACTTCATCAGAAAATAAATTTGTATATAATAATATATGTATGTAAATTATTTTTATTTAAATTTACTTATTTAATACCGGCGCAATAGATGTATACCTTTTTAATGTACCTTTTTTATACCAGCGCAATAGATGTATACCTTTTTGATATACCTTTTTTATACTGGCGCAATAGATGTATAATATACAGGAAGTGTCCTAAATTCGGCGCAATTGACGAAACCCCGATTCCTATTTGGTTTTTATTTTAGTTCACCTTGTATAAAAAAAAAAACCAGGTAAGTGGATGTCGTTCTGCCGTACAGTAGGTTACAAGAGGGTCCCTGCATAATGGATTGTATTAAATTTGAATTCAATGATATCATGTCGTCGCATACGAAAAACGATTCTGAGCGGAGACGGTTTTGTCAGTCTGGATATTTTATATTGTTGTTATATTTTATCATAGCCTGCAGTAGGTACCTATGTTGAATTAATATATTATAAATTACAACGAAATAACTAAAATCATTATTTTTATTTTTATTCGTTTCTATGGCGACAAATAAAGCGTTAGGAATTAAAATCCCATTTTTAGCGGTTTTTCGTCATTTGTCGGTGGTTTTTCTCGTGGCATTAAATAACTATTGATAAAATCGAAAAATTACCTCTCTAAAGTACCAGTTTGCTATAAGATAGGATACTATATATGTTGAGATCGAAGCAATCCTTCTGACAGAAATTTTGTATACAGGATAAAAAAATAAAAAATTAACACCATTGTAAAACCACTGCTAGATCCCTCGCTCCGCTCAGAATCTAAAATGCTGTTTTAACATTATAGACTATAAAGTTATTTTTTGTAATCACATTCTCCAAGAAACTGGGGGATCAAAATTTCTACATTAACTCCCGGGGACAAAATATCCTATTTACAGGAGACGAAACGTCTGTAAATTGTTTTTTTTTTTTACTAGGATAAAACAGTGGTAGAGTCGTAACGAATCTTTCTAGATTCTCGTATGTATTATAGGGGCGCATATTATAGTATACTTTACATTATTAATATTACGGAGTATATTTTATACGACAGAAATGCAAAAAAAAACAATTAATAATCTCATTAAGTTCACGAGCGAGAGCGTATATACATCTACCTAATATATTATCAAATTTTATTTTAAATTGAAATAATATGATATACAGAGGTTTAAATTTGCGTATTGAACGACATATATTATTTAGAGTATTTTAACTGATCGTAAAATTATCCAGGACTTATACGATCCGCTTTTACTTATCAAACTTCTTTGAATTAATAATAATTACTTTCTTCTTTGTTCAATAAACTCTACGTATAAAGTCGTAGGTATAGAGTGTGTCTTATATACATTGTACATAAACCAGCATCGAATATATAGGTAGCCAATATTCTATGGTAGAACGATAAAAGCTAAAATGTATGCAGCTACCTAGTGCTAAGTTAATAAATAAAATTGTATAACTAATACAACTTGATTTCGGATTAAGTATAGAGGTTATTTAGACTATAGTGGCGTGACAAGGGGGGGGGGGACGTGAGGATCAGATTCCCCCCATTGGCTTTTTATTAACTTAGTAAAAGAGAGGGTGGAGGATTTTCCAATTTTCCCCTCCCATTTAGCTATGTCGTTTTTTTTTTGATCCCCCCTTTCAGAAATCATGTCTATGCCACTGATATACTATAAGTATTAGAGTCTATAGCAGCACAAAACTTGAAGTATAGATAAGTGATATATTATCTTTATTTTTTAGCTGCTCCACTCGTCCGCACTATAATATATTAAATATGTTCTAGACGCCATTATTCATTAGGAATATTGCATATTAGTTATTAATTATATTAGGCATACAGGTACATATTGTGATTAGGCGGTTCCCACAGTAAATTTCTGTAAATTTAGTGAATTTCTGTTTCGCAAGAACACGAAACAAGATTATCTACCTGCAGCCAGTGTAAACGATGCACTTTCTAAAAAAGTCGAAAATAACATTATCGATGTGTGTATGAGTTTATTTTCAATATGATTATACACGACGGGTGACGGATTAAAGTTCGATAAAATGTCTCAATTATTTATTCAGTGTAAATATCGATTCTCCCAAAAGCTATACTATTAAATGATTTGAATAAATAATTTGAAAACTCGTCATGTAAGTGGGTCAACAATATTTTAAACAAAAACTTTTTTCTATGGAAAGCCGTTGACGTAGAGAAAAATTATTATCGTACATATACTGCATCAAACAATTGCACGCTGTCTATTGAAGCGGAGCCAATATGACTATACAATCAGCAACAATAGCGTTATTATACGTACCTTGTACCTACCTATATATATGCGTGTTTAGGTTATGGGTATGTTGTACGATAACATTGATAACCATCGAAATTATACATTTTGTTACTAAACATATTTTCTATACGTTAGTCACATATTATAATAATGTGAATATAATACCTCAGAATAGGTAACATTTCACCTATTCTGTGATAAGGCACTACGAGAAGGTACTCGAACCGAATAACTACGGCATACGCATTTTAACGTTACACACTATCTTGCATATCGTACCTAGATGGCTGTATCGGAACTAATTATTTTTTTATCGATTTGGCTTCGACCTATAGGTCTTGGAGTTATTTTATTTTTAAAGTCGAATATGATATTACTCGTTTTATGATTTATATTATATTATATTCTATTAAGTTTTACTTACAATTACTAGCTGTATGCCTATATATCTTACACTATCTTTACTCTATTAATATTTAACAGTAGGTGTATTCATAATATTTATAATTTATATTCACACGAGAACTGTATAGTGCTAAACAGTGACATATGTAGGTATTACCGACATTTGAATGCATCCTGAGATCGTATATTTTGTATTTATAGATTAGTCTGTAGAATTCCAAGTTTAACATATCATAAAACATTTTTTATTTCTCTCTTCGAATACTATGGTCTATGAATTATGATATAATGTTTCCTATAACCTTGGTGGCCGGTAGAAGGTTATTTTATATAAATTATAATTTGATGACCAAAATCATTTTGCTTAACGATATTTAATTGTTATGCCTTTGAAATATTCTGAATAAACTGCGAGTAAAGTCTTTAATTCCTTTAAAAACAAAAAATATATTATTGTTATCATCTTTCTTTTAAAATGTTTATGTCCTTAATATTATATTTATTTATGATTTATTTCTGTAACAGATTGGTCAAAACAAGGCTCATCATTTAAATTAATGATAGTGCTGACACAGGTACTCCGAGAGTTATTGTTTACTCACCGCATAAATTGTAATACTTTATTACATTTATATTATATTGATTTTAAGTACCTATTCTGATATATTTGATTTAAAATGTATTACTGAACTGCAAAATAATAATTTTTAAATCACCGCGCTCTTTTCGGGAATTTCATACACACGCCGTTATAATTTATAACGATATTATTTCTAAGCTCTATCGTCCGTTATTAAACTTTTAGAAATTAACAGACAATATTGATGAATTTAGGCATCTTCATATAGATATTGGCATCAAGCACATAATGAATCAACAATGTAGCCTATTGTGCATTGGCCCTATTTTAACAATAAAGTTGTTAATTTGAATGTTATTTTTGTCAATACCTATACTGAGGTTTGTTGTTTTGTATACATATATAATATATATGTTATACACTTACACGGATTTAATCGACGAAAAATCCACTCATCAGTTTTTTGGTTTAGTCGCTTTGATTTATCCCCCACTTTTATTTGCGTTTAGTTATGAACACAGGTACAGTTTATAAACCGAAAAAAAAAAAAACAATTAAATTTAGCAGTGCACTAAAAATATACAGCGGTATCTATGTGTGCCACACAATCGTTAAACAGTTTTGTCATTCAAACGCGCAAGAACGGCACATAACTGAAATAACTCTCGTATAATTCAGAGGTTTTTTTATGGTATCACGAGAAACAAGTAAGCACTAAGCAATATATATGAAACCTAAGAAGTCCTCACACTATACTGTTGTCATGTGACAAGGAACTTAAACATTGAAAGCTTCGAGATCGCCCGAATTCTAGCAGTGATATGTGATGCGCAAGAGTGTTCTCAAGTATTGATCACGCGCGTGGCATTTGATGCTGCGGTTGGCAGCAATGAGCCCAATTTATTATGTAGCAATTATTGCTACATAAATACTGGTTTTGATAGTCAATTTTGCTTAGCCGCTCTCGGGACTTTTCGAAAGTAAATACCTTCTCCGGTGGTGTCTTCCAGTCCGTGGATTTTGATTCGGCCACATTGCCCGTATAGTGTAGAAGCCTTTTCACGGATAGGTGTCAAGATTCAAAAAGGACATGACGAATTCACCTTTCGACATTGGAAGCATAATACCTGTATACATATGAATAGTAAATAATTAATCAACACACACTATAAAACAGAAGGGATCTCCTAAAACAATATTATTTTAAATACTAATCCAAAACTTTTGGAATTTATATTGGTACGAGTTTTCATGAAAAAAAAAAACAGTAGTTAGAAAAATCATAGTACTTATCTATATATATATAATATGATATAAGAGCATTAATTATGCTAACAGTATCTATCTGGCTTCAATGTTCTTATAGAAGTCGTTTCGTTAAATTTTAGCTGCAACAAAATTAAAAAAAAACTGTAAACTGCATCCACCAAGCATTTAAATTAAGTACACTCAGAAACTAGAAAGTATCAATAATATATTATTTATTATAATGGATCTATTATAAAACGCTTTGTAATACACATTATTATTTCTTCACTGGACCTTTTGTCCGATTACCAATATAGCGTGGTCAGTGTTTCGACGTTTGTTCAAAAGTCAAAACACTGTAAGTTGTGACATTTGTAAATTTGTAACATCATACACGTAAACTATACGCTAAATACTCGCTATAAAATTAACCAATATTGGTTACCAACCAATAACCTACACCTGACGCTATTTATTATTACAATTTACATATACGGTAGTTTAGTTTTATGGACACCGTCAACACGAGTGAACTCAAATAGGTGTACAATTATTAACAACCATCTTCCGATGTACCTGCAGTAAAGAACTGTTTAAAATATAATAATTATTATTCTCAAGTTGTAAACCAAACGCGTCTTCTGACTGACAAAAACCTGTTGCAAAAGTGCTCTGCAAACTTCCAGCTATACGGAAAACTTATCCATAAGGAATATATAAATCCTTTCTCAAATAACTAACATCGTAATTAGATGACCCCGACCACGTTTCATGCATATTTGTAGTTAAATTGATTAAAACTCTATTGAGATTTGAGACATTTATACTATCCAGCTGACCGATGGACATTATAGTCGTGCACACTTTCGCGTGGCTTAGTTAGAAAAATGAAGCACCCTATTGGAAACGCTTTGGCTGCGACGATTTATCAAAACGATAATATATTTTCGAAAAAATTTCCACCATTTTTACACCTATACGATTATAACACAGTATAGTATAATAATATGTGCTTATGTACAGTTGTACACAACTCTTAACTTGATTGCCTATATGTAATATAAAATCGAATTAATGTCTTATAATAATTGTTATACCTATGTATTTACTGCATATTAAATGCTTTGGATGCATTAAACGCATAACCTATATTATATATTTGAATAGCTGAACGATTTTGTATAGTTTTACGTGTTTTTATGTATAATTAAGTGACAATAACAGTGTCCAACGCGATTATTTCGTCGTCGAATTGAGACAAAAAAAAAAAAAAACAACAACGGATATCGTTGAAAAAATGTACCAAGTCGGCGGTTATTTATCTTTTAGTAGAATATACCTAAATATATAATATACATCTCAAATTACTTCCGCGTTCGGCGCATCGAAATGACACAGCTCCAGTCACTGTAATACAATATTATAAGTAGACACCTAAGTATTTTTATAACATAATATTATAGGTATACCTATGTGTGTACACTACACTACGTTTCGACTTTTGTTGACATAGTTAAACGCATCAAAGTCGACGCACGTTAATGTGTAGTCGGGTGGCGATTATCGCAATATTACAAACCGTCAAAATGTATAAGACCCCGAGTTTCTAATCATAATCGAGTGTGCTATTTTTACCGATTGTCGTTTCGGACCTCTGCTGCGCATCATTTCGACGACATCAGCGACCGTGTAGTGTTACGTCCACGACCAAAAATACGCTGTGACGTTGAGAATCGTATAATGAACATCACGCTATGTAGTAAAGTCGAGGTCAAACGTTGGCGTGGGAAGAAAATAAACACAAACGTGGCTATTATAACTGCTATAGTATATAGTAGTAGTAGTAGTAGTAGTATTAGGTATATACTATAGGTTCGCTATACTTCTATTATATATATATTGTATATTAGTACATATTGTATGTATTATTATATATATATTCATAAGTGTGTTGTGTGTAAAATATATACTTACATAATATAACATATTATATTATATAATAATCGAACGCGACCCGAGTCCTGACTAACTGACTTATCAATGTAGTGCCTAAATTATGATAGCTATAAGTATAGTTACTTGACATATTCGTAATATCTTCGTACTACCCGCATGTAGGGGTCACTTAGAAATTATTTTCCAAAATTCAGATTTTAAACAGGTGGCTTACACGTGGTTTTGAGATTCACGATGGAAATCATAGTCGCTCGGATAGATAAGGTATAATAGCACTAGGTAACATCAAACCGTCGTGTTTGTGGCCTCGAATAATGAAATTATATCTTAAAACAAATATGAAAGTTTATTTATAAAATAATTCTTTAATATATACTTAATTTAAACTTTGTCGGACAGTTAGTTTTGACAGTTAAAATATTGGTTTTCAAGATTAAAAGTATTTCGTTCAGATGAGAATATATTTTGATTATTGAAGGGATGTCGGAAGATTTAAAAAGGAACAATAGGTGTGCGCGTTTTAGTGACAATTTGCGGTATTTCAATGACACGTAAATCGCGGGGTTGTTGTTAAGCGTGCAGAGGGGGAAGTCATTCGACGAAAGTTTAAAGGAATGAGAGGGAAGTAAGGTGTGGTCAAATTGGAGACGGGAGGATCTCGAATGAATGATGTTGTGCATTTCCTAGATAAATTGATGGGTTGTGGTGGGATGGTTGGAGAAATATTTAGATATTAAGTGGTCAATTGAAATGGGAGCGTTTCACAGTGCTTAAGCATTATGTATTTAACAGTTGTTATGTGCAACAATAATTTTATTGTAAAATGTACTCGTGCGATCCGTTTATATCTTTACAGCCTATAGGTATATACGCGATTCAAATGACTGTAAACCGAAATTGACGAGGTTTAACTCATAATAATATTAACTATATTAACTCATATAATGATTAAGTGTAGTAATCGTGTGGGCCTAGCCACACTATGCGTTTTGGCGGGTCCGGGTAAATCGGATGCGTTTTAAGTGTACTTAGAATCGAAACGAATTTATTATAATACATTGTTCAAGTTGAATAATTTACAGTACACCACGCTATAATAGATAATATCATGTACACATATATAACTATACATCTGTCTTTACCTAGTTGTCCTATAGTCACAAATATTGATGTTTTTTTATCCATTTAAACCAAATTATTTTTCAGGAACTTTTATTACATTTGTGAAACACTGAAACGTAATTGTATTCTAATATTTTCTTTGTACAAATATAAAGTTTAAAATGAAGACATTCGTGAAAGACAAATAAAATAAATCTTTAGTTCAACTTACAAACTTTAGTGAATAAGTTTCAGTTAATAGCTGTATAATGAATATACATGTTATTGTGAATATTTCTTTTAATTGTGCAAAATGTGGATGCTTGATGTTTTAAAATGGAAATTTTAATGACGCTTGTACTTTTTATAGTTTCCCCT
This sequence comes from Sitobion miscanthi, assembly GCA_008086715.1. Lineage (NCBI taxonomy): Eukaryota > Metazoa > Arthropoda > Insecta > Hemiptera > Aphididae > Sitobion > Sitobion miscanthi. The sequence goes on from CM017802.1 coordinate 27,058,969, forward strand.
TTTTGGCTTTAAAACCCACTCCGAATAGGTAATAAGTGTAAGCCAATAGGAAAAATTAGAATACATTTTGAGCGAGTAGGTATATAATAAAATCATTTATTATACCTCGCCAGGTGGCCCTATTGTACTGGTATGTAACGAGTTTTTTGGAATCGTATTACTTTATTGTATCTTTAATATCCTAACCTATTGCAACGGTTCCATAAAAGGTACGAAGATTCCCATCACTCTGTGTGCGCTAATGCGCTTTAATATAATAATATTATATTGCATAGTACCTAATGACTAATGATTAATGCGCAGTGTTGTAAAGTACTTAAGTAAAAGCATTTGAGTAAAAACATTCAAATAATTTTAAGTACCTATACTCAAATACGTGTTTTAAATACTTTTGAAAAAAGTACTTCAACAAAGTATTTTAAATACTTTCTCGAGCATCCGTATTTAAAATCAAATACTTAATATATACTATAATAACTATTTTTAGTTTACCTATATATTTTCTATTTTAATTTTGAACACGTAAAATAAAATTAAAAATTGAGAATATAATTATATATAATATTATGTTTTTACTGTGAACCATACGCAACCGTTAATCAATTACTTCGACAGATAAAACAGTCGAGTACCTATCTTAAAGTTTCGCCAAATGATGCGGTGTAAAATATATATGCCCTTTGTAAAATTAACGTAATTAACGTCGCTGACGACCGATGAACAATGAGAAACACGACAATAACAGTCGTACTTGATACAAAAACTTGAAAAAATTATGCATTACCCGCAGCGGGTTATTTGTTTTTTGGGTTGTCGAAAAACTGGTAACTGGTAACCGGACCAAGCGGTGGGGTCAAAACCGGTCGCGCAGCAAGGCCCCCTCCCGGGTTGCGGCTTCGGCCGTGCAGGCAATCCGCGGACGTACGTCGACTATAATATATAATATAATATTATTATTTTGATTATGATTTTTGTGTTGTACCATAAGTAAGATGCCCGCAAGCATAACTGTGATGCACGTGCCGCGATGGGAACGACGATCATTACTATTTGTATTATCTATCTGTAATAATTATTGTATTATAATATACATTTATACGACACGAATAGACGCGAACGTCGTGCCGTTGCCTCTGGCCAGGTGCAGGTGGTCGTCGTCGGCGGAGGACAATCTACTGATGTACAAAATAATATGTAGTATACCCGATACGGACGCAACCACCAACGCCAGGTGCATGCCGCTGAAGATGAAAAATGGCCGTTCGTATGATGTATAGGTACTACGAGTGCAACTTGCTGTGTCGGAATAATCCGAAGATTGGTAGTCGCGGTATGAAACGGATAAAATATAAACACACGCGTGCACATTTACACGCATATTATAATATAGACTTGGCTTGACCACGGCTTGCCCGTGTACCTACTTAGGTGTATTATTACGCATATTACACAACTATATATGTCATATAAAATCGAATGCACGTATGGGGGCATACGGACTTGGAAACTACTGAACCAATTACAGGCCTCAAATTGTGCACAGATATTCCTTGGGACTCGGGGAGTGTCCTTTACTTCGTTATTCAACCCCTACGGAATTGATATGGGGTGGCTCACATATGAATTTGTTTTGGTACACGATAATCGGATATTTTTAATGCTTGTATATGGGGTAGCCATTGTCCGTATAGTTTACAAAAATAACATTTAAGAAAAAAAAATTGTTATAGACTATATAATTCGGAGCATAGCCGACCCCCCATTCATGTTATTGGATTATTTTTAAATACAAGAAAATAATATTTAAATAATTATATTATAACCAATAAAAATAATTAACTGTTATCCAAAAGTCATTAGTTATAACTAGGGCAGATGACGTCTTGTAATCATAAAAAGTTGCCAAATATGCATTTATACCCAAAATATGCATTTTAAAAATAAAAAAAGCGGGTAAGTGGCTGTCGCTCTGGTGCACAGTAGGTTACAAGTGGGTCGATGTATAATGGATTGTATTAAACTTGAATTCAATAATATAATTGTATCATTGTATAAGAAAAATGATTCTGAGCGGAGACGGTTTGTCAGTCTGGATATTAATCTATATTGTTATTACCTATCTATTTTTATTATAGCCTGTAAGTTAAATTAATATTATAATATTATAAATTTTTATTCGTTTTTATGGTTGTAAACAAAGCGTTAGAAATTAAAATGCCATTTTTAGCGGTTTTTCGTAACTTTCCGGCGGCTTTGCCTGTGGTATTAAATAGCTGTTGAGAAAATCGAAAAATGACCTCTCTAAAGTACCATCTTGATCGAATTTGCTAAAAGGTAAAGTACTATATGTTAAAATTGAAGCACTCCTTCTGGTAGAATTTTTGTATACAGTATAAAAAAAAAATAATAAACACCATTGCAAAACCTAGGTTAGGTTAGTTATAGCTTCCTCACTCCGCTCAGAATTTAAAATATACCTAAAATATGCATTTTAAAAATCAAATCGATTGCCGGCAATAAAACACTACAATATCACATTATAAGCAATTATCTATTAATTAATAAAATTAATATACGGCAAATTAATTTTATCGTCTTATCTATCTTTAAGCGTTTCTAGGAAAAACGTGCGCCCGGTTAAAAACCATATTATTCGACAAAAATCAAAAATATTTATGTTTTGGTTGTATTGTTTAAAATAAAAACGTCAGTGCTGGAGTGAAAAATAAATAAAATTATTAATTAGGTCAACGTATACCTCCAAAAGTATAAAATGGAAGAAATATGCCCTATAAAAACAAAAAAAAAACTTAACACGTGCATTTATATGCAAAATAAATATGAAAATGCTACTGGTCCTATTAGTCCTAGCTCTGCCTTAGTCATAACTAGGGCTGGGATTTATATGTAATAAAAAACCAAAAATATGTACATATATATGTAATTAAAATTGCCAAAATATGTTGTATAAAATAAAAATTATGTACTAAGAAAAATTTAAAAAATACCAATGTTAAAGTTTTAAATAAAAATACAATTCTAAATAATTTGATAGATTTATGTTTTGATGTTGAGATATGTTGAGTTATCTGAAATTTTTGAGTAGTTGAAACACTTATATCGCATGCATTGCAGTAAAGTACATTATTATCACTCGAAAATGTTTCGTTAGGAAAATCACGGATAACATTTGAAATTTTAGTTGAAATAGATCGAGCTACTTTAGGCATTATATTTACAAATTCATTATTAAGTCTTTAGTTTATAAATTATAATTTATAACTCGAAATGTAAAGATGTTTTCACAACCACGCGAACACAAGAACTAATAGTCTGATAGGTGCCGTTGTAAATTCATAAATATATTTTGTCAAATACTCGTATAACATAAAGTATAATCTAACATATAAGAAACAGATAAGATAAACTAAAATCAAGTTATTAATATTTATTTTAACCCGCTTATTTCATATGTGCATTATACACTTACAATTTGCCGAATTCCGTTACCGAAATATAAATGTGAAATATTACTAAACCACTGAAATTGTCAACATTTACGAAGTATGTAAATAAAAACGAGAATTTTACAAAGTATGTAAAAATATGTATTTATAACGAAATATGTAAAATAAAATACATCTTATTTTATTGCAAATCACGTGAAACGAATTTATCATTTGCAATGATTAATTTATCGTGTTTCACTAAAAATATGTATTTACATACAAATCCCAGCCCCAGTCATAACTGTTTAAATACCGCTAACACCTATTTTGACTCGTTCGTTACGACCGAGCAGAGCTTTCACGCACGACAATAAAATAAACGATAAATGTAACTCTCTATAATAATAATAATATATTATACGCACTATTCAGTAATATAATATTATTGTACATCTTACGTATAGGTATTTCAAACGTATTGATAGTTAATAAAACAAATCGATAACATACAACAGACGTATAAATATGCACACACAAATATCACCACTTATCGATATCATAGATTTTTGTATAATAATATATAAACTGCACGAATACCTACATTGAACGCCGCCCATACATAGTTTATATTACACACAAAGACGAGTTAGGTATATACATATATAGAGCTTTGTATGATAACTGCATCGCCGACAGTCGTATTGTGCTCGGTAAATGCAATTATTTTTTTATTTCATTCGGTTCGAGGGTCTCGGTAATTGGCGTCAGTTATGATTTATTTTACGCTCGCGTCAAGTCGTCATTGATGAGTGCAAGAGCGGGAGATATTGTCGATGTTGCGGAAAATTCGGGAGGGGTCGCGTCGTGGAGCAGTCGCTATAAATGCAGTCCTCGGGCGTCCCCACAGTCATCACACGGAGGGGTGTGTTTTTTAATATATATTAAAGCGGAATCACTCGACGTGAAAATATAACCCTCCCGATATTTGCATTTCCTTACGTCGCACGCACGCCATTCTCGTTTTTATAATTGCTGTATATATACGCGGCAATGTCCTTCCTCTGTGTACATAATTTATGAAATTCGGTCGCTGCATAAAAAGCGTGCAAATATATTATCATGCGAATAGGCACTCTCTCGTGTACTGTAATTAGAGAGCCAGTGGGATACATATACTGCGCGAAGTCGTCGGCACGTTATAAAATATATAGGTATGGGTACTATGTTAATCGTCGCAGCGATCGCGTGAAAAATTAATAATTTTGTACTTATACCTGTGCGCTGTATATAGCTATATAATACGTTATACGGCTCTTGACGAAAGCAGGAAAACGTAATTCACAATGGTTTCGTTGCATAATATCAGAAATCGAAAAACGCAACAGCGCTGTAACATCGTCGTATATAATACTTTAAAGTAATATTAGACGCAGTGTGAAAATAGGAAATGGACGGGCCGCCTCGACCGCGATCGTTTGATACTACGAGAAAAAAAAAGTACTAAGTATCTGTAGTAATCCGCAGTAGTTTATATAAAGTAGAATTATAATATTATGTACAATCTATTGAACCTATGATTTCTATTTTGTAAACTATTATCATAAAGTTATAATAATAAAATATTGCGTTGCATTATAATTTATGTTTGTTGAATTAATTCTATAATATATTGTAATAATATGTATAAATTATCTGTACGTATTCCATAATATTAAAGATATTATGATAACTTATGGTCGGGTCAAGTCTCTTGTTGTTTTTATATAAATGTATAAACGGTGGTACCTATGAGTAGAATAATATAATATGGTACCGATTTACTATTTTGTATAAGCCATTATCTCTTATTCGTTTCAATATTTCGTTATACAACTTAGGCACTGTGAATTTCCAACGGTACAATTATTACTTTTATAGATTGCTCAACCCCAATCCACCGTTTTCGTTGCACGTATCCGCCCCTGCGCAAACGCTATAGTCATCGCGTTTATACAACGAATCCTGTAGAAATTTAAATGGCGCGTTTGTAAATATATATATAATATTATATAATACTTAACCAAAAATTAAATATTCAACAGACGAGTGAACAATATATATATAAATAGTACATAAACTTACCTCGAACAAAGCTTTCGTTCTTAGAACTCGTGACTATATTGAGTTACGGACGACTGCAAGCTCATTGCAGGTTGATTTTCAGGATTAGGAGAATTTTTGTTTATTTTTTTTATAAGACGTGAAGTTTTTAATAAAAAAACCACACCTACTAATATCTAAAAGTTTTAATAGACGGTATATAATAATTACTAATTACCTACTATTGTTTTATTATTTTCTATAACCGTCATAATGGTTATATTATATCAAGTCACAAAATCGTGTCATATAATATTGTAGTCAAAATGATTGGTATTTGTTTTATATAGGTACACAAGTATATATATATATATTATACTATGGAACAAAAATTTATTCGGTCTACAAGTCGATTACCAATCTATTTCCGAGGGGGACATGTGCACGTTTATATAAAATATAAATCGACTAGATTATGCCCCTAAACGGCAACAGTGCCTATACCAACGACAATATAATATTTTAAAAGGTATACATATTATTGTAAATATATAATATTATATAGTATGTTGATGGATATTATTTTTTAAGATGCTGCTGCAGTCGCACGCATCTGCGCAGTCCACATAATATATGTTATAAAATAATCACAGGGACAGTGTGCATATAATATGATCATAACAATATATAATAATAGGTATATATAACAATATAATTATTCGCACTCATCGTACAATTGTATATATATATATTTATTATTCACATACATATATATATATTATGGTATATTATGTATAAAACGCGTATATACCTATATATGCGAAAGGGTGCGCTTATTGTCTCGCGGAGCAGCGGTGGGGAGGTTTAAGTACAATATATATATATGGTATCCTCGTCCCGCCAAAGCTCGAAGGCAAACATTCCACGTGACGGCGGCAGTGACTATCGATCCCAGTTGTACGTATATACCCCTGGGGGAGGAGGTGCGGGGATATGCCACGGATGCGTACGAGGGTTATGCTTTATTATTAGGCGCCAGCGGCAGAGGCGATCAATACACGCGGGCGGCCCGGAGCGTATATAGTGTACCGCCGCCGCGGTCGCAGGAACCCCTTTTTCGGCCAGTATACGATTTTAATATAAATTTTACCTATATAAACATAATTCTTAATAACAATACATAACTTTTTCGAGGCTTCCGTATCATTGTATTCACAAGTGTACCTACAGCCGACGGAGGCATTTATGCGGAACTATATATATATATTCCGCGACGGTGGCGTTGACGGGGAGGGTGGTGTTTCGGACGTTTAAACAATGCCCTCGGCCGTGTTTGTGCAAAAAAATATACTCTCTAAGCGCTTCAGATTTCTGTACAAAATGTTGGTGTCGTAACGATACTATTTCATTTTTTGATATTATTTTAATACAGGCGTATATTTACGCGGGGATCGACGACTGGTACCAGCTACCCCCGCCCCACCAAAAGTCATATCTAAACGAGAAATTAAAGCGCCCCCTTTTGAAAAAATTTCCGCACGCGCTCCTGCAGTTTCGCGACGTCAAAAAGTTTTCACTGCAGAAAAACACGGCGAACAATATACAATACATATAGTAACGGTACTCGTGCAGTCATCGCGCACGATAGCGTTATCAATATCGTTATTGCAGTTATGTGTATTGCATCCGATCGGTATATTACGTCTGCAGTCACAGCGCGGATGCCGGAAGCCGGAAGTCGCCGACTCTGCACGTGCACCGGGCGCAGGCTCGTATAGGGGACGCGGAAGAGCGCGTTACAGTAAAAAACATAAAAAAAAAAAATGCTCTCGCCTTCTATCGAACGGATTCCGCCCGGACGGACCTCGTCGCGGGCGTTTCGGCGCCGCGAGAGGGGGAAATCGCGATCGCGCCCGAAATAGGGCTGAAAATCCCTGCGGATGCGCCGAGTATATATATATATATGTATATATTTTTTGTATACAGACGCACTCGGAATATGATGTGCGTGGTGGATGCCAAGAAGATTTCGTAGCCTACGTCTGCTGTATTATCCCCCGTCTGCACGAGTGACATACAGTATCGTATCTACCACGCGATCATATAATAATATATACGCAAATATCGCGTCAATAATAATTTATATATTATTATTTACGATACAATAGTTTACATTGTATTATATTATGTTTATAATAGTATATACACTGTGCTACGGTAATATAGTACCCATAATCAACTAATTTAAAAATTGCAATTAAAAAAAAAAAAAAAACATCATGAATTCCTCTATGTACCTAAGTGTGCAAGTACAGAAGTGACGAAAGATCAAAATTGATCTACAAAATCGAATTTTTTTTTTAAATTTTAAAATATATTTAAAATTTAAATCCAATAATTAGTAAACTTGATTGCTTTCTTCCGTTCTAAATGCATTTTTCGCTAAAACACTAACTCTTCTATCTATTTTTCTTTAATATTTCCATTATCTATACTCTCGTAATTTCTTCATGAATATGTATTTATTAATTAATTAATTATATTCATTAATATAGGTAGTTTTTAATTACATATAATGTTTCATACCTATTAGTATAGTTATAGAACTGTAATTGTTCACAATGTTTTACTCTTTTATAGTTATGTCATGTATTTTGTACCAATTGTTAAGTTATATTTGATTTAATCTTTACTATAGTATAACTGAATACACTAAAAAATAATTTAGTTATATATAGCATTGAACTCTGATTTTTAATTTAATTAAAAATAATAATATAGATAAACCTAATTAACTGTAAAATGTAAAGCGATTGTCGACCTAAAGACATCATGTACCTAATATGATATGCGTCTATATAATATCACCGTAAAATACTGTGTTATGAATACTATTATGATATACCATTGGGAATTGGCTTATTTAAATAAATTTAAAAAAAAAACATTATGTTGATTATTATGTATGTGTTTTTGAACAAAAATGACATGGGCACCAAGAGCCAGGAGTAACAATTGAATACGATTAAAAATTAAAATATCTAAAATCTATTAAACAAATAAAAGGTCATTACCGTGTTAGGTAGGTATATAGGGACTTATTGCGCATGGTATACAGTATATTATTAAATTGTATGTACCTCGGCATTCCACAAATCGATAAATACATGACTATTTCTACATCCTGAACCTATATTTTAGATTCTGAGTAAAATTATGTAACTTTATTGATTTCACTCTTTTACAGTGATTTGTTTTTTTTTTTTTTTTGGTTAACAAGTGTTATCTAATAGAAGGTAGATATATTATAGTTAACTTACAATGTAGGTATATATGCACATCGCACAGCATGAAGATTTAAAAAAAAACATTTTAAAGTTTAATAATACCTATAGTTTTGCATAAAAAATTTCATCGAATTCGTGAACAGTAACCTATAAATTTCTGATAGTTATAAAAACTAAAAAGTTGTAGAGCTCACACTAACATTTTTTAAACAACGTTTGGACAAAGAATTGCAAGTATGGTTCAGTACGAGTCCGATAAATTTTATAAAAGTTCGTTATAGTTTCAGTTCGTTCTTAAAAATCAGAGTTAAAATTATCACTCCCGAGTCGGCTTATACAATATATTATACTACGCACATAAAAGATAGGTACTATATAGTGAATAATTTTCTATGAATTGAAAACGTAATACAAATTAATAACGCTAGTGTTAAACTGCAAAGCATCAGAAATCAATAAAAATTCGATGATGTATACATTTGTTTTGTAAGAGGTGTGCAAGTAACCTCACTTTTTTAGTATCTAATTATTATAAATTCATAATATATTGACGCGTCTGACGACAGTAAGGAATTTATGATTGTGACGGCGGCTGAGTAAGTACAGGCGCACAGCAATAAATTGTAATTTATATTTTAATGCACGTTACGCAACGATGAAACCGTTATGTTTTCTTGAATATTATCATCAATTCATTGTTCTTTTTTTTAATACGAAAACCGCAATTTGATTGCGAATGTAACACTCTAATGTAACACGTCTTATAATAATTACTATTATTAAGAATATTTTTAATAAAATACACTATCTCTATTATAATACCTACGTGTTGAATTTTAGTTCGAAATACCTATATTATTTTCGAGAATAAGCTGTTTAAAAAACGTGCTGCAGTGGTAAAAATGAACAAGAAAAGTCAATTAATGATTTAGCGTTCGGCCACGAGTTGGATTTTAAAGCTACACTACTTCAACATTCATATTTAAATAATAGTTAAATTTATAATTTACCGGTATAGTCAAAACAATAGTACTTCTACAATTGTTTATATATTCATAGTCATTACTAATAATCAATATATAAATAATGTGAACAGGTTATTGTGTATTTCTTAAGTTGTTACTTTTTGTGTGGTTTAAACTCCAAAGTCCGTAAGTTACCTAGTATAAACCTACCTATATATAATGTTCTTTTTTTCTTGTAAAACCACATACATTACCTATAGTACAATGTACATGCACGTACTGCACATTATACTCTAGTTCCTTTATTGAGTCTTGATTTTTTTTCAAGATTGGGAAACTTATTATTGTGGCTAAAAAATAATGGTTTTTAATTGAATTTATTATGTATTTATCTATCTATACGCTTCGAATAATTGTCCATAACCCAAAAACTCATATAACTGATAAACATTTTCAGTAATATATGGCCAGTCTATTTCAATATATAATAATAATATAGTACGAGAAAACAAAAGAAAAATAGTTTTATACAATATTATGCGCATTATTGCGTTAATGTTTTTTTGATAATTATATACTAATATCTATGGAAAATTATGTGTACCTATAGGTATAGCTCAAATATCAAAAGATGTGTATACTTACTAGGTATAGCTATAATTTTGAAATAAAAACTATGCTAACAGCATGAATAAATAAATAATTAACATATTATGTAATCTAATTTTTACCCAAAACTAGTAAAGTATAATGTAAACAGCTAATGGCCTCTGCCGTGGAAGCTAAAGATCAATTAAAATAACAAATATTTTCATTTATAATGACTTTAAATGTCATTTGTAATAAATTATTTATATAGTATAAAGTATATTAAATTATTGATAAATGATATACATAATTAATATTATAACGTGTTGAGTATTCATTATTAATAAAAAAAAATATAACTTATACCCAAGTCATACTTAACCTTCGAACGAGACACGAGAATCTAACGAAGAATAGGTATGGGTACCTACAACCATTGTTTATTATAATCATTCAAAATCGTTGAATTTTCCAAAAAAGGAGCTTTTACTAAGTACCGTGACCATAATAAATTATAGTTCATCGGCATTTTACCGTCGGTAAAATACACATTATAAATTTATTATGTTATATAGGTAGGCACATAATATATATCATACACCTATAAGCGTAATGAATTATCTAATAGAACTTAAAGAAGTTTATGGTTATATATTACTGGCGTGGCTTGGTATTGGAATAAAATTGTTAATAATAATATTGTAGATATAATATGATATGACAAGAGAAAGTCACCAGTTGATATTAGTACAATAGCAATTTCTACCAGAGAAAGTTTTGCTCACAAATTAACTGACACTATTAGGTACACTTTCCATCGTTCGTTCGTACCTAAATATTAATATAATTATACATAGGTATTAAAGTGTTTTATTATATTCTTATCACTTATCGCATACCAATTTGTTGTTCACATAGGTATTTTTTATGACAAGTTTATTGTGTATAAGTAGTATATATTGTAGTAATAATCAAATGAACATTATTTACAATAATAATCAATTTCAAAAAAAATAATTGTTTTTTTAATCTTATGGTTCGTATGCGAGTGTGTAAAGCGAATACGTACGGTTTCAATTGCTTTCTTTCTATGCGTATGAATATTCATACCGATAAGATAAATTTCGAGTAAATAGTTCTTAGTCCGTAGAATCATATTTGTATTGTATTATTATACCTAAATTCTCAATTAATTTAATGACATTGTAAAATGTATTGTGTACATATCATTGTACAAACACATTTATAATTATAATTTTTTTTTTTTTAATTTGTTAACCGTCAAGTACATATAAAATAATGTTCTAGTTTTTTTTACATAAGAATCCGAGTTTCATGTTATCGCGTGTTGGGGTTTTTAACTCCAAACGAATAAATATTTAGCAACTAGGCAGGTATAACTATATAACATGTTTTGTATACCTATAGGTATTATAAGATACAAATCATATTTAATGTTCACATTTAGCCATTACATATTGTTCGATTAAATCAAGTCAGAATCGTATCAACACTTGTATATTCTTACAATTATACACTGCTGTAATCATCATAGAACGATAGAACATTGTCTTCAAATTTAAATATATCAGCCAACCAGCTGGTAATATTATATTCTCTGTGATCACCGATCAAATAAAAATTAAGAACTCTACAACTAGTTTATGGTTCTAGACTTTGGTCTTTGGAATATATTGTTATTACTTATTAGCTATTACTATAACATTTATTTTATTACTTAGTAATAACTTACTTTTAAGAGACTAATTAGCTAATATAGAGTGAACGGTCGCTTTGTACAGTCCATCGTTCAACATTTTGAACGGCCAAATAATCTACATCGCAGAACGTGGACACTTCGTACGATCTGGTAAAAATGTTCATTTCGAACTCCGGACACTTTTTACTATTATATACATAAAGTATTCAAGTATTTAGTATATATTATATAAATATAAGTGCATAAACAATATTTACTGATTTATCCAAGGCTTTTGACCGTGTAGACCACTCGGCCAAAGAATCCGCGTCATGGGACCCTCACACAGCATCAAACCCTCTCCAACTAGAGCGTGTCCAAAGGAGTTTCTTATCATTTGGTTCCTATGTCCCAAAGATTGGTCATGCCCCATATGACTATTTACCTGTCATCAGCGTACCCAAATTCACTTCACTGGCGGATAGAAGTGCAGCTGCAAATCTATAATTTGTACACATAAACTCTTAGACGGTTCAATAGACGCTTCCACTCTCCTTTCTAGTATTGACATCAGACCACAACGTTCCCTTCGTTTCCATGTCCCTTTCTCAGTGGCAAATTGTCCAATAACTTCGGTCGCAAAAATCCTATTCACCGTATGATGCGCATGGCTAATGATTAATGAACAACCTACCTTTTTACCATCACCGTCTTGTTTTATTGTTGTCTCTCTGTTAAATATACAATTTATAATATGTGATATGTACTTTTGGCTTTGCCCATAATGTTATAAGTAGATAAAATGTCCTAATATGTAAATTTCATAATAATAATATAATAATTATGTTATTATATTAACTCGTAACATGTTAATTTTGTTACCTCTTGCTCTACGAACTTTGCTAACGAGCCGTTAGTTAGATGAGTTTTGCCAACTACATTAGAACCCTTATTTTTTACTATTTTTAAATTATATGCTATTTATTTTGTTTTCCTGTTTCTAAAAAATTCAAAGCTATATCTATATTATTCATTGCACTGTGTATGACTTTTGGCCACAAACCTGTATATTAATGTTTATGATAAAAACATAAAATATATGCATTAATAATATCGTAATAATATATTAGCTAGTTTATACTATACGGACATACAGTATACCTAAATCTATATACTTATATAGTAATTACTCATTAATAAATACATATATTTAATAATGGTTTAGAATAATATAATTAAATATCCACATTTATAATAAATGTATTATATATGGACGTAGTGGCAAGTGGCAACAAAGAGCAAATGCTTGCAATGACCAGCTGTAAGGACTTGTAACGGTGAGATTTGCAACGTCGATCATGAACTTGCATCAACGGGCACGTACTTTGTATACTCAGCTCGCCATCGCATACATTTGCTCTTTGTTGTCAGTGCTTGTTCGTTATTGTTTCAAATCCTCACTCGCCATTGTAAGTTCTTGCCCCCGGTTGAATGTCCTTGCTCCCTGTTGCAAGTACGTAATGCATCCTGTTGCAATAGTCATTGCTTGACGTTGAAAGTACTTGCTGGCTGTTTGCAAGTACTTTCTAGCTGTTTTAAGTTCTTGCACCCTGTTGCAAGTCCTTGCAGCTCACCATTGCAAGCACTTGCTCTTATTGTTGCCAGTATACTTGCTCGTCATTGCAAGTCATGCAATTATTAGTTTAATAACGAATAATTAATGATAGGTCTTTTATAAAAGTTCGTGTTTTTATAATAATTTGCATTATGGTTGTCAAAAAAGGAAACAATACGTATGAACAATGAAAAATAAAATAAAATTTAATTTAATAATTTTTTTTTAATTATACCTAGCTCTAATTCCGCCAATTTCGGGTTTAGAATACAAGTTGATGGATCAAAATTACTTTAAAAAAAACCGATCAATCCTAAAGTGATATTTTAATATTATACTCTAATATTAAAGAATAAAGTTGATAACGTCATAAGATCAGATCAGATGCTGAAACGCAAATGTAGGCAGATACAGCTGCTGATAACAAACAGTACACTATTAGCTATACATCCTATTTTAATAAATACCACAAAATGTACATAATTGGTTTTTATGGCCACTATAGACAGCCAAAAGTGCATGCATCTATATTATCATTGATGTGTTTTCATATAGGTTTTCCCTTTAAATGTTTAACTTTATTTGATAGCTATTAGCTATATATGCCTATATCTATTAGTGCGTATAATAGTAAGTATGAAACTATCTGTGTACTATCTAATAAGTAATAACCTATAAGTAGTTCCTTCTTTTGCTGTATCCAAATTGAGAATTTGAAAAATGCAACTAAAGGTTCTCATCGCGCAAACGATTTTTGTGAAATTATAAAGGCTTTTATAGTTTGTTGATCTATGCTAAATATTTTCGACAGTCGAGTATATAAACTATACTTCTAGGTATGATAAATAACGATCTTCTAGAACTCTTTCAAATATCTTATATTATATATATATATTTGTGTTTCTAATAGACAACAGACATATCATTGAATTAATATCATAAAAATATTATAAAACAAAAAAAAAATTCCTATCTACAAATTATTGATTGTTCTCGTCCACCAGTATATGTGTGGTACCTACGTACATGCGTATATACATATTAGTAAGTAATTACTATATATGTATCGGTATATGACCGCATATTATGAGGTATACCATACATGATTTATCTACACGCACTTGTATAGATTATAATATATTATAAATACTGTTAATGCTCATATATGTTTTTCGATTAATAATAATAACATTTTACATTATTACTCAAACAAACTCGATAATAATTTAGCTTGACAGCAGCGTGTGTGTCAATAGCGGGGCTGGTGTTCGCCTGCCCGAAAGCGTATATTATGTGATGGCGTGGTGAGGGGAGGTGGATCCATTAACTTTATATTATTATTGTTATTATTTTATACTATCGTGTCATGTGTAAACGGCGGCGAGCCCATGGTTTGGCCATCAATAATGCTGCAGGTTCGCGTCAACTCTAATTATAAGGCCACGAACACTGTATATTACTGTATAGTTTCATGATGCGTGCTGTATGGCTATGGGTACATTATAGGTAAATTATGGCGAGGTCGTGCTCTTGTCCTTATTTTTAATATAACATCAAGGTTGGTTTCTCGGTGTACCTACCTACGAATAAAATTTTCGAAAAATAATCAAATTCAGTTTTACGACCGTCAATGCGCGATATTCAAGAGATCGGAAATATCGTTTTTTTAACAACAACCTATTATATGCATGATTAGGTTGGTACACAATATATATATATTATCTATACCTACTCTAAAAACATTAGGCATCGTACAGGCATATATAGTTTACCTATAAGTACGATATTAAACTTTTAAGGATATCACTTTTCACAGTTGTTCGTAATTAATACATAAAATGTATAAATTAATTAATTAACTTATAAAAGTTAATACAATTAAAAAAACCTTCATAAAATATTACTGCTTTGTCTATATATTATGCTGAAGAAGGATCACACGATTCACGTTACGAATTTCATCCTCGATATTCATATAATATATATGTTGCCGGCAATGATGATGATATTAGGTATTTCTGCAGTAAAGAATGACTAAGTAAAATTGAAATCTCCTATTTTATGAAAGAATTGTTATTATTTCCTATGGTTGGGTGTTTTTTAACCTAATAAGTGTATAGCAATTGATAGTGAGATTTTTAAAAAAATGAGTATTGACCAGGAATTATGATCAATGGTTGCATCATGATGAATGATGTTCTTTAAACAATGTGATAATAAAGAGGCAAATTCATTTTTGCACTAACAAAATAGTAAATTAACTATCATTCAATTTATTTTTACAAGATAAATTACTATGCAAGCCCAGATTAAGTGCGGGGATCGACCGGGGCCCATTGATTGCGGTTAGGTTATATCTCTTATATCTCTTTCTACAAACAATTTTTTAATACACACATTCAAAAAATAAAAATGTCCACATCACGAAAAATTAGTCTATTTTAAATTGATATTTGATAACAATAATATGATACGTTTTTATGCGGAAAATGTGAGTTGCGTGAACAATATATAGTTCAATGTAATGGCCAATATATAGATTATAGGTACGTGCTACGATGGTACTTCAGGTACCAAATAATTATTGTATTATATATTCAGCGTATAAAGTTATTAACCGTAGAAAGATAGATAATATATATGATGTGTAATACACTAATACCTATATATGTATTGTGCATACATTATAATATACTAAACTTATATTAAACTCGTCAAAATAATTATATATCAAAGGAACGCGAAATATAAATAGCGTTCGGTCTTGATGCACAGCTAACCGGCTGTCATTAAATACCAACAAATGCAAATATATATACGCTTTTGTTAAATCGGAAATCCTATCAATTAAAACTACTTTATTTCCAATTTAAATATTGAATTATTGGCAAGCTCTAAGGGCATAATTTTTGAATAAAAACTAAATTTCTCAGCCCATACGGAAATGATAAAAAACAAGACAATGCGCAACCTAGGTTTTGTTAAACGAACTTGTGTATCATTCGGTGATCATTTATCTAAGGAAATTGAAGTGATTGAATCAGTTCAGAATAACTTTCTACGGTTTATCTCCTTTAACTTTAACATTTATTGGTCTCCCCATAGTTCGTACGAATTAGTATACAATTTATCAATCTCTCTCCGCTTAAAAATAGACGCACTTTATTATTATCTAAATTTTTACATAAATTACTTATAAGGAAGATTGATTGTCAAGAGCTCCTTTCCCTTATTCGTTTTAAAACAAACTTCCATAACACAAGAAATAGAGATTTATTCTATCCCATCCCTTATAAAACAAATCATATGATAAACAGTCTCTCGAATATCTTAATGGCTGCGGGTGATTTTATTACTTTTGATTATGTTTAGCATATATCTCATTTTTACATCTTCCTTTATTGTTATTTACCTATACATTTTCCTTCATTTATATCTGTAACTATTTACAATTGTAATATGTATCTTGGTTTCTAATTCTGTTTTATTTATGTTATCTTGCTGTATATCAGAGTTCACATACCATGTATAACTTTTACTATGCTTGCGTTTATAACTAATAAATAGGTAAATACATTTATATCCATTTATATTAAAAAAAATTACGCCAAAATGTTGAAAAATTTTGATGATACATAAACAAATGCGGATACATACAATGGTTTTGGTAAAAAAAAGTTAATTGCACCCATAACTTAAAAAATAAATAAGTTAGACCCAATCTTAAAAGGGTATTTCTTCATCATTTTTGGTATACTTTCATATGACGTCGGCTGGTCACTTCACCTGGTCACAACATAATGTATAATATTATTAAATGGCGAATTTCTTAAACTCATCTACTTATTTGTATTATTACAGTTATAAATTATAATAGTTATATACATGAGTATACCTACCTATATATTATGACACCTTCGAAATCATAATGTAGGAAGGAACCTGCACATGTGCCTACCACAGAATAGATTAAATTTTATTTCTATATTCAATTTAATGTATTATGCGCCTATATATACTATAAAGGTACAATTTATTTAAATTGATAAAAATCGGCACACCTATATTTTCACATGTCAGCTATGACATTGTGGGGACTTAGCCCTTAAAACATGTTTATAGAATATTCCTTAAAAACGTCTTTTAGTCCTTACCATAAAATTTGAATAATTTACAACATTTAAAGTAGCATTTTTTCAACTAAAAACCATTGAAATCTATATTAATTTTTTCTCAGATATGTTCACCAATATATTTCACGTGGATATAATATATTTATAGTTATAGGTACCTATATAACCGGACACGTGTTAGCTCATGTTGAAGATATAAATGAATAAATTCAAACGTTCGGTTATAATTTATATATTTCAGGCAATCGCAATGTATTTATCTAATCAACACAACATTTGAAAAAAAACCATAGGTATTAATGTATATTATCAGTCATCATATCATACAATTCGAGTATAGGTACATCATGCGATTATATATAGGCAATAAAGATTGCTCTCGACATTAATTAATATGATTTATGATAGTTTTTTATATTTTTATTTTATGACAATTTTACACTTACAAAACGTGTTCTTATTGAATTTCTAAAGAAATTACTATTATTCGACCAACGTGCGATTGAATAAAATATGTAAATTATTGCTATAATTCCACGGAAATGTATTATTTATTGTTTGACTAAGTTGATGTTGTTCGCAATACGCTAAGAGTATTAGGGGTGAATTCTGAAGGGGGGTAATGGGGTGATCGGCATTGACCCCTCTATACTTTAGGGGAAAAATTAACCATTAAATGTATAGTTTACAATTACAATTGGGAGATGAATTCTTCTTATTGTGTTGCCCTTTATATTTATCATTATATAGGATGTAAGTGTATTTGTATATAATGTATCCACTATATATCCGTCTATCCATAGTATATTATTTATATTTCAATCGTCTGTGAGATGTATGCTACGCGTTTCAGTATATATATATATTAGCCAATAATATTATACAAATGCAATCGAGCTGTATTGGCGACTATATATTACACATAAACTATGTACTCGGGTACTCGAAAACTGTTGGCTGATTTTAGCGCGGTGTTTTTTTCTATCCACTGCTATATATAAGCCCTCACAAAAAAAAAACTCTTGTGATGTTATTCTAAAACCAGCCGCCAGTTTTCGTATCCCCGATAGATACCGTTCTATTATCGTACATCAATTATTCATATAGTTCTTATATTATGTACTAAAGATAACGCGTTATGGTAGGTAAGTTTTCGTTGCAGCGTCTGGACTTATAGCGTCACTGCCGGTCCCGGGTCCGGATACATGGGTCTTGTATACGCGACGTCTGACGCGGCCGTGCTGTTCCACTGTTTGACGCTGCTGCTGGCAAACCGCAATACTTTAGTTATTGATATATAGGTATTAAATAAGTTTATTACTGTATTAAAAAATATGACTCTGCAGGTTGAATTGTGGAGGTTTCCTGCAGCGTCAACCAGTCAGACGCCGACCTATGTCCCACCGGCAGTGACGCTGGAAGCCGCAGGGAAAACGTACCTTTAGGCTTTTATGTATTCACCCCGTGTACCTAGATATCGGTATACCTATAACCTCGATAATCGATATTGCAGCTGGTGAAAAAAAATAATTCACCTAAACGCGCACGTCCTGCAACGGCCGGATATACTATAATATATCAATATAATTCTATGGTATATTATAATATTGTACAAGTTGCAATGATTGTAATTATTTGCTCGGTATTATCTATAGACATTTGTGTTCTGAAGAAATGTCAAGTCTTTTGAACATGATTATAGCATAAAATAAAAACAAGAGAAAAACAGTAATATCAATATTTATATTCAAATTATTTAATAATATTATATTTCTGAACGCGTTGTGGAATAATATTAGCTGGAATACATTTCTAGTTAAATTAGAAAATACATTTTATGTAGTATAAACCTTTGCGTTTAATAAAAATGCAAAACAAAAGTTTCGTTTTTTAATTCATTGATATTTCGTGTTCGGAAACTATTGTTTTAGCCGTTTAAGGGCATCCAGAAAAAATGCTATTTGCATTGAAATCCGCTCGCTAATTATTATAATTTATATTGTACAGTCGAAATATAATATTCCACGAATGAATAAATAAATATAATCGATCGGTAAATGCATTGCGTGCAATGTGATCAGTGCGAGGATACATAAAAAAAATGTATTCGGTCCCGGGTTTGGGAAACCCTGTTTAGGCGCGCGCGTGCAAGAGAGCGAGACATCGACGACGGAGAGCGGACGTCTATACCGAGAGCGGTCTAAAATAATATATTACGTCTACGCATATAATTTAATGTTGTAGTTCGTGCGGGGGACGCCAACAGCGACGATGATAATAATAATAATACGACGGTAATAAATTAATACGAGAACGAGGAATAGAAGAAACGCGCGGAGAAGGCTATATTATAATATCGTCCATGGCAGTAATATTCGGGGAGAGAAAAAAACAATAATAATAATAATAATAATCGTCGTAACCGCGAAATCCGAGCGAGACGCGCGTTTCGTCGTCGAATCACGACTGCTATTATTATTTTATCATGCGTACGTTACGACAATAATTATTATTATTCAAAAGCAAAACGTTCGCGACGGCGACGACAACCGCAACGCGCGCGGTCACATCGTTCCGTCGAGGGGGGGGGGGTCGTCGCCGATTGCGACGGGTTCGTAGGCCGTCGCCGCCGCGTTCAAAACGTGCGTTCAAGGTTTGTCGGGAAAAAAAACTAAACACATTCGTCGGGCGGATGTGCGTGCGTGTACAGACGGTGTAGTCGTCGCCGGCGTCGCGCAAGTCATGCACGGCGGCGGCGGCGGCGGGCACGTTTATTATTATTATTATTATTATTATTATGTTTTTTATGTAGTCGACCGGTAGTTACGTGCGGCGTCGCAACGCGACGTTGCCGGATTGCCGCCGTCGCGCGTCGTCGTCGCCCGGCCGGTGACGACGTGCGTGTGCGTGTGCGTGCGCGTGTGTGTGCGTGCGCGCCGGTATTTTTTATTTCTCCGTTCGCCTTTTACCGCGCAGCAGTAAAATATATTATTATACCCCCCCCCCCCCACCCCATCCCAATTTCGAGGGATTGTATGCTCCGAACGATTTTATTCATACAATATGTACGATGATAATAATATTGTAATAAATACCTAGGTAATAATATGCATACAGCAATTAGTTAATAGACCAGAAGCATTTATTCGATCATTAGTATTAATCCCGGGCAATGCCCTTGATAACCTCTGCCTTGTGCGATTGCTGATAACATTTAGTTACATAATATAATTTTATACGTATCAGATGAAAAATGTAGATAACCTATATATAGAGGTATGAATGTATGATACCTGCTTGATACTTTTTCGACATCCGTCAAAGGATTGAACCGTTTCTGTTGCATTTGCATATAGGCGTATCGTGATGAATTTATATTGGGGGCTATATCATGCTTTTATATTTCTGGTAGGTACACAACACAAATTCTAAAAATGTAATTGAAAAAATTTACGCAATGGGGAACTAAACAAAATTCCAGGGGATTACAGCCCCCTAGACCCCCCTCCCCATTCTACGCCTGTTATGTGCTTTTGTAAAATAATTTTCTGAACACTCGTCAAAAGTCATAATACCTATTATTCTAACCGAATACAATCCAATTTATTTAGTTATATTGTAGAATTTAAAAATAAATTAATATTAATATCTAAACATATATATATATATATATGCGTAGTCTAACGTTGATATTCACTATACAGCATTGACAGTGATTTACACGTATCTAGATTATATATATATTATACAATGAAGCCCTGCAGGGTTCAGACTACAAAGCCTTAATATATAAATTATATTATATCATTATTTATTATATATCAATATAATATAATACATATTATATTATTATACTAGCTGATCCCGTGCACATCCCGTTAAATGTACAAACTGTATATGACTCAAACTTTGTTCAATGCCTTATTTAATATTCGGTGTATGATGTTCTAGATTCATCTTAACTTTTCTGTTGCCCGGAATAAAAATTCTTATTCGCAGCAGTATATATTATCAGATAGGCAATCTACCCAGGGCTGTAAGTGTATGATTTAACTCTAAAGTATCAAAGTTATACCAAGTTGGTCGTTTTTATTTAATTCCACCGAATTTACTTGATTAACCACCGATACATATAATATCAAAACACAGCGTACAAAAAAATTAAATGCATTGAATGAATACACGGATTTCACGGCAACCAATAGGCAATAATTATTATTATAATAGCTTTAAAACCCATGGCAACCATTTATAAACAAAAATTTCCACCGTAAATCTCTAAATCCCCGTTTGAGCACATCCCCTGGTTGGACCTAGGGGGATGATTTGAGAATCTAAATCATCCGAGGCGTCACCCAAACGCGTACAAAAAAATTCATTCAAATTCTAACCGTTCTCGAGTTTTAGCGAGACTAACGAACAGCAATTCATATTTATATATATAAATTAAGGCTAGAGAGCCCAGATTATATACGTACTTATATAATATATTGTATAGGTATTATAGGTATCCAAGTATAGATTTGCTGAACGGGTGGTAAATAAAATGTATTGATTTTACAATGATGATGTATTTTATTTTATATATTTTTATTTTTTTCTATTTTTGTGTTATCACGTTTTGGAGAATAAATATTTTCATTCAATCTTCGACATCGCGGAATTCGGTTAAAAATATAGGATACTCTCAGTACCTATAATTTACTTAATAATCGGAAAAATAGTGGGGAAATGGAATATTTACGCAACACCAAATCTATATCTATACCAAATCGATTTTGTGTTCTTGGTACAGAAAGAAATAGTCGTAGATTTGACATTTTCAATAAATACCTAGGTAAGATGTAATTACCAACACGAGTATATATTTTACATATGTACCTATATATAGACGCGCCATTTATATAGCTAGATATTATGTATCTGCACTCTGCAGTATGGTTGAGGAAATTTGACCAATTAACATCCCCGGTGAAGGCCATAGCATATATTTTAAAGATGATGGGATGAGTATGACTCAAATTAGTCAAACTGTTAGTACCTTGTATCTACTGTATTCCCACCTCTTCACAAAAAAAAAATATTTATTTTGAATAAGGATATAAACACATAATATTGTTATATTTAAGAATTTACCCCTAAGTATACATTATGTATTTTTATAATTCATTTTCATTTTTATTAGCATTTGCAGGTTCGTCTGCACATTATAATGTATATATTTACGTACAATTAGCATTAGATATAAAATGTATGAAAAAAATGTATAATCTACTGACAGCACTTATTTTTAACAAAAAATGTGTGTTTATAAGTACAATATATAATACACCTATGGATAGCCTGTAATGATGGACGGTGGTATAGTGGTAGATATGATGAATGTATGACACGTGGTCTTATACTCGTATACATATAAATACGAACCATCATCACAGTGGAAAATGTCTAAATTACATTTTTCCCTTCCTTGAGGATAATGCTGGCCAATGTCGTGTCCTGCATGCGTCCAGCATCTATAATCACGAAGATTATATACATATACGCATATAGAGGTTTATGACATAGGGGAAGAATAGACGAGTTCGATTTCCCCAAACGACACAATTTTGTATGGCCATTATGGCTTTTATATAAAATTAATATAGGTAATTATAAAATATATAAATATCAATTAACTAACATAATTTATAACCCTCATAATGAATGATCCGAGCTAATTTTCTAATAGTGAACTTTAAAGTTTATATGGTCAAGTTAGGTTATAACAAAATAACAAATACCTCATTAGAGGATAAATTGTATATTGTTAAAGGTTTGAATATCCTGCAGGCTGCAATGTATTATTAAAATTTTAACTCTAATCGCTCATAAAAATATAATATATCATGTGGGTAGTGATGATTAACTTTTTTTGAATTTTCAGAAATAAAAACTTACGAAGAGTCTTTTATTTGGTTTTCAAATATTGGATGTTACCAATAAAATGTTGTATATTTATTTTTATTTATTCTTCAAGAAGATAATGAGCCCCACTGAACATGTTCGTACAAGTGCATGTACATTTTTATTTACTAAATAATTTGCAGCAAATGTTCGTGACTTGAACGAATTTTGTAAAAATTTGAGCAAATCTTATATAAAACGTATGTAACTAAATACTTTTGATATTTTATAATACATAAATCGGTGAAAAAACAAAAGAAGTCGAAAATATCAAATCGGTTGTATAGGAATATATTATATTAATATCTATGTATATTTTGTACACAAAGCTAGATAAAAATATTTTTAAAACTTCCTCTATCATGTCTATAGTAAATGCTAATAATATGAAATATGAATATTTGTTGAAAACTTCAAGTCTATAATATATAATCGCATCCATATATGGATAAATATACAAAATCAACTTTGTCAAAAAATGTAAAAAAAAGAAAAACCGTGAAAACCTGTTCTATATTATGCAGATATTGATACAGTTAAATAGCTACTATTATACAGAAAAACTTTTGAATGGGCTACGTGGCATCGAAGAATATATATATAATTATGGGATCAGAAGCTCCCATATTATTAAGAGCTTATAATCCAGCCTATTATAGCTTTATGCAAGGTTAGGTTAGATTAGGTATAAATTAATACTCGTATAAGTCGTAAGTTAAAAGCATGATAAATACGTGGGCGAACTTCATGTGCACAAATGTAAAGTAGGTACCTATATATAAATAGGTCTGTAAGGCGTATACCTTAAAATATTAAACTGTAGCAGTTGGTCCTTGATACAACCAATAAGTAAAACTGCCCCTAGCTTTTAGTAAATGAACTTGGTAATATAAAATTGCATATAATCTTTGAAATATTATATCTAAGGGGTACCCCTAAAGCCCCCCTTGTCCGCTTGTATCCCCAGTGCCCCTGTAGTGCGTATAGGTACCATTAATAATTGTATTGTCAAATATTGATATTTTTAACGAAAATAAACTTTTCTTAATAATATATTTTTGGATGGGAGGGTTAGAACTGTGACGTGAAAATTCTAAACGTGTCTGCACGAGTACCTGTTATATACAATTTGGTACCTATATAATTTAGTATAGGTGATGGGTATGATGTCTATGCTTTATGTTGTTGTTATTTATTGTGTCACTTGCACGCGTGACTCGAATTCTGTCATCATAGGTATACTGTACTTATACACCGCGTACGAAACGATGACAATTAATAATTAGGTATATTCACTCGTACAATAGGTGTTAATAAAAATATTTAATTTATTCACATATATATATACAGCGATGTACCATGTACGATATACCTACCTGTATGTTCCATAATATACTTATTATACTTAACTGCAGTGTTAGTATACTCCTGCACGCGTGTTACTGACCGCCATATATTACAAAATATAATTTAATATATAGCTATATAGGTATGTTCATATGTCTCCTCAAACCTGATGCATATGAATACATTTTGATATAACACGAACGACGAACGCGTTTACCTTGAACAACATTTTCGTCGATATTATATATTATCGTTATTATTATTAGTAGGTATATATAATATTATGGTATAGATACCTGTTGCAGCTCATGTGTACCTAATATGTAGGTATCTATGTACGATATAACTCAATACCTGAGTATGTATACTCTAGGTACCTATATGTCTATTTAGATTTGTCATTTGTGTAAATCGTTCGGTATGATATGCTTTATATATGTTCCAACCAAACCACTATATATAGGTAGGTACTATAGGTATATACTATATAGGTATATGCTCACGGCTCACAATTAGTTTACAATGGTAAAAAAATGCCAACTTCAAAATTCAATGACGTGGAGTATTCGATCATACATTTTTAGATAATATGCTTATTAATTATAATATATTTTTGATACAATGTCAATGTGTATGCGATATTATATACCTATAAGAAGATTCCCGCGTAATATTTCATAGCCCACATTAGGTACCTATTAGCTACAGATAGGGTATATATAGAAATTAGAAACACCACATACGAATGAGATTTTCTAACAAAAATATACTTCATAATCATTTATTTTTTAACCATAATAATTCATGTAATTCATGTAACGCATTTGTACATAATCTATTGAATTATCGGGATTTTGCGTAAGTATATTATACATACGCAGATTATCCCACGAATCTATATTCAGTTTTTAGACTTTTTTTTCGGAAATCTATACATTTCAACGAGTTAAGTATAGGTACAATGCTGCAATCAGAATTTGTCGGTCGGACTTCGTTCCAAGGCTATTACCTTTTGCAGAAGTTGGCAATTTTCAGTATTTTACGTCTACGCAGATTTTCCATTTATCTATACCCGAAAAAGTACAAACATTTTAAAATTATTTATTAAATAGTATATGTAATTATTTATTTTAATGTATGCATACCTTTATACATGATGCACCTATATACATTATACTGATAACAGAGCAAAATGGTTGGGCTGAGACCAATTTTTTTTTGTAGGTGGCGGGGGGGTACATTTTTTTTATTAAAGCCCCCTCCACAAACATGACCAAATTACGCCACTGCCATTGTGTATAGGCAGCCCACATAGGTAATATATATACCAACTGTACTCAAGTTGGATGGTAAAGTTGAATGTCCGGCTTCCTGGTTGTCAAATTACACATAATATATGTTACTAAATGCGGTCTATAATATATATGCTTATGTAATTTGGAAACAGGAAACCATTATACATTGCTATATATATATTTAATTCGACCGGTTTGTTTCATAATTTTTATAAATGTAGATACCTAATTTTTTAATAAAATACATTATATTATTTTAAATACCTATAATACCTCAATATATATAGATATATAAATATGTAAATATGTATTATAGTATTGCATAGTCAAGGTTTTTAGGTATATTACTATAAAAGTTGAATTAATTGTCATAATAAAATAAAAAAAAAATAAAATATGAAATAGGTAGGTACAAGGGCGTACCCAAGAAGGGGGGGGGGTGTCGGATCTGGTCCACCATTTATTGACAGAATTTTAAATTCTTAAGGTACAAACCACTGATTGTATAATTTGTATAGGTTAAAAAAATTTGGACCACCCTTTGAAAAATTCTTGGGTAACGCCCATGGGTAGGTATAATGTATATACCTATACCATTACTATACTTAAATTTGTGTAAGGTGCAGTAGGCACCTAAACAGGGTAAATGTAACATAAGTACTTATATCATTATATAACGCGTTATTTTATGAGTTGCTGCTTACCATCACACGTCCACACATCATAACTGAAGACTCAAAAGTAACTTCGTTAGAAATTATAGCTGTTTTTTATAAAAGTAATTAAACTACTGTTAATGTCACATCGGTACAACAACTAAAAAATACTGCAACGTTATTACAGAACTAATGCTACTATAGTGGCCAACAGTGAATATTATAGAAATACAGGTTCCATCAAATGTATGCAACACTATTTATTATATGATAAACTATACTTTATGGTTTTTTATTCAAAGGTAGGTATAAAAACCCTATAAAAATATAAATATACTTACTAAATTACTATCGTCAATCGTCATATACACATGTAAGTGGATAACTGCGGTCATAAATATACGCATAAAAAAATAATATACAACAAAATAGGTGTGAAAATGTATTATAAACACGTTATATTCTACGGTGAATGAATCTGTATATAGGCCACCACAAAAGAACCCCTCTTTCATATTTTCGTCTTCTTCTATATTATATGCTAAATAAAAGATATTCATAACCTACTAATATTTACTAAGTACAATAATTTATAAAGTTTTAACTTCTAAATATTGCTTAAATATTGAAACGGATATGTATTATTAACTTAAATTCTAATCAATATTAATTATTTATTTATGACAATAAATCCATTTTACTAGACTATCTACAAGAGATTAAATATTTTGGTACTACAGTTGAATAAATAAATAATTGTATAACGGTTTTATTCAAAGTAAATTCATACTAGCTAGTATCAAAAAATTGGTACCAAAATATAAGTTACCAAATTCTTTTTAAATTGTATATATAGAATTATATAGCTTATTGCATTTTATTAAAATACACGTTTTAAAACCGGGAATTTAGCACGTTCGCAGAGTTAACTTTCCCAACTAGTTTAGATATTTGAATTTCTATGAAATAATTGGCGAAACTATTATGCAGGCGATAATATTCTAGAATCACTTATTATATTATGTACCAACTACCAATGCTAATTATTATTTTGTAATAACTTGCTTTTAAGTTCTTTTAGATTCTGAGCGAAGCGATGAATGTATTGATTTTACAATGATGTGTGTTTTTTTTTTTTTGTGTCTGTCATCACCTTTTAGGACAGTTAACGTGCTTGGATTTTCTTCAATAGTAACTTTTCTGATAGGAAAGTGAATCTAGTTGGTACTTTGAGGGGGTCAAAAGTAAAAATTTCCCAGTAGTTTTCAAAAGCGCTGCGAAAAACAAAAGAAAAATTAAGGAAGAACGGGAATTTTTACGCAAAATCTGTTTTTGAGAAAATCGATTTTGGTTTTTGGTGCAACTCAAAAACAAATGACCATAGATACTTGAAAATTTCACTGAATGTTTATATTAGCACTTTCTATACACGATAAAATTTTGAAAATAATTTGACTCTTTTTGAGCTGTTTACGGACATTAACCGTTTCGCTGAGAATCGTTTTTCTTATACAATGATATATCATTGAGATCAAATTTAACACCATCCATTACAGTGACCCACTTGTAACCTACTGCACAGCAGAGTGACATTCACTTACCCACCTTTTTTTAATTTTTAGCCGAAAATAATATATAATCTATATTATAGACATAATAAGTATATAATATGTAAAAGACAAAATAACATGGGTTATTTAATTTGAGGAAAGAAGCCACCCAGTGATGACACCTTCAAAATAAATTCGATGAGTATATTTATATTTTATATTGAGTTTCTTCGATGATGATGATGATTATTATTGTTATTATTATTATAATCATCATTATTTTAATTTGTATACAGAATATGTTAAAATACTTATGTATTTATATAGAGGGTGTAACAGATAGAACTGACTTTTGGAATAACTTTTGTTTTTATCAATATTTAAAATTTTTTTTTTATATATTATTTATAGTCACTTGCGCTACACATATATTATACAAAAATTGTTTTTAGTTTTTAACACTGAAAACAAGAAATTTTAAATTTGATTTAAATTTTTTTGGATTTATTCAAAACAGCCATTTTGTGAATCTGATTATAAGAACGATTTTGATAGTCAAAACATTTATCTAAGTCAAGTAGTTTGTTTTTTGGAATTTTTTAAAATATCAATATTTTTTTGATTAAATTAATTTGGAACGTAATAACTGTTTTCAAAATATTTTTTTGGGGAATTTGCTGACCTGAGTATATTTCTTAAATTAATTTCTAATCATATAATTTTAACAAATTTTTGTCATACGTTTAAGTAGCATCATTTTTTTTTTTCGTTAAGTATTTCTGTTACATCTTGTATAATTTAAAAAATATTTTAAGCCCACAAAATATTATATAAGTTGTAACCGGAAATATAAATGTGGTAAAATGATTTTAAACGAATTATTATACAACCGTCGTGTCGCCTGATAAATGTCAATGATCATAAATATTATACTTATTAGCATTACTATCGTCTATCACTAACTGGCATCTATATACTATACATTTCTCCTCAAATAGTGAAATATATATGTGTTTAAAGGCAGGTGTATACTGTATGTGTAGAATATATGAATAAAATATAATATATTAAGTGGAATTGGAATGCATGCAGAATGCACATAAAATCGTTGTTTTTGTTTTTCTAACAAAATAAATTATTGTTTTAAAATCGTATTCATTATTCCTATGTGTTATAATATTGTCTATACTAAATAATTTGTTCAAACTATAAAAAACTAAGTAGTTGTGCTTGATTTTTTTTATATAATATAGGTAAAACCTGGGTAAGACGAGGACTAGAGGTAAGATCGTTGTATCTCGGAAACAGTTGAGTTTTGGAAAAAATGTTTTCACAAAAATGTAGTATGTTGGTCACACTATAATAATATTATTTGATATCAACAAATAATTCAAGTGACTACCTACGGAATTTTCGTTTAAGACCAATCATAATAATTATTAAATCAAGCACTTATATGTATACCGTATCTACTATAAACAGCTGTTTACAGCCTTTGTATACTTTTAGTGGTATATAATTTACCACTATGCATTTTTCAAACAATACTTTATTTATTTTTTCTTCCTGTTTTCATATTATACTGTGTACTATGTTGATTCTCATAATAATATTACTGTTCTATTTTTGTATATTGGGCTCAACCCATTGAAATAAATAAATAATAAATACATAGATTATAGTAAAATATCACAAATATTGATACGATCTACGTTGAACAATGCACATAGAATGTGAATATTATATAGGTATATCATTTGGTCTTTGAAATAAAATATGTTCTATTTACTATTTATACAAAATATGCATATTATTATTTTGATATGTACCAACCCTTATTTAAAATCATTGTTCTAATATACACTCCACCGTGGGCTATAATGGTAGTTTAAATAAAATGTTGTATATATATATATATATATATATATAACCAAATGCTTAAAATTATAGGGTATTAGGATTTTTATTTTGCATTTTTTGGAATATTTAGTTTTTAATTGCATTTTTCATTTTTAATATTTTTAGGGTTTTTTTATTCAGAAATCTAAATAAAAAAATTTATTTTGAGATTATTATGAAATTTTATATATTCTACTAGAATTTGTAAACAATTTCAAATTTTAATTTATTTAATCTTGAAATTGAAATAGTAGGTAAAACCGAAACAAAATAGCAATACAATTTTTTATCAAACGTATGGCTGTTGCAGTTTTTAAAATTACGCTTAAAGATAATTTTACAATAGCTGTAAATTTATTGGGCATGCATAAATTATTGGCAAAATATAGTCGCTTAAAACCGCAGAGTAGATGATACATGAGATATGTTAGGTATACATGAGGACATTATATTCACATTAATAATATAATAAATTGAACAATGTATCGGAAAGCCTTGAAATGGCTGGTCTAATTGCATGTCATGGCGCAACCGGCATGAAAAGGCAGTAGCAAAATGGCCCGGACGGCTATACCTGCAGGACTATGTATATTATGTTATTACTGCAGAGCCGCATAATTATTGGTCATCCATCCTCCAAGGTTGTCCCGTATAAACCTATTTTGGGGGAAAATAAAATCATATTCTACTGTATCTCCTATATATAGTAGTTTTATATAATACAAAATCAACAGTTAGGTAAATATATGGCAGTGCAGTAGACAATAACAAACATACTTCAGATTCGAATATGTTCATGGGTCGATCGTCAGATTTTTCTCCCAACGGGCACATTATCGATTTCATACAAGTCTCGTGGCTGGTCAAAAAACAATCTGTCCATAATATCAACAGAATATAATATATTATAATAAAAAAAATATTAGATAGTGTCGTTGAAAACGAATTTTATCTGATTTTAATAGGTTTACTTTGACATTTTACGGTTTTCGTAAACGGCCATCTCAAGCAACTTCTGCATACTCTGCATTTTTTGTACATATTTTTTAGCTGGTTCATCGTTTTTGTATCGTGACCACAATAATATGCTCCTTCGGAATTATTGTCCAATTTTGAACTGAAAATATCGTAGTTTTAATTTTACTTGCTGCAGTCAATAGGGTCATTCACCAATTGGTATATTATAATATAGCCTAATATGATACATATTATTATATCCCAATAATATTAAAAAACGACTTATATATTTACGATAGTACCTATATCGCATGTCCATTACAACTGTTAAGACATATTTTTAAATATTATACACTTACTGTAGACGGTTCAGAATACGATCGATTTGATTTTTGAACGGCATTGTGTACCTAATACATATAATGTGTATAGTGTATTCGGTTAATGTTCTGTACTAGCAAATATATGGAAACCAAAATTTACACGATTATATTAATTTCGATATTTATATTTAAAGAAAATTATTTCATCGATAGTAATAATATTATTATATCGAAACGAAAATTACAAATAACAAATCATAAAATAGATCAGCTGTAGTGGAAACTATAGTTACGTATTTAGCCATAATATCATATTATATTAATATATGAAAAATTAACAAGGTGAATTTTAGTTTCAAAATAGGTACTTTACATAAAAATTGTATTTGTTTATGAAAAAATCGAACTCACCCGATCACGTTTTTTACGATATTATAATCTTCAAGTGGGTTACTAGTATGGCAAGTATTATAATACATTTTAATCACTCATAATTTGTTTAACATTTAAAATATCATAAAAACCAACGAACAAACACATACAATATGTTCTCACGTTTAAATTTAATTAAAATATGTCAATTCACGTAAGTACCTATTAAAGATATTAGATAATTAGTCGATTAATTTATCACAAGATTGATTATTAGAAAATTATATAGGTACTATATATGGCTGTGTACCTATATTTTTTTAGAAAACATGAGTACTTGTATAATTATATTTCTCACGAAAAGTGTTTTGAGTGCAAGCACCGGCCGGTGTCACTTGTTCCGGAATGGGTGACACCCCGGTTTTTAATGACAAATCCTTGCCACGCATTCACACTGCACGAGTTCCAATCCAACCGTATACCCGGTTACGTTTTATTTTTACCGATTATTTAAAGAATACCAGGAATTTTCTATTTAAAAACTTTGATATACCCTCTAAGTTGAAAATCTAAGCATTTTTTCTATTATAAATTGTATACTTCCTCACAAAAATAAAAACACACAATTTTTATCATTGTAAAATCAATCATTTATAGCTCCGCTCAAAATCTAATGTATACATTACTTTTGTTTGAATTTTTTAATAATAATATTAATTTACTGTACTTACTTGAATACAAATAATATAAAATAAAATGTATACCAAAGTCTATATATGGCTATAGACATTCATATACTTAATTATCTTAACATAGGCCTATCGTATAAAATGCCCAAATGCTCTACTGTGTCCGTAACATACGTACTGCACATTATTTCCAGTGGATGGGGCACGGTCGTATATAACTTACAGATATTTACTATAAACAAATCATACGTTTAGCCGTATATAGCCATATTATATAGGTCCATATCCCTACTACTTATAATATAGTATTACACGTTATTATTATGTACATATTATTATGATGCAAACGTTTTAGACCATGCTGCAGCAGTACATATATTATTATTATGTATACTACACGTCAGACAGAGATTCAACAAAGTGTTTGAGTTGTGTTGATAATAATGACCTTAGTATAATAATGTTATCAACATCTAGACGAACCGATGTCGCATGTATAATGCATGAACGCTTTTGTGAGGTTCAAGTGCTGCAACTAAACAGTGTGTAGTGCTCGTGTGTGTGTCGTTCCGCGCATTTATGAATAATTAATGCATATTATATACGTATACCTATACATTATACCTACTCAGTGACACGGTGTAAACACGAGTTGATGGTTAAAAAAAAAAAAAAATCGACAATGTGATTTACAAGGAGGCCCATTACCATAAAAAAAAAATAGTATATTATTTCGATAGAAGTCGCTGAACTTTATGGTGCGCGTTGTTTGCTGGATTCCGTTTATACACTGTCTATATATAATAGTATTTGCGCCCAATGCCCATACCCAATAATGATATGTTCTTTAACATAATATGTATGCATTGCATTATTATATACTACTAATAATTAACATACCTATATAATATGGTATATACCCATCATGAATATAATAGGATTCCGCGGTCCCACTACATAATAATATTATAATATATGATAGTACTGATTTTAGTATGTATAGTTAGGTAGGTACTACAAGTTTTAGGCAACCTATATAGTTATATAGGTTGAGTCCTTCATATCTCTTCAGCTTTTTTTTTCATCGGCTAGTTCAAAAATATTAATATTATAATTTATAATACTGTGCTTAAAATTAAATCAACACGGCTTTTATTATCATTAAGGTTCACTTCGATAAGGTTCCGTTAAGTATATCACTCTGTTATTTATTATTTTCATTATTTTTATTATTTTTTTTTCATCTAACTTCGTGAAATAGATTTATATTGTATATTACTTCAGCTGATAGGTACTTGTTATTTTGAATAATATGTCTATATGCATTCGGTATTTAAGGATATATTTATTTTTGTGACATAATGTCTGTAAGTATCTATATATAATAGAACAAAATTATAAAATAATATATGTAAGCCGTACAAGAATATATATAATAGACGTGACTAGTTATAGATGTTGTCGAACCAAATAGGGCTTTAAACTATTTGTATACTTTTTAAATAGAATAAAAATAGCAGTGTATTGTGTATTAGTTTAATATATAGGTACAGACGTATATATAGTCCCATATTTAAATATTCTAATAAAAAATAAAATTGTTAAATATTTTCTAATATACTAACTTATTGGCCATTGCAGAGCATCTGTATATAATGCAATATATACTATTAATTATATAAGTAGTATTATCTTATTATTTTAACTTTTAGGCTTTGTAGTTGTAATATAGTTGTAATTATATATATACAATATTATTTAAAAACAAAATATACCTATTATTGTACTGCACTACTGCCATTTCAGGTTGTTTGTATGGATAAAAACACATTAGGTAAGTACAATAAATCTATTTTTATTATTGAAACTATAGTTGGGCATACGTGTTTCATTATAAGCCTATATAGGACGGCATAATACTAGGTAGGTATAGGTACCTATATTTGAATGATTATAATGACCGTACAGTTTCGATGAAGGCTTAAACCCTAGTATAAATATATGCACCTGTTGCATATTATATCCGAAAGGCAGTAGCCACCATAATAATTATCCACATCATAATTATTTGCGATTATGCTAAACATAATATCCCATTATATAGGTACATTATTAACATTTTTAACCATTATTACATTATATACCTACGTAGTATGTACCTACAGTGTACTATAGTCCATAGTGTATTATAAATGTCCCTGTATATTCCAAGTTATATGGATACTTCTTAATAAGTTAAATAAATTTATATAAATAAAAATTATATTGGTAGATACCTCTAGTAAAATAGTTATTAATTACTGCAGTCTGCAGAGAAAGTTAAACTCTGTTGAATAAAAGCGTGGATACCTATCAAAATATGTTAGACTTAAATCAAGTGCAAATAATATTAGGTACTATAAGGTTAGGTTATTTATTTGAAAGAATCCCGCACTCTGATTTGTTGTATGATTGTGTGCCTTGAACTATGCAACATAATAGACGGAGAAATCGTAGGTCAAAAACTGTGGATTTTGATTAATAATTAGATTAAGTTCTTCGCAATAAAAATATATTTATAGACTATATTAAAATTTAAATAAATATTTAAAAAAAGGTGGGTAAGTGGATGTCTCTCTGCCGTATAGTATATAGGTTACAAGTGGGTCACTATATAATGGACGGTATTAAATTTTATTTCAATGATACCATATCATTGTACACGAAAAACGATTCTGAGCGGCGACGGTTTGTCAGTGTGGATATTTTATATTAAATTTATATTGCAGTTATTAGTTATTATTAATACGGTATAGCCGGTAAGTTGAATTAATATTATAAAATTACAATAAAATAACTAAAATGGTTATTCTCGGTTATTTAATATATATATAATTTCGTCCAAATTTAGACATAAAATGACTATAAAAAAAACTATATTTTTATATATTTATTGAAATTTTTTGGTTACAGAATATCCTACTTACGTATGGAACCTTAAGGTTTGTTGTATAGGTTTACAATCCTTAGCTATAAAAGTTGAAGGTTTTATAAATTTTTAACTACTAAACTATTTTAAAATTTTAAAATTGATAAATGTTGTCAAAAATCGAACTTTAAATGCTTATAAAAAAAATTATGCCAATGTATTTTAATTATTATTTAAAAAAAAAAATTTGACACGAGGAAAAAAAATTTAAATTTGGAATTGTCCGTAAACAGTTTAAAACAAGTCAAAGTATTTTGAAAATTGTATCGAGTATAGGAATTGATAAAATAATTTTAGAATATAAATCTCAAGTGTCTACCGCCGTAGTGGTTTTATTCGTTTTTGAATTACAACAAAATAAGAAAATCACTATACATGACAATAATCGATTGAATATCCAATGTTGTTAAAATTTGAACTTCAAACGCTCATAAAAATTATTTTGACTGTTTTAAAGGTATTTTTTTTTTTAATATAAAAGTAGATAACCTTATAAGGAATCTTGGGTTACATTTTAAAATCTTGTAATTATAAAAAGAAAAATTTTTAGGAATTTCTAACTCAAAATAATTTGAACATTTTTGTGATTTTTACGCCTTTTGTCATAATTTTCCGTTATTTGGGTTGTCTTAACTAGGTATATAATATGTCTAAAGTTAATAGTTATAATATCCAATCATAATAAATATTTTATTTTCTATAACCAATGGAAACAGTATATAGGTATATAAAACAAAAACAAAAATGATAGTTTTTCGCGATTCAACCATATTCAACATTTATGTGTTAAAACACTTAAAAATAAAAATTAAGTTATACAACTAATCTATGATAGGTACTCTACGGATTTTGCTGAATCTATTGACGAACATTTTATAAATATGAGTGTAAAAAACTATGCATTTTCATAAGCACGTGCTTATGGTACCATCCGTTTTAGGTCTTTGACTTTAATCAATTTTATAGGTGGTATAGAATATAGATTAAAAATACGTATAGATGCCTATATATGTTTATTAATGTATTAATTATGGCTGTATTACTTAACTTCACCCGAATTAAAAATGTACTTATTTATTTTTCTTTCGTTTTTCGTTTTGATTCAGTTGAAATATACCTAAAGTACACACACGATTACAATATAGGTACAATGATAATATATAATAAGTCACAAATAATAACCAATACTAAACTATAAGTAAGTATAAAAAATATAAGTAAAATATTATAGTATACATCATTATTTAAAGGTATACTTAGTATGAAATTATATCATTTCATACTAGGTAGGTATAGGTACCTATATTTGAATGATTATAATGACCGTACAGTTTCGATGAAGGCTTAAACCCTAGTATAAATATATGCACCTGTTGCATATTATATCCGAAAGGCAGTAGCCACCATAATAATTATCCACATCATAATTATTTGCGATTATGCTAAACATAATATCCCATTATATAGGTACATTATTAACATTTTTAACCATTATTAACATTATATACCTACGTAGTATGTACCTACAGTGTACTATAGTCCATAGTGTATTATAAATGTCCCTGTATATTCCAAGTTATATGGATACTTCTTAATAAGTTAAATAAATTTATATAAATAAAAATTATATTGGTAGATACCTCTAGTAAAATAGTTATTAATTACTGCAGTCTGCAGAGAAAGTTAAACTCTGTTGAATAAAAGCGTGGATACCTATCAAAATATGTTAGACTTAAATCAAGTGCAAATAATATTAGGTACTATAAGGTTAGGTTATTTATTTGAAAGAATCCCGCACTCTGATTTGTTGTATGATTGTGTGCCTTGAACTATGCAACATAATAGACGGAGAAATCGTAGGTCAAAAACTGTGGATTTTGATTAATAATTAGATTAAGTTCTTCGCAATAAAAATATATTTATAGACTATATTAAAATTTAAATAATATTTAAAAAAAGGTGGGTAAGTGGATGTCTCTCTGCCGTATAGTATATAGGTTACAAGTGGGTCACTATATAATGGACGGTATTAAATTTTATTTCAATGATACCATATCATTGTACACGAAAAACGATTCTGAGCGGCGACGGTTTGTCAGTGTGGATATTTTATATTAAATTTATATTGCAGTTATTAGTTATTATTAATACGGTATAGCCGGTAAGTTGAATTAATATTATAAAATTACAATAAAATAACTAAAATGGTTATTCTCGGTTATTTAATATATATATAATTTCGTCCAAATTTAGACATAAAATGACTATAAAAAAAACTATATTTTTATATATTTATTGAAATTTTTTGGTTACAGAATATCCTACTTACGTATGGAACCTTAAGGTTTGTTGTATAGGTTTACAATCCTTAGCTATAAAAGTTGAAGGTTTTATAAATTTTTAACTACTAAACTATTTTAAAATTTTAAAATTGATAAATGTTGTCAAAAATCGAACTTTAAATGCTTATAAAAAAAATTATGCCAATGTATTTTAATTATTATTTAAAAAAAAAATTTGACACGAGGAAAAAAAATTTAAATTTGGAATTGTCCGTAAACAGTTTAAAACAAGTCAAAGTATTTTGAAAATTGTATCGAGTATAGGAATTGATAAAATAATTTTAGAATATAAATCTCAAGTGTCTACCGCCGTAGTGGTTTTATTCGTTTTTGAATTACAACAAAATAAGAAAATCACTATACATGACAATAATCGATTGAATATCCAATGTTGTTAAAATTTGAACTTCAAACGCTCATAAAAATTATTTTGACTGTTTTAAAGGTATTTTTTTTTTTAATATAAAAGTAGATAACCTTATAAGGAATCTTGGGTTACATTTTAAAATCTTGTAATTATAAAAAGAAAAATTTTTAGGAATTTCTAACTCAAAATAATTTGAACATTTTTGTGATTTTTACGCCTTTTGTCATAATTTTCCGTTATTTGGGTTGTCTTAACTAGGTATATAATATGTCTAAAGTTAATAGTTATAATATCCAATCATAATAAATATTTTATTTTCTATAACCAATGGAAACAGTATATAGGTATATAAAACAAACAAAAATGATAGTTTTTCGCGATTCAACCATATTCAACATTTATGTGTTAAAACACTTAAAAATAAAAATTAAGTTATACAACTAATCTATGATAGGTACTCTACGGATTTTGCTGAATCTATTGACGAACATTTTATAAATATGAGTGTAAAAAACTATGCATTTTCATAAGCACGTGCTTATGGTACCATCCGTTTTAGGTCTTTGACTTTAATCAATTTTATAGGTGGTATAGAATATAGATTAAAAATACGTATAGATGCCTATATATGTTTATTAATGTATTAATTATGGCTGTATTACTTAACTTCACCCGAATTAAAAATGTACTTATTTATTTTTCTTTCGTTTTTCGTTTTGATTCAGTTGAAATATACCTAAAGTACACACACGATTACAATATAGGTACAATGATAATATATAATAAGTCACAAATAATAACCAATACTAAACTATAAGTAAGTATAAAAAATATAAGTAAAATATTATAGTATACATCATTATTTAAAGGTATACTTAGTATGAAATGATATACTATTGAATGTGTTTCGAACAATTTATAATAATATGTAGTTATGACTTGCCAAAACCTACAATTTCGACGTCGAAACCAAAAAAGAATAAAACTTACGTAAGCACTGTTTTGGCTTCTGTATGAAATACTAAATAATATTTAGGTAAATTAAAATCCCCGGCAAGGAAGACTTTTATAAACGAACAAGGGTAATCCAATTTAATAGGATTAAAATAGCCTATGCGGTATTGTATAGGTACCTATATTTCTACTCTTTTATACTTATTATAGTTAACGCTCTGTGCATATAATAATTTAGTTAATAGCTATTATATCTATAATGTAGTAATGTGAGAATTTAACTTGAAGAACTTTTTACTATAGCAGAGGGAAAAATGGTATAAATTAAGAGCTTATCGCGAGTGACATGATATATAAAAGTGCATTATGAGCAAGAAAAAAAATATAATATCATTACTCATTCTAAATAACAAAGTCAATTAGTTATAACTTATAAGCTTTTGATTTATAGATTTTAAATAGTAGAAAAATAATATCTTAAGTCCTATTATACACAAATATATTATAATAATTATATTATATGTTACTATACATAAGATTCTATTATATACACAATATACAGTGTATATATTATACACAAATGAAAACGCTATATAAACATTTTCATTTCATTTCAATTAGTGAAATTACAGGTGGGATATAGGCATATATCCATATTCCATATAGAGTGTGCACAGCAAAATATAGAAGGGTAATATAGTTTTCCTTCTTGGCCACAGTGTAGTTTCACCCCTGATTATGAGGTTCCAGTATAATATATTGTACAAATTATTGTTTAATATATAATAATAGCTTATTGTTCAGATATATATGTATAGTGACGACCGACAAAACGTATAAATACATTAAAAAATATTAATTAGGTAATTGAAGTTTTGAATAATTATAATTATAAAACCTTACCTAAATGTATTTATTTCCATTCAATTTTGTTAAATTGTAATAATTTTTTATGAATACCATCTATAGACGAACATATTTAACTATATTATATGAGTCTACATGACGCAAGACATATTGTGTTGTCCATCTCATCGTGCCTATTGAATGCTAGCCAACAATAAAAGTTAAAACTTGGCACTTGCAACATTCCAATTTACAAATACACCGAATCATTGAGGATGAAATGCATGTCGTAAATGTGCAGGGGCTAGTTATTTAGTAAATTATATGTAGGTATATAAAGTCTAAACTAATAATGTATATATATTATTAAGTAATATAAATCATAACCGTGTTTCAAAAAAAATAGAAAATATCTCGACGAGGATATTATATAGAATGAACCCGGAAATTATTTCATTCCGGACATCCTTTTATATTTCAGCTCGACGCTGCAGAAAAGGTATTGATTTTTTCTTGCGCTGCAGCTTGTGTACACGATTTTCATAAACCAGAAAAATCAAAGCGGGGCGACGTAAAAAGCATTTAATAACACGAGTGCGTTTGTAGGGGTAAAAGGGTCCCGCACACGAAAACTGGCATTTATGAACGCTGAGATAAAACCTGCGGAGGGGAGAATAGAAAAAGTTTTATATTATATTCGTTGTGTTATATATATATATACATATAGTCATATACTTGATACAATATAATAAAAGAGGGCTGTATATTATACCACGTCGTTTGTTACGCTCTACCGGTAACGATGTGAAAATATGTGTGGTTTCTTGAGGGCGGATGATGTACCTAATTATAAGTACTATCGTAGCAGTATCATAAAAAGCTGGCATAGAACAAACGCGGGTACGATTTTCAATTAATCAATTGCAGTAAATGTAAAATAAAAATGTGCTACCTAGTTTATAAATATTATGTATAGTTCATACTTTATAGTATTAGTATACAATAATATACAATATATTATATTATGTATAAAAGTAAATAACTTAACTAATATTAAATACAAATAAATAATAATCATAAAATATTGTACAGATATAATTGAATACACTTAATAATAATAAAAATAATGATATTAAGTACTCGTATAAAAATAAAATATAATAATATTAGGTACTCTTTGTTAAAAAAATATTGAATATAATAATAAAATAATAATATATTTGTTTATTGTTGCTACACATATTAGAACCATGGCATTTAGAACTACACAAAATATTTTGTTGTTTACATTTACATCGTCTCGCAGTAGGTACACTTAGTTTTGCAAGAACAATAAAAAACCCTTGTCCTCCAGTTAATGAATTTTGAGTACTAGCAGTCCTCAGTGGTATTTCGATATTCGGTAAATCACTGATACATATAATTGTAATTGACACTACGGTTTTGCCATTACGATAAAAGTCAGTATACGGTTTTTGCCCAAATGAGGTTTTATAAGAGTACTAATATTATTATATGTTTATTTTTATACGAGTACTTAATATATTAATTTTATTATTATTTAAGTGTATTCAATTATATCTGTACAATATTTTATGATTATTATTTATTTGTATTTAATATTAGTTAAGTTATTTAAGGCGCTACGGTTTTTGCCCAAATGAGGTTGGTCATAACTAGGTATGCCCGGTCAAAAGCCGAAATATGACAATTTGCCCAAGGATTGTGGGCAGTTCGCGTTTTGCCCGGGCATTTCTGAGGTTTGCCCGATTTCGGCTTTTGACCGTAACATATAAATAGTATGCATATTATGTTGTATAATAAATATATGGTATTAATAGGTATGTTATATTATATAGGTAATTCTGTAGTAAGGGTTTTCAGAGCCCTTTGAATAATATTTTAACCGTATAGCTTGAGAGCTTCAGAAAAGATCGATTAAATACTAAGTTCCAGTTGATATGTTTTATTACTACAAAGTTCTTAGTTGAATATGAAATACGATATAACGAAAGACTTACGAGCGGTATAGGTAGACTTATCATCTATACTTAATATAGTCATCCGGAGTTCTTTATAGTGTGTGCGGGCTGGCTGCTGTTGTCCCGGAACTATCGAACTTACATTATGTGTCTTATTACCGATGATAATATCTGTATATATATATATGTATGTGTACCTGGACGACTAAAATAAGTTGACTTTGTGTGCAAATTTCCACACCACCTTAGCAAAACGACAACATTGGAATAATGAAATCCGTTTAAATGCATGAGGTATTATACACACAGCGCGTTTTTTTTATTATGGTATCTCCGTTGAGGCCTATTCCACACGTACAAATAAAGCGTCAATTTTATCCACATTTTCATCACAAAGTAATTTACTGTTAATGATCAATGGTGGATACGATATTTTGTTTTTAATCTATTTATATAAGAATTGTCTATAAAAGGTATATGTCTTTTGATGAAGGACCGTCGCGGTCGACAATAATTAGAAAAATAATTATGTAATGATGGTATAAAATTTACAAAAGTCTGTCCATGATTGGATTGAACATCATGGAATTCAATGATGCGGCTAGAGTTTTTTTTTTATATGGAAAATTTGTGGATTTAATTTTAAATCAATAGGAAATATTATAAGACTTTAATTATTTAAATTATTAAACACACGCACTGGTGAATTATTATTCAAAATAATTTATTTTAATAGGTACTGTTAATTTTTTCTGCCAATACTCATAAATTTATAAGTTATACACGGGTTCATATTATTAGGAACTTCAGTTTTTTTAATCCTCCCATATGGATATTGGTGAAAAATGTAACAGTAACAATAATAAACCAACGTTATAGAATAGGAGCAATAAATATATAAACCATTCAAGTAATTTTAAATAAATTAAATTGACACTTCATTTACACTTAAACTCTAGTAAAGGAGCAGCCTGTAAAAATATATATGTATATTACAAGTTATAACTATAGTGCTCGGAAGTTATAGGAGCTAAAAAAGGAAAAATATGCATTAAAAAAATGCCAAATATGCCAAATAGTTTAATAAAACATGTTGATAAAAACTTTAAACTCCAAAAAAGCTATTTTCTGTTGTTATTAAAAATTTAAAAAAAACTGTGTGGCATTTTGACATATTATTGAACTGAAAAAAATAGTTGAAAAAATATATTCGAAAATATAGAACATCAGAATATAGGTGCGATAGAGATTAAATACTTATCGCACTGTTTTCGTTAAAACTTAAATTAATAGTCGATTGCGGTGATATCAATAAATACCTACATTTATATGGATAGTATATATATATAAATATTTATATATTTATTTTATTTATTATATTTATTTATATATTTATTTTATATATTTATATATTTATATATTCAATATTATTTTACACTTAAACTCTAGTAAAGGAGCAGCCTGTAAAAATATATGTATATTACAAGTTATAAGTTATGACTATAGTGCTCGGAAGTTATAAGAGCTAAAAAAGGAAAAATATGCATTAAAAAAATGCCAAATATGCCAAATAGTTTAATAAAACATGTTGATAAAAACTTAAAACTCCAAAAAAGCTATTTTCTGTTGTTGGCATTTTGACATATTATTGAACTGAAAAAAATAGTTGAAAAAATATATTCGAAAATATAGAACATCAGAATATAGGCGAGACAGAGATTAAATGCGTATCGCACTGTTTTCGTTAAAACTTAAATTAATAGTCGATTGCGGTGATATCAATAAATACTTACATTTATATGGATAGTTATATATTCAATATTATTATTAAAATACACAGCTTAAAAATAAAAAGATCAATTCATTTTTTTTAAACATATTAAAAATTAAAATGCATTTAAAGCTCAAGAAATGTGCACTTTTTCCCTAAAATTTACGAAATATATATTTAATATACATATTACATATGCATTTTCAATATTCAGTTTTTAAACTAACCATTGTATAGCTTGGATTTTTTTAGTTCAGTGTTCTTTAAATTGATGGCATAATATAGAATAATATACTGTAACTGCAATACAGTCCTACAACTTCCAAGCCCTATAATTATAACATTTAAAATACTA
The DNA here is from genome assembly GCA_008086715.1 of Sitobion miscanthi. Taxonomy (NCBI): domain Eukaryota; kingdom Metazoa; phylum Arthropoda; class Insecta; order Hemiptera; family Aphididae; genus Sitobion; species Sitobion miscanthi. The sequence goes on from CM017802.1 coordinate 27,103,403, forward strand.
TCCTCGTCATCAACTATATTTTCATTTATATGTATTATTATGAAATATTTTTAAATCATTAATGCATTATTATTAATTTCATTCCCATTGAGAACTACTAATAATGCGTAAAAAATTAAAAAATTAAAATTCTCACTCATTCATTTTCTAATCATAAATAACCAGCGAGATGGGAGAGAGCATATTAAAATAAGAACTTCCATACGACCTTTTATTTTTTTCGGTATCGACGACGTTGCTGGAACTTCTTGCGTATTACTTCGCGACAACTTCCGTACGGCCTGCAGTGTTGAATGTTGATTGTTTTAAGTAGAGGAAAACAATTAAATTAATTTATAACTTAACTTTTAAGTTTAAACACTCAATATGAAATCTAAAATTCAAAAACATCAATTGGATATATTTAAAACAACTCACTATTGAAAATATTACGGTATAAGCTATAAATAAACAAATAAGTTCTATTCGATTAAACATTTACGTACCTATATAAAAAACAATATAGTCTCCTTTTTAGCCAGCACAGTATTACACTTATATTTATTTACTATATAGCCAACATAATATCATTGATTATAATATACATTTTTTATGCATGGGTACCATAATATATAGTGTATCGTAGTTTATTTGTATTTCAAAGTAAAGGTTAAATACTTAAATATCTACCAAAGTCCTGCAGAGTTATATTTAAACGTTAAAATATGTGTAAACAATATTCACATTACATATTTATATGTATATATATATATAACTTATATATCATTATATTTATGTATAATACAATATTTATGCATTCAAAACAGTTAAAACCTAGTTTAATGTAATAAATAATAATGAAAACTAAAATTAAATCAAAAAATAATACTTCAATATTAATATTATACTAATTTATTATTCTAGTTATAATACTATAATTATTTGTAGTTTTTAGCATTATAATCTTATAATCTTGTCACATAGAAGCAACGACAGTTAATTTTCAAAATCGTTTGTAATGTATTATCTTGGTATACAATAAATAGAAAATACCAATAAATCCCTCCAAAAGTGTAAGCTTTTTGTTCATTCTACGTCATAACCATATATGCTACCCTCGCTAAATTTTAGCAATATATAGCAAACCCTATTGGAAGCTGACCAGCAAGTATCTTGATGTAACGTTGGAGAAAATATTAACTTGTTTGTCACACATCATCTAAACTTTGACAAGCCAAGCAATAATGATGTTCCAAATTCTAAAGATGAAGTTAACATCACAGAAAAAATTATCGAAACAGTATTATATAGGTACCTACACAATTCCGGCTTAAGACTGTAGCTTCCGGAGCATTATTTAGATCCAGTCCAATTTCCAGCATATACTCATATTTCCCATATGCCGTCTTTATGTCTAATGAGAGAAAAAAATTCCATGCTTTTAACAGGAAGACGGAGCAGCCACTATCCACCTATAAGCATCAGAGCCGATCGTTCGAACTTCATAACTTTAGTTTTGGTTTTCTCACTATCTCCTTCGTGGATCATGAATATAAATACAAACGTTGACTTTCATTACTGCCCAAAAGTGATACCCAGTTAAAGGCGCAAAAAAGGGGCTAAGCCCCCCAAAAATGGCCATAGTCCCCCAAACATTTCCTACATTTTGTTTTAAGCTTATTAAATATTATCAAATAGGCTTTAGCCCCCCCCCCTAAATCCCAAACGCTATTTGCGCCTATGTACCCAGTCCACCATATATATATATATACTCACGTTAAAACATATCATTCACCACTGCCGAAACTACATGTATACTACATGCAGGGACATTTGAGTCATCCTCGAAATTGCGGACATCCAAGAAGAATGGGCCCCGTCGGCCCGAATCCAAATTCAAATCTGCAGTCATTAAATTCCTAAAAATCATCAAAACTATACAATATAATTTAATACCAACCTATATTAATATACATTTATTTTATATATAACTTACTATCCCCCTCCTCTGCTTTTTTCTGTTATATTAATATTAAATATAATATATTAAATACTTTTTCCATATGTAAATGATATTTAAATGTTAAAATGCCAATTATCATTGTTGTTGACCTATATATTGAGTATTGTGTAGTACCTGTATATAATCATACATCATATTACATATTATATAACTCAATATAAATTCTGAGTAAGAGTAAACAAAGAATATAATATATTAAAATGCAGATATATCAATGTATACATTATACATATACATTATAATACATTATACATAATAATAGCAGTAACTATAATGCAGTATAATTTTGTTTTAAACGAATTATTTATCAATAATAAATAATCATTGAACCATCATTAAACAACAATAATCCTATTATCATTATACCTATAATGTATTATGATGTCATGATGATGTGACAATAAACAGACAAAAATAGGTTATTTTTACTAAAGAATTTAATTTATAAAAATATAAACATTTAACTATATTTTCCACAACATGCTGCAGCTAATTTTCACCATCAAAATACTGTAATACTGTTATACCTAAATAGGTTAAATATATAGTACCTATACATAGATATTTTAGTATTTATTATACTGTGCGAATTTAAGCCTATTTTATTATATAGTTAGAAATTATAAGAGTTTATAAAGTTTAGATGAGCGGACTAGCGGAGCAGTAGACCAACATTTTCAGGAGCATACCTGCATTATTGGGCATAGTATATACCTACCTAACGTTACGGAAGCAACGCGTCATAACGTAAGTATGTGACTTCGTTATTTTGCGTTATACGTAAATTCGTTAGAACTGTTTCCTGCATGTACAACGAGTAATCCGATGATTTAAAATTAAATATTTAATTTTTTAATTTTTGATCACTATGTAATATTAGGTACACCGAATATTAAATAACGGGTTTTGAACAAAGTTTGAATCATGACATATTTTTCTGCGGGGAAAGAGAAGGGCACTGGTTCGCAGTTATATAGTAAATATATACGTATGGGGAATATTATATTATATATACAGCTATACAGATGCATATGGATAAATACAATAAAAAATATATAAATAAAATAAATACACGTAGGAATTTCTAATGTGAAACTTCTATACTCACTGTACTTTCCTCGTCACTATTTTTAATTACTGCTCACATTTACTATTATTGTACCATTTTGTATGGATTGTAAATAAACGGCTTTTTTCAAAAAAAAAAAAAAAAGATAAAAGGTTAACGAATAAAGGTAGAGGTGGACTCCCCCCCTCCCGTCCAGCCCTTTCGCTAATTATTACGGCACTGGAAGTGTGTCCGTTTCCTCGTCACCGCACACGCACGTAATGCCGTAGAAATCCGGTAGAGCACGCACCTTGTACACGCGAGTGCGTACGCGACGGATTGCGCGCCGCAGCTGCATTGGCCGGCAGACCAACGGCGGGGCGCCTGTTCGCGTCGTCGCGCCAAGCGGCCAGTCTTGGATCACGCCCAGCGTGCCGCCCAGTGCTCGATCAGGTCGATCGTCCTGTATTTTTATTTATTCGCTTCCCCCAACCGCCACTCGAAAACCATTTCACCAGCAAATAGCGTTACCTATATGTATAGACGTATTATAGTAGTTATGTGCAGGGGTTCCCAACCCAAGGCTCGCGAGACGTATCCGGTCCGCACCGAATAAGGTTCCCAGACAGCATTTCGTAATGATAATATATTATAATAGTACTATAATACTAATATTATTCGTTATTATAATAATGTTATAATAATGATATTATTAAACAAACAATTGCCGTCTGGGTTTTTGCGCCGACCCGCCAAGCTCATTAACGTTTTTTTTTTTCAATATATTTAATATATTATTCTCATTTCGTTTACATTGTTTTTAATCTATCGAATTTATTAAAATAAAATGAATTTATTATTATTTCTTTTGATGTTATTCATAGTCATACGTAAAAATTTTGGCCCACGTTTCCAAAGCGTATATCTCAAATTCGGTTAAAAAAAAGTTGGAGACCCCTGACTATACTATATAGTGTATACCAATAACGACTATGATCCTATAAAATAATAAAAATGTTTATTTTGCCTATATTATTATTTGTAACTGTAATAAATAGGTGGCTGATGCGTATAAGAACATTAAGGCACCATATAACCAAGCAATAGTTATAAAATACGATAAATACAAGTATTTAAATTGAAGTATCTTAATATTATTTTTATTATTACAATGACTGACGGCAATTTTACAAAGATATAGGTATAATGTATATAATTATATATATTATTTTGATGATAAAAACCTACAACTACTATACTGGAGGCGTACCTATTTATAATTTCAGAATGTTCACATTAGGTATAGTTCCTATACCAACTGCAGTAAATTATAGATAGGCTGCAGGTAAATTTTACAAAATAACGTGGCAATCAATTTATCTGCATAAGAGTTATGAATTACGATTATGCTGTATAATACAGAATTTGTACAAAAATAAACATTTTAACTTATTCCAGATTATGAATAATAAAAGTTTAGGTACCTATTATAAATAAAAACATGTTGTAGGAAACTCAAGAAATCCCTATGGTAAAAAATGTATTTATTTTTTTGCTTATACGGTGAGATAAATTCTCTATATTCGTACAAAGACAAAGACGAGGAATTTGACTCCCCTTGTCATTAACGGGCCGGGTATGGTCTAGTGTTGGGCCTATTCATATAGTATAGCTAATAGGTAATATATTTTGTGTCCCTCAACATAATATTTATTAATTATTTAGTCATTGCAGTTATCCCTCAAAACAATGGGTTAGTTGTTTATGCCTATATGATGGCAACCTATATATGATATTAATTACTAACTATATAGTAAGTATAGGTATATAAAATTATGTAGGACTGTAATTGTTAGTGAGCGGTTTTTTTCTGTTTTATTATGGGCCGGTCAAAAATGTTGCCCACTCCCTCTCAAAAACTGAAATGACGTAACTGGTATATTATACCTATATACACTCCCGCGAACGGTTCGTATATTATTTGATGGATATATAATATAAGTAGGACCTTATGGCTTATAGTATAGGTACCTAATATGTTACAATCGTATATAGGTACGAGTATAATATTATAGGTAGGTATATATAGGTAAACACAACTCGGGTTGACCATATTATTTGAGTATAGGTAGTACTATATGGCCTGTTGTATTTTTTTTTTTTTTTTTGAGAACAAAGAGAAAGCTTGGCGGCGGGATTACGTCAATTAACAATAATATAATCGACATTCAATCCCACCGACATTGGGTGGTCCGAAAATATTAAGCACACGTGCACTCACTCACGTCACACCCTCACCCTGTGCCACACACCGAGACACGTCGTTTCCGTACGAGTTTTCGGCTTCGCGTTTGCAGTTCGTCTACGGCGGTCGGCGGGGGGGGGGGTGACCTTCTCGGCAACCGACTTGATTAGTGCAGAGTACATTTTTATACCAAAGGGACAAATACACGATCAATTTTATCGTATGTCAATGTATAACAATATTGTTCCCCGTGTACTGATGGTTACGGAACAGGGATGGGCGGCCCGCGTATACCGTTTTTAACTGGTCCGTGCTACATTTGAAATTTATTTTACGAAAATATAAAATGTTGGGATTTTTCTGGATTTTATTTTTATTACATCTGTACAATGATTAGAATCGATATAATATGGCCACCGTAGAAATATGAATTCTTATCTAATATTGAACTAGGTATTACCTGATTATTATTCGATACTTCGTATTAATATTATATCGTTATAATTATGAGGGGTGAACATAGGTGCCAATTTTTTTTTATTTTTTCCATGTTCTTCGGCTACTCTAGTGGGTAGACTTGAGTTGCCCATCCCTGATATAAAACATAAAAGGCGTGTTAAATAGGCCTGTTGGAAATATCAAAACTAAATTAATATGATTTACCTGTTAACAAACAATATTATTGACGCAATACAATTGATCGTGTGAAGTTTACTCTACACGAATTGATCACAATTTCCCTTTTCATACGGTGTAATGAGTGTGCGCAATGCGTAGGCACTCAAGGTTCAATCGTCGCTAAATATTTAGCTATGTGTGTACTGCGGAATAAATAATAATAATTTAGTAAATAATAAGTGTTATAGTCTCTGTAGTCTGTCCCACTCACGACCTCTCTCATTCTCTCTCTCTCGCACGGTTGGCCACGACGTTGCCGGATCGGATGCCGTTTCCGGCGATCGATGTGACGTTGTCGGCTCTCGGGATTACCGTTGGCGACACTGTAGCGAGTTGGTGTCCGAAAGTAAAGTAGTACACTTCCATTCGTACGCACTGCACAGCCTCGTGGCTGCACCACGGACTGTTATCGCTCAATACTTATCACTTATCGGTTATCACTCGCCGCTGCTTCGACTAATAGTTAAATAGTTTGCTTACTACATAATGCGACGCGATATTTCTTTTTGATTTGTTTTATATTTTTGTAAATCGCATCAAAAACTTACAATGGTCAAGTCAGGAAAAAGAAAGTTTGTTAAAAAGGAAAAGGCCAGAATCCATTTGAAAGTAGCGCATAAGACACTGCTGCCCAAAGGACAAAATGTGACGGATACAAATTTCAAAGTACGCAAGATCGTGTTGCATGGCCAACTCAAAGAACGTGGTGATCACGAAATACTTTCCAAGGGAAACTTAAACATCAAGGTACGTACTTTAATTTGTACAACTTAAATCATAATTATTATTCTTATGCTCTACATTTTTGAAGGAATTGCTGTCGAGATTAAATCATCATAACATGTGGCAAAGACAGTCTGGACTCGAAGGTCTTATAGACTTAGTTGCTGCTTATCCTCCACAAACCATGGCCGTTCACTTGTCGTCATTCTTAGAAGCAGCTTCACGTTTGACATTAGATGGTGAGGCGGACCTTCGCCAATTGGCTGTTAAGTTATTATCGTCAATATTAACGGCTGTAGAAGAAAAACAGATTGCTCCTTCTTTTGAAATCGTCATTAGATATTTAGCTTGTGCAATGAGTCACATTAATTCAGCTGTAAGAGAGACGTCTCTTAATGTGTTGGACGTTCTAATAACTAAACATCCTAAACTTACAGCTGTTCATTGTCAGGTATTACATACATTTACTATTTTAATCATACAATCCAAACTGACTAGACCAAATGTTTCCTTTGTATAATTTAGACTGTAGTATTGCCGGGTTTTTTAGATTTAATATCTTCAAAACTAAGTGATACAACTTCTCGGAAACTCACTGTACAAATCAATGAACATACGACTACAAGTGTTTGGCGATTAAAAGTATTAAATAGTTTACGTTCATTGTTGAGTGCAATTGTCAAAAACACTTCATTAGGATCAGAAAGTAATTATGCATATCTATAAATTGTCATTACATCAAAGCTTTAATACAGCAATTGCTAACCGATTTGCCAGGGTACATAAATTTGTCAGGTGTGCCATGTAATTGTTGTCTTATTATGTGTCTTAAATATATTTCATATTATTTTACATTAAGAGGATATCAACTTACCATTTGTTTTCTCTCCCCGACCCACACATAACTTAACAAATCTATGTTCAGCAGAACCAACCCTGTGATGTTAATTTAAACATTAGAGTGAATTCTTCCATTACCAAACTTTAAGCTAAGAACATTACATGTGTCCCTACGTTGGCCATTTTATGATATTTTAATTTTCATACAATTTATAAGCATTTTTAAATTGTAATAATTTACACGTTAATAACTTACATAGTTACATACAAATAAAAATATCATTAAATAGCCAAAGTAAGAACATAGGTAATGTTCTGAACTTGTAGTTTGATAATAAATAATTCACTCTAATATAATAAGTATTAATGCAGGGTTGATTCAACAAACATTTTCTATATAATGTTATGCGTGAGTCAGAGAAAGAAAACACATAGTGTCCTGATATCTTCTTAAATAAAATATAATATACAGAAGTCTCCACTTATTGAAATGTATATTTATTTCCATAACATGTGTGCCATGAAAATTATTAAAAAACCAAGTATGGCTTCAAGTGAAAAAGGTTGAGAATCCCTGCTAATAATTTACACTTGTATATTTATTATGGTTGATTCAAAAACTTTTAGACTAAATCTATTCTTATTTGATACAATGTTATATACATATATTTGTAATTTAGTAAAATATTAAAATATCAATGTAATTTTTATTAATAATGTATTATGTTACTGTAGAAAGTATATTAAAGAAATATCTAAAAAAAAAACAATGATTCTTGTAATTAAAATGAAAATATTTTACTATAGAACTAATTATAGATCTAAATTTAATAAATGTAATTTTTAATTAATACATTTTTTAGATTCATCAGATCTCAATAGAACTGTGAATTGGAAAGATGCTTGTCGTTTACATGTTCCATTGTACAATTCCATTAGTTGGAAAACTGGTCCTTTGGATTTTAACATTTTTCAAAAGGCTGAAAAGAATTCTTCAACAACAGAAATACAAGTTAGAAAATTAAATTGTTTTTTTATTTATTCAAAATGAATCAAAAAGTTTTAAACATTCTTATTGAATTAAAATAAATATTATTGAGCTAATAACAAAGTATTTATTATTAAGTTATTGTTATTCAATATGTTAAACAGACAAAAACATTTTTGTTGCAATACATTTATTTTACTTTTTCATTATTTTGTAAAATTGTACTGATATATATTTTTTAATTTTAGAATTATACAGCATCATTGATGCCTCTTTTGATTGATACTTTCATTGAAGTGGCTCCCAGCAAACGAGAAAATAAAAACAGTTCGGAAATTTCATTACAAACAGCCTCAATATTAAAATGTATATTGGATATCATTCTTTTGCTATGGAAAATATATCAAAATTCTGATAATCCATCAGAAATGGTATGTATTATATCCTATGAAAAATTAAATACCTTTGACAGTACTAAAAATTATATTAATTTTTAACATTATTTTAAAGTTTGTAACAATTTATAATTATTTATATTGTTTAACATCTTTAAAATTAATTTTAAAGTTTGTTATGGTTTAGTTTTTAGATACATCTTCTGCAACTTTTACACATAAGTTAATATTCTGATAAAAAATAGGTATCATATCATTATATTCAAATAAAATCTGGTATAATTTATTTGGTTACCACAATTATCAATAAAATGCAAATCTTTTATGCAACTCATTTTTTTATATACATACCATTTAAACATTACAGAGAATGAATAAGTTACAGATGCGTTAACAAATTTAAAGGCTGTTCATTATGCATCCCACCCTTAAAGGTTAAATTTGAGTCAAGTTTGAGTTTGAACAGTTTAAGAATAAAAATTAAGTTAGACCCAAATATTCCCTAATATTCATAATAATATTAATAATCGTTTTACTACTGAAAAATCTCCATTTACAAATAATAACATTTACAATGGCCAATAAAAATATAAAATAATTTTATACAATTTTATATTTAAGTAATAACTATCATATTATGTAATAAATGTGGTGATTTAGTAAAACAGCTTATAATTGAATTTAAAATTATGGACTTAATATGTTTAAGAAGTGTAGATTATTTGATGTGAAGTATATTTTTTTCAACTTGATTTAAATTAGTAGTTTAAAAAAGTCTTAAATCACACAAGTTGTTCGTTATAAGTGTTAATTATTTCGACATAGTACAAAGTTTTATGATGTAAAATACTAAAGAGGTAAATCTGTCATAAAAAGTTGAAATCTTCATGAGAAAATTAAAATGTAGTAAATAAAAATCTAACTCAAACATCTAGTATTCTAACTGTACTCAAATTCAATTTAACCACATTTCAACAGATTGTGGAAGATTTGTAGAATCCCACAAAAATTGGTAGCTCTAAGATGCAGGAAAAGTGAATGTGGTGTTTTCAGTTAAATGATGAGTAGTAGCTTGTACTTCGTTTGATGTGGCCTGTAAGACCTTCACAACTCCTATGAACAAGCTGTGAAATGGCTTAAAAACTAAAAAGCTCCCATTCATCCATCTATGACATTTCTTGACGATTTTTATCAATTGGAACTTATATAAAATGACCTACGATGCAGTAATAATACCTTTACTAGCTGAATATCCCAGCTTTGCCCGTGTGCATTTTTTGTTGTGGCAAATCTTGTATAATATATATGCTACACACGTTGCTATAAAGTGTGTCTCGGTTTGAGTGGGCATATCTCAGTTCTCTGACAAATCAGCGTCAGTGTACCTAACTTTGTGAAATACTTGATGTAAGTGGGCAAACGCAAGTCATGGATTGGATTTAGAACTTGTTATATTTTTTAATATGGAAGATATTTTCTAAACTTTTCTAACATCTCTCAAAACAAACTTTGAGGTTTTCATCAAATTCAATTGAGTAATTTCTGAGTATATGTGCTACACACATACATTTGGTTTTAAGATATAGTTTCTTTATTCAAGGCCATAAGCGCAGCAACTTCATGCATGCTTGTACCTGATCTGCCTGAGTGACCAATGGCAACCATTTATAAACATAAAAAGTTTCAATTTCTTCTGTGAATCTCAAAATCCCTGTTTGACGATCTCTTTAAAACGTGAATATTGGAAAATCCTTTCTTATTGCTCATCTAGATCATTAAAGGACCACTATTCCAAATTTCAAGTTCGTACGTTTTGTAGTTTTTGAGATGTAGCGATGAGTGAGTGAGTGTGTGGTATTTGGCTTGTATATAATATATGTATAAGACTTTATTTTATTCATGTGTGTTTACTGTTTATATATTTGTAATTATTATTATTGTTATTGTGAATAAAAACATCCCTTTGAATATACATATACCTATTTTATAATAATTTATGTAATATTACATTTTCAGATGGCTTGGTTTAGCATTAATTATGGCCCTAAGATTTGTCAAACATTTTTATCAAATGGTTTCCCCTTTATTACACTTAACAGTGGTGGCCGTACTTCAGATAAAGTCAAAAAACACAAAACTGACACAGATGTAGTTTTGGATTTATTTGGAGACAGTATGGTACAATCCGACACAAAATGTTCCAAACAAAATATAGACCTGTGTCTTATATATTTTTTACTCAGTAAATATAAAATATTACCGGTACCAGTCAAAATCATATCTTTATATATTAACAGTAAGCATAAAATTATAATTTTAAAGATTTTCAAATTTTTAATTTTTAATTTTAATAATTATTTATATTTTTAGATTCATTAAATGCATACAAGTCAATTGATCATCAATCTTTTGTTGTGTTAATGCATTGTCTAGAAACTGTATCTGACAACAATGAATTGATTAAATCAAAGGACTCCTTTGACTTGAATTCTGTCATAGAAAAATTAGTTACCATTCACAATGAAATGGTAACAAATGATGGTCGTCATCGTCACGAGAAAACCAAGTTAGTGTTTAATTACTTGTGTTCAATCGCATCAAAAACACATTTAAAAATAGCTGAAGAGTAAGTTATGACTAATAATGTTTTTATATTTATCTAGTTTCCTAACTATGTTCATTAAATGCATTGTTAAAATTTCTCATTTTTTTCAGAGTCGAAGAATTTGGTAGCTGGCTGACTTTATTACCAGAATTCATGTGTCAACGTAAAGTACCATATCATTTAGTGAAAGCTTTGTCAAATGTGGCAAGATATAATTTACCAGAGTTTAGCAAATCATTACACATGTTAAAGCCAGCATTATTGGGTAAGTAATTAAATGTACATTGTGTGTTTCTAATTTATTTTCTACTTGTATTTAATTTTTTTATTGTTTGTGTTTTTAGACAATGTTGATATTGTAGCAGACAACAAAGCTGACAAAATTAATGGTCAGACTTTATTAAAAGATATGATGTATACACAATTTGATTGGGAAAAAGAAATCGGACTAGTTAATTAATATGTATTTACAATTTTGTTATTAACAATAATTTTGTTTTCATACATTTGTTTAACTAATGTTGATAAATCTAAGTTAAGTAACAAATATTTGTTATTTATGTTTTCTAATGTGGAATCAATGGAATCTTCTTATGGAACAATATAAAAAATTGCTTATTTAATGAAAAAAAATTGATTTTATTTAAATGTTGATTTTTCTTCAGTTATGAGATATATCATTAATTGTTCATAATCTTATTAAGAGCCCTATCTATTCTCCTTACTTAATAGAACACATCCAATTTAGAGTTCCTCTCCGTCATTCCATACTTTTACATATCCCGATTATATTCTAGGACCTAGATCGTTATTTTATTACCTTAAGGCTAACGTTATATTATATTATTAACCATTATATACCAATTAATAACTAACTCAAACATTGTAATATCGTCAAATACCTTATATTCATAGGCCAGTCGGTTATACCTAAAAAGTAGGTACCTAATGGGGTTCCACAACAAAATATCCCAAAACCAAAATATATCTAGACTAAATATCCTGTATAAATATTAATTCAAAATTTAACCTTCATTATAAAAGTTGCGATTAGATTAGAAGTATCCAATAATCGCTCTTTACCTATCTAAATTCATAGTCTGTTATTCGTTATTTTTTTAATGGTATAATGTATCGTTTGACGTTTTACCTACAATGCGTGTCGTGAGCTATTAGTTAATTAACTGTTTTATAATTTTAAAATAAAAAAAATGCTAGAATTTATCCAAAGGCAAAAGGCAATAAATTACTAATAGTTGAAGGCTATTCATTCAGTGTACACCAAAAGAGCGAAGAAAGATAAATATTTTTAATATTTATTTAAACATTTTTTAGTTGTTTTTATTTTTGTGTTCTATAAACGTAAATAATAAATGTATTGTACTAATATTTAATTTTGAATTATTGCTTACGCGGGATATCTTGTCATGGAATATTTTGACGTGTCACCACCTAATAGATGTGTTAAATTTGAATTAAATCATATTATTTTTTTTAAAAATGAGCAGTACATTTATAGAAAGTTTTCAGTAGTTTCTCGTGATATTTATGGAAATGACATACAATATAAATTGTAAAGTGATATTTAATAAGCCAAATTTTACTAATAATATAGGTATTAGTATCGCAAATTTCATTGGTGACTTTGTGTTTGAAAGAAAAAAGCAAAACTTATACATAGGTACCATGAGTTATCATTTATTTATGTAGGTAATAAAGTGGAGTGACACTCATTTCACTTTAAACCAGTAACGGTAATTATTACTGTTATTAAAAAATTTAATCTTGCCAAGCCATTTCTAAATCATTGAATTTGAAAATAATAAAGCCTACATACTAAACATTTTTCCCAGGGAGAAACATTCTTCTTCTCACAGGTGTCATACAGCATACAGTTATATTATTATGTGTCTATGCATTTATACGATTATAGAATATAGATTACGTATTAAATTCGTATTAAAATTAATTTTTCCCATTCATTGTTTTGAGCATGACCGTGACAATGTTGAAGGTTGTGGTCATCACCTGAAATTAAATTGGTATTAGTATGTATCAGGTATAATGTATAATTATGCGTCTATTAATATTCTGATATTTATGTATATAATTGTATAAAATGATTACGCTAGAAAATAGTTGTAAGTTGACGATTTTATTCGGTGTAAATTTTATCTTTAATTTATTATCATTATTGAGCTTCATGGCTAATAATAATAACTTTTTAAATCTTAAATCCGCCTTCGTCCAATCAATAGAATATAATCCAAAGTTGACGGATTCTTTCTGTATTCAATCACAGAATTAATCAAAAAAACTCCTTCTAATAGATAGGTAATGCTAATATGTTTTACTTTATCATTTAGAACGTCAAATAAATAACAGTATAGGTATAGTTGAATTATAAAAACAAAAAACGCTGTCGAGATCTTAAGTATGTTGAAAATAGAAAATGATTCTGCCGACGAAAAAATCTATCAACAGAATAAAATCAGTATTCATTAATCAATAATCATCATGGTGTATTGATATTTATACATAAAAAGGTTATTGTTGCATATTTGTATAGTCTGTGGCAGTGCGAACTTCGAAACTTTGCGAAGTAGGTACCTCTGGTACCTATTTATTACGCCTAATATTTCTGTGTTTTGTTCGGCCCAGATGAACAAATAATAAAAAAAAAAACAAAAATATGTTTATTTTGTCTTAATTAACTTGAAATTACTGATGTACCTCCTCAAAATGTTCCCAACCCAGCACGAATCTTTTTCACGAAACAATTCATTATCAAACATAATTCGCATCCATACAATAATAACATAATAACCAGAAGGGTCAAACGCTGAGCACTCAAAAATCTGATAAATTAATTGGAATACCAGGGTGTGTTTATGTGTATAAAAATAATATTCAGTGCCTTTAATACCGAAGTATTGGAATGATAACCTTAAAATACACGAGAAGTGGTTTATTTTTTTCCAGGAGTTGTGTTATTTCGTGTTATTTGTTAGATGAGTGTCGAGTAAAAAGAAATTATAATAATATATCAAAGTTCTGTACCTAATAGATACATTGATACAATAATACCTAAACATTCATATAGTGTGTATACCTATAATATTAGTGCGTGATTATTACAAACAAAACTGATAGACTCTTGTTTTAAATTAAGTAGGCATAGGCAGGTAGCTACACAAATTATAAACGAAGCATTATAAGTATAACAAAATAATATATAAGTAAAAATATCCACTCAATGTGATGACGAGTTTCCACTGACCTACTATATTTCCCAGTGACAATTGTTTCTTCCTATATATTATAGCCTATAGGTATGGTACTGACGAGCCGTATGGCGTATACAGACTATACACGATACACACTACCTATAATCAGGCGTGGATCTAAAAATAAAAAAGGGTGGGGCTAGACGAACAAATTTACTTCAAGTACATAAAACCATAGGCATTAGGTTTAAGTTTTTATAGTGAATAAAATATTTATCGTACATATATATTATAAAATAATAATAATAACAAAATAAATTTTTTATTGCATACTATATTATATAGTTGCGTTGGCAATAGTGAAATAGTTTTAAGTACCTGAGGTCTAAGGGAGGAGGAATTCAGCCCCCATAACCCTCCACCCTTCGTAACCACGTCAGACTACAATTGAGTTGTAAGGTTGTACCTATATCAGTAGTTGCATTAGTTGTAACTTGTAACCATTGGCGCAACTAAGGGGGGGAGCTAGAGGGGCCTTAGCCCTCCAAAAAATATCCCTTATTGATTTAGATATAAGCCTCCTATAGGTTATTTTTAATAAATAGTTTTGTTAGACCCCTAGAGCCTATGCTTGTAACCTGTAAAGAGTTTAAGATGTGGGAATCGTCAGAGTTCAAGCTTTATTTTTTACTCGAGGCTTTGCGTATTATTCTCTATTGTTCGGCCCTTGAATATGGTTCCATTCTATGGAGTCCTTACACCCTCACTGCAGTGGCTCATCAATTTTAGAGTGAGCTCAAATCAATTTCCTTTCTTTTCATTTTCACGAACTTTGAATATTCACCACCATATCCACAACTATACCTTACATAATTTAGGTTAGATAACCGATAGAAGAATTATTGTTGAAAAACTTGAGAAAGACGTACATAATCGTTCATCCGATGCACCAATCCTTCTCTCTCGTCCCCATATTATGAGGGTTCGGCGTTTTATTTTAATGTACCTCTAGGCTTCAGTCCTTAGTTAGGATTTTAAGAATATAAAATAAAATAATTTTTGTATATTAAACATTACCATAATAAATGAATATGTCAATATTATTAATAAAACTGAATCTATCATAATCAAAAATATAACGATTATCCACACCACACGATAGAATGACTTCAATTTTCTGAAAAAAAAAAAATTAAATATTATTTAAACATTGTTTTTAAAGGTATCCAAACATTCCAAACCGATTTCTAATTGATGGTAATTTTCATATTTTAAAATTCAATCGATATAATATTCAGGCAAACCTAATAAAATGCTTGGAAACTATTGATACACTTATAGACATTTTTATAGGTACCTAGATATGTAATTTAATGATCTATACTACTTAATCGTAAAATATAATATATTAGATTGTAAGTTAAATTTATAATATCTAAGTTAAATAACCACTAACCAGTTCTAAAAAAAAATAAATATAAAATACAAATAACAATAAAATATGACTCAACAAGGTTGTTATGTAGTATTATTTTAGTCATTAGTTAGATAGGTACTATTATACTATTATTAATCAAGAGGACGTGACGAGGCTTAAAAATTGAGTTATCGTATTTATCTTATTCTTATGCAAACGTAAAAAACACACCAAATGTGTGTTCATCAGAATCCATTTTATATTGATAATTTTAATATCACTGCAGTAAATCGACAAATTATAAGTTTTGGGTTTAAGAATATTACCTATGTTCTCTTCTCCGAGTTTTTTTATTATTTTAATATTTAAAGAAACTTACCTATATATATATACCTACTTGTATATAATATTAAAACTTAAAAATGCTCATAAAGACATAATTTGCTTTAAAATAAAAACAATAAAAAACCCGGACGAGAAAACACAGTTGATAATATTATTAGCTTTAAATTTTTTGATAAGTAAACTTTCTGTTGTATTAAAAACTTAATAACACAAAATGGATTCTGCTGAACGTAAATTTGCAATGTTGTACACTTTTACAAGACGGTTACAACACGTACGGGCATCACGTTCTATTAATAGTTATCGTTAGATCATGGATTTTTATACATTAAAAAGTATCACGATAAAGTAATAAACTATAGTAAAAATCACGAAAATAATATGTAAAAATATGTACACAATAAATCGTTTGCTTAATAATTATTAATTTGTTAACTGTTAACTTAATGCACAACGAATAGCCTTTTAGTGAAACCGCTCGATCAGATTATGAAAAAGAAATAATTTCTTGTTAAAAACAATACGTTCCATATTATTTTACTGAAAAACGATATAGGTTTGCAATCGAAAAAATATATTATTAGTATCGACGAAATATTATTTTACACCTATATTATTATTTTTTTAAAATAATGTGTATATAATTTGATATTATTTAGATATCAAATGTTTTCGAACTAGGTCCTAGTACCTAAGCATTAATATACAATAATCATCAAATATGCAAAACAAAAATTGTTGTCGTTAGCTTAAAACTATTACAATTGCATAAAAATCCACAATCTAGTAATTAGGTATACTATTACTACTAATAAACCAATGTTATTATCAAACATTATATTATATTTGGAGGCATGTAAATCATTCCTGTGCTGAACTTGTTCAATTGACGGTCACAATATGAACTAGGAAAGGATTGATGTACCTACTCTCAAACCATTAAAAGATAAACAAAAAGTGTATAATTAGGGTATATGATTCTTCATGCTAAAAAAAATTAGAAATTAGAATGAATTTTACGGTAAGTATCAAATACCTAACCTTTTGCAGCGGATGGCCACACCTATAAACAAAACGTGTTTAAAAAAATGTTGTCTGTTTAGTTTCACAAAAATTTAGCGTTTCATGCACTTTCAAAATAATTTGAAAACCATATAGCTATGTTGTGTCGACATATTTACATATTAATTGCAATTTAATAATTTTTTTTGCTGTGCCTTAATTTATAATATATTAGGTGGTATATAACGCAGTATAGCCAATAGGATACAATACTAACGTGTACAATTGGATCTGATCCATTATAATTGATTTAAGATCTTCATATGCTTCAAACTATTGTTATCTTTTTCTGAAAATCAAAAAAATATAATGTTAACTTTCCAGAATTTTTTTTAATTACCATTTCGGTAGTATATACCAGATACCTAATACTCCACACCAAAACGTGGTATTATTGTATTATAATATTAATTATGTCATGCATGAAAGTGTACAAGCAGTGTACCTAACTATTAAATAGAAAAATAATACCTACAATGTAACTTTACAAAATAATATTACTGACTAATTAATATACAATTTGAATTAAAATTAAAATATAATAGAAATATGTTCTTGAAAAGTGGTTTTCAGGAAGTAAAAAGGAGTATATATCTGCTAAATTACACATTCTGATAATATGTATTTCAATTTTTTTATCGTTTCTGTGCACAGTTCATGTGCAATACACGTATCAATACTTTTTTCAAAATATAGAAATAAGTACCGATTTATTTTTACTGATTTCAACTCAATTTGTTTATTTCGTAAGTAGGAAAAATTACAAACATTTCAAAAATAAATATAGGTGCCTATAGGTAGTATATCTGAATCTGAAGTGACAAATTGACGTTGCTATTTAAGAAAAGTAAGTGAAAACTTAACCATGGTTAATAGTACAACACTAATTTTTTTTAGCATTTACGATAATTATTAATGACATTATATCCTAATACTAATGCTGTTATAGCGTAGTACTAGTAGATATTTATAACACAGCACATGCAAGTCCAAGAATTTCACTTCTTTTGCGACGTACCGTTTTGAAGGTTTGCAAGTTCACAGTCGTTTCCGATCTTTTCGAACGCTGTGGTAATTACTTCATACTGTGCAATGATAGCCCAACATAACGATATAAGGAAATTGTCAATGATCATCGAATAATTTAAAATGAATATTCCCATTGCTATTTCCATTAAATAAAATAGGTAATAATATTGGTTGTAAATATTCGCGGACACCGGATAATGCATGTTGAAAATGTTATGATAACGCTGATCCGGTCCTCCGACCACCACAAAAGTGTTCAATACCAAAGGGGCAATCATCCATAAGATGAATACCATGGTGCTGTAGTTTTGGTAAAAGTTGGTTATCGTTATCGATCTGTCGCGGTATTTACAGAGAATTCCGACGTTTTTGCGGCACCGCCTGCTTGTTAAAAAATTGAGGCGCGCCAGGTCAAACAATTCCCAAATTTGATCTGCGTTGTATAGAAGAACGCTAATTTTCAATAATGAAATTACAACAATAGAGTATATAAATATCATTAATAATAAATCAACACTGTCGATGGTGTCTATGGTATCTGTGAAAAAGCACATCGCAGAAAATATGTTGTAAGTCGTAACGGCCACAATAAACATGACATTTGTAAGCTTGTAAGTGTTATAATTTAATAGCTTTGATCCGTCTGGGTCGAATATATGATAAAATTGGTATCGCTTGAATAAAGCCAAGTTAATTGCTACTTCGTGATCTTGCAACCATTTCATTTTGTGATGTTTTTTAGATCACGCAATCTAAAAATAAAAATAATATAGATAGGTAGGTACGTCATAATATGAACAATATAATAATCCACCATAAGCATAGGTACAATATTATTATCGAGTATATGAATTGAAAGGAAATCGGGTAAGTTATATCTATTTATTATTCGTACCTATATGAAAGTTTGCCAGCTATACGCCTTACATCAAATCCACAACATAAAGTCATAAACTTACTAAAACTATACGTAATTAGTTACCTACTTAAATTATCTAAATACAATGTAATAGAAATAACCTTGCTGCAGAGGAGTAGATTAGTAATAAATTTTTGCCATCCTATATGGTGACGGTTTCTAGCCTGCTGCAGGTACATACCCAATGTTATTTTATGTAAGCTCATTTTTATAAGCCCCAAGAAATAACTCAAACTACCAAAATATAATATTATATAGATACTCACTACACTAGTATACCTACTTCTACCAAATTGGAAGTGCTACTATGTTCTAGAGAAGGTTTAAGGTTTAACAAAAAAGAAAAAAGTAAATCGGACCAATTTACGAGATGTGAGAGTTTTTCCTGTAAAATGTGTTTTGATCGATATAATATACCCTATCAACCCCCTAAATAGGTATCGGGTAGTAGATTAGTGGAAAAGTATTATAAATGAGGTGGCAAGTAAAATATAAAAATTAATTTTCAAATTTTATAGCATTGCGGAAAATTTGAAAAACCGGCACCACTTAATTAACGATATGTGAATGGAAGGCACTTCGTATATTTTGGGATGCAACTATAGCATGCACCGGTATTGGCGGTATTGTATTAATGTATTATTTACAGTTTATGACAATGAATATTTGGAGATATGGCTAAATATTAAAAAATCAGTGAAAAGTGATATGGCTTTTTATGATACTATAAGATGTTTCAGAGCAAATACTTTGAAAAAGTAGAAACGAAAACTTACACTCGACTTTTATGCAAAAAACATGTAACAAATGTGTTAAAAACAAAAATATCAAATTTATTTAATACGTAGGTAATAAATAATAAAATGATTTGTAATAATATCTTTTTAAAAACATTGTTTGACTAATGGCTTTTATGACCTACAGTTTCATGATTATAAAATTTCGTACAAAAAATACCCATTTCAATTATTTTCCAGAAATAAATTAGTCTCCATATCACTTTTGATAAACAACGGTAGATACCTACAATCGAGTATTGACTACAATGTGTCAATAAATATTTTATAATTTACTATACAGCTGTAATAATTGAATATAAAATAAACGTCTTACGTACCTTCTCTATGAAGTTATGTTTGACCATAAAACTTGCTTTTCAAAGTATACAGGTTTTACAATTCGGAAATGTCTTATTCGATGGCCGGTGTGGTACCTACTAAAATGAAAATATTTTACTTGACATTAAGTTCATAGCACCTTTTTAAATGTATGTAATTATTAATTTCGCTAATAATCACCTAAACTTTTTGTACACTTTAAAATTTACGATATTGAATAATTTCTGAAATTAATGGTCAAAAAATTAAAATATTAATAACTGTTTGTGGTATACGAAGTCTTACATAGAAACTCTATAAAACAAATTACCTATAAATACGAAATAGTTAGAAAGAACAAAAACGTAATAATTATCGTATAAATTATGCAAAATTATTTCGGTATTTTTTTGTGGATATTGATAAATTCTTCAAGGTAAATATTGAGTTATAATACACTATATAGTCATAATAATTATTATAATGATATGCAAGTATAAGGAACGAACAGGGTGTATCTTATGTCATTGCGCGGGGGTTTTTTTTAACGAT
Source organism: Sitobion miscanthi (assembly GCA_008086715.1). NCBI lineage: Eukaryota > Metazoa > Arthropoda > Insecta > Hemiptera > Aphididae > Sitobion > Sitobion miscanthi. The sequence goes on from CM017802.1 coordinate 27,124,575, forward strand.
AATGGATATCGATGACATGGAATTTCGCTAAAACGAAAAAAGATGTGTTTCTTTATTTTCAACAGGCATTTTTTTTATAACAATTTCAAAATTTTTAAGCACGCAGGTGTGCCAATAGTAAAATCAACTTTATTTTTTTAAACGACAACTTCTATATTTTTTTATGGATTTAGTAAAGCATTTTTTTTCTGAAAATTTTGATAGTCAAATCATCAATTTTGGTTCGCTAGTTTATTAACTAAGGTTCTCTAAAGTTTAGTAAGATCTGCATTAATACTTTTAATTGAAATAATTGGTATAGGTTTAATTTACAAGATCTAAATAATTTTTTCTCATAACTACCTTTTTTATACACTTGAATAGTTTAATCAGTAATTTAATGACACTCAAAAAAAAAAAAAAACATATACAAAATTGTTGGCAAACATACCTAGTTCATTAATTTTATTTTAACATACAATCATAACATTTTTTAACATTGCATATATCAGGGGTCGGGAACCTGCGGCTCTTTAACATGCAACCTGCGGCTCTTTGGATAATTATCAATATATCGAGATCCGTAAAATATAAATCATATTATACCTGCGTTATTATAGTGATAATAATTCTGAATTTTTCAATAACGATTTTCAGGTAAAAAAAATCAATATTTTAAATTTTTAAAAGAAGAGCAAGTTATATTTGACGTATGGAACAGTCTTGCCGAAAGTTTCAGCCAATTAAAAATGGTCGCTTTCGGAATTTTGACCATTTTTGGATCTACTTACATTTGTGAGCAAACATTTTCAAATATGAACTTTATTAAGAATAAATTAAGAAATCAACTGAATGATATCAGCCTTGATGCTTGTTTGAAGTTGAAAACTACAGATCACTCTCCAGAATTGAATAAGCTGTCCGGAGAAATTCAGTGTCAAAAATCTTACTAAAATTAAGTAGATACGTTTTTTTGTGTGTTATTGTGTTTAATTAAATAATATTATATTTGCATAAACAATAATAATAATAATAATAAATTAATGAAATAAAGTTTTTCTATATTTTCTAAATTTAAGACATATTATTATGTTTTTATTGCCTACCAAAAAAAAAAGAAGGTTGTTCAAACCTGTGCGGCTCTCTAGATATCATAATTTTGAATTTTTTTAAAAAAATGGCTCTTTCCTACGAAAAGGTTCTCGACCCCTGGCATATATGATATTATACCTAAATACTATTTTTTTCTGGGTCCTGTTAACAAAGTGGGTTAGGTTCTTACCTACTGTATAATTTTTTATAAATTTAATTTATTTTTTGTTTTTTAAAATGAATTTGCCTGCGGGCGCTTATGTCCTCTTTCCAAATTTTATTTTCATTGATTTAAATTTTGTTGATATTTTATATAGATATTTTAAACATTAACAACCTGTTACCCAATGCCTTCTGAATTTTTCTTAAATTGGATTTCTGCTTCTTAAAATGCGTTGGTTTATGGGTGCCCATATCCCCCTGCAAATTTTTTTTTATTTATTTAACTCTAGTTGATTAACTTGTGTAAACTGTTGAAACATTGACCACCAGGTGGCCTCTGAATGTACTTACCTACGATTACACAGATTTGATTGGATCTAAGAAATGTGGATTTGTTGTGACCTTTTTTGAATTGAATGCAACCACTTTCTGTCGCAAATAGAGTATATACTTGCAATGAGCTAAAATGTAGTTTTGGACAATATTGGACATTTTGGTTATGTACCTATTTTGCCTATACAATACGCCGGGTAACACATTTAGATTATGTAAAAAATTTAATACAATCAATAATATTACATTATTATCTACTAGCTGCATTTTCGGACGTTTATCGGTGAATAATAATGATGACTAATTTTTTAGCACACAGTTTTAAATTAATTATTTAAATATCTGTTTTTTACTATTAACTGCTATCTCTGATTATCGTTCTATTACCTTTGCATTCAATTGTATTTAGTCTTTTTGGATTGTAATTCAAAATTTATTGCAGTCTCCAGCTTGAAAAACAGTATAATTTTGTTTGCTTCATAAAATTAATTTATCTATGATAGCCTGTGCACCTCTGTAAATTAAATTTTTTGCATCGTTAAAAAATTTCAATAATTTTTATATCATTTTTAATACATTGGAGCAATGGGGACACATGACTTGGGATCATATTTTTTCGTTTATTTTAATGTATACAATAATATTTTGTTTGTATAAATTAACTGCTGTCACTAGCTCCTATTTAAATTATTTCTTTTAATTATTTTTTTTTTTGTTTCTTAAAATGATTTTGTCTGCATATTAATAGTTGATTTTGTAAAGTTTGACCTTAAAGCTCTTTTAGGGAGATCTCTCTATAGTTAATTTAAATTTGAGTATCATAGAATGAGTTAATTAAATTTTAAATAAATCTATTATTGTTTTGAAATTCATAAGAATAATATGCGATGGTTCTCATTACAATTTACAATCATTATCAATAGTTTTTTTCTGAAATATATGAAGTGCCGATGTAAAATTAATAGCAGGTTATGAGTATTTTAAAATTGTAAATTATTTGTACATTCTAAAATACTCATAACTTGCTTTAAAATTAAAATATTAAATTATAATATATATTATATAGTATTAATATATTATGTACTTATTATATCTAACTAAAATATGTATATATATTAAATATAAAATGTCAATTTCTGTTATGAACTTAGGACACTATCATTAATCATTATACATCATTAAATAGCTTTGCGTGAGAACTGTTTACATAATATACATAGATGAACCTATATTATTAAAAATATATGGTATAATATCGAATATTACACCACGTTTATATTTCTTTTGTAGGTTTATAGGTCAGATAAGATAGGTTGCCTATAATCGATGATATTTAAATTTTGTAATTTATAATTTATACCTCTTAGTTTATTGTAATTTTTTTATATTGTCATTGTTCTGTTTCATTATTATTCAATATTTTTATAGCAAACATGGCTATAATAAGAAAAATGTTGCTTTATTATTTATTAAACTTAATTGCTAAATCTACTAATTATAACACCTTATGTGATTATTTTAGATTCTAAGCGGAGCAAAAAAATGTAGGTATTGATTTTACAATGATGTGTGTTTTTCTTCTGTCCGTCAATAAAATTTTGGCTATTAAAAATTATCCGATCTTCAAGATCAGCATCTTTTCTGATAGAAAATTAAATCTACTAAGTACTTATGGAGAGTCAAAATTGAAAATTCCAAATATCGATTTTATTTTTTGGTTTAGCTCAAGTTATTAACCGTAAACCATTGACATTTTCACTTAATATTCATATTAGAATTTTCCATAAATGGTAAAATTTTTAAAATATTTTGACTTTTGTTGATCAAGCCTTGAGAAATTTTTCAAATTCTGTAAATTTATTTTAAACTATTCTCGATAAAAACTTTTTCACTTAGTAAAACAGCTTCAAAATTCAATGCTATAATCCTTATAAATTTTACTAATGAAAGTTCAAAAATATTAAAGATACAAAGTCTCAATAATTTGTATATGCATTTAAAGATTAAATTTTAACAGAATTCGTCAAAATTTCGAAAATTTTCAAACTATTTTTCAGTTAAAAATTCATAAAAGTTTTTCCTTTCATAGCTAACATTAGAAATTTTAATAGAAGGTTTCGAACAAGTTTTACTAATTTTATCAATAAGAAAAAATTCACTGGATAGTTACGCTAATTACATTCATGATATATTTTCGATTTTTATTAATTTTTAAATTAGATTATTTTTATAAGTATCCTAGGCTGATACAACGTCCACGCTCAGAATCATTTTATCCATTATAACGACATGCTCAAAAACTACTGTACAGCAGAGCGGTATCCACTTGACCGCCTATTTTAAACATAAATTAGTACTTTTAATCTTGTACACATAATGGATATTTTCTCGTATGAATAGTATATAAACTATCAATGTCAGCTGTCACTACTTTCAATGATTCTATAACTTTAACTGATGAGTAATAAGTCAATGATGACCATTGACAATAACCTGACGAAGAAATTTTTTTTTTATAAATATTACTAATTAATAACTAATAACTAATGTTGTCAAATAAAGATGATCAAATTATTGCTGAAATAAAATAGGTTACAAATTCAAACAAAATTATGCTAAATAATCAATGAATATTATAGTACTATATGATGTCTTAGGTAATGTTTGATTATGTATTGTTGTAGCCACATCTTCTTAAACATGCAGCTTATATTTATTCTAAAATTAATATTTTCATTCGTTGTTTTCAGCATAAAGACGACAATGCTGAAGATTGTAGTCATTACCTGAAATTAGATAAACATCAGGTTTTTAATGTATCCGATTGGATTTAAATCAGTTACATCAACAAATGATTGCATGTTAATGATGTTGCTCGGTGAAGGTTTCATCATCAATTTATTGGCATTATTGATCTTCATCGTTAATGATAATGTTTTAAATTTTAAATCCTTATTTTTCCAATCACAAGAGTATATTTCAAAGTTGACAGATTCTTTCTCTATTCAAACATATAATTTTTATAAATAATTATTAATAAATGAACTAAAAATGGTAAAAAATATAAATATTTTACTTTAATGTTTAGAATGTTAAATAAATAACAATTAATAAAGGCGTCTAGGTTATTGTTTTAAAGGCAGATGAAAAAAATTTAAAATCCTTAGTCAGGGTTTTCATTCATAAGCATTTAAAGTTCAAATCTTGACAAAATACGCAAAAATCACGAAAATTAGCAAATTATTTTGAGTTTAGAATTCATAAAAATTCTTCTTTTTAAATCTAAGATTTAAAAATGTAGTACAAGATTATCCATAAGTTTGTCTACCTTTATCAAAAAAAAAATGTCTACAAGAAAGTCAAAATAAATTTTTATGAGCGTTTGAAATTCATATTTTTATAACATTTGATATTCACTCGATTTCTCATGTAACGATTTTCTTATTTTGTTGTAATTAAAAAACGTATGACTGAAGATACTTGAAAATTGCATTGAATGTTAATATAAGCATTTTCTACACACGATAAAATTTTGAAAATAATTTAACTTTTTTTGAGCTGTTTACGGACATTGTTAGTTTTCAATTTTTTTTAGTTTTTTTCCTATAAATATCAATAAAATTTTATTTATTGGGAAATAAAGCGTGAAAATTTAATACAAGGCTCCTGATATATTTTTACAATAGCGGTTGAAAAATATTAAAAATACATAGACACAATTTTTTTTTATAAGCATTTAAAGTTCAAATTTATATAATTTATATAATTTATAAAATTTATAATTTAATAATTATTTTGTAGTTAAAAATTTATAAAATGTTCAACTTTTATAGCTAAGGATTGAACATTGAAAAAAAGGCTCCCCGTAAATAGGTTATATATAAATTACTTTATACACAATAATATCATCAAATACACTTAGTAACATCATAGCCTGACTGACCGTTTTCGCTGAGAATCGTTTTTCTTATACAATGATATATCATTGAGATCAAATTTAACACCATCCATTACAGTGACCCACTTGTAACCTACTGCACAGCAGAGTGACATCCATTTACCCACCTTTTTTTAATTCATTTTTAATTTTTAAAACTATTTAATGAAATAAGTATCAGTTATAAATTAATATATATTTAATATTTATACAACAGATGTTATATAAGTACTTAACTAAGAGATACATAGGTAGGTAAATCATTGTAATATAAAATATTTTCATTAAAAGTGTTAATTTTGTGACAGTAAATAAATAATGATTTTTATTTTTAATAAATCAAAACAATTTTAAAAAAGGTGGGTAAGTGGATAACGCTTTGCAATTAGGTTACAAGTGGGTCACTGTCCTGGATGGTGTTAAATTTGAATTCAATGATATAATATCATTGTATAAGAAAAATGATTCTGAACGAAAATGGTCAGTCAGCCTATGATATTACCAAGTATATTTGATGATATTATTGTGAATAAAGTAATTTATATATAACATAACTACGTGGAGCCTTCTATTAAATTTTCAAGCTTTTTTAATCAACAAATAAAATTTTATTGATATTTATAGGAAAAGACTAAAAAAATGGAAATTGAAAATGTTCGTAAACAGCTCAAAATAAGTCAAAATATTTGGAAAATGTTATGGTGTATAGAAAATTCTAATTTAAACATTCAGTGAAATTTTTAAGTACCTACAGTCATTTGTTTTAGAGTTGCACCAAAAACCAAAATCGATTTTCTCAAAAACAGATTTTGCATAAAAATTCCCGTTATTCCTTAATTTTATAAGAAAAAAAAATTTAAACCTAGTTACTGTTACCTAATATTTGTGCATTAAAATTATAAATAACAAAACATATATATTTAATACATTTTAACCACAAACAATTAAAATTTATAGTAAAAGATTAAGTTTTCTTTTTTTTTTGACTAATTCGTCAATTACTTCTTCGGTACTGATAGGAATATTTCTATGCACTGCCATTTAAGTAAGGCCTTTTAGTCGCTCCTAAAACAATCAATTGTATTATGTTAACTAATAGCAAAAAAGTAAATTTATTCATATTACTAACATTGAAATATTACCTCTTTCATACTGTTCCTTAAATAAGTCTTTAACCTTTTTAAACATGAAAACATTCTCTCAGGTGTAGCAGTAGACACGGGTAATGTACAAAATATTTTAAATATTTTTGACAAATTAGGATAAATAAGTTCACTGCATTCTTCTAATGCTTTCAGTCCTGTCTTTGGTTGTATATTTAATCTTTTGAGTTTAACATTCCACATTTGTAACTCAGCTCTGACAGTATCAATATCGATTTCAGGTAAATAAAATTTTACCAGGTCATCAAATTCAGCTGGTGGATTATCTGACTCATATGAGAATAAACACTGAAAACCTGAAATATGAGAAACATTTAGTATAATAATGAGTTAACACTGATTTCATTTAATCATTATGTTCTAACCATTAAAAACATTTCTATGTTCTAAAAACCTGTCTTCCAATTGCTGTATGAAGGCATCGATGAATGGAATGCATATAGTTATTCGAAAATAGGCTTCCGGTTCCAGTTCTTTATCATTTGTTGATGGATTAGCTCGATTTTGCTGTCTCTTATTTAAATGTTTAATTGAAATAGTTACATCTAAAAATTCAGCCATTTTCTAATATAAATGTATTAATATTAGGTGCAAATACAATTAATTATATTTTATAATAATTAGATACTTTTGCTTTTCAAACATCTTATGAAATTCAACATCTATATTTTGTCTTAGAATTTTAAGAGCATTTGCATTATCATCAGCAGCTCCAACAGCTTCTCTTAAATCAATTTCTATTTTTTTGAAGCTGTTTACATAAAGGTAGTCCATATGAGAATAAAACCTAAAATAAAAATAAATACTTATATATTAATATATTGAAATTAAAAACAAAATAATTAATGTATTTAATATTTTAATATCATTATCAAAATTTATAAATACATTGTACAACTATAAGCATGTCATAATAATTTATCTGATATATTTACTTTTATAACTTGTAAAGATATTAAAAATGTAGAATCCATTGACTTTAATAATAAGTTAGCATCCACAGAAGATGTATCAGTCCACTCGGATATATTTTCCAATGAGATTACTACATATGGAAATAGTTCTACAAAATCATTTATCGCATCGTATGATTGGACCCACCGTGTTGCACATAAACGTTTTAAAGTCTTGACTTTTGGTTCTATATCACTTTCATCAATTGCTGTTATAATTACATTTTAGCGTTAAGGAAAATTAAAAAAACAATACATTTTTTGAACTATCCCTAAGCAATTTCTAATTAGCTGGATATTGCAAGCAGAAGATACAGCTAAATTTAAGGTGTGATACACAGTGCACGAATAAGGCTTTAGGATATTTAGCTCTAATTATGGTTTGAACTCCTTTAATGTGACCTGACATATTTGACGCTCCATCATATCCCTGCCCACAAATATTATCACAATTAATTCCACACGAGTTGAGACCTAAACAATATTAATACAATTTATTAAGTTAAGAACAATAACTAATTGATGTATAATTTATAAATCACCACTTAATATATATGAAGCTAGTAATTTTTAAAAAACTTTCATGTACATTTCTATCTTTTCCAGTACCAACTAAATATCTAACACAAAGTGTAAGTTGCTCCTTTACAGATACATCTGTAGTTTTATCAGCTAATACACTAAAATAGCCTGAATCATTAATTTCTTTCACAAGTTTTTTTTAAAATTATATCACCACAACTATTTATAATTTCATTTTGAATAAAAGGACTAATATATTTGTTTCGATAGTCCGATGAAAGAAAATTTTTCATGTAATCAATATCTTTAGTTTTATATTTTAATATTTCACGGAAGTTTCCTTCATTTATTTTAGATTGCTCTGTAATTAAATAATTTATATCTTCAAATAATCTTCATTTATTACAATATTAAGCTGGTATAGTAACTAGTAAGCATCAATAATAAAACTATAATTTTTACAATACAATTTACCATCAAATGAAATTGAACCAAAATCTCGATGGCCTCTGAGAGCAAGTTCTTGGCGGCCATATAGCATAATACATTCTATAATACAACTTATGCGTTTTCGATTTTCAATTACTTGTTTATTCCTGTATAAGTAACAAACATTTTATATTAAATATTTAAAAAATGCATAAAATTTCAAACTCACCTTTCTTCATTTAAAGTGTTTATTATTTCCGGTTTCTTTTGCATACAAATGTTTAAAAATCTATCAGCTTTTAGCAATGCTAATATGTGATATTCGTGATTAGCATGATTTTTTAAAGTCTTATAATTATAAAATAAATTAATAAATTAATACATTGCATTTTAAAATATGTAGAAAATACAACTTAATACATACTTCTAAAGCTTTTTTAAAGCTGTTCATTGGTTTCAATACAAGTACACAAAGCTTTTGACCTCTAATACTACCATTTTTTGAAAAAACCACACATCCTTTACAAAAACCACTCTGTTTAATTTCTGAGTATGCTAACCACTTGTATAATTGTAACCAACGATGTTGAAATCTAAGATTTCTGGTTTTATTCTTTTCAACTAATGGGAATTTATATGTTACTTCCGGAACCCATAAATTAGTTAAAAACTGCATAAGTTAATTAACACTACCTATTTCTTCAATAATAAAACATAAATAAATATAACAATTTACTTACAAGATTTTTTTCAGCATCTTTTAAATTACAATTTACAAACAAACCAACATCATTAATATTTTGTAAAGGTTGTGTTGCATTATTAGGTTCAGCAATTTCTAATTCATCCAAATGCATTATTTTTGGAGGTGCAGAAATAATAAAATCATCATCAGAATCTCGTTTTGTTTTAAACGTAATTGTACTAGTTATGGCTGGAGGAGTAGTCGAAGATAGTTGGAAAAAATGATTTAATGTTTGCTGTTTATTCATTATTATTTATTACTTTCAATTAAATTTTAAAGATAATATTTAGTTAACTAGGTACGAAACAACATACGAGGTACGAGTGTACGACTAACGACTAACGGAATGTCAATTTTAATACAAAATTGATTATTGATAACATTGTAGTATAAATGGGTAAAACCCATCCGTGCATTATATTATTATAATCATTTCTTTCAAATGTAGGAAAATTTATTATTAGCCGCACGAACATGTGGGCGTCTTCGTCGCAGCGTTGTTATCGGCGGCGGCGGTGGCACGGTTGAACAATGAACAAATTCTATTCTTGTAATAATTATATTTATGAAATAAAAATTTAAAAAAATCCTAGCCATTTTTTTTTGTTTCCTTGTGACCTCAGAATGTCCTAATTGAAAATTACACTATTTTATGCAATTTTTAAAAAGTTGTATGGGAGGGGATCTGACCCCCACACACCCCCTTGTATACGCCCCTGATAATAGTTACATTTAATACATTTCGTTTTCATACATTTTAGAATTCAATAATTGTTAAAAAAATATTATAATATTTGTGATAATTATAAATAGACCCTAATCCTTTGTCATGGCATCACTTGCGAGAACGCATTTACCGATTTATCTGAATTTTTTTCTGTTGTGTTCGTATACGAAATTATGATTGTAATTAAAATTATATTTGTCAGGACTAGGTTTTTGTATGAAAGAAAAGTTTAGGAAAAGCAGGAAATCTAGATGTCAAAAATACAACAGTGGCGCCAGCTGTCCAGCGAAGTCGACGCGTTCGTAGTCGTCCGTTGAAATAGTCGATATCGAGCGCGACCAGCCATCGACCCATTAATCCAGTGGCGTGCGGTCAGGACAAGCTAGGTAAGCGGCGCATGCCCAGCCAAAAAGGAAAAAATAAAAAGATTAATATTTCTAATGTTAAATGACAATTTGTTTACATTAAAATTACAAATATTTATTAATTCTTATTTTTGTGTTCAATTTAAAAAAAATGTATAAAATTTTGAAAGAAATTAAATTTTTTTTTCGTATAGACAATTTCTCTACAGAAGCGCTAGTATTTTAGATTGCCTTTCCCATATCGTTATTTAAAGGAATGACTAGTTATGGTAGGAGGGAATATACGCGTTTTTACGTGATGGTTGAAAGCGCTATGCCGAGCGCTTATCGATATTTTTAAAAACGGAATTCCAATATTCTTACGATGCATATCGGATTATTTTTGTTATCAATATACTTATTAAATCGTATCAAAGATCTACACAAGGGCAAGAAAGACTTAGTTCATTATCATTAATTTCAATCGAAAAGGAACTCCTGCACAAAAAAAAAAATCATCCAAAATTGTATAATAAAGTTATGAACGAATTTTTAAAACAAGAAAGACGAATGGATTTTATCTATAAATAAATTTTAGATTGTAATTTTTATTTTTTATCAATAAAATACCTTTTTTTGCTTTAACTTGAAATTTATTTTAGCGCTTACCCAACATAAAATATCACCGCACGCCACTGCATTAATCATTATTTTATAGTCAGCATAGCACAATTCAAGGCCATTTTTTTTGTATGATATCTAAATTGAATAAGGTGAATACAGCTATAGATAGTACTATTTTGTAGTTTTGTACTATCATTAATGCTATAATATCTTTAATCGTTGTGGTGAACGATTATTATATTTATCCACAGATCTCTATACTAAACTGTAGTATAGAAATTTGTGCACTTAGTAATTAGCATGGCCATTTGGTAATCAATATTCAATATGTATATTAGAGAAACACCATAAGGCTGGTTTCGGTTTCCCGACATTTTTATTTATGGTAAACGTGTTATCATATATGAGTGATACGAGTTGTATGTTATCAATATTTACGCGGCCAAGCAGGCACGACCGACCGTGGGGAGGGGGTAATTACTTTTCAGGAAAATTAATATGAGAATGATATTTTCTTAGAACCATATTTTTCATGAACATTATTCAACAAAATTTTTGTTTTACGTAATTATTTTTTCAGAATGTTTTTTTTTTTTGGAACAATGTAACCATTGAATATTTTTATCAGGGAATTACTTCCTTGATAACCATTTATAAAGGATTAGTATATTAGTATAATATAGCACGATTAATATAATTATATGACACAGAATCGTACGAATCGGGACAATATTTTTAAGTACGGTGGTTTATAGCACGATTAATACCAGTGATACAGCAGGACGCACTCTGCAGTGACCTTTAAATAGTAAATACACGTGTTAAATCCATAGATATATAATATTAATATTATATACCCACGGTTAAAATATCGTACTGTTCGTACATTATTTTGAATCGTGTTTGTAAATAAGGCTGTGGATAAACAGAGTACTACCTACAGTGAAACCTATAAAAATATTACGTACAACATACTACTATTACTACGCACTCTGTAGTCTGTTTAACACAGTGGTCTCAAACTCAAATTACCTACGGGCCATATATATTTACTTCACAGGTTCGCGGGCCAAATACTTTTTTTTACTCAGTTTAATAATAAATCTAAAATAAACAAAATAAATTAAGGAAAGATGTAATTATTTTATTGATTATAATTCTAACAAAGATGTACTTTGTACAGTGTCTTGATTTTTTGTTTAGTAGTAATAATAGTTTATTTTTATTTTCGAGCTGCACTCACTTGATACTTGACATCTCTTATTTTGTACCAAACTGTCTATATTTGCACAAGAACTTCTGGATGTCAATGTAGAACAGATTGCAATTTTAAATTAGAAATTTGATTGCGGCTTTTTGATTTATTCAACTTCATGAGGGAAAATAATTGTTCACATACATACGTGCTACCGAACATGGATAATATGTAACAAAAATGTTTTTGCATTATTTTTATCGCATTGTGCTTATCATGATCGAATTAAATTATTTTGGGAAATTCCTATTACGAATGTATATATTAAATATAAAATATTTTATAAAACAAAAAAATCAAACAATTTTTGAAGAAACAAATATTTATTGAGGGCCACATCAAAAGGGGTTGCGGGCCGCATGTGGCCCGCGGGCCGCGTGTTTGAGACCACTGGACTTTAACATATATTCCTACTGATATACTCTATACCAGCGGTTCTTAACCTGTGGTCCGCGGCCCCCTGGGAGTCCGCGGCAGCCTTAACACATAACATACGTCAATAAGTGACATGAATGCATTATTACAATATCGATGGATTATTTTTAATTTTTTTTTCATATATAATATGTAGATTCTACACCAAATAATTGCACTATTAATATTTGTGAAGTATAATCAGTTTTTCTTGTTCATACGAAATTTACACGCGTATACAGCACTGTAGTCTCGGCAGTCTTATGTTTACTGCCACTTAGTGGAGTTGATCGATCGTACTCAATTATGGTTTTATATTACATTTTTAATAGAGTCCTACATTATTATATTCAGGTTCAGATTGAACCGCTCGGTCGACCAAAACTCGTCGCATCTGCGCATCCCCACCGCCGGACGCCCCCCCCCCTCACTTCGAGCGTTAGTATCGGCCGCCACGAAACTGCAGCTGTGTATAGTGTATATTGATGTATACCTACTACTACTACTACTACTATGGTATAAATGCAACTGCCAGGCGCCAGCTGTGCTGTGTGTAGTCGTATTGTTGTGTATTCTCGCACATTCCCACCGTAGACCGTACCCGCTTTCTGTCTGAGACTGCTGCGACTGTGTTTATCCGTACACAACCGCCTGTACGTTCGCTTTTGCGATTACCGTTCTGTTTACAATCCATATTGTACACTATAATATTTTGTTTAATTTTTATAATATTCCGTTGCAAATTTTTAATATTATTCGAGAATATGTCTTGTAATTGTTCGATTATCATGAAACAACTACAAAAACAAGCTGATGTAGACTCCAGCCGCTCCAGGTCTCCAATAAAAAAAAATCCAAAGGGAAAGGTCAGTAAAATATTAATTTTGTAATTTATTTAATAATACCATTGAATATACATATTATATTGTATAGCGAGAAACAATTTGGATTTTCATTATATTTCGTCACTGAGACAGTGAGACCATATACTTTGGATAGAGCTACTGCTATATAAACGCGTACTACGTGTTGAAGACATCACAAAGACGAGTCACAAGGTGACTGATCTCTATTGCACATGCGTGTGGCGTGTCAGTACTCGTGGCATATTTATCATATATATGACCACAGTCTTAGAAGATAAGGTCGGACAACTTCCCACCCACCCGCCTATTACAATATTTCCGCTTAATGAGGCAAAAACATTTCCCATGTTGCCGCAAAAGCGCTGGTTAGACTTATTTTGAGGTTAAGAACAATATTTATATGGCGTTCTGGGTTATTTGTATGGACATTATTATTATATTATTTTCTCCGACCATATAAACTAGTTGGTTTATAATAAACTAGCTAGTTTATATGGCCGAAGGTTATTTTAAACTTGTATAATACTATAATGCCATAACCTCAAAAAAAGTCTGCGGGGCAGCGGCCAAATTTTGAAATGGATTTGCCTCACTAAGCGGAATGCTGATAATGTATAGTTGTCCGACCTTATCTTCTAAGACCGTGTATATGACCACGAACTAAGAAGATATGGACTGGTCACGACATGGTAGGCGGGTGGTAGAGGTAATGTCAGTAATTGATATGGTACCGAAATCATGCGGTATAATGTCGGTGCCTAGTGGTCTTCATCGAAAACGCTAGAACTGTTTAATACCATTGCTTAAATAATACTACATCATCATTCATCGTACATAGATTGAACTAGACTCAAAAGTACTAAAATTTTGGATGTTTAGCCAGCAGCTCAATCCATAGTATATGATCTAAGGTATTTCGTTATAAATCGTGATAACAACAAATGGTTATCACTTTGTGATGTAGTTTTCAACGCAACCTAGTGAGGAAATATCTAGTCAATAGACCACGGTTTTATATACAGGTCGGACAACTAACAAATGATTGTGAACTAACATTGGTAGTTAAAAAGACCTAGAACGCCATCTACCAGATTATTTTTACATAATATTGTTTTGGCATAATTCTAGTTTAGAAACCTATCGATTTTTCAAATTTTTTTTTTCCAAAATGTGTATTTTATTGTGCTTTATAAAAATGTAAAAAAAGCCCGGAAAATTTCACTTTTAAATTATTGATGAAAAACTTCAAATTAATTTTTTTCGTAATGCTCATTTTTTAAAAAAAAATAAATACTTAAAATTGAATATTTTAAAAAAAATTTTAAATATGTATTTTCAACGCTAGTTTCGAAACTGTTTGAGGTTTTTTGCGGAAACTATTATTTTGGAAGTTATAGCAATCCAAAGTTTGCGATTTTACGTTTATACGCATGTGTGTAACACTACATTAATGCTGTACGGAGGAACAAATTTTAAAATATTCAATTCTAAGAATTTTTTTTTTTTAAATGCACATTATGAAATAATGTAGTTTTTGAAGTTTTTCATCAATAACTTCAACGAAGTTTGTCCGGGATTTTTTTTTTACATTCTTATAAAGCACCCTGAAATACACATTTTAGGGAAAAAAAATTTGAAAAATCGGTAGGTTGCTAAACTAGAATCATTCCCTTGTTTTTAATAAATAGACTTTTAGTATACTTGTATACTAAAACACAGATATATATATCTGTACTAAAATAATACTTTTCTATAATATAGTCTGTGCACTGGTTTATTGTTTTATGTTTATATGTACCTAATGTAATATATTATTGACGAAAGACAATAATACGCATTAATACCAAGGTCTTTAGCCTTATATATATTACAATCCCGATGAAATAAAACTAATTTTAAATAATAAAAATAATAATCCATCAGCTTTAGATGTAATAAAAAGAAAATAGATGGTCTAGTGGAAGATAGTGATTGGGAATTCTCAGATATATTCGAACACCATTATAGTCTTTTACCTATAAAAAAATGCTTAATATACTACCTACTTGGTTGGATATTTAAGTAAACAAATCTAATATAAGACCGTGCATTAGACAAGGAATATTTTGTTTTTGGCGTCAATTGGGTTATACAGTCGTGATAGGGAACGACACCTCTATATTACTCTATGATGTGCAACCATCTATCTTACCACTATCTTAAGGGGGACGGAGTGGCCGAGCGGACTAAGGCGTCGGTTGCGACGCACACCGACGTCGGCTTGAACCACGATTAAAGATAATATAATGGTTATCTGACGGGCTATGTCACAAGCGATATCACATGACAATTGAAATTACTTTCAGAATCAGCTGTTTAACTAACTTAGTGCGCTCTCTATAATATTAATAAGATATAATATTACTATATTAATATAGTACAGTAGTACATAAATATTCCACTACTGTTATAGAGCGCTGCAGAATTGTTCTTATCATGAGAGTAATATTAAAGACAACTATTCCATACTCGTTGGGCACCCATTATATCTTTAATCGTGGTTTGAACCCACCCACGGGCGGCATTTTTCTTCGGGCAGTCACGGTGTCCAGAGAGAGGTGATACCATCCCCCACTTGGGTATGGCAGAAACCTACGGGTGCCCAACTTGAAATTCTGCCAAACCTAAAAACGTTTTTCAACCAACCGTTCAACCGCCACTATGTAAAAAACAACAAAAACAGCTAATGGCCATAGTTTCCATAGGCTTAAGTTTAATAAAATAAAAAAATACTATCTGAAATTATGATAGTGCATTACCTTTTTTTTTATTCTTATTTTATTTTAATATAACAATTATTATTTATACTGAAAACTATAGTGTACGGTCCTTACAAAACATAAAATTTTGGTTACATCGTGTATTCATATTATAACCTCCATGCATGACGCATACAATTTATAAAACCAAATCGTTTCTTTCATGAAATATTGTTTTCGTAGAATAGTCTAGTTGTTGCATAGATCCCTTCATTACCTTTGCCGTGATCGATGAACACAAAGGCGTGACGAAAAATAGTATGGGTGGCTCATGCGGAAAGGCAATTTCAATTTTGAGTGAAATGTGGACTAAATAGCTTACTTCCCGCCCTTGCCACACAATTTACTATTTATATAATATGCTGTATTTATAATAAAACATTGTTTCAATTTCAGCGAGTAGATTCTGGTAAAAGACTATTAATAATTAATGCGTACAAATCAAAATTGGAAGCAGATCCAGAAAAGTCGATAAGAACACTCCGGCAAGAGATATCTAAAGAATTAGGCATTGGAGCAACTACAATTTCCAAAACAATCATGGTATACAACCGTTCGAAAATTGTGATATCTCCAAATAGAACACGGGTTAAGGTATCCGCCCGCATTATATTTGATGAGTTCCAAAGAAATGTGGTTCGTAGGCACGTGCACAGTTTTTGGTTTAAACGTGAAATCCCGACTGTAGACAAAATATATCAAGTGGTTTCTAACGATGAGTCTTTACCACCGATCTCACGAACCAGCCTTTTTCGTATTTTAAAAGATATGGGTTTTAAGTACAGTAAACGAAGTGGAAATGGTGCACTGACGGAAAAAACTGAAATTGTTTTGTGGCGTAGACGGTTTCTTGAAGATTTAAAAAAATACCGTGAAGAGGGTCGTCATATTTACTACTTGGATGAAACCTCTGTAAATTCTGGTGAATGCACAATAAAATCACCACAGGACGAATTTTTACAAGGTCAAACAACCGGAGTTGTTAATTCGTCGGGAAATGATAAACGCCTTATAGTCCTCAATATAGGTTCGGAAGACGGCTTTGTTCCAGAAGCATTATTATGTTTTGAGTCGAAAAAAAATGCAAGGAATTCTCAAGATGAAATTAATGGTGAAACATTTAACGAATGGATAGAGAGTATATTGCCTCGATTAAAAGAGAAATGTGTGATAATCATGGACAATGCCTCATACCATTCAGTAAAGATTGATAAAGCACCTACGTCGAAAACCGAGAAGGCTAAAATTATTAAGTGGTTGAAGGATAAGAATGAAATTATAGACAGACCTATGGTTATTCCACAACTCCTTGAAATAGTGAAAAGGGTAAAGCATGATATATATGTAGTTGAAGAATTAGCAAAACAATATGATTCTATTATACTAAGACTTCCGCCATATCATTGCGAGCTTAATCCAATGGAATTGGCTTGGTCATCGGTTAAAAATTATGTTTTAACGAACAATACAACTTATAAATTAACTGATGTCGAACAATTATTAATCGAGGGCGTCGAACGTGTGAAGCCAAACATGTGGAAGGATTTTATCAGTCAGACGAAGAAAGAAGAAGATAAATTTTGGAAAATTGACTTCATTGTAGATGACTTATTATCTGCAGAGGTAGAAACTGTAACGACGACAATCGGAGATACATCATCAGATGAATCCAGCATTACTGACTAATTTTTTTATTTTATTATTTTGAATACATTTTTAAAAAAATTATTGTACTTTATATATTTTTAAATTTTTTTTTTTATTGTTCGTATATGTATAATATGAATATTTATACTCTCTATTTGGTGTATACCTAACCAATAAAGAAACCTAATTTATAATTTATTTATTGTTATTCAATCTCATGTAAGGTTCTACCTACCTACTATTATAATATTTAGCGATCTCAATTCACATACGACAAAAAATAACATTATTCATACAACCCAACAACCTACCACAGATGGGTATAGTAACAAGTAGGTATCAAAAAAAGCATTGATATTCACATAATGTTTATAAAGTCTGTACCATCTATAATAGCGACGCCCATAGGCGTAACTAGCCCTTTATAATAGGGGGGGGGGCTGGAGTCCCAAAAGTTTTGAGGTACCTGTGGAAACATAATGTCTAGAATCTAAGACAAAATAATCACACACGAGTCCATTCAATAATGTACCTATGTTTAAAAATAGATTTAAATGTATAAGGTAAATCCACTGTTCTAAAAACAAATTATAAATACAGGTCTTAGATAGTGTTATTGGTATAACTATCGAGTGTCTAGCGATAATAATATAATATATTATAATAATACCTTATAATAATACCTTATAAACACAATATTATATACATTTTATTTTTATTAGATAATTATTCATTGTTTATATTGGTGTATTCGTTTTTATGATACCTACATTATATTTTTTGACATTGCGGGAAAAAATAAAGTTAATACTAAAATGTTTTTAGGCACATACTGACATACATTTACCCAAAAAATTTGGAGGGGCTATAAGAAATTCTGGGGGGGCTGAAGCCGCTCCAAGCCCCCCCCCCCTAGTTACGCCTATGGCGACGCCGGTCATAAAGACATGAGGTATTATACTATTTACGATATTAATTTCAAGCAAAATTCCGCTTATTTATAATTTTAATACCTATATGTACCATTTTATATAACGACATCTGGTTAGGTATAAAAACGTGTTTCTTACGGTCCCTTGGCCGTCGTTATAGATGATAAAAACCTACTGACTATTATGTTGGCGTGTTCGATAAATTATATTCCAGTCTGATCATATGAGGTGTACAACAGTATTAACCGCGCAAAACTGGGGCTGAACCATGACATTTTGTGTACTATTCTCTGTATACACGACGGCGAGTACCGACGATCAAAGACTGCCGCCGATGATTGTCAACCAATGACGGAACGCAAAGCGTCCGCCTGGAGGGTCAGACGGCGAACGACGCCGCTGCAGAATACGCCGTGTAAGTGCCCCGGCGTAAGCGCACGAAAGCGGTTCAATCTTAACCTGAATACAGGATAATAACATTAATATTAATGTATCACACTTGTATGACTGTGTAGGTATATTATGTATATTGCGTGATACTGGTCCCACTTACAATTTGCTACAGTTTAAAAAAAAAACTGGTTTTGAATATGGTTACAATAATAATATTGTAAAGATTTCATCTGCTCGATAGACGTACCACGTACCTATAATATAGGTATTCATATAGACCTTATACTTAGTATACGGTATACGAATATACTATAGGTAACTAATTAATTTTTAGTAATTTTTATTATATTAATTAAATTGCTATATAAATTAACTATCAAAATATCGTTAAAAGGACGCTACACCCACATGTGTTGTCTCCGTCTTACAAATGCACAAAATAGCAAAAACTGTTTTGCGCGGGATTAACTACCACTCCCTCAGTAGTATTTATAGTAGAATTACCAAAATCCAACAACGCATAGGGAACAACTTTATCTGTGTCGTAGCGTTTTTATTATTTGGATAGCATAAATAAAATTAAAGTTATCAGTCTGAGAACATTAGGACTTTTTTTGTTTTTTTCATTTAATTATTAAAAAATATTGGGAAGACTACAGATAAAGATAAAGTTGTAAATTATAATTAGCGATATGTGAAGTTGTCTGAAATGTTTTCCACCGTTATGACTAAGATGGAATATAGATGTTAGCCGGTAGTATAGTAATTCATGATGACTAGTAAGTAGCAACCACGGTTTTATTAAGACTGCTGTTTATTATCTACACTAATCGATCGTTTTAGCAATACAACAGATAGATAACTCAATACATCAAAAAGGACACCTATTACTTGATTTGAAAATAATTTGTATGTAAGCAATATATTAGAATTTAGCATTTTATATACATATTTCAATAGTACCTAATAAGTGCTCGACAAACTAAATTGTACATAATATATTTTATGTTGTATGTGTACTATTATTCTATATAAAGTTTTATTACTCGGAAACCACTCGTTCAAATGTTGATTTTGACATCAACATTTTCAAAAAAATTTAATAAATAGCTTACAGTAAAAAAGAGGCGGTTCTCATTAGATAAACAAAAGTTTGTATCGTCACAGAACACATTTTAAGTAATACAAACAATTTCAAGAATTTGATTAAATATGGTTTTTTAAAAATAGGTACCTACCATAGATAACACATAATGGATAGGTCATCAGCTTTCCTCACTGAAAGAGATAATATATACTGAAGCATGAACTCGGCCGTAAAAACAAGCCGTCGAATTTGACGTTACCCCCGCCGTCGAAGGGAAAAACATTTCATTTTTGCATATGAATATACAACGGACGTATAACAATGTTTTATTTTGATTATTTAATTAATTTTTTTACACATTGAACGTGTAGTATACTAGTATATCAAGTTATAATAATAATATTTATAGGTACATAGGTATTTTCAATCAATTACAATTAAAAATTTGGATACATTATTTATTTTTATTTTTCACCCTTCGATAAGATAATGGAGCTCACTGAACATGTTCGTGTGTGGTCCCATGAGTTTACAATTTTAAATATAAATTAATTAAATAGTTCATATAAATGAAATAATTATAATTTGCATTTTGCAATACTCATTTCTCGAATAGACATAGGTTATAGGTACCTAATGGCTAATACTTATAACTAGAATATCAATATATTATAGTCTATGTCTCTATAACAAATACCGATTATTAATAATTAATGCAATAATCCTATATATTTATTATGATTATGTCTATATTTTGTTCTTGTAATAGCCAAAGTGTATTTTTTTTAGTGTAGTTTAATTTACAATGGTACCTAATATATTGTACATTTTTGGATCAATATATGAAAAATAAAAAGAATGAATAATAATTTTATAGTACAATATTGAAGTTGTTTATTTTGTTCTCTGGGTCAAATCCAACAAATGTCGATTTAGGAGCATCTACTGGTGCTACTGCCACCTAGGGCCTAGGCTACCTAACCATGAATATGTATTATTTAAAATGTATTAAATAAATAGGTAAAACATTTATTAAAATGAGAATGCGTCATTACCAGAGATAATACAACTTGTGAGAGGTAGGTATAAAACAATGGTATTTTTGAAAGAAACTCTCAAAAATAACTACACGCCCATCGCATGTAAAAATGAAATGTTTTGCTCTTCGACGGTGAGGGAAGCGGAATTCGGACGACTCGTTTTTTGTATTATTGGGAGAATGGCGAGCCGCGCTCCAGTATATATTATTATCTATCTCAGTGGCCTTCCTTAAACGTTTCTAACGTACGTCAAGTTAGGAAATGACGTAGAGTTTCTCAATTCCTTAGCCACAAATATCTTTACACACATCGTGAGGTTAGGGGTGATAAGTTAGACCACGGAATATTTTAATACTTGCAAGTTTGAGGACACCCGAGAGTTGGCGTGGATTTAGATCGTTTGTCAGTGAATTCGCGATCTGCGGTGTTTCGTCGACGATTCGATTTTACGCGATCGGTTATACGAGTTTATTTTCCACACTACCGGAAACATTTTGCTAACTACGCGTGAGTAAAAAGGTACGACTTTACGATATAACAACTTCCTGTGGCAACAACCGTGGTATTTATATAGAAACATGAGTTAAAAAGTGACAATATTGCGTGTCGTTTCGGTAGTAATACATCACCCTTCGACCACCAGTATGCGTTATCGAACATCGTTTTAAACTTGTAAAAAAATACATACCCAATACTCATCGTCGTACAGATACGCGTTTCGATTATTATTATTATCAGTCGTTATGTTTTGTTGTGATTACGACGTTTTCATATTGAAATTTGAAAAAAAAACGATCTTAAAAAACTGTTAGTCTCGCGCACAGTTTTAACCGGTCGCGACAGTAATTTCTATTTTTTTTTTGATATTGTTAAGGTGCCTTTACACTGTATCGTGTCTATAATTTAACACGTGTTAAAATTACAGTGTTTTGATTGGCTGAATATTGTGGTGATGTGGTAACCTAATTATTAATATACCATGTTACCAAGCGTTACCAGAATGTTGAAAAATATTCAACTGGTCGTCGAGCGGTAACAGTGGTTCAATTGTTATCAACTACCTTCTGTCATAATAACCCGCCCTTAAGCCAAGCTCATATGATAAGGTTACATGATACGCGGTTACCCTCGTTGACCTAATAGATACCATTCTACCAAGAACTTGATACAAAAAAACAACATATGGACAACACGATACAGTAAATTACGTGTAAACTGTAAAGGCGCCTTTAGCTAATATGGCTTTATTCGATATTCTCGAATTAATAATATTTGTCTTCGTCATCGCGGATCTTTCAAAATAATTATTCATTTAACATTTTCCAAGTAGGTAAGTACCCATGATATAATATAATAATATATTTTACTAGGGGATGGAGTGGCCGAGCTGATTAAGGCGTCGGTTGTGACGCACACCGGCGCCGGTTCGATACCGGCCGCGGGTGGCATTTTTATTCGGGCAAGTCACGGTGTCCGGAGAGAAGTGCCGCCATCCCCCCAACCCGGCATGGCAGATACCTACGGGTGTCCACTAAAAAATCTGTCAAACCAAAACACACGTGTTTAAGCTTACAGTACCCTACCCCACAGTAAAAAACCACTCAATGGCCTAAGTTGCCGCGGGTTAATTAATAAAAAAAAATATAATATAATAATCACATTATAATATTATGTACCTTAATGTCATTATAAGGAACCGAATTATTCAAATTTGAAAAACTATACTGTAGGCGGCTTTCTCGTATAGTGAAAATAATATTTATTAGAGTGTTTTTGTTGGAATTTATAAAATATAGGTCCGCAAACGAAGTATTGACTTCTCTGCAGGGTATACGAAAAATGCTGTAACGGCTATGGCGTCGACGTTTCTTATACGTAATTTTCGCCACCTTTGCGTGCAAAACTCCGTGTTTCGTGTATTCGAAACCATTACAATAATAATATAATAATGTACTAATGTATATATATACTATCGACCTGCAAGGGCCGTAGATTTTCGGCCCGGTCCGGTCCAAAACATTTTGCGAAAAAAAAGTCCAGGCTCAGCCCGAAAATACTGCTAAGCTCATAAAAAGCCGGTCTGCAGGTCCAACAATTGTTTTCTTTATGCTGGTCCAAAATATTGTGAACAAAAGCCCGGCCCGACATATTTTATTTTAGGGCTGGTGCATAACATTTTGTTAAAATATGCCCAGTCTAGTCTTAAGTTTTTTTGTAGGACTGGTTTAAAAATGATATAAAAAATTCCACGTGACATATTATTTTAACAATAATAACTGGCGTTGATGTATTACATTTACCAGTAGTTTGATGAAAACTAGCTAGATCTAACAGAAAATACTTTTAATGTTATTATTTTATTTTGTATTGACATATTATTATGGTGTATAAAATATAAATAGCTTTATTATATACCCACAAATCAAGATATTATTATACTCATTGTGATTGTATCTTTTTGTATCTACCAGCGTATTATTATTATATGATTATTATTTAATATACATATTATGATTGTTTATTATCGAAGGAAAATCCTTAAAAAGCCCGCTCCAACCCTTGATTTATTATTCGAAGTCCAGCCTGGCCCGCCCTGAAAAATTATACAAAAAAAGTGATTGTAACACTTTGACCCAATGTAACACTATGACCCATGCTCTACTATGCGTTCTGCAGATTCCATCTGCGTGTATTGTGCAAGTTTCGCAATATTTTTAACACAATATTTGCAAATAAAATTTGTATTACATAAAGTAAAAAAAAAATTATATACTAAATACTACATATTTTCTTCTCTCTAGTAAATAATTACATATCAAATACCTATTGGAATTTGGAGAGTTGAATTAATGATAAGTATATATTCCTCAATATTGTTAAAAGTAGAGTAGAACAAATTTCAATTTTAAACATTTTCTTGGATTTATCCCAATCAAGATAACTACATAACTATCCTATATCATTATGAATAACGAAAAGTACATTACAACCTACTTATTATAGTACCTACTATACTTCGGTAATAGTTATAACTGCAATTTACACGCGTGTATATAACTGTACCTTCTAATTTTAGTGAGTATTTAAATAATTTATCTAAACCTGTAGAAACGCATGATTATGAAATATTGTGTGAACACGTAGGTAGGTATTAAATAAAATGCATTATAATTATTTATTAATTGTGATTTTTAATTTTTAATTATTTCACAGTATTAGGTATTATACCTGTAAGCGCGTGGAGTTTCATGTTCTGTATATATTTAAAGGTGAAAACATGACAAGTGGAACAATATAATTATTATTACAGTTCTACGTTTTTCGATTAGTATAAACTACCTATAGTACCTACCTATTCAAATGTTTAAACAAAAAATATATTACGATTTTTTTTATTTTAATCAATGTTTAATAAAGAAAATGTCAATATAATATAATAAAATAAATAACAGATATGATTATGTAAATAGCCCATGATAGGTACGCGTATTTGATATTCTATCGAAATTGCGCCTTAAGTCTATCGTTATATTGGACGGTGGATGAGGTGTTTTAATATTTCTAATAAGTAATTAAATACAAATATAAATACATTAAAAATATTTCTAAATACTTACCAATATGTTAATTGTCGACGAGAGCTCTTCAGGACCAAAACTATTTGTCTAATGGTGAGTGTTGATGTATGCTTAACCATAAGTATTATAATATTACGAATCTTTTTATGTGACGAATATAACTTTACATAAGTATAAATGTTTTATTATCCAATGGACTGTAGTGGCAAAGTCAACTGACACAATATACTCGTAGAATTTACCATAAGACTATATTTTAAATTATTTTAGTGCCCATTTAATATTAATACAAAAAAAAACCTTTCAAATGTAGGTACCTACTATATAGGCTATAACAAGTACCTATGGTTATAGTCTTACATAGCGGTAGGTATACGTATAATGTCGTCGCCTTGTTAGCCCGCTGCGAACAACGTCGGCTGATTATGCATTATAAGCACCGAATGCCAATGCCGTATAATATCATATTATCATCGACACATTTTATTATTATATGGTGCGAGTTTCATCATATCGAAACCGCCATTGCCGCCACCGTAATAATTACTTTTAAGATTATTATTACTATTATTATTTTTTACATGTACACTTTGAAATATTATGTACTTGCTCTCTGGCCCCGGTCGCAATCTATAATTTCCCTTTCCACTATAATGCTCAATGCATTCTGCGTTATGGTGTGTTTTTCCTTCCGCCCGACCGTTGCCGCAGTAACGCTCTCTCTCGCCTTATCCCGCGCTCTCTCACTCCATCTCTCTCGGTTTTCTTTCTTATGGTTCGGCCGCAGAAACAGGCGCGTTCTGGAAAGCGTTTCCGTTATTTATTTCCATCTCGTTTACACTGTTCGCGCGTGTCACTCTTCCAGGTGCCACCTAAAATGTTTACTGCCAAGTCGTACGGTCTCGTAAAGATGGAGTAGAACGCCGTCTACTACACCCGTGGCGTGCGGCAGCGCTGGCGGGCCATTTCGCGAGGTAATATAACATTTTGAATTAAATAAAAAACATATTTCGAGTCATATCAAACGGCCATTAAGTACGCGTCGAATCCGTTTTATCGAAATATTATATGAGTGAGGTGAACAGAAATTTGTATTACAAAAATGGTGGAGATATGCCGTACGGTTCTTTTTCTTACCACGACAATGTTTCTCCCCAATTTTGTTACACAAGTTTTTGATCAGCCCCCACATCATTTATTCGTGTGTGCTGTTCATTTGTTTTCAATTACCTACTTTTTTTCTTCATACCCTTGTCTAATACATGATAATTTATTATTATTATTATTATTTGGATGTTATTAACTGTCTATAAAATGACTATTGACTATTCAGTTTAACTATAACTAATAATTAATTACAGGCTGTTTATATTCCACCTTTATTTAACCAGAGGGACCTCTGTATCTGAAGTTATGTACCTTAAGTTATTATATTGATGATGATGATCTTGACATATATGAGTAAAATAGTGTTTGTCATCTTATATGACGCTGTCCTCTGTGTTTTATGTTTAAATTTATAACAATAGTTTTATTTTTAATTTGCAATTAGTGTTTGGATTTTTGGAGTTGTACACCAGCCAAATTCTAGCCCAGAGAATAACTCGAATTCGAGTAGCATAGGTATAAAATTTACCTTTGTATATCAAGTACCCACAATTCAATTTTTTTCTTTGTTCAACCGCGAACGCGAATTATTATGATTTATGTTTATTCCCTAATTTGAGTAATTTCCCTTCACCTTTCACTTAAGTATTGGGTAAAAACCCCATGAGGCTCCAATCCGCCAAGGTCTCGTAGTTTGTTAATCTGCCTATTTTGGCGGGTTGTCCACAAGACTTGCGTGCTTGAAGGTAACGTAGTGGCTCAAGGAATGTTAGAGATCAGTATCTACTAGCAGAAATACTGGAAGCTTGGCGTTAATAGGAGAAAAACCAGCGGATATAGAACCTATAGTTAGATTTGTGAATAGAAGGTACGTACATGTGTATCGTGTACGATAATATAGCTGGCAAGAAATTAAGCAAGGCGCAAGAGTAAGTATGATACGCAAATACTTACAATTCAAAATATATGTTCAAGCTAATTTATAATTCTTGGTAGGTATAGAATTTTAGCTCAGTACAATCTTAACTTATGTGTAATATTTTTACTTTTACATTTTATATTCTCAGTTTAGCAAAAAAAAATATTTAGGTCTTACTGAATTTTTTTTTGTATATATAAACGGCGAAAAACGAATTAAGTTCAAACAGTTCAACTGCTTAACACATTGTCGATATATTCGTTGTGCATTCGTGCAGTCTAGACAATTTGGAAAATCGAGTTTGTAAAATGATCAAAATAAATATGGTGACTTGCGACCATTAAAAATTAATTTAGTTTTTGGGGTATGATGGTATTTAAGGTGTTAATTAGAGACTATATATCCCACGTGAGTGCGTGTGCGTGAGTTTACCTATTATAAATTATTATTAGTGTGCGCAGAATCAAGCGAGGCGGAGTAATCTGCGTGTTTATTTCATGTTCCCGCCTTTTACACGCACATGTATAAACTCAGAGTCATGCCACTAAACAGGTGTTATTTTTCACCAAATTGTGTAATTGTTTATTATTGTTTCGATCGACTTAATGATTCAATAAGAAATTGTAATAGAAGTTTAAATTCGTTGTTACATACTTGAAATTTAATGTATTCCGATGTGGTTGTTATATGAGGGAGACTGGAGAGTATAGGAGATGTATGGATGTTTGATGGAATTTGGAATGTGGCGAATTGGTTTTCTATTGATGTTTTATTAGTATTACAGCTTATTCATATGATTCTCAAAACTTCCACAAATCTAAATTGTTTATCTAATTAATTTAGTACTAATGATTAATAACATATATATAATGTATGATTTTTGCATGTTGTTGTCATTAAAAAATTTACATTTTCTTTGTTATTAATAAATAATTTAAACTACAGTAGTTTACTATCATCTTCCATTAAAAATAAAATGCTTACTGTTATTCTATATAAAATACAACATAGGTACACAATATAAATGTTAAATGTACCTATATAATATAATTAAACATTGTTATCATACAGAAATATGATTTTTTTTTCAGTACCTACCTATACAGTAGTTATATACTCTACATGTATCGATGCGAATTATAAAGTGAAAAACTAAAACTTAGTATATGTATACATACTATACTTAGTATGGTCAACACTCACCACGACGTTTTATTAAGATTTTTCAAATTTAACAAGCTCGAAATGAATCATGAAACCTTGTTATCTACACTAAGCCAATCATCTATCTTCAAGTTCCTCAACACAGCAAAACCTTCCAAAAACTTGTAAAACCCGTTTAATTTTTTCGGTCTATCAATGTTTTGTATGTCTAAAAGATTTTACTTACGTCCTGTTTGATACGGCCAAAGATTGGCCTTTTTTGGTTGCTGCTGTTCAGTTCAAAACTTTTATAGAAATATACATTGAAATACCACATAACGCGATAACGGCTTAACCAAAACTCGACCGAAAGGACAAGCAACGTTGATCAAAATCCTATACTGTTTAATCAAAGTTCATAGTCATGAATGTCATGATAGACTTCAAGACCAAATATCCTGTTAACTTGTGGAAAGATCACGGGTTGTACACCGATGATTATATTAAACTAATCAATAGCCATTGGTTAAAATTCATGCCTCCTAATCCAACGTCGCACTACGTTCTCGGAATTCTGTACACCGTCATTATGGTGTTTGGATGCACCGGAAATTCTCTGGTGATTTTCATGTACTTTAAGTAAGTATATATTTTCAAAATTACAACAATATCATATTATTAAATGGGGTAGGTAATCAGTTGTCACATCTACGTATACCTAATTTAATTTGCACGATACTCACATTGTATACAACATACAACATACTTTCTTATAAGAACTATATTTTATTTTTACCAGATGAAATTTTTGAATTTCTATAGATAATATTGGTCTATGCTTATTTTAATACACATTTTCCATAGTAATTTAACTTTTTAAATTTATTCTGATTATTCCAATATATCTTATATGTTGTAGACAAAAATCAGATGAAAACTATCAACCTAATGAATATATTTCAAATAGGTACTCAACAGAAAATAAACCTAATAATTTAATTATATTTTGGTATTGTACTAGGTAGTTAATATACAGTAGGTATAATTTATGACTAGGTAATAAGAAGTATAGATTATTTCATTAATATTTTGTATGTATCGTACTAAAATATATTATTATTATTACGATTATTCACACTAAAAGTAATAATACATACGATGTTTCAACAACTATCTACCGCATGTAATAGCAAATTTACGAGCAAATATTAATAAATGTGATCAATATTTTAATTATTTTTTTTCAGATGTAAATCTTTGCAAACACCGGCAAATATGTTGATAATTAACTTGGCTGTTAGCGATTTTATCATGTTAGCAAAAGCATCGGTATTCATCTACAACAGTTATTATCTGGGACCTGCGCTAGGAAAATTGGGTATGACATTTGACATTATTATGACATTTATAACGACTTGACGCTACTTTAATAATATATTTTGCATATCAAATTAGGATGCCAGGTATGTGGATTTCTTGGTGGCTTGACCGGGACCGTGTCAATTATGACGTTGGCAGCTATATCCTTGGACCGGTATTACGTTATAGTGTGCCCTCTGAAAGCAGCTGTGAAAACCACTAAACAAAGGACCAGGATATGGATAGGACTGATATGGATTTACGGATTTTCGTTCTCCATCGTACCGGTACTAGACTTGGGATACAGTCGGTACGTGTCGGAAGGATACCTGACAAGTTGCAGCTTCGACTACCTTTCGGACGACGACCAAGACAAGCGGTTTATCCTGATATTCTTTACGGCGGCGTGGTGCATACCGTTCACAATAATACTGTACTGTTACGTGAACATACTGATGGCGGTGTGGATGACCACCGAAATAGTCACCAGCAGAGTTGGCCAACAAGAAGAGAAGAGGAAAACGGATATACGACTGGGGTACATGGTGATCGGGGCTCTGGTGCTGTGGTTTGTGTCGTGGACGCCATACGCCGTGGTGGCACTGCTGGGTGTATTCGACCTGAAGGAGTACATCTCACCGTTAAGCTCGATGATCCCGGCTTTGTTTACCAAAGCTGCTAGCTGCACGGACCCGTGGTTTTATGCCATTACGCACCCGAGATTCAAAAAGGAACTGATGAAGTTGCTGACGAAGAGTAAGAGCAGAAAGTTGGTCCGGAATTATGGCATGAAGAAGGGATGGGTTGGGTCGCATTTGAACAAAAACGGTAGTGTTAGCTCCGAGAACCGTTTGAAAACCGAATACAAGGAAGAAAATACAACTATCTTCATGCTTGAACCCGATGAAAACAATGTACACTGTCAGGGATCCACTTCCGGTCACAAGACTGAATCAACTAAGGAGCCGGAAACCAAATTCACTGCAAGTGCCAGTCAAGAGACTCTCAAGTATATGCTACCAAGTTGATACTAATATACAATAACAACTGCTGCATAACTAAATCATTGAAGAACTTAATATTGGAAATTCTTCAAGCTGCAGGTCTAGGCCAAAATAGCGAAAATAATAATAACAAAGTAAAAAGTACAAAATCCTATGCAAAAAAAGTTTCCTATAAAAATACTTATTTGTCATAATTATTTACATTTAATAGCGGGAAAGGTGATGTATTATGACTAGAGTCGAAATTATTAATAGGTATTAATATTTTAATTATGCTTTTAAAAATTAAATATTA
This sequence comes from Sitobion miscanthi, assembly GCA_008086715.1. NCBI lineage: Eukaryota > Metazoa > Arthropoda > Insecta > Hemiptera > Aphididae > Sitobion > Sitobion miscanthi. The sequence goes on from CM017802.1 coordinate 27,155,422, forward strand.
AAAAATGTATACTTTAATAAATATTACTTAATTAGCCATTAAATATAGGTACTTATAGAATTAGGTTATACATGTTTGTAAATTGAGAGCTAATAGTTATGCCTTTGAGAAAATGTATATTATCATTTGAGTTATAATTATCACATAATATTTTAATTATCTTTGCAGTTTGCACACAATTTTTATACTTTTTTCCGTGGCTGCTCACCAGTAAAATATTTTTCACTTTTTGTTTCCTCCAAATTGTATGTAAGTATACTACAGCCATCGGTTCAACTGATGCTATCACGCATTATTTTTATTATTATTATTTACTATTTATACCTATCCATAATCTATATTATACTTCAATATTCCCAATGAACTATTTCCTAATTGTGTAGAGTGTGTAGACATAATAATATTATCACAATATCATCTATGTATTTCACCTTTTTCATTTTTTTAACTACTGTAAATCATATTTGCTTTGATTTTAGCGACTATAAGTTTCACTATTTTAAACTACCATCAAACCCCGTATACCACTGTAGATATCGCTTTACCCTAAACCAGCGATTTTCAACCTTTTCGAGGCTGCAGCAACCTCCTAAACTGCACTAACATTTTTGGCAACTCTTTTAGTATGATAGCATTAAAAAGTGTATGTATTGGCAATCCTAAAAATATGGTTGGCTACCCCCAGTTTGAGAATCCTTGTCTTAAACCATACACGATATTATCTTTTTTTTTACTGATAAGTAAATCGTATTTTGTTCCAAATGTACCTATTATTTTTTTAAATTGTATAGTAAAGACTTTAAAACAAATTTGAGTTCATCATTACAATATGTGTTGTAAAAAACTATTGTTCCACTTGTGTCAATTATTTTTCGGAACTCGTGTAAAATATCTAATGTTAAATTGTTATGATTTTTATATTCTATATATTATTCTAGAAATCAAAAATCTAGACAAGTACCTATGTTAGTCACGAAAATACAAACGATACAACGATTCTACCAATTTAACTGTATTTAAAAGACAACAGTTGGTACATACAAAAAAAAAAATCTGTCAATCAATAAAAACTAGATAAAACCGTAATTTAAATATTCTTTAAAATGTCTATTAAATTTTGAATTTGTATATCGAACCGAATTTACACTCAAACAAACTTGATCATGCAGTAAGTACATAATTCACTTTTTATATAATTTACCACAAAAATTAAAATGTTGATAGAATTTAACAAATTAACACAACTGCATAATATAATATGCATACTGCATAAATTATATTATTATTGAACAGGGTACCAGACAGTGGTTTGAAAAAAAAATATGTATACAATTTCTCAATCGTCTAACATGAATAAATCAAAAAAAAATCATAAAACGGTCATCGGCGTGAAAATGAAACAGGTAATAATAACAGTTAAATATTATGGCACAGGTCATTCCAGAACGGGCCAGAAACCACAGAATAATCGTCGCGTTTAAGTGGTGGTTAAAATAAAAAAAATATATAAAAATAATTGAGCAATGACATAAAGACATTAACATTGCAGAGGCCCGCGGTTGTGAGCAAACCGGTCGTGCGGTGATCTGATATGGGAGGGGTGAAATCGTTGCCGCGTTGTAGCCTCGTGCTAAATTAAACCGAATGTCACATATTAGATAATATTCATTAGTTCAACACTATAGTTACACAATAGCCAGTGCGCAACAACGCTACTAGACAAAAAAATTAAAAAAAAATTCAATTTTATATCAATAATGAAAGTATCTACTGCAGCTGCAGTGCTGTATATCCACGCAATTTATTATGATATTATCATACTATTCATACTTCAACGGATTTATTTTACGGTCCAGTATAGGGAATAAAAAATATAAACAATTAACAATATCATATTGTTCGCCATCGGCGAAAGCGGTACCTATATATACTTCTAAATTTTTTTTTTCTAAAATGTGTGTCTTAGGGTGCTTTGTAAGAATGTAAAAAAAAAGACTGGGCAAACTTCGTTTCGAAATTATTAATGAAAAACTTCAAAAACTACATATTTTTCGTGTAACGCTCATTTTTTTTAAAAAAAATCTTTAGGATTGAATATTGCTAGGACAAAATATATCCCCCAATTTGCTAATCATTTATAAAACCACCTTGGGCAGGCCTCGGAATTAAACAAAGTTGTTAAAAAGCACATAATATACTAGCATTGCCACTAGCTAGCTCGCTGCATTCCGCTCGGACAAAAAAATCGAAAAAACACCAGAACTTCCTCCACGCAGCATTAAAGTAGTGTTGCGCACATGCGTATAAACGTAAAATCGCAAACTTTGGATGACTGTAACTTCCAAAATAATGATTCCGAAAAAAAATTCAAACAGTTTCGAAATCAGCGTTAAAAACAACACATTTTGGAAAAAAAAAAATTAAAAAAACTATAAAAGCGTATAACCACCGCACGGTACATTATATAGTACAGCTATTATATAATCTACCGATATTAAATACGGTTTTCTATAACTCTAATTTAAAAATAAATCTCAATTTTCCCAATGATACGGGGAAGAAAAATAAATATTGTTTATAGCTAAACGATTATGGTATTTTCTTATAGAGTGGTTAAGAATATTAAATTAGTCAATTTGCATCTTCATTAAAATTATTTTCAATCTTCATCACACAAGGTTCAGTACTTAATGAATGGTCCTAGGGCCCCCATACAGCATAGGGCCTACCGGGAAAATCCCGAATTCCCGGCGGGCCTATCCGCCACTGGTGGCGGTCGCGCCCTTCGCCCCTCCCCCTCGAGGACGCCTTTGGCCAAGCGACGTATAGACACATATTTTATTCCCGAGCGCACAATGCTTAAAATACACTAGACACAATCAGACACGTCACGGCCATCAAATAGAATAGATAACTGTGTGACGTGGAACTGTGGAGCATATATTTTTATTCCCAAAAGCGCTATGTGTAATAAATACGCGAGCCCGAACAATCCAAACGCCATCTCGATTTCACCAACGCACCAAGCAAAGCATAATGTGTACTTTTTTTGCATATACTATACGCCGGGTAATACCATAGGTTTGCGCGAAGTATTTAAAACAATATTATATTATTTAAATTTATATTTTAAATACATTATATATATTTTACAATTAAATTATATTTATTGCTATAACTATTATTATTGATGAATTTTCATCAAGACTCACTGTCTAAAAACGTACCTACTATTTTCTGGAAGTTTTCAAACGAGAATATTATGATAAAGAAAAAAATGCATAGTTCATCAGTCGTATCAGTCACTGGATCAACCCATTTGACGAATTATAATGGGAATTATTTATTTTTATTTTTTACGTTTTTTCGAAAAACATATGCAATATATTTAACAATGAATTGTAAAATTAAGCGTTCATAGTTCACTACACATATACTTATACAGAGGTAACTTTGTGATAGTTTGCCAAAAGTATAAATCTAAATTAAATTAAGAATAATAAAAAAACAATTTGTGAGAGGAACACGATTACTGCTAATATTAAAGTCTTAATCATTATTAACAAATAAATTTAGCTAATGGATATTTTAATAGGTTTTAACTATTAACATTTATTGTAAATAGTTTTTGATCGAATTATAATATGTATTATCTATAACGTTAAATTTTATTTCTGAAAAAAATCCTAACAATTTAATATAAGGATTCTCATAAATTGATCTTACAGCAGCCTAAAAATACCAAAAAACATTTTTACAACATTTATTAAGCCTAATAAATTAAAATGTTGACTAAAATGGTTAATTCAACGAGACATAAGAATTTTAGTTCCCTATTATAGTGTATGTAGGTACCTACTCAATATAAATATTAAATTATCATACAAAAACATAATTTTTTATATTAATATTATTACTTACTCAATACAATAAAACCAAAAAAAAAAAAACATGATTCCATACTGAGTATAAGGTGTATGGGAGTATGGATTTATCATATTATAATATATCTCTATCATCTATATTCTGACAGAGCATCACGTTGGATTCCCACGCAATTTATTGGTAATGTCCACAATGGCTTTTATAAATAATGTAATTAAAATAAAATACAAAATTGAAATTTATAGGTATTTATGACGAAGTAGGTACCAAAAATGGTGTTCTTAAACACAAGTATATGAGATCTCAATTTGCGCCATGCAAAGAAATTTTGCTTGATCTTAAAACTCTGCTTGAATCATCTGGAGAAAAAGAAATAACACTTCAAAAAGCAGTAGGATATAATAGCCTAATGGGCACACAAGGAGGTAGGAACGATAAGCAAAGTAACAGCAACAGCAATGAGATTCAGATTTGTTAATTTATTAAATTTGTTTTACTTTAGTTACATACAATAATTGATTTAAAGAAAAGTAGTATGTTAACTCATTATTATAAAATCACTTACAGAAGTAATTTGTACATTGTATACTTTATTAGTCTTACAATTTTCAAAAAAATATTTTTATCATCAAACACTAATGTAAAACACAATTGGACAGTGATCACTACCTAGTACTTCATTTCTTATAATACTATCACATACATTATCCATGAATCTTTTTGATGATATAAAATAGTCCAGTCTCCTAAAAAAAAAAAATTATTTATTAAATTTCATTGTATACAGTGCATTTTTCAAATACACAATATACTAGGGTCATATAAAATGTATTAATAAAATAATCATACAGAAGTACAGACTATAGCATCTCTAACAGGTATTTAATATTAGTATAATTACATAAAATAATAATAAAAAAAATAATAGAACAAAAATAAATAACCATAAAGTTTTTGAATATCAAAAAAGTTAAAGTAAGCAACGATATTCAGATATTTACAAAAAATTGCAATTTGTGACTTGAAAATTGCCAATTTTCAAAACAGTTTCAAGGGACAAATCATATTCAATTTTTATGCTCATTTTCTTATAAGAATTCTAAACATATAAACTTTAAACTGACAGTTACCTACCTTTGACAAATAGCATGGTAAAATATTAATATAAGCACTTTATTTAGTTAGTTTTTACAACATATTAACTGCCATATTGAACAACTTAATTGTCAAAACTTATCATAACATAGTTTAATTAAAACAACCGCCTATATTTTTATACAGCTTAACAATTGTATTACTTACCATCCAACATTTTTAGCTCTTGCGTTATGAAAATAAGTCCAAAAAGTATAGGCTCCAGTTTTCTCAGGGTTTAATGTTCTAAATGTATCAATGAATCCTTGTTCAAGAAGCAATGACATATTGTCTCTTTCTTCTTTAGTAAAACCTGCACTCTTTGTATTAGTTTTTGGGTTTGCGATATCTAAAAATATATTTTATCGTGTTATTGGGCACTTAGATGGTAGTTCAAAATAAATATTGAAACAAAAATTAATAAAATAATACCAATTTCTTCATGAGCAACATTCAAATCACCAGTTAACACAACTGGTTTTTTGGTATCTAGCTCTTTCAAATATTTACGAAATTCCTCATCCCATTTCATCCTTTTTGGCAATGTTTTTAACCCTGCGCCAGCATTTGGAATATCTAAAACATTAAATTGTTAGTAACTACCAAAATGACTGAAAAGTTTAATGGTTTGAAGTATTACAAGTAGAAACCAGGAAAAATTGTTCATATTCTGCTTCAATCACACGACCTTCATTATCATCCAATTCTTTTATTTCTTTTCCCATTCTCACACTAATAGGCTTTGTCTTAGAATATAAAGCAACTCCTGAGTAACCAGCCTTGTCACCTATAAACAAAATAATTATACACTTCAGTTTTATCGTAGATTATCTTAAATTAATTATAAACTATTGAGGTACACTATTTAAAATTAATTTTAATGTACTTTATAGCACATATTTTGAGTTCTAACCTGAATTAATGTAAATTTTATATCCAGGTAACTTTGCTTCATCCGGCATTTGTTTTTCGGTGCATTTGATTTCTTGTAAACAAATAATATCTGGATCCTCCTTTTTAAGATATTCTACAACATCTTTCTAAAATATTTAAATAAAATATATAAATGCAAATACAAATATAGCTAAATTATGTTTATAATTGTATATAATTATTAAACAAATAATAATAATCTTGATATTAGTTGTTTCATTACCTTAAGCCATGCTCTAAGACCGGCAACATTCCATGAAATAATTTTCAGATTCCAAGTAAGGCCTTTAGCACTTTTTTTCTCACAATCAAAATTTATTTTGTTCAAATCAACTTGTGTCGATTTGGGCTTTTTAGATTCTGAATCATCTCCATCATTGTTTCGAACTCTTTTCTTTGAGTTATCTGTTGTTGTTGTGATATACTCGGCCATTTTTTTTTGTTTTGTTTTAGCACTCATTGTGCTAAATATAATTTTGAATCTGAAAATTCAAACAATATTTTACTTTTTAACAATGGTGAATTAATCTTTTAAAACATGTTTACAAATCACATTAAATGCATTACAAAAACAACTTTTCCTTGCTCTTATTATAAGAAATTGAAGCTTAGAAATATCATTGATGTGTTCTACATAATATGAAGTTAAATTGCCCATTATTTTTCACAAACGCTAGATACTTGATAGTTAAAAATTGTTAGATGGTACACATATCATATTTTCCACTTAAACCCCTAACTAGTAACTAATAGTAGTCAGAAAAAAATCCCCGGGAAAAATAAGACAAATTAAACAAATAAATATAATTTAAGGTGTTCCAATTTAAAGTATTAAAAATTTTTCAATATTTGTGTAAATGGTCCCTGGAAATTTGAGCACTTTACTACAATGCCACATAATATAACTTTTAGCGGTATTTTTTAGAACGTACATAATACAAATAACCCTCAAAACATAATTTATTAGAGTTGAATATTTTCATTGTTACAATTAGTAAAAACACCGAAAAATAAGATAAATTCTAATCCTGGATCTATCAATCTAATCATCAAATTTGTATAGTATTCCCTCACTTGGAATAATTTGTCTGTCACCGATACACTGTAGCACAAATAGACAACATTATATAGTTACCACTGTAGCAAATAACATTAAGTTAGACATCAACAAATAACAAATATAACATTATTCTATACATACATTTTTAACATCATAAGATGATAAAAATAATTAAAAATATTGTTTCTAACATTAGATACCACATTTAAAACAGTTGTATTTCCAGAAAAAAAAACTAAATTAATATTGCCGTATTACTAGTATTATAAATACATAAAAATTGAAATTCAGTGAAATTTGGTACCTATCTACTTTAGAGTTTAGATTCTATTTTTAACATTGATTCAGATATTTTATTTTAGGACCTTGAATCCTATTTTGAATATAACATTACTCAAAATAATACACAATAGTAATAGATAAAATCAAATATCAAGGCATTTCTACTAACGCTGAAGTTGTTGATATAAGTATACCTGTCAGAAAAAGTAAATTCTAAATTTCCAAAAGATCAGTAAAATAAATTACATAAGAAATTGATAAATAGTAACAGTCATGACTAAATAAACGTTTATTAGTCATGGCAATGGAATGCTAAGTAAAATGTTTGATGTGTATGAAATAAAAAAACAATAAAAGTATTGAAATGATAAAATTTGTACAAACAAAAATTTAAACCAACTTTTATTTATATAGAAAAATGTACAATCTGCATTCATATAATATACATTATAATCATTATGCAATAAATAATATTATATAGTAAGCTAAATTTTACGTTCATTTTTATTACACAATTTATTAATAACAACTGTACTTCAGTAAAGGACTATAACATTATGTGTTTGACACATCAGCATTGAAACAGACAAATTCTTGAAAAAATACCTATAGTAATGTATCTACCAAAAGTATCTATAAAATTAATTAAAAAATTATCTTAAAAAGTAATATCACTTCAAATAATTTTCAACAAATTGATTCTGAAATGTTATTGTTATCAATAATCAATTGCTTTAATTGCTCCGTTTAATTTATTATGAACACTTAAAATATTATTTTGATTCTAAATAGGTAAAGTATCTAATATTACTATTGACGGATAATTTATTTAATGGAAGTAATATAATTAATTGTTTACTTTCATCATAAACCTACTTAATATTATACAATTTAAAATTATAGATAAATAAATAAATATAATTTATAGACATACTCAAAAATCAATATTTATCAGTGACAAGTATCAACTACCATCTGTTTATAACTAATACTATAAAAACGTTAACCAATATAAATAAGCCTACCTAAATGCATATCATGAGAATGTCAGCACACTTTTTATTTTCTCTCTCTGGCTCACACGTACATAGACAAAACACATTCGCGTAAAATCTCTTTTTCTTCGGGGAGAAGTAATGCTAACGCGGTTCCTCCTCCGTCTCCCGATACAAACGAAAAAAAAAAAAAATCTCTTTTTCTTATTTTGAGTAAAATCTCTAATCACAAAAATTATAGAGAGTAACATTCTTAAAGGTTTGAAGGTTTTGTCAATATTTTTTCACAGCTAAAATTAGCTAATTATTAAGTATTTTCTTTAAAATTATGAAGTCAAATAATAATAAAATATAAAACCTTAAAAAATATTCATGTATTCAATTTATGTAATAGAGACCTATGTAATTTTACTCTAAAATTACTCAGAAATCATAAAAACGATTTTACTTGAATGCGTTTTGTCTGTTACAAGTGGGTCAGAGAGAGAAAATAAATATAGCACCGATAGTATTTAACATACTCTTATGTTTACTTCCAAAATCTCGTTGTAGGCACATTGAAATATGATAAAAGTGGTCCTAAAGTATCAAACCATGCGATTTAAATTTCTAACAGAAAATACATTTGTACACAATAAATGCACAATATCGTTGCTATTTTAAAAAATAATGAAAATAATGCTTACACAAATGATCTGGAACAAATTATAATTGCAATGAGCTACAAAATATTATATTTTGTCAGTTGTGTAGTGTGGCCTACCAATGTTTACGATTAATTAGAATTTTATTCGAGTCTGGCGCCTCTGGCCACTTGAAAGTTGTTGATAAATGACTGATTGCAATAATAATTACGCTTTACCATCGATAAAGTATTACGAAAAACACTCAAATTAATGGCAATTTGCGATTTTGACGATGTTTGCGTTGTGAATTTCCTCGTGAATTTTTGATAATGCTATAGGTATAGGTATAAATTCAAAATCCGTTGCGGAATCCCGACTCTGGTAGTCGGTAGCTGGCAGGTCGATAGTGCTTGGTGGGGTTACGGAATTGCCTTATTTTGATAAGTATTCGTTGTTATCACACACAATAAATATTACACACATTCTACTCTCCTTAGCTTGCTTGACATATTATTATTTATTATTTATTTCTATTCGTCTCCAACTCGCAGTGGAAAAATTCAATTGATTATATTATTTATGGCTTTTGTAATTTGTAAATAGTTGATAAGGCGCAAACGTAATTCGTAAACACTTTATAGGTAAATGTTAATTAAAATTTGTAATCTTTTGTAATTACATTTTTTATTATTCTTTCCTTCGTATGCATTCCATTTTATAGTACCCACTGAAGTCTTGAAATATAATATGTATATGGCCAACTAGCCTCTCCCTACAAAAAGTTTACTGCTTACAATGTTTTAGATTATATTTGAAAAGATTGTTCGAATTTTGAAGTCAATAATGAAGAGGATAGTTAACTGATGGCTGACCGAGCAAGTGTCGATTCTGGTGAATCCGTTAGCATCAGTGAGGATTACGAAATTATTCCACCTAATACATTAAATGTAAAATTCTTATCTCATCTACCTAATACAAATTGATTCAGTAATACAAGTGTCTATATGTTTTTTAATAGAAATGTGACGTTAAACCTGAGTTGAACATTGGCGGTGACGGTAATTTGGAACACATGCAGAAATGTCTTGGTGAGTTATTGGATGAAGAGAATGAACGTGAATCTATAAAAACAATCATGTCCGACAAAGATATTAAAAGTGATATACCATTGACAAAAATATCAGAGCCTTTATCTGATGATCTAGGTAAATACATTTGAAATCATGTAAGGAATTTATGTTTGTTATTACATAAAAGACTTTTGAATATAGAATTCAAAAATATTATACATTTATTTGATCACAGCTTATAAATATTAGGCATTATGCCTGTATTATGTAAATAATAATTTAGGTCAAATTGAAAAAGGTACAATGTTTGATGGAATTTCGTATCTGGGCTCAGCTAGTATTACATATCCTAAAGAAAAAACCGAAATATTAAGGATTATGGCTATATTAAATGGAGAACATGTTGCTGATCATGATATGAAAATATCAGTGTCCATTCCAATTTCATCGGATGGAGCTGTTATGTATGTAGTTTAAATATAAAGATAGTAGTAGTCGGAAAAAGAACAAATTTATACATAAATCATATACTTACTGTGTATTTATTTAAAGTAATACAAATAATTTGTTGTATAGTTTATTTGACGGAACAAGCAATACAATAATCGCCCGTTATGAGATCGAAAGAATAATGTTTTATGCTAATGGTGTTAATGGAACAAAAGAAGCATCATGTTTTGCATTCAGCTGGGCACATGGTGACACTAAAGAAAATGCAATATTTCAATGTCATGTTTTTCGTTGTTCAATTCCAGAAGCTGTAAGTCTTGTAGTTTTATGTACCTATATTTATTTTTAACTGATTATAATAATGGCTTATAAATATTTCTATATTCAATGTTGTAGAACATATTGGTACATTTTATGGTTATAAAGCTTTTTTTTTCATTTTAAACAACTTGCACTGCACAATAACATTAAATTATACTGTTGAAATATTTTTATTTTATATGAAGCTTGGGTGCCATGAATACAATATTCATTTATCTGGTATAACAGTTGTTCAAACAATTTGTTTTGCTATCATAAAGCTTATATAGTTATATGTGACAGGTGAACCGTGTATCCAACTGTTTTGTGAAGGCCTTTCAAAAAGAATCAAAATTTACTTCAAGTTCTACATCACCAGAGTTAAGTTCTAATATAACTTTAGATATGCAAAGTAAAAACGGAACAACCGAGATTTTTATTTTTGAAGTGAGTTTGGAGATCAAAGAAGACGATGGAAAGGTAAAATGCTTACAATAATTGATAAAAAGAAAAATATTGTGAGTAATGGTTAATCTACTATGTATATAGGGAGGATTTATATCAGTACCAAGAGATAAAAATTTCCTTAAACTTCGGGCAAATGTGGAAAAACAAGTGTGTTTAACTATTAATCAAGTAGTATCCGGAACTCAGCAAAGGATATTACATTTAGAACGATGTTTTGGAGTTCTTGTTTGCCCTGGTCGTAATGTAAAGCAAAGTGATATGCAGCTTTTAGATATGGTAAGTTGTTATAGCTTATGTTTATTTAGAATGTTATTGTTTATAAATTATAATTGACCAAACATTAGGTATCCATGGGAACCGATCTTTCAGACACCGACGGATGTAATACTACTTATTTGATTACTGGTCACTGGGATCCTTCGGATAAGGTGTTTGAACCCTTAAACAGTGAAACTCAATGTTCCTATATTACTGTAGCAGTAGATTTAGTTATGAGAAAAATTAAAGAACCCGTACGATTATCCATAGAAACTCCTATCAAAGTATACGCTGCCAATGAAAGATTTTGGGTGTTTGGACGAAGACAAGTTACTCATCAGTTTTACTTAAATTTACAACAAGTATGTTAATTTAAATTAACTTGAGGTGGTTTTAAACTACAATTTTAATTTTTAGATTAATTCGGGAAATTCTGATATTGATTATAAACTTTTAAATATTGATTCTTCTGGAGAAATGGATAAAAGTCGTTTGAATATGACTTTAAATAATTTGGCTAATTTCATTAAAACTCAGAGTATTAACTCAATTGAACTGTCTTCTCCTAAAGATGAAGATTTGTCTGGTAATTTTACAATAGTTTGATTTACTATTTAATTTAATTATGTATTTAATTTATTAAACTAAAAAGCGTATAAATCATTAATATTATTATTCACTGATTTTCTGTATAGTATATTTTATTTTAATTATTCATTTATAATATTAATTGAAACATATTTTAATTTATTGATATTAATATATACATATTTTTATCCATTTAAAAGATAATGATGAACCTTTGGTAAGTGGTACTGGAGATGTTTCTAAAGAATGTAATGAAGTGGAATTAGAATCGTGGAAAGATGTTTTATTAAAATGGGCAACATGTAAATCTCCTCCTGCACGACAATTAGCTATACTTGTTAAAGAAGGTATACCTGAAGCTTTACGTGGAGAAGTATGGTTACGTTTAGCCAAAGCTGATTTAGACCCAAAACTCATGGATACATACAGAATACTTATTACTAAGGTATTAATATAGTAACAGTCAATTTATATACTTATAAACTTATTAAACATTTTTATTGTTATTGTTGACACAATATATAATACAGGACTGCGAATGTGGAGGCACCATTCAACGTGATATCCATCGAACATTTCCAGCTCACAATTTCTTTAAGGAAGCTGGAGGTATTGGTCAAGATAATTTATTCCATTTAACCAAAGCATATGCTGTATACGACACTGAGGTGGGGTATTGCCAAGGTCTAACGTTCTTAGCTGCTACTTTACTGCTACATGTAAGAGATTTTTATTTTTTTTAATAAAGATTATAATTGTTAATTATTTCTATTTGTTAATATTATAATTATTAATTTAACTTAGATGCCCGAAGAACAAGCTTTCTGTGTCCTATTAAAATTAATGTATGATTACGGCCTACGAGAATTTTACAAAGATGGTTTTGAAACAGTTTACTTAAAACTTTATCAACTAAATAAGCTCATGGAAGTTAGTTATTTATTAGCTTAGTTTATTTTTCTTATCACATTAATTTTTTTTTTTTTTAGGAACAAATTCCTCATCTTTTTAACCACTTCAATGCTAATGGAATTGAAGCACATATGTATGCCTCTCAATGGTTTCTTACACTTTTTACAGCTAGATTCCCATTGTTTTTTGTATTTCGCATAATGGATGTAGTACTTCTCCAAGGGCTGGATACATTATTCCAAATCGCCATTGCCTTATTACAGGTATGTGATGAACAGTTAAAAACTTAAAAATAATATCACAAATATATTTACTAGAATTAATCATTTTTAGTTTTGCAAAAAAGACTTGCTACAATTAGATTTCGAAAATATTCTCAAATATTTTAGAGTGACAATGCCAAAAAAAGTGCGTAATGAAGAAGTTGCCAGGCATTTAATAAAAAATGCGTGCGCTGTAAAACTAAAAAAAATTAAAAAATATGAACAACAGTTTTTAGCTCTGAAAGGTAAACAATGTTACGAACAATTAGAATTTATTAATCGTTTTAAAAACTTATTGGTGTTTAGAAGCTCAAGAGAGTGCTGAAAATTTTACTAGTGAATTAGATCAAGTAAAAATGACATTAAAGCAGACAGAAGAAGAAAAAAATCGACTTGAAGAAGAACTTACTAGGGTAAATATTAGTTGAATAATATTGTTATACATAAAAGATTGATATTATATTATTATAATATTGTTGTTCTTAGGTGAAAAATATATTAAAAAAAGAAATTACAAAAGCTGATACAGAAATTAATAGAGATCAAACAATTATTAAAGAATACAAACAAGTAAGTAGCTATAAAATAAATTTAGATAATATTAAAAGATTAGAGGCAGATAGATCCATAGACATAATAGACAAATGCTATTTATTTTTTTTCTGTGCTTATATTATTATTTTTTTTATTTATTGATCCTTAAGCCTGACATCTATGGTCATTAGCTGTTTCTAGGGTTGTATTGTTGTGGTGGTAGGGTTTGGAACGGTGAGTTTTTACATCCGGGTGTTTGTGTTTGGCAGAATTTATAAGTGGGCACCCTAATTATCCGCCATGTTCGGGTGGGGGATAGCGGCCTTTCTCTCCGGACACTGTGACTGCCAAAAGAAAAATGCCCCCCATAGCCAAAATGAAAACGGCGTCGGTGCGCGTCGCATCCGACGCCTTAGTATCTAAAGACCATAGACGAAAATTCATTAAAATTTCAGGGAGGGACAAACATTATTAACATTAATGTGAGTGGGACATTGATCCTACACAACTAAAGAATGAGGAGGCTTGACAGACTTTTTTTGGGGGGAGGGGGCTAAGCCATTGCAAGCGCTCCGATCTCCGCCTATGCTAGAGACTATAATTATGTTTTTCTGGTAAAAATTAATTCATTGTAATATCACACTATTATTGTAATTATTCCTGTCACTATAAGTCTATAAATTGTTCTATTGGCCTCTGATTATATTTTATTATAATTTTTTTATATAAATGATGGAATAAAAAAAAAATTTCTAGATATGTCAAAGATTAGATGCCGAACAAGCATCTATGAGGGCTGTTATACAATTACTTAAAGTTAGTATATGACAACTATTTCTTACCAAATTATTTTTTTTATTTAAAAGCTTATATAATATTATGTTATAGAATACATTAGGTGAATGTACTAGGTGCAGATCATTTATTGAAACACCGTTATTAAGTAATGATATGTTATCTCAAAGTGGTGACACCTCAGGTTCTGTAATGGAAGAAAATAAACTTTCAAAACGAATTACTGAGCTTGAAATTGAACTTGCTCAAACCAAATTGGCCTTAGTAGAATCAGAGTGTAGAAATCAGGTATGAAACAGTTTCTTTCCAATGTGTTTATACAAATCACATATGATAAGCTGCCATGTTAACAGGATTTGGGACATAGGTTGGGTGTAAAGTTTTCGGAACTCCAAGCATCCAAAAACACATTACCTCCATGGTTGCAGAAAACACTGACATCAATCAAAGAGGTAACCACCAACAAGACAAATGATCAACTACGTATGATTGTTGGCAGAAGAGATTCTGCGCCTAATACTCAGTCTTTTGATCTGTAAAGAATAACCATTATACTACATTAACAACAATATCACTTACTTGAACAAATACTTAATGATAATAATTATTATACAGTATAGTATGTACTGTAGTATACTAAAAATAATTTTAAATTAAATAATCAATAATTAGAAATGAGCTTATATACTAAAATAAGTTAATATTATAAAAGTGTATGATTTAACTAAACATTTTGTTATAGGCTGCTAGATAATTAATTAATTTTTAATATTTATTTTCATTTATTTATTGTAATCATTCCACACAACTTCTTGTTAATATTATGTTATCAGTTATTCTAAAGATATTATTCTCTTGTGGTAATTATTTTCTGATTGAAGAACAATTTTCACGTTCCAATATCAAATTTCTTAAAATATTAGTTATTTTGTATGTTTTTTTTTTAATTTATATAGATTTAGTAAACTGTTTTTCATAAAAAAAGGGATGTTAACATTTTTTTCCTAAAATAACAGATAAAATGTTACGTTTTCAGATTTAATGAATTGTAAGGTTATTAATTAGATATTAGTATGTCACAAATACAGCAAAATATGTTTAGTTTTATCTTATATTGTTATGTATGACAATATAACATATGACTATATGAGTACAGAACTGTGCAAGCCCAGATTAATGATCAATTGGGCCCAGGGACACCATACACTTAGTGGGCCCACTTTCAACCTTAAGTTTAAAATAATTACATATTGACGGCTTTATAATATTATTGTATAATTTTTTACATAATATGTCATCAGGGGTGGATCCAGAGTTAGGAAAACTGTGAGTCAGGACATTTCAAGGGGCCACTTATTAAAATCAGATTAGAAATCTATACTTGTGTACTAGGTATATAAAACAAAAAAAATTAATTTATACTGTATGTGTGTTTATTCGAGGGTCCAAGTGTCCCAACTACCCAATATCTGAAAAGAGGTCAATTTAATCAGCAAATATTAACTGTGGGTCAGCTGACCTGATCCCCCTAGACCGCCCCTGTATGTCATTATACACGGTTTTTTTTTAACGATATGGATCGATGATATGGAATTTCGTTAAAACAAAAAAAGACGTATTTCTTTATTTTTTACATGAAATTTTATTTTTAAACACGCAGTTGTATACTAATAATAAAATCGACTTTATTTTTTCAAACGGTAACCACTAAATTTTTTATGTATTCTGGTAAAGTCTTTTTTCTGAACGTTTTGACAGTCAAATGATCAATTTTGGTTCGCTAGGTTATTAATTATGGTCCTCCAAAGTTTAGTATAATATGCATTAATATCTACTTTTAACTGAAATACCTAATTTTCAAAAGCCTAATAATTTTTTCTTATGGCTACCTTTTTGGCTTTTTATATGCTTAAATAGTTAAATCAGTAATCTAAAATGCTCAAAAAAAAATTGTTAGCAAACATAGTTGATTATTTATAGTCATTTTACGTGATACAAAATTGAGAACAATTTTATTTTATAATTATTAATGATAATTTACCTACTATACCTATACGGCTAAACCTACTTAAATTATTTTGTTTTTTGAAAACTGTATGGACGCATTAAAAAAAAATATATTTTGGGGATAAAGATGGGCCTCGGGACCGTGCCCCCCGTGTCCCGCTTAACCCGGGCTTGTTCGACTGTGTCATTATCTACTCGATTATTGATGCAGTCGTCGCCAGATAACTATAAGCACAAGTGCAGCACAACGACAAATACAACCTGTAATAACCATTTTATATACCTATACACATAAAATAGTAAAATGTGATGTTATAATATTATATTGTGGGCATTTCGCGTTATTTAATAAACCTATAAATTATTATTCAATAATTAATAAAGCTATATACACTCAACTATAACACGTTCAAAGGACTATTATACGCTACAACGCGATATAGAGAATAGGAGGTGGGTGCTCAAATAGGTAGCAATATTTATTTATTTAATAAATCGTTTTAAAAAATGTTATTATTTTGGCTCAGTGTGTTGCCGTTTAATCGGATCACCCCGTGTACAGGAGAGTTCGGCGCAGGGGTGATATAATGGGTGGACGGGGGGGCGGGGTTCAAGAGGCTTGCAAGCCGGGCGAAGAGAAACAAAACAAAAAAAAACAGAAAAGAATATGCCGTAAAAATCGGGAATTGCTCGCAAGGGGTTGAACGCCGGAAAAAAAAGTGTTACGATCTGAGAGTGTAAATATATATATATATATATATTCGCCAACTACAGTTACTGTACGCAGCGTGTTTTCATTACGACACCCGACTACGGTATCGCACGCCGAGGAGAATCCTCCGCCGCTTCGTGTCTCTTGTTAATCGTAAAACCGTCGTCGTCGCCGCCTCTCCAACACTCTGCGTGAATAATATTTTATACGGTTCTTAATTTTTTAGCCGGCTCTTGCCGTGGGAGGTTTTTTCATCGGCCTCCGGGGGCCAGTTTTCCACACGGTTTTCTGCAGAGACGGCGGCGGCGTCGCTATGCCGTGGCTTTTTTTCCGAAGAAAATTAATTAGGTACGACGCGAACCGCCGCCGCCGCCACCACCCTTTTTCGATCCTATGTATTCCCTGACGCCTGGCCGCCTATACTGATTCTGTGAGTAGTTGTGACTGTTATTTACGGTCTACCGAGCATAAAACAATTATTCGACGTGAGATTAAGTATAATATTATCACACTTACCTATAGTATAGTAGCCTAATGCCCACGCTTATTAATTATATTCCATTGTTGCCGTCAATGCAGGATAAGGTAAATGTGCATTAGCTAGTAGGTATTAATAATAGCCAATAGATAATTATTATATTACGATATCACCTTAGACCACTCGTCTCCAGAGGTCTATAAGTCCATTTGTCAATTAGTAAAATTGTAATATAATAATTTAATACGCGAACATTTGATTTATATTAATTGTCAAGGACAGTTAATTTTAAGAAAAAATATTACAAATTTACCCATAAAAAGATGATAATAATGATATTTTTTTCATAATTTATAACAATTATTTTAAAATATGTGTAGGTACATATTTGGTTGTTATGCTTATAAGTTTATATAACCTATAACTTAAAATAAAATTGTTAGGTAACTTATCTATGATTAATTTTTTACTCATATTAAAATATTAATACCAATATAGATTATTGATATAGATGTTATCACCAGGACTCGAAAGTTATAGGAGCTAAAATATGGAAAAATATGCGTGAAAAAATGTCAAATTTCCAAGCAATTTTAATCAAAATCCTAAATTCTAAAAAATAAATTATTTTATGTAGTTATTAATTTGCAGTAATAGAATTAATGGAAAATATGGAAAAATAAATTTATAATATTTAAAATATGACGGAGAATAATTGTTGGCCATTATGATATTTTATTTAACTGATAAAAAAAATAAAATAGACAAATAGTCGTTTGCGGTCAGCAACCATAACAATAAATCAGTGGCGTACCTATTTACGCGGGGTGGTTAATCTCCCCATTTCACCTTTTTTTTTTAGCTTATATTTAATGTATAGAATTACATTTATTAGATATGTACTGTCATTATACATATTCCGAATTTGGACAATCATTTTTATCATATTATAACTCTACTAGATATCGTCTCCGTAAATTATTTAACTACTTGAGAAAAATCCAATGATCTAAGTATGTCACTTTCGATACTTAACCGTGCAAGGCCTGATAGTCGACTTTGTGTCATCGAGGTTCGTAGTCGGTTTTTTTAACTTCACTTTTGAAAATGTTCGTTCTCTATTACAGTTGGACCTTGGACACCATAAAAACCAAATATATACTACTTCTATACTAGGAAATATAAACTGCAAATTATTTTCCTCGATGACCCCGTACAAAAATTAAAAACATTTCCCGTTGATCATTATCGTTACGCATTTGAGCATTTCTACTATATATTTTGTAAACAGGGACTGTAACCGGACCGAAAATAACCGGTTATAGGACGGGAACCTTGTGTTAATTATTAACCGTAACTTAACCGAAACCATTATTTTCAAACGTTTAAAAAACCTAACCAAAACCCGAACCCTAATTTTTAAAGTTCAATTTTTTCGGTTTTTAAAGGTTTTTTTAGGTTATAACTTTTTTATTTTTAAGTAAATTTTTCAAAAAAATCATTAGATATTTATTATTTAATTTATATTTTATACTTTCCAAGAATATTTTATATTATGTAATGGGAAATAAAAATCATTGCCTACAGTATACAATCTATAGTCTAATTATTAAATTATTAATAGATACTTTACTTTATTAATAATTTGGTAATAATTGATTGTAGTTTGTAGTTTGTACTGTTTGCAGACTATACACTATAATATAGCTGGACGATACCGAGTACTATCCAAAAATATTCAAACGAAATTATTGAGAGTTAAAAATATTTTATAAATAGACGGTCTTATTTCCTCGTCATGGTTATAATATTATGACATTATTACTAGGTATTATAGTTATTTGTTGTGACTACAAAAGATAAGATATTTAGAAGAGTTGATAAGGGTATCGGGTAGGTATTACTGTACTAGTGGTACTACTCACAAGGGTATTCTTGATTGCGTTTTTGCGTCGACTGTATGTTATTTGTTTCCACGTTATTAAATATAATAATTTATTGCAATTCGTAGTATTCTGAGACTGCGAGTGGCGACCGGTGACAACGGTCAATAAGACAGTGTGGTCACGTAAATGTTACAATATTATTATAATAATTTATTTTGTATTTTGATAATTATTGTGTATGATTTTATTATTTTAAAATACATATTATAATATGTTTATTGGGCGTGTGTGTGAGGCGAACCGATGATGGGAAATATTGTTCTATTTATATTTTTATCAATTATTATAGTACTATACATTTATACCACATACCACCGTCGGCCGTCGAGTCAGTCTCTACCTCACTGCGAAAGCTATACTCAATACTCTGAATACTCGGCCATAATATTAAAATAATTATGGCTCGCCATAAACAAAATGCTGTGTATGGTTATTTCACGTATGACGAAAAATTGAAAAAATCAAAGTGTAAAAGTTGTGGATCAACATTGGCTGTAAGTATCCATTAAATTATTTAAATTCTAAATTATTATATTCATACATAATACATAGAATAATGGTTAAAATTTGCTTGTGGAAATTTTAATGCATTGTTAGTAAATTGTGAAACTATTTACAAGTTTAAGTTCATTATGCATATACCTATAATTTATAATTTTAAAACTTCAAAAGTAAATATTTGTGTAGTAGGAAGACAATTATTTTTGTTATCATATAAATTGTTTGAAAAAAAAAATTGTATAATCAAGTAAATATTAATCATTTTAATAATTAGAAAAGTTTTAAAACTAATTTGTGTATATTATCATTAAATATTAAATTATAAGTATACATTCCAACCATCATTGATAATAAATATGTATTTATAATCAATGCAACTATATATTGTACTAATTTTTTTTTTGTACATTTTAGCACTGAGAAAGATGAAACTTCTGTCACTATGAGTCAAGGGGAAGGAAGTCATACTGAAACATCTGGAACTACTAACCCATCTTCAAAACGCAAAAAAAACAGTATGGTTACATAATAATAATATGTATATTATGGATATAAAAATTATTATTATATTTTATTAATTTTTAAGTCTCAACCTAAATCATAATAGACTCTTAGGCCTTGGCACTGTTATTTGAGAATTATAATACTAATAAGTATTAATATTAAACCAAAATGAGTGCTACGCCTACCTTCCAATTTAGAATCTTTACCCTCAACAATTAACATCAATCATCTGAAAGGTTTTTATATTTTAATTGTCTCTGTCGTCAACAGTCAACACATTAATGAAGTTTACAACAATAATTGTTTATTAAGTTGAAATGTAAATACTAAAGCATAAGTTTGTTAGTTGTAATTTTAAGTTGGAATATATGTTACCATACGGTTTTTGATTGTTAAAAGAGCTATCTATCCCTAGACTAGGTTGAAAATTACCAGGTTTATCTGTAGGTACATATATATATTTTTTGGTTGTATTAGTACGGTTCTATAATCGCTTAAAATTTTAAAGTATTTTTTTTTTTTGTAACAGGTTAAAACCGGTATAAACCACAACCGTAACCGCAACCTCAATTTCATATTTTTGAAATTTATAATTAAAACCGAAACCTTAAAAATATTTTTTTGAAAAACCAAAACCGAAAAAAACATAAATGTTACAATCCCTGTTTGTAAATTAACTGAACTGTACAAATTCATTATACCAAGTGAAGATTCTAAATCATTGGGGTAAGTGCTAACAAGATAATTTGCAGCAGATTGTAGCTCAGAAGTTTCTAATTTTTCAAATTTATTAAAAAAATGTTGACAATGCAAAAAAATCCCATTAGGCGGAGGCCCTTATTTTGTGGAGGCCCTGGCCCGCCCCGCCCCCTAATTCTGGCCCTGGTGGTTTTATATAGTTATGTTTTTCCATTCATCACTTTATCAGTAGGTGATAAAATGCTGGTACATTGGCATCAGGGAGGTTATAGTTAAATAAGACTGATGTATTCATGTATTTCTAGTGGAGGGAGAATAACAATTTTAATCATATCTCCCTCCTCAAATAAATCCTAAATATAACACTGCAATAAATACTTACATTAAATAATTTTGAGTTTTATATTCAATAGGTATTATTATTAAAGGTAGGTACACAGCCGCTGTGAAAGAAAAATACCAAATTTTTTTTTTTTATATTAAATACCTATGCATAATATGCATATCAAAATCAAGAAATATATTTCATATGCCGCACTTTTTCCCTAAAATTGACAAAGTATGAAAAATGTGCATTCTACATTTTTGATTTTTAAACTCGTCATTGTATAGCTCGAGAGCATTTAGAACAATACACAACTCCTTCAACTTCTGAGCCCTAATATAGTTATTAATTTTGTTTTTTGTTCTATTTGACGACCAACTTCATACGACGAATTGTTGAGCAGGTATATTTAAATTAATGTATAATATAATCGTGGACCAGTGTGATTTTAAAACCAACAAAATGTTGACACGATTTTAAATTATGTAAAGGCAATATCGTTAAAATATGATGAGCAGCCATGCGTGGAAGTCATAATTATTATATTGTAATATAACTATAATATATAGATAATATGTATTATTTAAAATGTTGATACAGTCAAATCGTGTTTAGTAAGTAAGTGTACGCCATTTTTTTTTTTAGTTTCACGTCACATGTGTCGTTTACGAGCAAATGCCTACTGTGCAGCATATAATGTACATATTATATCGTACACTATTATTATATTATATTTGAGAGGTTTATGGGTGCATCGTTATATTCTTTGGGTCTACATCGATGCTGCCACCGACCGAGGATATAATATACACACTGTATGCACAATAATCGGTCGTATGATATGCACACTGTATACACAATAATCGTTCGCATGATATGCACATGTATACTGCAGTCCACCGGGCCCTCTGCACGTTATACCGATTGTCCCCGAGTGATCAGTTTATCATTATACTATTTAACTATTATATTATTATGTTATGTACGACCGTTCGGCGACCATATGGTGTTGTTCTTATTTTCACGGTTTTAAAAAATCGATAATGTTTTATAAAACCGAAGTCGTTATTGTCGTACAAGACGCACGCACCGCATATAGGACAAGTCGACTATAAAGAGCGTGTGTTGCCGGTGTCGTATATTATATCATATCATATCACATCTTATTAATTATATAATGCAATACGTCCTCCTCTCGCTACCGTATGGCGGTAATGTGACTGCTACTGAACGTCTTATGTTGGGATAAGCGAGTGGCCGATAAAGAGATCATCCCTCTGTGACCTTATGTGTTATTCGAGCTTCCGGTGATTTAGGATAAGTTGTTTTGGATTAAAAAAAAAAAAAAAACAACTCAGATAATAATATATTATGTTTGTGTAAAATGTAAATCGATATCGTATATTATATTAAAATAATATTTTCGATCCGACTGGTATACATATAATGTTGAGTGATTAAAAATGATTTTCATGTTAAATTATTTAGAGATTATTTTTTCTTATGAATTATTGATAAGATCCATTAGTTCAATATTATTAATGATTGAGCAAATGTTTTGAGAACTTAAAGTTTTTAAATGTCAATTATTTGTTAAACCTATGAACCTATACGGAATTTCGATTTCCCATTTATTAAACCTAGGTATATAATTATTAAGAAAAACCGGTTCTTTTTAATGATAAATTTATTAAGAGGGTGTCAGCGTACTATTTGTTTTTTCTCTCCGACCCACGCGCAACATAGACAAAACGCATTTGCGCGGAATCGTTTTTTCTATGTTTTTAAGTAATTTCCGAGTAAAATCACCCATTACAAAAAAGATAGAAAATAGTATTTAAGAGGGAACGACATATCGGTTTTATATTTTATTGTTGTATGACTTTGTATTCGACTTTCAAAATAAACAAAAAAATGTTGTAAATTTAAATTATGTTTAAATCGTTTTGAAACAATATTTAGAGAAATCGATATGTCATTCCTTCAAAAATATTATTCTCTATCTTTTTTGCGATGAGTGATTTTACTCTAAGATTACTTAAAAACATAGAAAAAACGATTCTGTGCAAATGCATTTTGTCTATGTTGCGTGTGGGCTATAGAGAGAGAGAAAACAAATAGCGCGCCGACATCCTCTTAAACATTTCAATTATAACAATAATTTATGGAAAAATAGTTTTAAATACGCATAATGTGAAGCATATTTTATTCTTTTATCATAATTCATAATAATATATACTATAATATAGTGTCTAAGTAGTAAGTTTAGTTCGTATACCTACTATTATACAAATGATTATTATTTATTATAATTGGTAGGTACATATTATAGTACCTATCTATCTACGAGAACTATACTTCTATACTTACCAGTTATACTGGAGGTAAACGGTAGTCGGTAAAAATACCCGATGATTAATGATGTGTTTTTTTTTTGTGTCGGTCATCTATCTTTGAAGCAGTACAAATGCTGGTAGGAAAGTGAATCTAGTTGTTACTAGTTTGGGGGGGGGGGGTGGAGTCAAAATCCCCAATAGCTTTCAAATCCGTTTGGAAAAACAAAAAAAATTTATATTCACATTTATACCTTAGAAAATTTCGATTTTTTAGCTGCGAGCATATAATTTGTATTTACATGACTTACCGATTTACATAGGTGCATTTTTTGTGTATTTAGTCGAAACCCTTTTTTCATGTCTAGTTCCACCCCTACTTACCTTACATACATTAATAATTGCTATACATCATATTATTCATTCGTATAATGATTAATATTTCTTTTTTTTACGTCTAAGCACAAAATTGTGATCTACTAATGCTTATAAATAAAAAACAATGTTTAATAAAATAATTACTTTTTTTATTAACTTAAAACCTTATAATCTTTCAGAATAATACTAATAGGTACCTAAAAGGAATAATGCTCACATTTGTAGTCAGACACTTAAGTTGGTAAAGGTTCCGAGTTCTTAGTGTCTGTTGTCTGACAAAAGAAACATAATGTAACGGTAGTCATCTATAATATGTAGATTACCTAGGTATGTCAATAAATTAGAATTAATGAAACTAAATGTGAATTCGTTGTACTATATTTGTTAACAACTTATGAATTATTAAGTTTTAAGCTACCTATTATAGTTTCTACCTTCCTAATGATGGCTAATGCATGGTCACTGGATCATGGGCGCATCTAGGGTTAAAATTCTGGGGGGCTAACAAAGCTATTTATTAAAAATAACCTATAGAGGGCTTGTATCTAAATCAATGAGGGATATTTTTTTTTGGGGGGGGGGATAAATCTTAGTCAAGGGGGGGCTAAGACCCCCCCCTAGTTGCGCTAATGCACTGGATAGGTATATTTATATTAATACACTGATATACCGACTGTTGTTAAATTGCATACAAAATTGATTAATCTAATGTTTCACTATAATATTTAATATAGATCGGTTAATAATTATTAGAACAATAAATACAACTTTTTTTTTTGTACAAGATATCCAGTTGCCTAGTCAAAAAGTGGCCCGAGTTGATTTATTTCTGTCTTCATACGTTTCATGCCGTTATATGCAATCTTAAAGCATATATTCTACATTCATAATTTAAAAAAAAAATCATCATTTCATCGCCGATGCGCTTTATAATAATACGTAGGTAACTATGTAAATGTATATAATGTATGGGTGAGCGCACACGAGTGAAATACTTGTATATACTTACATACAAGAAGGGTACAAATAATAAAATAAAAATGTGTATTTTAGTTAACGACAGAAATAAAATAATTTGGATTATAATAAAATGGAAAAACATGAACAGTTTAACACATTTGTTTGTAATATGTACATAGGTACTATCCAAGTAGGTGCTCACGTATTTTTTTTATACGTAGTTATGCATAAAAAAATTTAATTTTATGTTCATAAACGCGTAATACGTTCATAAACTAAAATATTATCTCCTATAATATTATGATGTCGTATACGTACAATAATTTGTAAGGGAAAATATTTTAATTTTAAATTTGTTTTCACTAAAACGAATTTTATTAATTCTAAGATTAAAAGATTGTGACGAAAAATGGATCATAGGTGGTGGTTTTTGTCGGTGAACAACATCATTTTTGTAAATATTGCAATAATCATTATAAACATTCAAAAGTATAAAACTAATATTGATTAATCATGTTAAATTCTACAGGTAGGTAAGTAAAAATATTTTATAATAGTTAAATAAATTAGGATCATTGCGTTAAACCTAGGTAACAAAATTACTTGCGATAATATATTGAAATACTCAATTACCTACCTAAAAACTCGGAAAATGTGTATTAAATTGGCTCTAAAAATTAACAAAATTAAACACCAACCTAAATATATTTAAGATTATAGCCGTTTATGGCGCCGTTCCAGAGCTTCCTAAATTAAAACACATTTTGTATATTAAATTCCGGGTCTAGACTAAATGAGTAAATTAATAGTATTATAGTGTATGAAAAAATAATTTTAGGTGATACTCAAGTCACTTAAATTCGCAATCAGCTATCATACATGCTTTTTGTTTAGTATAAGTGCGATATCGTGTTGTAGCAGTAACCTGCAGGGACTAAAATTGTTTGTAGTACGAAATACTAAGTGAAGAATACGAAATTAAAAAGTGTATAATGGCCTGTAATAACTAGTAACTTTTTTTTACAGTTTTTCTTCATTAATTGAAAAATTATTATAAAATAAATAGATAGATAAAAATTTTAAATATTAATAATAATAATAATTATTATCATTATTAGGAGTCGTTTTTACAAGTTTTACTTATTGGTAGATGCAATATTTAAAATATTTCGAATGATCGATACGTTAAGTAGTATAAATAATCATCAAACAATAGTTAATGAGTGTAGGTACTTATCTATTATTTTAAATGAAGTAAAAACCATTAACAAAGGTATGTTGTTTCAAATCGGGATATAAAAAAAAATAATATTATTGTTAATGTTTGAAAATTATTTACCATATGTATACATTTTTTTAATGATAAGTATTCCTATAGACCTTTTGTATATTTGTAATTAAACATTAACAATGTGGTAATCACACTAATTATCTTTTAAAAAAACATTTAATCAATCAATTTCATGTGATTGTGACTTGTGAGTAACATATATTTTGGTCTGGAGATCATTTTTCCTGGAATCGGGGATTTTTATATAGCAATTCACCGTTTGTATATTATAGTATATTTACTGTAAAATTATTAATACAATAATTAATAATCGTACCAATATACCGACATACTAAATCGTTTTGCTGTGATGTTGACAGTACTCTGTGGATAAAGAAAAATAGAAATTGACTACTCTATAATATGTTTATGTGTATGGATTAAATACACTTTTTTTGGTCGGGTGAGGGGCTACGGTAACTCCAAGTGCGTAGAACGAAAAAAAAATTCTATTTTAGCCACTGCCAGTAATACTATCATGTTTCCCCCATGGTGACAGTGTTTAATTAATAAACTTATTAAATTAATAAATTATCATGATATATAGCAGTTAAAATTACAGCTATCGTGTCTTACTATCATCGTAGAGACCTAGCTATTGACGATGACGGTGATATCGGCGTTTAAATATGTTGTGTATATTAAACTGTCTATTACAGTACCTATATATATATATAAATAAACTAAATATATATGTATTACATTACATTTTATCAATAGTGAAATAACTACCTAATTTTTTTTAAAAATATGAAAAACAATACCTATAACGTTATTATAGGTAGGTACTTTTAAGATTTTTCTATAAAAGATTATTATAATATTAATTCAAAAAAAATATGCCAAAAATTGTAATATATAAAATATTAAAATAATTTATATTTCCTATCTAGTCTTGTTACGATTGTATAATATCAGTATACTGTTAAAATATATAGGTATATAGTTAGAGAAAAAAATGTATGGGTACTACATTAAAATGTATTGGTATATTATCAAGTATAAGAGTATAGCAATAAATAATATTATAAGCTTATAATAATATATGGCTATAATGTTTCATAATACCTACTAAATAGACATGTATTGTATATATAGATATGTATGAATTAGCTTAAAGACAAATAAAATTTACCTAGCTATTAGGTAACTCGCATAAATTATTTTATTTGAAACAAAGAAAAGGGATTTTTGATTTCCAACATAGGTACGCAGGTACCTATACAAAATATGAAGTATAAAATAATACGTGCTTTTAGTGTCTTTAGGAATTTCGTGCACGTATAAATTTTAATTATGATCAATTTTTTTTTTACACCTTATTACTTATGAAATCGGTGTAACTCACAAGTAATGTTACACAAAGTTTAGTATATTCACGCCATATTTTTCACAGTTTAAAAGTTTATGTCTTAATAGGCTTTTATGCCTTAAAAGAAAATCTCGCTAGGTTGTATTAATACTCTTTGGGGAGTGCTAAGCTCATACACGAGCGCGTGGTAATATGAAAAAGACCCCTGTCCCTTGTGACACGTTACAATAAAAAATGTAATTTTTAATTATCATTTTTTTCAGTTACAGTTTTTAATAACAAAACAAACACGTGTTTAATTTAATTTCGAAATAATATTATGGTCTTTTACTGTATTTGAAAACAATTCGTAATAAATACAACGTGTATAAATTAAAAACCACCAGCAATATGAAATAATGACAATAAAATATAAAGCGTATTTCGATAGAGGTATACACCCTGTTACTTTATTTATGAAATATTAGGGGTTCGTTTTTCATTTTATGACTCATATAAGAGATTACTAAGTCGTAGTTAATCGTCAGAATCATACACACTTTTTAAGGCAAATTTCTGAGTTTGGTGAAAAATAATGTTTTAAAGATTTCTGAAAGTTATGATAAGTTATAATATAATATTAATCGAATTTAAATATATCTATATATTGTATTTTAAAAATGTTATATAATATTATACCTAAGATCTAACACATACTTATCTGTAATAGGTACATAATATATAATATATATATATTATTTATTTGTAAATAAAATTGAAATTCTCAAAATAATCTATTATGGCTAAAAAAGCGATTAAAATATGTTGTGTTTATTAGAAAATGTCTTAAGTATTAAAAATACGATTTTATGACTTCTGTAAAAAGTCAACAAAATGATTGAGTACCCCAAGGGACACCGAGCAATTAAAAACTACATCATTTCGAACCCCTTTCGTAACAGACGATATCCTTTTACCTACCACGACCATACAGTAAAATGAAGATAAATATTTACTATAAAAACAAGATGTATATCATACGGTATTTGTAAACAGAAAGTATTTTATTTGGATTGTTAGATAGAAAAACATGATCGGCGTACCAAAATTACTCTGAAATCTCTATCATACAATACAGATAGTAGAGGTGTTTTAAAAATTTAAAAATTTAAAAATATTATAAAATGTGCTGACTCTTCTCTTTACATTTAATGAAAACTCATTTTTGAGAAATTTTTAGACGAATCATTATGGCTTGTTTTTTCATTACTATTTTGAATCTGGAACCTATTATAATATTTATAATAATTATTATTATTATTATCGTAATATGACGGTATAATTATTAGTGTGGTTGATAAATAGAATACTATTCTTATACTTTATAGTTTATAGTCTATAATATTAAAATAATTTAATAGCTTATAATTATAGCTAATATTAAATTAAAATAATACGCTTTGCCACATGTTCACAATTTCTTAATGCATAATACACACATAGGTATACGTCTTTAAACAATTAATAATGTATGTACTATATGATAAGATATAATGGTCGTAAGAGATAACCTGACTTAACGAATTGGTTACTAAAATCATTTTATGGAATAATGTCCGGGAAAATTTAAGATAAATTCATTTTTTTGTTGCTTAAGCTCTGGGTAATAAGTCAATAAGCGAAATTATTTTGTGTCAGTCAAGTAAATAAAATATGTCCCTGCAATATTTTAATCACCAATGTGACAGCATAAAAATAATCCTTAGGTGTATAGGTTACTTGATGAATGGAAATAAATAATCATTATAACAGTATACCTATACCTATTTTAACTGTACTTAAATTCCATTTTCTGAAATATATTTTAATGTTTAAAAATTAAAATGAAAATGTACTATTATTTTGCTTTTAATAATTTGAAAATAATATTCTACATCTAGATTATATGTACAATATTTTAAAATTATTAAATTGTTTTACAACTGATATTTTGATTATTCTAACAGATCTGCAATGATCACTGAAGTTAAAAAGCCAAAGTATGACCAAATGGAAGAAATCGACGAATTATGATAGTTGAGTACTGAGTCAGAAAAGTCTGCATGAATGATTGTTAATGAATAAATAAGCAATTAATTAAAATCTTTGCAACATGATATTATCTTATATACTTAAGCGTACATATAATATTTCACGGTATCTCGCAATGTAACATTTTATAGTGTAGGGACTGTATTATTAAGAACGATATTTCTTATTTCTTAATCTGAAAACCAAATTAATTAACTTTTTGCATTATATCACACTAATATGTTTCATATAGGTAGGTGCTCGTTGAAAATAATCCCGTGTCAAAACTTAATTTTAATAAGTCACGGTAGCATTGTTTCGTGTTCTTTACCAGAACCAGAATTAATATACCTATATACCGCAGTACAAAACCCATTTAAGACCTAGTCTGGTCTGTGACCATTAACGGTTTATCTCGCAATTCAAATTCAACGGTGCGCGTTAACCGTTTCGAATATTTTAAAAATACATCTGTGAAAATTGTAGCTCATATTATACTTAGGCAGGTATGTGAGCATACAAGTTACGCAGGTAGGCGTTTACTTGTTTACCCTGTACAGTGTACAATGCACATTCTTGAGTTCTTCGTTCAAACTATTTATATTATGTGCCATAAAGTGGTTTTATTAACAAAGACAGTTTCTTATATGATATAAAGAGGTGTGAAAATATATGTTTCGTGTTTTTACCGATGGCGCATTTTAAGTTTGTCGTTTGATCCTCGAGAGCGACGCGGATGTGGAGTATATGGTTATAAAAGACGACGAATAAAATAAAATACGTACAATAATTATTATAGTGTAGTTTACACTAGTATTATACTGTAGCTGTATAGCAGGTATACTTTTGTGTAGAAAAATATGTAAAGTAAATTTTTGAAAATGGAATGTTATTATATATGTGTATGTGATGAAATATTTATAAATATACACGAATACGCAAGTAACATAGGTTTTTTTTTTATTATAATAGGTTTTCGTACAATATTTAATACGGTATAGTCATAATTTGGTATTCATTGAGCGTGCGACCAGGTTGCCTACCGGTATATTTTGTGACTTACCGGGAGATAAATATACAATTAATATATGTATGCGTAAACAAAAATATGTATAAGATATAAAAAAAATAAATATTGCCTATCACAAATAATCTTATAAAAAAATAGAATACTCATATTAATAATTATTAATTACTAAATTATAAAACATAAACTTTTTATATTTTTCAAACACTTGGAATTCTTTATTGGGCAGTTGGTTTTAAATTTTATTGAATAATGCGGTACCAGAATTGAGAAATATTAACTTAATGTTGTATTAATATCAGTCAGTATCTACTTATTAGGTACCTACGTTTTAATGAGTTCCATGTATTTTTTCTAAGATCTTGAATACTAATATTGACCATAAAAATTCAACTGTTTGTATATTCACCGCATTTACAGGATTAACAAAATGCTCCGAATAATAATTTACAGTTAAATGAATACAACCAATACTTTTCATTTGCTGTGGTACGATTTCCGTTCATTAGACTACATAACAGTTTCCGACAAAACTTCTCTTTGAAGATTTGTAATAAATATATTGTTTTTATTTACGTTTATCTTATACGATTACAGTAGACCACGACCGGTCTAACCATCCGAACGAATGCTCTCATAATAATTTACTATAACTATTGTGTGCAGAAGTTTTTTGGGGTTTTCGTCAGAGTCGTATAATAACAATGTGGTTTTCCGCATATATTATAATGATAATACAAACATTACTAGTTTTAATTTCGTCGGCGATGCGCAAACAATATATACTATTATCATGTCCAAGACATATATATATATGCGTTCACCTTTTATATATATATATATGACCGTAATAATTGCGAGAACAGTGTGCACACAACACACGCGGCGGCGGGCGGGACGTTAAAAGTTTTGTTCCCTAAATTGAATCCCACGGGAACACCGCCGGCCCGAGATGGTGGTACATATACATATACCCGGGTGGCGGTCTTTGGTGGCGTGTATCATAGTGTTCGGCCGGTAGTGCAGAAAACGCGTTTGGGAAATCGCCGCGGACTTGGGTCGTTGTCCGGTGGCGCGGGGAAAATGAAAAGGGAGATCGAAAGGGATTGATGGGGCCGAGCCGACGGAAACGACGTGACACATGAGGTTCATTTAGAAAGTCCGGTTGATTACTGTTGTAATACCGACTTGCGGCGTGACGACCACCGACTCCACATCACCTCCGTCCGACACCCGCCTCGGCTCGGCCGCTGAAAACTCGCATTACACTGCGTGCTCGCCATGGCTGCGGTGTTAAACGAAACGACGACGACGACGACGACGATGGTAGTTATGCGTATATATAGGCGCACGAGAGAATAACGAGACTGCGTTAACGGCCAACATGACGTATAGATATATTATATCATACACTTGTAGTATTATATACCAGCGATTTCGTGTTTTCTCGTTTCCGCAGCGCCACGGGCGTCTTGGGAGCTGCGCGAGGCCTGAAGCTATATGCTGAAGACCGTTTTGCATGCGTATTTTTCTTCGATTCGCTGCGATTACTAAAACAAAATGATATGTTCATAAAAAATATATCGCGACTCCGTGATCACAAATATTTCGACGCAAACAGTGCGAATTGACAATTAGCGCCCGAATCGGCGCCGCATATCACATCACGGGTCATGGGCACAATTTTCCGCGTGTCCCCCGTCATATAATATGTAATCGCAGCGTATATCGTAAATGATTTCTTACAGACGTTCGAAATAATGTATCGACCGATAACAGCGTCCTTTACTCAGCGTTGTTAAAAACCACACACTCACCAATGTTACCGTTCGTACAACCGTTTATTTTACACCATTATTCAAAAACGTGTACAAATTGTATTTTTATCGAATAAATAGTATCAGATCTACGTGAGATGTACCTACCCTCTACTCGCAGTTACGAAGAATTACGAAGGTTGAAAATTCGAAAAATATAAAGTCATCCGGTCGTCAGAGCAAGCCTATTCAATTGTCCCACGCGTAATCGACGAAACGTAAAAGATTTCCGATCAATTTGTTTGTGTCCATGCCACGACACCCAAGTCCTACGAATGCCGGCGTTTCCGTCGAACGCCATCGTCAGGTCTCGGCCACTTGTCGCGGATTTCGTTTAGAGATTTTGCTAATCACGAGTTTTTCTCATTTTCTCCGGTTACCGCACGGGGTCTTTGCACAAATGGATTTATCATGTTAAACAGTGCCCATTACGGGGCCACTCGGGCCGCATATATTTTGTATATATTAGTACAACGCGAAGACGGAGGGTGTAACGAGTGGAGAAAAAAAAAAGGAATCGCGGAAGGCAGGAAAAAAAGAGAGAAGGAGCAAACGAGAGCAGGGGGCCGATATTAATTTCGGTGGCGCAGCCGCCGCGACATTAATTAAACCTCGTTTTTAGGAACGCATTAAAAAGACGCTCCTGTCGCGTGCTAGCGAGCCGATTGAAATATTGCCGCGGCGGCACCGGCGGAGCAGCGTGCGCTCGCGGATTATATAATATAACAACCGCGGCCGTTGTAGGTTTTTTTTATATTTTTTATCCCCGAGCTTTACAGTACATGTATACCCACCCACGGACGCCTCCTTTGCCAAAACTAATTTAAGGTTATAACTGCACTGCGGCGACGACAACCCTAATGGCTTTTGAGTGAAATTTACGATCGACTGTTATTGATTTTCGGCCTCTGTATCGCAATGTCATTGTTATCATACAGTTATCGTGCATACCTGCCCATATACATATATATATATGTATATATGGCTATATCGTATTTAATATTATAATTTAAATGACAATATTAATGATAATATCGGTATTGGTGAACACTGCAGGGTTCGACAGCGATCGGTTACGTGGATCCAAGTCACATATTTTATAACAACATATTACAGTAACTGGTAAATTAGTGGTAATCATAGTAACGCAATTTTTAAGTAACGGTAAAATGTGATTGGTCAAAATATCGTATCTTAAATTTAAATAAAAGATCTAAATTTATTAAAATAATGATCCATTCGATTCCAAATGTTTACTTACCTGTATATTTTTAGATTTCAGGTTCAGAGGATGGTTTATGATGCATTAAATAAAATAATAATAATATTTTATGGTACTTATAAAATATGTTCTATGTGGCTTGACGAAACACAAACAACAAACGGAACTCCAATTAATTTCATGTACCCCATTGCACCTAACTGACTCCGCTAATTTTTTAGCTTCTCTGTGGTTGATGATAACGGTGGTACGTACACAGTATCTTAATTAACATATTCTCAAAATAATTAGTCTCATGATGGCGTAAGAACAGTTGACCTAAGAAGCCAGGTTCAAATCATCGGATGATCATTTAGAATAGCTCTGTGTTTTGCATAATAAACATCTATGTCTTCTGTTTTGGAACATGGTACAGTTTCTTTATTTTCAGTTTTCACGTGTATAAGATGGGTTACAAGTTTACCATAAGTGTTACCTATGATATAATATGGTAAATTTATTTTATTTCATGATGATAATATAATATGGTAAATTTATTTTAAAGGATTTGTAATATTTGGCGCTTAAGTGTATATACTGAACGGGAACAAGCGTATCAACATAATATTATTATTAATATGTTATAGCTCATAATTAATTGATGTTTGAATATCTTATATAGTTATATTCCTGAAATATTATGCCCCAAACATACACGATACGACGAAACATAATATCAATTATTACATTTTGAAATATTTTGTAACCTGTAATGTTTTAATACATTCCTACGTTGATACTTTTAAATTATTACATGCATATCATTGGATAATTTATTGATATCCACATAATTACAGAATGCCTCCAGTACGTATACGAAACCAGCAGCCTCAACATAAAACCCAAAACCCTAGTTGCAGCACTCGGACCTGACGTGGGCCAAATTTTAAAGTTCTTAAACAAACCCAAATTATATATAACCTAATTTAGCAAAAAAAAAAAAAAAATTGTAACTAATGTATATTGTTGCCGATCGTAACGAAGTTAGGTCTGGTAGTATTGTAATATTGTTCTATTGTTAAGAACAATAAAAAAAATATAAATATTTATGCATATATTAATAATGATATCGACTAATTCGTGTTTTTTTTTTCTATGAAATCATAAAAAAAAATAATCACTATTGGAGTACCTACCTTTGATTAGGTACTTGGGTTGAGGTTTGATTATTTACGTGACTTTCGAGTATAGGTGTATAACATTGTACAGTTTTAATTACCGCACAGTTGACCGTTGAGTGATCGCAGTATTATGATAAATATACGTCTTGTTTGCGCTGAAATGACTCTGAAAGTCGTTGACCTACGACAAGAAGCCAATAACTGATTTATGTTGATTTATATCAAAAAATGTGAACATGTCAAATCACAGTCCTACTTTGTTCTAACTAAAAAAAAAAGAAGCCAAATTATGAGTTTTACCAGATTATTTGATTGATGCCTGTACTTATGTTACTTGTACTTGAGAGTTGAGATCATCAAGAGTTTTAATGACTATACAGTATACGCTGCGGTATGAGAATAATTAATATTCTTGTGGAAATAATATGTTTTATGTACAATATATAGTTGCGTCGATCAAATTCAAAGTGGGTGTGACCGTTCGAGTACTTTTGATAATTTTTTACCTGAAAGTATGACATCCTATTTATATTTATTATTATAATTGTTAAACCAATCAAGATAAATCATTAAAATTACATCCACGTATTATATAAAACGTATACCGGTTTCGCGCAATTTAGATTTTCACAGTTCGTTTTAATATTTTATTATAATATGAACACTAAAATATGAGAATCTTGCTTTTAAAATGTCCAAGGACATATTATATTTAATTCCATAAATTGAACATTTTCTTGTGAGATTTAATTAAGTATTTTATTTATGTCTTGCAAGTCTTAAAATGTGAGTAATGCAGTAATAAATTGATTTTGTTTTATTAATTGTATAAGCATATATATTTGATACACCCCACAGCTATAATTACCTACCTAATATTGTAATTGAGTATTTGGTGAATAGTGTCAAAACATTATTTGAAATAAAATATGAATAAACCACTTATCTTATGTTTAAAGTTTAATTATTTTTTTAGGTATATGTTGTTATAACTACCTAGTAGAATAAACTGTATTTTAATTTTGAGAAACAAAATACAAAACAGATATACATTTTTTTTATATAACAAACAGGTCCTGTTTTTATAGAAAACATAATGTCTACAACTCACACGCCATAATAATATATTAGGTACTCACCTATTTTGTGCTTGTATAATTTAATTAATAAACTATGTTTGTTAACAACAGTCGATAATACAATTCATGCATTTATATGTCTTCTAGGATTTTTAAATTCATACAGTTATACAATAGTAATCTTTCCGCCCGGCGGCGTATTTACGGGGGTCTTGGTTCTTTTTTTTTGCTATGATTTTAGGAGATAAGTATATTATATAATATCTAGACACTAAATCGTGTTTAGTATTTACTAGATCAATGTATTTTTCAGTTTTGTAAATAAAGTAAAAAAAAAAATCAGGTAATTAGTTGCCTGTTATTACACCACTGAAACTCCGCCGTGTCACAACTATGCTACGAGCTCGTGCGATTTCCATCAGATTCATATTCTATCGTTCTGAAGCTATTCCGTATGCGGCCCGTCTCGATGCACCAGCAGAACAGGGGTATGTTACTCATTACTGAAAATTTGTAAATTTGTAATATAAAAACGAGATATTTTTAGACTTAAATGCCAAAATCAATTTATTATTATATTATTACGAAATGGTCTGGTACAGCGCGTTTCTGAAACTGTGTTCCACGAAACCCTGGGGTTCCGCGGAGATCACTTTAGAGTTCCTCGAAACTCTCGTTAAAACTAAAATTTAGAAGTCCTGTTTGTCTGTTATCATTTTTTAAAATTACGCCGAGAATGACTATTGAAACAAAGTAGGGATTCTAATTGTCGAGCTGTACTAACGTATTGTTGAAGCTAACAAAAAAAATCTAAAAAGCTGAAAAAAGAAAAGTAGGGGTTCCACGATAAAAGTGGACATAAGAAACACTGGTCTAGTATATTCCACGTAATCAGGCGTCTATCAGCGTTCTTATCTTTTTTGGAAAAACAACATTCGTATATTTTCAAAATTTAAATTTTTTTATTAAAGTGCAAACGTATAAGTACGTAAGTCTGAAATTAGTTTTTTTAATTTATCAAATGAACAGTAATAATTTATATTGTTAGATGTTCTAATTAAGAATTATTATAGTGAAAATAAATATTTATGATACTATTATTTTTATACTGATAGTAGGATGATATTTATTAAAGAGTCTAAACTCAAAGAATATTTTTTGAATGTAAATGAAAAATTGAAATTTATTTTAGATCTAATTAATAATAATAAATGTGTTATTGTTATTCACTAGAAATAATGATTCAATGCAGAATTTAAGCCGTACAGCATTTAGTGAGAAAATTTTGGAAACCTTAAAGGGGATGTGTGGGGGGGGGGGAGCAAAGCCAATTTCCACCTCATAATTGAAGGCCGAAAATCCAAAACGTGGTATTGCCAAAAATTTATCGAGATAAACATCGATTCTTATGTAAAAGAACACGAGGAATTCAAATCCGATGCAAAAATCGTTCTAAATCGATTTTATCTATGAAAAAAAAATCGTCATTCAATTCAAAACGTGTTATTGCCTCTATTTGTATCAAGTCGAAACGTGGTATTGCAATGTTTAAACCAAAACGCAGTATTTCCCTTGTTTTTACTTTAGGACTACATTCTATATTAAAACAAAACGTTGTATTGCCATTCTATAATAATGTACTTATATACCCATTACAGTCAACTTTTATTTAACATTTCAGTGTTTAAATGTTTGTTATATTTAACATTATGATTTATCAGAATATTTTTGTTTCCATGATAATTCAAATTCATAAAAATAGAATGTAGACATTAATTCATATTGTTGATAAAGATAACGTGGTTATGTGTTATCAGTCTGATGTATAATATTATTATTAATGGATTAATATAATAAATTGTGCGAGTGCCAAGTTGTATAAATCTATTAAGACAATATTGAATAATTTATTTTCTGTATCTGTTTATTTTTAAAACTATATTATAACAAAATGAGGAGAACAAGAGATATTTTAAAATCTGCTCAAGAAGTAAGTACCTACATAAAACATTTTACTAACTACTTCAAAAGTACCCATGTTCTGTTGTATGATAATCTCATTTAAAAGAACAAAAAAATTATTATTACAAACATTAATTAAATATTTCCTACTACCATTAATATAGCTAATTTATTTATATGATTCAATAAACAAACATAGTAAGATTCTATATTATAGCTTAAAAGTTATAATAATATTAATACATTAATATGGCATCTTACTATTTTTGTCACACCTACCTAGGTACATCATTATCTCAGAGATTAAAAATTCTGCCATTTATGTTTATTTTTGTATACCAGTAAAATTTAATAATACCTAAATTAGAACAACAAGATTTTTATAATGCGCAATAGTATACCTACTATTAAACTATATCAAATATTGTTGTTGAATAATATATTAGATTTAAATAAATCTATTTTGAGTTTAAAACTTAGTTTTAATACTTTGAAAAAGTGTTCACAGCCCAAAATGTGGTATTGCCGACAAAGCACGTTTTGTACTGAACGTTAGTGATAATGGGCAAAATGCAATATTGCCGGTGTTTAATTCAAAATGTGGTATATCACATTTTGGCCTGTGAACACTTTTTCAAAGTATTAAAACTAAGGTTTAAACTCAAAATAGATTTATTTTGACACCGCCAATTGTTTTTTTTTTCATTTTTTACATTTGATTAAACCAATTACAAGTGTTAATTCATGTCATAGGACGTGATATAGTTTTTCTTAATTTGTGAACATTTTGGTTTTTGACAATACCACGTTTTGGATTTTCGTCCTTCAATTTCGAATCATATTTTGCTACATGCATAATATAATAAAATGTCTATATATTGCCTTAAAGTATAATTTCACTAACTTTGTACTACGTTGCACATAAAAGACAAACAACTTACCGGTTACTAGTATTCGATAATTAAATACCCGTGTTAACTATGTTATGGTCTTTAAATTAAAAACTAAAGATATAAATTTGAGTTACTAGTAAGTATTTAAAAATTAATTAAAAAATTGAATTGTATAAATATCGGAGAAAATTTATTTTTATTCGTATGAAGTTTTGAACTTTTAAATACTACTAGTAGATAGGTACTTAAACCACAAATCATTGTAAAACGTTAATAAATCAACAGGATATAATATATGGATCGATACTGATGTATTGATAAGAATACGAATCAGAATCTTATTACACCTTTCGAGTATTTATCTGATTTTCTCTATTTTATATTTGTGCCAAAATAAATTATATGGGTGCTGATATAGGTATGTGGTTTATACATTTTACAGCTATATTGCTAAGTCACTCATCGGACCAGGTGGATTAATATTCAAATTGTTTCAGTAAATTATAAATAATTGTGTTATAAACATAATTTCATGACTATGTCATATTGTTCGTGCTTAAGCTATGTAATATGTTATAATAGTTGTATATTGGTTGGTTTAAATTATATAGACCCTTTCATATAGTTCATCAATAAAATAATTTAATTTATAGTAAAGTATATTTTAGAGGATATTTCATTATTTCTATTTGTTGTAAAAAAAGATAGAATCGTAGACACTTACCTAATAGTAAAACAAATATTAGCGTGGCGTAGCGCTTATTTTTGTTTTTTGATGCAAGTACCTATTAACTTTTTTTTTACACTGTCAAGTTTGTATCGCAGTGTTCAAAGCTAAATAAAATGGATCAAATACAAAATTGCAGATGACAGGGTCAGATATTATAGAAACAATTTGGATTTAGGAAGGAAGGGTGGGTATATTGGCGACATAAAAGGGCAGGTCTCCTCGATAACAGACCTCAGTGTATGCATGTGTGTGTGTGTGTACTCGATTTTTTCCTCCTGTCCTATAGAACCCTTTTTATTCCTTGAGACAAGTATAAATTATTTAAATTTAATCACGCTTTCATTTCGATCCCCAGAGTAGTAATATTCATCTCCCATCCTCCGTGTCGTTCCAAGCAATCAGCCACTGGTACCAATCTTATTCGTCTAGATTCAATTACTACTAGCTTTATTAACCCTTGGTCCATCGCTCACGTCGTATAATCTTAAGTGTAAAAAATTACATCTAGAAAGTTTGTTTTAATAAAATATTTAGTTTAAAACTACACAACAAATTACGATAAGTAGTTACCTATATTTATTTTTAATCGTTAACTTTTTATCAACAACTTAAAATTTAAAAAAAAAAACATTTCTAAAACACTATAATATTCATTTTTGTAAAGTAAAATCCACCGATAAAATAATTGGTTTTTGAAAAAGAAGATTTATTAATAATTATTTTTGTATTGAAATTTGAAATATAGTATCATATAGGTATACAATACCGAGTATCCTATTATTTATCGTTTATATTATCCTGTCAGGATTTCATTTCAAATCCGAATTTAAAATATAATCACAAGCTCGTATAGACGGCTAGATAAATATAGGTAATATAACAATTATTTTATAAACATTAAATATTTATAATTTTTTTTAGTGTAATCATTAGGGTATTTGGTTTTTTTTTAAATGATGTCTGGTAATTTTCCTTTTTAGTCACTTAGGTGCAAGGTATTTTACAAAATTCCTAAATATTATAATTTATTTAATGTTTTCACAGATTATATTTTTCCTAAACATTGATGAACTCATAATTATTAAACTGTATATTATTTATTTTATTAAATTATATACTGTCGTCTTTAAATGTTATTTGTTATATACTACACATGCCTAAAGTGTGTTAAAAGTTGAAAAGTCAGTAACCCTAATTCAGAATGTTCCCAATATTTTAGTGGAGTTTTTTTTAATTTAGTAGGTATATGGATATATGAGTAGGTATATGACTACCTAATAGTCTGTCTTTTACTATGATGATATTCTAATATAGTGTATATAATAATGTCATATTTTACTGGGTACATTAAACATTTCGTATTCATCGTGAAGGTGGACTGTGTTTATAACATTTTCAATTAATTAACATACTAGTGAATAATATCAATTATTTTATTGGTGTTTTCCAAATTCACACATAGTACATTTTGGATCTGCCCAAAGGTAAAAAACATTTTATCCTAGTTGACTCCTCGAACATACAAAATAGATTTAAACAATTAGATTAATGTACATACAATAATAACAAAATGAATAACCGTCAACTATAGTGTAGTATTTAGTATTTTTATAAGTAAATTCACTGTAGGTATCATATACTATAAATATATAATATACCTACATCTACTAAGAAATTTCATTGACCATTTATAAGATTTTGAACCTTTTTATTTGATTTCACACGAAAACAATATAGTGTATTTTAAACGCAACACAAAGAAATACATAGACTAAAATGCGTGCAAGGAAAATATTAAATTTTGTTCAAAGAAACTCTTCAAGATGTTTCAGTGATGGATCGATTGTCATTAGGTCGAGTCGTTTTTGAGCACAACAGATGACGGCACTACGACAACCTGATAAGGGAGAGTCCTGGTTATTAATACACCCTGTTATATAAATGGGAGACTATTATAAAGGTTTGCGGGTTTGTTTTTTTTTTATATTCTTGTCCAAAACCGATTCCAATTAACCGCTTAAGTCTACCTACAGAAAAAAAAATAACTTTATGAAAATTCTGACATCATTTTAAAAATGATTTATTTCTTCAAAATAATATGTTCAGAACATGGACAAATTGGTTCTGATATTCGAATGATTATGCATAATTAGTAGCAATTTAAATTTAATTAAATCAATGTTTTCGTTTTTATGAACATAATGTTAAAAGAAGTTATTGCTCATAGTACTGTGATGAATAACCCCACTGCACTACGTGTACCTATATTTATCTTGTATATTTGTATATTATGTTTATTCACAGTTTTGTTTCAATATTAATTTTTAATAATTTTCGTTTCCATTACGTAATACAGGCATTTTCAATAAATAGTTCATTTTAAAGATATATACCTAGGTTATTGTACATTGTACATACACCGCGTTTACACGTTAGTGAGTAAGTTGTATTGAAAATAGTATGTGGATTTTAATCAACATGGTATGGTCTCAGCAGACCTATAATATTTTGACGACAGCAATGCGCCTCTAGAGTCAGGGATACGATGCCTTATTATTTAAATTATGTACGTTCGTGGATTTTGGTAAAGCAGGGACACAATTTCGTGAGCTTTCATATCTCATCGTTTTAGTATTTAATAAGTGCGACATTAGTTGATATTTGAAAATGTTATTCAATTGCATTTTCATAAATGTACTACCTAGTCAATATAGCAGTATGCCAGTATAATATATCAAACTCGAAAATAAGACCAACCGTTTTATACTTTTTAGTAGAATATAATACGCTGGACAGTGATGGGACATTGGGCACTTGTTTTCCTTCAGCTTCTGCTTGTGTCGTGATATTTGAATAAATATCCTAAGTGAAGCTCAGTTAACACCGTACGTCCGTACCTATATACGTATATATCTACTTGCTGAAAATCATTCAAATGGTTCGAGGTTTGTAATTTTTCGATAGTTTTTCCTTAAAACATTTTATACATTCATAATTTAATATTTCATAAATAATATAAATAATATAAAATAAATATAACAAATATTTTAGGAAATATAATTTTTAATTTTTACCTAAAAAAGAGTACATTTTTAAATCATTCATATTATATTGCTAGTAAAATCCTCGTAACTGGATGTATAATGTTTATATATTATATTATCTATAAAGATTCTCTACGTAAAATACTTAAATGTATTTATTATTTTTTTCATCTATAGATTAAAAAATATTTATAGTTATGCATGCATTTGATTTAAAAATGTGTTTTTTAATACCTATTCATTTTAAATCAATTTTAATATAAAATTAGGTATTAATTGTGTGCGCACGTTAAACATATAATATACATATATATTTTGATTATTTTATCTTATAATCTTGAAGCTACTTTATTTTGAGGGTGAGGTACAAACTTGAATTTTACAGCTATTACACGTTAACAAATTATTATTTTCATCATAATAATTAATGCAA
Source organism: Sitobion miscanthi (assembly GCA_008086715.1). NCBI lineage: Eukaryota > Metazoa > Arthropoda > Insecta > Hemiptera > Aphididae > Sitobion > Sitobion miscanthi. The sequence goes on from CM017802.1 coordinate 27,198,876, forward strand.
GCTGAATGAGCTGAACATATATTTATGTCTATAGTTATGGTAGAAGGGTCGAGACTCGAGGGGAGAAATTTAAATTACACTTGATTCTTTTATACTAATGAGTAATTATATCTGTCGAAAAACACTTCATGAAAACTATATTATAATATATACCTTATATTATATACTCGTCTTGATATTGGTTCAATCAAATAATAAAATATAAATATTATTATGAATTACCTACACGTGACTTGTCTTATTATCTTGCTAGTAGAAAAATAAGACGAGTTTATAGACATTTTACTTTTAAATACAGATAAATATTTACATTTCTAGATATATTTATTATAAATTGTGTAATATTTCAACTACATTATGAACTAGCAGGTATATTAGTATAGGTATCTAATAATAAATAAATCACATCATTCATATTTTTTTTCATTTGTACGAAAATATCGGTTATGCAGAGGAATTCATATTATAGTATATTAGTTTTAAATAATAATAATATAATATTATATACTTTTAACTCAATTATTATAACGTTTTATCCACGGTTGTTTTACTTTTGTTGATAATATAATCCCCTGACAACAATGATAACTACCTATTGTGTACCTGGCGATTGCAGCAAACGAAATATCCGTATTATGGGGTATAAATTATAAGTCCAACCGGTTTATAACTTCACACCGATTTCCGTATCCTATGTCGTATGCGTATAAGAAAAATTGCAATTAATCCGGTGTAGGTACACGGGCATAGGGCTAATGGTGGCCGCCTTTGGCCATAAACTTAATGGCCTGGTGTGTATACGTACTTTTTATTAAGTGCCCACCGCCGCCCGCCGTCGTCTCTGTTAAGGGTGTGTTCCGGCAAAAGACATTCCTCACACTGGTAACGAGAACAAAATAAGGAGAAAACAATGCTTCGGTATAAATCGCCCAACACCTTATTGCCGTTAAGGTTCAGGGGTCATAAAACAACTCGCCACATTTAAAACGCACATTACGGTGGTGTATATTATACGCAAGATATCATAGTACTCGATTTCAAAAATAGGATAAAACGTATTAATACTCAATAGATTGTATACAACGTACTATGACAATATAATATAATATTATTATGTACAACAAATAATATTAAATTTATGCGTTGCAGCGAGGTGGAATAATTATTATTTTTTTTATTAAACATAGCGAATGCACACAATTTATGACCTTATAGATGATTTATTGATACATAACTGTAAGTCTATAAATTCAAAAATCCTACAACTGATCATTAGTCGATCAGTAATCAGTAATCGCTAGATTTCTGATGTGTAGGCCTTTTATTTTTTTTCTTGAATATGTGAAGCTGTGTCAGCTATACATTCGTTCCATTTTACTATTATTATTTGTACGCAACATTTTATTTAGGTGTTTTTTTGCTGTATCAGCATTATTATTTATTTTTATTTTTAATCGAATTTTAGAATTTTGCAGTTATCGTTATACTAAATAATATTTTGTTTTATAAAACGCGTTTCTGCGTAATTGGAATATTTAAAAAGTTGATATTTATTTTTATACCATACCTATAACTACTTGATGTCCGCCGGAATGGATAGAACTCATTTTACCTTGTAATATGCGACGAGTGTACTTTTCGTTTCAATAGAATTTGGAATTATTGTTTATTTTAATTGATACAACAATTCTGGAAGTTGAAATGCCCCATTTCACATACCTAGTTCAATAGTTGAATACATATTTATTTTCAGTATCAATAATTCAGTGCACATCTTTTTTTTATGTTTTATTGAGTAACTATCCAAACTCTAGCACTGTATTATATTTATTATTAGGCTTGATATAGATTACATGTTACATGTGTCAATAGACCAACAAACACTAATAACGACATATTGCTATTTGCTTCTAAAATATGCAATGTAATTGTATAGGTAGTTATTACTTATTCCTGAGGCTCGGATTTTAAAGCAAATACTTCTTTATATATATATAATAGAAATCTAATTTTTATACATAAATTTGTTTCACGTAAGCCTGACTCCAAATAAACGATTTTATCTTTGCTTTTTTTGCTTTTTCAGTTATTCTAATTGTGGAATTCGAAGTAAGAGTTTTCACTTAAAAAAATGTTTGTTTAATTAATAAGAAATATGAAAACCCGGAATATGATTGTATTGGATTATTATAGTTTTTGTTATCGACTTGATTTTATATCTATGTATAATACAAATATAGATTTTATTGTAGATTATCGATCTACAGACAGGTCGATAGCTTATCGGCTATTGCATATAGCCTGTAGAACTTACGCTCAGTACATAGATAACATCGTTATCGACCAGTTCAAAATTTAAGTTTTATAGTGTTGTAATTTATAAAAATACCTAAAGTTAAAACAAATTCATTTTTAAAAAAATTAGTGTTAGAAGTTGATGAAGAGTTTTTTCAAACAGTTGGATCGATTTTATATTGCAAACTTTGTAAAATAAAAGTGTCATATGAAAAAAAAATATAATGTACAACAGCACGTACGGAGAGAAAAACATGTGCAAGCTGTTAAAAGACACGAAAATCTTGTCAGATACATGGTAGTGAATTTTTTTTTTTAATTTAAATTAATTTTTCAATTTTTATTCAGTTTTATTACTAATTCATGTTAATTTTTGGTTATGCTTTTTTTTTACTTTTTTAAAAAATAAATATGCTCCATTTTTGTTTTTTTTTTTTAAATGTTGTGCTTTTTTTGTTATTTAATATGCTTTGAAATCCGAGTTCTACATATTACCTGTTTGGTATATTACTTTTTTGTGGATATTAAAAAATTAAACTATTTTATACTTACTTTTGTCTAAATAATTTTTTTCCGTGAACTTTCTTAGGCCTTTGTATCGTAGTTAATTCGATTGTTTAAAAACAGCCCTAAAATACTTTCAGTAAAACCTTCAACCTAATAATAAATTAAATAAGTTAAAATCACAATACCCACATAAATAACCTTGATCTCACCCTTATAATTTTACATAATATTGCTATAGAAAATCATAAAAAAAAAACAGGAATAAAGGGTAAAATATACTTCAAATTGTAATATAATTATAAAATATTTTCGTATTTTTCCAATAAAACTGAGTTATTATACCCAAAATAAAAATAAATAATTTAAGTTTTGAATTCTTGTGTTCTTGATAATACCAATAATTATTATTTTGTATTTTAATTTTTGTATTATCTTATGCGTAACTAACTGCACCAATTCTTATATTATTATAAAGTTTGGATATTTAATTATTAACTTTTGCAGTTTGCTTGCCAATTGTATTATTCACAAAATAATTATGTGTAAAGAATTAATTAAAATATTAAATTATCGTGTTTATTTAGAAGAGGTCGAGATGATAATATTATACTTCCTTTAGTTATTTAAACACAACAAATTATAATAACGTGAACGTTAAAAATGTAAGTACATATTATCTTTGATTCTATTTTACAATGATACCTTCTTTCTTCTTCGAGTTATTATTATTTAATTCGTACCTAAGTGTATTTTATAATAGTTAAATAATACCTAAATTGCACAGTTACAAGTTACTATAGTACTAAATTACTAATATATCAAAATTAATATTATATAATATTTATAGTCAACCTATAGGTACCTACTATATTATATTTATATATATATATATATAACTTATATAAGCTTATACCTAATAAGTTATAGGTTATAACCAAAACGACTCATATCTAATAAGTTATAACCAAAACGTCTAAAACTGTGAACATTCAATCTACTTCCCAATCAATAACTGTCTTATTATAGAACATTTAAGTATTTATTCATCAGTCCATCACAATATTTGTTAAGTTATATAACAAATAATATGTGGAGTTTAAGACGTATACTTACGTATTGATAACTAATAGTTACGTATTGTGGGATTTGTGCTTTATATTTGAAGATGCTCAGCGTTTCCGAGCAACAAATTTCGTGTCCGGAATTTCTGGGATAGATCTATTTCGGTGAAGCGCGTTAATGGACGGATTGTTTATAACTCAGTAGCCGATTAGAAGGGAGCGTAAACACAGCGGTGGCTGAGGAGGGGAGTCGCATGACGAACGTGTTTAATATACATAACCCTGAAATGGTTGACATTTTGTTTAGAGCATAAAAAACAGACGGAATGGTAAAAAAAAAAAATCTGATCTTAGAGACAGAGGACGATCGCCAGAACGGGCACTGACTGACACAAATCCCTTCGTGCGAGCACACACGAATAAACAAAGTCGCACACAACATTATTGCCGTGTTGTTTGGGTAGAAGAGGGACCACCCATCTGTATTGTCCTATTTTTAGGGAGTTTAAAATGTAAACAAATATTTTGATACGACTTTAGTTCCATCGTCGTGGCAAAGTATACAATATATATAGTAATGGGATGAAGGAGGATGTACGCAGCAATATTATGTTAAAATTACGACTTGCGTAGACGACGACATTAACGAGTATTGGAATACAACCAAAGATCAACAAAAGTTGAATATTATAATTTATAACAATTATCAGATTATTATTCTACGGGGCCGTCAGCAGGGGATTATGGTACCATGGTGGTGTGTCCAGGTGTCCTGCTGAAGTGCTGCAGTGTCCCGTGGTCCTGCAAGGACACGCCAAGTCATATAGAGATGAACTGAATAAGAATAAAAGGTACATTTTGTATAGTTTATACGTAATGTAGTAATTTCTGATTTTTGAAAATAATGTATACATTTATATAACATATAACAAAATAAAAATTGGCAATTTATTCCTCTAAAACAATTTGACCGTGACTAATATTTGATGTCATCCTACGAAGGACTTTGCAATGTATTGTCGACTTGACATATACATGTATATTATAGGTACATAGAAAGTATTTTGTTTATGAGTTTGACAAAAACAAAACGGAAAATACAAAACCAGTTTTAAAATTTTCACTTTTAATACCTAAGACTTTAAAATTTAATACAATTTTACAAGGTTCCTCATAAGTTGTTCTCGCAGCATCCTAAAAATTTCAAAAATTTTTAAAAATACATATCATGACATCGTTTTTTTTTTTATAGAAAGATCGAATTAAAAATTTGACAAAATTGAATATTTAAACGAAATATAACAATTTTAGATATTTTATGTTAATTTTATTTTATTCTTAGAAATTTGAAGCTTTTATTTACTACGTGCCTATATATTAGTATTTACAAAACACAAATACACGATGAAATGTTCAAAATATTTAGATTATTTTTACCATAAACCTATTCCACCGTTCTATACCATCGATATATAAATATATTGACTTATAACTTAATAATAGCAAGTGATATTATATTTTATAAACTATTTGTTTTTCAAAATTAAGTTCAACCTACCGGTTCTACCGGACACTATATTACTAGTTAATTGAAAAATCAATTACTAATAACAATATCAATATATTTTTAAATATTAAAATATCTTTAGAAATACATAGGCTGACTGAATCGTTTTTCGTATACAATTATTTATGTTAAGTGTAGAGGTGTAGACTATATTTGTATACTATTTTTCTTTTGTTTTATCATTAAGCGGTTATGTTGAGACTTGAGATACAAAATACAAGCTTATTTTTTTTCAAACGAGAAATATCTATCTTTTTTTACTGTACATTTTTAAGCATAATATGTTATTTTTTGGAAAATCTAGGTATACAATATGAACGAGGGTGGTTTCTGAGTAACTAAACTTTATGTACTTATATATATAAGGATAATAATTCTTAATAATGGTTATGCATTTACATAAAATACGAAATAGATGTAATATTTAGTCTAGTGCCTCTTATAATACTCAAGACATTTTTTACAAACGTTGAAACGTTAATATACCTACGTATTAATATTAATTACCTACTATATATAGTTTTAAAACCATAATAGTCATCATAATATATTTTAAACCTAAAATCATCATGAACTTTATCGTTTTTTTTTTCAGTCCGATAACTCGGAAAATACTCGTGAGAATTTTCGATACATTATAAGCAAAACATTTTTAAAAAAATCTACTCATAGGACACCCCTCAAATGGTACAAAAAGTCTGAGCATCCGAAAATATGGTTTGCTCGAGATTTGAGAACTACAAAAAGCAGGACTTGAACGAATGCGTTATACCCATTAGAGGAAAACACGTGGTGTGTGAACGTGCTAGAGGCGATTCACCTTGTACGACTCGAAATTTGAATGTCCTACGCATTACCGGGTTTAGCGGCCTGTCGACAGGTATACGACGATACAGATGATGATGATAATGATGATAACAATAACAATAATAACAATATGCCTACCCGCTATAATTATGTAGCGCGTAATCTCGTTCGGACGATTACCGATTATTCGCGGACGATCGCGTGAATGTTAACAGTAAAAAAAAAACGTTACCGCGGATAAACGTTTTACGGTCGCCTAGCTGTGTATTATTATTTATCATGCTCGTCGTCGGTATCGATTGATATAACGTAACATTACTGCAGCAATATAATAGAAAACGTCTAATGCAATATAATATAATAATATATAGTGTGTTCGGGGTCGCGCGTTGTCGGACACACCGAGAACCGTTGGTCAGGCGATCGGTGGATTTAACTCGGCGTGAAATTCCGAACTCGATCTGATCGATTTGTCTGGACCGCGCGCACACCGGCGTGTCGCTTGCGCTAAATACGATCTAATAAAAGCGCACAAAACACGAAAGAAGAATGGGCACCGGGGCCGGGGTAATATCGAATAATAATGATTTTATGCTGCAGGTGACTATATACTTACTGTTACTTACTTACTTACTTACTTAGTTCACGACCACGGGAGATATCTTCTAAGGCCGTGACCAAACAAACGGGCACGCGTCACCGCGATAACACCGCGCATAAAATTGTGATAAAAATATTATGTTCCCCGGACTTGGGACGAACGCTAAGATATTGTACGCCATAATAATTAGTTATCTACGTTGTTGTACATTTCGTATTGTAGTTATTTCCGTGTCTGCGGGGGAACACGCGCGACAATAGCGAAAACGAAATTTTAGCCGACACGCCTGTTTATATTTAATCATGACTATATTATATATTACTATAGACCATATTATTATATAGTATTCGATAGTATAATGTTTTAGGAACAGACTATTTTTATATAGTCTGTGGTATAGGTATAGTAGGTATCAACCAATGTATGGTTAAAGACGACAAAAAAAAACAACCACAGTGATCGCGTAGCATACTATTTCATCATTATGTATTTTTGTACCTATAATATATATTGTATAAATGTATACGATATAATAGGTATAAATTATTCACTAACCACTATTTACATTGTCTCAAAGTGTTTGTTCGCGTACATGTATATACATATCGCCCGACCACCGGACTGTATACTATATTATATTCATCTTTATTAAGTATATGTACCTAAACATCAAAACTTGTCTACAGATATTAGAATATACTTAATAAAAAATTCAATTTTAAAATAGCTCCATATATTTGTTTTCTAGAATTTTTGTGTAACACCGAAATATTTATTTCGAGTTTAAGTGAAATATTATTAACTTTAATAAATATTAGCGCTTATTGTTTATTTTATTTCTTTAAACATCCGGACTCCAATTCAATTACTTGCTGATCTCAGTCTTAGAGTATCAAATTAGCTAAGAGAGATATTGAATTAAGAACAAAATTGACACAGATAAAAGTAAAGTCGTTCAAAATTTACAAACAAAAGTCCAAAAATTAAACAAATGATCATGATATATATTTTGAGTTGGCTTCGGCAACACCAGTTTTCATTTAATTAAAATTGCACCCCCGGCTGTGACAATTTACAAAAACACGGAAAACATAATAATTTTTGTGAATTAGTTTTGGACAATTCCAAAAAAAAAACCGTCCCCATATTCTGTAATGGATATCAGTGGTATAACATAATATAACCAATAACCATCGTAGGATGATCTATCAAGTGTATTGACGCGTTCAATTTGCGGTTCGTATATAGGCGCATATTATGGCTGTTTTTACAATTAATACACAAACTTTTGATAAACCAACCTTCATTCTTCCTAAAACCAAAAACGCGTGTGGTATATGGCCGAAATAAAATATACAAAATAGAAGGGAAATACTCAAGTCATCGTGAAACCAATGTGCATTACCCAATGAGTTTAAAAGTTTTCCGCGAGCCACGACTCATTGCCGAATAAAAGCATCTATAATAAATGCTCATTGCTCACCTCTCAATAATGAATAGGATTATATAGGATAATTGGAATATCCAAGTATACTTCTCCTACAATAAGGACTGTAATTTCGAAAACATAGGATTTTTACAATGAACCATTTAAGAAGGGTTCTGTGGCAGATACAAATTTATATATTTGAAATCCTTTTATTTTTGATATTCTAACCATTTAATTTCTAACGAGTAGGTACTATTATTCAAGTTATCGAGTTCTTTCAGTTTGTTTACTGAGGTATCTACTAAATAATTTACCTAATGCGCCCATTATAATATGGGCTTGAAAGATATGGTGGCTATAAGATGATTTGAAAATGTTAGCAATTAATATTTGACTAAAGTAAAAATTGTCCTCGTATGATACATTCTGGATCCAATAGTACCTACATATTATTATATTTTATAATTTCGGAAAATCAGTTTTAAGAAGGACTATTATCCTTAGTATATTATACACAATACATTTTAATAACTTTTAAACTTATAGATTTAGTAACTTACCTCAACATTTTCATAAAAATCGTGTACAGTTTATACTAAATACTAATTACAAAAGTTGATTCAAATTTGAAAAAAAAAAAGTTTCTATTGTCATCGGGACACTCCTTAAATTTTATAAAATCTAGGTATATGCTTAAAAACGCCAAAAATCAGGGTTCGAATGAAATCGTTGTCAGATAAATGAAAAAACGGGGGTGAACATGCTCGGCGGTGAATCATCGTGTATGTAATAATATAATATCGCGTATAGCACCATCCCCTCCCAATACCGACCTCTCGGCGACAGTCGTCGTTACGCGTCGTCCGTCCGTCCGTATCGGTCCGCGGCCGCAGCGCGCGACGGGTAACTGTAAATTATTTGTCGGAGGAAAAAGTCGGAGAACGAGCGAGCAGCGCTTATAAATTACCCGTCGTATATATAGGTATATTATATTAAGTTTATATACATACCTGTACGCGTGTACCTGTACAGAAACCGAGAGGTGTTCTTACGATGTGATCTTTTTCGTACGAGCATATATTATAATATATAACAAAACACGCGGCGCACAATATGATGACGATAATAATAATATCAGAAGGCCGTCGGCCAAACATCGTCGCGCGCTCATAAAATATATACGCATTTTATTTTTTATATTATAATACGTGTGCGCGGTTAACGGTCGCGATTTATCGTCATCTCGGACCTCGGCGACAACGACGACGACGAGGAAGACGACGACGACCGCGGCGACCGCGGCAGGACGATTCCTGGTGCGTGTACCACGGTTTATATACCTATATATTATGATAGTATATATTATTATTATATGTATTATATTGTGTACGCGCAATAACTACACGACCGCAGCCTCCGTGTCACAGGTCCCAGATAAGAAGATCACGTTTCGCCGCCGCCGTTGTTTGATTTACGTCTTTTCGCCCCGTCACTAAATCTCTATCCGCGCGGCACCGATTATAACGAGGAGACAAAACCGATCGCTTCGGGTCTACATAAATATACGTATATTATAATGCGCAGGATACTCGCGGTCGTGTGTGTGTGTGTGTGTATATAGGCACATCTGTACGATTATATACATATATTTATAACGCATTTATTATATAGGTCCACATTGCATACACATGCACGCGGACTATTATTAAAACTATATATTATATCGTATACGCATAAACACGTCGGACGGACAGACGTTTGCGTCCATTGGTCGTGCAGTACACCGACTGTACGGGTTCCGTACATCCGTCTCGTACGACCACGACAATAACATCATAATATATATATATTGCATTATAATAATAATAATATAATATATATTATGTATGTAGAGCATGTACCTACACGCGCCAGACTCGTGTCATAACGCGTTCGTAACGAAATCGACTTTGCAATATTATATACATATACGTGTGCGTGTCGATTAATTATTGTATTTGCGCATCAACAGTATTATTTATATTTACCAGGTACCTAACCTAACCTACTGCAGTTGTAGCCGTGAGTACCTGCGTATCTATAGATAAGGATATCCGTGATAATAGTACATTAATATATCGGAATATACTATACCGTCCCTTTATCTCTCGTTACTCGCCTTAGCCTCTCTCCGCGTTCTGCAGTCTCGCTGGATCTGGAATCATATTATTGAACGCTAAATTTCGTCGAACGATTCGAAAAAAAATACGCTCGATTGAGTCGATTTTTTTCGGTAATTAACATACTCTAACTATAATTTGTTGACATATAATGACATATATATTTTTTTATTCTTTGTGCGCTGAAATAAGGTATGCATTTGGGTCCGCGGTACTCATCTGTCTACAAAAATGTAATATTTATAATGACTATGTTATAATATCCTAATACATACAATTTACATATTTGTATATTTTCTTGAGAAAAATATTAAAATAATATTATATCTTGAAAATAAAAATCATGTTTTCCAATATTGTTCTGAAGTACAAGAAAGTAATACTATAAAATCACACCCAGAACATTTTCCGCCCTCGATAACAGCCACCTCTGTCCTCCCCCCCTCACCCACGACTGCCATTCCTGACACGGCACTACGAGCAGCGTAATAAATCAAATTATTGTATAGGTGCAATGATTTACCACTATACAACAAACGTTCGCGCACGTTGTGGTATAACAATAATAACAATAATGATCTATACAACAACGATCATCGCGAAACGAGACGTGGGTAATTTGATCATTGCGATGTATAACATTAAAAAAAAAAAAAATGATGTCATATCATTATTGTTTTACCCGACACAGATGTGCGGAATACGGCTTATGCCTGCGCACAATACACACAATATGCATAAACAATAAAGTTTGCCTATGCGATAAGCAGATGAAAATAATAATATGATCCCATCGGGTTTCCCGCAGTCGGTAGGCGCTATACCGCGTCCGTGGCGATCACGTGTGCAAGCGATATTATTATATATAGTGTTGTTCGAGTATTTGACGATTCGAGAAGGCAATTTTTGGTATTCAAATAATAGTTTTCCGAATATTAAATAGGTTCACGCAGTGGCGTACAAATGGGGGGGGGGGGGGTTCGGGATAAATCCCCCCCAGGCCAAAAAAAAAAATATAAAAATGTCTTGAGAATGTCATCGTGTAAATAAAATTAAGGATTTTGTAAGTTTTAATGGAATCACAAAAATATTAATTTTTCGTCCGAGGAGGTAGAGATACAAATAAATGTTTATTATTTACATAAAAACTATTTTTGTGTGGATGTTAAATATTGTTTATCATTATTAGTAAATTGTCTCTGTGCTGCGCCCGTGTGTGTGTGTGTCTATTTTTGTAATGGCGTACCCGCGTGGCGCATACGGCCTCATCGAAATATTATTTTAATTTATAACTTTATCCCTTATCTTTTGTTTATTAATATATATCTTATTATAATAATATACACGATTGTCCAAACGTCCGATGTTCAGTGTCGTAATCTAATTGTTCAGTGTACTCATGACAGTGTTTAGTGTACAGTCGTGACTCGTATTTCAAATTATATCAATCAAATATACTATCTGCAATACTGCAATAGTTATCTAAAAGATTAAGGTAAGTACATTTTATGATTTAATTTTTTTATACCTAGTCTTAAATATTCTTAATGCATACATTTTTTTATTGGTGAATTAGACGACATAATGTAACCAAGAATATACAAATACGTAGGTAAACCGTAAACGTATTAACAGTGTAAACTTTCAGTAAATATACAGTGGTTGTGGCCGAAAAAAAACAGCCCAAAATTAATTTTTTTTTTTCAAAATCTCTGCCGGGTACATCATCGCCACATCTATCTTCTTCAGAAACTCATACACCAGATTTCCCATCAACCACGCCATTATCCTCACCAGATCCGATCACAGAGCCTACTTTAAATGATACTGAAATTATTGACATTTTTGATATTGCGTGTTATACAAACAAATTGTTGTCACAAAATGAAAAGGCAGATATTTTAAACAAAATATGGAAACCTGATTTAAATTATAATTTTCCTATTAAAACATCAGTTGTTGGTAAGAAACAAAAAAGTATTACTACAAAAATAAGTGTGAACTCTTTTAACAACAATGGTCTTTGTCTTTGATAAAATATATTGCATTGGGTGGAGCACTCTGATAAACATTTATAAATAATATTATTTAATTCCCCCCCCCCCCCATAAGACAATTGAATGTACGCCACTGGGTACACGTCGTCCTTAACAATACTAGGTTTGTGTCTATGTATAATAATATATATCGACAAGACGTATTTCAGTACATTTTAAATGAGTCCTGCCTGCATGTATTATGCCACTGCAGTATCGAATGCTTTCCTTCGAACAATTTTTTCCGATTTTGAATTCAGAATTTTTGATATAAAAAATAAACGATTAGGTGTCTCCAAAATCTCATCTCTTTTTACATACAATAATTAAATGGGCGCATATAGTTTAAATTCAGTCGTCAAAACCCTCGAACAAAGTAATGATATTTAAAATTCTGGAAATGTATGATAAAAAAAGTAGTTTCCGAGTTAATAGAATTTGCGGTTAAATAAAACAACGGTTTAGGTGTTCAAAATTTGTCTCGAATGTCTTTCAAAAATAGTCTTTACAACACCGATGTTATTATCATTTGTAGATAACACGCGGACCGCGGTGAACGACAATATCAAAAATACGCCAAGAACGCCACGCGGTCGTTGTTTACACGTCTTGATCGTAATGGATAATTATTAATTGCCGATCATTCGTTTATACTCAACACTTTGTTATCTTACTTACTATGCGTATTTATAGCAGCGTCCGAATTGCTTATTTATTTGCGAACTTTGGCCGACGTATGACGCGTAAACACGTGGAAATCGCTCAACACTTTTCACTAGCACAATATACTAGGTATCCAGATGCCAGTGGAACACTCGACAATTAATATATTGCCTATTATTACACATATAATAATTCGTTGTAATAATTGTTGACTTACCTCGACGAAGGACAAACCCTAAATATTATCATGTTCATCACTATGCATGCAACCTCATCGACAAATTCTTATTCAGCCGATCTATCTTGTAAACACAATTAATAATTTAACTGTTAATACGTAATTTTGTTTATCAACCGTATATATATATAAATATCAAATCTGTTTTTATTTAAAAAAAAAAAATTTTGGCTAATAACCTTAGCAGTGGTAGCCTGTAAACTTTTAAATAAAAAAAAAAAAAATTGTCGATGATCTCTTATTATAAAACATACGTAGGCAAATAAATTATAATATTGTGAATGTATTTTATTTTTAGAACATTCACGACCCTGAATTATGTAATATAAATAATACTATTTAAATAACTTTATCAAAATACTACACTATGAAAAATATAAGTAGGTAGCCTGCAGTATGTAGGTACTTTCCTATAAAATATGTTGAAAAATTCAACCATGTACACACGTTTTATTATGTAAATTGATTTTCACAACATTAAATAATATGAAAAATTGTCACGATTTATAGATAAAATCATTTTCGTATACAAATATGATACATAACATATATCTTGACAATTTTCGTTCTTTGTTTTTTTCTATTGAGTTATTATTGTAGGTACCTACTGTATTAATCATTTTTTAAATTAGGGGCCAGGGGGATATAATTTAGTTTAATTAGTTTGATTAATATGTATCTAGATAAAGGTCGAAATCTTTTAAATATTCAGTTTGATTAGCATTAACCATAAATATAAAATGCATCTAGTTTTCAGACAGTATGTCTGTGTAAGCCTATATAAGACTATTTAGTGGAAACTCCTGGAAAGGGTGTAAGAAAACCATAAAATATTTATTCTGAACTTAAGTTCAGCGGCGTTGACCTTTAAAGTTAACTTTCGGGGCTCTTCGATTAGAATATATTATATACAACTATCAACCAGGTGAAAAACAAATAAAAAAGCTACTTAAGGTATAGAATTAACCATTAATGATATCCACTAAAGCTAATCACGACACTATTTATTACATTATATTCATATCAATATGTTTATGAGGTTGTTTCGTGCAAAGTACTTATTTACATGGTTTCGAGTGTTTTGACGGTTTCGTATAGCAAAATATTTAAACAGTTAAAACTGAACGTTAGTTGTGCACTTCTACGTTGTTCACTAGGTACTGAATATTAATTTTCTCCAATCTTGTTACTATATAGCGAACAACGTTTTGTGATAAACTCTCTTTGAGTTTAATTAAATAGTTGTGCTATTCTAGATGAGTGATCACTATGAGTGTTCTAGTACGTTATGATATTACTTACATTTTATGGACAAATAATTTCCCGATGAATGGATTTAATCTTAACATTCAGGGTATGCTCAGAGTCTTCAGCCATCGACTAAAGTGCATCGCGTATTACCGTCGTGGACCGACGAACGTCATCTACCTCGACATTTTTTAACATCGGAAAGACGAAGAGAAGTTCCCGGGAGTGTAACACAATATAATGCCGAAAAGTTTGATTTCAACAATAAACCTCCGGTATAAAATATAATATACCCACCACAGGGTACTTAGCGCTATGTTTTAAGCGTGAACGACGTGTCTTTTATTAATGTAGTAAAACAAAACAACCTATAACAACTGTAATAAAACCTCTAAATATTATACATATTTCTATGACAGATACTGTGTAATACGCGTAGGTACGATGTATATATTGTAACTATTATCGAAAACGATGGAATACAATAGTGTTGAAATCGGCAAGTCAAAAGTTATCAAATAGGTAAGTACGTTGTTTTAAAAATAAAATATGTTTTTTTTTTTTTAAATTATGTATATCTTTGTCTCGTGCCGAAACTAGAACAAACCTAGAAATTCCGGACAACCCTTTCGAAGCTCTGAACTCGCAAGTAAATAACTTAAAGAAAATTCTTTCTCTCATACAAACAATTAATATGTACAACTCAATTTAGACACTGCATTGTATACATAATATATTTTAGGCAAGTATGCAATTTAGACACTACGTTGTATATAATATATTTTATATACTTTAGCAACATTAATTGTTTATTTTAAAGCTATACAAACCCTAGCAGTCGGTGCTATAACACGAATAAAAAAAAAAATTAAATACAAAAATTGTAGTCTAAAATATAATATTATTGTGTAGGTACACATCATCGTAAAACCGATATTCATTACTAGTCGCATGCAAAATCTGAGGATATAGTATTACGGCCGAGAGAGATGAATGGATGGGGGTAGGACTGGATAGGCGATTTTTTTGTCAGCTGACCACAACTCGGCGTGCCACGACCGTGAATAATATTGATCCAACGAAAAACGAAGAAACCTATATATTGCGAACCGAATGAAAAACAATGACACGTAATGCATTTAAAACGATACAGGTTTAGACATGTCGCGCGTTGAAATAGTACACGTGCTCGACAAGAGAACGAAAACAGATCTAACGGACATTATAGGTAGTAGGTACTACCTATACCTCTAAACGGATTATCGCGGCCCGCCCCGCCGCAGTGAACTGTAACACCAATAAATTATCGACTTTTAATCGGCGCGGCCTTGTGTGTGAGGATTTTATTTTATTATTTTTATTTCGGGCATTCAATTTTCGCGGGGCATTGTGTGCTCACGACAACGCCAAAGCCGTCAGAGTGGGTAGGTATACATGCATCGGAACGGCGGCGGCGGCGGGGGCGGGGGCGAAAGTTGTGATTCTTTTGTGCCGAGCAGTTTTCCCGTGGGAAACAGTACGTGGCGGCGTCCCTCGCACCCCCCCCCTCCCCCCCGACACAATATTGGCCTTAGATGTGTACGTATATATATATATATATAGGCTTCTGACGATTGCGTCTTTATCACGCACACGACGCGAAACTCGTTAACGTTTTTCCGAAGGGTCTTGTGCGCCGCTATAGTCTTTGTGCGTGTGTGCGCGTGTGCGCGTACGCGTCCACCTAATTACGCGGGGGGCAGAAGTTGTCGTCGTTTCGTCGTTGCCCAAATGGCCGGCTGTCGCGCGTAATTCTTACAGCCGCCCCATAAATAAACTCGTGTCCGCCGCCGCCGCCGAGTGCGTGCTTCAATTCCACGTCCGTAACGGTTTTTTTTTTTCTCCTCTCCGCCGCCGCCGGAAAACCCGTACGAGAGACTTTTGGGAAAATAAACACGTGCGATGTCGAACACGGTTTATGTGTGTGCAAGCTGCGGTGATGTATATATATTCATTACATATACCTACATCGGGTCGTTTCGCCGTCAGCAGCCGCGTATTCTAACGATGATGATTTCGCGGAGAGTATATTATATACCCACCACTATGTGGGTACCGCCGCAGCAGCTGTCCTATTATCACGTTGTTATTACTGCGCGAGGTTGTGCGCGGACGACAAAACCTCCGGACCGACTGTACCCTCCCCCCACACCGCGACCATGTCGGCACGTCATATATATATATAGGTACCCGAAATCACCCATTAAATTACAAATAATGTCCCCTCCACTTTTTTGTTTCTCTGAAAACGCGGTTATTCGGAAAACGTACGATTTTTGAAATTTCCACACGAACTTCGAGACCGTATTATTTTTTTTTTTTTTGATACACCTACTCGATACTTTTTGTGATGATTAAAAAGCGCGCTGCAAGGGCGACAAAAACTTGTGTTTTTTGTTTTTTTTAAACGAGATCCCACTTTTCACTAAAAATTATTCAGCGGTTATTTATTTCTCAGAATTTTGATGTACTTATCCAAGCCGAAAAGTCAAACGAGCTGTTTCTGAATTATTAAACTGTACATCGCGTACAGCCGTATACGATATTAGATTATGACGATTGAAAGGCGTGGAAAATATGGGGGCTATGATTATATGAAAATTATAATGATTTGTTAATATTAATCGATCAACATTTTGTAATTTGTAAATATTTTATTAGAATAATATACACTCGATTCAATTCTACATTTATTTTATATTGTTTTAAAACAATTTTTAAGCACTATTATTCTTATTATATGTACCCATACTATACATCCATGTTAACTTAGAAACTATATTCGTTTGAATTTTGTTTTAAATACCTACATCGACATTTTAAAAAATTACGCCTATAATAAGTCTGTGTTTATTTTTTATGAAACCAAACTAAAAAATTCATATTATATAGTACAGAACAAAAAAAATAGATGTACTTATTGATTTTTTTTCGCGTTCTTTGTGTACGGTTGTTATTGGATATTTAAATATTTTTTCGGCCTAATGCCTTTAGAAGAAAATGTCACATATTATATGTCAATTGATAAACAAATTATCATTAGTAACGATTACCTGCTAATGCGAATTGACAATGAAAAAAAAACGTTATGAATATTAAAAACTGTAATTTCTACGTTGTATTACGTATATAAATCACCGACCGCACATATTAATGCATTATACGATTCTTCAACATTCATAAACGAAAATTTAGGAATTGATTTGAGATTTCAAATACGACCATATAAGAGTTCATGTGCTTACAATATAGGAATGACCCAATTACTTATAATAAAATAAAACTTATTTATCACTCATAAATAATAATAAATTATGTAAGATTACGTTGTACTCGTAATAGGTATGTAGGTTTATCAAAGTCAGCAATTAAGAAATAATTATAAAAAATATATAAAATTGTAAAATTCAAATATCTCAACATCATTATAATATCATATACCTAGTATAACATAGTAGATATTATATAAATTATAACACAGCAAGTTGACCCCTAAAGGTTAAGTAATATGTTATCAAGTTGTCGATAAAGCACGAAATCTTGCACAAACTTACTCAAATCTAAATAATATACATCAAAAAACTTTTCATTTTTTCATTTTCTTTGCCAACAAATATTTTGATTTCTTACTGTGAAGATATTTCGTACGTCAAAATTAACCTTTAAGAATCTATTTCAACACACATGCAATGAGCAATATTTTATAATTTTCATAAGACATCCGTGAATAACAATAATTGTTTTTATCAAATTATAATAAATTAATATAACTATGGGTTTTCACATACAAACATTAGAACAAATTCGATATCGATAAAAAATATAACTCATAGGTACGGGAGATGTGTTAACACATAATTTGTCGAGATTTATAACAGTTAGCGACGTATTAGTTTCACTTTTATTGCGTTGGCTTACGTCAAAACTATACTGGAAATTTAAAGAGAGAAAAAAATTAAACAAATATTTCTTAATTAATTTTAAGTTTTGTAATTAAATAATTTAACTTTTTGATGTGTCGCTGTCATCGTTTTAATTTCTCCGCAGTTACCTACATAATTTGCACTCGATTTTTGGAAGTAGGTAGCTGCACGTTGCAGTGTTGTGTTCGTTAAATCAAAGGAATATAAGAATTCTCGTGTATATAGAAAAATGTCTTTTCTGATTTCTCCGTTTGTGCAAAGTACACGCAGGACGTTTTAAAAACACAAGTTGGCAAGATAGTATTTCCGGAATGCTTTTATGGTGGAGCGGTGAGCAGGGAGTGGTGGAGAAAAACAACTCGAGGGTAAAAGATTGGCGGTGGTCCTCGATTCCGGCGTGTCATTGTTTCCGCATTACTTTGCTCGAATTCCTTGTCGAATCTGGCGCAAAAATGGAAATGAAAAACCACGGTTGTGTATACAATGAAAAAGAGGGCAAAAGATCCAATGCGGCTAGTCATCCGTCGTCAAAGCCGCATTAACGGCCGTTTTGCCGACAAACCGCGGAACACACTTTCCTCCCCACACTCTGTTTTCTTCGATTTCCAGCAAAGGGGTCCGCCGTAACACGTAGCGTTATATAGGTGTGCCATGAAAACCTCAATATTAATACCGACGATGGAAGTTTCGAACGGAGAGCCCATAATATTATTATTCAGATTTCATTTCAAATGTACACCTATACGACGTACGTATATGATACTACTGCAATATGTGATTATATGTGCTGTTTACGGCGTGGTACGTTTAAAGTATGAGTCACTAATTATTTCTGAAAACACTAACGTTTTAAAAAAACTGTTCGTACCTTGTTCGCAAGTGGTTGCAAAACAAAATTTTGGGGAAAAAAAAATTATATTTTTACCATTTTTTTTATCGCTATCATTTTCAAGTTTCCCTCTTTTGTACACATTCATTTATTTAACTCCGTATTCCAATGCAGAATATTATTCGAAGTATTTCTATCTACATAAAAATCAAATTTTTGCACAGGCCCTTTAAATAGGTGAAGTTAGTGTGAACTTTAAAAGTCTATAAATATCCTGCTTCATAATAAATAACTAAAAAAGCGCGTTGTCATAAAACAAAAAAAAATTTTAATGATAAAAAATAGTAAAAATATTTCTTGTTTAGAAAAATTTTGTTTTTTTTAACTATAGGTAGTATAGGCAAGTTAGAATCAAGTAAAATAAAATAATGCGCGTTAAATGGATTATTACTTGGTACGTAGATGATTTAAACATTCACATACAAACACTCTTAGGTTTTGTTAATTTGCACATTCAGTTGAATCGTGTTTTAGTTCAACCTTACATATTATGTAAATTAAATAACTCAAATAGCTCTGTTTATAAGGTAATATAATTTGCAGTATTTATCTTATTTGTTTAATGATTTAAAATGTGGTAAATCAATATTTGCTGAAATTGGTCGGAGACTCATGAGAAAAATAAATATTATTTAAATTACTAGTTATTTTTATAAAAATTTTAAATAATATAATATACTTCTTATTTACCTATAATTAAATACTGTTTATTTCACAAATTGGAAGATTTGACTTTATAGCTAGGTATCTATGAAAGCACTGATTTCATGTATATGATAAAATCAATGATGAAAGTACACTCAGAAAAAAACTTATCCTATTTTCAAATAAATGGTTTCATAAATTGTTTACTTTAAGTAGTTAGGTTATAACCTTCTATTGCAGCATATGCAAAGATTTACAGTTATTCATTAAGAATTATCCACATAATCAATTTTTTTCACACTCCACAAAAATAAAAAAATATCAAAAAGGGATGATGCATCAAGCCAAAAAGCACGGGGCTACAATATCACGAAGAGTCGACAATTATATACCTTACAGAACGTATAATACGATTTTTATAGTATAATATGTTCAATCGTATGTACCTATATATTACGCGCTGTACGGTATGAAAATAATATACATTAAGTATGTATAATGTGTAAAATACTAAAATGTACATATACTGTCGACAGACTTATAAGTTATAATGGTTGTAATTTATTAGTATGTTAATAAAATATGTATATCATTAATTTGGTTTAGCTAATAAATAGCTATATTACTTCTGTTGAAAATAAACGTAGTACAGCGCAAAGTAGGTACGTATAATGTGTTATAACCGTTTAACCTATAAAATATTCATTTCGTAGAATAATTTTATATATATATATATATAAAAAAAAAATTGTAGATAAATAAATGATGACCAATTACAAATACAACGCTAATACGCGTGCAAAATGCATTTTTTTGTGCACTTTGATACTAAATATATAATTCAAACGACAAAACCTGTAGAAAAATGTAAGTCTCTTTAAAAAAATGTTTATGGTGCTTATCGAAGTTATCAATAATAATATTTAAAAGCCACGATACTCTAGTACAAAAACAACGTTGTTAGTTTTTTGCGATGACATCAATTTAACGTAATATATTATTACACGTGTCAGTTTAATACTTTAAATATTATAATATTGCAGTGTATTTGTGTACCTACCTACATTATTTTTGCTACCTACTATATATATATTAATATTATAAACATATTATATATGTATATAGGTAGGGCATATCCTATTAGTATACTTACATCAAAAACCCTATAAGTGCCCATGTGTCAATCCGTTTGACAGGTTAAGTGTTTGCGAACACTTTGATGTCATATATTGCGGGTGTGTGTATATATATAGAATATAGATGCTCGCACGAAAGCATATTTTGTTATATACTTATATATGCGACAGCGTATATATATATAGACGAGAGTACGTGTAATATTATGTGCGTACACTTTATAATATATATATGTGCAGCCCGTGAGTATATATCTGCCTAACCCGACGATCGATGGCTGTGGTTAAAAATTAGCGGTATTTCAAACGTGGTCGCGACATGGGTAGAGGCGCTCGGATAGACTTGTCGCGGAGAGGAGCGAGAGGAGAGAGAAAAAAAATTGAATGAAAAACAGCGTTTATAACCACCACCGGTTACAGATACAGACAGATACCTAGGTTGCCGGGGACCGGTACACGTGAAATCGCCGAGACTTGAGGCCGGTGCGAGGACGCCGGCCGGTTTTTTTTGTTGTTATTTTCACGACGTACCTATATAATATAATATAATGTTCCAGAGATGTGCAACGGTGGTTTTGACAGCCAGCACACACACACACACACATACACAAATACACACACACACACACTGCATGTGTTGCTGCTCGAGCACGTTATAATAGTAAAGGGCAATTTGTTTGCGATTCCATCGCGGCGGCGGCGGGCGCGAGAGAGCTTATGAATTTATTATGACCGCGTGTGGAACGCGAACGCGCGACAGTACGTCGTGCGGTGAAACGAGCCGCATAAAATATGGATACCTATCTGGCTATCTGGGTATTGTTGTTCGTGAAGTATAAAATAAAACGCATACGAACGACGTGACTTCATTACGCATTACAGGAGAGCACTTTTGTTTCGTTCGTATACGTACGTACGCATGTACAGTCTGTTTCGTATACGCGTATCCAATAATAATAATAATAATAAATTAATTGAAACTCGATTAAAACTGACCGTCTGCTTTTTTGTCCGCTCCGGTTCCACGAAACCGCTGCACACCGGTGCATATCGTATACAAACGGGGTAATAACATTGTTAAATACAACGGCAACTTCGTTCATTAATGAGTGGAAATTTTTTTTTTTGTTGTTCGAGTCGCCCGAGGGACCTGTAATTTAACACGTAACTCTACGGGTAAATATTTGTTAAAAAGGGTGAATTCAATTCCGATCCCGTGTACAACCACGGAGCATTAAAATATAATTGTTGTTTGCATTTTAATTTGTTGCGTAGAATAACTACGATCTATATCGCCGATTCGATTGATGTGATAACAATACACTCTTACATGCGACGACTTGTAAAATTACGATTTTTAGATTTTATACCTATTATTTGCTAACCCGGTCGGGTGGCACTGCTCGGTGGCTGCCCATAAATGCTGACCACGTGATGTCAATAACCATTGATATCAGACTTACTCATTATACTTGTTGTATACTGTATACCTTGTAAATAGTTTTAATAAAAAAAATAAACCTATTATTTAAAAATGTTTAATGTTTTACCAAGTACAAATACTATATTAATTTGTAAAAACAATTGTGATGTTGAATACATTTGTGAATGGTTTTACACAAAGGTCTGATCATTTTTTTTTTTTAATTTTATTGATCATGAGGCCCGGCAACTATTGCCATTAGCTGTTTGTTTTTATTTGTAGGGGGGGAATTGTAGGTTAGTAAACACGTGTGTTTTGGCTTGGCAGATTTTTTAGCGGGCACCCGTAGATATCTGCCATGCTCAGGTGGGGGATGGAGGCACTTCTCTCCGGACACTGTGACTTGGCCGAAAAAAAATGCCGCCCGCGGCCGGAGTCGAACCGGCGCCGGTGTGCGTCGCAACCGTCGCCTTAATCCGCTCGACCACTACGTCCACCTCTTATAATTTGTATAGCTATTTAAGTTGTATTTGATTTAGTTAGTCATGAGTACAAATGGCTATTAGTATTAATATTGTCCTTCAGCAACCACTTTAATAGGCAATAGCTAAATTTATAATTGAACTATTGGGAATTTAAGGAAATTGATATTGATATTTATCTTTACTATAACGAAGATGTTCACAAATTATTAATTTAATCCTGTTGTAAATGTCAATGACATTAATTTTAAATTTCACATTGGTCTTGAAAAATTGATCAAACTTGTTCATCGACATGTTGTATTGATTTATCGTTTCCAATATTATATTTTTATATTTTTTTTTAATTATAAACATTATCATTTATCATATTACATAGCTTGGTGTCCGTATTGCCTATTATTATTTTGATTATTCACTTGTACCTACATAAATGTTGGTAAACCAGATAAGTAGATAACTTTTATCATTAAAATTTTATTCAGGTAAAATTTATACAACATGAACATACTATTTGCCACTTATTTTAATATATACGAATTGCAAAAGTACCTATAAAAGTAGAAATTAATTTTAAAGAATATAAAAAAAAATGTATCGAATTTTTCTTTGGCTAATAAGTAATACTGTAATAGTTATAATTAGAACTGTACCATCCTACCATTAGTATAATAATTATTTTTATACATTTTATAATAACATATAATGTAGGTAGTTTATGAAAACCAATGTTCAATAAATTATTTTTGTAGATAGTGCAATTGCAGGTACATAATATTTATTTTATAACAATAATTCAGTACTTAAGAAAAGTTTTTAAAAACAAAATATATAAGTAGGTATACTTAGGTATATATGCATATATTTATAAGTAATATCAAAAGTTATGGTAATAATTGAATAAATATAACAATATACTATGTTATGTATATAGGTACCAATGTTTTTTAAAATTTAAATCGTTTTTAACGGGACTAATTAATTGATTATAATTTATTACCAATAAATTAATTATATTTATTAGTAAATAATATTATAATTATGTATTGTTAAATCGGTAATATAACTGTACTGGCCGAAGTTTACTATTTTATTGAATATGCGAGTTATCATTGATCATACTTATACTATGTATAATCAATGGTGTTACTTTTGTTTCGTAAATTTTATAAGTTAGTATTATAGGCACGGGTCGGAAAATTTTAAGCTGAACCATTATTGTTTATATTTATTTAGTATTTACAATTTACATTGGTATTCTTTATGAAGGACGTCAAAAAATCTAATATATAATAAAACGATTTTAGACTTCATCTTACATAATGTCAAACTATAATAGGCCATTTTTTTTTTAAATATGACTAATACGAGTTATACGAGATGCATCAGATTCTTTATTATTCTGTAATATTTCACTTCAATGAATTACAAATCCAAGATAAAAAGTAACTGAAAACTTATTTTTTTAGTTGCTGCTGAAAAAATATTTAATCGCCAAACATCGCTTTAATTATCAAACACAATAATGAGGAATATGTACATTCTAATATTGATGTATGGTTTGGCGGTTGCTTATTATAGTACAACCTATCCATGGATTGTTAGTTATACCAACCCAAAGTGTTATTGATATTGATGTTATACAGTTTTATTTGAGATAGATATTTAATATAATTTCAGACGACTGATTTTGTGTATACTAGTAAGTTATAATAAATCATTTAAATATTAATACCTGTATAAACCATCATAGACTTTTCTTATTAGACGGTGTGTGTTTTTATAATTATTGATTTTTACTAGGTATAAGGTTGTCCAAAATAACCTTTATATTATTACTATTTCATGTGATATTATTAGGAACTATTGTTTTTTAGTTTTATTAGTTGTATAACGTAAGTACAGTATACAGTAACGCACAAATGAAGTATTTAAAATGTAAATAATAATAATTTATTTTTGCTATAATATAGTTATTAATTATTACAGTAAAATATTGTATACTGTATTGTGTAAATTACATTAAAACTTTTAAGTTTTATTCAAAGTGTATTGTTTGTATTCGGTTGGAAAAAAATGTTTTCATCATTAAAACTCGATAATATAAGTACCCAATAGGTATTCAAATTATAAAAATTAAATACCTATGTAAACATTTTAATGACTAACCCCGCTCTCTCCTATAGTGTTCATAAATAGTGAATATAAAAATTAAATTCTTTCTTGTAAAATGTTAAAATGAAAATAACATTCTCTATTTTTTTGAACCTCAACCCATCAGCTAAGTATACTCCATAAATATATATAGTGTATATTTTATTAAGATTTTGGCATTTGGGTAGCGAATGGGAATAAACGATATAGGGGCATTTTTTTTTTCAACGAGTAAAGAAATTCGATTGATATTTCGTCTAAAAATAAAGTCTTGCGAAATTCAGATAGATAAATGTACCCTTTGTTTGCGAGGATCGTGGCGATTGCCGTAATTTCGGTGGTATTAGTGGTAATCTATAGCAAAACATTTGTCGTAAGTCGTCCGGTCGTTGCTGTTGGAGCGAGGGGGCGAAGGAGAGAAAAAGTTGATTTTTTAAGTCGGATAGTTCTCGCGGGCAATAAGCAAAAAATAAAATGAAGAAAAAAAGGCCAATCATTCTTCTATTCAGAAGTTATTACGGCAGCAGGTGTGCTAATCAGCGAACAGCTCTAGAAATCGTTAACTCAGACTACACACACACCCACACACCCACACACACACACACCCCTAATACTGCCCGCACACGAGCACTGCGTCAGTTCTCCGGTATACCTATATAGTATATACGATATACAGCCACGCGCGCCCATCTCGACACCGGATCGCCGCCTCATCGATCGTCCGCACACATTAAACGCACAAATAAAACGTCCGGAAATGACAAAGTTTGGTCGGGCCGAGTCGCAAAACCACGTCACGTATAAGCGACAAGATTTCTACCCTCTCTGCAGGCCCGCCGATAAAAACGGAAGAGGGGCTCTCCCGAACGGCATACGGTCAAAGTGCATATGTGGCCTCGGCGGATCGCCAACGCGCACGTATTTATATTTAACCTACCTACTACGTATACATATGTATATATATATATATATATATTGGTTGTGTATGTCGGACGTTGTCCCGGCCTCGTATGGCGATCACGTATTCGATATGAGAAGTGGACAACTGCACCACCGGCACTCGCCCTAAATGAAAGAACCGCCGAAAATCTCGGGGGCAAAGAGGTCGTCGTAATTAACTGTCTTCATATAAAAGGCTCTTGGGCCGGACTTTTAATGAACCACCCGCCCGCCCGCCGATGTACATAAAAGGTTTTCGGTTCCTATATATATATAAGATGATGTATACCCATACACTGTACGCGAAAATACTGCAGTATATATATATATATGCTGCTGCTGGTGCTCACTTCCAAAACGCAGAGTGTTGAAGAGGGTGCCGCGCTGCAGTCGTACGCCTTTATTATTGCCTTTTTTCGTGTATTGTTTTATTATATATTATTGTTAATGCCGTTCAATCGTTCTCCGAAAATGCCATTTATATACAGTGTGTATATAAACGCCAGAGCGGCAGAGCCGTATGTAAAGTCGATGGAAGGCGTGTCGAGACATATTTTGTCGGCTGCAAACACCAACACTGCAACTGTCCAACTAGCATTTCTCTCGACTTTTTAACGGTCTCACCCAAGTCGAGGGCGTTGTAGGATAAACGTACAAATATTAGAGTGCCCATTAATTATCATAAGTTTTTCTCTTGTCGTTGCATAGTTAAATAGTCCGTGTGCTTAAATAATTAAGTATAAACAATATAGGTACCTACGTAATACCTACTGCATCATAAAGGTATTAGTTTTTCACAAATCCGTAAATTAATATGCATACATTTAAGGACTTTTAACTTTGAAGCATACATCATTTATGTGAAATTATTTCGTTATATTTGTTAAACTAATTAATGAAATAAAATATGGAACTCTTGATTAACATGGAAATATTAAAATATTAATATTAATTAAATATTTAATACTGTATTTGAGCATTTTGATTTTGTGTTACCAGGTATTTGAAGACTGGAGTATACTTATGAGGTTATTTTGTAAAGCAATCTATTTACACATAAATTTATGTTTGTTCACAAATAATATTGCCCTTTCCGTTCGGTCGGTGAAACATTCATTTAGACAGATTCGGCATGTATATTATCGACGTATCGTTTCGAACTGAATTATTTGATATAAATGCGTCTTTTAATCCGAGCTCTCACGTCCGGTTAGGTATTGCGGTCGTGGTGGAGCTTATGGTCCATCCCGTCAATAAAATATCATGTAATTCGCATCAAGAGTTCGGGTGGTATATGTATGATAATGGTGATGGCGCTAGTACGTGATCAGGATGTGACTGATATTTTCCTCCCGTTATTACACCTCCCCTCGACTATTGGAAACCCGGCCGGGGCATATAAATAAAAAAGTATGGGCATCGGTACTTTCCGAGATGACACTTCCGGTAGATGGTCTTGGCCGATAAATGTGTCCCACGCGGCCATATACCACGCTCGAAGGGTTCTCCTCTACGAAACTATATCCGTGATTTGTGAACACGGCACGGAAATCGTTAAACATTCACGGTCACTATAAGAGCTGCGGGAACACGTGCCTATGGCAAAACCCCTAAATCAGCCGACCGCAGCTTTTCTACTATTTATTATAATTGGCGTCCTACCGAAATTGAAAAATGTTGTTTTTACCGCACAAGTTGTAATCGGTTTTCGTCTCGAAGTCGGGTTCGGAAATTTGGTTATTGTGTATTGCGTGCACGGAGCATCGTCATATTATAGTGCATGTGATCGCGGTGTCGGGACACCATCTGTATCTTAAAACTATTTATTTTTTTTAAATGTTATATTAATATAAAAAGTGTTTTTTTTTTTTTTTTTATTACTAAACTATACTCGATTTTCAAATATTGATCTAAAACGAGTTATGCGCACTATAGTGACGCTTTTGGTGAAAAAAACTGATGATCTCATTCGACTTTAAACTCTGTGAATTGTATTCTTACATTTTAGGCGTGACGTGTCGTGCGTAGGTACGTATATAATATATACGTACTTCTTATAATAATTATACGTTATTATGAGAAGTGTATTATACGTTATACGTCAAAAACTATTTATCTGTTTTTAACAGATGTAGCGTTACACTTATTATATAAAATATAAGTAAAAATTCGTTAGTGATAATTTATGTATAAATTATAAAATAAAAAACACAACTAAACAGTAATAACACTATAAGTATTGGGTAATCGCATTTGTACAGTAAACAACAATAAATTAACATAATATATATAAGTAATATATAGGAAGTGATGACCCTAAATATCGTAATAGATTCATTAAAAACGAAATGTGACCATAATTTTAAATAAACACAACACATGTGTTGCAGAGTGAGACCTCCGGGGTTACATAAAACAGTCAGGTCCAGGGCAAATATGTCATAATCGAGATAAAAACTATACAGCGGACGATCAATTCAACAATCCAAAGGTTAGACAATCTAGAATACTGATATGTTATCCAAAAACCATACTTATAATGACGTTTTGCTTTTGAATGATAAATCACCTGAAAATAATTTTCTCCGTGTCTGTGTATAATATTATATCTTAATATTATTATTAATGACTAATGTGAAATCATATGTTATAATTAACGAATATAACGAACATAATAGTTTACTAATAATCGTATGAATTTACCATCGCTCGAAGTGCTCGCTGTGGCCGATTGCTGAATTCAATAATAATACATGCCTACACGGGTATAAATATATTATATTATACAAAGGTACTGATTGAGATTTCATTTCCAATATACTTGACGATCGAATTATAATTTACGACCCCCGAATTTAATCGACAAAAATATTATACCGAACTTAATATACTAACGATAGATAAACATCCGTTTTCAGCCGTTATAGTATATACAGCTGCGCCTCGCCATAATACTTAGTACTTACAAGTACGACTCCTCTTCGTATTATTGCGGTGTTTGCCGCATATCGTACATATACCTATTACACCTATATATGTGTATTGAACGGCCGTACAAACGACTTACACAGTAAAGGTTCGCCACCAGTGGTGGCGGTGGTGGTGGTGGTGTATATTATGCTACACTCCTGACAAACCGGCATTTCGGACAATGTGTTTAAAACGGCCGTTACCGGGGTCCTTATGGAGGACAATAACGACGCCATTCGCGGCATGCTGCGACCGCTTAAGAATCGTTTTCCCCGGTGCCGATGCGCCCATTTACACGCGTCGCTGTTCGGCGCTCCCTCGTAAATAATTTAAAAAGAAAAACGAACGTCGTTACCGGCAAATGGCAGCACTAAAAAACCGTCATTAAACAGCCAAAAGACACATCAAAGTGGTCCCTGTCCGCTAATTACGGGCGGGCCGGAGGATCGGTGAAAAATAAAACGTAAAGACGACACTTCAGGCCTCGGGGAGATGGTTTCACTTTGCCGGAACGCACCGGCACTGGTCACCGAATTACGCACACGTATACGCTTATACGATGCTTATACATTTCGAATGACTTGTTGAATTAGATATGATATTATCGGTCGGCGTGTGTATATATTTTTTATTAAGACTTTCACTCGAACCCTCAGACATCGTAGATGGAATATTATACTCATCCCCGTGTCGGTATACGACGGTCGTACACAGATATATACGACGCACTCGAGACCCACCACCCACGGGCAGCCTGCAGCACCCATCCGGATAAATAGCAAACGTAATAGGTATTAGGTTTATGTCATGTTCGTCGGCTGTCGGTTTGACTGTGGACGGAATCTAGTGCCGTTGACCATGTGACCGTGTTTGACCTTGTGCTAGTAATTATTATATTATACGTTTAAGGTTTAAAGCGCGACGTGAACCGTTCTTGCCCTTTAAAAATACTGCCAAGAACCAATCTAAATCGTTAAAGAGTCCGAAACCGAATCTTTTGCTAAAACGATTTGTACAAAAACCAGCTTCCTCCTAATGAAGGTTTAGTCGAATTGTGCGACAACTGAGTCGAGTGTAGTCTTATTATATTAAAATATGCGTCAGTTTAGAGGATGATGCGGTGACGTATAGTTGAAGAACCGCGTGAGTTATTAAAAAGTTGGGAAACTACTTATCGATTCTTCGTTCATATAATGTTTGTAATAGGTAACTCAGAAAAAACTGCGAAAATTTCGATTTAGACGCATCAACAATTTTCAATAAAATCATATTATAAATAACAGTTCTAGTAAAAAATAAAAAGGGATGGTTAATCTACTTAGATGGCATAAACATCTTAGCATTTAAAAAGTATTGAGTACAGACTGTACAGTCGTACAGGTACTAAAAATTCCTTAATTTTTATAAATACACCATTAAAGAATAATACGGAGGCGAGTACGTATTGTCCAGTGGCTGTATACGTCATAATTTATAATAATTGAAAACACGAGTAGATAGAGGACGAAAACACGCGTATGCACCATGGCGGTGGTCTGATGGATGACTCGAGACAGAAATCTGCAATCACGACTGTATAATAATGTTCGAACGCGTTACTGCGGTCGCCATATTATAATACCAGCTGTACACACATATAATAATAATAATAATAGTAATTTATTTGACAACCCTCCCCCCCCCCAAAAAAAATGTCGTGAATACAGCGAAGGCGGTGAATACAGTCGTAGAATAATGGACAATGCTTTGACTACTAAATTATATTACACGGGTACTCGTACATTATATAGCTGCGACGCCGCTCACCGCTTGTGGTTGATGTACTCGACCGGATGTGACAGTTTCAAAGACTTGGCGAGAGTTGTCGACTACACATTATTACGTGTATAGTAATAACAGTGCGTTATCACGTTATTATTAAAGCATACGCCGGCGCGTGTTAATATACGACTGTGAATTGTTTTACACCGTCTCTACCTATATACTCGCCCGTCCGTCGCGAACTCCTAGAGGCTAACCGAATTTATCTACACGTGTTCGCGATATTATACATGTATAATATCATTGTATTACCAAGTTTATTGTGTAAACGTTGCGTTTGGTATAGGTACAGTGAAATTGCGACGACGTGCGGGAGCGAACCCTTTGGGCGGCGCGTGTGCTGCTGCCCCGAGTGACAGCGACGTTTTGATCGAACGTTTGGCTTGTACAGTATTATATTATTACAGTCGTGTCCTGCGGCGGCGGCGGCAGGAGCAGTGTTTATATCATAAATTACAACTGTTGTATACGCGTCGTCGTCCCCTACAATGGGGTGAAATGACATTTTTGACGTTTGTGACTGTGTATATAGACTGTTGCAGCTCCCGCAATACGAGAGTTTAGTGTTTTGTATGAAAATATAATATTGAGGTCAGGTGGGGCGAGCGTGACGTGAAAATGCAAAGGTCTTAAAAAATGCGTTACAATATATTTCATGTTTTTAACGGTTATGCAGATAATTGTTGCATACTTTACATACCTAGCTTTAAATTGAATGAATTTAAAAAAAAAAAACATATGATTACAACAATTTGATTTTGCCTTTTTGTCGGACGTAATTTTTTTTTTAATTTAAATGGTCTCACTGGCAAAACTATTCGCGTTTTGTTTTATATCCAATATATGTATGTGTAACATACACGGGGCAAGTGAATAAATGTGTAATTTGCTTTTTGTTATTAATTCATTAGAATATCATAATGTATTCAAAACCGATACAATATTTTTTTTTTAAAGTAAAATATTTTTTTTATATATGAGACTATAATATGGACGTCATAACTCGATTGAGTATTCTGTGCAGTGTTCCACTTTCCCGTTGTATAGTGATTTTAATTTAAACTCATGCCCCAGCTCACATGTCTACAGGTGTATGATCGAAAAAATACATAGATAGATAAATGAATAGTCAAATAGACATTAAAACGGACTTAGAAATCATAAATTACCAATAATTTATTTTTTATAAATTCATTTGAATTGTGAGGCAAGGACAAACTAATAAAACTCTAAAACATGATTACGGTGCGTCGTATATTGTCTATCACGTTCATTTCTGTATATACATATGTACTAAATGTTCAATGCAATTATTGATTTATCCGGGTTTAATATTAACCCGTAGATTTGTTACAACAACGGATATATTTTATGATAACGGACAGTAGCCATTATTTCATGATTACATTTGTTTAAATTAACATAATATTTCAACATCTCGGTAATGTTTATCCAAACCATGATTGGGCTTATATATTAAATTTCAAAACCATGAAATATATATTCAAATATAGGTATAATATGAGCTATAAGCCGCTGATAGTTCGTCAATGCCTTTATAACTATATTCAACGAGTAATGAGGCAAATTTCCATATTTGATCAATTGCGGTATCTATATATACTGTACAGGTATTTGCATAAAACAATTCAGACTGCTAATGAAATCGTTTTACTTTTTTACTTTTTTAACAAACCTTTGTTACACTGTTATGATATGAGAACCGATAATTTATCGTTTTCCGACAAGCGTGAAAAACATAGTGTTTGCATGTCGCACTCAAAATACGTGCGGTATATGCGTCGAAACAGCGGATAAGTAGGTATACTCTATTGAATCAGTGTGTCGAGACGTGAAAAACATTTGTCAAAAGTTTCTGTACAGGACCTATCTGTCTTGTGGAGGCAGTAAACCGTGTATATAGGTACAGATGACAAAACACTGAAATGTTAAGTCGTGAAGTATGCCAGTTATGCAGTCGTTGTTATTGTCAAACAACGAATTCCATATGTCCTTATCGCCCGCATTTGCAATAATAGGGTGTGCAGGAGTGAACTGAAAACACAGTGAACTCTGAAAATCGATTCCGGACGACCTTCAGTTTCAACTTTGGGGGGTTGGTTTTGTAAAGGGCTAGAAACCCCTCGGTTGTTGTTATTTTTTCAGTAGAATGTTATTATTATTATTAATATAATATTGTCTGTACACGTATATTATATATAGAGCATAGTCTTATACTGTTGATACACAGTTATTAATGTATTTTGATTTAATGCTATATTTTAATGTAATCAAATAAGATATAATAATATTAAGTTCGTTATTGGTCGTTGATATCTGTTAAAAACCGCGTGTGACATAAAACTAGATGTAATGAGCTTTCTTACTAATAAATATTAAATAATAATATAAAAGCTTATTTTTACCGAATTATAATTTATAATTATTTTGTTTCTTTTAAGTTGATATTATGTCTTCATTATACCTAATAACAAAATAATATGTCCCAATATCCGTCATGCCCGTAGGCATATTCGTTTGTCCATATCATTTTCGTTGCAGGATTGTTGATACGAATATAATATGCAGATCGGACAATATGTACCTTTCAAAGTTACAAGTTCTCAAATTAATAGCATTAGTCGTATTACATTTAAATTCATCTATATCATCCAGTAGGTAAGTCAGAATACAAAATTATACTTGTTAAAAATATGATTTATATTCTCAAAATATTAAAATCAAAACATAAATGTAAATTTATTTTGAAAACTAATAAATAGATGAATATTACAAATATTCAAATGGTACAATTTTAATTAATTTAAAGTTGTCATATAATATAAAGTAATAGTGCCAACGATATTTAAAATTTTCTACTATATTTTATGTAATATTTTATTGTGCCTGTAATATAATATTATTGTATGTCTATTTTAATAAAAAAAAATATACTATATAACTATTGATTACTATAGTTTGGATGGGATTTAGTTATTTCGAAAATGTATTATTTAATTTTATAACTCATTATTATATAGGGGTATGAGATACAAAATAGAATATTATTACGTTTAGTTTTGCATTTTTTTTATATAATATTATAATACTAAATTATATTTACATAGGTGCATCAGTCATTATATTAGAAATTCAGAATTATAATATATAAAAGCAATGTTCAAATAATTGTAGGTATACCATGCGTATTATTTTGTGCAGAATGAAAAAATGTTATGAGTGCTGTGAGGATAGTTTTGCATAGGTTATAAATTATAGTGTTTATATACAGTGCGGAATGGACGTTACAAGTGTATATTACTATAATATATTTTAATTAGTTGATGGATAATATTAGTCTAGATAAACACTAAATAATAGCAACAGGAATTTAACGTTAATTATTGCGCCGTATATAGTTAATATATATAATATGAACATAATGGTAAAAAAAAAAAAAATACTTTTTGAAAGTTTTAGAGTAATTTCTCCATTTCTTGTCCATGAAAAATATTTTAAAATAAAGCAAAAAACTTTTTGTGAAACTGAACTTGATTATAATTCAAATACTTTTGGAAAGAATATTTAATAAAAAATTTAAATATAAGTACTCAGTACAGATATTATTTTATTATATTATTCGTAATAGGAAAAAAACATTTTTATGAATTTTAGCATTAAAAATGTCGACTTAAATACTTTTAACATTGATAACTTCAAATGAATGGAACTGCATGTGAATTAACATAATAAATACCTACTGATCTTTTTGAATTTCTTGTTTCACTATTAAGGTTTAGCTGCACTCTAAATAAATATGATAAAGAATTTCTAAAATTTGATGGGTGCATAATATTATGAACTGTATTTAGTTTAAGGTGGACCTTTATTCATCTCTCTGCTCTTTTACATTTGAAACTTGTATAATTATGTTAGTTGGATAATTTTATCGTGCGCATTTAAATAATAACGTCAGACTTAAGTAAACGAGTAAAAGTGTATTTATACCGTTTCCTTTTATTACTCACGTAAGTTATTAAAATTGGAATAAATTTAATAACTTACGTGAGTATAATAATTGGAATAAATTATATTTTTTAAATATTTATTTTAGGCTTTAAAAACTATAACAAATAACTAAATAAAACAACTAACATTACATAATTTTATAATTATGTACGACATACCTACTATTAGTATATAAGCGTAAAATGTAAGTTTTAACAAAACTCTACGAAATAAAATATACGTTTTTGCTTGAACAAAGTTAATAAACAATAGTAAATCATAAACTATACCTAATAACGATAATTTTACTTCTTAGAATATATAATATATATTTTGTGTTTCATTGCTTAACTTTATCATTAGCCTTTGATTTATTATACTCATAATTGTTCATACACTTTATAATTATTCACAGTCAGTGAAATAAAAACTAAAATGTCGAATAATATGTGTGTACAAATCGGATTTGTCAAGTTACCGGGGTTAAAGTTTTGTCTAAGGAAACTAAATTAAAAAAATAAAAATTTAGTTCAAGTGATTTGAACGATGAATTCAGATATTTGTCTGATGTAATAACAATTATAATTTGTATTCAATAAAAGACGAAAATTGACTGTCACACTTATAGGTGAATACAATATTATAGTGGTTTAACTGTCGTATTGTCTTATTAGTTCATCTAACCTGAACAGAAAACGTAAAAATTAGTTTAGGATTGCCTATACAAAGCGCCGTGCATACAAATTGTGCCGCGTTTAGACAAACTACCTATTACAATTAATCGCAAATTCGACCCGAGGAAATTATTTATGAAAATAACGATACTTATCAATGTGAAATTATGTGTGAATCATATAAAATATTATGTGCGAGTCAGATGTATATGATTTAGTTTTCAGTGTAATTTTTCAACGTCAATTTTTAGTCATTTCGAGCAAAATATTTTCTTTTACTGCGTCTCGGTGCCACCGACAATAGTATAATACTTACCCAGGTCGGCATCAGTCACTGTACAAACATAATATTATACATAATTTTACGATCAAACAGTATGGTAGCCCGTCATTTTACTACACTGTCCCATAAACATTTAATAGCAATTATTTACACAGACGATTGACCGGTCGTTCGTCATTCTGCTACCACTTCCGGTCACAATCCCAAACTTCACACATTTGTGAGGCGACGCGTGTTAAACAAATAAACCGTTTTAACAAAAATATATTTTTAGGTATATCGTGCTGTATCAACTACCAGTGTGTCTATCAGTGAGTATATTATTATGTAATTGTAATATATGATACAGGAATGTAACTCACAGTCCAACGATTTACCTCAGCAGTTCTACATTTTATTGTTCTAATTGTCCGTATAATTTTCGAATTACGGTAACATATTATATGGGTTATAACTTTATGATTATATTATAATACGATACATAAGTTTACAAAAGCATAAGGCAGCGGTGAAATTACGTACACGAACATTTTATTCCACTGCAAACGCACTAACCCTTAGGCCTTATTATAATATTTTATATTATTTATACAGTACGTACTTTTGCTACTTAATTTATTCTGTCTCTTGTCGTCATTTATCAAAACTGCATTTGGTGCACAGCACAACACGATATGTAGACGCGTCGACAAAGCGTCGTGTTTTCTAATCGGGGCAACGACCATTCGGAAATTCGGACGCAGATCGTCAACAAAAATAAATATTTGTTCTTTCTTTTTTCAACAATGTATATTTATTGTTAATCAATGAGCGTCTATCGTATAACGACTAGTTAATATGAAATAAATACGAATTTCGAATGGAAATACCTCTCCGCGGAAAAACCTCTAAATGTGCACGGCTAGGTAGTAAAAGTACGCGACTAAATAAAAACACAAAATAATACATTTTACCCGTTAAAAGACTCGCCCGATACACTTTTATTGTTCGAGACGGACGGCGTATCACCCCTAAAAAAGCACAAAACATGCGAACACCCCAAAATTTGCGCGAAAAAATGTTTTTCATATTCCAGTGGCCCAATTAACAAAAAGCGGAAATACCCGAGTACCTGTGTGTACCGCTACGCACACCCAAATACTAGATTAATATATAGTAACGACCACACCTGAGCAGACGGGACGGCGATGAATCTATGGCAACGCGGCCAATAAATCGCGGCGATCGATCGATCCGCGGGCGCGAAGACGCGACGGACAGGTGCAGGTCGGGCCGCCCCGATGGTCATCTGTCCGTCCGGTAAAAACAAACGGACGGCCGCGGCCGCGTGGATTTATCTACGGGCGAAAAGGTAAAAATACTTTACGGCCACCGCCGCCGCCACAGTTGGCCCGGCGCCCGCGAGTTTAATTCGGCCGGCCGAAGACAAATGTTGCGGTTAACGGGACCGGACAGCGGGCCGGAGACCGACTCGCGCGCGGACTCATCAATTCCACTACGGTCACCCACCCGAACGCCCCTCCCGCGGCGCCGCGGGTCCCGTCTTACCTACACACGATGTATAATATATATATTATTCGCACCTCGCGCCGCTCCGTTCCGGTCCGCGGCGGCAATTAATCCAATAATTGGGACCGCCGTCTCCCCTCGGCTCCGGGTCCCACGAGGACCACCACCGCCGCGGCACATACATACATATACAATAATAATTGTATATATAGATCGGTACGTTTTCCTCGTCTTGCGCCGGCCTGTAGACACGGGGGCCGGCGCGTATTTATGGCACCGAACTCCGCGCAGAGGTATATATATATAATATATATGTTCGAAAACGGCGCTCGCACGTCGTATATATATACGCGCGATTTTACGCCGCCGGGGCACCGACAAATTACAAAAGTGGTACGTATACGCGCGCGCGCGCCGGAGATTCCCCAAAGGGTTACGGCCGCGGCGTCGTTTTTGCAACGGCACCATATTTTCAAATTATTTTCCTTTTTCCCGGAAAATTAACTCCCGTAAAGTGTTGGAACACGACGACGTACGGTGTATAATATTTTAGCGCAGGTATATACCTATACGCGTATTATGGTAACCGGTAAGTAAACAATATTACGTATACGCGTCGTAAATCAGTGGAATATAAACCTATATATACATCTGTTGTGTGCGGTGGCGACGATGATATTCGCCGAGTGATGCGAACGACCGCATGA
The DNA here is from genome assembly GCA_008086715.1 of Sitobion miscanthi. Classification (NCBI taxonomy): domain Eukaryota; kingdom Metazoa; phylum Arthropoda; class Insecta; order Hemiptera; family Aphididae; genus Sitobion; species Sitobion miscanthi. The sequence goes on from CM017802.1 coordinate 27,237,089, forward strand.
CTTGTCGAAGCGCATCGGGCGGGATGAAATGAAAAGAAATAATAAATAAATATAAGGGAACCGAATTTAAATAAACGTTATTAATGTGTTTTCTCGTCTCTCCTAATGGCCGTAGACGTGCACCGTCACTCCGGGCGTCATCGTCGTCGTCGTTGTCGTCGTCGTCGTCGCCGCCGCCGCCGCCGCCGCCGCCGTCTTCGCCAACAACCCTCGAAAAGTCGCCCATGTCATTGCCGCCGCGAAAAAAGGGGTCGTGTCCCGAGCGTGTTTGTTTTCCCTTTCGCTTTACGCAACATTAGTCATTGTCCGATTGGAGTGGAGCGTAAAAAATAAAGCTTTCCACACACACACATATATATATATGTACCTAATGCAGCTGGAAATCAAATCCGAGATATCGACGGGTTTTACACACATTCACTTACCACGCCGCTCGGTGTTTATATAATGTGTGTGTGTGTGTGTGCGTGTGCGTGGTGCGGCCAAGAGGAATGAAATGGAATAGATCTTGACCGGACGTATATATATTAAATAATTGCACCAGGACCCCATTATATTGACTTTGCGCGTCGACATGTCGTTTTAAAACCACTAGTTCGATTAAGCGTGAAAATTCTTGTTAAAAAAAAAAGAATAAAACCTATTCCTCTCTCGGATCACAGATTTAAACTATTCTTCTAACTCTACAGCAGTATACGCAATCGGTTTATATTACAAGTACGAGGTGTATCGGAATTAGGAAGACGTAGCAATTTCACATTTCATACTCAGGGATGGGCAGATCCGAGACATACACGGTCGCATGCAAAAACGGCGTGTCTCAATCCTCTCTTCGATGATATTAGCCTTACAAATATTATCAGTTTTATTTCCGTCAGATGTTGTGTTTATATTTTGTTTTATCGTACTACGAACGAGGGGGGGTTAACAATGACTTTTTACCGACTTATATTTCCGATCACTGTGCGCCGGCCAGATGTTGCTCGCGAGTTGTGTGTTCGTGAAATCTATTTTAAACGATTTATTTCGGTAGTTCGCGATTTATTTCGATTTCATACAACCGACGAAATCAAAATAAATATGTGCACGGCTCGGTGCTAAATACGGAAACGGGTATCCAAGTGCCCGTGAAACTGTGGAAGAACGACAGACTTTTGGCGACCGCATACAGCATTGTTCTAAATCGATGTTCAGTATCAAATCGTGTACCGTATACGGTTCCGAATTTTTGTTGCAAACAGTGTTAACCGGTAAGGTCCGTTTACTGAAACGTCGACGAGTGTAAAAACGTTCGTGGATATAATTTTTTCCTAGACATACCTATATTGCCATCTCGTCGGAAAACTTTTTTTTTTTTATCGACGACAAAGGGCGACTTCCCTCGGAATCGCGGTCAACACGCCACTGAGCGATAAACTGACACCGGTGTATTATACACGCGCGTTCCCGCCAGAGCATATACGACGATTATAACGCGCATTTGACGAAACTTCTAAAGCCTCGGTTTGAAAATATTCAAGAACCCAGCAGCTCGGCTGCTGCCCCCGGACCCTGCAGCAATAAACTAGGTCTGCACATCATATGTCGATGTGAAAACATACGAAGGTGATAAAAACGGAGAATAGAATTTCATGTCTTGTACGCAAGACGTCAAGTCGACGTGGGCGGCACTCGGTTTCGCGGAAACGATCGTCAACTCGGCGTTACTATACAGCCACCACTTTATATTATTCATACTGCAACTGCTACAAACGCGAGCCTCCCCCACCCCCCGAGTCGGGCGGGCGGACAGGAGTCGGGGGTGGGCGAAACACTCCGACCGACACCGCGCTCGCCGTCCGCCGAAAAGGGTTGTTTCTCATTAAGCGAGCGACGACGCTCGTTTCGTTGTCTCGGGGACCCGGTCATCCATCCATCCATCCATCCATCCATCCATCCATCCGTCCATCCATTGCGAACGCGCCGGCGAAATGCGACAGCCTCCCTCGACAGCGCTGAACAACAACACCGCCGCCACCACTTGTTATATTATATACGCCGCCGCCGTCGACGAGTTTTTTATTAAATAAAAAAACAACTTCCGACTGCGAAAACGAACCGTCGTCGCGCGACAGACGGACGGACGGACGTCGGCCGACTGTTTTGCAGTATTTCCGTTGTCGCCCGCGGAATTTTTCCCGTTCACGAGAACTATATATACCGGGTGATTCTCTTATCAAACAACACTCATCATTTCAAAGGGTGTAGACTTTTTTTAAAAATATTTTCTCACATAGTTTCGAGCCGCTTATAAGACAACGTTTTTATTAAAAAAATTATATTTTTAAATATTTTTTATCCTTATATTTTTTTAAGTTTTTTACTTTTTTTAAACGACAACGTAGGGTTTTAATTTTATATTCCAAAGCAGAATATTTTTCTTAGTATTTTGATACGTGAAAATCGAATTTTGGGCGAGTATAGTTAATGAGTTATACGTATTTAAAAAATTTCGATGAGCGGTGAAGTGGACAACATTTCGCGGGGTAACCCTGTACCACTCCGCTCCGCTCATTTAAACTTTAAATACTTATAACTCATTAACTACTCAATAGTTTACACTCATTGCTTAATATTATAATATTTTAATTGGTGCAAGAAAGTTGAAAACTCATATTTTTTGTGACAGTGTGCCTCATATACCTAATACCTACCTATATATGTATTTATATACTCCATCCGTATCAAAAATCCTGATGTTTTTCCATGACAACAAACACTGACCTATATAAGACCTATTTTTTATTTTTTGGCCTCCTCAGCTGCGGGTCCCTTCATCTTTTTTTGATTAGTTTGGTCGCTGTACAATATTAAGTATGTTCAAGAGCACTTGGCAGTATCTACTCTTAATATTATAAAACTAGGTATATATCGTTTCCTAATAGCCAATATGAGAGTTGGTCAATTCTATATTAATAGAATAATATGGTCACCGTCTACTTTTGTTTTTACTCTTGTCACTTACAACTGTTGATTTATTCACATTTAAAATACTTTTTTAATTTAACTTTGTTGATTAATTTTTTCTGTGCGTACGTATACGTATGCTTAATATATACTATATACGTATACTTTCTTCGACGTTATTTCCATACGACCGTTAAATACAAGAGGAAATTAAACTCGCCTTATAATTAATTCTGTTTTTGTTAATTATCACAAATTATTTTCAAGCATATGGGTGAAAAATATTTTCATACTAATTTAATAAGTCGGGGAAGGATAAGTTTTCAGAATTAACTGCAAACCAGTGACGACGACCCTTTATCACTGTGGTGCATATTGATTACTACTTTAGCATATAAAACTCTCTCCTGGGACGAGGTGTTTATAGGTTCGACAAATTATTGTTGCAGACTCCAAACACGTACGTCTACCAACTTCCTTGCACAGTATTGTAATGTAATAATTGTATTCAATTTGTTCAAATTGAAGAAGATATAAATGTTACAAATCATAACTTACACGCAGGTACCTATTATTATAACGTACAATTTTATAAACATTGAATACAAACTTTTGTCCATCACTTATGCTTAAAACGTATTACGACTTACGAGCTCTAATTTCCAGTTAATATTATTACTAAGCACTTTTGTCAATATAAATATACGTAAAAATGTGAAATGTAAAATATTGATTAGGAACCCTACAAACAATGTGCATAAAATAAAATGATGAATATCAATAATACATATTACAATTTACAACAATTGAGTAGTAATATGCTAATAACTCAATAAATCAATATATTAGATACACTTAATACGGTTCAAATGAGTTTTCTCAGAAATATAATATATCGAGATTAATATTGGTTTCACCATATTATGGTAATAAATTTAAGAAAAGATACGAATGAAAACAAACTGAACATGATACTTGAAGTTATAATAGTATAATAAAATCTTGGAATTTAAAAAAAAAATATCAACTAAGCATCAAAGGTTTAGTTCAAGTTAAAAACTTAAAATATTTCTCTAGAATTTAATTAGGTTTTTTTTACGTTTTATGCAGAAAAAGTATATTGAAAGAATAATGCCAGTCTTTTTTTTTCTAATACATATATTTTTTATACAGTAGATTCCTAATATTATGTCATAATTTCAAATTTTTAGTGATCTCGAACTCAATTGAAATAATTACCATTAAATAAAACTCCGTATCTATAACTTTTTTCTGTTTCCTTAGAGTTTTGACATCATAACGATGTTATGGATATATAATATACTCTGATACACTATCATACCGCGTTTACTTGATACATAATATTATGTACGTTTAGGCGCTAAAACAGCGAAAAGCTACTAGATTCGAATATTTTAATTGTTTCCGTAGAATTGAAGTTATAGGTTATTCGAATAATTTCCATGGGATTTTTTTCATCCCTTTTTGGTTTCTAAACCCTATCTGCGTTTAAGCTGCAGTGTGCAAACTACGGTTTAATCGCGCGTCCGAGATAACAACGAGTCTGCGTGTAGTACGCCTACTATACGCCTAAAAAATATATTTTTCACAGTTCGCGGCTTCTATAAGAACGAATTCACGAAATCTCGTGACGCGTTCGCACTCGGCGGAAAATCTAATTATTCATTTAGCCCATATAGTATTGATTTACGAGCTGCGATGACACGTACCTATATTGGTGTGCACAATAACGCGTCGTGTATATATATCGCACAGACGCATTAATTTCCATCCGTCCGGCGGTCCCCGCCTCGGCGTTTTTCGGCAAAAGTTATTTATTATTTTTAATCGCGCGTTTAATTACGGACGACGGTCAATTACAGATTTCCTAGTTGTCACGGCGAAGATAGCAATTCCAAGAGCATCTGGTATACACGCATATACATATATTATCAACGTTTAGCTGGGGTGAGCTGCGCGAGGACTGGCATACACTGCAGCAGCGGTCCTTTAATTACCGTGCTAGGGCCTGTCACGGGCACTTTTCCCCTCTCTAAATCTTTCCGGCACGCAATTAGTCACTCGAGCTCTCCGGTCTTACGACTGCGCGCACCTCCGCGGAGGACAAGGGCATTTGTCCTCGAGCAAAAGCTATTTTTTGTACTTTTTAATACGTTTCGTATACAGGTGGGCTGCACGCGCCGCTCGTGTCGCGATCGCTTTTCACTGTGCGGCGATGATGTTCCGCGGTGTTTTGGTCTTTATACCACGGTTAATGCGACGATTACACCCGCTAACAATGGCCGATATAGTTGATTTGAGCGATTAGTCCTACTGATGCATTGTCATTACATGATATGTGTGCTGTTACACAACAGATATGGTTCAGAAAAACCACTGTGATACTATATTCCATCTCAAAAAAATAAAAAACCGGAAAAAACGATGGCACTCTACAATATTATGTGTTTAAAATATAACAGTGCACGAGTTACAATGTACGTAACGTGTTGTTTTATGAATATACATGATGTTGTTTTTAAAAAGTTATCTTTTGAGTTGTTTGGACTATTTACTACTATATTTTATTTAATACGCGTTCGTGGTATAAAGCGTAAAGTTACTATTTTACCTCAACAACAACCGTGAACCTATTGAACGCTATGAATGTGTTTCGTAGGTACCTATGTATTTTTCCGATATTATTTTTTTTTCATTAGCTGCGTAAACTGTGTATGACGTTTAAACATCGATTGTCGCATTTTTATTTTGAGATAATGTAATTTTAATTTCTGATCAGAACGTCTCTGAAAATATTCTCGTAGTGTGACCATATAACCTACCAGAATAATAAAATCATAGTAGAAACTCGTTCCAGGTGAAATAATGATTAGGTATACTAGTAAATATTATTACATACAATTATAATATAGTATATAAACTATAACGTATAAACACGGTGAATTAGATTCAAAGACAATTTAAAAGCGATGCCCTTTTATTCTAAAAATTATTTTCTTTTTTTCATAACTGCTATAAAACAAAAATGTATTTTATTTTTTAATATAATAAAATGCTGTTCTTTGGACTCCAATTATACCTGTCTATACACCATTACACTGTATATATATATTTCTGAATGTTACTTATCTAAACAAACCAGTATCAAATTACTTCATATATTTTGATCTCTCACCTCATTTAGACACTATATAATATGTTATTTGAGTTGAGTTAATCAAATATTTGTTCGGCGTAACAGCTATGATAAAAAAATATTAAAGTATTAACTGTGATGGCTGTTTGAAACGGCGATTAAAAAAAAAACCCCGAAATGAGCGTTACGAAAAACCAAACTGATAAAATACGTATATCGTTTCGAATATATTATGGCCATTATAAATTATTATAATTCCGCTGCTTCGGAGCAATTAGTTCGATCGAGTCTTGTATCTGTACGAATGTAAAATGGGCAGGTACCTCCTATACTACAGGTACATATATAATATTTTGTCAATAGGAGTTGTTTCACAATAATTATCGCCGTCTCTCAACAGTCGACACAGTCCCGCGTCGGTTATGGAGAGTCTGAATAATAAATGCGTATAATGATATGTCCCGAACGAATAACAATATTTTACGGACGATGGAACTACCGCCGCAATGCCTGCCGGGGACATATGCCCTTGGCCGTTCGGTTCGTTTCCTACATAATACACACTCGAATGCATATTACGTACTATGGTGTGAGCGTGGTTATCACTGGCTGACGATAATAATTAACTACACGACAAAATGGAAAAAAATAAAAAATAAAGTCGACGAGAGATCACGTTTCCCACCGGCCGATGATGATAATATTATGTAGGCTATACCCCTCCACCGTTGTTATTATTTATGTGTGTGTGTGTGGAATCGTTCATCTCGCGAGTCACGACATTTACTAGCCCGACTTCCAAGCGGTAACCTATAATTATTTCAAATGTCTGTTGTGGCCACGAAACAAAAATAATAATAATAATAATATAAAACTGAAACCAATCAAGGACGAAAACGGTCTTTTGACGATTACGTGACAGAGATTCGATCGGCAAGGAGACTCGTGCGCGCGAGGCGGTAGATTATTTATCGTCTGGGGAGGGTGGAGTTTTAAAAAAAAAAAATAATAATACAATTTTCATACTTTAATGGTTTTACAGTAAAAGTTAATCGTACCCGCACCGTCATATTTTCCAGATAAATCACCGGACGGTTTGATATTCAATTAATATATTACTCGACTACATCCAATTATGTAAGTCTGTCCAATATTATAATATAGATAATATGTATTATTGTATTACGATCGGTTTTTTCTTTCTTTAATGAAGCGATTGTACGCGCATAATAATGGTTAATTAAACTATTAGTATAGATATTATAATTGCGTAATGCGAATGCCATATTATAATGTGCATGGTTACAAAATATATTTACGTCTTTTTATAGGTACGTGTGTGAATAATATTATATAAATAATGTGCAAAAAAAAAAACACCAATATTATTTATTAGTTACTTATACGTCATAATTATTTCTCTGAATATTGTATGCATTATAATTTTTATTGTAAAAATATTCATACATGTATATAACATTTTTTCAAAATTAAAAAGTTTTAAGATATTTTAATACCTTGTATTTCAGTAGACGTATCATTATAAAACTTATAAATTATACTTAATTTATTGTGATAAATTTCTTTGTACTTTTATAAGATAATTTATTTTCAATACATCAAAATCGCAAGGCTATTTGTTTATTTATTTATTTATTTATAATTATCTATTGTCATTTGTATGTACCTATTCAATAAGTACTTACTACCTAGTTATAATAAATTATTCTAAAGATTTTTCGAAAGTATAAGTATTAATTTAGTTATTCTGCTTGTCTGTTTTAACTTATAAGAAGCTAAGTTTAATTTATAAATAAAAATATAATAATAATACAGGTAATATAGTATATTAATAATCTTATAATTAATATTGATTGATTCGTTAAAACTATGTAAACACTCTATGATATGCGAACTTGTTTATGTTGATATATTGAAATAATATGAGTTTAAATAACTAACTGGACATGATGTTTGAGTTAATGTTATTTAAAAATTAAAATATAATGCCAAAAAAAAATTGTTTCACACCATCACAAATAAAGCATTAACTTATTATTATTAAAATTATTCAATTTCCTTACGATGTCTGCAAGCATTTGTCTATACTTAAAGAGAGCTTAAGAGAAAAAGTTTGGAAAAAATGTTCTAATTTTGTTGAGAATTTGTTGTGTACAATTTATGTTATTTTATAAAATTAAAAATGTATTTACTTACTTTGCACTTACAATAATGCATTATTATTTATATAAAATTGTTTATTCATGGATCGGTTTTATAACAATAAAATAATAATAAGATTTCTGGAATTCAATTTTACACAGAAATAAATTGAAGGAATAAAAATAATACTAAAAATTTGTATAATCGTGTTTTGTTTGTATTTTCTTCCATTCCGAGAATAGGAAATTTAATCTTCAGAAAATTGTATAATAATAAAACATTTATATGATATTATAAAGGTATTTTTTAATACTCATCGTGTTTAGTAATTTAGATATTTTTTATATCATAAAATAAATTCTATAAATAATAGAATACATATACTCTTATTTTGGTAATTTTACATGCAACTGTTTTGTGTAAAGAAATATTACGATTAATATAATTATAACAGTGCATATTATTGTTTTAATGATTAATGGCTATATAATTTATAATAACTTATTTATTAAAAAAAAAAATATAATAACATAATAATATATATAATAATAACATATTGAAATAATGAAACTATAAACATTCATATCACTACCTACGCATAGATGAGAGATATTGTGCAAAGAGTAGGTATGTCGACATTATATTGTTCAAAACACCATTATTCTTTATGTCCTAGATATTATATGAACGTGCTATTATTATTGTTATATTATTCAAAAATTTGCAATCATCAATATAGTAATAATACTATAAACAGTAATGATTAGATAGTTATCGGATTATTGTAGTACAATAAAAATCAATGATAAACTATTTATACGCGTTAGTTAAATGATGAGCCTTGTTGTATTTACATAGGTACCTACTTCATAATTTATACGTAAAATAGTATTATAGATTATAGCTATGATGGCTCAGATGTTAATAACTTTTGAATTATTTATTAGGACATCTCGAAGCATGGTCTCCTATAGCTAAAAATGTGTTTCTTTATGGTAAACTAAATTTTATTTTGTATTTATAAGTCAGTTTTTGTATAGTTTTAGACAATTTTCCACTAGTTGGTGTAGGTACCTATTATTTTTTAGTAGTGGAGTTACACAAGTATACAACACTTCAATGTGTACAAGTATGAAAATTAGCATTACAATATTTAATTTATTTTACATAATTACATACTTTCTATAAGTATATTGTAAAATTATAAAAAAAAATTATACATTTTTTTTCTTAATTATAATAAGTTTTTTAAATTCAAACGTCAATATCAATTTATTTGAAAAACAACCAAAATAGGTGTACATCTACTTATTGTATTACTTATTACTTTAATGCTTTAATAATGTATTCATTACTTTAATTATTATTATCTGAGTGTATAATATTATTAATCCGAGTATAATGAACATTGGATTTATTAGATTTATTTTTGTAAAACCATTTTTAAGGACAATATAACCTGACTTAACCTAACCTTATACCGGCCACAGGACACTCCGTAAGCGGTACGAAAAAGCACGAGTATTGGAAAACGCGGTGTCGTCGTAATAATTTTTGGAAATTTCAAAAATCAGATTTCGAATACATCTCCGTACATTTGAAGAACAAAGTGTATATCTATACGTTCCGTCAATCGCCATATGCAACAAAACAATGCGAGAGTATTAAACCTGCAGTATACAGCGCGGGTAGGCGCATGCGCGAAAAGCTCCAACTATATAGGCACCTATATATCGTATAGACCGTCAGATCGGGAACATTATGCTGGGAAAATGTGTAAGGAAACACGTAGGCGTTATATGTGTATATTATTATGTATATGTTATAATCGCGTCGAAAACGCCGAACGGACGATGTGCACAGCCAAGCAATATGCAAATGCGTCACGAGCCAGTGACAGGGCTTTTGGCGGAGTTTCCTTTGAACGGCATGACGCGCGTCCCGGGGCAGGGCGAAGCGCCTAAAATGCGCGCACTCGGCCGGGGGGGGGGGTACTAATACGCGGGCGGACAGCGGGCGAGCGAACTTTTGCGGATCAAACGGGCCGCGGTTCGACGCGTTGTCGGATTTACATGTCGAAGCGGTTTATCGTTCGGACGGAAAACCCGTCGACGACGAGCAGGAGAAGACGTACACGCAGCAGCAGCAGAAACGGAGAAACTTTTCTTTGTGCCCGTCGGTTCTTTTTCTCGTTTCCTACTTTTTTACTTTTTGTTTTTTTTTTTTCCTGCGATATCAGCTGCCCGTTTGAATATGTGCCGAGGTCCGTGAGTGGAGGACGCTAACTCTCTCGCACGTTTTACGTATCTATACAATATAATAATATGTAGGTACACAGACAAATATATTATGTACCTATATATATACTATATAGGATAAACCTTCTGAGCGCAAGTTAAAACCGAAAGCACACACACACACACGCGCGCGCGCGAGCAGGCCGACGCTTATTTACGTAGGTATATTTACTCGTGTATGTGGGAAACAAAGAGCGGAAAAAGAAAAGCCGAGTTCCCGGACTCGGAAAATCATCACGATAACCCTAGTGATTTACGATTTCTGACCCTAAAAAGTAAAAATACAACAACCCCACCGTCGCAACCGCTATCTCCTCCGCGCGTCTGGTCCTTCCTACAGAAATCGAAATTTCCGAAAAAAAGGAAAAACCCTGAACAAATGTGAAATATTAGTTGAATTAAAAATTTACTGAAAAATTTAAAAAAATTAGTAGAAACTATCCAATGAAATTACGTTAAGAGGTTGTCGGCCCAATATAATTTTTTTTCCACTTTGACCCATACGCAACTTATATATGAAACGCATTCATGTAAAATTGTTTTTCAGAAATTTTTGAGTTACCTTCTACTTAAATCCCCTTTTACGAAAATCATACAGGATGATGATTTTGAGGGTTTTACATAATATCATTTTTATATTCTATTATCATTCCACTTTATAGGTAGGTGTTCGAGTTTAAAAAAAAAACAATTTTGTAAATTTAAATGGTTATTTTATTGTTTTGAGACAACATTTAGACAAATACACTCAAAAATATTATTCTCTACATAGTTGTAAAATAAACACAACATTTTAATACATGTTCTCTATAATGTTGATAATGTTGCACGTGGGTCGGATAGAGAAAATATTGTGCACTGTATATGATGTGAAATCCCCTATTGTTACTATCACTTGAAGTCTGTATAGTGGATGAAATTATATGGATTCATTATACTTTCATATTATTATAAAATATTTGTATTTATAATTATCAATTACCTATGATAAATTATAATATAAAGTATTTACTAAAAATATATATGTATATGTATTATACCTATTTAATAACCACATCCATTAAATTACACGACACTATATAGTATAAGTATTATTTAGTAGGTAGTAGGTACCCATACAAATTCACCATTTGTACGGACACTTCAGTTTCCCAAAATCTATGTATATTGTTGGATATGTATTTTTCTAAAATTGTCAATCGTTCAGTTTCTATATTTATCTACAAGTATTAATTGAAAATTTGAAAACGATTAGGTACTAAGGCATTTGCATATTTGTTTAGAAAGTAAATATTTAAATTCATATTCGATAAAGATTTGATCCATAGTGCCTACGCATATTTCAAATTCATTTTTAATTTTACATATTTCGTTATTTTTTGAACGAATTCGCATATTTTAGTTTTGAGAACATTTATATACATATTTCATGGATTTAACGAGAACAATTTTTTTTTAGACATTTATACTTTAACGAAAGAATATTATATATAACACGACGACAAATTAATTCAAAATTAATTGATACATCAACGGCTATTATTGTAATGCTTATGGGATGCGGCGCCCTATATGGTTAAGTGTGGAAAATCACTTATAGTTAGCATTATCTTAGTATTATCACTAGTCCTTTATACATAAAAATGATTCACGTGACATGCGCTGAGCAAGGTCTCCATAGGACTTTTGAAGAGGTATTTGGACAAATTAGCACTATATCGATAAAATTATATCGAATGTCAAAACATTTTTTAAAAATGCACCATCACATATTATATATTATATATGCATATATTTTCTTCAATAAATTGCATATTTTTACGTATTTTCCAAATTTTTACTGCGTATTATGATGTTTTTTAACGCATGTGTATGCGCATATTCGAGCACTTTTTAGCGCATAAAGTTCCGAGCCTCGATAATAATTACATATCAAAATATATCCGTATTTCATACACCCGCACACCACAGCGGTGTGCAGGGCCCCGACGATGGTCGGCCGTTCACCGGCTCTGTCGGATATGGCATCAGCCATATTATTATCATAATTTTTTCCATCACACGACAGACGAGCGGACGAGCGGACAAGCGTTACGTAATCGTTAATGTTTACATATATAATAATATATAATACGTTTCCAAACAGTCGGCGGTGGTGCTGCAGCGCGTCTAATTAGTGTGTCCTCAAAAATATATTATACTTACCTTCCGGTCTTGCGATTCCCCGGATAACGATTGCCCGTCCGCATTTGCATAAATACAATAAATAATTATACGTTTTCGCGAGACACCGTACGCAGTACAATATAATATATAGCATGGGCCCCATTGTTCTAGCAGAGTATAATGCGACGGGCGTAGGAAATCTTATAGGACGGTGAAAGACTGCTGCAGTGGCGGCGGGCGGCGGCGGCCCGTTGTTCCGTCCGTGTCCGTCCGCCGTAGATTTTTATCGAGATGGACATGACAAAATAAAAATCGCTTTCTCGACCCCGGCGGTCGGTCGTGTGAATCTCTGGTGTGCGCACGCGCTCGAGCGCCGTGAGATGTGCGTATAATATACCTAGGTAGGCACCAGATAACCGTGGTATATATTGTATCGAAACACAAAACCATACGGGCCGTGTACAGCATACGTTATTAATTTATTATTATACGATATGAACCAGCAGCTATGAAGTTTAAATACGCCCCACACACACTACGTGCCAAATGTCATTCCGAAAAATTGTCTACTGTTGTGTCCGCAAATTTATAAACTAGACTTAAAAACAAAAACGTGTAAAGGAGTTGGCGAAAAAAAATTAATTATGAATTCAAACTGTTTTCGTCGTGACGAGTTGGTGAGAAAATAAATGTAATAAATTAGCAATTTTATGCTCTTACCCCATCTCTTTGTTTTTTTGTCTGCGGGACTGTCTGTCTGCCCCGCGTGTGAGCGGCACACCTGTTGATTAATCGTACAAGTGTTAAATTAAATGTCAAATTATAGGTACCTTTAGTGCCTACCAACAAGAAACTTTTTGGACATACTATTAAAAACATATTACTAAAGATAAGAAATAATAAAATAAAAGATTTGCTTAGAATTTAAAAATGTGTGGATGCTTTTAAATATATTTTTTAGTATAATACAGCCCTGTGACAACATAAATGAAAACTATTATTATGTATTTATATACGAATTATTTGTTTGTAACAAGAAAATTAATTTTGTTATTTTTATATAGTAAAACTTTTTAATTTTTTTATAATTTTACAAATGGTCGAGTATTATGTAAAATATTATACATAGTTTTAGTGTTATTAATTATTAGTAAGTCTCTAACTTGATTTTATAGTTTATTGATACTTGCACGGTTTTTTGAGGCAATACAATTAATATATTTACAACTAGTATAATGGAAAATAATATTCAAAATTATCCCACACATTATAATAACGTAGAACTACTAGAATTATTTAAAAATGTTATTATTTTATACAGTTCAAATACATGATAAAAATAATATTTTAATTTAGGATTTTTTTTACAAATGCTATATTTGGATTTTTTGAAGATAGAATAAATATCTTATCATATTGCTATCAAATTAATTTATGACGCCATTTTAGAAGCGTAATTTGCATTAAAGTACAAATATATGTGCATTATATATAATATTTAAATACAGGTTTAGTTGCGTCACTCTGTTAGTTGTATGTAAGAATTTTTATGACATGATTTTTTTTTGGTTTTTTTCGAACTTTTTATTGATAGTGTCTTTGATTTGGTCATCAACCACCAATCAACTGTTTGCCCTTTCCCTAAAATTTACAATAAATTGTAAAATGAAACCCAAGAGACGTTATAATAATATATTATACCATATATTTAATTGTATATGCATCACACTCTTTTCAAGCACCCGAATATTTTGCTTTTCAACAATGTCATTGTATTATACGTGTATATTATTCAACTGTTAAAAAAAAATGAATAATTCATTTCTATGGTTTAATTCTTTTTGTTTATCATTATTTGTATCAGATTTATAAATTCATTTAAAATACGAGTGAAGACTGAAGAGAGATTATAATACACCAGTCATCATTGCATATTTTATTCAATAATATTATGTATATAACATAGTATGCACCTTTATGCAAATATGTTAAACTCTATTCACTTTGTTTACAATTTTAAATTTTTTTCTTGATCAATAATTGTACAATGTGAAAGATCTCATTGTGTAAAAGTGCATACTACGTAAATAACTATATGTACAGGTACAAATATTAATTATAAACTTGCCTATATAATCTATTTTTACTGTTTTAGTACTTAAACAGACATAAATGTTTTTAATTTAAACTTTTTTAGACGCATTCTTTGTTTGAATAATAGGTAGGTACAATATAAATTATAGTTAAACATACGATTATATTATAATTTAGTTGGTCGAAATCTTTAAGATGGAATAACTAACAAGCAGGGCTCCGTGAGGTTTATTATTTTGTACATCAGCGAAATTCATTCTGAATTATAACGAGTGAGTAGTTACTCGTGAGATGCAAATTTGATTCAAGACATTGCTGCAATTAAAATAAGGCTTTTATTTTGCATGTACATATCAGATATTTATGTGTGAGTATACATAAATACACACAAATGTCATTTTTTTCATCTTTTTACAACACATTTAGGAAAAAATTATGGAATTGGCATTTTATAGCAATAGGTACCTATTTTATTATAATTTTTCATAAAATTTTCTTATTAAGTTCATCTATTTTTTTGCATATTATTAATACATTTTTAATTTTGTATATAAGTACTTGGAAAAATATGTTACATGCATTATCTCAAATTAAAATTGTTGTATTTAGAAATATAGGTAGAGGTACCTACAGTGAGTTAATTTGAGGCTTTAAATTGATTTTACATTATTATGATTGTTAATTCTTAACACTAGTTATTGGAAAATTCGATTTTATTATTCATACAATGAGATCGGTTGAACGTTATGTAGGAGATATATACGGCCAAATTGACAGGTTTATTTGCTCTATTGTTGCTTACGATTTCATATACGATTTCCCGGCTGGGAACAATAATTTTAATCTAGCAAGTTGGTGTCTTACATTTTGTATCTATTGAATTGTGTAGGTATTATTCTTTTAATATCCGTTATAGATGGTTAAAATAAATGATACAGTATGAATATGGTAAATGTAGACTCTGCGAAGGAGAACTGAAATACCCATAACTTGACCAATGGACGCGGCTCTATTTGTATAGTAAAAAAAAAAATAAAAAAATATTTGTTAGACATATTACGGTACCTACTAAAATAGTGAATATAATGTATTCAAACATTTCAACACACATAATAATATTATACACCTCATCTCAATATTATTATATGGACGAACTGCAGTGGCGCGGATATATAGGCGCTACGGTTACAGTGCGTGCGGTTTATCTACGACCGTTAAGACACAGCTGTTAAGTGCGTAGCTGCGGGTCACACGGTCGACGTAAGTGTATATATTAGGTATACATATATAGGCGTTGATGATGATAAAATAATGTATATATATATATAAATGCACACATGCACCTATACAATAATAATATAGTATATCGTATCGGACGCGAGTTTTCTCATTTATCGCGAGATTAATTTGTCTTATTCCGGCACAATGGGCTGCAATTAGTTTCGGCCGAGGGTTTATGCCGTCGTCGCCACCGCCACCACCACCGCCACCACCACCGCTGCGCAAATGGAATTCGCTCGCGAAATTCTTCAGCGACAGATAAAAGACACGAGACTCTCGCGTCCGTCACCCTCGGCTCCGCGAGACGCGGGGCGGCGTGCGCGAGGGTCTGTCAAACCGCGCGAGCTTGCCCGAACGATTGACATCCCCCGCGTGTGTATATAGGACGGGACTCGGACGGTCGGCCGGTGGAGATGGCGAGAGACGGAGAGAGAGAGTGAGAGAAGAAGCTCTCGAAGAAACTTCACTAGTCGTCGAATATCGGACGTGTACACGTATAGCATATATATATATAAACACCGCATTCGTGTTAGACGGCCCATGGTTAATTGTCCGGGAAATTGCGGCACTCTGCTCTATATCAGTGACAGGCAACCATCACCGCACACAATCAGCACTCACATACACTGCACCGGCACGCTGCACACTGCGCTCGCCGAAAACGTCCGTCGTCGTCGTCGTCGTCGTCGTAGTCGTATTCTATACATACTTACTATAATATATATATATATATATCGTACGTGTTTCTTTATATATGACGATTATATATAGGTATATATGAGGGCGCTTAATCTGCCATTAGCCGACGACCATATACCACGCCGGGGTTCTTCAGCCCCGCAGTTTTCCTATCTCGTGCGAAACACTTTTTTCGCAGCTATATATAGACAACCGCGTACATATATATATACGCACGCAGTCCGATAACGTACGGTATATACTCGGAAACCGTACCCGCCACAGCCCACCATTTCCGTCCATCACACATCCGTCTCACGTCCTCGAGCATGCACCGTTTGACTGTATATTATATGGTTTGAGTGGCGATCGCGCATAGTCCCCACCGCAGCAAATCTCCCCGTCGACGTTCGAGGGACCTAATGTTACGTAGGTACCTCTGCTGACCCGCGTTTGGAATATTTTGTAATTCCTGCGGGCATAAAACGTTTATATTATAACAATACAAATGAATATCGGCGTGTTACGAAGACGGGCGGTTACACCTCGGTTAGGGTAACCTATTTCGTCGGCGGTCAAAGGCGTGACGAAGATTCTTCAAAAGTGTCTCCTGCGTCATATTGCGAGTGCCTTTTCAACGAGTGCTATTTTTTCTGACAGTAGGTGTTCACCAAAAAACAAAAAAAAAACTTAACGGTCGGGAGAATAACATTTTTTTCTGATTTATGGGCGTTCAGCGATTTGACGACTGGCGGAACACCGTTTTAGACAAGTCGGTCGTCGGTCGTCGTCGAATCGCTAAGGAGTCTTTAAGGAGTCGTGTACAGCGGTATACTCTATATACACCAATCGACCGCTTACTCTCTCACGTAACACCGATTATAACACTATAATATTATTGTTCTCGGCGGTGATGTTTCTGTTTTATACAATCAAACTTCGAGAAGTATATTAAACTGCGAAAAAACGGTTTCTGTTTTTTCTTCTTCTAAACGTCGCGCTCGTTATCGTGTAATTCCGTGGATATAAATAATAACACATCTTTGCGATGTACGAAACAATGCCCGGCGATATTTAAAAACACATTAGAAACACGGTGTAATATTGTTTAAGACTTTAGTTACTAAAATACATTTTTAGGGCCACCGCACAAAAGCGCCATTATTGTAGCCACACATCCCAACGCATCACATATAGTCCGTATTTTTCCATACATTACAATAAACTTTATGGCAATATAATCTTTGTAAATATAAAATTATGATATTTTGTTCTATAGTACCGGTACACCTACTGCACAAGAAAAAAATGTGTCTTAGGTTTTCCATGATGGGAGGCAACAATTAATACATTCAATGTGAGCTGATTTATTTTTATTCTTTCAATTAAACTTTAAAGTATGCATTTACTAAAGCCAAATATCAGTTCATTAGTTTGTTGATTATGTAAATTATCTTACGTTTATATTAAGTCGATACAATATTGTAGCCTTATTGAGTTAGTAAATATTTTATATTTATAACACAATTTGACATTTTCATTTTTAGACTTTTAGAGACGGGAAAGTGCCCTTAAAGTTTTACACTAAAATTCAAAATGTATATATATAATATGTATATTACATGCCTAATTTCTGATGAATATGGTAGGGAATTTAGTGTATAAATCTTGTTTTTAAATATTTTCATAAGATAATATAATTTATTCCTTTCAAAAATAATATTTAGGTGCCTATGAATAAATCAACTATAATATTAAACAAATATTTTGAATCAACATAATAACCATCATATGTGGAATCCCAAGATAGTGGCGTTAGTATTGCTTATATACTACTAATATAGGAATGATTTTTCATGTTTGATAAGAATATAACTTATAAGATTTTTTTTAAAAAAGTTTGAATCAATAATGGGGTTTAATATTCAATAAAATTTAAAATTGTACACTTCTCAAACGTTGGACTCTAATAAGGGTATGAATTCTACAGATTACCTAAGGCCTAATATTATGTTATCAATTCAAAACTTTTTATTTCCTACAGTATATAATCTGTACTTTATAGTTAATTTTTTGTGTAATAAGGCTGTCGTGTAAGTGAAAATTTTCTGGTAATATAACGTAGAGGGAATGCCTATTAAATTTTAATTTGTGGGTTTATGATATGATATACTAATATCGAATGGTTTGTTTGAATGATGATTTGAATTTTACACGCGAGCTCGTAAATATAGTCGCCAGAGGCGAAATGGTCGACGGGGCAGTTGCAAAGGAATTATGTATCGTTAAAAGGCAAGTAAAACGAACGCATTATCATAATAAGACGTGTGTTTTAATTTGTAACCGTAAAGCTGTCAGTGCGGTTAAAATAAATAAAAACATGGTACAAATTGTTTTGACTAAAACGGTATTTTCTGTATTCATATGTAATAATAAAATAATATACGACCGCGGTAGAGCAGAGGGGAAAAAGGGCAGTATAATATTATTAATAATAATCGTCATCGTCGTCGTCGTTATTATTATTAGGGGATGGATTTCGCCTGTCGTGCATGTACCTTATAATATCGTATATTATATATAGGTGTAATATACGCCACTGCCGCTGTATGGTGTGCGACGCCGCAAACACGTATACTCACACAAAAGCAATATTACGTTGTAACTTGTAACATAGTGTGGCAGGCAGGTATACATATCGTATATATATATATTATAGGTATATATATGAGCTGTACACACGCGGCGGTTGTCGTATATATCAAAAATAATAATACATTTTTTTTTTTACCGCGCGACCCTACTACACCCCCGCCGAGTATTTTTAATAGCGTTTTGTCGATCATTATCCGATAAAACACCTTGTTTCACACACACACACACACACTGCACACGTGACCGTACGTATGGTTTAAAGTATTATTATTATCATTATCATTATTATTATTATGGTCGTTGTGATGTTATTCGGACGGAGACCAGCTGTCCGCACGCCACCACTAACCGCCCTACAATGATGATGATGACCGCGTCGTCGCGGCTGGTGTCATCGTCGTCGTTGTCTTCGCTGCCGCCGTGATCATCGCGTCGTCTGAACATGGTTTGAGTTTGGGTTTTTTACATCGCGTTCGGTTCTGGCTTGCGGGTAGCCCTCCCCCCCGCGGTGAGCGCGCCTCTATACCAAACGCCGCCACCGCCGACAGACCGGTTACAGTACAATATATTATATTATATTATCCGCAGGGTCGTCTCGAGGGGATGGCGATAAGGAGGAAAATGCCTTGTAGTTTTTTAAAAATATTCTCAGGTTTTATAGGTACCTAGTTCATTTTTATAGAACTGAACTGATTCTGATTACAATAGATATTAAGAGGACGTCACGCCCGCGTGTGTTGTCTCCGTCTTACTCGCACGTGTGCACTGTACCTATACATGAATGGTTAATGTGCATAAGTGCTTACTAATACACTACATGTTATACTACCTAATTGGCAATTACTAATAATAGATTGAGTGGTTAGATTCTGATACAATTTTATTATATTATATTTTTGTCTAAATAAGTGGTTAAAATTGTCCATCCGAGTATCCGACCATAGCACGTGTATTCTCCGACTGTAATTATTACTAACGCTCAGCATAGCAAATTTTATGTTCAGAATAAGTAAAATAACCATTTTTGCTGTAGCTTATCAAAGTAATCTGATCTGTTATCTAATTTAAAGGAAATATAGGTACTATTTAGGGCCCCAAATAGACTTTTTTTGTAATTCAATTTTAAAACAAGTTATGATTCTTCAAAAATTGTAAATTTTTATTGTTTACTTTTAAATAGGTACCAGGTATACTTAATCATAACTTACTCCAAAATTAAAATATCAAAACACTAACTTCAAGTAAATTCACTATTGTATGAAAATAATAGTGATATAGATTATTCTGAATTACCTACCTAAATTTGTTCGTGTTACGCGTTTGTATTTTTGTCAGACAGAGGCTACATTTACAGCATACGACCTCCTATTTATAAAAAATAAAACAAATAGTATAAACGTATAAAATTTTGTCGCGCGTAATTTAAAACCATATGGTCAGTAGGCCTCAGGTCTAGGGACGCCCCTGCAGATCGTTCGCGGTGGCGGTGACGGGACATCGATAATAAACGGGCACAATAGGTTGGACGGAGAAAAAATATGTGCACCGAACACGATTTCATAGTGTATTATATTTAGATTAAATATCATGGGCGATGACGAGAAATAGCCGAGACCGCGCTGCAGAGTGTTTCGGATGGTTAAAAATTATGACGACTGAATAGAAGTCGAGACGTGTGTGTGTGTGTGTAACTCGTTATTATCGTTATTGGCCGTAATATTATCATTGTGTTGTTATTGTTTTCGGTGTCAAACGAAGTGTGCCGCTCGTCGTCGTGTCCGGTCTGTTTCGTGCGCGATTTCACGGGTCGTTTTACTGTCGCGGTCGGATTTTTCACAGTTTTTCCGGTGTCGCGGCCGCACCGACGTCGGTGCATTGGCAGCTGCCGCCGGTGATTGATGGCGCGCGCGGCCGGAAACGGAACGCGACGACGACGACAACGGCGACGACGACGACGAAGATTTCGGCGGCTAACCCGTTCAGTCGACCGCGTGTCGGCGCGGTGGAGCGGTGTAATTGTCGTGTTATTGTGCCGCCACCGACAGTCCAGCGCGAGCCGAAAATAATTCAATAAACGCGATATCCGTTTCGATGGGCGCGTGGAATCGGCTCGTTATTACTATTAACATTATTTTATACCTCCACGCTGCCACTGTTATTCTAAACGTACAATTACCCGATACAATATAATATTATTATTATTATTATACAGGTATGGCGTTTCGGAAACGAACATCCGCCGGCCCGGTCGTTCGTGTTTTTCGTGCAAATATAAACACGAAAATCGTGGGACGCCTCCCCCTCCCCGTCCGTTTTTGTTCCGACCGAATAACACGACGTCATTATCCCACCAGGATTTCGGCCGGTCCCGCGCCCAGTCGAGACCGAAATTCCAGATCGTCGGACCTATGGCGCGGGTTAGACTATACAGCTGCTGCACATGTAAAAGAGAGACAGGAAGAGCGACGGTATTCCGTCTTGTTTGACACGAGCATAAAATTAAGGCAACGACCGGAAACGATTATTTTACACTACAGTGTGTTACGCTGCAGACAATATATTATATTGTGATAAAATGTATCCGTTTAATGGCAATCGACAACATTTGCAATATGTTTACCGCCGGCGGGAATTTTCTATTATGTATTGATGTATTGTTATTGTGCCGTATTTAATTAGTGGGTATATTATGAGCGATTATATTCACTTCAAAGTTTGAATTGAATTTTGATTTCCATTTAAATTTTTTTTTTCTTTTAATTTTTTTGAAATATTCACATTGAACCACACATTGTCTATTGAAAAAATTTGCCTTAAAAAACGAAATCCTTCTCCGAAGTGGGCAATACGCAATATACACGTAAATCCTAAAGTTAAAATAATTTTACATTAAACAATACATAAATTATATTTACATCTTGGAAATAATTAGTTATATGTTTAAATGTTATAAGTTATACCTAATTATAACTTATAAATAACTATATCAAGATTATTAAACAAACAACAACTTATCTAATACTAATAATACTATTATTGTTTTTCATCGAAAATATTAATTTAGTAAAACAAGAAAATTATATGCATGTGATTAATTTTATAAGTACCAATTGAAAGAAAATTCAAATTAGCGACGTCTGTTTATAAAATGAATTCGTGGTAAAACTTAATAGGTATTTGGAAAAACTTACAGGGAAGTTTCGATTATAATATATATATATACTTTAATGTACTTACCTTTATTTAAAAGTGCCCTACATTAGTACCTTACAGAACAAATTTATTGGGACCTATACCCCATACAGTTATTAAAACGTACCTATATACATAATGAAAATGATACAATTTACGCCTTTATTCTACAATATTATTGATGTATGCATTTTAAAATAAGAATTTAATTTTCAAAAATATTTTCGTTCAGCAAAATTTATCTATTTTAATCCCAACTAAAATGATGCAATTTTTTTCTGTGTATTCATTATAAAAGAAATAAACAAAAGCTCTAAATATTTTACAAAATAAATATACTTAAAACCTAATATCAGTTACTTATTTACAAACTCGGTAGAAATGTATATGATCAAAGTTGAGGTATTTATACATTGTTAAAACATTTGCATCGAGTTGGTTGAGCTGTACATTATGTACCTACTATATTACATACATAATAAGCAAACAAGAACATTTATTTTGTTTGTATTACGTATATTTATTTTAAATTACTAAAAAAATATACACAATTTTACTTTCATTTAGAAATTAATATTACTTTAAATGAACAATAAAACCGATTAATCTATTAAAAAGATTATAGGACTTTATAGGCGTATTAGAGTATACACAAAAGTAAAAAAAAATATTTTCGTTTGTTGTTTAAGAATATTTGGAAATGAGCAATTCTAAATTAAATTAATTATTAATAAATTAAGCAAATAAAATACCTAGTTATTTTTAGTTTTCCAGATTCCTTAAACTATTAGTAGTTCTCATATTCTTATTGATTTTTAGTTTTTGGTAAATAGTTTAACATGGCGATAGCTGCACGTATATTAAACTTTATGACAGATTAGATAAACTTATTTCAAGATATCTATAACAACTATACAGCTAAATATAACAATGAACTTCTAATTAATTAATTAATACTATAAAAAGTATTCGATGATTACCAGGGTTCGAGTGAAACATCATAATACAAAATATAAATACAACCAACAACACTCTACAGTCTACGTCTACAATTGCTATAATCTACAACTCTTCACGCGGAAAAAAAATAATATTTTGTAAAGAATGCAAAATTAGTTATTAACATATGGACCTATAAAAATATTTAAAAGAAATCTATCATACGATAAATTTAAATTGTGACTTTGTGTTTTGTGAGTAAATTAAACGGTCATATTTTTTTTTATGTAACGCTATATTATAACACATAGAGAATTCTTAACTTGGCCGGTTTTGTCACTTCAAATTGTAAACATCTCAAAACAAGTCAACACATTTTGAAAATGTTATGATGTATAGAAAATGCAAAATATAAACATTCAGTCAAGATTGCATGTATCTATAGGGGACGTAATACTAACGCAGTCCCCCCTCCTGTTCTCGAAACCATGAAAAAAAATATTGCATGTATTTACGGTAATTTGTTTAAGATAGTTACACTAAAAATCAAAATCGATTAAGTCGAAAATTGATTTTGCGTAAAAGTTCCCGTTTTTCCTTAAGTTTTCTTTTATTCTTCACGGCACTTTAGAAAACTATTTGAAAATTTTTACTTTTGACCCCCTATAAAGTACCGACTAGGTTCACTTTCCTATCAGAAAAGATACTGTTGAAGAATATCTAAGCACTTTTACTGTACTAAAAGGTGATGACAGACATCACACAAAAAAAAACACATCATTGCAAAATCCAAAAATGTTCATAACTTATTTAATTTTAAATTTTAACGACAAGTATTTAAAAAACATTAATTGTTTAATTTTTTCATTGAATATAGTTGTATAATATTTATTTACTTTTATTAGAAATATTATGATCTGATTAAAATAATAAATTTGTTTAGTTTTAATTCTTAATAATATATCCACTCGTATAAATAAACATTTTACTTACACACAGTATAGGTTCAGTTTAAATATAATAAAAAAAAAATGTTTTACCTTGATAAATCTGATTATATCCAGTTGGATACGGTAAATTCGTTATTAATTGTTATTCTTAGTTCTTAAATTTATTTCTATAATTTAAAAAGTAATTTAATGTTATTATGTTCATTTCGGGTGACTAACCTGACGTCCTGACGTGTTAGTTTTTAGACTTACATTATTATACCGGCTATAATTACTCGATATTAGCACCATAGTGCAAATATAGTATAGGTACCTACCTATAATTTATATTATAAGTATTATGACATTTACATTAAGATTAAATATGTCATCGGTATGACATTTTTAAATATTAATTAGTATACTTACCTAGGGACGACTTCTGAATTTGAAATATTTCAATGAATTTATGAAAAATATTTTTTCTTAATTTGAACGTGTTCGGTTATAAATGATTAGAAATAATATATTTATTACACACAGAAAACATTGATTATGAATAACTCATAAGTTATCCCTTATCAACCAAGGTTTACGAATTACTATAATGCGTTAATGGGCAATGGTTATAATTATAAACTTATTAATTAAGTTTGTAATTGTACAATTGCATAAAATATGGTCTATTACTATATTAGCATTCATTGTATTATACTATCGGTTATCACTATTATCAATTGAATCTCTATTGGCAATTAATTATTATTATTCGTTATATTTTTTGGAGCCGTTACCGAGTTAGTATTGTGACTGTATACCTACTTAATAGCTATTCGCCTATACTTATTTTACAAGTTATAGTTGTTATTACTTATTAGCATATTACCCATACGACCATAAACTATAAATAAACACTAATATTGCAGGCTTTCAGAAAAATTTATAATACGTTATTAATATGGGCAAAAAGATTTTGTTTTATTAATTAAAAAAAAATATATATGTAACTTTTGTTCTTTGTCAACATTTCCAAATGCAACGCGAAAACAAAAACATATTTTAAGTTGCACTGTCTGGCCTTCTGATGTGAAAATGAATTTTAGACACCATCTCAAATCTATTGAAAAGTCTTCTTCTATAAGTTCGTATCATCATTCATCATATCAGAAAAACTAGAATTTTAGGTGATAAAATCAACAATCTGATACAACTATACAATAAAGTAATACAAAGTAAGATAACTTATATTGGTATGTACAATGTACTTATTACTTATATTTTATAAACTTATAAAGTTAACACTGAACTACTATAATTTGTAAGTTATAATAATATATAAATATAATATAGTTTTAAATAATAATGAAACAATTTAGAATAAAAAACATTTTTATATGAGTTTTATAATATGTTATGATGTTGAGTTGGCTTATGAGTTTGTAACTCGAGAGTTAAAAGGCTATGTTTAATTTTGTTATATTATAGATTTGTTAAAAAAATTCTAAATTTTATGATACATTTACCAACTTTTAAAAAAGTTCACTTGAAAGTTGACTACTGCAAACTTTTAGATATAATGAACATTTTTTTGTTACTTTTAATGGAAACCCTATACTTAAATATTAATAAAATTTTCGATTGCAATCAAACATTACACAATTTTAACAATTAATATATATTGGTACACAGATAACTCAATTAATTACTATTATAATATTATATTGTTTGAAACAATAATAGGTACAGTGCAATTTGCAAAGTATTTTTTCATAATTTATTAGGTACATTAACATATTATAGTAGACCATCTAAAACATGTGAGAGCCTTTCACGAAAAACAGAAAAAATACTACTTTTATGATTGGTCATTGAAAACATTTTGGAATGCATCTACTATTGTTACGATATTATAATACACATTTAAAACAGTAACGTTTTAAAAGTAGGTACTTAAAAATCAGTATTTGAAATTTGAAATTTGAAATAAAAATCCTCAGTGTATACTAAAGCTAGAGACAGTGTTAAAACGCCAAACTCACACCAAAAAATTTAAAAAAAAATTATCTAAAAGTTGTTAATTTTATTAAATATTCACATGAATTAATTAGTATTAATGAATTAATGAATCAATTATTAAACTGGTATAGAATTTTTTTTTATTAATACTATGGAGCTCGTCTTGTCAATCCCCTACATTTTTCATAGCAATAATATACGTAGGTATTGTTCAAAAACGAAGTACGGGATATCAAAATAATTATGTTGGAATGCCGAATTTTGTTAACGTCTTTCGTAACCAAAATCATTCTACAAAAAATTGCATTCGGAAATGAATAAATCTTTAGTCATCAAACCCTGTAATCATATTATATAGTATATTTTTTCTTTATAAATTACGAACGCGGATTGATAACTTTAGATGTAGTACCTATACGTATAGGTATAAATATTCAAATGTCCATCCATTATAATTTATAATGGACTAGTGTTCTAAGGCACCCTCATATACCGTTCCCATAGAGGATACATGTGAATCAGTGCGTATATAGGTATTATGCATAGTTGGTTGTGATAAATTTTTTCTGTGTCAGAATTCAGTATTACGCTTTCCATTTGCAAACGATTTCATATAATATCTCATTATCTTCAGCCTTTGGAAATTATAATTCTATTTGAAATCGAATCGTCTACACTGCAGCGGAAATCGTTCAGGAGGAACTAAAAATTACCCATATTATATGTGTCTTGCAGTTGTTGCGTTAAAAAAATAAACCGGACATCATTTTTCTGAAAGTTAAGGGTTTCGGGACGAGTCGGGTTTCTCAGACGACTTGAAAAAAAGTATATATATAGATAATTGATGAGCTTATTTATCATAATTTCAAGTAAAGTGAGATTTTTAATTTTAAAATATTTCACACTCAAATCACTACTTAATAATATTTTACAAACCGCAAGTATATTACACCACAAGCGCGTATAAGAAGACTTGCAGAACACAATACGCCATCACGTCACATATACTATTATACACTTAAATGTTCTATACGACGCGTGTCGTAAACGTTACACCGAATCGGACGACGTATAATTATTAATATTATACGCGGCGTACCCGTGCTGGACACGTATATAAAAATATTTACCGTACTTAAATATAATATATACTTTACGAAAGGAAGTCATAGGCGATGCGATGCGATACACAACGGCCGCGGAGAAAAAGAAGAGCTGCGGCGGCGGCGGCGGCGGTTGAGGATGTGACTATAATAAAATATATATATATAATGTGTATGTAGGTGTACATATAGGTAATTGGAATATATTATAATATTGTGCGCGGCGGTTTCTACGATTATAATATATATACATATATATATGAGTCGAGTCCGTCACCGGAACCAGTCGCCTCCCCCTCGCATATCGGTGTACGTACGATTCACGGGTCGTTCGTATTATGGCGTATTTAATATAATATTATGATGTGTGTACCGACTGCGAATACATCGTATACATGTATATTACACACCGCAGAGGAGTCCGCGGATGAGTTAATTGTGTGTAAGAATTAATACGCGAGCTGCCGGACGAGTCCCACGGTCAACCGCATTTCTACGCACATAAGACGCGCATAGACGGCTATATATAAATGTATTATGCACACACACACACACACGCGCACACACACACACACACACACACACACACACACACACAAGTATACATATACACGGGTATAGGGCCGTCTCGTGGGTGCACCCGCTGCACCCGCGCGATGGCACATAATCACTGACCGTGTCGCGAATCGTAAACTTTTTTTTTTTACTCCTTTTTCGTGAACGCAGTCTTTGGTCAAACAGAGTAATAATTAGACACACCGCTCGCATGACCGACGCAATAATTATTTTCGTCCCCACATGATGATATCGTGTGTGCGCGCGCGCGCTCGCGCCGCAACAGATTAATGCATTATTTATACACATTATTACGTTAATACAATGTTTTTTCGGTCGTTTATTATTCCGCCGCGCGCACAATACGCGTCGTATATACGTGTATAATATAGGCGGACGCGTCCGTTATACACAGGTACGACTGTAAAAATATATATCACATGTTGTACACGAACCCACCGCGGTCGTACGATATCGTATTATATTCGTTATTATATTCGTATAATTTTTTCGCTTTTTAATTGACCATTTCGAGACTTTATTACACGTATCCGTGCGGCACCAGCAGCACCGGTGTGCGCGTGTGTGTGTGTGTGCGCGACCATGGGTTTCGATCTAAAACGTGAGACTCTGCCGCCGCCGCCGCGATAATAACAACAATAATTTTTCGCTCCGACCGCGACGTCCCGTACATACACATTTCTTGATTATTATTTTTTCTATATTATACGTGTGAGAGTGTGCGCGTGTGTGTGTGTGTGTGTAGATGCGGAGACAGATAAATTCGTTATAATGGGATGTGTGTGTGTATATAGATTTTTACGATCGGACCATTATTCCCATGCAGCTCATAACGTTTTCTCCGCGCTGGCCCGGTGCGGGGTAATTTATCCCCGTTCGGAAATGACTCGGGGCCACACACTATATTATAATACGGGCTCGTATCACTCCTCGTCGGCTCCACACTCGTCGGATGGCAATATCAATATTACACGAAAATCGTGCTCGCGTCATAATGCACACTCTCTCGCTTTGGCGATCGCGAGGGGAACGGGGTGAGACGGAGACGGAGAGAATAATGTCGTGGCGATCGCAGGTATACGTCATGATGATATGTGCTCGTTTATTGTTGCTGTATGTATTTGTTTGTTTGTTTGTTATGCGTTTAAACGGGTTGATGCCCAATAACGGTTTTAGATGCGCGTGTACAATAACGGAATTATGACGGAACAATTAAATTCAAAATATAATGTGATATCGAAACGATGAAAGCAATAAAATATAATAGTATAGTTATAAAAAGCCTTTCTAGAGTTTAAACCAAATGTATCGATTTAGACATCATTAGTTGATATCGTGGTCGATTCAATTTTTGTGTTTAAATATAAAAATATGTAGTGAATCTAGTTCGACAACAAGGGATGTAAAAAGTAAAATGATTTAGTACTTGGGTATCGAAATATTATATAATCCATTGACAAATTTACACAAAAACTTCAAATTGCTTATATTTATCCTGACAATAGCTAGACTGTTTATATTATTTAATATGCCTGACAATGGCTTACATTATGAATGTTATTGAATGTATAGTGCAGGATAATTATATAACTATACTGTCATATTCCTGAAATATTAGGAATTTTAATAACGAATACTGATAATTAAGGCTGTGGTTTGTATTTATTTTTAATTGGTCATAGTTATGTCCACGAATCATACACCTTGTTTTGAAACTATACAACTGATTTTTTTATTATTTTGCATATTTGAAATGCAATGCATATGATTGCATATATTTTTATCTGTAAACACGAAAAATACAAGTTGTATGGTATATTCAAACGAAAGTAGTGTAAAAGGTTAAAATACCATGTGAGGGTAGACGGCACACTATACGAGGTTTTCATAGTAGAAACGCGCTTAAGGCAGGGAGACCCTTAAACACTTCCAATTTTTAACTTAACGCTGGAAAAGACAGTGAAAATGATATGAAATGAAACAAAAGGGTTACCTAGTGGTTTAACCAACACCAAGTACAAACACTTAAGTTTTTGTTGATGATTTGAATATCATAGACGAATCTATAGAAGACGCCGCCGATGGATGCAGCTACGGATCTTTAAGCATCTGCAGCAAAAATAAGGATTAGATTAGTATTGAAAAAGTCAAACTGTTAAATTTGGTTAGGTGAATTCAATAGGCCTTGAAAAATACGATGATTTAAGCAACTATAGGTGTACTATTCAGTACCAAGTGGTTCTTAGTCACGCGAAGATAGGAAAGGATGGTTATGAGCCTCATTTACACTAGGTATTAAAGTTCCTCAAATCCAAAATATTCTCCAAGCAAACAACATCGGGATTATGTTTATACAACAATAGTTATATAATATACTCGCGTGTTTGGATGTAAAGCATGTATAACGACAAGCGTAAAAGAAAGGAGGCTGAGAACAGTGAGAACCTCTGAGAACGAAATATTGATGACGATGTGTACCAGCTCTTGATATTAGGATAAATTAAAGGCCAAAGAGGTTTAATAAAAAATTGTAAGAAGAAATGGGTTCAGCACCAATTACTAGCTATACATCAAATGACCAAAGAGGAGTTCTTAAAACCCTAATAGTGCAAGAATGGAAGGTCATAGTCGAAGATCGGGTGGAATGGATGGCTGTATGACTGTAACAATGGCTGCAAAAATTCTAAGGGGGTTATACCTATTATATTAGTAGACGCCAGTAAAGAAGAAACATTATCTTATGATAAAGTATATTAAAACAATACAAAATATTTCGCAGACATGTTCCACACTGTATTACTCTGTACACACAGCATAGACCTACATAATGTACACAGTGGTTATTTCATTAATAATTTTTCATTTTAAAGGTACGGTTCCAAACAAGCCTTTGTCGAACCACAACATCTACTCTGGTCTGGAACAGCCTTATATGATCGCTGCGGTCTATACCAATGTGTTGATCCGCAAACCTTATTTATTGCGGCCTACCAATGTGCTGATCCGAAAACCGTATGTATTATAAATATTGGTCAATATATATACTGAACTCTTTTACTGTTGCAATATTGTTTCATGTCTAATTCCGTCTATATTCAATAAGCCGAAAATTGTAGTTGACCGAGAACTCAAATTTCTTCCCGTACATTTCCTTCATGATATAGATGATTTTTGTATGATTTTAGAAAATTAAATTAAATGTGAATAATAATAGCATATAATATATAGGTATATTATAATGTACACACGACAGAACAGGTTTTGCTATTGAATTAAATAATTATTATTGATTTTCCGATTTATGTGTAGGTATGCCACGATATATATATTCAGATATAATATTTTTATATTTAGGAACCTTTATATAATATAATATATATATATATACGTGATATTTTAGTTGGAAACTGTCCAAACATGGCGATCCTATGGAAAATAAATCTTTTATAATAACTATCTTTATGTGTACCTATTACACAAAAATTGACTAATGGTGAAGTCTGATTTATGTTTAATAAATGTAATATAGTCGTATATATTTAATATTCCCGAAGTGCTGATATACTGCGAATATAATATTTAAATAAAATTATATACATTATTTTTTTTAGAATTTTAAAACGATAAGTATTTTTTTTTAATGAAATAGTTTAACGTTGTAACAATTAATGTTTTAATTGCTGTATCTAAAAAATTAAATAGTGTTCTAGCGGTATTGAACATGCATTTTTTCAAAATTCATATCAAATATTTTTTAAACGAGTCTTATTTTTTAGAAGGAGAATATAGCAAACATTTTAAATTTATATATCTATACATTGATATATTATAATGGAGACACGTTTTTTGGAACACTTAAACCGCATCGGTGTCAATTATGTTTATAAATCTTACACGTCCGACGAATGACGCTTCAATGTATTGATATATGTTTCAAGCATTCAATATTTCGATTCGTGATCATCAATAAATGAAGGTTCGCGCTATGGTGAAAGCAATTCGGTTGAAAAATCAAATCACAGTATCTTAGACCACAAGTGTTGATTGAAAACTTTCAAAGAAGACGCAAAAATCAACAGTGAATATAATATATAGGTACGTGCTTAATAATATGCTATACAGTATACGTATAAGTATATAGTTAGCGTGTTACTTGATGAACGTTATTTGTCTGATCGAACAAAATAACATTCTTGTCCGCAATATAATGAAATTAATATAATAAAGTAATTCATTAACGGTATTTTAAGAAGCGAAATATCTACTAGTGACGATTTATCCAAATGCGTTTATTAAAAAAAAAAAAAAAAAACATAAAAAACCTAACAACTAAACTAACCATCATTTAAAACTCACCACGATATAATTAATTGTCTATATTTAATCTAGATCAAATTACATAAATCTTCATGTTCTAGTATGGAAAACATAATGTAATATAACAATAGTTAATCACGAATACTAGTAAAAATTAAAGCTATTTCCAAAATTTATTTATACTCGTTTGATTAATAGGAATATATTGAATAATTTAAAGTTGACATTAAATCTCAAAGTTTGAAATTTTTTTTTATGTTTGAATATTTAACTAACATTAATTAGGTCATCATGGATTCATTATAAAATACAATCTCTATGAATGTGTTAAGGTACACATATTATATAAAAATGTATATTTAGAAATATTTAATAGAACCATGGGTTTGTTAGGTATGAGTGTAATGTTAATTATACATCCTGATGTATATGATTTCACATGTAATTAAGCTAATCGTTTATATTTTGAAAAAAAAGTTCAATTCATTTGTTGAGTTATGGAATTAATGTGCTATTTCTTAGTGGATACTATAAGCCCATAACAAGTATATAATTATTTAAAAAAACAAAATACGTTCAAGTCTTATTGTAGTCTTACACGACGACGGTTCATTTAAAATTATAAAAAGTTTCGTCCTGCAAGTGTAGTCAGAAAGAAACTCATACATATTAATTTATTATATATTTTTTTTTTTTTTTTTTGCTGACGATAATAATGACTATAATAATAATCTTCAATTAATGATCTGCTACTGCAGAGGTCGTTAAAGATGTCCTTCGTTAGGGCTTAGGTTAAAACAGATGTGTAATTTTCAAGGCATACCTAATTTTCTCTGTTATATGTATGTTGATAATGAGGCCTGTGATAGGTACCTTCTACATACCTAGCATATTTATAATAATATTGTAGATAGTTTGAATTCGATGACTAAATATGTTTCAATGAACACAATGTCACTATATCAATGTTGGATAAAATCGAAATAAAAATATAATATATGATTAAACAATTCGAGAAAAAATATCGATGAACACATTTTAATATTCTCATAAGTCATAACTGAATAAGTTATGCATAATATCTAATCTAATCTATCACTGATATATTATTACGATTTACGATTACCATAAATTATTTGTCAGGTATATTTACGTATCAAAGATTAATAATTTTGGAATCAAACCTAACAAAAATAATTGATATTTTAATGTAGGTAAACTTGATAATGTATAAATAATTTATTACATGCAAAAACGCAAATACATTTATACTAATAAGCACTCATAAAGTCATAACGAGTAACGACTATTATAGTATTTGAACTATTTAAAAATTCTAAAAAGTTACATTATTAAATCAATTTGTTTAAACTTTAAATCAACAATGAAATATAAAATGTTTTTCTACTAAAACATTGGTACCTATTTCGGTATGTTATGTTTAAAATCACTACGTTTTGAAAACTTATAACAACTAAGTGTATTGTACAACGTATGCAAAACATCGCGCTTAGCAATTTACCAATCAATTATTAATTTAGCAAGCTCATCAATTTAAATTTCTTCATTTAAATTGAATTAGGACCATGACTTGGTCCGTATAGGACCTTTACGTCGCAAATAGTGAGTGACGCTTTGCGTCAAAATGAATCATGTCAAACGCTATTAAAATATTTTGTGTAGCGGATGACCATACCGGAATTCCAGCAACGTGTTTTGTGTGCCTTTTAAACAATACAAAATGAATTCCACCTAGGAAAAGTTTAAATTTAAAAATAAATACTTTAGAGCTTAGGCGGTACCGTGTAGTCTTTAAATGAATTAAACGTTCTATACTATTATATTAAAATATATCATGTTTTATGGTGTTATACATAAATACCATGTCCGTTTAATGTCCATGTATTATGTTTTATTTCAGATATTGTGAACGGAAGTTTTTTATCCGACAAATAACAATGCCTGCTATGGGACTATCGAAGAAATATTATACTATCTTTTATACCCACTATATAGGTGGTACAAGTAAAATTAAAACTTTTAAACATTTAAATATTATTACGCCCATCGCCGTGTTTTAATAAACGTTTTTAATCAAGATAATATAGCTATTGTGCAAAGTATACTAAAGCATTCATAAATTATATTACGCATTAGCCTTTAGTAGGGATGTATAGAAAAATAGAAATATCGGTCAAAGGGAAATTTTTAAATATTCATTAAAACAAATTGCGTACTTCCACGTGCATAATTATACAATTATATAGTTGATAGTATATAGTCTTAAAGCAACTTTTTTTTATTTAGAAAGAAATGTCTTTTTAATTATCAAAAATGCATACATATATAATATAATACACCTATATAGTACTCATTATTTTGCATTTCTCGTATATTATATATTATAATATATAGTTGCATTATAATAATATTATATTCCATTGTTTATAATTTCATTCGCGAAATGGTCTCATATGATGGAAAGCAATTTTAATTTTAATACTTTTTAATGACGTTAATTATTGTGATTTTGCTCCGGTTCGGATTGAACTGGTCGTATTTTTTTTTTCTCATAGGTACAGTGTACGAATAAGTAATAATATCGCATGATACGAGAACTCTCGTTTTTATTTTCATATCTATTTTATTTTATTCAGCCACATGCGGCTGCAGTTATCAATATTCAAATACATATATCATACCCACTAGTCACTATTATAGCTACTCTGCCCGAATGCCTTTTGTAACGCGCAGTGGTTTCGAAACCCTATTTTATCGGACCCTATTCACAACTGTTGACGAGGCCAATTACGAAAATTGGCTTTTGACCTCGAAACCTTTAATCTTAGCAATATATGATATTTCCTATTGCGTTTGTTTGTTTGTTTTTTTATTATTTTTTTTTTTTTTCGTTAAATCCCGCAGAACATCATGAGCACAAAACACGAACAAATGTATATACACAATATATATTATATCCAGCCGTGTATTTTTCCCCGTATAAAGTCGCTAGCATAAATTTCAATTTAGACTAATACACCTGTCATTAAACAGATGAAAGAGATGAGTTTATTTATTATTATTATTATTTTTGCATCCGGCTATTGGAAATGCAATCTCTTAATGTGTTCCCAAGCATCAAAGGGTTCACTCTTTTATATGCTACTGTAGGATTTTCATGCTTTACACAAAAAATTATACACACGCCATCATTAATATTATAGAAAAATGCTTTCAACTGTAATGGCATAAACGGTCGATTACGCAATATCAAAAATGACCCTTTTTTTTATTTATTTTTTTCAGTGGTCAAAACGTCAAAAGTATATTTTGTTTTATTTATTATTAAAACTGTTATGACTGAACTGAACATATTTTGTTCTCGTGTTATAGATCTCGAACATCCTAAGTTAATTTATTTAAATTATTTTTCAATTATACGAAATGAACTCCGTTCTTGCATTATTAATAGTTTTTAAGTCGTTGAATATAATTAATTTACATCCTCAACGTGTTAATTATTAACGACTATTACCAACACTATACAGTTTAACGAAATATATTATAAACGGTATTTACGGTATAAAATCATTAGACCATCAAAGTAAAAAGTACGTAGGTGATTCATAAAAGAATAAAATAAATTATATCTATTTAGTTATTCTAAATTATTTATGTTCCTGTTTGTTATAAGAATATAAATAAAAAAGTTTGGTGAGATATTCAAGAATTTAGCGGATCACTGGGAAGGGCCGGTGTATTATAACTTTGTAACTATTTTAAAATAGTATCGAATTATTCCATACCAAAATATAATAAAAGAAAAATATTATTAATAGTATATATCTACCATTTCGATTGATTAGATTTTTGCTTGCTTTCATTATTTCATTATTTTATACAATATTTGTAAATATAGTCTCTAGTTATGTTCTCTTTAAAGAAAATAAAATATTTATCTCGTTTATAAAGTACCTACTAGCTCAATGAAACTGTCAATCAATAAATATATTGGTAACTTGAAACTTTTTGAAACGTTTATCACCCACAAAAGTGAAAAAAAAAATCATTGTAATACAAATATATGAATACTATTAAATTAACTGAGAGCCTAAAATATATTTAATACAATTTTTATAACAGCTATTCCGTGTTTGAGAAATTTGAAGTTTTATTTTGTATGACATTTAAAACTAAAATGTATACACGAATAATTCTGAAATGTTAAATTATAGAACAAAATAAATTTGGATGTAGGTGCAATATTATCAAAATATTTTAACACATAAATAATTTTTTATTACGTGATATACTAACATTTCACTGGCGAGGAATCACATAAACGTACTCGTATAAATATTTAAATTTTAAAATGACCTCAAATGAGTCCACACACTTATTTTACCAGTACCGTACCGTTATATCAGGTATACATAGGTACCTACTTCAATAATATAATTTTTCTGTCAAGATAATAATATTATATATTCACACTCCCGTGAGATATATCGGACGTTGGATAACCGCCAATAATGTTAAACTTGTTAAAACGGACGTTGTATACCGACTACTGACGTTTAAACTTAAAAATAAATCTCTATTAAATAATTAGTACTCAATCCAAAATAATTACAGACCTCAATATATTTTTTTTAATACACAAAGTACGTACAAACATTATTATTAATTTATATTGACGATATATTACACACGTATATTATGGTCAGGTATACGAAGTGTACCGAATACACCACAACACGTTTGTACGGTAAAATGATCCATATTTAAAATTGATCTTCGTCGTGACTTGTGGACAGGACATAATGTCATAAAATGAAAGTCTTTCTAAAACATATCGTTGTATCGCCATAAATTCTAGTTAAATTATTATTTGTCCACAGACCGATATGTTTTAAGACCGTGCAAAATTTAAATATTCAATATAATACATTCGCATGGAGACACACGGCAGTATAAAGATCACGTAAATCATATAATTAAACCTACATAAAATTATAATATGCATACGTATATTGTATTATGCATCCAGTACCTACATTATGCATTTGATATGATGCTTATATATAGTATTGTTATTGAGGACGAAGACGTCACAATAAATGACCGGGTGATATTACTGATATTAATAAATAAATTAATAATTATAAAAATGTAAAATACCTACCTGCTACAGGTATGATCATATAGTATGAGTATATTAATATCAGATATATATATAATATTATAATAATATAATGGGTACACCGCACACATTATGATATTTATAACAATAATAATCAATCGTATATACTATATTTCCATAAAGCCCACACCTTCGTAGTACATCGGTTCATTATTATTATTATACGTTTTATTTATTTAATGTGGCTGTATTCGTAGTCCCCTACAATATACCTATCTATAGATATAACACTAACACATACAGCGATACAACAGTAATATTATTACAATGTACTCTCTTTGATTCCTATATACTTGTCGATAACACAATAATATCATAATAACCTATGCATTATAATAGGTATTAATGATATTAATATCAAATGTATAATAATAGAATATTATAGCCCATAGACGGGCTGGCCAAACTTTATTTGATTGAGACCTTCCGAGGGAATATCATTTTCTTTTAGGATCAATTAATGTAAAACGTAAATGATTTCATATTAATTATAAACATACATATATAATAAAATAAATGTGCGAAGTTATCTAAAATAAGTGTTTCGTATTAAATTTCTAGATAATTTTAAAATGTATTAACATTATTATACCGTTGATGTAGAAGCGTATCGTTGCATATCAAGGCATGTTAATTATAATCTCGGTAAAAGTCGCTAACTGCTAAACGAAGACGCTGCTCTAACTGATCGTCAGAAAGTGGGTATAGCTCGATATCTATTTAACTTTTATATAACTTTCGTGCGAGAAAATGCCATTTCGCTTTAACCGGTCAATCCTAAATATGCATTTAATAACTGCATCTACTAAACGACAAATGTATGACAATAATATTTCATAAACTCTAACGTGGGTGAACAACTTAGAAATCGTCCAACATCGACCAGTCGACCGTTTGGCCACCACTGGCCTATATAATAGGCAGGTACCAAACACCGACCCGAGACTTGGCGCTCACGTGCGAATAAAATAATAAGCTGTTATCGTTTAAAACATTTTCAAGAGTATATTTGTCTTTAAATCATTGTCCCATATTGTATCCATTCCTGTGTTCAATAATTTCAATTGATATCACGAAAAATGCGGCGGGTGAGTGCAAATTTTCTAGAGTTTTGGGGTGTAGGTGGGCCAATTCGATCCTATTCACACCATTCTAATACACTTAGGCCAGTATTGACTTTTAAGTGAATAACAATAACACGTGATATTACATTGTAATGCATATTATACATATTATGTATATTTTATATGTTCTTGGCCAAAATAAGTTCAATATACCGTATTACATTATTACTTATATAAATATAAATTACTTATAATAATATTATCAACCATCGAAATAAAGGCTGACGAATTGTATTTTCTATGTGTAGGTACTTATTACTTACACATATTTCACAGAGTAACTATATAATGCATAGTTTGGAGACCAATAATAGATAAATATTTGGTATGTAGAATTTACTGTCGTATATTATTGTATATATATATATTGTTAGCTGCTACATTTTCAACTGCATATATCATTATGATTTAAGTCAATTTTTTTTTAAATTCCACCCCATGTGAATCAGGTGGTAATTTTGCTATAATTTCTAGGGGCTTGCTGTGCTTCAAAATATTATTATGTTGAGTGCTCAACTGTTATATGAGTGCTAATTTATAATAACTCATTGTCATGAGTCATGACATAATGACACCTGTAATAATGATTTTATTTCTATAACCATGTAAGTTATAAATTAGTATG
Source organism: Sitobion miscanthi (assembly GCA_008086715.1). Lineage (NCBI taxonomy): Eukaryota > Metazoa > Arthropoda > Insecta > Hemiptera > Aphididae > Sitobion > Sitobion miscanthi. The sequence continues at coordinate 27,276,550 of CM017802.1, forward strand.
ATCAGTATTGAATTAATTGTACCTGTTGAAGTATAGAACAAATACAAATTTGAATTAAAAATAAAAAAATAAGAACTATAATTGCCTTCGTAGTTCGTATGAATGTGCTGACGTGTACTGAGTGTCCCGTGAAGATATCCCCATTGGCCGTAAATGAGGGACTCGCCGACCGGACAAAAACCTGTGTTTTGCTGTTTTACCTATAAACTAAAAAATATATTAAAAATCATGAGATCAATGAAAATAAAATGTTGAAAAGTCAACATTTTCACAAAAATAAACTCTATGAAATGGCTATCTTCGATTGTTTTCGAATTAAAAAAAATAACTTTTTTAACTTTTTTACCAAAAAATTTAATTCAATTAAGCAATAAAATATGTGCAGTCCTTGTCACTACTCACTGTGAGTCTAATAATAAAAAAAAAACAGATTTATGTTATATATTTATTATCTCAGGAGATATCGTAATGGGTAAATCCTTGCGGAAACCCTGTATATAGTAATACTGACGTCGTTCGTGAAAAAAAGTATAGGAAAAAGTCCCAACTCGTTAAAATAAAATATAGCCAATCCGATTTATAGTTTATACAGTTCCTGCAGTGTTCCAGATTCCTGCCTCGTATTGTTTTAATTGTTTCATAATAGAGTTAAAACTGTTTGAAACAAAAATATTATTCATCGTTAAAAATACCATTTCAAACAATTTTTTTATCCCTGAAAATGACGGTTTCGTTTGGATATTTTCCCGATTTACATGTCCATAAAAAAATCCACGTGTAAAACGATACAAGTCTATGAATTAACCGAATAGTCAAAGGCTCCACGCAATATCTTAATCGTTAAATATTAATATAATGTAATAGGAAAACATAATATTATATTTGCGAAGATGTGTGATAAATCTAAGATAATTTTATTTTAAAATATTAAAACCACATTTTTGAAAATAAATAAATTTGATGATTTCAGAATAAAATGTCTTTATTCTAAACGATTAACCTTTTTATAGACTAAAGAGCTGGCAAGGGGAGTCTCCAAACTCCGAATGTTTACCTCTTAAATACAAAAAAACCGATGGATATTTAAACATTTTCAGGTCTATAGTCTGTAGAGTACCTATGAGATGAAAATCCTCCAGTCAACCGGCGGTCAGTGGGCTCGGATGCCCAAAACGAGCTTAAAATACCTTCGCGCCACTATATTTGAGGGGCGTCACTGTCGCGGTCGTGTCACGTCTACGTCGAACGTTATATCATAACCTATTATGAGATATGATATGTAACAATAATATTTGGAGCGTATTTTATTTGACGGCCACAGTATTGGATTGCACGCGATTCACCATAGTAAACACACTGTTGACGTCGTCCAAAATATAATGCAATAGTAGACTTTTCGTCTTTCCGTGTCGACCATTCGCATCTCTCGCCGCGGTGTGAAATCGCAAAAATCATTCCGTAGCACGCGTAATAATAACAGGTGGTATTACGATATCAAAAAGTATGATGTGTTGAAATGCGTACGTATTCCGTTTTTGCCACCGCTATAAACATATAATATAATATAATATATTATACAGTTATTTGCGTCCGTTTATAGCCAAACGGATAGAGGAAAAAAATAGTGATGTTTTAACACCGATATTGTATAACGCGCCATAATATTCGCATGCTCGCAAGTCTGGTAATCGGATACACGCGTTCACGCGGAGTTGTAACCTGGTATACATATTATCTAGTACCTATATATATAGATATTTACCTCCGCGTATGTGAGATGATACGTTTATCCGATGGAATATTTATTATTTTTATAATCAAATTCGTCCCAGTGTCCTGTAGGTGCGCGGCGGTGTGTAGATAGTGCGATACAGATATTATTATTTAGGCAAGCGTTCGGTATATAGGTACCTACTGAATATATTACGAATTGCGATGGATGACGATTAAACGATTTCGCTTTTTAAACGAACACGCCACGCCACGCCGCATAGGTAGGTGCATGATGGTATTTACGGTGTAATCGATCTGCTGATTAATAAATTTATAATTCTTATTAAATTATTTCGTGTTTGGGTATTTCTTCTTTTTTTTGTGTAATCTGTCATCTACGACGAAATAAATTATCGGACGCGGTTTCGATGCCGCGTCGAAATTCGCCGACGAGTCTATACTTCCTACAATGCGATATAATATATAATACATATGTATATATACACGTCTCGTGTGTGTGTGTGTGTAAATCTGTATACCTACGCGTATATTATTGTACACACAGCAGTGCTGGCTATATATATTCCGATCGTCACGTGTTGCCGTAACATAAAACTGGTCTCGAAGAAATGCGTGCATTGTACACTATCAGATTTGGTATTGAAAAATTATAGGTTTGCTTATATTATAATATAATATATTTCTATAATAATTGTATCCGATAGTTTTCGCACGGCATATATTATTATTATACAGAGTTGGCGAATTTTATTTTTCAGCTACAGAGATCCTATGCACACACGTACCTAATAACAAGGTACCTACTGCGTTTTGAAACACAAATTATTTCATGCAGGTGCGCGTTTCTCATACAGACGAAATAAATCAAATCGAAATGGATTTACCCGATACGATATTAATGTCGTATAGTTTATTCTGTTCATAAATAATGACAATAATATAGAATATCATTGTACCTGCCTATAACTTACGAGAGCTCCGCGACATTTAATTATAAATTATTTTATTTTTATCGTACACACACAATGTACCTACGTTAATTTTATATTATGATATGTATTATAATATCTAATACAAGCGATATTTCAAATATTTTTTGTAATGTTCAGTTTCATTATTTTTTAATACATGTGCTGTCAATATTGTCATTGTAAACTATGCGACGTAGTACGCATATAGTTATGTACGATATGATATTATATGTTTTTTGACAATACTGAAAGTTTTTTTGTTTGATTTATTCGTAATTCTGTTTAAATCCCTATAATTATAATTAATGTTATTCAAATTATTGTGATTGTGGATGCATTTTTTAGATTATTGTTTCATCATTGTATAGTATTGTAAATTAGTTTCTCTCGAATGTCCCACGAAAACAATACAGAACTACCAAAGTACTGACTTTCACTGTATAATAAAATTTCACTCAAAAAAAAAAAACCGTTGAAAATACTTAATAGATGGTTGATGTTTATGATCATTGATAACAGTGACATTAAATTTTAAACAAACATTGTTAACACAACGATAATTGTGTAGTGTGATATTATTATCTGAAACACAATATATAGGCACGTATACTGAATAATGACCATAATAACGTTTATTTGAGGGGCTATTACTGTCGAGACTTTTTTTTTAAATTTAAACATTTTCATGCGCTAAAAATAAATGAAAATCCGTCGGTATAAAAAATGTATTATAATATTTATTTTATTATTCTGTGGGTGAAACGTGAATTCAAGTACAAAAGTTGTATATTATAAATATCTATTACATCGCACAAAAGCGTTTTGTACCCATAGTAATTCTAAAAGTGTACATTATTGGATGATTCGCCATGGCGAGGTTATCCATTTCTATAAATTATGATTTATGGAATTTTCAAAAAAAAATTATTGAAATACCATATTTTTATCTAATAAGCAGGAATTCTGTGGTGGTACAAACTTTCTTTTCTCAGTTAAAAACCAAACTTTTCTTCTGCATATTGTAAAGCAGATTATTCTTTCAACAATTTGTTTGCATCTATACATCGAAATATTGACCAGTTTCTGAGTTATTAATATTTATATATACAAAGATAATAGTCGATAATATTATTTTTACATACAACTTAAAATAGATGTAATATTTTAATCTAGTACTAATATGAATATATATAATTTTCAAATTATTACAGCCCCCTTATCGCCTTATCGTCTTAACATATTAGCATGTTCAATTATATACATAGTAGTAAGTACTCATAAAGATAAAAAACGTCTTATTAACGTTATAAAAGGCGGTGGATCTCATTTGGAAAAAGGAAGTTTTTACTTGGTAATATACTACTATCGCAGTATAAATATATTAGATATAGAACAACCTAAGTGCAATCGTACGTTATATATTCGTATTTAAAAATATAGCCCTAACCTATACCGAAATATTCAAAAAATCATAATTTGATGATTACATATATTATATTTATGAAATGATAAGTAATATATATATATATACCCATCGATACAGTAAAAATGGGGGTTAGCATGCTTGGTTAATTACGCTGTGATAATATTATACAACGATGTGAAATAAAATCAATTCAATATACTTTCAACATACATAGTATATTATATTTTAATATCTACCTGTACTGTTTTCGAAAATATCAGACATCTCGCTCGGTCCTGTAATCATAAAAAAAATGTTCTCGAAATGTAAATATATATATAACTGTATATTCTTCTTGTGCCGTAGGTATACCATCACCTTTCTAATGTTTCCGAAGTCATCGCGAGGAAGTAAAAAATATCGCATTGTCTCCGTAAATGTAACATCGGTCCGGATGGAATACATGTAGCGTAAGTATATAATAATATTTGTATGCGATGGAAAAAAAAAATCGGTATAATTTTTTCGTTATGAAATGGAACACCGTGTCATTATTCGCCAGCAGAGTGAAACGATACACCTGAACCGTGACTCGGTAAATAGGCCTTGCACTAATATATGTGCATTTTTAATGTTCGATTATATCTTCAACTCCGGACATAAATCATATTAAGACAATAATTCAAATACACATATATAATATTATACTCATAATATATACAACGATAGCAGGTACCTATATGTAGGTGGTAGGTCCTGTGCTAACGTATATATTCACCCGTGTTTCGTAAACATGACACGACCATCGCTGATGGACGCGACGACGAAAATAAACGAAGACGATTTTTTTCCCATAATGACCACGAAACCATCGCACAAACGCATACGCATACGATTTTAATTTCGAAATTCTCCACAGGTCCGCGTCTGCACGTTTCGAGTTATTAGTTGTAGTTATATTATTACTACCTACCAATATCATTGTGAACTGCAACCCGTCATCGTGTTACACGAGTACCTATACGTTGTACGAGTCCGCCTATAACGCGTATATTATAATATTATGCTGTGTGGAGGTGATTTTTTTGAACTATTGTATTTACTATAACGTTATACTCGTATTTTGTACATAGCGATTCACCAGACATGCTCACCCCTGTTTTTTTCTCTGACGTGGAATTTATTCGAATTCACGTTTTGGAACTTTAAAATTACCCACTCGAGTATCGTAATTGTTTTGCATAATATATTTAGATTTTGTATAGTATTCGATAAAAAGTGTCCTGTACTCCTGCGACAATGCCCGATTGTTTTCAATCGAGAATATTATTTTTTCCCTGTAAATTGCCGAACAGATGACTTTTTAAAATGATGACGTAAATATCTAAATCCGAACGATCAATTACTTAACTACCTGCGTACTAAGGATAATATAGGATATTTAAATATAGGCTAGGGTTGCTAAATGATTTGTTAATTTCAACAGTAAATATCATTCTATTGACATTTTGTAATTTTTAATAAAAGTCCGAGTATATTACGATATACTACCAGTCCCAATATTACATATATAATTATATTTTTGCAAAACCATTTTTAAGGACTATTACCCTTGGAATATATATATTTTAATAACTCAAAAACTACCAAATCGACTTTTGATTTAGACACAACAGCATTTTCACAAAATATATCTGCTCGATATCAAATTATGGTAAAAAAATGTTGGATCACTATTGAAAAAAAGAAATTTGTTCTTCACTTCACACTCATTGAATGGTACAAATATCTAAAAAAAAAATAAAAATACGGTACTTTACAATTTAAAAAATCATAATTTTACATAACTAGAGAAAATTAGGGTGGTGTGGGGGATGGGAGGGTTGAGCATTCCTCTTGAATCACTCTGTATATTATATAGCCGGGACTTGGGTTTTTTTTTACAAGATTTATTTTTTTTTTGTCAACCCTATCCGGTTTATTATATGATGTATTAATATTGTTATTATACATCGGACACTTATTATTATTACTACGTACGTATACATACAAACATACGCGCGTTGTCGACGAGATAATAAAAACGCGAGTTTAATCGTTTTATTAGAGTGTGTGTGGCAATAAAAATAAAAGCCGACGCGCTATATAGTAGGCGTCGGCGCACTTTGAGTTTCGGAAAACCTTATATACATACGACGACAAAAAGGAAATATTTACATCGGTACGCTAATAAAAGCGAATCCTCTAAAGCTAAACCTATATATATATAATATTATTATAATTTTATATATAATAATAATGTTTTTCTCGTTGGACATTGTGCGTGCGTGCTCCACAGTGACGCGGCATCCACGCGTATATAATATTATATACCTACTACTATAATAATATAATATTATTATACTATTATTATAACCTACACAATCAAACCGAATTAAACCACCGCCGACTTACTTCGTAACATAATAATATATTATCATTATTATATATCGAAATACACACAATATGACGTGTTATACAAATCTAATAGATCCGTTGTGGAAAATATAACGTCGAAATCGGAGATTGCAGCGTTATAGAATCTCGAATTTACGGTCAATCAACGACTAATTAGGGCACGTCGACTTTATAATATTATCTATGTATATCACGGCACATACACCTCGACACCTGTGTTGTATTATGATATAAACAGCGGGCGCGCATAAATAATTGGTCAGTCGAATGTGGTGAACGTATTAATCAACAGGTCCATCGTCGAGATAATGTGCGAGCGTACCTACGTGTATAATATCGAACGCACATCGAATATAACAAACATACCTGTGTTATGATAATACATATATGCGGCTATTTACTCGCACCAAATCGTTGTCATAATCGTATATCTACAATAATTCCTACACGATAGTATATAATGCCTATTGTGCCCACACGGGTAGTCGAAAATACATTAATCGTAATCTAACCACGACGAAAACGTAGGTATATATAATACACGGTATAGGCAGTAGTAGCAAATGTAGCATTCGATATGCAGTATAGGTCGTATATTATTATTATTATTATTGTGTTTAATGTATAACATGTTTACTGTTTAGTGTGTGCTCGTTCTCGTACCACAGTGTCCCCCCCCCGTGTCGGCCCCGGCACATCATCGCCCGTTTACCGTACAATAATATTATATTATGCTATTATACACGTGGACCTCTACACGATCTCAACTATACCTTCTACAATCCAAACACAAAAACTAACATGACTGTATGAATGTTAAATGGCAAATAATAGTTAAACTTTTAAAATATTATTATAAATTTTACGAACAAAATAGGCTATCGTCTCGGGTCTTAAGAAATACAAAACCAAACGTCAATTTAGTTGTATTTCAAGTGATATCACAGTTGCGGGCTACGGTGATTTATCGTTATAGTCTATATAGATAATAATACCGTGGAAGTATAATATTATTGTAGGTAATCTAATACGACTCTTCTCATATACCTATACATAATATATAAAATATATTTATAAAAAACAAATGCACCATATATCATATTGTAACTAGGTAGGCAGGTACCTATATCAAACTTAATTTTGATTTAAAATATTTATAATTGATTAACGAGTGAACGTTATTTAAGTGTTGTAATTTGTATAATATAATAATAATACCTATTAATGAAAAACTTTATTTTAAATTCCGCGAAAACTATAATACCAATGGTTTTGTGATGACATGCGTGCAATAATAATAATAGTAATATTAAAATATAAAAGTGCCAAATTTGCCACAATGACATTAGTCTGAAGTATTATTCACAGGGTCGATCCGGCGGAAACCCTTCGACATGTGTTGTATCTCCTACACAACAGGTGTTTGTTTTGTCGTGTATGTTTTACCGTTATATAATTATCAAACTGTCATGTCGGCTACACATAATTTTTTTTAATAAGTTAATATAATTCAACAAATAGGTAATATATACAATATATTTTTTTTTTAAATAAACCGAATAAATGACCATATAACCGCTAAACGTCATTATAAAGTGTAGTGTTATATTTTTTTTTTCAAGACTATCGCCGCCACCTGTCGTCTACAGTTTGTTATGGACTATATTACATGGTACCTACCCACTAATAATATAATTATTACAATAGTTATTGTTTCCGTGAATCATATAATATTATATATTATTTATATAATATGATAGTCCTAACAAATATATAGGTACCCAAGTAAATTTGTTGTAATCTGTTAAAATACATTTACTATTATACCTTGTAATAATTTAAAAGATACGTTCAGTGATAAAAATACAGTTTAAAACAGGAAAAATCGTATAGCTTTGCAACGTACGATATAAGCGGTTGCACGATTCACAATATTATTTTATCTTCGGCGTATAGAATAAATAAATATTAATTTTGTTGAACACATTTTTTCGTTAAATTCATTCGTTCTAGTTTTTTCTCCGTTCACTGTTGAATTATGTTGAATTATAACATGCCCTGCGTATATTATTGTGAATGAATTGGTGATCATGCAGCATTTCGTATAATATATGCATGCGTATATATTTTGAGAATTTTCGTTACGGTACATTCGATATTTACTTAATATTGTATTTATACTTCTCAATGGGACTGTTTAAAATGTATATAACAAAATTAAATTCGACCTATCTAAGATCGAAAAAACTGTACGATAAAATAACGAACTGAAAATAAATATATATATATGATAGAATGAGAACCTACAAATTAAAGTTTTCAACATTCTCATTTTATCACTATTTACATTTCCTGTTATTTTGAGAGAAGACAGATTAAAATATGCCGATAAAAAAAATGTACGAAGGAAATAGGCAACTTAAATAGTTAAATGATTAATTATTTTTGTATATATTATATATACCTACCTTGCTGGTATAGTGGTAAATATATCACTTCTTCACAGTTTAATGGTCTACAGTAGGTAGTTATATTATCTCAAGTAAATAATTATTTTCGTTTTATAAATAATATAATATAATATATATTATATTATACTGAACATAATCATTATTTTGATAACACATATATTTTTTTTAATATTCAGAATAAGTGGTTAATATAGATAATACTAATAAATAGTTGGATTAATATATCCGTAGGAACATTCTAGGAAAGCATATTAATGTAATTTAATTGAGTTTTACATTAGACAATTAATTATTACTTTTAACAGTTTTATATACCTATACATAATTGTTTTATTGAAATTATTTTTAATGACGAATTAACAATGTCTGCAATATAAATGTATAATATAAAGACTATAAATAGTCCTTGTTTAGTTGAACAACTTTCCAGAAATACCATTAAGACCGTTTTGGTTTATGAAGAAATATCATAGACCGTGTATTTCTTTTAACGTAAGATGCACTCATATCATTTAAAAAACTATTACAGTTTTTGTAAATGTAGCAATATTTTATTTATTTTATTAAGAAGTTATTATTCGAAATAATAGTTTAGAAAAAAAATGTCTTCCGCTATTTTCTATAGTTATCATATTTCTAACTTTTTATTATTTTTGAACTACAGCTTATATTTTTAATTTCACATTTTGTAACAGAATATTTATCAGAGTGTCTCGGATATTAAATAGTGGTTAATAGTTATAGCTTATGAGTATTTTAACTATTTAAAGTTTAGAGTTATAACTTATGTATGTAAAACAATATTGTTCCATTTTTTAAATAAATTAAATTATTAATCTCGTTAAAAATGTTCTATAGATACAATTCTAAACACTGAAAATAAATAATTTATATTATAATATTGTTGATTATATGAACATAAAGCCTATAGAATACTTCTATTAGAGTGTTTAATATATGATATGGCAGCTCATTTTGCGTGTAAATATATGTAATATTAGTAACGCATGTTTATTTATTGCAAATCATTTTCTGATTTATTGTAAAAAATTGATTTTACATTTTTAAATTAAACATTTGTAATTACTGCAGCGTACATGGTCAGAAACAGATATTTACTCTTTTTTTGTATTTATTTAATAAACATTAAGCGAACAAGATTATACTTGTAGTGGTTTTGTTCCTATGTATTTTGAAAATCATAATTAAAAAAAAATGTATATGTATATTAATTCGATGTTGAATTAAAAACACCGGTCAAACTTTATTTTGCAACTTTTATAAAACAAATATTATTAATACCTAAAAAAATGGTTATGATTGACAATTCTTCGACACAATGGCATATAATAATATAGCATAAGTTAGACGCGGTAATATAGACACGTGTAACCACATTTCTATTTCAAAAATAAAAATATTTAGAATGTACCATGCCGAATAGTAATACACCCAATAGTAATATAAAAGAAAATTGACCATGAATTTGTATAATTTGTTTATGACAACGGTACCTATACTTTAATTTAGAATATAATATGTAACGAAAAAATGTGATTTATAATAATTATAATAAATAACGTTTCTTTAAAACGCTGTCATAATGTTATCTACTGTTATGTATATCTATATATAGGTAGATATGATATAAATCGAATATTTCATATTGTTTGGTGAGTATTCTTAACATGCATTAATATTGTATGTATATTTTTTGTAACTATCCCCCAAAAAATTATTATAATTAATTTTAAGAGATTTTAATACAATAGTTGTGGTAATAGGTAAGTATAGTTAACACAATGTAAATAGGTACGTAAAATCGTGGTGAATATTTATTATATGTGCCTCCTAAATCTGGGCGAAGTGTGACTGAACCATATTTGTACCATTTACAGTTAACGGACCACTCAGTGACGTTTCTCAACCTGAACATTTTAAGTTTTCAAAAAATGCCTACGACTCTTTTACTAAAATCAAAAATATTTTTTCGGAACATTTAAACGAATATACATTTTTGTTATTACCAACATTTTCGTGTTAAAAAAACCGGTTATGTTTCATAAGTTATGAAAGTTTTAAGTTTGATGTTATCGCATGGCAACGTTGGGCACTTATAGGTACTATACATATATTATCTAAAATTTGTATTTTTCAATAAAACTGGTTTTTCGATGTCGCGGAAGCGTTAGATACTTGGTTATGATATTGAGGCAGACAAAATCTTAATCGAACCACCAGAAACAGGTGTTCGAACTGATGAAGACTCTGGGCAATAAAATATTGGTGAGACTGACAACTTATCAGCTCGTAAATTACTAGCCCGAGCCGAAATCAAATTAACCAATAGTAAAAGGTACGGTAGTGTTGATGATGTTGACATTGATTATGAAGCTGGTTCTAGTACCTACTGAATCCAGGACATCAACAAAGCCACAACGACTAATGCGCACGAATAACGCAAAAAATAAAAATAAACAGGTGGAACAAATCTATATTGTGGGGGGGGGGGGAGTTTGAGATCTACAAGTGGATATAATAATAGGTATATATAGTACCTATATATACGTTTTTAGGAAGTGGTGCACAACTATTGTCGAAGAATCGGTGCCAATAAGTAATATAATATGTTTGAGCGGCGTCTCCTGCAGCAAACCAAACAACCCGGACAATATTATAAGCACGTTACAGGCGTAATTGGACAGCTATATCTTAAGAATTGGTCACTATCGTCGTCGTAGTATCTCTTAATAATGTTTTCGCGGGAGCAGAAAAGTTGTTCACCGTCAATTCCGAGCGTTAATGTGACGGTTAAAATGATGTGCATATCGTCCGACGACAAACAATATAACAATCATTTCAGTTATTTAAATATAATCTAAAAAGAAAACATTGGTCGCGATGCCATTCTCGCCTATACCACAGTATAGGTATATCTACTATCAATATTACGTGTTATTCATTAAAACGAAATCGTTTAAAAAATGTCATTTCAAACAAAATATCAATATGTATAAATGGGTATTGATTCACTAGACAAAGGTCAATGTTCTATGCAATTTCACCTGTTTACTTTGTCACATTAATTAAACAATCAGAGTTCAATTTATTATTATAAATACGAAATGGGAGAAACACATACGATTCAGATCTAACAACATGCCTTACTAGGATGTATTATTTACCAGGTATTGTTTACCTTTAATATACCAAAAACCACAGTCATTCAGCATTCAATATGTCATCTGTAGTCTGTACATAATTGTAGTTGACGATTTGCATGTGACAAATTCAAAGACAAATCCAATAATTTCACCTATTATATACCATATATTATTAAAAATAATTACCAGTGCGTTTTTTGCAAGGAATTTTTCTCTTTTTTCATATCATTCGAATTCAAAAAAAACTCTAGTCCCGCATTATTTATTTCGTATAGAAGACGAGCGATATAATTTAAAATTCGACAAGAATTTTAAACTGCACCAATAAGGTAAGTAAGTTTTGATTAAAACGATTAAGTATGTAGAGTGGAGACGGTTCATTAGTTCGTAATCTTAATATTTAATATTATGTTTATACATTTATATTACTGTTCGATATTTATTTTTCTGTTACTAATATGTTAAGTTGAATTAACCAGTCAAAATCAAATCGCATTAAATATAATATAGGTATTTAATAATAATAATAATTGTAATATTACTCAGAAGCTTTAAGTCGGTACTGATGCAAGTACCGTAGAACGGTGTGAATAGATTTGAGATGTTATCTACTTATAGCAACTAGTCTAAATATTTTTGAAAATTCCATATTGTGTAGTAAATCTACGTGAAAGGTTTCAAGTATGCCCTAAAAATGTTTTTTGAATTACAACAAAATAACTAAATTCCTTATATTTCGTTTAAACGTCCGATTTTATAAAAATTTGAACTTAAAATATCTAATAATAAAAATTGTGCGTATTATGTATTTTCGACCTCCTTTATAGTTGCAGTGAGAATGTGGAATTCTGAACTACGTTTTGAAATAAGTTATTAAAATAAAAACTGTGTATAATTTTGACTTTACACGATTATTAACAATTAATCTTCACGACCCGATGGCTTTCGCGTCAAAATCCTTCTTCAACACTCGTGAAAAACGAATGTGGATTTGTTCTCATGTTTCGTCGGGGAGTATATCTGCAAGGCCCTGCAGACGTGAAAATCCTTGTACAAAACGGTCAATCTCGTATACCTAGGTACGACATGCAACATCATATATATAGTCTATAATCTATCGATATGCGCTTAACCGTATGCGCTGCAGCCTCCGGTATCGTCGCGGGCGCATCACGATATATACAGTCAAATTCGCTTATAACGATATTCCGGGTAAAACGATCCCAAGCAATGTATTTGGTTGGTTTTATATGTTATGTGTAGTACTTTTATTCGTATATAACGATATCGGTTATAACGATAATCTGGATATAGCGATGTTATTTTAAAACGAAAATTTGTTTTTATAATCACCTATAGCGATTATTAATACAGTATTGTAGTAGTAAATTTGATTTCGTCCAAATCGATAATTCTTAATCTTATCTGTAACAGATAATGTGTCTTGTACGACCGTACTGTATACAGCATACGTTTCTTACTCGTTTAGTCGCCGTTTTGATTGCTATCCGTTTAGACACGTTAGGTTAGGTATAGACCATCTATTTCGGAAATGTATTTTTATATTGATCAGGTGCGTACTTTTGTTTCGGTAAATAGTGACATAAATACGCCAGAAGTATCAATGGCATTAAATAATATTTCTAATTTTGTTAAAAATTCTTATTCAAATTATAAACAAACTACTATCAAAGATTATTTTTCAAACAAATCGTAAACATATACTATACAGGTATATTCTGTACATTTATTAAAATTTATATAAATACCTTGAATGTTAAAATACATATGTAATCTTAAATAACAGTAAAAAATGTGTTTAATAAATCAATTTTTCAAAAAAACTATTTTTTTTTTTATGATCCGGATGTAACGATGTTCGGTTATAACGATCAGATTCCCTAGGTCCCTAGAAGATCGTTATAAGCGAATTTGACTGTAATTATTGCGAGTCTTATCACATCTCGTTTGTTATCATGCGTACGCGATGCGCCTGCGTAGGAGATCTCCGCGACCACCGTCGTTCGCGTATACGACGAGGCTCGCACATCCGTATGCCTACACGCGAACAATATCTCGTAGAACGACGGAGGCATATGTAGGCATGGGCAGGGCATGATGTTATGCCCGCGCGGTGTAATATTATCGTAATGCGCGGGCACGATGAAATTTCATATTGCTCGGAGAAACAAATTCGTAATACTGACTTAGCACAATATAATCGGCGGTCAATCGACCGGCACCGAACTGCGTGCATATATACCTCTCCTTCGGCGAGCAAATGCATGAATTCACACACGCACCGGGATTTATCGATAATGAGTGTATGGACCGTGGACAAACGGCATGCCTATTGCCGATTCATACGTGCGTTACACTTGTGCGCTGATCGCTGCAGTCACAATGTACCTGCACATCATATATACACTATATAGGTATGTGCTGGACATATAAATAATAATATATTGTATAGCCGTTCACGGGTATACCTGTGTCCATGTGATATTTTACCCACACGTATATACCTATATATATACATATACCGGGCTGTGTATATATGATATACATATTGTAATGGGTACGCGCGCACAGCGTTTATCCTTATATATGACCGCCGCCGAATCGTTTACAACGCGGCCTGCTATATATATATATTTACCTAAATATATATTATATTATTATAAGCGTCATTTTTTTTTTTTTTTCGTTCACACGAAAACTGTTGCGGTCCTATATATTGTGCACGTCTACTTAATAATAATATACGGGCATACTTTATTGATATATATTTTTTTAATTCACACCTATACCTAGGTATACGTACCTTACACATATTATATGGGCACATGCGTCCTGTTCGCGTCCGACCAATTTTTCGCATGTACATTTGAAAAAAAAATTCTGTCCCCACCACTATATGTACCTCTATATTATACGACCGTAATCAGTGGGGCGACAATCCATAACTCTATGCGTGCTGTTTCGTACCGCATAACGCACAGAAATCGCGATTGTTTAGCGAAAAAACGGTTCTGAATGGGTTTAAATACTTCCATGCGTGCATCCTGTATCTTTATACTACGCACTAAAATAAATTCAGGTTTTTTAGATGACATTTCAATTCTTTTTTACATTTAAAGGTATACTTTGTTCGTTGTTTATTTTCACAAATTTTATGCAAAGCGAACTATAATGATAGGTAATATATCCGAAAATATTACGTCTTGTCATCCACGATATAATGTCACACAATAATACTGCAGACTACGTGTTTTTTACCCATACAAGTATCGGGATGAAATTATCAAGATATTTGTATTTTATAGGTGTAAACTCCTCAGATGAAAGACGTAAAACGCTTTTGGAACTCGCTTTCTATTTGGGGCCTATTAAATAGTCGTAAGTGTATATGCATAGAACTCATTATTAACGACTCATTATTACAACTTAATAATCGGCCATCTAATAATGTCAAGCTACAGGACACTTTTTATATGCTTTCAAGTCAGAGTAGAACTTTGCGAGAAATCCACCCCTGCTGAGTGCTGACCAGTGACCTGCAAGATGATGCATCGATGTGAAATTGGATACAATTCTTTTCACAAGTAATTGTAGACCATTCTTGTTCCTGATTTGTTTTCATTATGTTTTTATTTCTACTTTCTTTTTTATAGTTATTTACAGTATAAATTCAAAGCTATTCGGCGATTATTACTTAAAATAAAATAAAATTTCGCAAAAACACTTCGTAAATAATATATTATTGTATATGAATGAACGTCACATCGTCGCACCGGGAGTATTCTGAATGTTGAGTCCAACAGAGTCGTTCCTTTTATGATATAATGGTCTAACATTCAACTCGTCGGTTACAATGCAAGCTCGCAGTGCAAGTCGTTCGGTAGTATTCCTTTGCGATTATTATTGATCAGATTAGTAGTTAAATTAAACTGAACTACACACTTGGCGATTTACGGGTGCCAAGACGACTTACCTCACTTCAGGTACCTTTTTATTTCCCCGTTTAAAAGCCGGAAACGGGTGGGAACGGTTTATCACGATATTGCCACCCGCGGTCCCGTAACGTTTATTCACAAACATATTATATTTTGTTATACGTGGGGGGGGGGCTTTAACCACCCCGAAAAGCTGAACTTCGGCTCACAGAAAAACACCTCATGTACACTACCCATCCAACTCTTTTAAATTTCACCTCCCATCACTCCTCTGCCTCTTGATGACTGCTACCTTTGTGACTTTCCGTTTGCGCTCCTCGATTTTGCGCCGCTCTTCGGCCAGTAGGTTATGCTATTGGTAATAAATTAAAATGTAATATTATACCACCTTGGAAGTTTGAATATACACATTTTCTTTAGATACCCAGCTAGATATCGTTATTCTTGTGCTTATTTATAGGTAATACTTCGACGTGCACGTGATTTAATAATCGAACCAATTTTCTAGATTTTATAATACGTGATCGCGTTGAAAAAATGTCAATTAACATAATAATAATAATATTACTACTTTATCATTTTCTAAAATAACCATCGTTCTCGAGTATTTTATTTGGCATAGTTAATAATTCAAACTTTCGGATTATATCTAAAAGTTAGTATACGCAACAACCGTTTCTCTCGTATAATTAAACTTTTACGATTAAAAATACGCCACTTGGTAACAAATTTAATTTTATTTATACTCCCGGGTAGGTTAACTTCTTAATATTCATTTTAGACTAATTTATTTATTATTGAGCATTATATAGTGTGTATGACAGCTATAATACTATACCTACATCAAAAGATATTGTTATACTTGTCGAGAATTAATATGATGACGTGTTACCATAATCATTTCACCAACATTAATCAATTGTGAGTCTTCAAACTATACGACACCGTTTTATATAATATTAAAAGTATACATTGAAGACGAAACTTTTTTTTTACTAATTGAATATAAGTTAAAAAGTACTAAAATAAGAATCATTTTGACTATGGACTCAATAAAATTAAAGCACTTTAATCCTTCGTTCTGTATATTGTTAATTACGGTTAATTACGGTTATTATATCAATGAATAAAATATAATGCACAATAGTAATTATATTTTTTTAAATATTCGAATAATTAATGATACCTATACATTGCAACTTTTCAAATGGAGTTCTTAATTCCTACAACCGATGAAGTATTAAGTATTATATTGTTTTATTCAAATAATTGTACCTATAAAACCATACTGCAGTGAAATGTACTTGTTTCTAGTGTTGTAATACTTGTGAAATAAAGTTAATTATTTAATGTTACAAAAATAAACAATCTATTAAAAACATAAATTAATTTAAAACATCGATATTCATCGTATACATATTACACTGTCGTTAATAACAAATTATTGTTTTGTTTTAATTAAATTTAAACAGATACATGTACCTACACACACTATATATAAATATTTTATATTGTATTGTATTGCGCACATATTTCTGTATGCTATAATTGTATTTATATAAGTACCTCAGTGTTATTAGACATATTATGGTTAGTCATATATAGGTACCTACTGTGATTCTGCGAATATCTCGTTCAATTAAAAAAATAGTATAATATACGTTTTTATATTTTTAAATCCTTATAGCAAGTGTGTTGGCCTTTACTGCTTCAATAATACTGCGTGTTGTCGTTGATTTATTTAGTGAAAATTAAATGCCTATAAGTAATGTGGAATCATAAACTGTAAGATTGATATAATATTTTATAAACGTCATGCCTCGCATGATAATAGATAAAGATATCATCAAATATCGATACAATTGTATTTTAATAGATGGGTTCAATTAAATTTGGTATGGTTTAAAAATTAACAAACACAAACATGTTATCGGGATTTAAATCGACGACTTTTCACATAATAATAATATTGCCTAACCTTATAAAAAAAACAAAAAAATATATTGCTCGTACTCTAGAATAATATAAAATGCAGGACTACAATTAAATAATAAGGCCGTATAATATCATGATATAGAATAATTAATGCATATCATTTTAATATTTTTTTAATGATAACTCGATTTTTTGTTGTAATAGTGTTGTATGTTTTATAATTTTAAATGTGCCGTTCGTTAAGATTCAAATAACTATTTCATATGTATTATATGCTACATAAATATACTTTAAAACAAAAGTCGTATTGACAAATGTATTGATTTTACATTTATGTGTTTTTTTTCTGTAACCCAAAAATGAACAACTATGTAGAGACTTGAATTATTCATATTGACATTTCCTAGAAATAAAATAATTTTGTCTCTTTTTGTGCTGTTTATAGATATTTTAATGAAATGGAATTTAAATTTTACACAACTATAATGTACAGCGACTTATAGTCAACGACAAGACACACTCATACTGTAGAACAGATAGGTTACTTACATGTCCACTTTTTAATTGTTTAGTAATTATGCAGTAGGTATAGTAGAAGGTATACATATTACATAACTTTAGAGTCTATAAAATAACAGAGGATATAATATTTTTGATATTTTTGTGATTGCATTAACGGTTAAGTCCTTAGCACTGGACACCCTGTATATCATAAACTATAGTTATTTTTCAAATTCCAAGATGACGTAGTAATGATTTTGTTGTGACTTTATGTATGATTGATAAGATCAATCCTTGACTTCCCAAGGTTACGTAATATGTTCATATTATATTCTAATGTATAGAAATATATTTTTAGTTAATAACCACATACTTTGGACTCTTTTCTTTAATTCCCAACTTTTAGAACATAGTTCACAGTAACAATCACTGATTGTTACAATATTGTGAGCAAATAATTGGTATAAGGTTAAATAGTTATTGCTTATTACATTTGTCATTTTTTTTTTTTTTTTAATTTTAAAATATTACTCCTACAATAGCATAATATGTACTCAAGCTTAGCTTTTAATTTGCAAGTATAATTATAACTTATAAGTTATAACTATTAGAGTAGCACATTATTAACTATATTTATATACCATGACTGAAATAAATTCATTAAAATTAAAAACGGTTATCTTAATTACTGCATGTAGGTATAGTACCTATATTATTGTTATATCTTATATAGTTCAACGATAATAAGCGTATTATTTATTTACCTATTTTTTCATAATGAATTATATCATTAATTATAGTCATTAAAATGAAAATTTAACAAAACCTAGACTACTGTGTTTATAATATATGTATTGATAATTGATAATTCATCATTATGCGTATACATGTGATAATATTTTCAACGTACTGTGATATTAATATTACATATAGGTACGTCTTACAATACAATAATTATATATTACACAATTTTATCAAATCATTCCATATAAAAAATTTAAATAAATATATTTTATTTTTTTCAGATAAAAACTGAAATATATATACACAATAGATATATTTTTATTGTAGCGAGAGTCTTAACAGTCACATTAATTGCAGTATAAGTTAGAATACAGAGTGATCAGTTTAACAGTAAACACTAATTATCTCGAAAAGTATTTACTCCTGCAGCTCCTTTGAAAATATATATTTTTTAACTAAATGTTTATTGTTATTATTTTTTAACTAGGTACCTATTTTAGTTTTTTAATTTAATATTTCTAAGCAGAATATTTTTCTGAAATTTTTGGCATGATAAAATAAAATTTCAAAAGAGTACATTTTAGTTATAAGTACCTCCTATTATTTCCTACTTATATATTTTAAAGTTTAGGGTTACCCTGTGCTACTGATCCATTCCATTAAATATACTTTAAATGCTTATACCTATCTACCTAACTATAGTACCTACTTCTCAACATTTTTTTTACGACCACACTCAAATTTAGATCCATACAATAATAGCGACACACTTAAAATAATTAAAGGATTTTTGAAAAAGCAACACTTATAAATCCAATAGTAGGTACATTCAGTATGAGACTATCGTCACAATTGGTTTTTTTCTATCTGTAGTTTTTACCATCACGTCTTAAAGCCATAATAGTATTATCATATACCTAGCTAGGTATTTATACTTAGCACATCCACACATAAACATAAACATTTTTTTTTGGTGGCACATCATGGTAATTTGCGACACACCGGCTAAGAACACCACTACAGTATATAGTCAACTGCTCGTATGAAATTCATTGATAAATATTCTACTTAGAAATATGAAATTAAAAATGTGTGTTTTGTCATTCATAAAAGAAAATAATATTTTTAAAACTACGAATTTTCGAAATAGTGAGTGTGTTCTGTTAATTGAATCATCCTGTATACATATATGAATATATACTAATATTTTGAATGTTATGTTTGAGACATATGTTTATATTCTTAAATCACCTCACATCTAATAGTACCTACGTATGTAACTATACAGTGAGGTCCAATGTTCATAACTACTCTATAAAAATGATAAAAAATGTCAAAGTCTTCAATTGTGTTTTCGTTAAAAACTATTCAGTATATTAGTATATACCTACCTATAATATTACTATAATATAATATTTCAATCAATAATTTTATTGATATTATCTACCTTCTACTATATAAACGTGAAACTACTTTTATACTTATATACTTTGAAACGGCTAATCTCAGAATATACGCGACCGATTTGGCTAAATCTTTTTTCGTTGTCTTCGTAATTGTAAGGACAAAGTTGTTTTGAAAGAAAATTAAAAAAAATCCACCGGAAAAGTAGAAAATCTGAAAGGCAAAAATGCAATAGTGGCGCCATCTGTCATGATATATTTTTGTTTATTCCAAAGTAATTATACCAATAGCAGGTAATTTCAGAAAAGACTTTTATTTATTTACATTATTTTTTTTAAATTACAAATAATTTATTGAATTTTTTACAATATTATAACTAACATTAAATTAATATTGTAATAGAAATAGTATGAAGACTATATCGATTTCGGGTGGCACTCGCACTACCGAATAGTTCAACCGAATGTTCAATGTTAAATTGTTATAACTTACAAACAATTTTTGCTGAAAAAAGACATAACTGTCTCGTAATTATAAATTTACAGACAATTCAGATCTTAAGTACCCTCAGTTTTTTTTATTGATAATATGCTCCTACGTTTACCGTAAAAAGTTAGGGCTTTTCGAACACTTTGTTATTCATCTGTCATAATATATTTTTGTTTATTGTGAGGTTGCCATTGGTTATGATTGAATATAATTTTAGACCTGTATATTAGGTATACCCATACTTGGTCATAACCATATAACTTAGTAAAAATGGAATTCCTACGCTAACTTTTCGACCGTTGTTCCCAGAAGGCAGAAACTAACACTGCATGCACTTTATAAACAATGAGTTAATAAAACATTCGTAATTAAGTATACGCACTACGTACCTCGCCGGGTCTGATAGTAGACTGATCGCATAATCACAAGCGTGTCTCACGGGCAATAAAATCCCGGCTATAATATAATAATATAATCAAACGTGTCCTGGCTGACCACTGACTGATCGACGTAGTTGCCCATACAACTAATGATAGTTTGGGTCTTGATTACAATAACCTCATGAGTCTGAGATATTTTTTGGCAACCCAAAATTATAGACGGGAATGGGGAGGTGCACGATGAGCATTGATGATACACAAATATTTGAAGCCGGGTAATTCTGCTACATAGTATTATATATAACTGTCTGTATAATAGCGGTCTCGAATAAAAGTCAAGTACTTTCAAAGATTTTCCATTTTTATTTATCGTAACTGTTTAAACATATAAATTATACACTAGTCCAAATGACCAAATATATTACATTGATTTAAATAGATACAATACACGTGCGGTACTGTATAAAAATAATGCAAATCATAATAGCTAAATCATACAATATGTATCAAAAGTAAACTCTTTTCGTCACAACTTATGAGATATAATTATAAGTTTGTGCTGGTATCTCATTTCAGGGCACGATGTATATAAGGTTTCATTATGATTCATGTTATAACAATATGATATGCACATACAGTAATATATTGCTGTTAGTCGTTACACGTGATCGAAACAATGTTTGATCGGTTTTCGTTTTTACAAAAATGGTTGTCTATTATTTTCTTCAAAGTATGATAATTATTAATCGGTGCCTATACCTACCTACCTATGCGTTTTCGAAATTAATTAGTGATTTTCTCAAAAACAAAATATGCGTAGCAATAATTATAAAGTATAGGTACTCATACATAATATATCCACATAATATGTATATAATAATATATATTATTTAATTTTAAATTTAAGTTTAAAATTTATTTAATATGTAGTTTTAAAAGTATTTGAACTTGGTTACCGTATACTTCTGTTCACGTTTTTAGTGTATGATAAATTATACACACAATGTATGTCATTATAAAACGCAATCTATAGTTGAATCTGTGAAAATCTGTTTTTTAATATATTGGTTTATTATTTATTTTTTACTTACTATGATGATAACCACCGAATATTTTCCAGAAAATGTCGATATACTATGTAGATGGTATATATTATTGTCCAATATTATATGTCACATAATTGTTATCATAATTTTATAACAGATAATTAGTTTCAATTCAATAGATACAAATCGTTGATTAATTGTCTATATATCATCATATGTAATAGTATAGCCTATACAATTGACAATCGTTTGTGAAAATCAACAATCCCCTAATGATAATAGGTGCCTACTGTATCGTTTATACAAAAGGATAAACCATTTGTTGTGGTTGTAGACGATACAATTGAAATGACCCGGAAAATGATTAAAATTTAACTTAAACTTTAGAAAACAGTATTTTATTGTAATATTACTGTATAATATATGCTATAATTCATGTTACATGACATAACGTCTGTTAACAGTGTTTTCGATTTTCATATAATTACATAATTTAGTAAATAGTATTAATATTTATTTTTCGATTAAAAGCATACAAAATACTTCCTCCAAAAATTTTTTATCTACTTACAAATATTGAATGTTGACAAATATGTCCAGTGACAATTTAAATTTTCGTGGGTTTATCCTTTTTTAAACTCCATTAAATGTTAACTGCACAGATATTGTTAACGCCGCGGTTAGTTGGGTTGTTTTTTACTAAATATAAATTACGGGTCTAAAACTATATCCAATCATAATATTATTATTTTTTTGCTGAATAAACTGACGAAGATGGTATGAAAATCATTTTAAAACTGTATAGACTTGCATGAAGGTTGCATCCATTTTATACTTTATTGTCTTTGATTTTATACGGTAGATATTATATTTATTAATTATACAGCTGACGAATAAAATATCCGTGGATTCACCCCTTTTTAATATAGGAGGTACCTACTCCTTGAAATGTAAACTATAATATATCAATTTTTAACGCAACCATTTGGGCGATATTGACCAAGTATACATTACAGGTCTAAAATTATATCCAATTATACCTATATAATCTATATATATATATATTATATACCGATACCCTTATAGCTTATATGTAAAGTGTATTATATTGTTGGTAGTCGTATATTTGACTTTAATCTTACTCTCATGCACAATATGACGAGCCTTCGAGCTACCTACTTGGTTTTAATTGGCAGTCGTTGATACACAGATGTTGAACTGTAAGAGCTATTGCAGTTAAAAAAAAAAAAAAACCATCAACCAACAAATTATGTCATCGGATAAGATACATTGGTAGAGTGTCTAAATAGTTCAGTGCACGCAAAATAACATGAAATTATCAAACAGGTTGAATTGTATTATAGAAGGAACTTTTTGTTCAATCGTGGAACGAGTTTTGGCAGAGGTCCTATTCAGTCAACATCGTCACGTATAGGTAACGAAATGTGAGACCTTGTGTATATATATATAACTGCTAGTATTTATAATAATCTGTCGTCTTGATCACTTTATTAATTCCTATTATACATTCGTAATATATTCTTGTTTATTGGTTTTTAACATAATATTTTAATGTTTTGAAGGTTTAAAATTACATTTTATGTATATTTCGAACCATTAATTAAAAATAAAACGAAATGTAGGTATTAAAAAATGTAAATAACATATCAATAATACATTCATACATATATAATACACGTGTTTATAACGAAATACTTATATTAGGTAAACCTACATTGAATCGAAGTAAAACGATTTCAACTCAACGAAATAAGCGATTACCGATAGAAGCTAGAGAAATTAAATTTTGAAAAGGTCAACCTCGTCACCGCATGATTTGTTCCGCAGTTTAACAGAACTTGCTATTTAATTTTTCAATTATGATTTATGATCGATTATATTCCATTCATTTTAAAGTTTTAAACCAATTCTCACAGTATAAGGAAATTAAAAGGTATATATAGGTGTATATAGAAGGATTATTTATGTTTTTATACTTTTTTATATTAATTGAACGTTGTTAATATATTTTTGTTATTACCTAGGTACTATTAGTATACTTACGTGTTACATAATACGTATTATAGCCACATAGGTGAATATTGTATTATAGTCAATAGTAATAAGTAGCATCTATAATTATTATGGTTTTGTCACTGTAAAAAAGCGATTAAATTAACACTGCAATTAATTTTAAACATGTAACGATAAAATGTATCAATTATAGTATATTATGTGGCAAGGCGGAAGGGGAAGCGAGGTATTTCAGTCGCGACAGCCGCAGGCGAGGCCCACATTTCGCCCAAAATTGAAATTGCCTTCCCGCACGAGCCACACATATAGGTACATACCGACAACAAAACTATTCTACGAATACAATTTTCAAAAGAAAAATGTTTACGCGTCCTGCAAGGAGGTTATAACATATGAACATAAGATGTAACCAAATGTTTATGTTTTTTTTTTAAGTACCGCGGTATAGACATCAGTGTCTGGCTGTGCGGGGGATACGCCCGGCACTTTTGGGGAATCCCACTTTACTGCCCGGCACTTTTTGGAAATTTCCACATATACTAGCCGGCCCGATATTGGGATTTCCACTTTACCGTCCGACGCTTCAATCGTCATCGAAAACTGTATAAACTTTTGTTGCGGGCGTGCCGGAAAAAATGTTTGCGCGTCATGCAGGGATATATAGGTCATAATAATATGTATATAAGATGGAACCTAAAGTTTATGTTTTGTGAGGATGGTATGGACTTAAGTGTCTGGTTGTGCAGGAGATACGCCCAGCACGTTTAAGGATTTCCATTTTACCGCCCGGCGCTATGGGGATTCCCGCTTTGCCGCCCGCTGGATAGAAATAGGTCGCTTTCCAACGCTTTGACTGTCGTCAAAAACTAAACTTTCAGTGCAGGCAAATTATTTTAATACATTTTAGTTTTCTATTTCACGTAGGTACGGGTGAAATTTATTTTATTGTGTACACCTTCATAATGTGTCAAAATATGCATGTAGTCGCTATATCCATATACTAGCTATTAATTTAAACAAATACCAATTTATAACTTACAGCATATAATTATGGGTTGTAAACTTGCATATTCATCAACGTAATCTTTAGGTTATATATAGTTAAACATAACATATTTTTAACTTCACATTTCAGAGTGATCCACCAAGCATGCGCTCATCCCTTTTTTCTTATTGAGTTGTGCAAAATATTTAAATTAAATTAAATCAAAATCTGATTTTTGGAATTTTTAAATATTCTTAAAAACCACATTTTCATAATCTTGATTTTTGAGATTTTTAGATTTAGCTACTTAAAGAGGGCTCTGTGGACATAAAAACTTTTGTTTTTTTTTTCAAATTACACCCCTCCCCCTATTGTTTTTTGAAAATATAGTACTATGACAGTCAGTATTTGAACAACGAGTAGTTGTAAAGTTACGTAACTTTGAAAATAATATGGTCTTTAATTTTTAAGTATATTTAAAAATTCTAAAAATCGGAATTTGAATAACTTCATTATTACATGAAAACATGTGGGTGAAAATATACCTGGTGAATCGCCATGTAAAATAATGGATGATGATATTATTAAAACTTTTTAGTTAATTAATTAATTAATCTATTAGAATATAAACGCCGAACGGCTATTCAAATATTGTATTTTAATGTAAAATAATTATTTCACTCACCAGTTATTACCAAACATTATTCCTATATATTACGCTATAATATGTAATAAGCTATAATTAGGGCCTGCTATAGGTAGGCATATTTTATAATATATTTTTATTGTATTCTATGCGCATTATTCATAGATTTCTTTTATTTTCACACAATAAACTATTTTGTTATGAAGGGTTTATTAAAAGATTTCATAGGTACAATATAATATTTATATATATTTTTTTATTGGTCTTAAGACCGGCAACCGAGGCCATTCTAGCTGTACGATGGTACTGTAGGGTTTTGGGTACGATATAGGGAACGGTTGGTGGAACACGTTTTTGTGTTCGGAAGAATTTTCGAGTGGGCACACGTAGGTATTTGCCATGGCCCCGGGTGGGGGATGGCAGCCTCTCTCTCCGGACACCGTGACTGCCCGAAGAAAAATGCCGCGCGTGGCCGGGATCGAACCGGTGTCGGTGCGCGTCGCAACCGGCGCCTTGTCCGCTCGGCCACTCCGTCCCCCCAAATTAATATTTTTAGTACCCAAAACAAAAAAATCACTGTTACTGATTATTTTGCAAAATACCTAGATGCAAATCAAAAAGTTCAAATCGTTTTTACGAGAAACCATAATACATATAATATAATTATGTGCACAATATTATGACATGGTTATCTATTCGATTTTAAGTAGCTGCGGTATATGATTTATTATCGTCCACATAGATCACTATATCAATCATATTGATTGTACAAAAATGTGATAATCAGCCACTTTACATCACACTTTATTTCAACTACGTACGTATATACACATATAAACTTATACTGCTATAATACTATGTATAGTTATACAACATTCTATATAACAATATATGTAATTATAACCAAATAGGTATAATTGATGTATATACCTACTTATACCTACACATCGAGTAGTTATCAATTGTAGGCGGGACCTGCTGGATTTACATATAAATATATTACAATATAATATACGTGTATATGGTCTCGTTTATGATTTACCCATGAACCACGAATTATGTACCTACATAAAAATAGACAACACGCATGTATATTGTATAGGCACGCAAAACCCGTATATAGGTTAGGTTAG
Organism: Sitobion miscanthi; assembly: GCA_008086715.1. NCBI lineage: Eukaryota > Metazoa > Arthropoda > Insecta > Hemiptera > Aphididae > Sitobion > Sitobion miscanthi. The sequence continues at coordinate 27,304,005 of CM017802.1, forward strand.
GTTTACTTTTTTAACTGAAATTTAAATTTTTTAATACAGTACCTGATTATAATTTCTAACATTTATACGTATCCCTCTACCACTATAATACTCATTTTTTACGATCATTTACTATCTGTTCGCATGCTCTGCGTGTCATACTGTTTATCTGTCCACGCACATATATACACACAGTCTATGATATAGGTAACACACACACATTCACACACACTTCACATTTATACGTAATAATGTACCTTTATAGGTACCCACAGCATACCACAACTATATATATGTACTTTTGTAGTACTATTATATCATATTATTATATCGTACGTCGTGTGTACATATATATAGGTACCTATATATATACTAAATAATAATTAATTATATTTAATACGTTATTATTACATAGTTTTAAAAATATATTAGTGTTTTGTGAAGGCTGCAGCCACTGCCACTGCACCCACAGCCGCGTTTTTTTCTCACTACACTTCTGCGTGGAGTAGACGGGGAGGGGGAGGGGGGGAAATGTAGTACCCGCCGCTCTGTTCCGCCGAGCGTCAACGGCTTGGACGTATTTGTATATATATATATATACCTGCACAACAATATAATATATACATATGTCTCGTGACGTATAATACGATAATATGATATATGAATGGATGTAATATATGTCTGTATGTATATAGAGCGACTACGCTGCTCTAGATGAATTCATCTCGCAAGCCGCGTCCTTCACGACGCGCGCACTACCTACATCCGAGGGTTGTGCATTGTTGTCGGATTTAGACGTGCATAATAAGTGTTGGATTGAAACGTTCTCCTCCTGTGTTATATAATATAATATAGTTGTGTGTTTTTGTTCGGATCGCGCGCGTAGGAGTTTCGTCTACACGCTATATAAGCATATATATATATATACGTTATATATACGTCTATATATATATATATAACGTTGATATGCGCGTGTAAAAAGGGATCTATACGATATATATATATATATGTATAGGTACCCGTGTATACGTTTACTTTTCGTGTTAAACGTATATATACCTACTATATTTTATATATATATATATTTGCCACAAGACACCTATATGTAGCTATATATACTATATATATAGCGTATTCTACCTTCTGCTGCCATACCGGATATGGTCGCTTACATTTTGATATAATAGATGTAGATAACAGATATACATGATGTGAGAGCGCGAATGAACATTTGTTAATCAATTATGTATTTAAGATGCTCCAATATAGTCGTGCATTTAATACGTTTACGTATAGGTAGTGTTTTATTTACACGAATATATACGATATTATGCCGACTCGGTGCGGTCGATCTATATAGGAATAATCGAAGGGGTGGGCTAAGTACAAAATATATGCACCTTCATATAGCCTTATAAGATGTACGAATAAAGGTTTAATATCTACCTATTATTTACTCGCGTAGCTTTAAAAAGTGTTACATTTAGCCCGATGTCCTGATCCGCGGGTATGGTTGCATTTGTTTTGGTCGAACTGCGCTTAGGTTTAAAAAAGGTAATGGTCGAACTGCACACAGGTAAAAAGCAGGTAGTGGTCGAACTGCGTTTATAAGTTTATTTCTACAGCGACTCTCATCTTCCATTATATAATATGTATAGAACAGTGCGAATAATACAATTTGCAGGCAGGTATTTAAATCGCTTAAAATCGGTCTAAATATTTTGAAAATGCATCGCGGTGTAAAATTACATACGGTATAACATATATGAGTATGATGTAATGGAGATAAACGTTTTAAGTCTACAGTTAAATTGTAAGCATTGCAATAAAATAACTAAAAATGATATGATCAGAAGGATAAATTGTATTTTTTATAAATATCCAATTTTAATGATTATAATGGTGTACAAAAAAAATTGACCGTGTATTTTTGATATTTTGTAATTGCTAAAAATCAACTGCACAAGGAATCCATATATTACCTGCGTTTTAAATATTTTAAAGATTGGAACAAAAAATATGTTATCACCGTACATTTGGACAATTTTAACATGGAGCCTATATATATATAGGTAAAGCGCTGTATGGCTTTACCCTAAATATTTGCTGAGTTAAAATGTCTAGAAAATTATAATTTAAAATATATAAGGTGAAAATGACGGGTCTATCCCTCTATTTATTTTTGAATTATTCAACTAAAAAACCTGCTAACTCATTTTGTTGGGAACTGCGGGTGTCCGTGAATATTTCAGTTTTGCCACTGCGTTTTTTTAGTTTTTCTTAATTATTTTAAGAAAAATAGGTACTGAGATTTTCCTATATTTTTTAAATGTGCTCCCGGAAACTGTCAAAAAAGATAAAGGTTATATGATAAATTATATAATATACATTACATTTATATATAATCTCTGCACCCGTGTTTTTATCTTGGTTTAAAAAATATGTATGTAATCTATACGCCCTCAAGTTTTTATCTCGGTTACAAACTTAAAAAAGATAACGCGGGTATCTTAGCTATTCTGTGTCCGGGTTGACAGTAATCATTCATAAATGTAAGGCAATAATTATCGTAGGCTGGTATATAGGAATGTAAAAAGAATTATTAACTCGGATCAAAACCGTGGTTTTTATACAAATGCTCGTTTGTAATATATTTGTCGTATGGGAAGTATTTAGATATAATATATATTATCTTATCAGCATCAGCTAAAATATTCTGATATTGCTTTCGCATGATTACGTGCATCATCATCATATGTACGTGGAACAGAAAAATATTTATTTCAATTGCTTGACGATTGTAATATAAATATACTGCCATATCAACAATATAATATTTAAAATGGTAATAGTTAAGTGCTGGGTTGGCTATTATACATTTATTTTGAAACTAAGAATTTATTAATGTGCAGTAATAAGGCAGGTACTTGGTAAATTATTTATACATTTAATTTTGAATTTTTTTTTATTTATACATTACGCGGTAATTAGGGCTGATGTGGTGCACCGCTTATGCTTACCTTTTTATTTACCGCGGTATATATCTTAATTCATAATACAAGTATATAAGAGACCCGTGGGCGGGCACAGTCTTCGTGTGTGATTAAGTATTATTCTTATAGATACCAGCAGCATTATTTAGGTGCTGCAGTTTATACGTAATAGTATACCTTTATGCCCGAAATGATATGCGACATTTTTTTTTTTTTTTTTTTATTGGTCTTGGGCTCGGCAGCTATATGTGACCATTAGTTATTGTAGGGGTTATACGGTTAGTAGGGTTGGAACGGTTGCCGGTTGGTATGGTTATTGATACGGTTAGTACGGTTGATTGTCGACATTATACAATTGGAAAGGTTTTTGCCATTATATGGACCCGGGTGGTCACCCATCCGGGAACTAGTGGCAGCGGTCGTTACTTACACTGAATCACGTTGCAATTGATTTCAGCCACTTCACCACGACGAGCCAAATGCGGCATTTATAAATTATTTCCTTGTACCCATACTGTCCTACTATGTGCAATTAAAACTTTTTTATAACGATTTGTGTGACCTACATAAATGTTATATTTTACAAATAAAACTATAATATATTAATGAAATCGATTTCCTTTTTGGAATTATTATTTAGATATATATTTTAGTTTTTCTGATTACAATTTTACTTAAATGTGAATATGATATTATAAACATATTAATATGATGACAATTTAGATTATAGTTTATATAACTGATAGAATACTCATGATGTATTATAGTTTTGTTAGTTTATGTATTATAGTTTGTTTAGTTATGTAAAAGTATATACCGTATAATATAAACACATTTACACATACCTATATATACATACTAACATACTAATAATTATTATAGAATTATATGTATAACGTAGGTACCTATAGGCTATATAATTAGTATACGAGTATGTACCTACCTATAGAGCTAGATAATCGTTGTAAAATCAATCAATTATTTGTTTCTACTTCATTATTCTTCCTATTCTTACGTAAAATAATGATGAGTGGTTTTTTTGATATAGTTAATAAATATGTTGTACGCATATGGTGCCTTGTGCCGGAATAAAATATAACATTGTAATAGTCCATATGATATAGATATTATTGATATGCTTACCTATATTTTTTTTTTTTTTGAAGTTAAACTTCTTTACGCAGGGTAGTGAGGAAAAAAAAAAGCGAACGGGTGGCCGTACGAACGTTGACGCGTACATGGTTACCTGGTGAGTTAAATTTGTATAATATTAAGTACTTGGCAACATAATAATATAAATATATTATACTAATAATAATAATAATAATAATTTTCAAATTTTCATAACTATAAATATATAACTTCAAAAAAAAGCGAACGGGCGGCCGTACGAAAAGCAACAATTTTCTTTTTTCACAACATTCGAAATAATTTACGAAAAATAAAACAAATATATATTTATTGTGTGATATAATAACAATGACAATTTAAAGAAAATAATAAAAAAAATAAAGAATATAATTTACATTGTTTCTTTTCTTTCTTTATTATCCTCATTACCCCACTCTATCCATGCCTTTCTTTCTTTTTCACTCACACACGTGTACCGTTCAAAAGAAGTTTAACTTCCCGCACGCGTACTGGTAACACACACACACTTTTTTTTATTAATTAACCCGCAGCAACTTAGGCCATTGGGTGGTTTTTTACTGAATGGGAGAGTACTGTAAGTTTTAAACACGTTCACACAGTTTGGCAGATTTTTTTTAGTGGGCACCGGGCAGGTATCTGCCATGACCGGGTGGGGGGAGGGGTGGCGGCACTTCTCTCCGGACACCGTGACTTGCCCGCAAAAAAATGCCGCCCGCAGCCGAGGTTTTGAACCGGCGTCGGCGCGCATCGCCACCGACGCCATAGTCCGCTCGGCCACTCCGTCCTCCCTTACCTATATTATATATATACTACATTTACTCTAAGTAGAACTAATCAACAGTTAATCATATCATATTTATTGTACAATATTTTAAATTTATATCTTAAGATGATATTATAGTATGTATAGCTACATATAGGTTGATATACCTAAATATTATTATATCTTATATGGCAGTCTTGAATGATGTACCTACCGACAAATAATACTGAAGTATCGAATAAAGTTTATTCCTTAAAACTCTATAATATAATATAGTAGCCGATGGTTTATGAGTTCTAAACTGTATATACCTACAATATATATATATAATATTATATAGCATATGATGCCATAGCGCGGTATTGCTTATATAATAGATTATTATTCATTGTGATATTATATATTATGCGGTGCAGTAATAATAATTATACTAAATAATAATAATGATATGTACCTAAACCTATATAAGTGTGGGAAATATATAGGTAGTTATTTTATCTATTATCTATATCGTAGGTATGTTATACTATGATATTTATGAGATGCGTAAAAAATATAAGTATATATATAGCCTATATATATATAAGTCACCAAGCATAAATATACGTTTTTATATAGCCCGTATGGAAATTAAATATAATATTAAGATATCGGTGAAAAAACGTCGTAATAGTTATACAGCCTAGCTACAAATAATAATAATATATATGTTGGTATATAGCTGTTTTTGGGTAAACATATATATACCTAAGCGGCTATACGTATAAGTAAATATAAGATGTTTATCGATAGACTATATATATATTATAATATACCTATTCACATGTACATATATAAGCTACAACTGCACACTTTTGTATATCACAGTGATAACAGGTAGTACGTCATAATAAGGTACATAATATATTATAGTGAGATTTATTCACAAAAGTAGCATCTTAAAACAAAATATATAATAATACCTAAATAAACAAGTTACCTGTACATAGGTATATATATAATCTCCATATAATATAAATCATAATCAATTAGTAATCGTTATATAATATGAGAAGTGGACGAAGGTTAAACTCTATAAAAAATCTTTTTTCATCCCGCACAGGTAATATCTATTTCAGCGTTTGTTAGTATATTATACAGGTAAAGTCTTATTATACCATAACACGCTTTATATGTAATACCTATATACATTGTATGTGCGCATGATTATTTGTAGGTACATATATATATATATAGCGCGATAACGAAACACGCGTGCGTATATGAACGAACGAACTATAACATCAATCTACATTTTGAATTATAATTAGCACCTATATACGTCCTAAAATAAGTGAATTCCAGTGCTGTCCCCAATGGTCGTTCTCCTACAGCAGTGATATTTTTCCACACGCGGTATAGACGGTACGCATAATATTATATTCCACGAACAATATAAATGTATCTAGACGACTATATTATAATGTATATAGCTGGTACTTTTTATACGCTTAATATTTGTACCATCTTGCAGTTTCGTAGTTTCGTACGATATAAGCATAGGTATAAGGTGCACAACACGAATTATAATATATTATGTATTATAATATCACGTTATATAAACTTGGGTACCTATTTTACGTTATAATAGTGTCGAACCGTTGCTGTTATCTTAAATTTGAATCGACGCCAGTATAATATTCTATGACGATCGAACGAGTTTTGGATTTCTATATAGCTATACAAGTATATAGCTGCACTTACTAGCTATGGTAGCTACTGCCAGAACACTTGCAGTATTATAATAGCCATAGCGTTATAATTTTGTTTGTTACTATTATTATTATTTACGATATTAATATGATTATTATTATTAATACCTTTTAAGTTTTACCACGAGCAACCTAGCGCGTGGTCGTAACGGGATTCTGTTTTCACGGAAAAGTGGTATAATGACCGATGCCGTACGCCCGCTAAAAAACAATACAATAATGATAGCATTAATGATTTAAAAAACAATAGGTAGGTACGTGTTGCTGTGTTTACTGCAGTGTTATGGTACTCATAATAGAATTATTGCGTTATTATCTAATATTTTTTTTTTCATAAGCTACCATTTTCAAGCCGTACAAACGTAAAATAATAATTCATAATGTACGGTATACGGGTAAAATAATACAATATATTTTATACCACTTGTACCTACCCACAATAACTCGACCGACGACGACGACGACAATATTATTATTATTATTATTATTTCTGGGCGTCGTCGCGAACCGCGCGTCGTCGGCGGTGACACACGAGGCCCCGCCCATCCGGCGTCCAGCGACAAATGACATCGGTCGTACGGGGCCGTCCGGCCGCTGTGTGGGGACACCGCCACCGCCGCCGCGGCGGCAGCGACACCGCGGCCGCACTGACACACCGGCCGCCGCCGCATCGCATCGCATCGCATCGTCTCGTCGCACTCCGCACGGCCCACACGACGTCGCCGCCGCCGCCGCCACCGCCGTCGTCGTCGTCGTCGTCGTCCGCGTTTCTGTGTGTGTGTGTCCGTGTGCGTGTGTGTGAGAGTGTCAGCCGCCACCGTGAGCCGCGCGCAGCAGTCACACACCGCTTCAGTACGCGGTCCGCCGTCTGTTGTGTTCGGCCGCACGTCGTTACAACGCGTCGTCGTCGTCGCCGCCGCCGCCGCCGCCGCCGCCTGTTTGTCCGTTGTCGCGTTACTGTTCATCCGCAGTGCGTTTCCTCCTCCGCCGCCGCCTCATCGCCGGAAACACATATTATTATTCGCGTCCGTCGTCGCCGTCTGTAATATTATCGTATCGATTCGTTTCGTTCGTAATACGACAAAATTATTGTGCGTGGTGGTGTACGGGGAAAATACAATTTTTTTCGATCCGTCGCCGTCAAATCGATTTGATTTTTTTTTTTTTTTCGAAAAAGAAATCGTTTGTGCGCGCGTTTTTTTACCGTCGCTTGTTGCGCCCCGTGCCCACATATCGATACTAATGCGAATCGTCCGACGCCGACCACCCGCATACGCCAGTGCCGCAGGACGGTCAAATAGATAATAATAATAATATCGAAAAAAAATTATAGATCCGATTCCCGAACTCTTGCCGAGTGATATTCCACTCGAATTCCGCGTGCGTGTTCCGATTTCGACTGTTTGATGGTTATACACGGAGCCGCCACGGGAATCGTTCCAGCCGACGTTCATCGGACCACTGAATCGTTGTACAATACCGGTTAGTAAAAAATATTGGCATAACGATCTATTTATAGGTATAATATAGGTACGATCTATGTATTATACTGTACGATGAGTATAATATTATACCCACTGTTGTGTCGTATATATAGGCACATCATATAGATTTCGCGTTATTTATGAGCCGGTATATACCTATAAGTTTCGATGTATACGCCCGTATAGTATACCTAATAGTATTATATTAAATTAATATTTATAAATAATATTATGATTTTGATTTATTATAATTTATTTTTATCGCGACTGTCCGTATACTTTATTATAACGCATACATATATATATGTGTTTATGATGATTTTTTACGAAGAGCGCCCGCCGGCTAATTGAGCTAATTTCAATACCAGTATACCTATATATATATATATTGGTGTACAACTATCGGCCACCGGTAATTACTAATTATTCATTATAATATACTTGCCATGAAGTATATTATAAAACAATCGACTTTATGCTCAAATATTAATATGATATAATATGTGTAGACGACACGGAATTTTTGATTTCCCGCTGCATATAGCTGACACCTCGATGCATATTATTTGGCATAGACGTATAGGTAATATATTATATTGTGTAACATTATAATCATTACCTATATAATATATTTCCATGTATGGCCGTATAAGAAAATAATTAGGAAGATTGTAGCTATATATACGTCATATTGAGCTAGAATTTACAATTATACCTAGCTTTATAGGTAGGAACACGATACGGATCGGCTGCAGTTGATGTATGATTTTTCGAACCTATATGTTTCAAACACTGTATATCTTCTCCATATGGACCTACCTTCTAGTACACCGTCTATATTTACAAATAAAACCATCACAAAATTCGTCTGACAAAAATGAATGAATCACATGCAAAGTCCATTAACAAAATCCACACACAACTTTTGAAATATATACTGAAATAAAATGATATCAGGTATGCTTTTTTTACAATTTTTTTTTTCCACGCCAACAATTATAAATTATTTTAAATTATTTGAAAATAATTTACTTATATAATATATAATATCAAAAAAAGTACGTATACCTATACAGACATAGAATTATAAGACATTAATTCGTTTAGGTACATACTTTATATCAACATTTGATATTTAAAAAAAAAACCCAATACTCCTACCAACACCTAACTTTATCATAGTATAATAAAGAAGTACCTACACAAGTTTATTTTTAAATTAGGATTCATTATTATTAGCTATATTTTTATTTATATCTATATATGCTCAGCAGCTGCTATATTTATATAAGTACAAAATCAAGGCATAACATCATACTTTAAAATCTATCCAATTTTATGTTTGAACAATAATAGTATTGACTATATAGTGACTACCTATAGGTAAATAAAAATGCGTATAATATATAGAAATCCTTAGTATCAAAATCACATTTTACATAAGTTACATAGCTAAATGATATATTATACTAGGTACGTACAATAGTCCTGCTAACTACTTAGGTATACCCACTATATTCTTCTTATTGCCAAATTGTTCAATTCTAAACTATTATCAAATTAAAATAACATGTTAGACATGTACCCATAGAATAAAAAATATTTAATTGAAATGCTAAAAAATGTTTAATATAGTATAGATATCATATATAAAACGCTATTTTTTAAATTGATTGAAAAAAATACAAAAAACATTTTATTATTCAATAGGTATTAGGTAGGTTACCTTATAGATACCTATTATAGGTTAACATTTAAATATTGACAATTTAAATTATGATATAATGTTTAACCTAGGTATACAACAAACTTCGTTAGAATTCGTAGAATTGCCTATATATTATAATCTTCCTAATATATATACCTAGTTATCCATCAAAATGTTTTTAAAATGAAAATGAATATAATTTCTAATATGTGGGCAGTTATATCTGTAGGTAGATGCATTATATTATATTGTTATGTAAACATAATAATTTCTTGATATTTGACTTTTACAAATGTATTTGTCAACATATTATATAAGACAAAATAATACTAGGTATACCTATCTTTATGTCACTGTTATTCTGCTATATAAAAAATGTTGATTAGAATTTGTTTTTAAATTGATCTTTCTATAAATTATAATATAATATGCGGTCACACACCTTGATGTCTTATATATTTTCGACATAACAGTATATTTTGTTCTAAATTCTAATTATTAATAATTTTTCAATGAAAATATTGAATAGGTAACCCTATACGAAAAACTCATGGTGTCACTTTTTCGGTATACGTATGTTATTACTATGAAATGGTTTATTATATTTTACCTAAATAGGTGTATTTTATTTTATCAGAAAAATTATAATTCAAGATCGCGATTCGCGAACATAGTACACCTACCTATATGATAAGAATGTGTAAGTTCGAAGAAACTCAAAAAATCGTATTCTAAGATCTATAATTCTAAGATGTTTTATCAAAACTGCATGCATTTTCTTTTAAATAGACATATATCGTGATTTTTTAGAAATCATCAAAGTTAAAGCGCGAATATTTAAATTAGTCTTTCTGCATTCTATACTATGAAATTATAATAAAATGTAGGTAGAAAGACGCAGTCATTCGATGACTACGATAAAAGACGGATAATTAGGAAAATATTAAGAAAACTTTTAAATGTAGGTAGGTACGTATATGTATATGGGAAGGTACATTATTTACGATTATATTGGTACGAAATAATTAAAAGTTCGGATAGTTACCATGTATATGGTTACCTATTATTATGTCGACTTTAAAATAAAGAAAAATCCTCCCTTGTGCAGGCGGATACATTATACGAACATCGCGGAGAGCGTATATTATATAAGAATATAATATCATCGAATACAAGAATATAAAAAAGGGGAGGCCGGCGTTGTCGCGCGCGCAATGACAGCGAGGCCGGTGCGCGCGCGGCTCTACCTCCGTCGCCACCGGTGTCGCACGATTGTCACGCGAGTACGTACGGCTGTGGGCGGATCCCGCCGGCGTGGTCCGGATGCGCCGCGCGCGTCCCCCGTCGGACGGGCGGGTCCGGTGTCGCGTTGTCGCGGCGTCCGGGGGAGACGTCGAACGAGCGGTCCGGGTCGCGACGAGCGCGCGCGGGGGGGCCGGACGGCTGCGAGCGACGAGAGCGCGCGCGCATGCGAATCGCTCGCGGGGACGCTGCAGCGGCGGCGTCGGAGACATACCTGGCGCGCGCGGACAGTATCCCGGTCGGGCGACACTTCGGTAACCGTCTTGTCGCGTGACGCTCGTGTGCAGGAGAACAGCGCCGCCGCCGCCGCCGCCGACGACGACGACGAACGGAACGCCGCCTCACGCATCGCGCACTCTGCGAAAACGAATCGCGCCGTCGCCGCCGCCGCCGCCGCTTTCCGCGTGCGTCTGTTCCGTGTCGCTGTCTTCACCCGCCGCCGCGACAACCGCCCTCTACAAAATGTTATTATATTTATAAACGCGCGCGCCCGCGCGCTTGTATACATATATATATATATTCACCTATAACGCGGAAACGCGCGAGACCCGTTCGCTATCGCCGTTACGCTATAGCGCCGCCGCCCGGCGTTCGATCGATTGACCCACTTTGCCGGACAACGCCTCCACCGTCGTCGACGTCGTATTATAGTCATCACCGCCGCCCCCCCTTTTACGGGCCCGCAGCCGTCAACCCGTGGGGGGGCACATCAAGCGGGGGACGGGGGTGGGGCGCACGCCCTGTGCCACCCGCTTCATGGACCAACTGCAGCAGTGGCACCACCAGCGGCAGCAGCAGCGGCGGCCACGGCCGTCGTACCACTTCGGTGGCGGTGAGTATGGATTTTTCGACGCCATCATTGCCGTCGCACGTCGTCTTGCCCGCGTGTCTGCAGACGGAGATGACAATTAATGTAATATTGTCATGACCCACCCGCACCCACCCACCCACCCCCTTTCGATCTCGCGTAATTTATTAAAACCCACACGTATCATACACATAGGTACACCCATCGCGCATATGTCGTTATTAATACAAGTACCCATACACATCATCATCATCGACCGACGACGAATACGAAAATCGTGTTTACATTTTTTAATTTGATATATTTTTTTTACCCTGAACCCGCCATAGTTTGGGTACCTATATACCTATCCGGGGGATGACTACGGGCAACCGGAGCCGGTTATTACAACAATGGTATACATACGCATTGTTTACGAAAGACGACAGCTGCCCCGTCAAAATTAAGAGGGTTATATCATCGTACATGATACATATATGTATTGTTATTAAATATACTTAAATATATATATATAGGTTAGGTCGATGTGTACCTACGCGTAGATGCTCTGGAAACTAGACATTATCTAATATTGACACGGCAATTTTATGTATATACGACTTCGAGCAAGAAGGTCGCGTTCGTATTTAACGTCGTTTTTCATTACCTATTCATTTCGACCATTTACACATATATATATAGGTAGAGGTGCATGTGTATATTATATATATAGTATTTTAGGTACATACGCGTATAGGAGGAACCTACTACGTAATAACTAATAATACGCATACAACTTGAACGCGCCTTCGGCGTCCAGTTTTTAAATAATATTACATTAGATATAGGGTAAACCCCCCCCCCTGCAACGCACCACCGAGAACCTAGGTATACGCGTTTATCAAATTAAATACGTGTCGATTATCTGCGTTTATCGTCTTGCGGGACGTGTTATTCAACGGTCGCACATACCGTAACGTATTATTATAATTTATATTATATTGTATACCCATCTGATACTGCTGGTTCATAATATTATACATTTTAAATTCTAAACAAATTATTACTGTAAAGTTCATACGTATTTTTAATCATTCATATCTTATTTTTATTTACTATAAAATATATTATCTATGGAAATGGACACATTGTACCCATATTGTATACTGAATACCTGTATCACGACTACCTCCTCAATATGTAGACACCAAATATAACTGCAACCCATATTTATAAGTCATAGCGGTACATATAATATAAATATAAATCGATATTTTGTTTTAATTTCGATCTTGTACCAACAATACATGTATACATTATATTTCTAGTGTATAGCTGGTAGAATTCCTTGCATACATATGTATATCTATACATAGGTATCTACCTATATAATATATTCCATATATATAGCCATATAAGTACAACATGAACCGTTTATAAGTATTTATCCGTAACGGTCATAACCCGACTTTGTTATATTATACCCTCGATTATATCTTATACATGATAACACGTAGGTATCTAATAAATAGGTAGGTACAATAGAGCGTACATATAATATTATGTAATACGCTTCGTATATTGATGAATTTCATTGAAAATGGAAGTGAAAAAACTGCATTACCATACGAATGTACTGTTATATTATATTATATTATTTATTACTGTATTTTGAATGACTGCAAATGTTATTATTTCCACGGTCGATTGCACTTATGTCTATCACGGATCTACAAACGACTATGATAGTACGTTTTGCAAATCTCATCTGCAATTTTGATTATCTATATGACTAGGAAAAATAACGGATTAAATAAAATAATACAGCATTAGGACATCATAATATATCAATATGCGAGCTCCTTATACTTTCACAAATAATTTTATTCGTTTTACAGACTAATAACTTATTAAAAAAAGTTCTGAGCTTATGAGGTTTTATAAACAAAATATAAACACAGAGATTTATATTTGATATAATATTTAAGTAATTAATATACGCTGCGTATAATTAGGTGTATCAATTGAAATATATAATATATATAGGCACCTATATCACTTTAAGTCAAATTAATTTCTTCTATAAAATTGTCAAATAACAGCTGCAGTGAATTTAAGTACCTATATTACATTGTTCGATATAAACGATGTACGTAATATGATTAATTTTTTTTTTTTGGTATTGTTATTGTGATTAACATCGTATCTAAAATTATTTATGTGCACTATATGGAAAAAATAAACGGGAAAATGAATCGGTGCAGATGTTATTCGTGGACGACCGAGGCGTGCTATAGTTATGGATAATGAGATAATAGGACTGCGCGTATGTCGATTAATTGGAAAACGATTTAATATTACATAAGAGAGTCAACGGGCGATTTAGACAGCCGGACTTATAAATAGTAATAATTATGATAATAATCTGTTTTGCTATGGTAGTTCGTTTTGAATAAGCTCGTGTAAAAATACGATGATGTGGACGAGACGATTATTGTGGTAAAACTAATGTAGCTATTTTTCATAAATTATATTATGTGTTATTATACCTAATAGGATTATATAATAATATATAGAATATAATATTATTAAAATGAATATGAATGTTGAATATAACATCTTTAAAATAAATGGTAATAAACGTACTAGGTACATATTTTAACCACTATAACGATACTTATGAGTTATATAAATTATACATCATCGGACTTTTTTTTTTTTTATATGATTGAAATCTGTTTATAAAATGTAAATTAATTTGAATTTCCTTAGGTACTTTACATACTTACAAAAATAACATATTTATCTCTACCAATGTTTCATATATCTACGCGTAATAATGACATCGAGGGTTATGCCATCTTCGCGATCACCTTGATCACTGATCACGTTCCTAATTAAAACGATACAATTCATGAATTACTCGTAAAAAACTCACAAAATGATAGGTAGTAAAAAAAAACTCTAAAAATATAAAACCTATATGTATTATATATTATAGATCTGTAGGTATAAATCAAATCAATCATCGACCGAAGATTGCGTAATCTATATTCTATATATAAATTTATTTAATATATTTATAGGCAGGTATATAATACACATATATATATATATTATATATTTAATTATTTCGTCCGACCATTTTTGTACACACATTCCGCTTTATCGCGTCTGCCACTAGGTATCTACAGCTGTATTAAATCGTATTATGTTATTATGCGTTATTCAGTTTACTATAACTTATAAGATAAAATACATAATATATATACAAGCATAGAGCTCGTTAATTGAGACGAGACTTTTATGCGTGTACAGGTATAATATAAACGTAGGTATATTCTATTTAGATGCACGTAAATTTTAATTCATCTATATATTTACAGTATATAATATATATGGCTACTTAAGTACCATATTATTATATATATATACGTACATATATTTAGTGAGTGGCGTATAAATAATAGCACTCGCCACTGCAACCCCGGGGGTTCTGCGATTCAGGTGATTTGGTTGGGTGGGGGGGGGGGCGCTAAAAGCTTTGGAAATGTCTTCACAGTTTCATGTTTTTATTTAATTTAAATATTTAGGTATACGAACCGTTTGACTGACTGCTGCAGTTTTACAATAGATTATAGCATTTTATTTATTGTAGGTATTAAATATAGGTATATAGCCCGGTAGCTATAATTAACTATTATACATTTAATACATTTACCTACACTATATTATCATGTGATTTATATCCCATAGTAATCTAATCGTTACGGAAATCCTTAAAGTGTAGGTAATTCCTAGAATGTTCATTGCACATTTTGTAAATTAACAAACCATTATAAATTGCAACTGAAAACTATATCGGTAGTTTAAATATTGTTAAATAATTACTTTGTATTTACATATAATAATAATAGCACGATATCGTTATATGATACATATAGACACTAATTGTTTATAGAAAACAGATTTGTTAAAATTCTATATATTATATTACCGCAATACACGGGAAGTACGACGCCTATATTATATACAACTGCGGTTTTGTCTAAATTATTTTATTATAAGTAACTGCAATTTTAAACAATAATATTTTTTAAATATAATAAATATTATTATAGGTATAGGTGGGTTATGGGTATAACAATAACGTAGGTATCTTAACCGATATTTACACACAATACACGTCTATATAACATAAATGATTACATTGTTACGGTATGGGATACATATTTGATTGCTCGTGAATGCGTTTTTATTTATTTATCTTTTTGTGTGTATATTTTATCTCACCGTTGTCGTTGTTGTACACAGGTAATGGCAGAGTGATCGGCGCCCCGCTACGCATGCGCCGTCCAGAAGACCAATCGCCGAGCGCCGCTAGTGCCGGACTCATGATGGAGGTGGTAAGACATTATATATAGATTCGCTTGTAGTACATAATATATGTGTAGTATATATATTTTGGGGACCCCCTCACCTCTCCAACATTCTCGACACCGTCTCACCGTATACAAATGTAGAATCCTATATAATAATAATACGATACGTACCTACATAAAACATAATATATACATATAGATGCCGGGCCATTAGCATTTCGGTAGATGAAAAGTTTGAGTGATTGGACGAAGGCCGAGCTGAGATTTGTTGTCGTGGTAGTTGACGCAAACGCATTTGTGTTATATAAATATTCATGAGTAATATTTTGAGGATTTAATCATCTATAATCTGTTTAGATTTAATATAATACCGTTGATTATAAATATTTAATACTATAATATTTATATTTTTTTATCAATGATAACGGTATAATACTTTCTGCTCGGCCGTGTACTATCGATATTAGGCCGATTCTTTTAGCAAACCAAAACGAGCAGAGTTATAAATTATACTTCCGTTTCCCTTGTAATATAATAGGTATATATTATAATATTAATTACCTATGTTACATCATTCTTCAAAGTTTCCTCGTGTAAGATATTTATAGACAAAGTGACGGGAGGACTCTGACGGACAGATCGTAACGACATATTATACTCTCCGAAACGTTAGAAAAAACTGCATTTGAATCAGTTAGATTAGCCTATTATACAGCTACATAGAGTATAGATATAGTATAGTATATATAGTACAGTATAACCATATACACAACACGACTACTCAGAAATATAATTCTTTTCTAATTCGCTAGAATTTAAACTTTATACACGTCCAAACAGACAATCATTTTATTTCCCAAATCCTATTTCCATACGTAGGTATAGCACGAAAATATTATATATATTACGCATAGTATTTTAATGCATTGCATGTATAGTTGAGAATTTATTGTACGTGTATAATAGCGCTGGGTCCGAATTGTGCCACACACAGGAGGCCACTCATTGCCCAAATATATTAAACATCTGCAGCTATGTATATGTCTCTGCGTGTACCTACATTTAAATATGTGCATAATATAATACATGTACACTACGATGTACCTAATATATTTATATAAAGATTGTACTGCACCACCTCACTGTATAATACACTTAGATACGCGTCCAAATACAGCGATTTCGTGTCGAGTTATAATATATATATATTTTTTTTTATCGCCGTAGGTACCACAACCCATACGCATACTATACATATACACACCCATACATTTATATAGCTAGTGTACGGTTAATTTTATGATAAACATAGTGTATAGGTGCACTCGGTGGTGTAGGTACATAATTGTAAGTTTGGGTGGAATTGTACTTACCGTCGATAAATTTTTCATTTCCACTTCTACTGTGTATAATAACTTCTCTAAATGGAATTGTTTGTTATCAAATCTATGATCGTATAAAATACATAAATATAATGATATACTCGTAATTCGTGCGTGCCTACGAGGTAGGTAATAATATATAGCTATAGGTACAATTAATCATTAAACTATATATGCATGATATAGGTAGGTAAACATTATGCTCAGCATACATATTTTTAATATATTTCGTAAAGTAGAGGTATACATTGTATGACTTAATATTGTATCATAATATATATAACATTAAAATGTAGCAAGTAGCAACTACAATAATATATTGGTTGGTTAGGTATCTACATCAAGTCCCATAGGAACTATACATTTTATTAGCGATTATTAGCTGCATATGAATATATTGAATTTCTTAAATTAAATTATACAATATATTATTTCCATATATTTAAGAAATATAATAATTTTTTTCTGATGATATCTTCAATAAATTGGAATCGGAGCTTCGAAAAGGTTGTCTTGGGATCCCTAGGCTACTTCTGGTTTCTACGTGGTTTCGACAGTGTATGACGTATATGAAGCTGTTTGATTCTGAAGGGTTCTTCGCAAGTTTGGCACAGTGTAGGTTCTTATATCTTCGCATAAAATATATTATATTATACTCATGTCTTATATACATATTATAAAATGCTATACACTTAAAAATATGATGATGGTTCGATGAAAAGTGGAAGGAACTATAATTCCCTAATTCTAACACATAATGTCACAGTATAATATTATGTACGAGTACCACAATCGAAACGAAAGGATATCCCTTTTAAGTAGTTTTAACGTATTTTTAAATGAACAAATAATGCTTGAAACCAAAATAATATATGGTTTGTTATTGTTTGTAACATTGAGTTGCTTAAAATAGTTATTTTTCAAATCGTAATAATTTATTTTGATTTGCTATATTATTTTTTCATTAGCCAATTTTTTAATACCATATGGGTAACCTATGATAATAACTGAAAATTATAGAGAGTCTTTATTTAGATATAATTATTTTTTATTAATGATAATTTGTTTTTATGATCAATGGCGTTTATACCTAACTATTTTTGTGTAATTGGTACATGCCGTAGTATTTAAAGGATTTATATCCAAGTATATATTCCACCAAAAATTTTAACGGTTTCCTTTCAACCTTAGTTTTGTGAACAATAATGAAAAAATTAAAATCATCTATCTCGACGTGGGAAATAGTTTGAGATTCTCAAAACGCTCAAAAATTAAAATTTTATAAAACCTATAGTACTGATATATGACACATAATACAGAAATCAGATATATTATATACATAGTGGTTTATGCATGCAGTGTAATGTGCCTTTTAAGTCCATGTATACCTAACCTAACCGATATGATGGCTATCATGTTATCACCGTTCCCGTCGGGCACTGAAATATATTTGTCATTTGTTTAGCGACGTATACCGCAGGATGAAGACTATATAGAGGTATACCTACGTGTAGACTCGGGGGATGAAATTCGTCGTGTATTAATGGACTCTATGTACTCGAAGGGGGATGAAATCCTTCGTATTAATGGAGTCTATATCCGGTGTCGTGGGCGTCGTCTCCGTCACTTTACCAGTACATAATATATATATATATATATAGTTGCGTTGTCGTGTACATAGTACCTATATTATGTATATAATAATATTACATAGCAGTTAACCGCCGTGCGACGATCGATGCGCTTCGCTCGGCTATTCGGCGCTGAGCGGCGGCGGCGGCGTCGGCGACGGTAATGGGCGCCGGTCACGACATCGCGTCCGCACGACAACCCGTCTAAACGCGTGTACTCTCCAACACACACACACACACACACACACGCCACTACAGCGCTTTGCCGTATATATAATATAATATAATATTATTATTATTATCTAACGTCGAGTTCGAAAAAAACCGTCATACACACACTGTAGTACACTGTAGCAGCAGTGTCGTCGACGAGTCACGAATACACCCATGTTCGTCAGTGTATATCGTATAATATATATATATATATATATGATGTAGTCGGTAAAAACAAATTCCCAAATCCTTTACACGCCGCGCGAGAAGATTACACCAGTCGTATGGTCGGCTGTTCAACGGGGGAGGCGAACTGCACTGTACACACACACACACACATACATGAAAAACCGGTCGTCCGTCCTCTGTGTCACGATCTTTTTTTATTTTTTTTTCATTCTTTCTTTTTGTACAAATTAAACGTTTCTCCCAGCGACGGTGTAATTACACACGTGAGGGAGGAGGCGGTCTCTCGAGGGGTATGTCCGTAAATGGTTTTTTTTTTTTTTTTTTATTTTTATAAACTCCTAAAATTATCTCGGTATTTTATTATTATTATCATTATAATTTTCCAGCCAAGGTCCCCCCGCCGCCGACGTGTGTATTAATATGTACCTAATATTATTATAGTATGTCGTGTTCGAAACGACGAAGACGACGACGCCGCCTGGCAGCCCGAAGAATTAGTTTTTATATTGTATAATAACATATTATAAAGAGAGAGACACGCACACGCACCCAACAACCGTGTAATTTCGCCACCTCCCACTAATCAAATCGATGCGATTTGAATGCATACGACGACGGTCCTCTATATATATCATTTTACCTACATTTGTGTACATTCTTTGTCTATAGATACATAAATATATGATACACGACCTACTATTGTTTTTCTCTCTCTCTCTCTCTCTCGTAATCCGCCAAACTGCAGTTACGGCCTGTGGGGTAGTATATATATTTATTATAATATTATATCGCCGTATACGACCAATAGCTGGTATATATATATATATATATAGGTACAAACTTTGGGAGTTGGTTTTTTAATCTTTTCGTTATACCCTAAAATTATATAGTGCGCCGCAAACGACGTTGTCTCTCCCGAATATTATCCGCCGCACTACACTCCGCTGCCGAACGATGACTGTGTATTGTGTGGATACTGCACGTCGCGATGTATTATACGTACGATCTATATAACTATAATATAATAAATACCAGCCTGGCACATACCCGTCATAAAGCGACGAATGCGGCGGTGGTGTACATAATACCTATATATAATAATATAATAGCTCTCTTTTACACGGATCTCGAAAAAAAAAAAAAATAATAATAATAAAAAAGAATCCAAAAAGCCTCCATTGTCTTTCGTATATAAGTATATAATAATAATAATAACAACAATCCTACGACGAACGATTTAATTTCGTTTTTTTTTTTTCTCAAATTATAGGCGCGCGTTACATTTTTATCTTCCAGTGAGCCTACCTACAATTTACTTCGTATTATATATGTGTGTACACAATAAGCATATACCTACGTTCGTTATTTTCGAAAAAATAATATTATATAATACGAAAACGACCGCTTTCCTTTAAACTGCGACCCTTTAATACACTTATGATGACCGTTTAAAACAAAATTGTATAAAATGATATGTATTTATATATATTATATAGGTACACACACACAACCGTTGCCCGACAGCCAACTATATTATCTCCGCCGCTGTTAGGTATTATATTATTATTAAATAATATATTATAGCCGCCGCCGCCGCCGCCGTCGTCGTGTTTACACGCGTCCTCGTGGAATACCCGCTGCGTTAACGCGTTGTTATCCTTTCTTTCGGCTGGTTTTTTTTTTTTTTATTTATTTTTTGTCAAACAATACGTAGATGATAACAAATCGTCAGTATCACATTGTGTGTGTGTGTGTGACAGAATCTCGCAAGGCCTGTGCTTATGCGTGTGCATAATAATATATATATTTAGACATCATCGTCGTCGTTATTCCGACGCACATTACACAGTAGTTTTATAGTTGTCGTTGTTTTCACACGTCTTGTGCTGTATGCGCGTTTTACGTAACCACGTCGTGTATAATATAATATGGTGATACCATGATGTATATATTGTAGTATTGTACACAATATCATCGCGTGGAGGCCGAAAAATCGATGCGTGTAAAACCGATGACAGATTTTTTTTTTTTTTTTGCCACAGAAATATTTTCAACTCGGTCACATGGTTGACCTCGCTATAATTTTCTTTTTTTCGTCTGTTTGACACTTGTATCATGAGTTGCAGTCGTACCCGCACCGCCATTATATATGTACATTATACGCGTAATTTTTTTCAATCGAAAATATCGTGACCAAGGTCGTGTTTTGTTTTTTTTTTTTTTTTACACGAAATGCGTTTGCCGGATGTTGAATTTCCTTTTCGGCGCATTTCCATAGCATCTACCTATATGTGTATTCGGGTATTATAATATACCTACCTAAGTATACGAATTGGATATAGGTGGCGTGGACGCGCGCGTCATCCTCTGCCGCAAACAAAAGAGCACGGTATACAATATAATAATAATAATATTATATTGTTATTGTAGCTCAACTCGCGTCGTGCGAGTGTGCATTTTCACGGCAATTACACTGTCAAACCGCCTCGACAGTCCGGCGGACGCGTCTGCGCAAGAGTGCAAGACGTCGCCGGAATGAACGCGCGTGCTGACATTTCTGTAATTAAACGGTCGTTATTATATCCTGTGGCCTGTGCGACCGCTGTCCGCCGTTTGTCGTACGCCATGCTCGAAAAATAAAAACACGCATAAACAAGTAAATTGTAATAACAAGTATTATAAACATCGTATTATACAACTCTTGTGCAGTTCGTTTGTGCGCACGCGCGTGCGGCGTAGACGTAGGGTCGTACACGAAATATAGTTTGATTGACATAGTATGTATATGTATATATTATATGCGACTTGCCACTTGCGACTACATAACATATTATGCTGTAGGTACCTCTCGCACGTAATTTACGAACGACGAGCGTGTATCAATATATATAATATCGTGAACAGTGCCTTAAAAACTATATATATATATATATAATTAGTTCTTAGTGAGTGGCCTAGAGAACGAATCGTTAGACGTTCGCATATAATTATTGGGTCTGTGCAGCCCGACGAGGGTGCAGATGTAGGTAGGCGATTCGTTGATTACAAAATCCGTAGAAAACGTTTTATCTTGCACATTTGAGTATAATTCATATTTTATTATATTTTTGTATTACTGTATTATAATTTATATAATATCGTCTACAAAAAATAAAAACATCATAATAATTTTTCATTTATCGAGTGGGGATTTATTTAACATAGACTTATGGCTGGTACAAAAAAGAATGTGCTTACACCGTTGTCAACACTAATATTTATACCGTAGTAAGTAGTAACTATATGGTGACATCTGCAGCCGTCCAACCAGAATTCTTAGGTGCAGGTACCTATATATATATCGAACGATGGAGAGATTTTGAAAACATCATTTTTTTGTATTATTTCACTATCTACTATATTTGTGAACTTATCGTGACAATCGTTGTATAGAATCATTGTGTGTGCATCGATATACGTTACTAATTGTTACATCGTGCTCTTTCTACGATAGATTTCCCTTCACACGAATAGTTTTTTTTATACATTTGTTTGTTATCGATTCGATTTTTTTGTTTTTCTCATCAAGATATTTCGGTACGGACAGCAGTATGCATCATACATAATACATGTACAAGACCGCCTTGCACTTTAATTCAACCGTCTTATTGAACAAATACACACGCAGACATCGACGTATATATATATATATATACAATATCATTTATAATATACAGTCGTATATATTATTATACATAATGCTGCACGTGCACATAGATCCGTTTTCGCGCATTGTTTGATCGTCAGATTAACACAGCGACGCCATGCCGGCGTGTACTATATATATAATAATATTATATACATGTGGTGTGGCTCGGATTTAATGAAATCACGCGTGCGTTATGTTTTAACAAGTTTAATAATAATAATGTAGTCGTCGTCGTCGTCCTGCACTGCACACGCAAACGATTTAATTAATAGAGTTCCCCCGCATTCAATTTTCAATATCCTATATATATAGGTATATGTATATTCGATGTTTATGCGTAATCCCAAACTTTCGGTTCGGCCCTATTTTTTTTTATTTTTTTTTTATATCATCATAATATTATTATTATTTAGCGTTTAAACTCCCCCTCCCCGCGTGCCGCAGTATGCGTCGACCTGGATGCGGGAGGGGGACGTTCTGTGCAAATGTCGTTGTCGGCCGGCCAATTAGAATCGATGATGCTCCGACCCCACCGGGGTACAGCCTCCTTTTGTGTTAGTTTTGGAGTGAAAAAAGGGGTTAAAGTACGGCCGTCGGGGCGTTATGATCTTTTTGTTCCCCGAACTACGGGCTTCCCGTGCATTTTCCGATATTAGCATTTTGAAGAATTTTACGCATGGCCGACGCGTGTACACACAAAAAAAAAAAAAAAAAAAATAAATAAAAAAGACTCGGAACCGTGCGCAGCTGCTGCTGCTGGTGGTGGTGGAAAGGGTGCACAATTTTTTATATCAACGAGCAATATATAATATATACGTCGTCGTGCGTAAATATAAACGACGCCCCCTCTATTCTCGATCATTTATAACGCGTCCCATCTCGGTTCGTTATTTTTCGGGTTTTTTTTTTTATTTTTCTTCGTTTTTTTAGTCAGCACAGTGTATTTTGTGTACCGGTAAATATATGATATAGGTACAGCCACACAGAGGGAATTCGCAAAGTATCGATTTCGCGTGCGTATAATATTATATCATAATGTTATATACAGTACGCGGGGTACGATGACGAGACGGCTCTCTTTTGAATAATAATAATAATTGAGACTTCGTCGCCGCCACGCCGCCGTCGTCACTGAGGTGCATGAGCTCACCCCATCCGGACAAGACGAAGGATACGAAGAAGAAGCTGCGGCGGCAGCTCGTTATAATAAATATTCATGAAGAGTAAAGTAAAACGATAGGGTTGAGATCCGTTAATTGGTTTCCTAGGTAACAGATCGTTCCCTCCAACGACGGCGGCGGCGGCGGCTGTTTCCCTGTCATTTTTCGAATAAATATCTACTCCGTGCGTGCATGCGCGCGCCTCATTATAAACATAAGAACAGAATAACAACATTTGGAACTGCATAATACATTATCGTAAACATTATAATCGCATTTACCCCAAAAAAAAAAATAAATAAATAAATTAAGCAGCGTACCTACACATATCACGTAATTGTGTTTTCGTATGCATTATTGGTACATAAAATGTTATTACATCCGTAAAGTAATAATTATTATTTTGTATAATATTATAACTCACAGGATATTATAATAAAATTGAACATATATTATATCATTTGTTTATTGCCGAGTATTAAAATATCTACCTATAGTGATTATTTTAGCGATTGTTTATAGAATATATATACGCGTGTATTATAATATGTGGCTGTCGCGTCTCCGAGGTGAAGTCTCTGCGTGTAGGGGGGAACCGGTTGTCACTGATCGACTGCACGCGGGCCGAGTAACGAGTATTGAAAATAATAATAATAATAATAGTAATAACCACATAAAGATATGACAAGACGACTTAAGTAGGAGCCTCCTCGGGGTACGGTTGACCTTAAAGAGCCGTGCAGAGTGCGAGCGGAGGTATCGCAGGCCATTAGCAGCGGCGGCAGCTCGGCGTTATACCTATACGTGCATATATTATTATTATATCATATTATCATACATATTATAACGCACACACACACACACACATATTATAAAGATCTCAATAATAGATTAGAGCACGGGCGCTCGCCAAGACAATATAAAAGTACATAATATAGCGACGATATTTAGCATAATATATTACAATATTATTATACACATGCACCGGCACTAGTATCGCGAGAGCGCAATAGGTACGAATACGATTTTATTCTATTTTTTCCCGACGAAAAATCATTTCAGAAAACTCGTTTGTTGCAGGTCCCCCCTTATAATAGGTATAACCGATAATATTTTCGTATATAGGTGATATTAATATCTATCACGCACTGCAGCGCTGGTTCGTCATTTTTTTGCCGCGAGTATAGAGGTATTATAATATGTTTGTACTCCTATACATAAAAATACGCCTAATTTGTATTGTGTGTGTTCGTGTGATGATGTAAAAACTATTTTAAAAGATTTAAACGTGCATCTATAAACATTGAATGGGTCTCGTATAATTCGTATAAAAATATAAATTATTTTATTACACGCGGATTTAAACCGTCGTCACAGTTGCTATTATATTTGCCTACAGCTGTATAATAATAATAATATTATAATTGTGTATCTATATGCGTAATAGAATATTTTAATATTATATTATATCGATATTGAATCTATGTATGCGCGTGTACCACCTGACACAAAAACATTGTTGTGCAATGTATATATATATATATGTATATTTTTTTATTATCTCACCAATAAATGTCTAAATTACTGAGTGTGTGTGTGTCCTTAAGGTCATCTTCAAAGTACAAAATTATACATATTAACTTGCCTCTCTATTTCAAACGTATATTATGTATATATTATACAAATATATCGTCGTATCGATAAATTAATCAATATCTGGAGACTCGGAACGGTTAAACGGTTTTTAACAATGTGTGTGTGTAAATATATTTATGATGTACCAGCTAATAGCTATGTATGATATATGTTTGGGACGGCAGAACCCCTCCACGCACAGTAATAACTACTTTCACGTTTCTTCTTTAAATTTAAAACCTTTTCGTGTTATAGGTATAATCGCGCCCACTATATGTAACCCCCGAAAACTATATATAATTACTTTGATTTCAAAACGGGTAACCTACTATATAATAATATAATATTATAATGGAATTCGAGTTACCCCAACGGAGCGGACCGCGGCGCCGTTTGTCACTTCGGAAAAGTTAATTAATATTGTTATTATTACTCCGAGTACCGCAGGTACAATTTAACATCGTTTGCTCGCGCGTTTATTTCGTTTCAGTCGGTCGTTTAAGTATCAGCTGTACGCATATGTGTGTTTTGACTCCGGGGCGTCAATAAATTATACCGTGGGACGAATGTGTTGAACGCGTACGACGACCGTATCATAATATAGTATATACGCACTAGGTGTATATAATAAAACGGTCCAAACGAAAATATGTAATAATTTTCAATCAAACCGAAAAAAAAAAACAATATCATATTATAGAGTCGGTGGGACTGCGCGTACCATACAATACAGTCACTCTCGTTTGGGGCGCGTTTCAATCTCTATGGTTCGCCGCCGACCGTCGGACGGTGCACAATAATAATTAATGTATACAATATATACACCGCACGTCGATATTTTACTCTCGCGAAAACGAACACTGCAACAAAATAATAAATACATATTAATACCGTATACGTGCTATCGGAACGTTTATCGGTTTATATCTTGCAGTGTATATTATAGAGAACCGATCGGTCATAAATCGGCGTGTACAGCGTATATAATATATAATGATAATAATAACGATATGGAGCGCGCTGCAGGGTCGTGACGGCGGCGGCGGCGGCGCAGTTGTCGTTATTTTTCTCGCTCATTAATTCGGAACGGTTTTTTCCGGCCGCTGTCATACGTCAGACACGAGGTTTATGCGACGAGGTTAGGGGGCGGGAAGAAGCTTTTAGCCAGATGAACTCTTACACACATACACAATATATATATATATATATACACTGCCCCTTTGGAACACACACACACACACACCCAAACACACGGATGGATGACCTCGTCGATTATTATATACGGCGTGTGTGCTATGTATATACACTTCGTCGTTGTATTATATTATGTATACGCGTGTGTGTACATTATTTTATATATCTAGTGGTAGTAGTGGTAATAATAATAATAATAATAGTAATAATAATATAATCGTATATAGATTTGAACGCGCGCGCGATCGCTGCCGCCGTATATTTACCGCCATGTGGTCGTCGTCGTCGTTGCCGCAAACTTTTATGGGTGTCGTAAAACCGCAATTTCCCGGTCCCGAGGGATTATAAATAGACGAAAAAACCACCGCTGCTCTCTCGCGGAAAACCGTGCTGCGAGCAGGGATTAGTAGGAATATATATATAATAATATATAAATGAATGAATGTATAATAAAAGGATCTCGCCGCTGCGCACGTACGCGTTATATCCATGTGCCGCAGCCGCGTTTTCCGCTATGACGATAAATGTTTTTTCGATATTATAGAATATATATATATATATAGATAGAGGTATATTATGTGTGTTGTATATATGTACGTGCGCGTTTTTTGAACGGCGGCCAAAACGCCACGCAGCTTCGTCGTCGGCTTCGTTTTATTATTATTTTTTTTATTTACAAGGGATACAACGACAACGAACGAAACAATATCGTACACTTTATACAGCTGTAAAGTACCTATAGATGCACTTGTATAATATCGAGGTGTACATTACAGCAATATAGGTATACGTTTTAATTTCCATCATAATATTATTATCGTGGCGTCTCGTCTTTGGCGTACGGCATTTTTCGGAAGTCACGCGATCCTATGTTATTGTACACACAATAATATTGTTATAATGTATACGCGCCCGTTTTACTATCCCTATCCCCCCCCTCCCCGAGTACCTAAATATAATATGTATATATATAGGCTTGACATTTTAAGGACACGCTCTTTAAAGAAATAAATAAATACAAACGCTCGCAGAGACTTTTTTTTTCTCCCCACACCGCGTCACCGTGTATATAGGTTAGGTACAATATATTTATATGATATGATATATCCATATAATTAGGTCTGTCGACCTCCGCGTGACAACGACTGCAACATAGTGATTATAAAGCCGTGTATATAGTTATAAAAATTACATACACGCGTCTTGCCGCCGTGCGCATATCGCCTGCGCCGCTATTTGGGCAGCAGCGGCAGGAGCGACGACGACGTATTCGCAGACGGTATGTACAGCGGATACTTCCTCCAAGTTTTTCGCGTGTCCGGCGCGTATATTATAGTATATACACTGTAAAATACTTTCCTCTTTATTTTTATTTCCCTTTTTTTATTGCTGTCATTATTTCGTTACTATCGTGTGCCGTTCCTGCAGCAGCAGCAGCAGCAGGGTTGCCGCGAGTTTGACCTTTGCGGGGCCCCCGTCGGACACGCGACATTTTATACGTGCATGGTACTTAATATAATATATTATAGTGTACATAATATTATTATACTATTACCTACACGTCATAATGTACGCTTGCTTCGCGCGACCGTTTCGGCTCGTCTCTCGCCCTATCCTTTGGCCGCCGCCGCCGCTATACACCGGGTGAACAGCCATTGCCGCGTTGCCGTTGTTATTGCTGTGCATGAATACAGTAAACGCACACACACACACAAATATAGGAAAATTACTTAGCACGTAACAACACTATTAAACTAGCACGATTTAAAATGGTCAAATATACGAGGTTTAGTTTAATTATATATATATATATATGTGTGACGTGTGTGCGTGTGTGTATTGCTGCGGTAACTTACCAATAGTTGTAAAAATCTTATCGCCCCGGTCGTACCCGTGTTGTATACATTAATAAATAATATTACATAAAATCGTTATTGTTCGACGTTTTATTATAATATGATGTGCGTTATATTTTAGTACCGGTATGAAAAATCACGCGGAAGTGATACAGTTGCTGTAGGTCGATTGCCGCAATCGTTTATTGATTGCATTATTATTTATTGTGGACGATTTGTGTGCTGCATTGTGAATATTATTTAAAACAGCTTTTCGTTTACTGCTCAAGGGTATTGCAACGCGCCATTTAGTGATACAATATATTATAAAGGGATTATAACACGGAGGGGGAGGGGACTATGCTATTATTGTATTATGCTGAAGTCTATTAAGGAGAAACGAAACTATAGCACTGTAAAATATATGCTCGAGAATTGAAAAGCGTCCACAAAGGAAGATGAATTAGTATCGGAAAGTTCAAAAACAAAATTTGATTTCTTACCAATTTTATAAAATAATCAACAGTAGGTGCTTTGGAACAAGAAGACAGAGATATCCGCTGCATTATTTAAAATACATGAGATAAAAGTCATTAAGATCTTAAGAACAGTTGCGAGGATTAAATTATTGAGATTAATAGAATGCAGGGATGAGTGATGATGGTCGTGGGTCCTTGCGGCAGAGGGCTGAAAATGCCCGTTATGCGCCAAAAACGACGTACCAATAATATTATGGAGGCAGTTTTATTATTCTTTACTTGCGCACACGGAGAACGAGTAAACGATTTGATTTACCCGAATTGAATTCACAGTGTGCAAGTGGTCGTGTGAGCAAAAAAAAAATCATGACATAGGTACTATTATTACGCCGTATACCAACGACAAACATTATACACAACAATATCATATAGTGGTGTTCGACGTACTTATAATATGTGTATTATTGTGTATGGAGTTTCTCCTCAGGTTCACTGCCGAGCGAGTGGCTGTGCTATTAAAGAAAAAAATAACCATATCAGCTACTGCAGCGGTGATTATTATATTATATTATGTACCGTATTACTGTCGATGATCTTGGCCGAGTTGATCGAATTCTACGTACAAACATTTTACCACAATAATTTAGTACCCAATATATGATATCCATGTAATAAATAATATTAGAAAATATAATATATAACGAGCCATCGCGTGTCCTTCGCGCGCTTTGCTAATTAACCGGCGTTTGAATTGAGTCGTTTTAACAGCCGGAAACTTGTTAGTGAGCGATGTATATAATATCATATTATATATCAGTACAAGTACATGATATTATATTCTCTATGTATAGGTACGTATAATATATCTAGACATAGCGACCGGTGCGGTGTCAGCGTTTAATATGTCCCGTGCTTGGAAAAAAAAAACACAATTAAATAATTACAACTCGCTATATATTATGTACCTACGTATATGCACAGATTGGTTTACCACCTGCACCTTGCCCCGGTCAGATGCGCATATTATGTACAAAAAAAAAACGCATTTGTATTGTTACCTCGTGCACGCCTGTAATAATATTATTATATCTTCGTATTACGAAAAAATAACAAACAATCGTACTGTACTTGTCATTTTTTTTATAACTATAAACTTATGTGTGGTTTGTTTTTTTTTTGTTATTTCCAGTGGGCTTCAGTAGCGTCGTGGTTTCTACGGCCTGAGATGGCTGGAGCCAGCGTGCCGCCAATCGTGCCACAGCCACCTCCGATGCCCATCCGACCTTCCCGGACGTCTTCGGATCCCCCGCAAATGGCCATGCCTCCGACCATATGCACCGTAAGTACAGCGTCTGTTTATATTCTCTATATTCTCAGACAACCGATCGATTCTCATCGAACATTCTTTTACGACACACACAATAATAAACCGCTGCAGACGTGACGCGTATATTATTATAACGCGACTATCTTTGCGGAGGGCGTTTAAATACGCAATGCATAATGATATTAAAACAATAACTTGTCGGTATGCCATGCGTATATACATATATAATATAATATATATACGGCGATGTGTTCACCGTCGTCTCTGCACGACGGCGCACGATACGATAAAAATATATTTCACAGTGTATAATATAATATCGACGTCGTCGTTTTCATATCGTATAATATAATATATACCTACAACCCATCGCACGACCGACACGCCCGTTATGCGAAATTAATTTCGTTATTATTATTCGCGCATAATGCGCAATACGCTTTTCCGTGCGAAAAAAATCGTGTGGCGCGCTGCACCAGCGGACCGTCAATCGGTAGGATTACTCGGATATCATGATATGGCTACAGGACACAGCGTCATCGCCGCCGCCATCGTATTATTATACTTACGTTTTATACTTACACGCATGTCACGTACTCGTCCGGGTCGGAACAACGATGGTATGTAATATATTTCATTATGTGCGCGTACGAATAATAATAACAATACTTAAATAATTGCCATCGCGGTTTTCCTATGCGCACACGGAATAAATATATACGCGGATAACACGGCTTGGGCTGGAGGAGCTTCTCATGAAAAGTGGACCTATTAGAGTGGAGGCAATAGCAACGTACAGTCGTCACTGCGTCGTAGTAATGGTCGGAAAGTCGAAGTCGTCGTCGTCGACGTGTCCCGCGCCCCTCACCCCCTGTCGACGGCTGCTCATCCATCAATACCGACGTCGGATTCAGTGATTTGCATTTGAAGTGAAGATAGACTGATGTGCATGTATAATAATATGATATATAATACAATAATAAATAATAATATACGCGGTGTACCACGGTAAACGGCAATATACCCATCGATCTGCCGGCCGATATTGACAGCCGCCGCCGCCGCCGCGCGTTATCTGCCCGACGTCGGTATTATAATATTATAATATATCCGTTCTATTTTACATAATTTTCATTTCGCCCTAATACACATATAGATACTACCGCCGAGCGTAGTCGCGTATATTGTATTATTATGCATCCAATTGAGATGTGTTGTGTATATATATGTATACCCTAAAGTATAACAGCCGATATGATGATATAATTCCGTCATATTTTGTGGGTCGTGCAGACCGCGGCGGACGTTATAAAACAGGTAACAACGATTCTACGGCGTTTCCGTAAATTCGCACAAAACAGAAAAAAAAAAAAAACTATATACCCACACACACACTTACAAACACCGCTTTCCCAGTATATATTTACGCAGGAACTATATTACATAGGTATACATTACACGCCCGTCTCCTACTTAACAATGTTATAGTGTACTTGTGCGCACACTTTTGCTATAGGTAGTACAATAATAATAATAATATAATACACAACAATGCGATAACGACCACTAGAAACGCACACACACACAGACTTTCACGGCATATATATATATTATATTGTGTACATATAATACCCTATTGACTGCGCGTACATGTGTATGTGTCCCGCGTGTATATAGTGTCGTTTTCCCTCGTCGTACTTATATTATATACATATTACATATATATATATATTTACGCTCGTTTTTAATGGGCCGTGACAGGCGTCGCGCCCGATCGGCTCGATCAATTTCAATTACACAGCGTCGCGACGTCGTCGTCGTCGTCGCAGTCGTCGTGCCTAGCACCGCGAGTTTTGTAATTTTCGAGGGAGTTGCACGTGTGAGGGTGTGTGTACGCGAGTTGGGCGAGTGTGTGTGTGTGTTATTATTATTTTTACGATATGGAATATAGAAAAACGGCGTCGAGTAGGTTTTTAATTGACGCGCGACAATATATTGTCGTCGTCGTCGTTGACTTCGATAACGCGCGACGGAAGCACTTGACATTTTTAACGTCTGCTGTGTAACACATCGCGTACGTCGTAATATAATATACGATATCATAATGTGACAGTCTTGGATTTTGATGGGTACCGTGTGTGCGGCGTTCACTGCAGGCCACGACATATTATTATATTTTATAAATCATACGTATTTCACCGTACATGTGCGTCCTTCGCGTCACCGTCGCATTCGACGGCCTTGCGGTTATCCTACTTACCATATACTCACGGGACCTTATTGTCGTGTACGGCAATTATGCTCGCGTCGATCGCATACGACAATCGTTCGCCGTACGCACATGCGTACACAGTACCTACCTAAATATTATACCGATAATAATAACATTCGATTCACGAGTGTTGCGGTTATGATATTATTATTATTATTAGTATTTTTTTTTTTTCGATTTACCTTCGGCGAGAGAGAGGTGCTGGCCGGGCACGGTGGGCAGAAATTATATACGTATACGAAATTGACATTATGACATCGTATATATATATACATGTGTGTGTGAGTGGGTATGCCAATGACAGTAACAATTTTGAGTGGCCCGGACATTACATTATGATTAGAGGTACCGGTAGGCCTGTGGGCGTTTTTTTTATTTTTTTTTACTTTACATCTATACGAGCTCCGTGTTCAGACCGGTTGAACGACGACCGACGACGACTACGACGACGACGACTATGATGACGACCAAAGCACTCGGTATGTGCACACGTATATTATTAGTGTGTGTATATACCTGCGCACGAGAGGACATCGATCGGCGAGTATAATGTATATACGTGTGTTGGTGTGTAGTAGTAGTAGTAATAGTAGTGCCATGTTATTATGGAGATGAGATGCATACACACATAAAAGGTACGTGACTGTCATCTCGGGGCTGATTACAGGGTGTCTGTCACTGAGGCCGCCACAGATTGCCTCTCATATAACTGCCGGGCAATATAATATATATATATACTGGTACTGCCATAGGTAGGTATACAGGAGGAGGAGGAGAAAAAAGCGGTATGTGTGTAGTAATAATAAAAATGATGAAACACCTGCAACCAATTTTGTATAAATAATGTAATATATTTCTCTGGCCCGCGGTCTCTCGGAGATCATTATCTCTGGGCGGCCGCCGCTGCCGCATCGACTCTTCTATATCGCCGCCAAAATATGACGTTACACCCCCTTTTTTCCTTTGTCTCCACTTCTTCTCATCGCTAAAACCGATGCCGCCACGGCTACGACCACAATATCATCACTACCACACGCGCACGAGCGTTTATATAGACATATATAATATTATATTGAATAATCGATGAACATTTTTACGACCGTAACGGCGGGAATGTTTTTATGTGATGTTAACTACGTGTAATATCACTACTACTATTAGTACTACTACTACCACCGCTGCAATACTATACCATTTACTAATATACTATAACAGCCCTTACACGGTTACGCGCCAAGCCGATCTAATGTGAGAGAGAAATGAAAATCTGAGTGAGTTGACAGTATATTTAACGTATAAAGTTAAACTTATTATATATAGTATAATATAGTCATATAGATAGATAATATATAGCTACACGTTTATGTATTGTGAGCGTAATGTGCATTATCATAATATATTAGTAGTATGGGCTACTATGCCCTAAACTCGTGACGCTATGTGTGCAGTGGGTATGGAGACCCTTCTTCCGGCGCAGAAACTGAAGGGATTATAATTTGCTTGTTGTCCCCTCCCCTTGCTTACCCCTACCCGCCGCCACAAACAGCACCGTAATATTGCACTCGCGCGTGTACAACGGCACATGATGGCCACCGCTGCTTCTGTATGTGTGTGTATATGTACCTATATAGCTCGTGTGTGTGTGTGTGTGTTCGGTATGTATATATACATATTTAGATACGTGTGCAAAAGGGTTCAGCATTAATTCCATCCGGTCCCCGTTGACAGGTCAATATCCCCCAACCACCTCTTGCCTATCGCTGCGATGTATTGTCGTCCATCTTGCATCATTCCAGTTTATCCTGCTCCAGTCACTCTGCGCAGTCGTATCTCTCTCTCTCTCTCTCTCGCCAAGTTCCTCTCCCTCTGTTACCAAATCCCTCTCCCTTGTGCCACACGTCATCGCATCGGTTCGTATAATAATAATATACGCTCTTTCCGCGCGCGCTCGCAACAATAACGGATAATAATAATAATAATAATACAAATTACAATATAGGTTGACCGACCGACCGGCGTCAGCGGAGGGGGCAGACACCGCCCGGAACCCTTTTCGTATATATGGAAATTACATTTTGCGGTCCGCATACCACATATATATATAGCACCTATAGCGAGTGAGAGCATATCATAATGTACAGTATATCTGTATATACTATGTATTTGTACATTGTGTATATAGCCATATATACGTAGGTGCCTACACCGCAATCATATTATACGTCATGATATCGTTGCGGAAATGCAAGACTACTATATATTTTCAGAACAAATAACATATGTAACATAATAACATTTGCGACGGGTCGCGTAAAAGCGGTACCAAAGTCTACTGGTCCCATATATAACAGTATGTGTACCGAGACTGTGAAGCGAGTGAAACTAATACGCGGTCATGTCCATGCGATGGTGCGACTGCTGCTGCAGTGTACAGAGAATCGATGTAAAATGAAAATAGATTTCGGTCGATCTGCGTCATTGCCGCACGCTGCACGGTCACCACGTGATTGATTTGTGCGGTGTCCGCCGCCGCCCCACGCCCGGTTCTCGAACGCTGCGAGCGTATTGCATGTGCGTTGTATGATACACACGCGATATATTATTAAATTAATCGTCGACTCGTATTTTCGAGTAAAAAAAAACAAATCGAAACTAATTGGAAAAACGGCGAGCGCGTTTAAGTGCGCGCGGCGAGACGTACAGTAATATTCATAAAATTATTATATATTATAATATATACACAGTACGTAATTTATATATATGTATATGGATTCCGAACGCGTCTGCGCCGTATACGAATCGGTCGTCGTAAGCCATCATAGAGACGGTCGTCGTCTCACGACGAGTCCTTGACGCCGATCACGACCAGAGGATACCGCGGTCAACCGACCGGGATACAATAGTGAGCGCGCACGCGCGTGTGGACGGACATCGCCGCACGACAGTAATAACAATATTATACGTGGAGAAATTATCGAGCACCCAAACCCGATGCTGGGCCGACGGGAAACCCACACATCGCATTTCTCAGAGTTTCGGTTAACCGTGATGTAACGACAGCGGGAACAATTCAAATTATATGCTAATCATCGCACTCATTATCCGTACAACAATCGCTACTCGAAATCCCCCAAATATGATAAGTTCCCCCTTTCCGAAAAAACAATTTGTAGTTTAGAATAAATTACATCGGTACGCCGTGTGTTTATTTATATTATGCATCCGACTTAAAGTAGGCGCACTGTATTTTATACGTTTTCCACTGTGCATGCCAATCAACGAACGGCGTGACCCTCCCAACCCCCCCCCTCCTCCCATCACCGCCCGCAGTACCTACGCTCTTACGGTTTTTTTTTTTTTCATAATATCATTGCACATAAATCCGACTCGCCTAAATGTACACCCGAGCCACTTGAACTCTCCGCTGGCGGACGTCATTGTTGTTATTATATTTTCATTTTTTTTTTTTTTTTTTTTTTATTTTTAATTAATACGGTGCACAAATGCGATCCTCCGCGTACCTCTATATCCGTGTACACTATAATAAGTATACGTCTTTTGCCGGAATTGCCCCCGTGGCTCATTATTTGCGAATATGTATGCTCATATTATATGGACTGGGACTGGAATTTTCCAGGGATTAATTACGAATATTATATAGCTGCCATTAAAATACTGCAGCGCGCATACATCTCCTTCCATCCCGATCCCCCCCCCTTCCCGACCCACAAAGTCCGGGCAGAAAACTTATTCCACAAGGGTCCTCGCCGCACCCGCGTTACCCACTCGGCATCGCTGTTCATTATTTGCCAAGCGAAAGAAATATTTACGCTCCGAGAATACTTCCGTCGTGTGTGCCGCGGTTCTTGTACGTGCGTCCATATATATATATATATTACGGTTTTTACGTGGGATATATACACAATATAATCTCGTCGTTTACACACCCGCGTGCGCTTTAATC
Organism: Sitobion miscanthi; assembly: GCA_008086715.1. NCBI lineage: Eukaryota > Metazoa > Arthropoda > Insecta > Hemiptera > Aphididae > Sitobion > Sitobion miscanthi. Next base: position 27,341,275 of record CM017802.1, read on the forward strand.
CGAGAATAGGATATACATACATACTTAGAGCCTACTTATGTGTATATTATATATACACACACACACACACGGAACCTACCAAAACGATGTACCTACGTAATAAAATAATATGCGCTTGCGTTACACAACGCGTATCGATGACGAAGATGAGAGGCTCTTCCTATATATAGTTTCACGTTCGGTCGTCACGCGATGTGAAAATAAATCGTGTGTGTGTGTGTGTGTGTAGGCCTACTTATTTGTATATAATATATATATATATATATGTATAATGTACACAATGCGCGTACGCCGAATGTTGATGCCGTGAGAAAATGACGAAAACGGTCACAAATCAATCCTACACACAGAAATCTTCCGCGGTGTGCATGCGAGAGAGAGTGAGTGAGTGGGGGTGGGCGAGATGGGTCAGCTGTTGGGTAGGTTACCGGCCATGTTACGACGAAAACTCCAAGCGACCTGGGTAATTAACGACGGGTCGCCGATGCATTTCTAAGCCCGTAACTTGCACGTAATATTTAGGAAGGCATGTAAAAAAGTAGAATGCGACTGGCGGAGTGGGAACTAGAATCGCTCTTAAAATTATACTCAATACACACACACACACCATGATAAAAATATAATATATATTATATTATATAGCTGTGATAATAATATGATGGTTGTTTTTTTTTTCCTTCTAATTTTTTTTTTTTGCATCGGAGACCGCGCGCGTCGTTTGAACAACGCTCAATTTTCCACCTACATTGTTGTGTTGACGTTATTACGCTATTTCGTTTCGATAATATAATATATATTATGTTAAATCGATCATTGAAAATCACCGCGTCATTTAAGATTATCCAGAAAATTCGCGCACGTAGACCGCTCGCGCTCGCGCACATGATACGTAGAGCTGAAATATGTATATATACATGGCTTAATCGAAACTATATAATTTTTATTGTGAGTTCAGTTTTCTATTACAAAGCGCGCGTTATTATCGTTAATTGACCGCCGCGCCAACGGGATTACGATAATGTTATTATATTATTATGTTATACAATAAACGCGCGTGTGTTCCTCTACAACAGTACCTCCGTAATATAATATGCGCGAATAATATAGTGATATGATGAAAAATGCATATTAATCCGATCATTCCACGTGCGGTGCATTCTCACGCGTCCGTATGTTATACAATATCCGATGGAATTCGCCGGCGATTCGTTTTTCGACGGGTTTCTCGTCGGACGCTCGCAACTATTTCTAAACCCCCCCCCCCCGCCCCCCGGCCGCATGCAAAACCCGCGACTTAACGATTTCGTGCGTCCGCCCCCGCCCCTTTCGGCACCCCCCTAACCTAACCGTATAGGGAGAGGGTATACGCGTATAAATTTTACCACGAAACGTGTATTTATATAATCTCGGTAGCGTTATCGGCCCGCCGACCGTTTTGTAACAACACGTATAGCGACAACCCGCAAACAGCACACCCCCTCTGGCCCCGGCACCGGGGCAGGACGAGGCGTCGGATACCGTGTCGTGTCGACGTGTAGTACACGGAAATCGCGTGGCGACGTGCGTATTACACCACCGGTGCAGTTAACGCCTACACACACAAAACCCACTATAATATATATATATATATATATGTATAGAACGGGGCGGGTTGACCGCCCTACCGTGTCGTGCGTCGTTTGTACCTGCATACGCGTACACGCGCATTTATAATGTATAATAATATATTATAATACGACGAAGATAACTGCCGAGACGGCGGAGCGAGTGAGTTGTGTGTCAAGCGCGGCGACCGACCATATCGCGTACAGGCCACTCGTACCCCTTCGCAATGTATATACATACCCGACCGGCGGCGACCGTATATATTATACATAATAATGTATACGCGTACAATACGGTGAGGGTATAACTGCACCGGGACACGCCACCTCGGGGGCGGAGGGAGGGATAGGAAAATCTTTATTTTAATTTATCGCCCCGCTCCGCCCACCGCCTCACGCGAAAACCCTCCTACCCCCCCCTGAAAAAAATCCTCCCGGCCGGGGGCCGGCTCGGAAAACAAACAGATACGTTAATTCCGGTGTGTGCGGTCGTCGCGCGTGTCACGGAAAATGTTTTCCGCCAGGAACGTGGGTGGACGCGTAACAGTAATATAATTGTATTATTACAGCGCTGGCTGAAAGTGTATATTATAATATAATACATGCCTATAATATAAGCGGACACGGGGAACGACGACGTGACGTGCGGGGGGGGGGTGTCGGCGTTGTACACGCGTACACAATAATACTGATAATAATAATGACACAACGTACGTTTAAACGACTATACCAGCTGTATACCGCGCGGTATACATGTGCGGCGTATCATGTACCTATATCGCACGCAGTGAACGATAAGAAGATATCTGATACAATTTTCCCTATAGCAAACGATTTGCGTTGTGCAAAATCTGTTTTCACCCGGACTTTTTTACGGCCTACCACCGATAACGTGTCGTGGGCACGTCCCACGTTATGCCGAAAACCGGTGTACTGCGATCGAAAAAATTGTCGCGCGCGATGAAAATCGGGAAAATCGCACACAGACCAGCCGACGACGGTCGGTTGCGCGCGCATATCGCGCGATGCCCGCACGTTATTATGATATTATTCGCCGCGTGTGAATAACGCTCGGTCATCGTATTTCCGTCGGATGTCGTCGTACAATAGTTGCCATAGCCGTGGTGCATGTACTCGGTGGTATTGCGATTATTTATATATTATGCTCTCTCGTGCGAGTGTGTGTCGCAAACACACTTTATTCGTATATACGTATCGTCGGCGCATATACTTTGGGTCCGTCGTCGCGCAAAGAGCTTCGTCATGTGCCCTGCCAACCGTTTTGGGGGTGAGATGTGGTTTCCAGAGTGCAACGCATTCAGACGGCGTTGTTATTATCATTATTTACACTCGGTATACTATACTTTCCTCCTCTCGTTCCGTATCGGCGGTATACACTATATTCCAATATACATATTATATAGATACGATTTTATGTTAGTACACTACAGGTATATTGTACGACAATATACAAATTTGCATTCAGTATCGCAGCCATCACAATAAGCTCCTTATGTTAATCATATACATAAATGTTCGTACACATCATCCGTGTATATATCGCCGATGACGACAATCGCCTCGCATCCCTTTGCAGCCATCATCGGCATCACGATGTACGTCCAACGTCTCTCTCCCTGCTTCCACTCGCCCAATGTGTATACATAGGATACGGAAGCGCTCCTGAGTCTGACCGTGTACCTGTACAGATGTCTCACTATACGTACATATATATATATAATATGACCACCACCTATGCCACCCCGGAGATTTCAGCTAATGCGATGATGACGACCCGAGTGATTCGATTTCCCCTTTGCAGGGCCTCCAGTCCAGTCCGTCGACATACGAGCACGTCGCATATATACACTGTATAACACTGCACCGTCGCACAATAGGTGTGACACAAAGAAATGTGCCAATCACTCGACTCTATTGGTCTCTGCGCCGCAATTTCGATCGTCACACGGACGCACTCGAACCAAGAATATACCGCCCGCACGGCCACCTCGTGTGTATAGTAGCGCTGGTCGATAAAGTGGAGTGGCTCTCGGCCGGTCACCGATACCCTATAATAACAAATCGTTACGTCTTAAAACATATACCGTTTTGGGTTAGGTTATAGGTGTTCGCTGCGTGCAGACGACAGATAATAATAATAATAATAATAATAATAATACAATATTCCTATTATGATTGCGCGCCGCACTACCTGCGAGTAAATCAAACGACAGTCAGCTCTTTTTTTGTGTGTGTGCGTATGTATACAATAATGGTATAACAATATGATTTCCACCTCCCTACCCCCTTCGCCTTTAATTCGTCGCCGTCGCGCGGTAGCCGTGTCCGATCGTCTCGCATTCTTCTACACGTCGAGTTTCGATTTTTCTGAAAATCATCAAACTGTCGTATACGTATATATTTTGTTCGTATCATCGTCGTCTCACTATTATGTACACTTAATACTTATTATTATTTGTTTCTTTCAAACAATTTTTTCTCGATTCCGAGTCAAAAAGGTCCGTCCGATATGAGGACAGTATTATATTAATCGACCCAAAACCTTGTATGGCCACCACGTGTATAACGCTACATACCTAATAATAATAATAAATAATAATATTAATAATTATAATACGTTTAGTTGTATTCCATCGAGAGGCCGCGTCAAATCGTACACGAAGTGAAATGACGTCGGATTTATATAATTAAATATTAACGACACGCCATTAAATTTGAAATTAATAATAAAACATATATAATATATTCCGGTATTAGTATATTATTTGCTCGTGACATCACATAACGTACTATAGCCATATACATACATAGATATATGCATAATTATATTATAATAAGATCACACCTTGATTTCCTTGGCCGCAGATGACATTGTCCCGTTCACAAGGTAAACCGAGTTTTGTTGTGCTTAAAAATATTACAAGTGCTATACGCCACCTCCCACCGTAATCGGTCTGATCGTTTGACAAAATAATGATTTGCAGTAAAAAAAAAAAAAAAATTAAACACAGTAATTACCTACATAATAATATGCTGTGTGCTGCAAACCGTCTAATTTCCAGTTACGTTTATATATGGCTTGGGCTTTGGCCAACGTGCATAAACTAATCGTGTTTGTAAAAGTTGTCTCCGTGGGAATTAAATGAGATTTTATTACGGATGGGTTGACATCGCCGATGCAATTATAATATCGCGACAACTGCGTATAGCTGGCACCGAGTGTTTTATTATACACTTAACTTGCTTATAAAATATTAATAAATTATTCAGTGAATTTACTACCCATCGGAAATGATCATCTAGCGTCATATATTATAAATGCTAATATAATATCTCAAATCGCCTATCGGCGGTGGCGGTGGCAGTCACGTATCTACCAATTTAAAAATTACATATATTATACTATTTTTAACTTGCGCCTGCCGCCAAGTATTTACGATAAACATATACGTTAATCCAAAAACCGATACATGCAGTCGAGAAAGTACGAATTCCGTTACATTCTGGAAACACATTATATTCGGATACGCATAGCTAAGTCCTGAACGCGTTAGGGTTAAAAAATAATCAACCGTCATTTTAATATTATATAGCCGGTCTGTTTGGATCGCAGATTTTCCGTCACGTCGAAAGGGTTAAAAAAAGTATATCCCCCCCCGATTGGGGATGGTTGCGGTGGGGGGTGAGGGGACGCGAGGAGAATATGGCAAAAGTCAAAATGGCGTAATTACAGTGTTGATCGAAGGGTTGAACCACCGTGGCCGGTAGAGCGAGTAGAAGAGATGAAGTGTTCAGCAAACAACGGGTGGCCCTGTATAATATTATATGCATATATATATGGTGCAGCTTATACCTTCATACGCCCGCCACGTCAAGTGGGTCCCGGGAAAATTCAGACCATGAGAAAATATACAATATAATAACGTGCCCCCGCGTTAATGCGCTGCACGGCGTGGAGGGGACCCCGACGATGGCTTTTTATTTCGCCACTCGAAAACGGCTGCAAAAAATTATAACAAAATACATACCAACTCCACGATACATCATAAACTATGTTATATACCTGCTACCTCTATATTACATTGTATAGGTGGGGAAAAAAAGTCAATTCGTTGATTGCCCGTAATAAAATATACAGTTTAGCTGCGCGCGGCGGCAGAAACGGGGCAAAGTACGAAGAATATATGATATTGTATTGCGTTAGTTTTGGTATTCATTATTCGGTGTTCCAAGTGTTCCAAGTGACGACTTACAATAATACGATAAAGCAGTAAAGTACAATAGTAAGTACCTATATAGCGTATGCGTGTGCTCCACTCAAAAACGACCGAATGCATTATACAGCCGTTTTTACTTTATACACCTATATATAGATACCTACATAACCTGAGTACCTGAGTATCAATATAATATGCTCTCCTAAAGATATACCTCCAACCGCCGCTTAGTATTATGCGTAAATGCGTGTCGTGTAATATATCGAACCGGCGATTGCGAACATTTCAGTTGTTATTATTAAGCCAATAATGCGCGATTTTGCCTTAAAAAAAAACTACACGGTTCGGCGGATGTCTGGAGCTCGTCGTTCTTCGTTCGAATCCAATTCATCACGAAATATTATATATATATATAGGTATATTATTATCGGCGAACGGCAGTTGGCAAACGACGTTCGAGCTATATTCTCCCGTTTAATATTATCAAGCCATCGGACGTTTTTAGGTCCACCAGTGCGATGGATGGACTGCTGGTAACGTGTACTTATATACGGATATATAGATACATACGCGATCGCGTGCACATAAATACAGAGCGTACCTATAGGACGTATATACCTATATAATATTATAAGCGTTTTGCAGCCAATTTTCGCGAATCCCCGAATAATCCCTCTCGTGGAAATATATAAATTGAAAAACCTCACTCGCGCGTACGTGTAGTATGCGTACGATGTGTCTATATATATATATATATATGACATATCCATATTCCGTGTATATAGTTTTCGCAGGAGCCGCAGGGTGAGCTGGGGAGGAGCGCATATCCGGAAACCTCTACACATATAATATAGCTGCGTAATATATACTTGCATAAATCATAGCAGCCGAGTCCCCGGGGAACGTACGCGCCGGGGGTCGGCGGCGGTAGAAGAGACATCATTTACTTGACACTGACCTCATATATATAAACGTATTTATACGCGCGCTCTCGTTTCTCCGACGTTGGCTGCTTCTGCTGCCGCTGTTGCTGCTGTCACGGTCGCCCCACGAGGGTAATTTTAATCTGTCAAATATAAAAGAATAGTCGGAGGACAAGGAGATACGCGGGGGGGAGCAGAACTGCAGAAACGGCGGCGGCGGCGGTTGCAGCGGTGTCGACGAGTCTGCCGTATACACTATATATAATATAATATAGTATAATATAATATACGTCGCCCACCCCGGAAATAAACGCGTCTAAACCGAGCAAGCGACGTGTCTCGTTCTCGCGAAACACAATAATAATAATAATAACAATATATTATAGCTACGATAAAAATGCGTCCCTTTGAACCGCGTATAAAATAGCTGTAGCGCCGGTGGTGCTGATGAAGCGACTCGTCGTTGCATCTTTCTCCCTCTGCGTGCGTGTGAGACGATTATACTTTTTAGCAGCCGTCGTCACCGTCGTCGAAAGAGGAAGATAGATAGAGAGAGAGAGAGAGATAAATGTGTATATTTGAATTTATTACTTTTGCATAACGCCACAACTACACTAATACAGTAATACCTTATATTATATTCCTCTGTCGACGGCGGGGTTAAAGGATGCGCGAGCGAGCGAGCAAAGGAGAACGGAATTTAATTTACCGACTCTGTTCCCTCGACTTACGTCTGCGCCGACTTGGTACGTAATAATAATACGCTAATATCTCGTATGTTATATATACAATTTATATATATAATAAAAATAATAATAATATATTATACGAAAAATATGATACATCCGCCTGTGTACTGCACACTGTATTATTACTATTTTGCTGTGTTCAATAAATTTCACTTACTGCCACTGTCGTATAACGATATATTTATAGCCGTTTTTCTTACAACTAAAATTCATCATAAATGTAAATAAATAATATTTGATAGTGAGTGAGAGCGCTCAGTATTAATCTGCTTTGATGTATTTTTGTGATTCAACTTTGATGACGTCACGTGCTCTAGGATGACATCTATTAAAAGAGCTGCAGCCTGCAGGTAATATATCTGATATTTCGATCTTTTTCGTTTAAATCTCTCGTACACGATTTTTATAATAGCAGTAAACGTGTTTTTCGTATTTCTTATCTGAACGTTCGTATAAATTACACGAATCATACGTATATACGTATATATCTATACATTTAGTTATACTACATTATATATCGACGAAAACTGGCTTTGTAACTTCATCCTAGTCTCTTCTCACCCTGAGGGCGGCGCGCCAACACTCCACGTCTGCCACAGACTCCCCTGCCCAGAGCTTTCGCGTATTTTCTTTGGACTGTCATTACCAACCCTTTGTACATGATATTTCCGTCTTATATCAGCTATATAGCTCCACATATTTAATCAGAAAATGCTATAATATACAAATAATACGCCACACACAAACTTTTATGAACGTAAGTTATGTTTTGGTTGTTACTTGAAAAACTATCTTGTAAGCCCATGCAAAGTCGAAATTATTTTCCACCGCCTACGTGATGAAATATATATATATATATAAATGTATATTAACGATGATACAGAAGTTTAATATTGTTAATTATACCGTCACTTTAAAATCACACAAACCGCTGGTTCCATATAGATTTTTTATAGTGATCAACATTTTGCAAGACCGGCACTAAACCATAGGACATTATTCAAACAGTGCGATAATAAGGTTGTCACTATTTTTTTTTTACTCGGCACATAAGCAATAATATTATATACTATAAATTATAGTTATATATAGGTTGGTAGACGCATAAACCATGCAGATAATGCAATGGCACCGGTCATCTGTGGAATGTTGCCTATTCAGCTGTATTTGATGAGACGTTTATAATATATTATATGTATAAAGAATTATTGAAAATAAATTATTATTTCTATAAATTATCTAAACCACGAGTATGTAATTTAAAACAAACATCTTAAGTATGTAAGTCGTTGGAGTCATCGTCGACGGCCTGTTTGCTTTAGGTATATTATATTATTAAATATATACTTAGGCACACACTATTGTTTGCGCGCCTTCCGCGGGACGACCGTTGTGTCTCGGCCTCCCGAGTGCGTTTATACTTTTATAGCGCGTGTGTGTGTGCGTGTGACAGGTGATACTCGTGATATCGAATTATTGTTATTTAACGATGATGATTTTCGAAAACGAAAAATCGTATTGAACAGTTACAGCGACGGAACAGTCCCTATACATTATATGAAGGTGGATAGATAGTTACACACGAAAAAAAGGGGCACAATAGATTCCCCACACACATACCAAATGACAATGACCCATCATCTTAGTCTCGGTCTGTTATTACGACATTAAGGGCCGGTATAAGAGGGCCGTTTGGTCATTATTATTATTATTTTTCACACCTATTCCAAAACCGATCCACCGTGTACACATGTATATATCCACCATGTGTGTATGTGCTACAATGACTCCGGGAGACTTCATTAAACGACAGATTGACGTTTGGAACAATAAAGGGCGAATCGGATAGAAAGAAAATAATATAATAATAATAATAATAATAATGATAATACGCTAGTGAAGAAACTCAGTTTGTTTTTCGATTCTTTTGTTGTCGCGGTGGTGGTATAGCTAGGATGTTATACGTAGATATTATATATTATATAAAAAACGAATCACCGCGTCTAATACACTCGTTCTCACGGTGTGTGAGCGTGTGTGCCGAACTTATAACATAATTCATATAATCGTGCATATGTGTGTTGTTTTTACTGTGACAAAAAAAAATTATTGATTTACTTTTCCGCAGGCCATCAGATGTACGGTACCGGGATGCGTGTGCGATTGTTTTACGCCCGGCAAACTTCACATACGATTCTGCGACGCATGTGGACATGGATGGGTCCCACACGGTAAGTGAACCAATTTAGGTTTTTTTTTTTTTATATATCTCATTATAATATAAGTTGCTTCTGTACAACACTATACTCCTACGACCTCCTCTCTCAAACACCATGTCGTACAAATTGCCGTAGCGGACTGGGGTCAAACCGATAATGGTCGTTATGAACTTATATTAACGTATATATATATATATACTATATACGCGGACACGTTTTCCTCCAACATATCACACGGCTCTTTTCGTGGGTCTAAGACCCTTTTTTATTATTATTATTTGTTAGGGTTACGGAAGTCTCCGCGGGGCTCGTAATATATTTCCGGACACCCTTTGCGCTCGTTGTTCTCTTCTTTCTATTTTTCCTTTTTATTTTTTGCTTTTTTTTTTGCTTTACGGCTAAAGCCGTGTACGCTTCTGTTTAATAAAACATGCAGTTTATACGGCGGGTAGCGGGGGCAGGGCTCGTTCCCCGGAGACGGAGCGAAAATCGATTTGGCCAAAGTCGACCCGCCAGCCCCCGAAATTTTACTCTCGGCATAATCATTTACGGCCCATATATACCGGTATAAACGAGCGGCGGTGGCATATAAAGAGCGAGAAAGAATAAGAGTGACCTGAATCCGGAATCAATTGTTTTTTTTTTTTTTGCGGGGGTTTTACCGTCTTGCATACTATATATGCAAAGTATACGACGTTTCCGCGGTGTTTTATACGCGTATTATCATATATATATGTATATACGCCGTTGCTCTGTGGTGGCGTGTCAAAGATACGACGGCGGCGACGGTCGAGAGAAATGGCTCAAGGGTGCACGCAATTAACCAAATGGAAAACCATATACGAACGTTCGATTCCCCACAGTGCAATATTATCTATCACTATCGGACGGTCCGGTCGTACCGGTATGGAAATGAGCACGCCGCCGGTCGGTCCGCGGCGTAGTTAGCATATTAACGTTTTCGGGTCCGCATAAAAACCGCATAAATAAACTTTTGTTTTTTTATTTTGCGCTCCGACATTTCCCGACCTGTGCCGCAGACCCTCACGTGTTACGCGTCCAAACGCTGCAAAAGACGTATAAACAATAGAGCAACGATAGGGAAATAAAAGATATATATACACGTGAGTATCGTACCTGTACTCGCCGCGTGTGATGTATAAATGTGCGCGTGAAATGTACATATTATACAAGCCGGTGGCGCCGACTATACCTGTACACGTACATTCGAGCGCGCGATAAATAAATCGCCGACCGAAAGGCTACACATGCACTGCAGTGTTGCGGAGATGTATATACATAACGTATATAGGTGTATTTCCGTGCCAATTGAATACGTAACACGGCTGCAAACAAATGTCGGTCGACTTGGGCGCAGTGGCACACGCGCATATTATATACCGAGTACGATGTTAGGAAGTTATACATGTGTACATCACGTATATATAGTCAAACGACGGGCCTCGCGATCGGCAGAGATTGATTACGCGCGATCGGCCCCCCACACACATACGCGTTTATATTATATGTATAATATATATTATGTTATTGTAAAGGGGACACATCCGATCCGCCGCCGCCGCCGCCGCCGAGGGAATGACATTTTGAAAATTTAATACGGTGCCTATCCGTCAAGTCGAAATAGGATTGACAATATAATATAGTTTCGACGGATTAAAAACGCGTTTATTATACGGTATGCGCGCCCGTGTTCCGCGGGATGTATATATATATATATTTATATTTTATTCGGACGGCTGTCGGCCGTTATATTATATATTATACGATATCGTACATAATATAAACACTATAACGGGACATAATAAGCTTCTTGAGAAATTTCAACAGAATTACCGTGGGTCAGACGATGATGGTATTATTTTTTTTCCGAAACACCAATTTCGCACAGTCCAATTACTATCTATACTGTTGCGCCGCGTGTCCTGCAGAGGTATCTTTGCATGCATAATATCATATTGGTTAATTCATCATAGGCACTAAGAATATTTTGCCCTCGCTGCGTATACTTATTATATATATATACTAACTACCTATGTATAACATATTATAATATAACGCATAGGCTTGTCACGTGCGGAAGACTCGCCGCTGATGTAGGTGTGTCCGACTCCCGCCGTACACTGCGCATACGAGACGGCTGATATAGGTACCTCCTATACATTAAATTATTCTCTCCGCTCTTGGAGTTTCGCGTATTGTATTCGCGGCGGTGAGGTTGACCGACCCGGTGTCGCCGCTTGACCATGACGACGACGAATCTCGTCCGAACAAAAGAAATCGGCCACACGCGTACCATGGCGCTGTATAATTATTACATTATTGTTGTATCTGCGACCGCGGTCTCAGCTATGAGAAAATCGCTTCATATTTCGTTTTTTTTTCCCTCCGTTAATTAAAACTCCCGCCCACCCGTGTAAAAAAAAAAAAAATGGGAAAAACTCGCGCGGCTGACCGCAGCTAGTCTCCGCCAAGTCCGACGACGACGACGAATTATTAATTAAACCGTGAAAACAGTATATACATCCTATGAGATACGTACACGTCCATATTATATATGTATGTATACGCGCAGCCAATTAAATCGTGTATTACATTATATTTACAGCGTGACGACAGTAATAATAATAATAATAATAATATAATGATCTACCAGAGTACATCGAGAAAGCCGAGGCAGCAGCACCGACGGGTACCTCATAAACGTATGTAAAATACGCCATCAAAATCTCCATTTCGTTTACCAGGACCCGACGACCGAAATGCGCATAAACGCGTATAATTATATTCCGCGCTCGCAGCCCCTGCAGAAGTGTATTACACACTACAGCACGTTCGAATGACAAAGTGATTTCCACGCCCTTCGATTTATATTTTAAATACGACGTCGGTGGCGTATTATAAACCATATAATATATATATACACACTCACACAGCACGCACAACTACGCACCTCATCGTAATCGTATACATATATATATACAGCTTGGCCCTGTCGATGACGTACCTCTAGCAGCCCCGTGATTAATGGTAGGTTACCCCCTTCCGTGTATACAACATATATAACCCCTTCGATTTCTCTCTCACTCCCTCTCAGTCCGTCTGCCTCTGCCCGTATCCTCCACACTACCTTTCTCTGCCAAATGCCGATTCTGTCGATTAATTATACACGTTCCTAACTGGACGCACACAACCATAATGTATTACGAAAAGCCGCCGCGGTGTACAACAATATACGCGTATAATGTATATATATATATATATAGTATATAGCTGAAGCGCGGCAATGACCCCGCGGAAGAGAAGGGTTTTGCAGCGGGCGCGGGGGGAGAGTGGTGAGCGAAAAAAGATTCAATTAACGTCCGGCAGGGGTGGTGGGGCTGACGAGACGGTTAGACAGACAGAGAGAGGGAGAGGAGGAGAGGGTGTACGGTGAATCTGTCCAGAAAGAGCGCCGCGTAGAAAATGCCTCGCGTTCGCTTCCGTACGCATTATATATTGCACGCGCATGCGCCTAACCTACACGTCATAACTCGCGATGATATATACATTATGTATCGCGAAATGATGTCCCATCGCGGCGTCACAGTGTTCTGCGCCTTTTATAAGAGACACCACCGTAATATTTTAACAATTCAATTGTATTCGCGTCGTTGATAGCGCATAATAATATAATAATAATATTGTACATAATTCTATATATGTGCGCGCATAAGTATAGGTGTAATAATATCGTATTCATCGTTGTGTCGTCGTCCCCGTCGTCAAATATTAGCTTTGCCCGTAATAATTCTCGGTAGATGTTATTATTATTATTATTACTATTATTACAAGCGACTCGCGATCTCTGCCCCAACCGTCTATGTGCACAACAAACACCGGGAGGACGACGCGCGCTCTGTTTGTTCTACGTCAGCGTCTCGTCTCTCGTTGTGTTTACGTTGTAATTGCACGGCTTTTGTTGTTAAACATTTTCCCCGCCGCCATGCCGACTTTTGCTGTTTGAAACTTTCGCGTCCTGCAGCCCGTCCCGTCGCAGATTCACACCACTGCCACCCCCCACCGATGCCGGAGCGAAACGCAAATTTCTAGCGAATTACTGCATTCGCATAAATATATAATATTATCGTAACGCTGCGGAGCGCGATATATACGGATTTCCTGTTTTTTTTTTTTTTTGATTTTTTCAAAAAGCGTGTTTTTTTCCCCCCCTCTTTCCGTCGTCTCGTATCCGCGTTTATACCATAGGTACGACGATATACGAATAACGATAATTATTACAGAACAGATTCGCGCAGCACACGCTTTCAAAGGCAAACATTATAGCTTCGCGAGATCGCATCGACGCATCCGTTCGATATATTATTTCGTTGTTTTAATATTGCGACGGCGACAACGACCTTGGCGTTGTGATATCGAGCTACCGCGCAATTATTATGATAATATTATCGTACGAAAGTCCGACAGTCCGCATTTCATATAATATACATCATCGGTGTCAAAGTTATTGACACACGACGCAGAAATCGATAATCCGCGAGAGCGACTCGACCGCGGTATGTGTGGTACCCATATATTATACCGTTATATATATATATACACACGTAGGTACGTGCACTATATTGCGATTGACGTAAATGTCAATATTATATATATATATATATATGATATGCACTTTGGCTTTGTTTTAGCCGCGCGCGTTATTTACAACAAAAATCCAATTTATTTTCCTCGAATAGGCACTACCTACGCGCATACTATATATATATATATTGGTATTTGTATACCACACATTATATACATTATATTATATTCCGACCAGAAACGGTCAGCGCGGCCTCGCGTCTCGGGTGGATTACGAGCAGATCAATTTACGAGTTTCAAAGTGTACTTTAATATGCGTACAAACGTATATTATTATTGTATGTGTGTAATATACGTAACGACGTGCAATTCGATCGAAAAAAATCCCAATCAGATAAGTGCGGAGTAGATGTATACAGTAATATATGATGATTGTAATTTGTAATGTAGGTATAGTACCTACCTACAATATAATAGTATTGGATTATGTTATTATATTATATTTATGATGACCGTTTTTTTTTATTTTATTGACATCAATTTACCCGTCTCACTTTCAAACCCTTAAAACGATGAATTCGTCGGTTAAACGTGTGAAATCCCGAATAATCACGAGTGTATATGCATATAATATTATAACGTCGCTATCATTATCTGTCACTTTGGTCAAAGTACTGATATTAATTCGAAAGAAATAATATACAGTCGACTCACTTTTAGTAATTTGGTGTACCTGCCTATTAGCCAACAATTCAAAATAAATATTAATAATTTATATTTTTCAGTTTTCGAGAAATTAAAGTTCTAGTTCCCTCGTATAAACTATATTTCTTGGCAAATCGTGTTGGCTTATTACAATATAAGTATTATAGGTAGCTATAGCCGCTCTCTATATCTCTCCATCTTACAAACGCATGGCAATCATAGTCAATTTATTGTAACGTCAGCAGATCGCGTTTAGCTCTGTTGGTTGAAGAATTAGAGCGAATTGACCTTTTATAAAATATAAAGGTAAGGTTATTATTTATGCACAAACAATTTACAATTTTAAAATACTCATAACTTGTTTTAAAACTAAAACGTAAAAAAAACTTATGAGGTTCACTAGATATTCTTCCTTATACATTTTACAAGAGGTCGATTCACTTTAATTTTTAAACCAACAGAACTAGATGTGATCTGCTGAGCGTACAATTTGCTATGCTAAGCGTTTTTTAATACCATGTCGCCGACGGGCCCGCAGCAGAAACTCAGAAGCGAAATAGTCGCGGTACCGGGTATAGTATTAGGAAGGAACCTATAATATTATATTATACTTTTTCGACGATCTTCGTCTGTGGGATTTTATCGACCGCAAGACGCGGCTCTCCGACGGTCTGATTTCCGACACCAAACGTATCATTTTCGGTCGAGTGAAAATCGCGTGTATAATGGCCGCATGATAATAATAATGTACACCCAATATCAAACAATCGCTCGTTATAATAAGGTGTGGTGATAGTGGGTACGATATATAGCTATAGCGACGATCGCTATATGTGTACACGCGTTTCGGCCGCAAAATCGTGAACGTCGCAATACACAGCACACGTAATACCTATATAATGTATTATATGAAATCTCGGAAGGTTTTTCAAAAATGAATGTTCTCACATGCAGCGGTTATAAGTTTCCATTTATATGTATGCGGTGCGGAGGAAAACGAGCGTTGGTCAGCGGTTTACACGACGTGTATCATCATCATCATCATCATCGTCGTCGTCGTCGTCTCATCCTCGTCCCATCGTCCTCCTCGCGCGTAGGTCTCCTCCTGGCGATCGCGGGTCTCTTCTCCGGTATTTCGATCACGTACTGCCGCGGGTTTCGTGCGTGTGTAATATATCGGTCGTACACTTTATGCGGCGTGGAAAAAACCGGCGATGGTTACATATATTGTAATATGTGTGCGGCTATACCCGACGGAAATAATAATAATAATAATATGAACACGAGTCCTGCAGACGGTCAAATCTGCATGATTGGGAAAAACAGAAAAGAAGGAGCGAGCATGCAGGGGCCGCCGGCCGGACGATCGATGGGTCCTCCGGGAAATGGTTCTTATCTCTTGCCACCGCGCGTATATATAATAATAATAATAATAATAATATATAACACGTCTTCTTCGCTCGCCGTTGCCCTTTTTTCGCATTATATAATATTATACCGTTATACTTGCCATGTGTGTGTGTGTGTACGCTCGCTCCCGTTATTATACACGACCCTTATATTCGTAGATATACGAGTGTGTGGGCAAAATCCTGTACGTCCATTCGTATATATATATACATGTATAGTGTTAAATGACGTGTCACAACACGCATGTATACAATATTCGCAGCCGCCACGCCGCCGCCTTGGCGATATTGTATATTAATATAATAAACGCCGCCTTCGCCCTCATTCGTCACGGTCCGTCAGAACGGTGTGCGCGACCAAGACGGATCAAAATGAATCAAAAGTGCTCGAAAAGATTACGCTGAGCTATATAACCTATGGTATTACGATGTATATATTATCGTCCTTATCGGCGTCACATTGTGTGCCATGTGTGTTTGCGATTATGTCTTTTATTTCAACCAAAAACACCAGCAGAGAATGTTTGGGAAAAACTACATTATTCACTACGGTTCATCGAACTTCACGATCAAACCGGCGAAAAGTTTTGACAAGCATATTAATTAAAAACTTTTCGGCCGGACGAGACAATTTTAGAGGTGTATATTCCGCAGGTACGAGCATCGCGTACGCCACATTATAAACGAATTAAAAAAACTGTGCGAAATTCTACTCCCTAATATGATTGCATATATTATATCTTATAATATACTGTTGCATTATTTAGGTATACAAAAGCCGACGATGATCTTGCAACTATATACGTCTGTATATATTATATATTTACTTTTTTTATTATTGCTTTTAATTTTGGTCTATTGTGCAGCAGCAGTGTGCGGGCGAACCGAGATTTCTTTTGAAACATCAAATGCCCTGTTGTTTTGACGATTTAATCGGATCGCTTTGCTTTTCGAGGGGGGAACGCGTGCATATACATATTACAGTACAATGGGTGGAAAAGAGGTAAACGCGCACAAAAGGCCCAACAAAAGGGTTAATCGTCGGAAGAGAGAAAAACGGTTCCTTATGAAATTAGCCCCGGGCGGCGGGATTTCTTTTTTCCTCCGGTTCTTCGCCGTTCCATTCTCGTTGGTTTTTTTTTTTTCGTTGTTCATTATTAGCAAAGACTTCCGCAATTAAGACTTCAGTATGCCGCCGGAAAATGAATCCATCAAAAATGAAAAAAAAAAAAAAAAAAATAACAGAATACAAGTGAAAGGGCACTATGCCATCAATTTCGATTATCGAACACGACGCCGCGCGGGAATCTAAAAATATAGAAATTAATTGATTTGGATCGTCTCCCAAGTGCGGTTTTATCACAAGTGGGTCCCTGCTGGAGGAAACACAAACCAGACGCACGAGCGCCACCGCCACTCATAAACGACGTATATATTTTTAGAGACAAATTTTGGCCACGCGACCGACGGAACAGACTACACATTCGGAGAACTTCGGGAGTTCGTGTTTTACGAAAAATCCAACGAATCCGAACAAATATCGCGCGCGCCCGTGTATATCTGCAGGATACGATGTTGTACGCGCGCACGAGAAACCTGCGGCTTTTATTTTTAAATCAAAAGTTATTTATATAAAATTAAATGGTCGCCGCGTGCGCTTAGTTTTTTGACCACACTATAATAAAATATATATTTATATATCAATGTGTGGTGCGCGCGTACACATAACATAACGTTGACGTCGGATCGATATCGAACCCCGCGGGGCCCGTTCCGGTCATTATCGGATCTACTCGCGCAGTGTATCGTCGTGACAGGTTAGCGTGCGGTGCTCGCTCCTGCGGGACACGTCAAATATACGTGTGCAGTAGAGGTTCATGCGCTATATATTACTATACCGCTATAATGTATATTATCATTATACAGTCTTTGACGATGACATTCACCTGCCCGTCTCCACGAGACCCTTTTTTTAAAAGCTTGGCGCACAATAAGTAGAATAAAAAAAAAAAAACAATAAAAACTTTTTCCTTAATGTCATTCCCACCGCCGCCGCCGCCGCCGCCTCCACCTCCACCGCCAACGATTATCTTGATCGCACGTCAGTGGTTTTCGTGTGCGCCGAGAGTGCCCTTAATTTAACCCGCGGCCAGTGGCTAGCACGTTATTATGTCACTTACACACACGTACTCACGCGAGCACATATACATATATATACAATATATATTTATATATATATATGAGGTACACGTGTTGGCGGCGAATATAATAATATTATAATATATAGCGTACAATTGCACGCGCTCGCGCACACACCCCCCTCGACCGCCGCGGTCGTAATTTCCGAAATAATAATTTGTTGTGGTTTTCGGGACACGGTCGAAAAAAAACGAGTATGTGTGTTTCATTATGATTTTAATTATAACCGCGTAATTTTGTCCGTCGCTCTGCCACCGCCCCCTTTTCGGACGAGCGCGGCGTCCATTAACAGATAAAATAATAATTATACAATCCGACGGATCTCGCGCTGTCGTGCTGCAGGTACCTGCCGTATAAACGAGTATGTGGATGGAAAAAAATATATTATTATTATTAATCCGCCGTCCCCTCTACCCCGTGCGGTTTTCCAATTCGAATATAAAACAACAACGACCGTGTAATAAATTGTCGTAATGTAATATTCGTCCGTTCGGTTTTTATTAATTTTTTTTTTTTTTTTTATACGGATAAACCGGTTTTGTTTTTGTACAATCTGCCCGTACACCGTCGTCGTTCCGACTCGCGCGTTTGCAGGAGTTTTAGACATGCCGCACACAACTTTGAAATTTTAATGAAAATGTGAGGAACTTTTGTCGGCGGAGGAATTGTTTTATGTTTACTAATCAGCTACGAAAGGGTGCGCGGAGGACGGCATATAATATGTATAAGCGAGCATAGTGTGCGGTGCTGTGCGATGTGCAGTCCGGACATAACTCAAAACTTTTCTCCGACGGACGACGATAATAATTAAAGTCTTGAGGGGAAAATCGTATACGCGAGACGCGCACTTTTTGCACGTTACATTATTATTATATATATATACGACTCGTCGCGCGCGCCGGAAAACGCCGCCCAATTAGACGAGAGATTTTTAATTAACTCGCGCCCGGCAAAGGGAAAAATAATATATTAAAGAATTGTATTTATTTTTTCGTTCTCTCTCTCTCTCTCTCTCTATTTATATAATATATATATCTCACTCATTTCGACAGTCGCCATCATGATGATGCGATGCCGAGAAGTGGTGGACGAGGAAAAGGACAAGTGTGTGTGTGTGTGTGTATTATAATCGAATCGTCGAGAACGTCTTTGGCCACAGGAGACTGACATTCCTGGCCGCGCGCATTGTTTTATGTGTCAGCACCGCCCCCCTCATTATGGCCCCGCGTACCCTTTTACTCCGTTTCACTTTGCCCGTGAGCGGACGCGCGCGCGCGCTCGTATATGCCACTTAATAACGACACACACGCGTGAGGCAGGACGTCTGTCGGCCGTTCGGTCTTTTCGACACACCGCGCATACGGACCAAGACGACCAAGACGACGACGACGGCGACGGAGAAGAAGAAGTAGAAGAAGTAGAAGGAGAAGAAGAAGAAGAAGAAGAATAAAATATATAATATATAATATAATAAAATACGACCACGGATGACCCGCGGGGCGAACGCCATCACCACAGCCGAAAATGTGTTTATAACGCACACACATGTAGTTCTTGTTGTTGCGTCGGTTGGATACGCCGCGCAGCTCATTCATATGAGAACAAAATCAATTGGATTTCGATGACGATAATAGTTATAATACAATAATATACGCCCTCTCTCGTATATTATAATAATACCCATATGCGTGTACGAAATCATGGCTAAGATCATTATAATAATACGCCGTCGTGTGTCTAAATTAGACGTGCGCATAATATTTTTATGGTGAATTCACGTTTCTCGGCACGTGTTTTCCGTCCACGTGCGTCTTTCGGGGTGAAAACCGCCAGCAGTTTACCGCGTTGCAAACCTAAAATCACGTTATGTTGTGTTTGGTGATGATGGAGACGCAAAACAAAACAGAAAACGGTCGAGATGCGATAATAACATAAGTCGTACAGGTCCGTTTTACAGTACATTTTTTTTTTTTTATCGTTCTTTTTTCCGACCGGACACGTACGCGCGAGATTGATTAATACACGGACGCGCTCGCGCTCGCGTTCTATGAAATCGTTTTATCGGTCACTGTGCGGTTAAGAGCGGAGCGTAGACGAGAAAAAAATGAAGGAAAAAAAAACCGAGTACGATATAATTTACGAGGAAGCGATGCATCATTAACTCTATGATAGCGGTGGAGAAGACGGCAGCGACCCGTCGAAGCAGGGAACGACGTCGGAGACCCCATCGTCGTTGTCGCCGTCGAGCGTCGACCATAATACAGAACCCGACATAAAAGCGACTAGGAAATACGAAAAACTACAATCGAAATACGACCACACTATTCACAGCATAATAACTATGATGATGTTGTATAGACGACGAGGAGATTCTCTTTCGAGTAAAATAAAACCGCGCACAATGGTGCCACTAGTGTTTTCGTTTGATAATAATATTATATAATATTGTATAAATGAATAGGTCAAAATGTTAATTAAGAACGTTATTATATATTATTATAATACACGTGTGATGTTCGAACGGAAGGTTTGTGCGTACGACTTTTGGGAGGTTTATATTTTCCGTGACGTTTATTACACGCGCATATAAGTAGTCCATTATGTCCGAAATGATAAATCGATGTTTTCTTTTGAATCGGAGCGTCGCCGTCGCGTTCATCGTCGTCGTCGTCGTCGCCGTCGTCATCGTCGCCGTCGTTGTTATCAACGCTACCGCCGCCGCCAAAGAAGATAATGTACGCTCTCTGCAAGCTCTCTCTCTCTCATCCGCGTTCTAATTAAAAAATAAAAACTGTTGCGCAACCGCGCGTGTGTCGCTCTACATCGCTTTACTATCTCTGCGCACGTCTGATCGTTTATGATATTGTAATATATTACGAACGTTATAAACCTAACATAATATAACGTTTTCAAACCAACCTACTCGCGTTTGCACAGAAATATTATTTATTTTGATATTTATCGTTCTCATCAAACACAGACGGCCAATCGCCGCGTTCGTACCTTGGATTGAAAAAAAAAAATGTTCTCCTTACTCGTCAAAGGTTATCCGCAGGCCGATACCACGTCGACGATGAATGATGATTAGAATTGTTATTACTATATCCGTTTAATGTGCACTTTTTTTTGTTTTCCGAAAATAACACATATTACATATTACGATACGGTCTTATCTACCGCGTTCTATGTCGTGTTCGACGATGATATCATTATAATATTATATTGTGTTTATCAGTATGTGCTGTCATAAACAACTTCAATGTCGACCCGTACTCGATTTTTCTCCGATACGATAGTAATAATATGTATTATAATAACGTATTTTTATTTTTCACGTTTAATTGGCGGTTGACCTCTCTGTGTAGTCTCGACACGCACTCTCCGACTGCTGTGTTTTTTGTGTCGAAAAAAAAAAACGTATAGGTATTACCTATATATTATTTAATATACGACGTAATGATATTTCGACCTCATTAGTGACAGGAAGCTTTATTGTCGGTGTATAGTAGCGCGGCGGCAGTGGTGTGAAAAAGCCAATAATCGCGCCGAATGTGTGCGATAACGACCAAAAAATACTACGACTTTATATTGCAGCAGGCATATCTCTGGGTGCACGTGTTTTTTCTATAACGCGCATATAATATTAGAAAACGGTCGTATGTCTCAGTACGCAGGTTATATGTAGGTTACACACGACGAAACTTTCGTACAGAATATTTATTTGAATTGTACAATAAAATATGATAATAATACAATATAGCCGGTCCGCGTGTAGAGGAGAACATTTAAATCATATAATATTATATTATTTATATATAAACATTAGGTGTGCATCGTACGGGTAAGTCTTCCATAATGTATACCTACAACTCGGCTGGGTCGTTGTATTCGGTCAGCTCGTCACATTGCTCTCGTGTGCACGTGGGAGGTATTCGTTTGCGATGCGTGGAATAATAATTATTATATTATAGGAAATCGAGAGGGCATGTTTCCGGGGCATTCTTCTTCGGCGACGATCGTATAGAAGTTACGCGATTTTTTGGCGCGTTTTGTGGGGTCCCGATACGTACACTTGACGGTGCGGCGCGAGGACAACAATAGGACCTTATTTTCGTCCCGAGTTATGATTTCGTACGATTCTTAATCGATATTTGTGTATGATGCAACGGTTGTTATTGGGTACCGCCTATATATATATTATGTATAGAGGGTACCGGCCTATTCATCATTTTTCTCTTTTTCATTTTTTTATCGATTGCGTCTTTCAATTCGTTGTCGTCGCAGTCGTCCTTTTTACAAATACAAGTGTCTATACATATATATATATTATATAATATAGAAGAGGATCAGCGTGTGTAATTATAACATCGGTGCGCAACAAAGAAAACCACCCTGATGATATATCGCGGCGGCGGCGGCGGTGGACAGGTATAATAGTATTATTATACGAGTTGTAGCAGTATTAGTCGTATATAGTATATAGTATTATAAAGTAGTAGTACACAGGAGGTAAGGAGGCAACCCACCGCCAGGTCGACTCTTGTCGGGACCGCATTTGTGTTTGTCCGCGGTCGGGTCAATGCAGGCGTGTTCATAACCGCGGAAAATGCGAAATTGCGACGGCCACCAGACCCGAATTTATATATATTATTATGCTGTATATACGATTTAATTAATTATTTTTACCCTCGTCCGTTGTCAATCTCCAATAGGCCGTGTACACGCGGGCTTATGGTGACTGAGCACCACCGCACACGCATCGACGTTATTGTATATCATAATATTATATATTTATTGGAATTATTATTTCAAACAAAAACCCCATTATATCATACTATTATATGCGTCGTCGTCGCGGGCTGTTCTGACCCGCACACACACACACACACACACGTGTTTTGTGTATAGTTCTGGGCATATGTAGTGTGGAAGAAACGTTTTATAGCAGTGCTGAGCGAATAAAAGTTGAAACTCGTTATCCACCGCCTCGCGTACATAAACACGATTATGACATCCGACGCTGTTTAATTTATTATTGTTATACTGCCACACGTGCGGCCAACGACGACGACAACGGGGCGATAGTGTTGTGTTATTATACTGTCGCAGTCGCCCGACGTCGTTCAATCGACGTATCGAGATAGACGCGAATCCACTCTGCATAACCGTATAATAATACGAGTTGTATCGTATACGAACCAATTATTACGTATTAAATATTATTATTATCGTTGCGATGGGCAGAACGAGTGAATATAATATAATATTATAATACGCGGAGAAGTGAAGAAAAAAAATTTCGCAACGTAATCCGTGCGACCGGCGGATAACGACAACGAGTTTTTTCCGAGTGAACGGTATACGACGAGCAGCCGCCTCGCCCCCGCACACGATAATATTATTATTACAATCATAATAATATTATAGTCGATTATAATAGTCGTCGACGATGTATACAGTGCTTTTTCTCATGAATAATAATTTGACATGCCGTCGTCTGTCACGCATGCTCGGCCGCCGCAGGTATACACATAATACGCGTGTGAGTGTGTGTGTGTGTGCGCGCCTTTTTTTCCATCATCTTCGTCGTCGTCGTCGTCTTGGTCGTGGTCTTGGTCTTGGTCGTGTACACGGCGGTGACAAGGATTTTGACGCGTATCACGACAAAACCCAGTCCAAGGGGACACACAGACAATCGCCTCGGCGATCATCGTCGTCGTCGTCGTCACTCGTCGTCGACACCACCGCCGCCGCCGCCGCCGCCGCCGTCACCTCCACGATATAATATTATTATACACACGCTCGCGCTCGCGTATACGCATCATGCCGAATTATTGTTATTATATCGCTGTAACGCGGTATACGAAATATATTATATACGTATACCAGCCACGGTGTATTTTTTATTTTTCAATTTTTTATTTTTTATTTTTTTTTTTTTATTCTCTCATTTTCGTGCGGTCTGTGTCGGCACGACCGGTTTCTGTGGGAAACTACTCGGTCATATCAGTCACGTTGCCGCTGTTGTACGATGACGTTATAATATAACGTGTACGTAAATACGCGTGCATATCATACGTATTGTATTGACAACATGATTTTTCTCGAAAGAAAATCGGATTATCCGCGCGAGCTATAACGTATAAGGGACACCGGATTCGCCGCCGCAAGATAAGAAAAACCGATGAAAACACCGCCGCCGCCGCCGCCGCACACACGATTATTGCGTAATAATATTATCGCCTGGATATTATTCATTTTTTCTTTTTTTACTTATTGAAATAAAATACGTTATAACGACATATATTATATTATATGGACTCAATTTCAACGAATTTCAGTTAATTTACCCCGATATAATGGCTATATTATTATATAATATGCTTGCATAATGGGATAAATGAGTTATAAATATATTTTATGTTAAATGTTTAACAATAAATCTATAATCCTATTAAAATAAATATATATTAATTACATTTCGTGTACGTTATAACAACCGGTTTACAATAGCAATATCTTATTTGATATACGATCATTTTTATTATTTACATTATCGAAAATAGATTTGTAATACAAATACACGAACATTACGATTGACTTTCATTGAACCCTAATAAACCAATATTTACTTTTTACCTAGTACCTATCTATATTATATTATTATATTCATTTTCGTGTATACCTATATAAATTATACTGTTGCAGTGTTACACATAATGTGCCTTATTTTCACGTTTATTTTTGGCTCGCGCGAGGCTACATTTACCAGTTTCATTTGAAACGGCCAACTGTATTGGAGATATCTCACCGGTAGAACTTTAATTTTTTCGAAGTTTCATAGATTGACCCTGCAGTTTTAAGACATAATCTTTTTGTAAAATGTTGCTGTATCGCAAGTGGTCTTGGAGCATTATTTGCACAACCACCCCACACAAGCATATTGGAAAATTGATTTGTACAGATCATATAATTGTGCAGTACGTATATAGACGCATAACGATGTAATTGAGAATTTGTTCAATTTAAACGGTTTAAAAATAATAGAATTAATTAATCTGGTAATCACATTTATAATAAAATACCTGCTGCGCTGCACGACACGGTCGATACACGAAACGTTATACCTATATGGGTACTATTAATATTATCCGCCGCAATATGTTTTTGTAAAATATGTATAAATATGTTTGCACATAGAGGTATGCGCCGAACTGTGCGAATAGTCGCGTATATAATATTATTATTATACGATATTATAATATGATATCGTCGGCCGTCGCGTATGCGCAATTTGTTTCCGGACGGTTAGTCGGGTCACCCCCGAACTTTGACGTCGTCGCATATATAGTCGTCGCCGACGTTGTTGCGTATTATTATTATTATTATTATTACTTTCGCCGAAGAATTCGTTCGAGTCAAAGAAGCTACAAAGGAGCGAAAAAAAAGGAAAAAAAAAAAAACACGAAATGAACGAAATAGAGAGACTTTAATCCCGCTTATGACTCGCAGTATTTGTGCGTATACGTATAATGTACGCATAAACACAACAAATTAATTATATATACACTGGCGGACAAAGGTCCGACGCCACGTGTCTCTCATCGGCGGAATGTTAATATTATCGTTGAGGGCGGGTGCCCGCGTTCACAGGTCGTCGATCAAAGGCTCTTCGAAACTTTCTGCATCAGCCACTCCGCGCTTACGGAGTATTTAATTTTTTTTTCAGTCAACATATTATTATATTGTTTTATTACGCGAGTATATATACGTGGGTACACGTAATGTCTATCTATACTATTGCACTATTCCGTTCCGTGACAAAACTTGCAACTATTATAAAATATTGTTGTATTTCGCCATTGGCCATACTGCAGTCATTATAATTGTGATATCATTTTAATATTTTATTCATCGTCGCATGCATACACTCCATCATAATAATAGTATATTACGCGGCTCGAATCCGGCACGGTCATATCGACGTTATAATAATATATTATACTTGTAACATTCCGTTGTCCGGCGCGCGGCTGCAGCACACGAATATCGGCCTCGGGCGTTGTCGTTAACCGAGAAATGTGGTCGGGACGAGCTTATAATAATAATAATAATAAAACAAACCGGTGTTACGGCGGTGTCACACTTCTACTGCCGACGAGAGAACAGGTGACTGCAGGGTGTATAATAATAATAATAATATTATATTATTACAATACGAGAGGAGGTTTGAGGAGGCAGACGGTGCAAATCTCGACGTCTATGTATGCCGCATCGTTTCGATCATTTATTTGGCATGCGGTCGTGACGACGTGCGCCAAAATATACGCGGGAAAAGTAAAAGTGAACGATCCGCGCGGTAGGCGTGTAAAAATATTGATGACTCTGCGTGTCTACTTTTCGACATAATATACCCATACGAATAACATCGTACAAATTACGATATCGTCATTCGTCTGTATTTTTTTAATTTTTTTTTCGTATTTACGGTTTAAAAAACTAACAGAGACGAGCTGCACAGAACGCCGTCGTGGTCGTGTCGCGCCTTTAGTCGTGCGGCGGCGGCGGCAACGTCCCGTCGTCAAAAACACCCCGCGGGGCGATTATTATTATTATTATTATTATTATTACTGGTATCGTCGTCATTATTGTAAAACGTGTATAATAATAATAATATACATACGTATAAATGTACCTATATTATATACCTACGTCGTAAGTTTACGACGACGGTTCGTGTAGTAATATAATAATAACGTCGCCGACCGTCGTCGTCGTCGTCTTCTTTTCCCTGCAGGACAAACCGGTTTGCGGTCACGAAATCTATTTCTGATCGACGACGGACGCCGCGCGATGATCGACGCCGAAGGGTCTCTGTGCGAAGGGGGGTAGATGGGGGGGGGGGGATAAAAAAGTCCTCCGCGAACCGGAGGCTTTCGGGTTCGATTTGTCACCGCCGTGTCCGCCACCGCCGCCGACGCCGCCGCGCACGGTCATTAGATGACGTTGTAAGTATGTGTGATTATTATTTTATTGTACACGCCAAGACGGGGCCAAGTCACACGTATAGTAATGTAATATATTTTTTAAAACGCGCGACGGCGCGGCGGCGTATATACGCGTATAAAGTATTACAACGCGGTGGAAGACGAGGAAAGAAAGAACGATGAAAAAAATATATCAAATATTATTAATGAAGTGTCATTCCCCAAGGTCTCCGCCCGTGTGTGTGTGTGTGTGTGTGTTTACCTTACGACGGAGACGCGTATTATATTATATACGCAGATAGATAGAGAGAGACACGGTCACGCCGGAGACGCGGTGACGGCGGGCGGGTGGCATCACATAAAAGCGCACAATATTTTCGTTTGTCGTGTGGACTCCAACTACGCATATACCCTACCTATATATATTTATATAATATATTATAATATGTTGCATACGCCGCCGAAACAAAAGCGATCTCGGCACACACACACACACACACACATATATATATATATATATTACAGCGTGCAGTATATATATTTTTTAATTAAGCGCCCGGCGCCAGCGGACAAATGCCACGAAGACGAAGACGACGACGACGACGACTTGTACACCGCGGGTCATATTATCATTGTACCCATATAATATTATGAATTATTATTATTATTATTATGTATGTACGTATACATTGCAGTCGTCGTGTTTTAACGGCCCCCGAGATCTATTGTCTCGTTATTAATGGCTTCGGTCTCGGGGTTGACAACTCGTTTACTGCAGCACACACGCTGCACACGTCACATTATTGTGTGCGCACCGCCTCGACGCGTAAAACGCGATTTTACGCAGTTAAAAATTAAAAACAAATCGTGTTCAAAGGCGAATACGGACGGACGCACGCGGTGGTCGAGTCGACAGAATGTACGTATAATACCCTACACAATATTTATGTAACGATCTATACACGGTCAACTCGAATCCGTTTATTTACAACGGTACGATAATATAATATATTATGTTCACGTCTTTTTTTTTATGATACGCGTCGTACCTACCTACATGGGCATATTATTTGTCACACAATAACGTGCCGACGATGTCTGGACAAATATATAATAATAATATATAATATATCGTTATACAATGCGATGGTTAGGGTTTTTTTTTCATCGTTGTCGAAATTCCCAAACGTCAGAGCGAAATGCCTATTTTTTACGGCCGGCGAGGGAAACGAACTTATCACGAAACAAAACCAGAGGAAAAAAAAAACAGAACGTATATGGAAATAAAGAAAATTGATCGGACGAGCGCAAATTGCAGATTGCGACGGATTATCTCGCGCGATGATCGCCCATGTGTAGATTGTGTGTGCGGCGCACACGTAAAATATATAGACCCAATCCTTACACATTATATATATATAAACACGCACCGTGTAATTGGCCGAAGCGAATATTATATACCATCGCGCTGATACGATAAGATTATTAGAAGAGGACTACTTTTGTCGGTCTACTTGTCTGCCCCCGCCGCCGCCGCCGCCGTCAAATTGATCCGCGCGGTGCAGTGTTTTGTCAATGATCTTTCGACGTGCTTGTTAAACCGTTTGTTTCGGTCCCGAAGTGAAAATCTTCATAATGTTATACATTGTAATATAATGTGACTAAAATATACATTATACACTATACGTGTATATAGATAAAAAAAAAAAAAAACGAATTCATCATAATCCGTTTTTTTATTTTTTTTTTTTTTTTTGCATTTACGCTTCCGAGATTATTTTTTTTCCAAACGATTTCGTACATAATAATAATATACATATATATATATATATACGAGTGTATCGCACGAAATAAGACGATAAAACGCTTCAACCATCATTGTCAGTCGTGTCCGAATCATCGGCGTCGTCACACCGCTGGCGGGCGTAATCCGACTGCAACCGACGTTTTGATTCCAAAAGTCGGTCCCTTTCCGCCCGTAATTCGTCAGCTCTCGTCCTTAGGTCCTCGATCTTCCGGTGGTACGATCGGATTTCTGCCAGGTCCTCGTTGTCCGGCCGCATGCGCTCGCGGATAAACCTATAATCATATATTTGATCGTACATATTATAATGTTACGATATACTATATTATAATTATTTAGGTGTAGCCAATAACTGAGTATAATTTTTCGATTTGTATATATTGACATGTCAACCGAGTGTATGAAACATAATGACTATATCGGAGCGTTCGAAAATTGATAAAATTTTAAACAACATCCATTATTTTGTGTTATACATTCTATCGTATGTTATACAGAGGTAAATACTCTATCGGGTCGTCGGGTCTTCTATCGGCCTGGCAGAGTTCTAACACGACGTTCGCCAGTGCTGCCGACACGCCGTTTTCCGTTAAGAAATCGCTAAACTCGTGACGTTTCCATTTATCACGCCGCTTTCCACAGTCCTAAAAAACCGTCGGAATATAATTACCGTGACCGATGATCGCACGTTATTGATTTTCATTCTCCATTTACCTCACTCGTAGTTGTCGCCAAATAATTGTCGTTGGCACTCATCTCGACGTCTAATAAGACGTCTATTGCCTACACCGTTCCGTATTATATTTACCTCTTTTTCGGTTATAAGTTATAATACCTAAATAGCGTGCACTACAAAAGTATTGCATACCGTTGTTATTTTTGGGCACATTAAACATGACGGAAACCAAGGCGATTCGCGTGGATTTAAGTCTCACCGCATCATGTAATACACGATTTATATCATTCCTATACATATTTTTTAATAACAATAAATACACTTATATCGCTAGTGTTAAATGTCGGCGTGTCGGGTGCAAGTAAAATTCACATACAGATGCGGTACATTGTACTATCTAAAATTGCTCAACACTGAGATTATTATAAAAGCAATTTTTCAGTTTATATTTGAAATATGCTTCAGCTATAGTAGAAATTAACATGATATAATATATGCTATTAAATAATAATATATATTATTACGATATTATATTTGATGGAAAAATCGAACGTGTTTAAAACGCATCGGCGGTGTCGTGCAATACACGCGCGAACGATGACGCGATACGATGCGATAACGATGATGATGATAATAATAATAATAATTGTAATAATCGCGTGATCGTCGGTAATCGTCCGCGGGCTGCAGAAGGTGGCGAATATAGCTACGATGTCGGTGTATGGGTGCCGGTAAAACGTAATCACAATAATAATAATAACAACCGACCGCAGAAAATCGTCCGATCGTGACACAGCCTCCGCCGCCGCCGTATATACCTGTTGTACACGATAGCATGATATTATTATTACGCCCGCCGTCGCGCCTCCGCCGCGAACTATCGCGTCTTCTCGTCGCCTCCGTCGCGCCCCGTCCGGTCCGGTCCGGTCGTGATGATGACCGCTGGCCCCAACCGTCATCGTCGTCATCATCGTCATCATCGTCATCATCATCATCGTCATCATCGCCGTCGCCGTCGTCGTCGTCGTCATCGTCGTCGTCGTCGTCGTCGCACCGCACACACATATATTTTTTAATACCACCGCTGGCACCGTCCGTGTATATAATAATAATAATACACACATGCGACGACCGGGTGTATACCTCTATATACACGCATATAATACACGTGCGCCGGTGCGTGCGCGTGCGTGCGCTTACGACCCCGGAGGCGAGTCGTCGTGTAATTAACGTTATGACTTTGACAAATAATAATAATGGTCTCGCGTTACTCGGAATGCGGCGGCCGCAGGTCCCGGCAGCATTACACACTCACACACACACACGCGCGCGCGCGGGCGCGTGTGACCACGTATCTATATAGGTAATAATATATATATGGAGTCGGTTTTTTTTTTTTATTTTTTACGATCCGGACACATCAAAATCACACACACACACACACTCGCGCGGCCGTGATTGTGACCGTCATCATTACTCGCGTACCTATAATATAATACATAATAATAATATAAGAAAAAGTCACTATATATTTTTATAATAATAATAATAATAATATAATACCTACGCCAGCTAGCACTGCGAGCGGGACAGACAGGCCAGGCACACACACACATAATATTATATATATTATATTATATAGATTAAAAAACTAGTCGTTCTGTGCGCTGCAGTCTCCCTCCGTTTGCCCGCCGCCTTTGCAGCGGTAATTACCGCGCGCGCGGTATATACATAATATTATTATTATATTATGTCCCGCAGCGGCCTCCTAAAAGCGCGTTTTAATTGCGCGCGCGCACACGAGAATAAAATCCAATCTCTGCGCGCGCACACGCACACGCACGTGGGTTTTATTACACACGCTCGGGCCGAGTGTATTGCACACATTTACGCTGTACGAGTATAATATTTATGTATTGATTTACGTTTCGTCGTATAATAATAATTGTCGGCGGCGACGGGTCGCGAAATAAACATTTAAAATTAAAAAAAAAAAAAAAAAAACGTCCGAGCGTATATCATACGCACACGGCAATAATAATATATAGGTACGACGCGTATTTGCGGGTCTCTCACGGCCGGCGGCGGCAAACTTGTCACACACACCGGCGTGGCTACACCGGTGTAGTAGAAAGGGTGTGCGGGGGCGACGACGACGACGACGACGACGAGAGGACTTCCCGCGGCGAACAGCGCGACACACCACCCCGCGGGGGGCGCCCGTTGGTCGCCGACGCCGCCGCCGCCGTCAAAGAGACCGCACCTATTTTCTTTTTAAATTGGAATCATGTCATTCCCGCTGTTTATTTATTGTTTCGAAACCGCATTAATAGGACTCGGCGCGAGTGTACCTACCTACCTACCTACCTACCTACCTACCTATATATATATATATATGCAGTTGTTGTTGTTGCGGGAGACTGCGCGCGGAGGGACCATGGGAGAGATGAGAGACGACGGAAAATAAAAAAATAAAATAATATTAATAATATTGTGTCGTTTCGGTCTGCGGGCGCGCACGTATAGCTGGGCGTTACCTGCTCGCTGCAGACGGTCGTCGCGTCTCGTATAATATAATAAAGCAGCGGCGGTGGTGTCACTATAAGCGCGTACACAATACGCGCCGCCGCTCGTCGGGCTATTAAAAAAAAAAAAAAACCCAACGAAATAGCCTCTCTGCATCCTCGCCCGGCAGAGGTTGATTAAAAAATAAACGATTTTTAATCTATAAGTGGTTTTTTTCCTACATACGAAATTTACGTACACACATATATATATATATCGACGGCGGTGGTGTATAATATATAATATAATAATAATAATAATATAATATATATATATATAATATATATATATATATGTTATATACGGCGCGCGTGGATAACCTAACCTAACCTTATAATGTAGCGGTGCGGAGAACAAATCGATTTCGCATCGACCCGCGTAGTATAATAATAACACACATAGGTACACAATATTTAATATAATATTACATACTCGCCTGTTAACGATATTATATACTAGGTTCACGGTATACGCACTATCCGTCCGACGAAAAATGGAAAATATCGTATTATTTATCATCAAGTATATTATATATATATGTGCAGTTACTGCAGGGTCGTTGTCGTCAATCATTGGATTTCGGAACGTTGATATCAATTAGTAGTATTGCTCAGTCGTATAGTACTTGTTAGTGTGTTATAATATTACGAATCGCCTTGTTTTCTAAGTTTCGGCGATCAATCTATATATAATATCGGATAAATGGTTTTCACGCTTGACGACAACGACGACATTATAATGGACACAACGTCCCTGTACAGTAAACAAGCGCGTAATAATTGTTGTCGTTGTTTTTTATACCAAAGCCGTGTATCAACAAGTGTTCTTAAAATGTGTGTGAGTGTACTTCTATGTGTATATAGTTGTAAATGGTAAAAGTGCCCCATTGTGTGCGGCAATGTCAACCACTTTATTTCCCCTCGTATTATACAAGCGACAACCGCCACGCGGTACAAAAAAGTCAATAAAAAAACATAAAAAGAGGGTAAATCCGTCCGAGGGAAACGTTTACGACGCGCGATTTTCCCCTAGGCCGATAAAAAGAAGATTTCCTTTTCTTTTTTTTTTTTTTATTATTTTGACACTTACACGACTAATCTTCCGCCGGTATTTCCCCCCCGCCGACTTTATTGTTTCCGATCTCCTTGTAATATAAAATGGTTATGCCTGCGACCTTTTGCTGCTGCTGCTGCTGCAGCTACATTCGGTGCAATACACACATAAGCATAACCCCGACGCCGCGGAGACGACGACGAGAGTCTTGTCTCGGTGTTATAATAATATAATAGTGTACGCAGCGTGGATTGTATTATTATTATGAGTTATTAATAACCGACTGCAACCTTTACGATCGCGTATACCAACAAAATATATTATAGCGTAATAATATAATTTATACTGCACATGTACGCGTTATCTACTGATAAATAAATAACTGTGGAAAATTATAAACAAATATTATATACAGGTACGGTACGTGTATACACTTAGTATTGTTATTTATATACATATTAGTGACTGCGCGACTGGTTCAAAAAAAAAAAAATTTGACAAATGCTTCTCATCAGTACGTTCGCGGCGGCTTGGAGGTGCCTATATATTATACTTTTCATAAACGACCTTACATAAACCACGGTCGCGGTAATGCGTTATTGACACACACGATTGTGTGTGTGTGTGTGTGTGTGCGTATATATAATAATAATAACGCGAGCGTATCCGTTCCGTCTATATATTATTATATACCATCGCCGCGTGCACGCGGGACCCCCCTCGGGTTTTTGTGATCAATGGCGCTTACGTACCAACACATATAATATATATATATATATATATATACTCAGAATATGCGCGTACGCGATATATATATATACGCGACGTGCGTATAAGTTTTTGAGCGCTTTGGACGTACACCGCCGAGTGATGTGTATTTCTCGGTGTAGGTATGTCATATATATATATACGTGTATATATTACACGATATATCTTCCTCGTTAAAGTTACATTAAGGGCCGAAACCGTGAAGTAGGATCCAAAAATAATAACTCCACAACTGTACGCGTACATAGTGTATGCCCGAGTGTGTGCGCGCCCACTCTGACCTCTGCGCCGCAGCTCCTGACATTGTACTATTTGTATACTTGAGTTTTAGCCGAAACGATTTCTTGAGAATATAACATATATTTATTGTATATATATCTATATAATATTGGTACTCGCAGCTCGTAATGTACCCATATACGCTGTATACGTTTATATCATTATATGTATTATTTCGTAACGTGCTCGAACGTGTATATAATAACGTTCGACTGCAGGCCACCTCGAGCAGAGGGTCTATTCTCGAAAACGAGCGACAGCACAAGTCCCATACGAATAAGACCTATCGATTTTTAACAAAATACTATGTTGTTCCACAAAAATTATTCGCATTCGAGATTCGCATGTCGATAAGTGCCTAGCTAACACGCGTGGACCACTGCGATACAAGCTAAAATTGATTAATCGTCAGAAATATCATAATTATTATTATGTTCTGTACTTCTGTCGGTACCTATAATAACACTCAATAGAGTTGTTTTAGTAGATACTATATCACAACGATCTACACAACTACACACACACACACACACGTACAACAGTTACACGGTTTTTCTTTTTTTATGCTATAACTTCAATTACATTTGTTGTTTTTCAAGTTTTTGGGGTTTATGTTAAATCCAGGGTCTAATCGTCACTTAATTTATTGTATCTAATTGGTCTGACGGCGACACTGATGCACGATTGTTCGTATCATGTTCGATCAGTAAACGGTTTGTCACTATATCTATTATATGCTTATAACTTACAAGTTCCTGAGCCCCTTTTTTTTGCTGTTATTTTCAATTATCATCACGTTGTCGGTGTGATCTTAAATTCGATTTTTTACACACACGACATTGTGCCTGTACATATTTTTAGGTATATATAATTATATCGCGTTTGCAGATGGTAGTTTTTTTTTTTTTAAGAGCGTAGGCGTGCGTGTTTGATGTACCTAATACATGTTGCGCAGATCCGTTTCGGGACGGGCGTGAAAAATTCCGCTTCGGTTTCACGCGATGTCGCGCCGTGGTCGTCGTCGGGTAAACAGTCTCTGTTGTCCTGAAAAAAAATCAAATTAATATAATGCGGTGGAAAATGCCCCTCGACGCTCGTACACATTCATATATATACACTGAAACGAAAAAAATCACAAAAAAATATCTGGACAACGGGACTCGTCACACGCGGCGGCGGGATAGGTAAATAATAATAATAATAATAATAATATCAAAGAAAAACAGACCATTGCAGTACGTTATTATTATTATTATTATACCGTCGTCGGCGTATAGTTCGTCAATCGATTAATTGATCGCTTTTAGACGGCCATTTGAAGGTTCATTTGTTTACGAAATCGTGCGGAACCGCTGCCGGTCACGGTTTATTAGGCGACCGCGTCCACCGCCGCTCGATGACCGCGCCGCACACATTTACACGTTCTTATAAACACATAATGATAATATCCTATGCCCAAGTATAATAGGCGTATATTATGTATATATGACGACCATTATAATGTACACTGCACACACAACCCGCCGCCGAACAGAACGTCAGAATGAGCCATATAAAAGACACGAGTGAGCTGATGGATAAACGGTATATATTATATGTATAATTTATATATTTACACGCGGAACACAAACCAGTCACCGTCTCTTTCTCCGTTTCTGTTGCTGCTGCTGCGGACGGACACAATGCATATTATTATTATTATTATTACCAACGCGGTTTTTGCTTTTTATTTTTTTTTCGTCGTCGTCGTCGTCGTCGTTTACCCTTCCGGCTAACCGATTTTTCCACTTGTGTATAATTTCGTGTTGCTAATTGCCGCAGTCGTAACTATACGTCGGTCGTCGCTACGGCCGCGCGCGATACGTCGTCGTTCTCACGCCGGCCATCAACCATCTGTACAGCGTTATAATATATATATATATGTAATATTTATACATCGGCAATTTAATCGGAAACGACGAAAAAAAAAACAACGAATTTGATATCCTCCGCCTCGCGCGAATAACCGGAAGTATGTCGTGTACGAAACGCAAAACGTCGCGGAGAAAACGTTTGCGCGTACCTATTATATATATTATATTATTATTATGGTTATTCGCATCTCAAGGGCGACGACGCTCGATTTATTCGCGGAGCGGGGGATCGTGCGTCCTTGGCCCGTCACGACGGCAATTCCCAAAAGATCTTTTTCCTGCGCGTAATATTATAACGAAAATTTATCTACACGTAGGCACACACATATTGCATGTGAGGAAAATTTAAAATATTCTTTTCGCCCTAAAAAAAAAAAATCGCTCTATACGCGAACTTGCGGGTCGGATATAATATATTATGCTAGGTTTCTCCGCTCTCCTCGTGATTATGTACGACGTTTATAGTGTACAAAACGTTCGTTTTTGCCCCTTTGATGTGGCTGAAAACACAACCCCCGCGGCGGCGACAACGACGAGCCCCCAGTCTGGAAACGTCGATGAGCAACAACGCGAAGGGGTGTCATTTTAAATTACCTCAATTGCCCTCGGGCAGGCATTGTCATCAGCAAAGAGACCTTTGTTATATATGGAGCTCATCGTCGCCGTTTATATAATGCCCTTTGGAATTTACATTTTCAATTATTATTAACGAACCCAAGACGCCACTCTTCGTATACCGTGATAATATATAAAATAAACGCGAACCGCAGCTATTATGTTTTAGATTATTATATAATACATTGATTGTGTTAAGGTTTTTTTTTGTCATTTACCCTCGTCGACCCTCGCAATCGAAATTTGTCAGAGGGCCACCAGCCAATTATCCATGAAAACCAATTAACCCCACTTTAGTTTAATGCTTATAGTACGTATATATATATATTATATACCTAACTAATGATAAAATATTTGTGCACCGTGCAGTTATATACATATATATATATACTATGTTATTATACTTATTATTATAATATGCTATATCGCAGCACGCGCAAGGTTACGACTGCAGATGAGGTATCTATAATAAGTACAGTATTCAAGTCGACAACAAACTTTGAGCTCACGACCGTGGGGTGAAAATACCTATAAATTTATACTTTATATTATTATTATTATTATTATTATCGCTGCGACATACTTACTATATTTTTTGTGTGTAATGCACGCGGGTGATATAGGTAAATAATGCCATTTACGGGAAAATGTTTATTATAAAATAGTGCACTTCGTCGCAATAAATGTATAAATATATTGTAATACGAATATACCATATATACCTGTGTAGATACAATATAGCAACAGGCGAATACCTATATAATATTACCTGTATAGGTAAGTACACAAATATATATATATCCATCTCGTTCGCTGGTAGATAATAATATATATCAAACGGTTATAGTATAATAATATGTATATTGCATATTATTTTACGATCGGCAGCTGATGTGTGTCGAGTGATGGATAAAAAAAAAAACACGAGTACTTATACTTAAAATATGATGTATAGGTAGAGGTATACCTTACTATCATATTATATTCGCATGTTTTTCAAATCGCAACTCTGCTTTGTCGTCGCCGGGAGATGGTATATATTATTTTAATCTTTGTTCGACCTTGGCGATATATAGGTGTACCCATACCTATACTACTTGACCGTTGACCGACGCCATCACGTAGTTAATAAACATACATCGTAATTATACATATATGTTAGTATACGTACCTATATATATATATATAAGTACGAAACAGTAATTTTTTTTTTACAACACCGACTTATACATCTATACTTATACTACACCTATAGGAACGTATATATATATGTACCTATATAATATATAATACTATATACGCGACTTGTTATTATATTATTGTTTCGGTTGTATTTCAATCATTTTCGCTTGCGCACGGTCTTCGACGATTTCTCCGGCGCATACCTGTATTACAGCAACGTGTGCAGTCTGCGCATGTACCTCGTATAATGATACACATAGAGTTTAGATAATATATATCCATACGTACCTACTCATCATATATACACCTATAACGAGGACGCGTTTATCAGCCGTTTTCCCGTTTTAACCGCGTCGCCCGTCGTCCCGACTACGTGTAGTTTATAATATAATAGGTAGGTAGGTATATATATATATATATATATAGGTATGGGTACCTATAATATATGAGACATATATTATATATATATAGTCAACGGTTTGATAATTTACGTGACTTAAGCGGCGGCAAGTAATATATATATTTACTATTATACTCTCTCACACAGTACACACAGAATCAAGACCGCTAAATTTGCATAAATTATCCACCCATCGCCGCCGGGTCACGATGATCGTTTTAAGCGCCCGATGCAGTGATGATGCCTGCAGGTCCTGTGCATTGACATTCTGTGTCCGATGTAAAGTAATAATAATTTTTCGCCCAGTCATGACGCAGCAACGCTGCATATAATAATATAATACAATTATTATTGTAATAATCCTCTGAATAATATTCCGGAGTCACCGTAATTATTCTTTATAGGTTTGCCTGTGCGATTGCCGCCCTTCCGTGACATTTTAATAAATACCTACAACGATTAATTTTTAAACTTGTAAAACTCGAAGAAATGCGAATAAAAGGTAGTCGTACGATGTGTAGGTAGATATATTTAGGTATAAGTACCGATGCAGACACAACAAAGTCGGTTTAGGTGTGACATTCTGGTAATTGGCGTATTGAGCAACATAATGATTATGGTTATATTTATAAATAATATTGTACGTAGCGACTAGTATATCGGTTATATTCTGCAGCCTGCGTGGCGTGACGTATACGGAATACTTTTATATTATTATTTATAAATATATATATATATTATATATTACCAACTCAACAAATATGAACTGCACATATTACTAGGTATATATATAATATTTTAATGTGTAGGTACTTTAAAATAAAACGCAAATTGGGCGTCTCTCCGCGGACGATGGGAAAAACGCCGCCTCCACCGCCGAAGCACGCTGCTCGTTTGCGGTTCTCTTGCGGTCCGCAATCGGACCGCAGCAATCCGACAATCAGACTATACCATAGCAGTATATATATATATTACGGGCGCGTAATGTCGTAATCGTAATAATACGTCGTGTGTGTAATTTTTGTCCGTGAGAAAACGAGGCGTATATATAGGTACAAGCATCATAATATAATACGTATGTGACCGGTTTTATAATTTCGAACTATATTATGTATAGCTAGGGAAATGGCCTCGATATGAGGGTTGTGCACTGTAGTCTGCAGCAGGACAATCGCTCGTCATATTATACCATATGTATAAATAAACACAAATATATAGATATACGATAATGATAACATTGGGTGTTATTGTGGTCACATAAATGTATAAGGATCGATAAGTTTCTTTTCTATGCCTATATATTATATAATATGTGTACCTCGCCTAAATATATTATACACCTATAGTATATTATATTATATAGTTTTTAACCGCGCAAGGAAACACGACTGCAGCTATATATAACATACAAATATACTTATTATTATAGGTACTTATATATCTATTTATACTGTTTAGGTATATTCCATACGCAGATATATGGGTGATTAGTATATAGATACCTATCAAATTAGGGAAATCAAATAATTATATAATATCATAAAAAACTTATATGCCGACACAGAAATACCTATATGGTATATCTATACCGTAAAGCCTATATATATATACGTATAGGTACTGAAAAATTTACGCGTTGCTCCAGCTACCTATAGGTATATCTATGCCTTTAACCGCCATACATATAAAAATACTTTATATAATGTACCTAACTAATGTACCCAAGTGATGTTATATAGGTATATATATATGTATATATGGCTGGTATACCTTTATATATCTATACCTACATAGTAATATACGGCGCACTATATACCGACGCAATCAAAAAACGGTCGTCGTAATAACGTAATTTTTCTTTTATGAAATATCGTTCGCGGCGTCGTTTTTTGTTGTATATGACAGCAGCAGCAGATGTTTGGCGCGTCCTCTTATATTTACCGCCGCCGTGGTACCGATGGGAAAAACGGTGATGATCGTTTGCAGTTGTGTACAAAGAAAAATAAATTTTTTTTTTTTTTTTTCTAAAAACGTAGGCAATACTCTCGTCATAACATATAATCTCATATTATCTATATGTATAGATTATATTGTACATAAACAAGCGATAACAGGTATATAATGGGCATATATCGTAAGATATGTTTCGTAAAATCTGTCTACTCGTTACGGCGGACTGCAAAACGCCATTTTTCCCGGCACGATCGGATGCAATTTTTTTCCTTTGTACCGCGCGACGTGTATTCGTCAGTATGTATTTGTATGCAGTCGTCGGCCGATGCGACTGTGTAGCGGTGCGGTGCGTCGCGTGTGTGTCACTGTCGCCGTCGGTGGGAGGAGATTTGTCGCAGCTCGGTGGGCGGAGCGCCGGCCGGCGGTTGACACGGCGTATGACACAACCGGCCGACCAATGGGAAGCTGCCGCCGACGGTCGACTACAGTGCCAGGGGGACCGTTCGGAGACAAACAGCCCACGACAATAATAACAATAATATATATTATATTATTATATTATTATATATCCGATATCGGGGACCCCTGCTCGGCCGACCAATAACAGCACGGCGGCAGAGCAATCCTCGTTGTCGAAAACTCTGTGCTGCAGCTGCGCACTTTATTATATTATTATTATCGTCTCGTCCTCGCGCCGCGGATTATTATTTATATTTTATAATAATAATAATAATAATACGAAAATGGATCGTCGTCGTATGTTTATTATAGGTACATAATAATAATAATAATAATATAGAAAACGCGTTTTTATTATTATTATTTCCAAAGGGGGTCGCTTGTTAAATGCGTGTGATGTGCGTGCCAGTGTACTTGTGCACGGCGCGTATTATGTTCCAGTCCCTTCGCAATCGCGAGATAATATATAATATCGTACCTACATAATATATATATAAATACACGCTCCCCCTCGGCCGCCAACCCCCACCCACCGTGGCCTGGTCGCCATTAGCTCATTGTAAGACCCATATTATACGAGTACCCATATAATACATGCAGTATATATACGTGCGCGATGTAGTCGTCGCGTCATTGCGCGTGCATCGTCGACGACCTTAAAGTGCACATTATATGTACATATATACGATATGCCTACATGTTATATTATTATATGTGTACAATATACTACGCGCCACTCGGTAGATTATTATTTATACGTTTTCAACAATGACGAGACGAATATAATGACTATATACACCCCTCACCTCGCCCCTCTCGCAGGACCCACGACTGCTTCAGTATATGTGTATTACGCCGCAATCGCGGCTGACGAGCACAATGCTCGCTATTAATATATAATAATATACGCACCGAGCACCAGCCCAGAAGTTTTCAATCTCATCGCGCTCGACTATATTATGTATAATACAAGTGTATATATATATATATATATTATATACGATGGATATGAGCGTATACGGTTGACAGGTTTCATAATATCAGAAAAATACGCGTTTAATCACTGCTGCTGCTGTTGCTGGCGGTCCGCTGCACTCGATCAACGACCGCGACGACGAGTAGTCCGTTTTTAAATTATATAGATAGCTGGTAGGTCGGTCGGTAGGTACATCGTCGTCCTACGTCACTCATCTATATACGTATAAATATATAGCTATAGGTATTCTCGACGGCTGACGATCGTTATCAATCATGTGCCACCCGATCGTTTTCTAACAGACGATCAACTGTAGGTACCTATAAAATATACGCTTATTATATGTTATGCACTTAATATGT
The DNA here is from genome assembly GCA_008086715.1 of Sitobion miscanthi. NCBI lineage: Eukaryota > Metazoa > Arthropoda > Insecta > Hemiptera > Aphididae > Sitobion > Sitobion miscanthi. The sequence continues at coordinate 27,383,915 of CM017802.1, forward strand.
AAATTATTGGTATAAAATATATACCCAGCTATTTATAGATTATAGATGTAACAAAAATAGGTACCTATAAATACGATATTGGACGAATGTTGGATTTGACGAAATTATAAATTACTACGTGTATAGTATTTATGTTCCTTGACTATATAGGCACAGCTAAAATTATCCAACATAATACATTTTGTTATAATATTATATGCGTTCGTTGATTCATGTCTTGTCGTCCGTATAATAAACAATATATTATATTATATTACATGTAACTATATACAATTCGTTTTTAGTGCAAGTCCTGCTGCAGTCATAACGACAGCCATTTTGAAATCAAATAATATGATTCTGCACATATATGTTGGCAGAGTGGGAGGGGGGGATTTGGCTGGGATGCAGTATACGAAAAAAATGTATTATGTAACAATAAGATTTAAACATTTCGAGGATCGTATAATATGGTCTTTTTGTGTTTTAACAATAATAGTATATAGGTACCTACCTATACGGCTATACCTTATATTTTATATTATGTATACATATAAAAAAAAAAAAAATGAACAACAGGAAATACGACCAGAATATTTCAATTGATAAGTTTTTTCTCATTATATTATTAGTTAACTGAGACTGCGGCGCTTCATTCCAGTTGGATTGATTTTGGGACCAAACGCAATCTAACGGTCGAACGAACCGAAATACGCAATACATATAATATGATCGGTTGTCAAATTAAAAAAAATCTATTGTTAGCGTTCGTCGGAACGCCACCGTGCCGCTGAAAAATGTATTATTTATATAATATTATATTATTATATTTAATAACTGGAGCCCATTGTGCAGGATGCGGTGAATAGGTCAGGTAGAAAATGATGTCTAGTCCCTTTTTTTATATATATATATATATGCCACGTGAAAGTATCTGTACCGCAATGAATCGCGTTCGTCATCGTCAATCCCACGGGTGTTTCATTTATTATTATATTGTATGGATACTTCAGGGTAATGATCGAAAGAGACCTATATAGAGGGATCCTTACCGTCATCACCATTGTTGCCGTCGTCGTCATACCCATGTTTGATATTTATGTTTATCTTTGAGACCCGAATGTGTTGATGGTGCACTGAAACCTCCTATTTACTGATATGGTATAATATAATAATACCTATGTATAATAATAATATATTTTATCGTATATTAAGTTATGACTGGTAAAGACAAAACGTATAAAATAAATATTTTTAACGAGTATATTTTTTTTTTTTTGTTCAATAGCTCTCGACAAGTTGGGATTTGGTGGAGCTTCCTTGGGAAACGGGGCCGTGGAGCCCATCCAACCAAATGTGGCTTTCGACATCGCCAGTCTGGTGCTATATGGCTGTCAGGCCCTGCCGATAAGACTCAAGATCTTGTTAGACCGATTGTTCAGCGTTCTCCGTCAAGACGAAGTGTCGGCCGTGCTCAGAGGGTTCGGTTGGACGCACGAAGACTACGCCAGGGGTTATATACTTCAGGTAATGTGATGATCATAATACATATATGCTATACAGTATACACATAGGTATAATATATATATCACATCTATATATCGGGAGGTGTGCGTGTGTATGTATGTGTGTGTGTGTGTGCTCTGAACGGTAAAAGGGTTAAACACACAAAAACGCATCGATAGGTTCCTAATGAACGACCAAAACGACCCTATATCGATGTTTGTTTTTGGGGTCGTCCGTGGCGTTGGTGGATACGTGACGTGAACGTCGTGTGAAGGGCTCGGGAAAACAAACCGACCCGAAAGGGTTGTAGTAATTTTGTGTAATACACGAGTCGTATCCGTAAGTTGACTTTCTCTCTCTATATATAATATATATATATATATTATGTGTTACTTATAGTAATGGATGATTGAATTACATACATACACGCACACGCGCGCGTACATTTAAAAGTCCCTGGGGCTAGCTGTCTTGCGAATATACGCGGCTGAGCACGTTATTTCGTTAACTATTGTTTTCACCATGGCCACCGTCGGTCATTACGCTGTGTGCCTCAGGCAGGCGTTAAACTCAAGAGTCAGACTCCTGGGATTGACAATTGGCATGAAATATAAAAACAACTTCACGTTTTACACGATACCTATATATAATATACCTATGTTATTCGATCAACTTCTTGTATAAATAAGTTATGTTTAATTTTCAAAATAGCAGGTTTTAACTGTTAAATAATTTTTTTAATTTTATCGTTATAGGAACCACTCGGCGGTGGAATTTTGGAACGTTGGAACATATGTAGCCCGGAAGAAGAGCCGCTTGTACTGCAACAGTTTTTGAGATTCGGCGAAACCCGAGCAGTTACACAGCAATTGCTGTTGCATGGCCTAGGTGCTGATTTTCGAGCTCTTCCAGCTCTGGAGACTGACATGAAACGGTTAATGGAACGCCAGAAACAGCAATTGAACAACGACCACAAGTCCGGATTTGACATTAATAAGTTCCGGACACGAACGCCTCCCCCATCATTACCATTGCTGCCGCTGCCACTACCGCAGCTTCCACCACGGCTTCAACTAGGAAGTTCACCACCATCACCACCAAAACCAGTGTTCGGGTTCGCCAAGCCACCTGGTGGACTACCGATGCTACAGCCCCCACCAGTCGGTAATAATGCGTGTAATGGAGCCGGATCGCCACCGGTTGGTAGCCCTACCAGTAGTGTGTCACCACTTAATAAGCTGCAGAACATGCAGCCGTTTGACTTCCGGAAGATGCAGTCAGCTGCATCTGGGTTTGGTGGTGGAAAACCTTTGCAGGTCCCCTCGGGCCGACGGTCAAACAACTCATCGGCTGACTTATTACCACCTCCCCCACGCCCAAGCCAGCAGCAACAACAACAACAGCAACAGCAGCAGCAGCAGCAACAGCAGCAGCAACAACAGCAGCAACAACAAAATGATTTCAACAACAAATTCGGTCCGCCTGACAGTTTGGCTGGCAGTAGTGAATTCGGCTCTGAAGACGGAGATGAAGAGGAAGAAAACTCACAGAGCGCATTAAACCTCAGCAAAGACAGCTCTCTGAAAGCATTACGTCCGCACCGAGGTCATGTCCGCAAGACTACACAGCCGTTAAAGAGACAGTGGGGTTCAGCTGGACTGCCGTTAAATTTAGGCACTCAACTCATCAACCCAGCTACAGGCAAAAAACGCGTGCAATGCAACGTTTGCCTGAAGACGTTTTGCGACAAAGGGGCACTCAAAATTCATTTTTCCGCCGTCCATTTGCGTGAGATGCACAAGTGCACTGTAGAAGGGTGCAACATGATGTTCAGCTCAAGACGTTCTCGAAACCGGCATAGCGCCAACCCTAATCCCAAACTCCACTCGCCACATTTACGTCGAAAATCTCACCACATGACGGACGCAGCTCACAAGCTCACCACCCAATGGTCATAACTCCACTACAGGCATCTGCTATGAACCAACTGGCGTTCGGAGCGTTTCCGCTATTGACCGGTGGTGCTGACTTAAGAGCCACCGGATCCAAACATAGTTCCGCGTCTGGCCTACACCTGGCCGAAGAACTCCGCCGCTCGGCAGAATTTTCATCAGATAACATGGATGAGTACATGGATGACGAAGAAGATGGCATCGTTGTGGACGGTAATGCCGTGGACGACGACGAAGATGACTCTGAGCAGCGGAGCGACAGGAGCTGCAAGCGGATGTCTGAAGAGTCTGAAGATGACGGTGGTAGCACCGCCGCCGAACCACAGAACAACCACCATCACCACAACAACAACAACATAAACAACGACAATAACAACGATCGGCCACCCATAGTGGCCATCAAGAACGTTCACAAGCGGAAGAGCATGAACCCGACGAGGTTCGCAGCCGCGGCTGACCTCAGCGACGAAGGCATGTCTTGCACGGACGATTACGGTTCGGTCGCGTCTCCCAAAGACAACAACAACGACGTGAAGCCTGCCGTCGTCAAGCTCGAATCCAATCTGACCGACGAAGACGATGGTTGCTTGAACCTGAGCAGAAAACGGTCATCACCCAGTCCGGTGACGGCGAGTGGTGGCGGCGACGGTGATGGAAGTGGCAGGCGGTCGGCGTCGGGCGGCGTTGGTGGTGGGTCGAGAGATTCACTGCTGTCCGAAGAAGACGATGGTCTGTTGGAAGATGACGAGGACTTGGACGACGACGCGGACGATGACTTGGATTTGGATGAAGACGACGAGGATGCGGATGACTTAGACGAGTGTGACTCCGACAGCGACGGCAACCACCGGGTCTACGGCGTGTTTGAGAACGGCCGGTTTGTGGCCACGGACGACGTGCCCGTGGACAAGGACAACCCTCGCGCGTGCACGGCATGTGGTAAGACGTTCCCTAACCACTTCGGTGTTAAGTCCCATTACCAGCGTGTGCACCTGAAACTCATGCACAAGTGCGTGGTGGACGGCTGCAATGCGGCGTTCCCGTCCAAGCGAAGCCGGGACCGACACAGTTCCAACCTGAACCTACACCGAAAACTGCTGTCCACGTCGTCGCCGTCTTCGTCGACGGAACCACCTCGGCAACAGTCCCGTCACCGTCAGCCACAGCCACCGCCGGCCCAGAAGCAATCGCATCAGCCCCTGGCCCCACTGCCACCGCCACCGCCTGCACCGTCGCAGCAACACCCGCAGACCCATCCGGCACCCGCGGTCGCCGGCAGCGCCGCCGCAACCGCGGCCAACATCATGGCGGCCGCCGCCGACAACCCGTACGGCATGCACGCCGAGTTCCTGGCCCGGTTGTACGCCGACTCACAGCAACAGTTCCAGGCGTTCGCCGGCGGCAACGGACTGATGCAGGTGCCGCCGCAGTTCGCCGGGGGCGCGCCCGTCGGTTCGCCGTTCAGGCACTTGCCCGCCGCCGCGGCGGCGATGGCCATGGCGGCCGCGGCCAACGGCTGCAGCACGTCGCCGCCGTCCGCCGCCCGGCTGGTGTACTCGGCCGACGAGGACCTGCCGCCCGCGCCCGACAAGGAGAACGGCAGCATGTACGCGTGCCGGTTCTGCAGCAAATCGTTCCCCGACAAGAACGGCATGCGCGAGCACTACGAACAGCTGCACATGCACGAGATGCACCGGTGCAAGGTGCCCGGGTGCGGCATGGTGTTCAGCTCGCGGACCCGGCGGAACGCTCACGCGGAGAACAGCCACCAACAGCAGCAGCCGTCCCTGTCCGCCGGGGCGCAGGCCGCCACGTCGTGACCTCGACCCGCGCCGCACCAGCGTTTTCCTGTGCCGCCGCCCTGGTGGTGGTAGACGCCACACGAACGCGGTAAACTACGATAATATTATATAATACCGTACCGGTGTGGTACGGTATGTGTGTTTTCATTACGATACTCTTATTGGCCCCCACCTGTCGTGTCGCTCGTCTCCCCCTCTTCTCCTCACCACGCCCACCATTTTACGCATGTATAATATCATAATCGATCGCCTGTCGTAAAATTTTTGAGAATTTTTTTTCGTCGGTCTTAGGCTATAATAGGTATATACGTATAGATGCGTTCCGCGTAAAGCCCACGTAGCCCCCCCCCCCCCCCCGCGCACACATTTTGTTTAAATATTTTTACTTTCGTTCTGGTGCTCAAGTCAAACGATTAACCTCATCGTCGTCTGTGTGTACAATAATAATATTGTGTGTATTTGGTAAGTTTTTATTCTGTACTCATACGTTGTACTGTATATTATTATTATGCGATCCGACTAATTATGTAACGTGTCCCCGCCACCCTCAACCCCAACAGTTTTACGAAGCGAATTTTTATTATATAAACTTTATTATATTATTACATATACGTATACGATGTATGGAAATATGTGATTCATTTTTGTTAATGTATATTTATTATTAATATTTACTATTATTATTATTATTATTACGATTTATATTATTATAAACGATTAATATGATATATCGTCGTGGCTGTTCTACTTAAGAACGTTATTTTTTTTTTTTTTTTTTATCGTAGAATACAATTCATTATTATATAAAATATTATTTAGAAAAGAGTAGAGAAAAGTTCGCGTAAACAACATACGACTATTAATTTTAATATATACCTACTGTGTACATTGTTTTTACATATTAAAGGTTGTGTTTGAATATATATATATATATATATATTTATATATCATATAAATCTAGTGAAATATCCTTTTGTAAATAGGTATGAGTAGTTTTTTAGATACGTTTTTATCTTGTACTACGCAATATAACAACAATTTATAGTGAGTTTTTAATTATTATATTATTGTGTATAAATTATGTTTTGTTTTTACACGTGATACGCGTTAGTGCAGTCGCCGTGCATAATATGTGTAAATAATATTATGTTATATATAATACGTCATAGGCATATTATAAGAACATTGTAAGTTATAAATATACACGCGTGTGTGTGTGTGTGTATATATTAATGATACGCGTAACCATTTCTCTCTCGACTTAATCAAAAACAAAAATAAAAAATGCAAAAAAAATATCTGATATAAGAAATTTGATAATATTTACTAGTCCTTATCTTTTAGAGTGTATTTTGTAGGTACGGCAATATTATTGTAATAATAATTACTTTGTACGTTTGACAATATATTATTTTATATATTGTGCGTATGTAAGTTTTTGTGCAGTGTAATCGACAAAAATATATATTATTATTATTATTACTATTATACAAGTGTTTATTTTATTTTTTTCCCTTAAAAGTCCGCTCACCAATAAATATTATCTATATTTATCTCATATAGGTATACCGACAGGGTCGTCCTAAGGCCGTGGCAAGCGCCAAGCGGGGTCTTCGCATATAGTCAGTTTCCTCAAACGTTAAAAAATTGAAACTTGAAAAATCCTAAGTTATCTTTGAATACAACGACTTACATTATTAAAAAAAGGGTTGAATCGTTATTTGACAATATTATATTATTTATTAAATGTAATTAAATAAAATCAAGCACGAAATACTTGTACAGTTGTATAGTATTCACTATGATAATAAAAGTGAATAGTCCTCTGTATTATTATGTATACTATAAACAAAATTAAGACTTGAGTAATACAATTTCTCAGTTCGTATGAGTAATAGCCAGTGACATATTGTCAAAATCAAATTCGTATGAACTCAAAGACTAAAATTTGGAGATGTCTAATTATTTATAATATATAATATTCGTGATAAATTTAATATTTTTAGTGAGATAACAGTCTATATAGCATTATACCTAGCTGTTATGAGTTTATGATTTCTGTAGTCATCTCCGTTTACATGATATCTCTGTATTTAACAATCGGATTTTTTTGGTTGTTGCACCAAACGACGGAGTTTTTTCTTTCTCGATAATAATATGCAATTAAAAACTAATTTCGACCAAAATATGGAAATGTCTATTATTATTATTGTTGCTCAGAGGCCTTCAAATTATATATCATCTTTATCAAATGATAAAATGGTTAGGCGAGGCACTGCTAAAGGTAATAGGTAAAAATACTTTACGTAAGTATGTTCACATTTATTTTGGGAGAGATTAAAGGAATGTATATAGTGTTGCCTTTGTGCAGATATAGCATCACATTTTTTTACGGACTCCACTAAAAGAGTTATGCCAAGAGCCTCGCGAATTGCAGGGACTGCAGCCCTGCATATCGATACTATTTATATACCTGTACAATACGTACAATTAATATACTTGAGGGTTGCTTATTTTTGATTCAAGTGCACGTCACATATTAAAATCATATTATATTACCCGACAAACGGATGAGTTTCGTCACTATATTGTACGTAACAGGTATATTGTTTAAATATTTGATTATACCGGTACAGCTGCGATGTCCGCCAAACTCAACGGACATTTCGGGCAGTGAAACTAGTTTTTTCTTTTTATAGATAAAAAATAAATCCAACTATATTGGTACAACGTCAGTCGCGCCGACATACAATATATTATTATACCTATATACGTACTTAAAATTTTCATAATATTATAGACTGCGTGTGTTCAGACGATCGGTGGTACCTATCATGTACAGTGTGTCCTGCGTGGATTTGCTCATTGCGATATCTCCTGAGATAATAAATAGATAAATCATAATTTTTTTTTTTTTTTAGACTCGTACAGAGACAAGGATTACACGTATTTTATATTTTAATTCGATCACATTTTTCGGTAAAAAGTTGAATAAAGTTATTTTTTTCATTTTCGGAACAATTGAAGACGGCCAATTTATAGAGTTTATTTTTGTAAAAAATTAGAATTTTCAACATTTTATTTGTCTAATATTTATTAATCTCGTGATTTTAAATAATTTTTAAAACGGCAAAAAACCGGTTTTTATCCGCGCGGCGAGTCCCCCTCTGCGAACGAAGGGGATATTTTTATCATGTACAATTTCTTAAAAATATTACATTCATATTTGTTTATTTGGTTTTATATGTATTTAGAATCTTATTTAGAATTTTTTAAATTAAATTAAATTTCTTTTTATTAATAATTATATTGTAATATAATTTAATAACTCTCCATCTCCAACACGAGCTTTGCTCAAACGAGATAGATAATCGAAAATTTTACCTTTAACGATAATAATTTACGTATATTATTTCTTTTCGATCAATAGAAAATAAAAAATCCTCACCGGACATCCTGTATATAATAATATGACTGCAGCAGCGACCGGCTAACCATGCGAAGTCCATTAAAACCGATTCGGCGAATCACCAGCTGTATAGGAGGTATCTCTTTATGTCGCCGCGGCTGACCGTCTTGAATGCGCCACACTAACTATATATTACCTATAAATAATGTCATGATAATAAATACGTGTTATATTAGTATGTAATAATACATCGGCCGTACAGGTATATCACTATATATACATCGTAACGATACATGTAAATGTTCCCATATGGATATGACATGATACAATACCTGCAGTAACTGTTATAATCGAGGCTGGGCAAGTTAATGATATTTTTTAACCGAGTTAAGTTAGGTTAAACTAAAATCTAAATCAATTTAATAGTTAAAAGTTAATTCAAAATGTTCTATCAATTGAACCAAGTTAAAAATTAACCAAAATTTAATATTATCTTTTTAACTCGAGTTGAGTTACTTAAAAAAAAATTCTCGTTTTCATATAGGTAAAATTAAAACAATCGGTACCTAAAATTGTTCACATTATAAGACCAAAGAACTATTATTATTTTATATTCCAAAAGCATTAGGTGACAGTCCACACGTTTATTGGCATACTTTTAAAATGTGTACCATCAATTTGCGCGTCCACGCCGCCGGAAATCGGAATGCTGGTTATCGGCGAAAACGTCGAATTAATAATAAATTATCCAAAAATAAACGCGGTATTTCTAAGAACCGTAGACTGTCCACGCTGCCTTCTATACAATTATTAATTCGTAATAAGTATAATATAATAATATGTATAAAATAGTTTATAATAATAGGAATATATTATATAACTGGCGACGATGGCGAAAAATAACGGGCATTGATAATATTCGTAATTTAATAATAGTATAGGTATTTATATTTTATACGAATGTGAAAACATATTCCATAATAATTAAAATTGAAATTAACTTGACTCGTTTAAATGTAAAATTAACTCAAGTTAATTTAAAGTTAATTCAAACATTCCTTAAGTCAATAATTAAGTTAAAAAGTTAAATTAACTTAACTTTAACTCATAAACTCGTTAATGCCCAGCCTTGATTATAATATCATACCTACTGTCATATATTATACGCGTATAATCACGTAGTTGCACGTCTTTTCTGTAGAGGAACGCATCTACGTGTCTCACTGAATTAGATGAATTTTTTTTGTTTTAAAACACCTATGTTTTAAAGTCGTGGAAAGCCGCATCTCAAATTCGTACTATATATATGTATACATAATATATAGGTAATAGCGTTCAGCTGGTAAAAACCCTCCGTGTGATGACTTCTGCACCGTATGGTCCAAACTCCAAGCCACTATACTCTATTCCACCTAAGAGTGAACCGCTTTCGCGCACGCAGACTGAGCCGCCGATCATTGTCTGACCCCCCTGGTGACGGCTAGGCGTTCTGTCATTGGTCGACAGTCATCGCCGGTCGTCGTTAGTGATCGACCGCCGTGCATACAGAGAATCATAAAAACATAGCTGTTTTCGCGATTCATTACTGTACAACACGTATTTTGAATTTTCATCATAAATCAAACTGTATTATATACAAACACATAATCATAAAATATTATAAATTAAATTGTTTTATTGCTTAAACAATAAATTTAATATAATAGGTATAATACAAATACAATTTTTTTAAGAATACGCACACTACGTAGGCAGTTGCAGTTTCGTGACGGCCCTCACCAACGTTCGCGGCGGCGCCCGTCTTGTGGTGGGGATGCGCGAACAAAACGAGTTTTGGTCGGCCGAGTGGTTCACTCTTAGGTGGAATAGAGTATAGACTTTATATTCAGTAGTACTTAAAACCCGCAGACATCCGTTATTTGTATCGTTTCACGGAAAATACAAACTCTACCTAATATAGTAATTATACGCCTTTAGGGCCCAGGGATAATGAACCTTACTCCCGTATACTAAAAAGAAAATATTTTAGAGACCTCATTTACAGTAAAATAAATTAATAGTACAGGTAATAAAATATAATATTTAATACTGTAATCTCGAAAATGTATTACAATACAGAGACAAAACACTTTAGGTTCTTATATATCTTTCCATCATTAGATAGTCTCCGTCCTCGTATGATATCATAGTTCTTTTTCTGTCTTGAACCATATATAATGATATATTATAAATTCAATTTATATCATTATAATGACAAAAATAAATATTTTTCTTAAATCTTGTTCAAGACTTCAGCCGTCGTTACAAAGGTAAGTATCTATATATAGAAATATATTAGTGTAAAACTGGTAACTATAATTTACCGCATAAAGGAAGTTCTCAACTATTATATATTATAATATATAATCAAATACATTGTATTAAGATTTCTAGTTCTATACAACAACAACAAAAAAAAATGAATGGTCTATTAGACAGTCTGTTTTTTTTTAAACGTATTAAGTGACATTTTTCCAATGCTATTATTGGGTACCTAATAATTTAGACTAGTGTAATAATAATATATAATACAATATATACGCATTATATACACCAATATATTATATAATTAGGTACCCATAAACGTCCTAATTGTGCCTGAACTACCAACACGTTTAATCCTATCATATTTAATCATACCACTGTACCACTAGCCATATCTAATATTTTGCAATAATGTGAAGGTGGTAGATGTGTATTGAAATGTAAAATATAATAGGTATACCTAGGTATAACACTTTCACCCATACAATAAAATCAAATGTTTGACAAAATGTCACTGTCAACATCGTCATATCCACTCTACACTTCGATCATTATTTTCTCGGGCGTAGTACACACCTATATATATATATATATGCACCATGCACATACCAATATCTCTCTATACATTATATAGATAACGAGTGGGATGTCCACTTGTATTTTAATAACCGCTGCAGTGTATTTGTAAAATTGATCAGTTGCGTTTGGAAGTAAACGAGTAGGTATACCTACAATTATACGTCAATAATATATCATAATACGAACTACGAAGACAGGTACTATATGTATTATTATCAAGGCCGGGCATTAACGAGTTAAAAAGTTTATTTTATTTTGACTTTTTAACTTGACTAGTCACTTTTGGCTTTTCATCGACTTAACTGTTGACTTACTAAATTTCTTTCTTGATTAACGTGAAATTAACCAGTTAAATTTTCATTTTAAGTTAAGTTAGTTTATTTTGTTTTTAATTTTGTAATATTTCAGTCTATTTCGTTTTCGTGTCAAAAAATATGTATCGTAAATTGTTTAAAGTTAAAAATTTATATCATTCGAATCTAACTTATGTGTAAATACTGTATGAAGTATAAACACTATATCCTATATAATTTAGTTTTGGGTTGGAAAAAAATTAATAAGTACGCTAGCGTTGTATAAACAAATTAAATTTTTTTTAATTTAATAATACTACAGAATAGCATGTATACATGTATAGTATACTAACGAACATGTGCCGATTATTAATATTATTATTATATTATAGTTGCCGATGAGCTAGGCACACGTTGCCCGTCCGATTTCTTTAATTAAATTTTTTTAATCTGTGCACAAATAAGTAATGTAGCTGGTATCTATACACCTTGTGATCGAGATGGTATTGGAATACAACCAAAAAACAGGACTAAATAAACGTCTCTAGCTTTAATATTGTGATGAGCGATTACCATAATAATTAACACGTCGTGTAAATCAAAATTTAAATATAAACAAACATGGTAAAACTTGACGTAAAAAATAAATCTTTTGACTTGTATACATTCGTCGTGTGCGCGTATAATTCGTATTTTACCTATAATACAATATAATATATAACCAAATTAAAATTAAAATTAAATAGGACCAGAATCGGCCACCAGGACGTACCTAATGAATAAAGGTGACCCTGCACCAATATGTCAATCATGTGACACAAAAATCACAATCAAACACATTTTTGAAGAATGCAGAATGTACATAAAACAAAGAGAAGATTTCAATATAAGCCATCGAATTGGAGCAAGTCTAGGCCTAAATCCTGACAACGAAACCAACACCATTGAATTCTTCAAAACAACCAAATTACTCAAGCTACTTTAATCAACATTTGCAATGTACAAAAAACCAAATTAACTAATTCAAAACTGCTTTTCTTTTTTTCTTTGTCGTGTCTCCCATTATAAATATAATATATTTATGTTTGTAGTGTTATGCTAATGACCTAGTAATCGAAGCAGAAAACGAATAAATTTCAGGACCAATAAAAAAAAAAAAAAAATGAAAATGATTTAAACAATTATCCATCAGCTGCAGTCGAACGATTATGTTATCAGTTATTAATGGTTAACCCTAAACATTTGGTTGTGAAAAACTTCAACATCTATAACTGAAGGTTTTATTAAAAAGATAAAATTATATTTTCAAAAAATTCAGACCGAGTTCGCCCAAAACCTAACCTAAATCCAACGGTAATATTTATAAAATCATTGCCAAACTGTTAAAATATGCAGTATTATCACAAAAGATAAAACATTTGGAGTGGAAACTCTAAAGTATTTAAGGAATCATAGATGGCGATTAAGGGGCGCTTGGGAGACCTTGCTCGCTCAAAAATATTCAAACCACCCTTCCACAAAAAAATTTAAATCTTTTTTTTTTATGTTATCAATTAGCGTATTTTATGTATGAAAATTGTAGCCAAAAATCCCTGAAGTTCAAACAAATTGTTACTGTATATAATACGGTATAAAAACACTAAAAGTCTTATTTTTTTTTTAAATTTTGTATTAATATTGTGCATCAGTGAATCGCAGTGAACTCATTATTATAAACATAATAAAATTATAGGTACTATATATTATTATATAGTATATACGTAATACGTATGCCAGGTTGCATAAAAAAATTATTCATTTAACGATTCACTATCATTTAATGAACCAATCTTGTGCTACTAAATTATGTTTAAAGGACTATTTCCTCACTGATGATTCATTAGCTATTTAGTGATTGTATATATATTATATGCAACACAGCATTAATCGACACAGCCGAAGACGGGTTCATCATTTTTCTAATATGTATATAATATATATAATGGTAGTATGGGTAGGCTATATAATATTAATGTCGCATATAATATTAACGTCGCATATAATATCACTTGGGCATAAATTATAAAGATATAGAAGTAGGTATTTTCATTTTTTCTTCTCTATTAATCGCCAAAAATTGTATTTAAATATTCAAAGGCAATCGATGATAAAATGAAAAACTCATGAAATAATTCGATGAAAATAACACATTCTGCAGTTATCATTTTTTACACAACAGGTTTCTACATATAGGTACACAGATGTTAATAAAATAATAAATCGACAGATCGTAAATTAAATATAAATGTTTTCCAACAAAATAAGTAAATGAATGATAAGTAGAAACGTATAAATCAAATTTAAATTATACGCATTTAAATAATGCGTTGGTATACCTATATATTATACCTTAATATACAAACATTTATATTTATTATGATTGCGCTGAAAAAAGTCTCTGCGTGCAATTGTTTTCCTCGTGTCATGTCTCATCACATAAATTGTTATTATACCGTATTATAATATATAGACCTATAATAGACGTCATAGTTGAGATATTTATACCATAATCGGCATAATCAGATATTTTCCATGTTTGATTATAAATTATATTTTTATTATACCCACTGATTGAGTTAAAAATATTCTGATGTGCATTAAGTATAATAAGTACCTACTTAATATTTAATACCTAATAATTAATATAAATGTATAGTTGATTAAATAATCTCCAATATTAGTACCTACAACATTTTTTTTAACATAATAAGGTGATAGAATAATAACTACCTACCTAATAATAAAAAAACGAAATATGTTGAAATTGTCGTAATATTATGGTACATATATTATATAATATACTCGCATTAACTAACAAATACATTTGAAATGTATAAATGGTTTTATAAGGACTATTAAACACATTATACCTGCACATTAGATGTTTAATACGTATAATGCTTAACACAATGCGTAACACAGTAGGAAATAATTATTTTTAAATTTTCAACAAATAAAATATATTATTATACATCGATATGCATGCACACAATACATCATTATTATATATTGGTATAATCAAGTTTTTATTCAAACTATATTTAGAATAATCAATTAATTCCAAGCTGAGTGATTTTATTGTACAGGTATAGGTGAGTATTGTTAATATTTTGCTAATGAAAAAAGTCGAGTCATTCAATTACACTCAAATTATTGTCACTTTCTGTCTATACACGCGTGCGTACACCATAAGCGATTTATTCGATAACTTATAAGACGTTATGATTTAATATAGCACTTACTCAATAGAAATTTAACTAGAGTCCAGAAATCTCAATAGCATGTAATAAATCGACGTTATTGCTATTTTATATGAACTGAAAACACTCGTCTATAAATATGATATCAAAGTAATTAAAAACATGTAGGCTGCATGTATATAGGTTCCGTTTGATACTAAGTAACACATTTCATTTATTTAGGCAAACTGCGTACGTCATATAATTATACTACGCCCGATATCTGTACTATGATAATATTGTATTTAGCATTCGACTTCACTGGAATATTGTAATAATTATGTGTGTTGTACCCATAATATGTTGGTTTTATTTAAACTGCGGATGGCTCCATAAACTTTAAGTCTTAATACATCGAACTATACTCGAATATTAAGAACCTGCGATATTCCAGTAATATTTAATTAAATCACATGCGAATATACTTTTGGGTTATTGGAATTTTTTCCAACAGATATTTTCCGGTTATTTGAGTTGAGTCTCTACAACTCCTCTCTTCAGCCTATTAGCATTATTCAGCAATCAGAAGGCACCGCACGGAGGTTTGGTCATAGCTGTCTATCCCATAAAAATATATATGTAACCTGTTGTTTGTTTACAGTGTTTATAAATGGTTAAAAAAAAACACCGCTTTCCTTTTAACACAGTTACACATTTTTTCGTCTGGTAAGCACATTTTTGTCACACCTACACATATACCGCCTGTCGGAGTATTTTAACTTCTAGCTACCTTATGAAATGATTAGTTGTAGGTATTTAAACGTAAATTACTTCGGTATTTAAATTGAATACTTTGTGAACTTGTTTACGGAGGAAATGATTTTCAAATGTTCGTGATTTTGAATACCTGTATAGTTACAAAAAAAATCAGATGAATTTGTGCAATATTATTCATTAGACATTACAAAAGTTTAATTTCTTCAAAGTTTATTTAAATTGTTATCGCTCCCCCCACCATCAATTATTTTACCCGAATAACGCCTAATATACTTGCCTGGTACCCTAATGCGTACCTATATATCTATTCTATGTATTACTTATTTACGATATAATTATACATCAATACATACCTAATCGATTTGAATGCCATATTTTGATCACCATAGTACGAATGCAATTCTGTTCCAGATTTTGGACACCCGTCTGCAGAAAATTTGCCGTAGGTACCTTCATTATGATTCGATAGTTTTAATTATCTATAGCCCAAGTTTTGACATTCAAGTGTCCCGATAACCTTAGGTCAGCATTATTTGTTGGTTATTCGAATACGAAATTATAGGCATCATGCGTATTACCTTTACAATCTGCAGTAACTGACTTACATCCATCTCCGATTTACCGTCGAAATGAGTGAGTATAATATATTATAAAGTATTTAGAAAAATAAAAAACAGTAAGAAAACTCACTTTTTAGAATGTATATTAAAATATATAATAATTATACACATACGGTGTTCGGGTTCGCAAGACTAATACAATTAATGGTGTCACAACGATTTACTGTTTTTTTTTTTTCCATCACCGTTATGGTCTGTTATAAAATGTACAATCAGTAATCGCCATCGTTAGAGATCATTTTCTCAAAAGACAATTGCGAAAACTCATACAATCGCTGTGGACGTTAAATCAGAATATATATATATACACAGAATAATACACTGCTCGTTCGCTGCTGCAGGTTACGCGCGTGACTCTGGAAACGCGTCGGCGTCACTATCGTAGCCTACGATTCGCAGGTATGTACCTCTTGTACATACATATTATTATAATATATTATTACTGTCGCATTACTACGCCCCGAGTGCGACTGCAGTGCACGTGAAATGTAAAATCGTAAACTTTTATCGTTAAACAGCGACGTTTATGTGTATGAAAAAAAAAAAAACTCGAAACACCCACCCACGGTCGCGAGACAAATAATTATTGTAATTGTATATTCCGCGAGGACACGCGTACACGATATATAGTGATGATTATTGTTATAATATCGCGTACACGACTTTTGTTAAAATTTTATTTATTGCACATCGAGGGTTAATAAATTACACGTGGACGCATGCGCGCGTATGCATACGAACGTGTGGGGGTGTTCTACAACGATTTACATTAATTCTGATATGTTAATAAAGCAATCGATTTGATAACGGCACGCAATAGTAATAGCGCACGAGTGTATAGGTACTATTAAGCTATGGGGTTTTTTTTTTTTTTATCATCAAATTGAGGTTTACTACATTTTACTGGTGAACACACCGACTAGCAGATACGGCAGAGGATACCGATTTAATATTATTTATAGGTACAAGCAATTGGAATAGGGTGATTTTGAATTACTGTTTTAGTCGAGAACGAAATCGTGAAAAATATATGTGTTTACGTAATTAAATAATATATACGAATAAATAGGAATAAAATCATAGCATATATTGTAGTACTTGTACGAATCATACAATATAGGTAGTTGCAATAGATTTCCATGGATTATAGTGCAAACGTTTTGCGAATGGAATTAAAAATATAAGAAGTTTACCATTTATACCATATAATATGTTATGTATATAAAAGTGACCCTAGACCGAAATTATGGTTGTCAAATGTAGGTATGGGTACATACATAATGAGAGACTGTCAAATCTCATAGTAAATTAAATTCTGTGAATATTCTGTGTATATAATACTATAATATTAAATATATCAATAACTGATAGCCACTGTTTATCATATCATTTTCATTGTTCCTACTGATATATTATTGTATTTAATTCATAAATCATGCATCAAAAATAGGAGATTTTTTATAAGACAGCAGGGATCGCCATTTCATTATATTACAGGTAGTATTCTAGCAGAAATATTTCAAAAACATATCACCGAATTTACTACATAACACGTTACAACTAACAACACTATATATTAGCTACTTTTGTTTTAAGCGACTGTAACTATACTATGCATTACCTCTTCGAATTCAATCGAAATAAAATATAGTCTTTGTGATGTCCACATGTGCATAGCGCATGTACATATTTTAGGTTAGTTAGATATGTATACCATTTTATATTTATAATTAGTACCATAATTTTTTATTTCGAGAGAGCATACCTGAATAAATTCAACGAAATAATTCTTGATCTTCCCTCATTCCTAGGGTATTTAGTATTCATACACAGAGCGTATCACGATTATCTGACACATTAAAATATAGTTCAAATGTAAAATTGTCAAACATTCCTATATCATATACTATCTGCGCATATAGTCGCTTCCCTTTGAGCTAAAAATCAAAATCTAGTACAAATTATATGTTTATAATTATTTAGATTCTCGTATTACTATACAAAATATTTACATATTAAACTATAAACAATAACGAATAAATATGCAATATAATATCATTGCGGTGTAAACGGAAATTTCTCCCTCTGGCTAACTGCTCAAAGTTATTCGGACATTTACGTTCTCATTTTTTAATTTTAATTGAAATGCCAATCACTCGGAGTATGCTTACTCGAAATTCGTTTCAGTTTTTCCCGTTGCCAATACATTTTTTGGTCTCGGGGAGGGGCAACGGTATATAATATGAACATAAGAATATATATTGGCATCAACACTTTGGACGGGCGTCGTGTGACGGACTCTGTCATATCATTACATTACGTTCGTTCTGTGTATTTCAACGATATAACGCAAAAACTGTAAATATTATTAAATTGTACGTTACGCTACACACCCCAATGTTAGATTATTAAGCTCGTTTGCTCGAACAGTCTCAGAGTAAAATACTACGTCTTCGGCAGTAGATGTGTATACGCACCTGTCATATATATTGTTATAACGTACGCTTAATGGATATACGGACCGAGAGCTTAAGGGTATTTAATATTTATACATGTATAATATATATTTACTCTGCGTGGTGCACTTATTCCTCGGGGTTTAATTTAAAAGTCGGCAAATATTTGTCGGTGCCGCTTTTTTCTTTTCGAAACAACATTATATACGTACAATAATTGAGCTTTTATGCGCACGCGTCACGTCCACCGTTGTTAGACATTTTTTTGCCAAGCGACAATGTTATATTTATAAGTACCTAAGTACTACGCAGTATCACACTTTTTATGATAATAATATAATCGTCAGTAATAATCCACCGTAGTATTAAAAATAGTCATAAATAAAACACATCTCGTGTGTTGATAATTACATATATACGATACCTACAGTATATTATTATATTAATTTTTTTTTAACCGATGAACAATAATTAATAATCTTAATAGGCTTTTATCAACCCATCTGGTAAGCTAAACAAGAAGACAATAGGTATTATTATACAGTCAGTAGTAGTGACCGAATTATGGATGTTTATATTTTAATTTTCTCAGTCAGAGCAATATTTTGTTTAACAGTATGTAACTTATGCAGTAATAATCTTCAGCCTGAGCCCACCGCTGACGTTTATGTTTTTACAAAACACATATTAGAAGATACGATTAACTGCATTACTATAAGAATGTTATAAAGGCGAGTATCGCATAACTATCAACAATCACGTAGTAGTCTTGGAATAATAAAAAAACAAGTACCTATGTGTAATGTAACGGAATTAAAATATATACCTTATAATGCACTCAATTTGCATAAAACTGCTTACGAAAAGTAAGTGCTCACTACTCAGATATCAACTTCGAAGCATACAAAATATTTAACAATACGTAATAATTAAAATATCGAAGTAATTGTATCAAATTATAATAAACATTTTGGTGGTAAAAGTTGCTTAAATAGGTGCAATAACGCTTCGTACCTATATATAAATCTAGAAATTAATATAAACCATTATTAATTTAATTTACTACCATCAATATTTAAACGTCACACAGTATAAGGATAACTTAATCACTGCTTCGTTAGTACATACATTATTTAATTGTATACATTATAATAATGTAAACATGCCATCACTCTGCATATCGAGTTTAATTTATTGTAATTTGTAATTGATCTGTACACTTTTTACTTTTAGTTTCTTTTTATGAAATTACATTAATCGAAGTACCTATTAATAATTCGTTTTTAATCATTTGTATTTAATATTTAATTTTAAAAATCAACAAGCAGTAGCTGATTGTGTGCTAGTAATATTTCAATGGATGAAATAAAATTATACATGACGTGACGTGTACATAATTATGATACCTATGTATCTATAGTAGGTATAGCTAGGAAATATATTTATTTTTTAATTTTAATAACAAATAAATGCTATAAAAATACTGTTGTAAACGAATACCTTTATCCTACTTTTTATCCTTAGAACACAAAGTTGAATAATTCTAAAACTACCCGCATGAATTTTGATTCTGATACGTCAGAGAAAAATTATCCACTGTATAATCTGCAACAGTTGAAAAAGGGTGTTCTCATCATTTTAAAACGGAAGTTTTGTACCTCCACGGGACACACCTTAAGTAGAACAAAATATCTCAAGAATTTTAAAATATGATCCTAAAACGTATTTAAAAATTCCCAAAATCAGATCGTTAATAACTGGATCATTGAAGAAAAACGGGTGATCGTGCTTGGTGAATCACTTTGGTCTTTATTTCCGGTATGTTATGAACACAATGGATCAATCATGAACGTAGATTTGCACCGCGCCCGCGCGTTATTGCAATTTAAACTATCCTCCGAATGCGTACAATATACTGGCCCGCGAAGTCTTCGTGGCGTATAATAATATTTATATAATTATATTGATATCTATATTATTGTATAGGCAGATATTTAATTTTCACCTTATCATACACTCGTATACGTGTCTCATTTCGGTTGCGCCAACTGCGTGTACGTCGCACAAGGCCAAATCTATAATAATATAATAAATATTGGCATACGTATAAATATTGTGTGCGGACCTACCGTATACAATAATAATATTATCGCTGTTGCTGCAGAGCCGTCCACAGTAATCGATATTTTAACGGTTTAACAAGATTTATTAACCTATATTATGTATACCTATAAAACCTATATAATAATAGGTATAGCTTTATTATTATATAGGTACATAAATACGTGCGGAAACGTAATATAGTCAACGAGGTATGTATATAATAGTATACCTATATGTAGCTATTTCTTATACGTATGGGTATGGATATGTATTAATGTGTGTATGATAATTATATTATTCTAATATTTGCTCTCCAATCATCATGACTGAACTAGTACCTAATTATATATTATATACCAGGTGATTCATTTAACGTTCATGACGCTTTTATATTCCAAAAACTATTAACGTTTACGTCATTTTATGCTGTTAAACGCCACATTAAACATTTTTTATATTTTTAAATGTCTACCTTTTTTAATGACAACTTGCATTTTTAATACCTTATTTAGTTAAAAATTAAAATCTCATTCTTAGGTGAGTTTTCCCGTGGCATTAAATAACTATTGAGAAAATCAAAAAATGACCTCCCTAAAGTACCATCTTGATCCAATTTGCTAAAAGGTAAGGTACTTGTATTGAAATCAAGTCACTCCTTCTGGTAGAAATTTTGTATACAGGATAAAAAAAAAACAAACACCACTCTGAATCTAATATAGATTTATAAAATACTGACCTAAAAAAAAACGCCCTAAAACGTACACTTAAAAACCGGCCAAGGGCGGTCGGACTCGCGCATCGAAGGGTTCCGTACCGTCATCTATAAACATGTTGGCAACACTGCTTGTATTATATATTCTAGAATTTTTAGTATTTTTTGCTATAGCGGCAACAGAAATGTACAATCTGTGAAAATTTCAACTTTCTAACCTTTATAGTTCATGAGATACAGCCTGGTGACAGACGGACGGACGGACGGACAACGGAGCCTTAGTTATAGGGTCCCGTTTCAGCGTACGGAACCCTAAAAAAGAGTATAAGTATAAGAACAAGTATAAGTAATGACCATAATGAGTAAGTGCCAACCAAAATTATTTTATTTTAATAAAGTCACAATAAGTCGTTAACAACAATTTTGTGGCATAAATTGGTTTCAATTTCCGGTGGTACAGAGAAATATTTATAAATTGCCAACTCATATACCAACTATATATAGTTCATGTTTTTATAATAAACAATTCATTTTTCATGTTCAAGTGCACCAGGAGGATAAAATCCCACTCGGGGCAAGATAATAAAAATTATTTATAATCAAATATTAGTTATAGCGATATTGATATAAAGTACATGCAGTTAAAAATTCCCGGGGGTGGCAAAGGCCCCCTTGGCACCCCCCTGCGGGCGCCCATGGTTATTTATAACTTTTAACTTTTATAAAAATATTTCCTAAAGGTTTGAGGATTTTAAGGTTGAAAAAGATCTCTCTGGCAATGTTCAAAACTACAAAATATTTGAATTCAAAATAATCTCGGTATTTTTAAACCATTTTCGGTACCAAACTCATAACAAAAAAAAAAAAATAACGATATTAATTGAACATTTAACATGTATTAGACACGAGTCAATGGGGGGGGGGGGGTTTGGACCCCTTGGACCCCCCCCCTCCCCTGTAAATACGCCGCTGCGCGTTAGTATCGTACATCTACCTCCTACTTGCAGAGTAGTATAATATACTTATATACTTAGCTACTTGAGCCTCGTGCTTCTAAAGACAAAACGGTAATTTGCAAGTGAATCGCGTATGATAGGTATATAGTATATTAAAGTATTAGGTACCTACTCACAGTAATTTTAGCGATTTCACAACACTACTATATAATATTATACTTCACACGATACAGCAGCCGTCTGAGCAATGGTCGATGGTATATAATATATTATTATTATATATGTACAGCTTCTTCTTCTTCTTCTAAAAGTAAAATATTACAATGTTTGTATTTAGTATAATATATTATATGTGTATATGTGTGTGTGTGTGTATGTGAAGGTATGTTGTTATTATATTATCGTTATCATTATTTTTATTAAAGCGTAACCTGTTTAAGTAGGTAGGTAGTTATATATATATAAATAAATAATTAAACCATTCGACTTGTATTCTTTTATTTATTTAGATTTTTTTTAAAGGATTTCGTACTGAAAAAAATATGCATGGGAAGGATAATATTATAACCATGTACTTATCCCCATTGCAGTTACGACTTATACATTCGCTCGGTACACAAAATTTTTTTTTATACATAATTTAAGAAACTAAGAATGATCATTAAAAACTGAATGGACAAAGTGAAATATGGAATTTATATATATATATATAATGACAACATGTTATTCTGGTGTTTTTTTTTAATCATGTATAATACTATAATGTAATCTAGACGTAGTTGGAATAAACGAACTTTATAGATGTATTTAGAAATATTATTTCTTTACAGCTATACAGCAGATCGTTGTATACACAACACTGAACATACTATATATTATATATAGTCTATATACAGTATAGGGAGCCATTCGTCCCGGTTTACCGGAAAAAAAATTATAAATAAAGATATATTAATTACCTTTTTTTTTATGAGAAAATTTTGGTGTCCCTAATTTCTTAAAATGTAATTTGTTCACACTAATACACATAGGTACTTAGTACTATGCCTAATGCCTATACTGGTATTATATATTATGTGCATGGCAAAATATAAAATTTGACTTAACTAAATCGTAAACTTAATAAATAAACTGAACAAGCTTAAACTAAAACTAAATACAGTCTAAATAATAATTAATAGGTAAAACAATGGTTAATTTTTCGAAATATTATCGTTCCTCGCTCCGATAAATTACCAGTATTTATATTGCCTTCCTACTTATTAGATAAACCTAACTGTATGATAATATACTCGTTAAATTATCTGTATGTCAACTAAAACTTTATCAATATAATATAGTATATATTCTGAAACATTTATATTATGGTGTATTACTATATTACATTATATAGGTATATAATAATAGGTATTATAAAATGTATAATCTACATAATATTATTATAGTAATTTTTAACTACAACACACAATTATCAATATACCTAGGTATAATGTGTTTATATACACAAGGCCATGGAGAAAAAAACATTGACACTATCGTTTATGCAAAACCGTATTTTTATTTTTCCGAATGACCCTGTAAAAATAAAGCTGGTATAGACTATAGAGCAACACGTGTTCATTCAGTTCTCAGGGTCATAACGACGATATACTTATATGTGATTGTTCGGTAGACATAGTATCTAACTACGACAATTATTAATATTGAATTGAAATTATATACTAAGTTATATACTATATAGTTATATATTATTAAAATGTATTCATAAAAAATGACTTATTTTGAATTACAAATTTCTCAAGATAAAATTACAAATACGATAAGATACAAATTGATTTACAATATTCTAATTCAAAGAGCCGCAAAATAAATCTTAATTAATAATTGAGTAATAATATATCAACATAACGAAATATATTCAAACCTTAATTGTTTGTACATTTTAAAATACTATGAGTATTAAGCTCTTGTAAAACTAAAAGGTTTAAAATTAAAATATTAAGAAAAACCAATGAGATGCACTAGATAATAATCTTACTTTTAAATTTTATAAGAGGTAAATTCACTCTATTATTAAACTAACTACGGAGCTAAACCTGATCTTCTGAGCGTAAAATTTCTGTGTAGCATCCCCTTAAATATTATTAGTAGACCTATATTTATAATTTAAACACATGTATTAAATATGTAAATATATTTTATCGTATATAATTTATTGTAATGACTAATAATTATGGTATGACGTACAAACCACCGTAACGGCTTTACCATAATATAGGCGCGCGGTTTTATATATTATTTTTTCCTTTATTATAACGGAATTCCACGGGACCAACCAGCATCATTAAGAAATTATAAATATTTTTGATCACTTTCCTAAATGTATGATATTAATTTTTCGCACGCTACAATAATAAGGCGTAATCTGGGAGGGGGACATACCTGCCCTTTCAGATATTTGACCGAGTGGGCAAAAGTGTAATAGGTGGGTAATAGGGGATAATAGGTATATATTTACGTTATAGATATTTAGTTATACCTGCACACTCCTCCAACCAAGAATTAACACTGGTTTACGTCTATGGCTACAATAATATGTACACCGAAGTATTATAGTCTCGTTATATAACTCTAGCTTTGTGCATTCCCTCCATATCATCCGGTAAGTTAGTTACTCGGCATAATCAAGTATACATACCATGTTATATTTAACTTCAAAATCATTATGTATTTAGGTATTTGTTTGCCGGTATCGACGACACAATATGTAGGTAAGTTCGAAAAAATATTTTCAAAGTTTTTTTATTTAAATCATTTAAAATTAATTAGAAAGCTCAAATGCATCTGAATAAGTTTCATCTACTTTAATAACTATGTAACAAAAATGTCGTTCTAAAAAATAATTCCAATAACATTCCTAGTTAAATATAACTATATTTATAGATAAAAAGATTCATTTTCCAAATTTTTAATTCATCAACGTATGAACGCCGTTTAAATAAATTGTAAAGCCCGGTTTAAGGTTTCAGAATAAGTTCCTACCACTTAAAAATCTAAGTAACAAAAATGTAATTTTTAAAACTATTTTCAATCCCGTTCCTAGTTAAAACTAAAATTTTTAAAATTTTTTTTTTTTGCAAAAATATAACTGTTAGTAAAGACATACGAAAAAAGTAACATTTTTCTGTATTTTTTTTTATCATCAACGTATAGATTGCTATTTAAATAAATGGTAAAGCCCGGTTTAAGGCGTAAGAATAAGACTCACCGGTCATCACTTAAAAATCTAAGAAACAAAAACTTCGTTTCTAAATATATTTTCAATCCCATTCCTAATTAAAACTGAGATTTTTGAAATTTTTTTTCTGCAAAAATGTAAAATGATGCCCTGAAAATCTAAGAAACAAAAACGATACTGTAAGTTGTCTAGCTTAGTTTTGAAATTCGCTCTGAAATCCTATGACCACAAAAATCAAAAACATTAAAATATGTATTAAAACAGCCTTCAGCAGGTATCTACTGCAGCACCTTTTATATTCCATTTCCATCCAGTTCGAAAAAATGTAAAATTTTCCTATTTTTTTTTATGATCGTAATTTGACTTAGATTTTAAAGCGAAAGATCGTCTTGTAACTTTTCAAACTTGGCTTAACGATTAATGTAATAACTGTCGATTTTTGAGGTTGACCAAAAAAAAGAACTTAAACGTAAATGTATTTCATACTTAAATGCCGATACCTGTAGCTGGTCATATCATACATATTTTACTTGTTTTAGAATCATGGCGCATAGGATTTCCTGGCAAATTTCATATCCAAGCTATAAAGTTAACGGCATCGGTAAATTACATTAAAAAAAAAAAAAATTTGAGTTTTTAATATACTGTTTGTGTTACTTAGATTTTAATGTGAAGGAGCGTCTTGCGACCTTCCAAAATAGGATTGACCATTTAGGCAACTGCGGGCGTTCTAGACGTTCTAGTCATTGACAAAAAATAAAATACATAACTGTTAGTATTTTTTCGATTTTATATTTTTAATTTGTCACGGAAAATGCCATCACCTATTATTAATAAATAATATCGCGGGATGAATATAATATGTAATCAAAAAAACTAGTTTTGTGCGTTTTATGGATATGCAGTATGCATATTGTACATTATATTATATATATATTATATGTATTATTATATTATGTATTTATGTTTATGTTTAAGTATATATCTAATGTGCATGTATATAAGTATATAGTATACCCATAGGTGTTTTTCTCACTCAATTAGTTCCGTTACACTTGGTTTCGTTGCGGAAGACGTCCTGAAATACAACCATGTGCGCCGTATAATAATACTATTTAATAGTATAATATATCGGAAGGAACGAGTGACGCGTTTACAGTATATTATATAATATTTAAACAAAATGTCGAAATCATATCGAGTATCGACGCATCTAGTGATATACTATAATAATGTGTTCATCGACCGTCACCCTAAATTAATAAATCCCAAACCCAACACTTTGTTTTGGACATTAGTTAAGACTTTTTTAGGTCATCATAACTCTTAACCATAATCGCCGTTTTTAGCATTATTGTTTTAGTTAAATTTTCTTACTTATCAGAAAATGATAAAATTAAAAAAAAAGATTTATGTGCATAATTTAGGATTTTAAGTGCTGTTACTACTTAAGTGCAAATTACTATTTAGTAATTTTAGACCTGGTCTGCCCTAGCCATGACTAGAGAGTCGTTAAGTCGTTCCATTCTTAACTAAAATTTATTTTTAAAGTGAACCACTCAGAATGTCCACATGCCTTCCCCAGCAAGCTGGTTGCGATCATCGATGCTAAGTGGTCTTAACTGTGAACAGTAGATCACTAGCCGTCTAACGCTCTAGCATATGGACAAGTCTCATCATCGTGGCTGATGTCAACTCCAAATTTGCACCTGGAGGGGACGATGCACACTACAGAAATGATCCTGTGAAGTATGATCTTAATTTTTACTCCAACGCCGGCCCGTACTTATAACAAACGGCGGCTGCTGAATACGAGCAGCCCGATAACTGCCACATCGGATTTTGGCACTATTAAAATTGAATTCTATAACTGAAATATCGTCCAACTCACTGTTTTAATTTATTATGTGGTCGGTTTGATGACAGAACACGAGAAAACAGTGTTCAATGTTCTGAAAAAGCATCAACGACACAACTCGATGCCACGTTTCAGTGAGTGTTTGACGGCAGAGCTATCTATCAACGGCTTTCGCCATTACAACGTTAATACTAGGCTAGTACCGTAGTCATTTGTCCGCTAGGCAGTAACAGCACAATTATTAAAATTGTATTGGACTAAGTTGCAACTAGCTTTACTTTTAACCATAGATAATATATTAACTAGTTTATCGGTCCAAGTAACCATGGTCTTCTATATAAGTCATAAGACCCGGCTAAATTAATGTTCAATCAACATGTTGATGGACAGTAAATACTATGGTATTAATAATTTTAATTTTTTTAAGTATTATGTTCCGGCGCTATAGCATTCAAATCCTAATAATTTTATTATTTTAACATTGGCACTTTCTAACTGTCTAACTGTCGGAAAAAGGGTTTAGTTGGCAAATGCAATAGCAGTCATGTCCATCAATAAAGTTTATAATTTGTTTTAAATAAACATATCCAACCTACCCATTATTCTAACTTCTAAGTCCACACTCTGCTAACTTAGCGATTGGTAAAACTCACAGGCCATATCTAATATCTATATACTATTATACTATATGTATATCAAATTTATATCTGTGATTGTCGCAGTCCCGTGCCACTCATAGTCCATAGCCCTGAATGAAAACCGTTTATAATCATAGACTTTATGGGTATAAGGTCTATGTATATTTCATAATCTTTATTTTCATAATAGTTATATCAAACGAAATAAAAATATTTCAGTTTTGTGTAATGATAAACTATAAACATTTTCCCGTCACTAAAATTTGGCACCTAGGGCATTTTCCAAAGTTACATCCCCGTTTCAAACCGTTTCAAACCCGTAGTGTCTTAAATATACCTACTCTCATATTAAATATAAATAATTATAAAATAAATATTTTTGTTAAAATATGATTAAATACACATCAATAATAATAAAAATATAATGATATTAGGTATAATGTTAAGTTTAAGAGTTAAAAAATTAGTACATTTAGTTATAAAAACACGACAAAAATATACAGAGTATTCCAAATTCATTGATTGGGGGACGAGGATTTATATTTTGTTCTTGAAAACCAAATGTGCTACGATCCTCGAGGAGATAAAAAACAACAAAATGTTTTTTTCAATATGTGTGGCTCAAACAAACAAAAAGCGAGTAAGTGAATGTCGCTCTGCTGTACAGTAAGTTACAAGTGGGTCAATGTTTAATGGATTGTAATAAAATTGAATTCAATGATATCATTGCATAAGGAAAAACTATTCTGAGCGGAGAAGGTTTGTCAGTCTGGATATTTTATATTGCCATTATTTATTATAGCCTGTAAGTTGAATTGATATTATAAATTACAACAAAATAACTAAAATCATTATTTCTATTTGTTTCTATGGTAATAAACAAAGCGTTAGAAATTAAAATCCCATTTTTAGCGGTTTTTTTGTAATTAGTCGGTGGTTTTTCCCGGAACATTAAATAACTATTGAGAAAATCGAAAAAGGACCTCTCTAAAGTACCATATTGATCCAATTTGCTAAAAGACAAGATACTATATGTTGAAATTAAAGCACTCTTTCTGGTAGAAATTTTGTATACAGGATAAAAAAAAAAACAAACACCACTCTGAATCTAATATAGATTTATAAAATACTGACCTAAAAAAAAACGCATTAAAACGTACATATAAAAACCGGCCAAAGGCGGTCGGACTCGCGCATCGAAGGGTTCCGTGCCGTCATCTATAAACATGTTGACAACACTGCTTGTATTATATATTTTAGAATTTTTAGTATTTTTTGCTATAGCGGCAACAGAAATGTACAATCTGTGAAAATTTCAACATTCTAACCTTCATAGTTCATGAGATACAGCCTGGTAACAGACGGACGGACGGACGGACAACGGAGCCTTAGTTATAGGGTCCCGTTTCAGCGTACGGAACCCTAAAAAAGAGTATAAGTATAAGAACAAGTATAAGTAATGACCACAATGAGTAAGTGCCAACCTACATTTATTTGTATTTTTTATAAAGTCACAATAAGTCGTTACAACAATTTTGTGGCATAAATTGGTTTCAATTTCCGGTGGTACAGAGAAATATTTATAAATTGCCAACTCATATACCAACTATATACAGTTCATGTTTTTATAAAAACAATTCATTTTTCTCCTCCTCTCGACAATTTTTTTTTACAAATACGATAGGTGATGATACGATCATCTAATTTTGTACATAAAATACACAATAATAATAATCAATGATTACCACTGCACACTTGTGAAATTCATCAAATCGTCGTCCGATAACTGTACCGTTAAATGTGTGTAGACGCGTATTTCCTACACAAAATATAACGACACTGCAGTACTATTGCTACTTCTACGACATATTATGCCTAAAATATATTGATGTAATGTGTGTGCACTATTCTTCCTTTAGGTATACGGCCTATACTATATAATCATATCATATTATATTATCCTTATAGTTTATAAAATAGACATAAATTATACATATATATATATATATATATATATATATATATATATATATATATATATAATATATATATATATATATTATAATGTACCAATAATAAAGGATCACGACAAGGCGCGCTATAGACCTTCACTGTCAATGTCATTAAGGACCCGCTCACGAAAATGCATTTGACGCGGGTCAACGTACTCTTCTTCGGGTGTCAATCTCATAATAATCATACAATTATATGTATACCTATACATATATAATATATATAATTCTTGAACTACATCGCCGACGCCTAAGCAGACGTTGTTACAGGATGTAGTATAGGTGTTCGATATATAATAAAAGTGTATTATATAAATATGTATACAGAGGTGCGCGCAACGATTTCTAATAATTTAATAATATATAATTCACTTATGAGTATAATTTTGTTGTATTACCTATAATATTTAATTGTCGAACGATGGCAGACAAAATTATCTTAAAAAATACCCATAAACGCGTTAGGTACCACGTCGCGTGCGTACCTATATATGCCTCCTATCCATCAATCGAATTACGATGTCAAAACTCAAAAGTGGTTTATTGTTTTCATTTTTACTACGAACGAATAACCGCATGGTTTATTCTATGCGTACATAATGTACAATATGTATTATGATACTACACTTTGTTGTATACAATACCGACGACTCGAAACTCGATGGTAATTGAAACCATTTTCCATTTATAAATTATAAACATCCCGAAGTATCATGCTGTCTCTACGATGAATATAAGCAATAAATCGGACAAATTTACAATATTTTATCATAATGTTTTCTATAATATATTTTAAATATAAAATATGCTCGTTCGATGTTTAACTAGAATATATAAATAACTCGAATGAAATAATAATTATTCAAAAACATTTCTTTTTGACTTTTAACCGAATTGTATTGGGTAGGTAGACTAATAAAAACATTAATATTCATTAAGATTACTTATTTTTGGTGATTCTCATTTCTTATCGATACTATATGTAAGCTATATTTGGGTAAGTAAAATTCGTACATTTATAATAAACATTCGGTTTTACCTATTAGCTTATGGGCGAGCTAACCTTATAAGTTATAATATTCCTGCAGCGAAGGTTAATTGATGCTCCTTCATTACCCTCGCAGGAGAACCTTAAAATTCCTTTCGTTCCACAATGTCCCAAGTTCCCTTTTCTGTTCACTTGTTCCTATGCACAGAAACATGGTAGTGGCCAACCGGTTGACCGTAGGTATATGATATTGCGTATGGGTAACCACATCTACTTTAGTGAGTTTTAATATTATAAAGTTATCGAAAACGGAATCATGTTATACAAAATAATATGCGTTATACATGCGTGAAGTTTAATTCAAGTCTTATTTATTGTATATCACGTAAACTTACTCTACTATTGGGATCTCCACTCGTCATCCATAACAAATGATACACTAAACAGATAATAACAATATATATTGGTGTATATAAATGCATTTTAATGGAGAATTGCATTTTGTTTTAGATTTACATAATATTCAACTATATTATACGCGTATATTTGTAGGTGATTACAATGATGTAAATGTATGAAGTGCTGCCAAGTCGTTGACACGAAATATAAATATCAATTAGGTAAACAAATATATATAATGTATCATAATAATAAAATGAAAATGTATATAGGTGTTATTTATTCATTAAATATATAAATACACTTGACTCTTATCATTTTTTATGAGATATTGCTTTTTATTTTTAATTAGTTACCTTTTTCAGGTTTATATACCTATACCTATTATATAATATCATATAGAGTAGTATTTTGTTGAAGTCAAACAATATTATATTCGACCGATTTATTGTACCATCATTATTCTATCACGTTTTACCAATTTTTTGAACCAATTTAATTATTAAAAGTTTATCTATTTAATAATTTTTTTAAATTTTTGTAATCCCAATATCTATTTCTGAATCAATTAAAGATAAATGTAAATTTACTTAAAATATTTTAATATATTAAATGCGTCACTGACAACGGGCGTTTAACAAACCTAAAATATTTTATTAGTCATTAAAAATATACTGACAAGTGACAAATATAATATATGTATACGCATATTTATTATTTAGGCGGTGTAGTCAGCAGTATAGGTACTACTATATTGTTAGCAACTATAGGTGTTTCTTTAGTACATCGAGACATTGGGTCATAAACTTTATATTCGATATAACTACCAGGAATTCGGTACATATGGTTAGGTTAGGTTATATTTTATATTTATATACTATGTGGCTATAACAGATAGCTTGATAACTCCAATTATTACGGTTAACTGATCATTAGGGATTTTAATTTGTAGAAAAATGCTTTATTTTTAACCTACTGTAGACATAGCTTCTTCAGTACAAAGTTTAAATTTGGCAATAATGAATTCAATTTTGAAACTTTTAAATGCATTTTTTGCTTTATACTTTATAGGTGCTTTTTTTTCAATTTGTATTACTCTTTTTGATATCGTTCATAATTTGAAATTTCCAACGGTTAAACATTTTTACACACATTTTATTAACTATTGTTTAATTTTCGTCTTGTAAATATATTTTACATGTTCTGCACCTACGCATGTCGCACTTAATTAACAATATCTTAAATTAAAAATATTTTACGCTACCTATATATTATAGGTATTTTACTGATTTTTATATTATTAAAATACTTAACGATTCTTTAGTATACTTATAGAGCATTTTACACCGATTTCTTTGAGGAATAAATTATAAATGCATTTTGAGGTTTTTATACGCGTGTTTTACATTGCATTTTTCGATATTTGATATCATTTTTTTAAGGGTTTCTAGTGCGACAAATTCTCAGCCCTACGACCATATTATACACGTGTCACGTGTACTGTCGTTTATATATACTGTCTGACGTGCGCACTGTCTGCGAATTTCAAATGTCAGTAGCTATACTGCAGGGAGCTTGGATTTTATCAAATACACATTTTTAAAAAGTCGGTACTTATACATAATATTATTGGAAAAAATAGCGTTTAGTATGACTTGAAACTGTATCGACAATGTAAAATCCCACACTAAACCGCGGTAATATATTATAATTACCTATATATAAGTGGTAATTGCTGCGGGGAAAGTCAATAACGTACCTTTATGCGGCGTTGCAGAGCACAGGAGGGACGTAATAGGTAATGTATTGTAATATTATGTATAGGGTAGCATTTGGGTGAAAATAGTTATTTTTCAAATGCGTTTGGCGTAAACGACTTTTGGCTATGTTCACGCCAAGACCGTCGCACCTATATATACTTTCGTTGTTGTTATAACGTGCGTATACCTACATGGGTATTGCGAAAATTATAGTATACCGCGGTCGTGCGAAGGCGAATTACGCATTTTCGCGATGCGATTTACGGCGGTTGAGTTTTATAATAGGCTGTTTTACAAAACACGATTTGCGTATATCCGGCCATTGTATCGCGGAAGACAAAATATACGCGTTTATAATATATATAATAATTACTTTATGCATATTATATCAATAATAAGTTAATAACACCATACACGTTAATAACATATACTATACGTACAGGTATATATTATTCATATTATAATCTATAGGCACCTCTATTATACATATTATTTAGGTATCTGTGTGTGTAAAATATTTTACGAAATAGGTAAAACACCGGAATCCTGAATGCCAAAACGCCGATATTATCAAATCAATATAGTGTACCTACACATATAATAATAATATGTGCTACGAAAAACGGATGTCCCGCGACGGAAAATCATACGACCATTAAAAAATATGAGGTAGACACCCCGTCGCGGGTTATTGAGCTGCAAATTTAAAATAAAATGCTAATTGTTGTATCCAGATTTTTACGCATGTCTTCAAACACATAATTTACACGGCTTGGAACTATATTATGTATATCACTGATCAATGCTTACAGAACTTGTGTATACAAATAAATCGGCCACGGTTTCTAACGCGGCTGTATATATTATAGCTCATTACTTCATTCACTAGAAAGAATGATAAACCGTGTTTACAGAAATTACAGTATATTTGTGATATTATGGTTAGGTTAGTAATAGGTTATAGGTACTTCTGTCCAAAGAAAAATTATTACAGTTATGAAATAAAAAATGCACGGAGCGATGTATTCTTCAGCTCCCGAGCACCCACCCCCTCCCCTTAAACCCGCCACTGCAACCTATCTATATACCCACTCGAAAACAGTTAGATAAAAATATTATGTTTACATATTAATATAGTAATATACCCATGCGACATAATGCACGTGTGCACTGTGCTCATAAAATAATTGATTCTGGACCGTTATAAATGACAACGACAATGAAAATATTGTTTCTCCCTCTCTTGTTCTTTCGTATAATGTAGTATCACACTTTATGTAATGACGAATGGTTTATAATATGTGCACTCAGTTTTTATACATAAAATATTATATGCAAATATAGATGTCATAATGTTATACCTACTCAGTACTCATATATATACATTAGGGTGTTCCTTAATTTTTGATTTTAAAATATGTTTGGTCTCACCCCCTAATTTTGTGCCTATATGTATAAAAACGAACTACAAAAAGTTTTGGTTCGATCAGATAAGGTTAACCCGTGCCGACTTGTGATTTAAGTTTGAACTTACTACATTTTTCAATATTTACGAAAATTTTCGACATTTTTGTAAATATTTCATTAACCTTTAGAAATATTGATATTTTTAATTCTACATATTTTAAAGTAAATTAAATTTGCTATAACTTTTATTTTATTACATTTTTTCATATCTCTAATGGTTCGTGAATTATATTGATTTGACTCTAAAAAAACACGATATCTTTGGAAATACGAGCAACATAGTAACGATTAATTATAATAAACAATGTTATAGAATAATTAATAATTATGTTAATGTTTTATAATATATATTAAAAAAATGAAATATTTTTATCATAAAAAAAAATTCTATAGAATAATGAAAATTAATATTGTTGTTGTAAGGTGCTTTTTTTACAATCTGGAT
The DNA here is from genome assembly GCA_008086715.1 of Sitobion miscanthi. Classification (NCBI taxonomy): domain Eukaryota; kingdom Metazoa; phylum Arthropoda; class Insecta; order Hemiptera; family Aphididae; genus Sitobion; species Sitobion miscanthi. The sequence goes on from CM017802.1 coordinate 27,419,386, forward strand.
AAATTTTCCGATGTTCTTGTACACATTTTAGTATAAATTGTTTTTGTTCTTCATCTAATGTGAGTGTAGAATTGTATTCTTCCATCAACTTCACGGCTCTCTCTGCAGTATCGTTAACTATTTTTAATGAATTAATAATTTTTTTACCATTTATGTAACTTTCACTAGATTCCCAAAAAGTCGGATCATGTTTTAAGAATCCGTCATCAATGTTAAATCAGGAAAATAGTTTTAAGCTTTCTTCTGTTATAAATGCGTCAATATTTTTTTCTGTAAAAATTATAATATTAAATATAATTAATTGCTTATTTTTTATTTTATGAATTATTAAACGTATTCAATATATTTTTTAAACTTAATGTTTATTTACTTACCAATAAATTTATCATCTATTTGGTTTGGTTTAATTATCAATCGTTTGGCCGGATATTTTGTCGCTTTTTTTTTAAGGCTTTTACCATCTGACGCTTTACCTCTAGTGGTATAGAATCATTAAGGAAAGATAATGCAGCAGCCTCTTCAGTTAAATACCACAAATGGTTGCATAATTTTTGAATTGATACTCTAGATATTTCTCTATCAAATACTTCATATAATTTCATATCTTTTATAAATTGTAAGTCTTGATTTGGGGACTTATTTGGCAATGGACAAGTAAACCAAGCTTTGACGTAAAATTTAATAATAAAAACACAAATTTCACCGATTGCTTTTTTTGTTAAGTCGGAAATATTGTATTGGCTTCTAAACAAAAATATTTTTAAGCAATAAATTGCTCGTGCCATCCACCGGGCTTGATGCATGGCTCCGGGAGGATGCATTTTAATTTTATTTTCCAAATTACCGCCAATAAAAATAAATATTAACTCCAAAAATTCACGATAATCTCCACGAGGCTGTTTAGTTTCTAATTTACTTTTTACAAAATTCAGAATATCTTCTTTAACATTTTCTAAAGCCACGCCACATGCCTGATCTTCAATTCCGATGTTATATTTGTTAATATCTAATTTATACCATTCTTTTTGAAAATTTTTAAATAATGGAATGGCTGGGCTTGATGTAACTTCTGGTATTTTAATTTCAATAACAGATTTCAAAATTAGCTCATAAATATGATGCCTACAAGGAAGATATAATAGGTCTTTACCGAGTTTTTGTTCATTAAAATACATGCTCCATTTAAGCGTCCTGTATTGGAAGCAGTTGTATCAAAACACTGATATTTAATTTTTATGTACGGAAATATAGAGAAATAATTAGGTGAAAGAGATTAGATTAATACATTATTATTGTGAACATTATACTTATATTGTGATTGTTATATTACCAGCGATAATATGAAGGCAAAAATACATAAAATAACTTTATAGAAAATTTCATATGGGAGTTTTGTTACAATTATTTTAGCCCGCACAATAATTCATAATTATGAAAAAATACCTAAATTGTGTTTATTTGGAGTTAAGTCGAAATACTTCACGAACCATTGGAGATATGAAAAAATGTAATAAAATAAAAGTTATAGCAAATTTAATTTACTTTAAAATATGTAATATTAAAAATATCGATATTTCTAAAGTTAACGAAATATTTATGAAAATGTTAAAAATTTTCGTAAATATTGAAAAATGTAGTAAGTTCAAACTTAAATCACAAGTCGGCACGGGTTAACCTTATCTGATCGAACCAAAACTTTTTGTAGTTCATTTTTATACATATAGGCACAATATTAGGGGGTGAGACCAAACATTTTATGATATTTTTTTCCCATCATCTATAGCTAAGGAACACCCTAATATACATATACATAAAATGACAAAAAAAAATGCGAGAGAGGAAAATATAATAAGATGTTTAATAATAATATTAATAATACAATACGAAGACGAGGGGGTGGGTGAGCTCACAATAAAAGTATGAAAGAAAACCGGTCTGAACGGTCGCGTAATTTTTTTTCTTGTCTATTTTTATTATTATTATTTTACGACCCACCGACCAGAGAGACTTATTCTTTGTCTCATACGATCTCGCGCTAACGAGCTTTATCACGATCTTCGGCGCTTGTACGCACGCGGGAAGGTGGATATTATAGGCATAATAGGTTATAATATTAAATAGACATCGGGCGACGGTCGAGCTTCTATAGATCTGTAACTTATGTGTATATAGATACCTACACAGGATCACAAAGTGTATCGTGTAAATCAGTGGTTCTCAAAATTGCACACAAATTAAATATTTGCTGTAGAATTTTTGACAATTAGGTAGGTATATCGTACGTCTCTTTATCTATACCTATATTATATTATATGCATATAAATGTGAAATCAGTTTTTTACTAACGGTTAACCTCAGAAACTACTGTCTACCTACTGGACGGATTTCAAAAAAAGTTACATCAATTGATTTCTTCAAATTTTAAATTTAAGGGTGTTGTAAGCTTCTATTTTCAACCCCTATAGATTGCTATACGGTGGCTTACGCATGAATTTAGTTTTGGATCACAAAAATCGAATATTGTTTCGTTGCATATAAGGTGCTCATTGCTTAAAAAAAAAAATCATATAGACCAGCCCGCCCACCATGCTATGGTAAATTGTAACGTTAAGAAGTAGGTATAGACAGTAAATACTATACTTTGGTGGGTATAATATAATACGGTCTCTGCTGCAGAAGTTTTCAAAGTATCCTAATTTCTATAGTGCGTATTTGGTATTTTGTCAAGTGAATAAATAAATCAACGAACTTAAAAAATGTTTAATCCTTCACAAGTCTGCTGCAACAATACAGTACAATACAGTTATTATAAGAAACAATAGAACAACGATGAACAACTAAAATCAATATTTAATAAATCGTACAAAATCAAAAAATCAAATTTTAAAATAAATTAAAATAAATAATACAATAATGTAATAATTAATATTTAAAGTAAATTATTCATGATACAATAGTAAGATAGTGTGTAGGCAGGCAATATTACTTAGCTAAAAATATTTTTAAAATTTAAAATTTATTGAATTTTCAACCAAACATGAAACAATTAGGTACAATAATTGTGAATTATTAAAACATACATACTAAATTTTGCACGCCTTCTTTAAGTTGTTAGTGTTGAAAGTGTTGATTTCTTAACTAAATAATATAGACGATAAAATTATGTTAATAATTGTGATTTATGATAATATAATACTAGAATATTAATACAACTTCTTAAAAAGAAACTATAAGTAAATGCGCAAGTATACAGTACAGACCAATAATGATGAAATTAAGTCCGAGATGGAGAATGAATCCATATAACATATTTACATTGGTATATAAAAAATGAAATATTATATTCAAAGTGATTAAATTATCTTTAATATGTATAACGTTTATATTTATTTAAGTTAGTTAAATGATTAACATTTATTGCTATAGATTTCTACAAAGCACTATATTGCATGATTTAGGCAACACTTATCACCACAAAAATGTTTATTATAATTTGCCATTTGCTTTAATTGCATCCGTAATTTTCTTGAGTCAAGTATTATAATAAATTATGATTGCATATTATATCGGTATATTTTTTTATGCTCGAATTAGTGGACTTACATTTGGTAATCAGTTTATTTGTATTGGATATTGTGCGTAATAATTTATAATATTATGACAAAAATGTCTAGAGTATAATATTTTATTTTGCCTGTTATCATTAACTAGTTACATATCATAGGTAATAATATGATTATTGATTATATTAACCTATATATATATTGTATGGTACAAAAATAGAACTGACTGATGGGAGATCAAACGTTCGTAGGTAAGGAGTTGACACAAATCTGGTTACCCGTCGACGATATTACAATAATGATACTGTATAGGAAGTTAGTTACTTTTATAACAACTACCTGGTTACTATACTATACCATCTATCAACGTCCGTCATGGGACGCCGCAAAGCAGGCGCGGCACACAATACAACGTACCTATACGTCCGCGAGTGCGTTATATACGCGGCGCCGCATCCGTCTTGTGTGCATTATCATTTATCAATAATAATATTATATTTTGCGAAAGTTGGGTTTATATTTTAACAGTCCGCACTACTTACCAAGTAGTTTTCAGACAGGCGATGCAGTATAAGAACCATTCAAATACGAAAGTTAGAAAGAAGCGAAAACAATGCAAAACCGAAAAGTGCACGTTTAACAAAATACTTTCATGCTACTTTGTTGGCATGTATAGATAATGCCATGTGCAATGTACATTGTAACTCATAGCGTAATATATTTTATGTATTATATTAAATTCATGTTAGGTACTTATAACAAATATCAGATAGGTACTTGGTGTTAACAATCAAAAGCCATTTAGCCACCTAGCTACGTATTAGAAATAGCTCGTTAAACAGTGCTCACTTGTCGTTAAACAATTTCACGATATAATATAATATCATAATATAAATGATCAAACAAAAAGTCAATAATAAAAGCTAATTTTAAATTACAATAACGCAAAAAACTAAATCACATACGCGAGAATTGAACCCGTTAATATACCGTTTATGGTTTCAAATGGTCTTAAAAATAAGTTATTGTTACAATATCTAGGTGTATCAATGATATAATATCATATTGTGTTAATTTAAGGTATAGAAAAAAAAAGACGCGTCTTCTAATCTAACCTATCCAGTTGATCACCTCTTAGCTACCATACTTACATGTTCGTTCTAGCTCTCAGTTGGTTTATTTAGTTGACACGTCTTTTATGTTATACGACGGCCGACTGAGCTATCGGCCGTACAGGTGGAAAAAAGATTTTTATACTATTTAAATAGCAATATTGTTGATTTTCCATGGGGATACGCGTTCTCGGGCTGCAGCCACGCTCGTATTTACAAAAACAATGTCCGTCAAAAATAAAATCTTTTTGTCATGACAACACCACCGGACCTCAACCGACGCCAAAATATTGCTATCACCCGCATTAGAATCGGCCACACCTTTCTCACACACTCCTTCCTTATCAGTAAAGACCAACCTCCTATATGCAACACATGCCATACTCGCATCATCATAAGCCATATTTTTGAAGAATGCCCTATACACGAGCCAACCCGCACTCTTCTCAACCTCCCATCAAACATCAAAGAAGCCTTAAATGAAGAACATACTTTAAAAACCATCAAATTCATCACCAAAGAAAACCTCATCAACAAAATATAGTTTTAAAACAAATTCAATTGTAAATCTATTTAAACAATTATTGTTATACTTAATATTGTAATTTAACTTTTCATTTTCCTTTTCTCTTAAACTTAAACAAAATGTTGGCTAATAACCATTGTAGTTGAAGCCTGTAAATCTTTAAATAAATAAAAAAAAAAAAAAATGTATTAACTATTAACGTTTTTTTACGATAGTGAAATAATAATTATTTAACACTCGAAAAATCCGCATTGAAAGACGATTCCTAATCACAAATATACGCAACACGCATGATTTTGTCATTAGAGACAATTTTATATATTTTATATAAATTTTAAATAGCGATAAATTAAATGAATAACAAATTATGAATTGATCTAAGATAATTATTAAGTTAGGGACTAAGATCGTATTGAATAATCAAACATTCTGTACATATAGGCTTTAGGAATTAGTGTTGGAGGGGACATTGTTGTTACAGAAGGCGTATGTAGAAACATGTAAATTTAATCAGAACGGAAGGTCGGTAGCATCTTATGAGCGAATGAGTAAGGAGGTAATACAATTTTAGTATCGAATCAGCATCTGAGCATCAAGAAGTAATTGTGGAAATCTTCAAAGTAGGTAAGTATTTCATAAACGGGTGTCATGCCGGGAGTGTTAAATCTTAGTGATATGCGCGACATTGGTGAGAAATTTGTTTTGGACACATCCAATAGACATCTGCTCTTTGGCCAAGTAAAGGTTCCAAACAACCACTCTATACTCTAAGATAGAGAAAACCAACGCTGAATAATGTCCAGGGCCGGGCAGAGAAACACTTGACAGAACCAAATATTTCAATGTTACGCTTTGTGGAACCCAAAACGTTAAAAACCAATGGTAACATTGATGCTCAAAATTTAAGACATGAGTGAGGTAAATTCCAACAGTATATACATAAAACGAATACATAAAATACGTCACGAGAAATGACTAGAGACCATATGGAGACAAATTAAAATCAAAATATAGTTCATCCGGCTTAAGCACGAAAATAAAATCAAATCAATTAATTGAAGACCATAAATAATCGTCTTGTTCACAGACTCGATCTGCACGTTCTCCAATTTCTTTATCATACATTAGAATGTATAGGTGCCAATGTACAATGGTCTATGATATTATATTATTTTCAGTACAGATATTTATTATTTAAATAATATAATCGTGTGGGTACGTATCACGTATGTTAATACCTATATTAATTGTTATTGTATACGGTTAATATTTTAAAAACTGACTGACGTTGTATATTTTGGTTCCGTCAAAGCGCATTCGTTTCGGCAATTAAAAATAACAACTATACCTACAATATTAATAACGTTATGTCTTAATAATAATTTCCTATCAGTCATTTCATATTTTTAACTAATGTTAAGCAGTAAAACATTGTAAATTCCTCAGTGAAATGCATGAATAAAAAAAAAAAATTGTAAAATCTATATTTAAAGGCACTCGTGTCTTATACTATATAATGTATATATTATGAGGATATAATGTGAATAAATAGAGAGCTCGATTTGTCTCATTACACGTGCGCGTTGTCCGATGTCTTAAATTACCTATATATAAATACGTACGTATTTTTATCTTACGATATAGCTATACACGAATGTGCGGCGCATCAGTTTAACAAATATTTAAAGTCGTAAAATGCGATAAAAAATGTAAAAAAAAAAAACCGAAGAAAACTGGTTTTGTCAACACCGAGACCATTCATAATAATATATACATATAAGACGGTTAATAGATATCTACGGTTTCTTTTTATTCAAATACATGGACATTTTAATGCGGCGAATAATAAAAGTTTAGGGCCACAGTAGTTTTACGCGTTCGGGCAGATGTATTATACAATAATTAACGATCGTATTTAATGTCTATGTATGGTGTATACATATTATTATTATTATTATAATAGTGATGACTACCGGTTGATTTCATTGCCGCCGTCTGGATACCCGCCAAAGATCTATTTCACGTCGTCATGGGATTTTTTTTCTCGATTTTTTTACTACAGCGTTATCCGATAAGATGTTTAACTGTATAGTGGACAATAAATTGTACAGAAATATGCTCGATCTGCATGCAGCTATATACAAAGCGTTAAAAACTTAAACGTAACGGTAACACACAACTTGTGCATAACAATATAATGTACTGCAAGTAAGCATATACATCGCAATATGCATAACTTTACCGAAACCAACCGGTAACTACCTTCAATCGTCTATATTTGCCTAGCCATATATATATAATGCTAGTTGTTACTTTTATCAATAGTTTATTCTGTTCATCGAGTTAATAATAAGTGATAACGTAAATGGTTTGCCTTTGGAAACCGTTAAATACCGGTTTATATACCAATACTTACAATATAACCAATAACCATCATGCACTGAGAAAATATAATTTTTTTTTACAATTTTGGAATTGCGCCCGATATATATTGAAAATGTTGTTTTTATGGTAGGCACAGTATTTCTGATAAGTGATATGAACACGAACGATGAGAAATGTTGAGTTTTCCATGGGAAATGAGGTGGGAGAATATTGTGGCCACACTGACCCCGATATGTGTGTTTGTCAGCTGTGTGTTTTACTCTGTTTTCCAGATACTTACCTAATTATAAAATAGATGTTGAATGTAAATCACATTGTAAACGATACACCTAAAAAATAACATTTCGTATTTGTAAGTCAATAACCATATAATTGGATGGTGTGAGAGGATACTTCCATAGGAATAACATACTTCTTTTTAATCAAGAACTCGAGTGTCTCCCTAAAAAAGGTTGCTTCTTTGCTCCTATGCTTATTGAATATTAGTTACTGGTATTATATATTTATTATTTCACTTTAATTAATAAACAAAATCTTTGTTCGTCATTTTTTTTTATGAGTAATTCGACATGTTTAAATTATTCTATAAGCACGCAATAATAAACCAAGCGCTCCGCCCAGAACAATCGTTGGTAGATTTATCATTTACATTTAAAATTATACAAGAAAATTCACCACTAGCCTGCGATGATCTGGAAGCAGCGATGAGTCTAGCACTATATATAATATTACTCTATAGCGTCCGATATTTCTATCTTAAAAAACATACATTATTATGATTTGTATTATAATTAATTAAATGTTTTGTGTTTACACAGTTTATGTGTGGCGTAATATTATATTACAATTATTATTTTCGATTATTTTTTATTATTATTATTTCTTTTTTTAACCAACGACGCTGTCACATCGAGGGTGTACCCATATAATATATTAATATACTATATATTTTACAACACGTTTTTATACTAGTGTACGTTGTTCACATAATCAATAGCTCATCCGTTTTTTATATACTTACCTATGTATAGCTGGTTATATACAGGCGTACATAAAGGTATTAGCATAAAACAATATTGAAATACGCGTTTATATATTAGGCACCGTTAAAAGAAATTAAAATAATTAATGGACGTAGGTATATGTGTTTGCAATAAAAGTGTCCGGACGACTATATGTGTATACAATATAATATATAATATCTTACCTACCTATTTATGTATATTATTATTATCTCCTTGTATAATGGGTAATATTATATTTAATCAGCTCGGCTGTAATTTGTTCGAGGCTCTAAAACGGCGTGCAACAGACGTCAATACAGTGGACCTATGTCCCAGTATAATATCATATAATTATATAATGGGTCACACACTGGGTCTCATACATGGTAAGGAGTTTTCGCTCATTTTCGGATTATTTCATTGTGTTATACAACTTGTGCGTGCAATCCTTGACGATTTATAACCACGCGAGATCTCCGGTATCCAGCCTTGCTGCCGGTGTAGAGGTGCTATACATTTAATATATAATATTAGTTATATATATATGTACAATACGAATTATTACGAGTATGTGTACGGGGGACCCCTAGCTGACCACAAAATAATATACTAAATAAAAATAATAATACCATGGACGCATAAAGATGGAGGTAGGTTAGGTAGGTAGGTACAGCCAATTACACAATTATTTATACCAGACGTTCTCGACGAATCGATAATAATCGCATTTCAGCTCGAAATACGGCGATTATAAATATACACCTCCAACATACGTCTCGGTTTATTTAAAAATTCTAAAAATTTAATTGTAATATATACACACGCACTTATAGTATCATTATTACGATGCACGTTGATGAACCGTTATAGCAGGCGTTTGTGGTGTACTGGGGTGTGTGTGTGTTTTAGGGTTGTGTTATCATGTAACTTGCTTGATAATCGTGTGAGATTTTGAATTTATCATGATTCATTGGTACATGAAATTGCAATATTATTTTTATCTAATTGTACTCGGGACACAAAAAGATAATGTTGGAATGCACTGGTTCCGATAATTAGGCACATAACATTTTAATATCAATATGTTGTATTGTTTTTATTATAATAATAATTAGTAATTACATAATATACCTATAGCTACAATTTAAAAATAATATAATATAAAAATTGAATTCTGTCGTGTAATAACTAATATATTTTTCGATCCGATAGATTGCAATATTAACGTATATTTAAACATAACTTTTTTGTACCCTACTGTAGTTCAATCGTTTTTGTTTAGGAGAGGAGTGCATTTCCATAATCACGACTGTATATCATCTATATTATATTATTCCGATACCTGCAATAGTCGCTGCAGATTCAGTGGTGAATTAATGAGTAGTATGCAGATATTAACACAATAATATATCGTTACAAACCCACTGATGTACACCGCAAAGTATATTTAATAGACATTGAATTCGGATAAAATGATGAATAATAAGGGTAATTTTTCTAACGCCCTATATACGGGGATAAAACGGGAGTAAAATAAAATGATATAGGTATTCGTGACATTGGGGTCAGATATGAAGAATTCCCGGGGGAGAGGGAGAGTCCCCGTGACCAAACGGTTGATCAAGTGCGACCTCGTAGGTACCGTCAAATCAGCCCTTTTCGTACATATTTCAAACATACATTATATAATATTAAATAAGATAAAGAGAGAAGGAGAAATGTCATCGAGGAAATATATAAATATACATAATATAAAATCACGAACGGTTATAAATTATAATATAGTGCTTACCTATATTATGTATACTGTATATACAATTCTCCAAACACATTTACGGGTAACTTCTGTCGAATTATTATGCAAGTTACGATTAATTATTGTAGGTTAAATATATTATAAGCCACTAAACTATGTTTCATGCGTGCTGTGGGTTTATGCTATTTGAATAAAACGCTGCAATATTGTATACTAAATATAGACGAAATATGATAGATGCGGATTTAGCGAATTTCGTGGTGCGTTAAAGTTTGCCGCCTCGCGGTCGTATATTTCGTCATAATTATTATGCAGAACCCCGAAAAAGGGTTTTCACCCCGGAAAAGAGCGAGCGCGCGTCGTCGTCATGTGCAGCTCGAAAAACTTAATCGAATCGTTTGACGGCCTCGTGAAGTTTTACCGAGGGGAAAAACATCCGACTGGAGCCGATGTATAATTTGTGTGAAATACACATCGGCCATCTCTGCAGGCGCGTTATACATATTATACGTCGCGGTGGCGGGGAGAAAATTTCATTTTTGTTATCTATATGTATGTACGCCACGACGAGAAGCGTCACGGCGTGTGCGTGAGCGTGTATATGTGTATAATCACATAATATATCAGCTGATATTGTTAATAATAATGATGATAATAATAATAACAACGACGACGAGGACCATACGAGACGGAGTCTGAGACGAGGAGGAAGTAGAGGACGACGACGACGACCAGGACCAAAAGACGAAGAGGGTGTAGTGCGAGGTCATCCGTTTGTCCGCGGCGGGTGCGCTCGGCATTATGGATGACCGCCATAAATCATGTAGCGCAAGATCTATAATATATATATATATTATAAGCGCGTAAAGCGTTCAGACCAAAATACTGAACTCTCTCACACTCTCTCTCTCTCTATCTTTTCTCTTTCTCTCTCTCTCTTTTCTCTTCCTCTCTGTCTCTCTCTCGGGGGACCGCCGCCACACAATCTCGTTTATACAATACACGCGCTCTCTGCAGCACACGCACGCACCATACCGCATCTATTCTCGGGACCCGCGCGCGATTAAAAATTGACAAATCCCGAAGACGGCAATAACTCACCGACGGCGGTGGGCTCTATAATAACCATCGTCGTCGTCGTCATCAGAGAGAAAGAGAGTGTGCGAGCGGGTGCGCAGAGGGAGAGAGCGCGGAGGAAAAACTGTGCGTAGAAAAACTCAAATCCTATTAACTCGATACTCGCGCGTATACACCGTCGTATATATACACACCCCCAACACCCTTCCCCTAACCCTCCCCACCTATGCGCGTACACCAGAATCGAAAATTATATATATAATAATAATAATTTCTTTCCGCCAAGTCACGACGGGGATAATATCGTCGTCGTCCGTAGTCCGCAGTCCGCGCGGTTTAATTTAATTACGTTAAGTGTGTACACGCTTTGATGCGCGCGCACACCGAGTACCGACACACGCACACGCCACAGTGGGTTTTAAACGTTTTAATATGTATAAACGACCTGACGGCGTGTTGTCGTTGTCGTCGTCGTAGTAGTCGTCGTCGTCGTCGGTGGAAAAGGGCGAAGTGAAAACACGAAAAATAGTGAAAATAAACTGTCAAACGCACCGCGTGTAACTACGTTCGTTTTTTTTTCGTTGCTTTTTTTAGGGTGCGCTCCTCGAGCGCGTTCGCACTCCATTTACTTTGTCAAAATCGCGCGCGCGCGCGTATACATAATAATTTATGCGCAAACAAAACGACCGCGTCGTCGGCGGCGGCGGCGGCGATGTCGGTGGAGGCGCCGCCAGCGGTTAAACGACACACGATTAATGGAAACTTTTTAGGCTTGCGAAGCGGAGAGAAAAAAAATCCGCCGAAAGTTTTTTCTCCGTTCTACGCTGAAGTCTCCCGCCGCCGCCGCGACGTTTCTGCAAAACTGAGTTATCGTTGCTTTTAAAATCTTTCGCTTTAAACGAGTCAATCTGCAGTTTAATAATATACCTACGCACCGCTACCGCCGTCGCCGCGTATCCCATAATATTGTTTAAACCTCCCCCGATCGGACATTTAATCGCGAAACACTACCTATTAAACCGCCACGCGCTCACCCCTATTGTATACTGTGCATAATACTTGTATACACAATGTAAATTCACCACAGCGCGTTCTTGTTAACATATTAACATTTCGTATAAACTGCACCCGTTATTATAATTGTATGTACAATGTATAATATTGTTTATGTCCTCCACCCACGGTCGTGCGGAGGTGGCCAAATAATGCGATGATCGTTTCGTTATATGCTCATACGCATCACATCAGACAGCTGCCTCTGGTTTGTCCGACTGTCCATATACCTATTCACCGACTAAAATCACAAGTTGTGTGCGCACGTTTTTATCGCTCGTTTGCACACGCATAGGTATATTATACATACCCATATTTTTATTATTACGCTCGTTGCCCGTTCATTGTTCGTAATCAGGTTTTCTGACCCACAGGGATGAGTTCAAGTCTAAATCGGTTAAAATATATATGACGCAAATACAGGTATAATAACATTCAATTTCACTCTGATGAAAAACATATAAAATTAAGTTATTAGCAAGACTTTTCAGAGACATGAATTAATTCTTTCGTAATAAGTTGTCGATTGAGTATGAGAGTTACATACATTTTGGATCCTTTCCCACATATTATAGTTGTGTACATGACGAGTACATGGACGTGTGTTTATCTTCTAAAAAACAAAATACTACTGGCACGTAAAAATAATTTTTATAAATATAAATGGTGTTCGGCTGAGTAAATAATTACAGGCAATAGAAAATTATCATATCAGTATGTACATATATGAACGCATAGGTAGTATATTATTTCGCAAACGAGTGATTACTTCTATTAACACTTTGTGCGCAAACGAGTTTCGTTTTTAAACGGGAAATTTAAAAAAGTGCGCAAACTAGTTGTAACCTGTCAGAAGACCTACGTACAATTCATGTGATGCGGTGACCGACGTCACTTAAGTCCAGTGGCGCACTAACACTGCAATAGAAACGTATTTGCGTGTTAAAACAAATAATAATTATAATTTTTTTTTCTTATTAGTTAAGTAAAAACCGTGATGAAACATAATATTGTTAAACGCGATTATAATAATATTATAGTTTGAATATACAAAAATATAAAGATATTGGTAGGTAAGTACGACCAATATACGCAGATCTAACTTAGGGCTGCATACAGTGCATTGGCTTGATTTAGTTTACATATTATGTAAGTACCTAACTGGGTATGGAAAAAATATCGTTTAATGTTTATTCAGATATTGGATACATCCCAGTTTTCATTATTTGTAAATACATATTTTTACAAAAAATGTAGTAACTATTAACTTATCCACAAAGTATATATTTGATTCCTATCAGATCAACCTACAAATAGGTAAACTGTTTATTTATAGAATTATACTAGTTATTATATACTATGACAGCTCTTTATCGATATTATGTCATTTTAGATATTATTCTTTTAAAAAAAATTATAAGGTAACAATAATTTAATATTTTAATTAAAATCTGTACGATGGTCACAAAATAAACGATCAGCTTTAATTTATATTAGTTTAAAAAAAATAAATAAACATACTGAAATTGAAATACTGAATAACATAAAAATAATACATTTTTTTTTTTTGAAGAAGAAATTTCCCGAAAGGTAAGGGGAATTTTCCCGGAATATTCCTAATGGCACATCAGTAACCACCACAAACCATATCAACTGTACAGCATAATAGTTATTACGAACTTGTTCGTCGTCGTTCACTTATAAGCGTCAACAATAAAGTTAATTAATCTCAAATCTACACATAATTTATCAGGTTCGATTGAACGGCCTGGATATAGCGTTCAGTATCACTGTTGATACTGAAATAGGAAATATAAACCCAAGAAATTAAGACTAAACTATCTGGTTGAGTAGTGTACACGTTAACCAAACAATCTGGCCAAACCAACTGTGCGGTTCAAATCGTGTTCACATACTTTGGCACATAATATATCTATAATAATATAGTTATTTGTACACGTCCATGGTATCCATTACATTACCGCCACATACGACTTTCCGAAACTCCTATGGTCATAATGCTATACATAGCGTAACCAATAGTTGAAATAGTTGTAGTTGTGACTTGGCAGTTAAATATGGCGGACCACAATTCATTTTTAACAAAATATATTATATGTTACCTTTGCTTCTCCCCAGTTCCTTAACACAACACCCCGCTTAGAATTTTTAACTGCAGGGTTAATTCTCTTCATGGTCCTCATTTTCGTTCGCAATACCTGCAGTGCGGTTTTGTACCGTAATCGCAGGCGCACAAATATCTGTTCTGTATATGGAGTTAAATAATATGCAATAATAGCAACTAATATTTATTTTCTAAGGCTGGTTTACCAAAACCGAAAATTTACTAGGTGATAACGACTAAAGTTCAAAATTGACAGACAAAAGAGGTACCTCCTTTATAGGACTCCTGTAGCCTAAAGGGCTATTTATGTTTATAACATCTTAAAAATATATCATGTATGAAATCTAGTATTGAGTTTTATATAATATATGGGTTTAGTCTACGCTCCACTCTATCCTGTACTCCTCGCGATAGTTTGTGCAACACTTTGATACATAGGGATAATAATATAATAATACAATTTATGTATATTTATACAGTAAGATGAACAACAGGCTCACCATCGAAAATCGGACTCGTATCAATACTACCCCTCCCTCAAAGCCGTATTCAGGAATTTTCTGCCACGTGAAAATTTTTTTATTAATCTAAAAAACAATAAAACCATGTACCTGTGTAAACGTTTTTGTTTTTAAATTTCTTCTTCAATTATCGAATTGTGAATTTTCGATGTTTAATACGTCTATAATAATATATATAGGTATGCTAAAGATAGTTATATAATAGGTATCTATTATACATTTTAATAGGCAAAAAATTACAAAAAAAAAAATGTTAATTGTGAGCAATAAGAGTGAATATGGATTAACCAGAAAATTAAAACAATGAACATTTAAAAAAAAATAGGTTAAAATCAACCCCTCGCCATACGGACATGTACCTACCTTTATTTGTCGAGAGTGTAACATATACAACATACATTTCTCCGTCAAAAGTATATGCCTAACGGTGCAGGGCTATCAACGCTATTTTTCAATAACGTTTTATCGTCGTTCAGAGGTCTATCACTTACGTTATAATGTGCTGGGTGTATTATATATATATACTTTATACGTATAAACCTTTGCCTATAATATACCTATGTGTGGCTATGTACTATATACGCTATTATACTCTCTATCTATATATAATATATTATATATATTATGGACTTTCGGACCTTTAGAAAGTCTCTCCCGGGGGTGACTAAATACATGCGATATAGGTATACACAAGTGTGCGTATAATACCTTTATGGGTATGAGGCCGTAAGAGAGCTCGTGTGAGCGCAAGTGCGTATCAATCGTATATTGTCGGACCAAAGTCGTAAAAACTCGCAGTCTTCTACAGAGTACTATCTATCGACCGCAGTTGTAAAATACGTGTTCGATTGTCGTGTGCGGCAGCGAACTTGCGAACCTGGAGGAAGCCGGCGGCGGCGGCGGTGGTGGCCTAACTTGGGGGACAACTGAAATTATAATCTTCAGCACAATAACATTATCACACGTGCGGACACGTACCAATATAATATGCCGATATACTATACAGACGATTATTATTATTGTTGTACACTGTGCACGCCTCGTAAAATACGACCCATTGTTATTTGCAGCCGCAAACGCGTGTAATGTGCCTAATATATTTATATAATAGAGTTACCTATTATAGACGTGTACACAATATTGCGTGCCTACACGAAAACAGACACACACACGAGCTGAAATGCCGTAAGTCGTCGGAGAACGTTTTTTGGGAAAACGTGTTATTATATTTTGCATTTTCTCAAAATCATACACCTATTGTACATATTAATTCTTTAAGCATGAGATATATATATATATATTATTATGTTTTCCTGCAGTGTGATTTCACCCGAGAGTTGAAATATATGCAATGAAACAATAATAAATGTATTTAATTAATTTTTATAACTCTTTACGTTGATCCTTATGTGTAGGGTATATATTGGTATAAACGATGATCAAGTATCAATGCTTGGCTTATATATAAGCAAGGATTCCGCGATGAACAATTCATGGTATAATAATGTAATATAATAGGTATATTTACAATTATTTTCAAAAGATAATCTATAAAAGAAATTTACAAGTTCTTTCAAAACTGGCCATATTGGAGGCCCGGTCTGGGTTACTACATGAAGACAAAACACAGACAATTATAATTTGTTCTGCATACTGTATAAGCTAAAATGTCGTATATAATGTCTTTGACAATACCTACTTGATAATTAATATTGTAAGTACCTAACTTACAATAAAATGTCTACTTTTTTTACGGTGTATTTACGGCATTTCAACCGTATTTAACCCATCGCTCATATATTATTTTTGTCAGTCAATATTTCATACTTGCGGCACAAATTTACCAAATCCAACTAAATTTTATATATTTTTTTTTTACCTTATGAGTGCACCGTTCACGTCATATTATATACACGCACATACCTGCAGTGCGGGCGCATATACGTATCAATAATTGTTCATCCCTTTTTTTTTACGTTCTGTGGTATGTCAGTAGGTATATATTATAACTGCTGTGGGCGGGTACTGTCTGTAGAGTATATGGCCGCGTGTCTATAATTACGCACGCGAGTGTTGCGTGGAACGGTAATAAAATGTCAATTTCGGCGTGTGTGTGTGTGTGTAAACCAGTGATCTTTTATTTTTTATTTCATTTTCATTATTATTATTCTTTCCGATGCATCGCCGCATTCCACGGCAAATTACGAAATTGGCCGTCCTCCTATTTCTTACCCTGTGCCGCACACGTCACCTCCCACCGACGCGGTCGACGCCGCGTTGTTGCAGGTCCAAGAAAAATCTAATAAAACTTCCGCCACCGTTTAACGGCTGTCGTTTAAAAGATAAGCGCCACGAGATAGGAGAACAAATCTTCAATGTACCTAACGAAACAGAAAAAAAAAATTATTGAGCATGTACATATACTGTGTGGTATACCTATCAATACTTATACCGCGATGTAGAAATAATTTTATCGTGACTCTAACATTTATTGATGGATGAGCGCAAACTATAAAATCAGTAAAGCCCACAAGTTAACCCGACTGGCCATGGACACCTGCCAACAGACTTATGTCAATGATAGTTGATTGAAAACATTTTATTGGTAATTTGATGATTTTATCCCTCTCCCCCTTAAATCAATTATAACGTCACTGTATATAATATGTATATACCTACTACTTATAAGTATGCGCAAACAATATAATAAATACACATTAATTAGTTAAATTTGTTTCATAATTATTTTACATACAAATCTATTGCGTAGTCGTTTTATGTGTCACATATAAGCAGTATTCGGACTTGTCTAGATAATTATGTGTTCATCTTTTATCTTATCTAGATAAATAGTTACAAGATATCTAAACGTTCATCTTAGATCATTTTTTTACTTATCTAAATAAATTCATCTAGATACATTTTTTATTGATAAAAATCGCGAAATTGTACAAACAAATTTTAAATATGTATACAGATTCTCAAACCAAGTTTATGGCTTATAAATAATGTAATTATTTTTATTTATATTATTATTATTATTATGTTCCTAGTGCCCAACTAAAATATACCTAAATTTAAAACCCGTTTAAAAAAAAATTGTATCTTTTTTTTATCTAGATAAAAAAGTATTCGTCTTTATCTTTATCTAGATAAATATGAGTTAAGTTATCTTTATCATTATCTAGATAAAAAAATACTTATCTAATCCGAACACTGCATATAAGGCATAGTTTAACATGCCTTATATGACACATACTTGACTATGCATACGGGAATTTAACTTATATACACATTGCACACGAGACTATGACTATTGCATTTTAAATGGCTCATTTTGGCTGGATGGTGTATTGGAACTAAGCTACCTATGTCGAGTATAATATGAAGTGATGATGTCAGCTAGGAATTGTAGGACTTAAGCGGTTGGTATAACAGTATATGAGCTGTTTTTTATGCCCGTATGCATAGTAACGTATTAGTTATAGGTATGATATAATATATAAATACAATAATAATTACTGTATATTAGCACGTAAAAAAGTATACAAATATTTTATATTTTTATGATTATTTAAGTAGGATTGGAAACAAGTTTTATTATAACATCGTCAATGGTTTCCCCAACCCTCTCACACCTAAAAAAAAATCAATTACATAATTTTTATGGGTGTCATAGTTTATTTCCACAAAAAGGATAGATAAATAGATATAAATGTAAACAGAAACACAATATATTTACGTGAATAATTAATTCATTATAATTACAATCATTATTAATTTCAAATTTGATTCACCTAAAAGTAAAATATTTTAAAGAAAGTCTTTAAAAAAATCAGTTTTAATAAACTATAATTTAAATTAAAATTTTTACTAGGAAACCGCTTAGTCTTCTTCATTATATTGTTAGGCGATTTGATATTATTAATAGCCATAACTGATGACATGGCTTACTGTAAGGCTTATAATATTATATAGTAATTAAAGTATTAAACTATACACGTATTTAAAAAGCAAATATATAATTCAAGTTCAAGTATACTCATTTAAAATAGTATAGTTATCGTAACCCTGCTAAATTATTGTAATGACCTATACATTATTTTATATGTTTGCGTTATGAATCTATTTAATGTACATAGTAAAATCGCTTCATAAATTATAATTTAATAAATAAACTATAAAAGTACTTATATATTATTGATTTTAAAAGTTTTTTGAAATATTTTAGAAACAAAAATAAACGATATTTGACTTAATTCGATTATAATAACTACATTTTTAACAACGTTTAAATACGTTAGTATTGTATTGGAATTAAGAACGCAATAATTGTTTAATAATATGAAATTACTAAAAAATCAATAAAAAGTTAAAAATTATATTATTAACGGAATGTTTTAGAAACTGAGAGTTTATCGCTGGTTAATTTCTTAAGCTGTGATTTTTGTAAATGCTCAAGTTAAAAGTCGCACTGAAAAATATTTATTGAAATTATTAAAATAATAAAACAATAATTGCTGGTTAGTTTTCACCCTCCTTTTGAATACACGCAATTTAAGTGGTATTTGCTTTATCCCTACGGGCTACGACACCCACATGTCGCAACTGAGGGGCGAAATTACGACCACAAAGAAAAAAGTAAAAAACCAAGTCATAATATGTGAACCTCTCCCTATTACTAATAGGTAAGCAAAAAAGATACCAAACATGAGTTTTATTAATTATTCTGATCGAAACGAATACTACAATTTAGTATAAAATTAATATTAATTATTAATTAATACCTATTAATTACCTATATCTCTGTTTAATATCTATTGAAGTACAAACAACAAACTATAACTTAAACGGTTTTTTTTATCACTCGTTGTCAAAAAGAAAATTGAACAGTTAAAATAAATAATACTTTAATATTATTAAATATAAGTTTTCTTATGTTTTGATGGAATTGACCAATAAAAATTTAAAAGACTTAATACTAGTGTCTAGGAATGTTTTTCTTTTCTACACTGATAGTGGTAGAACATTTCAATACATTTAAAGATACACTATTTATTACAAGCTATCGTTTTATAATTCTATAAGCACTATAATGTCACAAATGTCAAACTTTAAATTTAACTTATGTATTGTATAATATTCATATTAATCAACTTAAATGAGATTATGTACAATGCAATAGATATACCTATAATATAATACACCAGTACAAAACTTTATAAAATAAAATATTTTCTCTTTTTTTAATCTGGGTATTATCTGACGGTTAGGGGTATCATACTCAATTATTGTATAGTTATTATCCGTATCACCGCCGCATTCAATTTGTTATACCTACAACTGATCCTTTTAATGAAATTAAACACAATTATTTACCCGACCCATGAATAGCTCCAATTTATTGTTGTCCTAAATATTAAAAGGTATTGTGGTTGCCGTATGACGTGCCTACCCCCAAAGTGATGTTATTTTAAGTGTAGGGTGGTTAGTATAATATGCGTGTGTACAAAACCTATTGGACGTGTGTGACGATGTTTTTTTTGTATTTATAATATGTTGTTATTACACATAACATTTGCTCACAAAAATAATAGTTTTTCGGGTAATAGAATTTATAATATCACATTATAAAAGTAGGCGGCAGGATTAAATCGAAATGTCAAGAGCAGCTTATAATACCTATATTATAATATTATATATTTTGAATAAATTGACTGGCATTACTATTAATAAGTAATTATTATATTGCATCTATGTATAGTATAATATGTAATACGCACTTATTTCAATGATAGGCGCACCCAGGGAAAACTGAGAAAATTAATCAATGCGCATTCGCATCATTTCGCCTTTCTTCGTATAATAATATAATATAAAATATGTTCGTGGAAGAAAAATATCTCTGTTTTATTAGGAAATGAAAAGAGGAGACACTTGAAAAAATAACATTGAATGCTACCATAAATAATGCGGCTTAATACAACCTATAGATACAGTATAAACACTTATTATTAATTAGTATAATATCATATGACTTGTATGATATAATTATATGCACCATCACATAAACTATGCTGAAAAGGATACTTCTAATACGTTTTTGCGGGTTATGCGTCTACGAGTATAAGACGATTTTTTTTTTTAACAGTCAACACTCGTTATTTTGAATAGTGTTAACTTTTTATAATTTCTCATCATATATTCTTTTTATCATTATTAGTTTTCACCTTTTTAAACGACAACGTTTAGTTTTAGTTTCGTTTCCCGAAGAGGAATATTTTTCTGAGAATTTTTATGTATAAAAATTGAAGTTTTAACGAGTAGTTGATTATAGTTATAAGTCATAAGTTACCTATAAATATTAAAAATACGGATGAGCGATAGAGGTATAGTACAGGTACCTACTCGGCAAAATGTTGGTCTACTAGTGATTACTACTCCGTTCATCTAAACTTTAAATACTTTTTTATGTTATGCGTTATAACTTATAACTAATAAAATAATAAACTAGAAGTCAGAAATTCGATTTTTATACTTCAAAATTCTTGGAAAAATTGTTTTAGAAATTTGAAATTGAAAATGTAGGTACTTATATCAATATCATTAAAACATGAACAATTTTAAAATTATAACCATCAAAAATAGCAAAACATATCATTAAAAAAAATGATTGCTTTGTTAAGGATTAAAGTTATGCGAGAAAAATATTTTCGATATTTAAGATAGTGAGTGTGTACGTACCCCTAGTCCATAGGTACTGAATAATCTTTTTATTGAGTAGTAGTGCGCAGTATTATGTTAATTCATGCTTGATCTATACAATCAGGATTCACATCGTTTGCAAATAAAATAATAATAAGTCTGTTTTTGCAAAAATCGTTCCAATATATATAGATCGACGACGTGGTCACACTATTCGGTTTATTGTACGCGCACGGAAAAATCAATCAAATAACGTTGCGGTTAGTTCACGAGAACGTGTTCGGTCGAAAAAAAAATGATTGGATTCAAGACTGTCGCTGCGGCCGTACAAGAATGAAACGATAAGTTCCAGAGCCGTCCCACCGACGCCGTTTCACTTTTAAATCGCTTTGGTATTTCTTTTGAATTTTTTGAACACGGCCGTCACCGACCGGGACCCAGTGTACCTAACCAGTATACGGCGTATGTGTACGCGGGAATACCGAATTTCGAAATGTGGAAATCGTCGAATACCGAGGAATACCGTACCTTTGCGAATAAGTACGTTACACAACACATATAATACCGCCGATGACCGCAAACACACCTACAGCAGGCGCACACGCACACACGCACAGACCTACGAGAAATCCGGGTAAATATTTAATCGCGGCGCAAAGCATAACGCACACCCCCCCGAGACGGTTTTACGCGCGCACAAAATACGTTTTATAAACTTCTTTTTTTCCGGCCGCCACCGCAGTCGTTTGATCCGCTCGGTGGAGACCGCCCCGGGCCCCGTCCCGCGCGCTGATTGATGTATACCGAACGCCCGCAGACCCACCGCGTGTATAATGTGTACACACGATATCGTGTACATAAGAATATCCGTGTGGGTATGGGTATGGGTATGGGTCAAGTCCACATATCATATATATGATATTATCATCGTCGTACGCCGTCTCGAATGCGCTAGCTGCCACCAAACTCTCCGCGGAAGCTATGCACACGCGAGCAAATAATAATAATATCGTGTGTGTGTGTGTGTGTGTGTGTGTGAAGGGCCACTGACCAGAAACGACTTGTACGCGCCGTGTGCACACAATATGTCAAGCAACCGGCCGATATTGATTTCCTCCTCCTCGTCGTCGTCCTCATCCTCCTACTCTTCCTCGTCTTCCTTCTCCGACCCGTGTACAGCACACACATATGTTCGTATATATATATATATATATATATGCGTGGGCGGTGGTTTCTATATATAAGCTCCGGCGGCGGTGGTAATGAGCTCTCGTTTGTTGTTGTATTTTTCGCGTCGGTTCTCCCCGCCAACGACGTCACTACCGCAGCTTTGCCTCCAGTGGCCGCCGCCGACGCCGATACGATTTTGATAATAATAATATCATCTCTTTAGTACACACAGTACACCACGCCACTGCTGCTGCTGCTGCTCCTGTAGTTATACTACGTCTCAATGTACATAGTATATTAAATTGTGTGTGTGTGTATCTACAGGGCGATTCATATGCAGGGTTGCTCATCACCATTTCTCCTCCGACTCTGTATTTTTATGCAGCATATATTTTCGGGACCATATTTCCAAATGTTTAAACTGTTCACACCGTTTAAGGAGTCTTATCCTGTGGAGACATTAACTTTTTTGATATTAAAAACCAATCTTTATCAATCAATCCTTATTTTACCCTGGGACTTAAAAGTCCCGTCGGTCCTCTACGGTCTGGACTTAAAAGTCCCGTCAGTCATCAAAGTCTTTTTTTTTACATATACAAGCAATGTAAAAATAATTATAAAATTAAGGTAAATTTATATTTTTTTTTTTGGCTGGGACTTTAAAGTCAAAAAGGAATTATGAAGAAAACAATCTTATTGAAAATGTTGATATATCTAAACAAAACTCGAACGAAGTGTATAGATTTAGGTGATTTTCGAATTGTCAAATCTTCCAAACATAATATTTTATGACCGCGAAGCTATTATCCTTATTATTAAAACAAAAACTTAAAAACTACTCGTTAAAATTTCAATTTGGACAAGTACATCATAATATTTTATATCTACTATAAAAGAAGTTAGTATCACCCAATGACACTCCTCAAATGATATTGTACAACATCTAAGTATTTTAAAACAAGAATTTTAATAAACTCTTTATTGATTAATAAATGAGAGTAAACACGCTTCGTGAATCATTCTGTACGTTGGTATCGATATATAAATACAGTTTATCATACTATTTATAATGTGCGCGTATACATAAATATAATATAATACCGTGGACGGACAAACATCTTCCGGCGCCAACGACAACCGTCCGATGTCGGTGATGGATTTATTCCGTATGACGTATACGCATATCGATAATATTATACCGACGAGATTTAATGTTATCTCAGTTTTATAAAATCATACCGTAAAAATTAAACTGTGCAACACGTCGTCATTATCTTCTACTCCGAAACTCGTCTGCCAAGCGCTTAGTCTTTTATACGGCTTGGTATAATAACGCCCAGAGCGTAAAAAAATAACATTTTCCTCGCTGCGTAATTAGGTAAAACACGTTTGTAGACTGTACTCGATTTCCTAAAGTTTCACCCCTGCAGGATTACGCGTCGGCTCCCTTCTTCGGATAAAACTTCTTCAACAGTTTTAAAAGTTTAAACGTTCTTATATAAACAATATTATACATGTATACATAATATAGTATACTAATATATACTTAGCCAAAGGTATTCGTTTTGTGTGAACAATTTCATTAGGTACAACATCTGGTCGTTAACGTGCTGAAACCACACGATCACATGAATAAAACAATAAGATCGGTTTACATAAACCTCATTAACCAGCTTTGGAATTCCCTCTAATACGGGCAATTTGTTTTTGATGAATTGGTTAAATAATGAACTTTCGTTTTAAATATAATAGTATGTATTATAAATGTCTTTAATCTCAGAAGAAATACGCATAAGGTTCATTAGGTAATAAGAATAATATATACCAGAAATAGAGTATATTATAATAAAACGTCAACAATTATTTATAAGTGCTATTTAGTAAAACATTTAGGGGTGGACATAATTAGTGTTTTACGTTTTTTAGATTCTGAGTGTAGCGATGAATGTATTGATCTTATAACAATAATGTGTTTATTTATTTTTTTACTGGCATCACGTTTTGGATCATAAAAATGCTGCTATATCTTTAACTTCGAGTGTGGTTTTGATGAGAAATCAAAAGTGAAAATGCCATTTATGCAACACCAATTTTCAACAAAATTGATTTTGGTTTTATTGTTTTAATTGAAAAATGAATAATAGTGGAGACTTGCAATTTTCGTCAAATATTTACCGATATGATTATAATTAGAGAAAAAATATATTAGCTCTTTGTGAGTTATTTATTGAGATTTTAAAAAAGCTCAACAATTTGACAGAAAACCCAATATATAGCAGAGCAAAGTTCTCCGTCTTTTATTTTTAATCGACGTTATTATTATTATGCGTTATTTATCAATTTATCTGTCAATTTATTTGAAATGAGAAAATATATTATAGGATTAATGAATTAAAATGTATAGCTTATTACAGCTCAGAAAGATTTTATTTTCGTTAAAAATGTATATAAGAACTATTAATCTATCAATCAGTAATAAAAAATAAATGAATTGATCGTCTTTTAAAATAGATAGTATCAAAAAAACAGAAAATTTACAGAAATATCAAGGAACAAAATAAAAATAATTCAAAAACTATGTAGGTATACTGTAGATTGTGGCTAATCACAATAAGTAATAACACATAATCATATTATTATCAATTTTGATTTTAATTTGAAGATAATTATGTATATACATTTGTATACGTATCATACATAATATTTATAATTAATGGGGCCTAATGTGTGGCGTAGTGGTCGGTAACTAATGTGGGTTGCGGTCAAGCATCACCCGGCGTAGCGCCACAGATGGGTGACCACCCGAATTCTTGCTGACAAATCTTAGCCCCACATAAAAACGCATGTGTTCTAACTGTACCAACCGTAACACCACACACACCAAATGGATCATGATTCCTAGGGTAAAAAAAAAATTATCATTAATAATATATAATAGATAAATTATATTCAAATGAATTTTAAGATAACTGATGTATACCTAAATCTAATATACGATAATTTAATTAATTCTCATATGGAAAAATAATCAACATGAGTACAAGGTATATTTTTAAATGTATAGATCAGTGGTGCGCAACCTTTTTTGATCCACGACCCCCCAAAATAATTTATTTTTAATACGACCTCCCCTTCCTACCAACATTATGTAAGTGTGTAATTTAAATTTACTTAATAGTCTTAATGTATACACACATTTTATTCATATACATTAAATCGTTAATTTTAGAGCAGTTTTAATATTTCTTTGATTTAATTAATCAAAAACATGAAAAAAAAATACAAAATTAGAGTTTTATAAAATCTAAAATTAAAAAATGTATCATTATAATGATAATAAAATATTTTAATATTTTAAAATTATAAAATTACTTTTTAATTATTTTAATGAGAGACCTGATCTTGCATTGTAGACATGATTGATTCTATGTTTGGTTTGATATTTGTCGGTCGTCTAATTAAAAATTTATCCATATCGTTTTAGTTTATATAATATTATAAAATATTAAAATATTAAAAATGTTAGTTTAAAATAATACAAAATACAAATAATTATTACAAGCTACACAAAATTATAAGCATTAATACGATCAACTCAACGGTTCGTACATGACTATCGGACTATTTCATAATAACCGTAAGATTAAATTCAATTTAAAAATAACCCATATACTGCGTGGTTCAATAGAACTTGTTATCGCAACATTGAGATTTGACATAATGTCATAATATTACGATTGACACAGCCATCAACGGTACAAAATAATTTTACTTTGTATAAAACTATAAAATAATATACAATATACATAGTATAAAACTTTTTTCATTTGGTGATTACTGGCGACCCCCTAATAAAATTTCGCGACCCCCTTAGGGGTCGTTGCCCCCAGGTTGCGCACCACTGGTATAGATAATAGATGATTGCCATAAATACTATTAATATTTTCAAATCTTTAAATCTTTATACTCATACAAATATACAGTCATGCATAGACTTTATACAGTATGGTATATAAGAAATTATTTACAAAACTTTATGTCATGAAAAGTGTATAAAGTTCGTATATCATAAACCTGTCAATTATTTATCATTTCATTTAATGCTCGAAATGCTAAGATATTTATGGATATATATACATATACTTTACTTAAAATGGGGTATTTTTTGGTTTTACTAAAAGGATAAAATAAAATAATGGATGGACTTGACAGTTTTATCTTGGAAGCACTTAAGTGTATACACCTTGGGAAACGTATAATATTGACACCAATGGTATTTAACTTATTCACGAGTATTCGCGTTAATAAAATAAATTGTCTTTAATCACATCAAAATAAAGCTTTGAATTAATTTTGATTTAACTTTTGGTTTATTGTCAGCTGCATACTTAAATGAGGGCTGTAGTAATAATAATTATAATTGTATACGTTATGTTCCCGTTAGTTGGCATAGTATAAAATGACAACTTTCTTAATTTAACTGAAATCGTTGTCGTGTGTTTCACGAATTTTGAGAACTATTATACCTAGTGAATTGTTTGGGAAATAATTCCATTTCAAAATATATTTTTAATCCAACATTTAACAACGACTATAATTTATAACTGGGAAATTAGCTTTAAAAAATAACAACTATTAACAAACAATGCTCTTTCTATAACCATCCTTCAAAAATTATTTATAGTCACACTCTTTAAAACAACTGCTGGTGTCTGTTCGAATACGATTTGTAGTTTAACCGCGCCATTTCATTAATTGGGCAATTAGGGCGGGAGGCGGGCGCCCCTAAACTCAAATACCATTCTCGAACAACCATAATTTTCGTGTCCAAAATAGGTATCAAAAAAAAAAAAAAAAAAACCCGTGTCCGTGTGCGCAATATTTTGATGTAGTATTATATACATTTGTACGCAGCATTCTTTGTTAGTATTAGTAACCTTTTTTACTCCATTAGTGCACACTAAAGTAATCGCTCAAATCGTGCGTGTTTTGGGTAGTGTGCACTTAATTTCAAAAACAAAAACCCGAAAGACATTTTTTATAACCCGACTGCTGCAGTTACCGGTCGTAAACG
The DNA here is from genome assembly GCA_008086715.1 of Sitobion miscanthi. Taxonomy (NCBI): domain Eukaryota; kingdom Metazoa; phylum Arthropoda; class Insecta; order Hemiptera; family Aphididae; genus Sitobion; species Sitobion miscanthi. Next base: position 27,447,457 of record CM017802.1, read on the forward strand.
CCTATACCACGAAATTTTCTGACAAATAATCGTCTAGTGTCTTAAACCGATTGCATAACAATGCAACTATTTATATAATACATAATATATAGTTTGTACAATTCTATATAACCACGTATAATATAATTTTTACAACCCGCAAACTTAATTCTGATCGGACGCTAGAAAAAGTTAATTAGATAACATGTTGCGGAAACCCTAATGCCATACTTTTGATTGAAGTGTAACACAATATTATGTACGAGCAACCACCAGCTCTACAACACTATTTACTTTTAAAATTAATGTCGAAAACTTTTATAAGTCCAAACGTCCGCGACAAGTGTCCGGAAAGTCGGTCGTATAGTTTTTGATTAAAGTTTAATATTTCATAAAAATCATGTCACTCGGAGACTAAACGACTTATAAAATATCTTGTCCACTTTCGGAATAATATATTTATAGTCTTCTACACGGGACAGCGCGGTCTGACGGCTCACAGCGTTACATTTTGTTTGTGTTTTATGTGCGCCACGCTGTGATGATGATGATAATAATAATAATAATAATAGTAATAATAATAATTGTATCCCCATTTCACGTTCCCACAGATACGTTTGCTGTTAATCATGATTTATGGGCATAAAAAAAAAAACTTTTTGGCCAAGCGATTTCAAGAGGGTAAAAGCTGTCCGGCCGTCGGTCTGCTGATTATTGGATGGGACATTCTTCTCTATATTATCAATTCGCATTACCCCGCCGCCGTCCCGCAAACGTATTATTTCTATACACTATTTATGTCTATAGAACGCGTGTGCGTTTGTTTGAGTGTATACGTATACTGTTTCCTCCTAGTCGATCGCCCTATTTTGCCGCAACTTTTCTCGAAACTAGAATATAATCGTATCCGAAGTCTTAACGTATGAATCTCTACGATTTACCGTTAGCGCGTTCTGACCACAACGCATTCAGGGGTGGATCTAGGATTTTTTTATGGTGGGTGCTAGTTCGCGTATAATGGTCCTAACTACTTATTATTTGCCATGGAAAAAAAACTAGTAGTTTGAAGCTTAAACGACTAGGAAAATCAGTCTTGCAATGTGCATTTGTTTTGGATATATATTACATAAACTGTTCGACGTATAATTATTAATTAACATACATATAATAGAGTAAAGATACGTAATGTTGGTGATGCCTATCTGTGCACGAAATTTGCTGCTGGCGAAATCACGGAAAAGCAGTGTACCTCAAAATTGCTACGCTACCACCACGGCCCACGAGGAGGTGGTACCAAAAATTATATCTAATTTTCAATAATAATTGATAATACTCAGAACGGTGGGTGCTTCGGCGCCCTATGCATCCCCCCTAAATCTGCGCCTGAACACAATATAATACAGTGTAACCTCTAAACACAGAACACTCTCGGTCGCTGAAATGTTGTTCGTTATTCGGAGGTCCAGTTTGTAGAAAGTTTGTAGTTTGTTCCAAAAAAAACTTTTTGGAGTTATCTGTTAGGTGAGGTTTCGCTGTACTTATATATTCGTATATGGACTATTGTTATATATTTTAGATATTCTATAGGGAGCGCTTTTGGAGGTCTGGACTTGACATCGATATATAATTAGAAGCAATCTGAAGCATGGGTACTTGTCAAACGACTATCGAATGTTTTACATACAGTATACCTAATATACACATCAAAATGCAATTTTAAAATTACTGAGACTAACCCCATTTCAATACAAAGTCACCCATCTGAGATATTCAGTGGTACCTAAAATCGTGATCACACTGTGTATATATATATATATTTATAATATTTTATATGAAACGAGAGAGGCCTGCAATGGATTAGTATATACACTGGACGTGATGGTTATAACTTATAAAGTTCGGAGAAAGTACCAAGACGCGTTGTCTTTGCCAAACCATGTACACGTCAGCTGCTTGGTTTGATATCGCATCGCCTATGGCTGCGAAGTATAGAACATTTTCTTGACCCTTAGGCGTGGGGTGGGTTTCATTGTCAGTGGTTAGAAGTGGCAAAGCGGTAAAGCTTGTATTTGGCGAACTGTAATTCATTTCTGTCCCTTGTACACGAGAAAAACTCGTAGGAATTTCCCAAAGGTGCCCTATTTGCAACTGCGGGGTGACGGACAGAGAAGCCGCGAGAAAGAGGGAGGGGAGAGCGAAAAATATAAGGTATATGGGGGAGAGGAATATATGACAATACCGCATAACCTCATATATATATATATAACCATCGTGGCCACTCGATCAACTGTTTGATTCTATTACTCCCAATACGCCTCTATTTTCACTATATATTTATATATATACATATACACATGCGCTCATACAAGCACACGTAATACACCACAACAACGACCCTACAGCGCGTTTTCTGCCGATCTTTATATTATATTGTAAATCACTAATAATAAAACGTATATGTAGGTATATTTATTATACACGCGTAATATACTTTAGCCTTTGCGCGCTACAACCCCCGGGCACATTGTTTAATAGTCTATATGGGCCTTTTACGGTTTCCTTTATCGCCACGGTACTTGGTAAAGAGTTCATTCTTTTTTATTTGTGTAGGTATAAATACGTGTGGTATTAAAACACACTGATGGTCAAACCGAATATAGTGAAAAACTGAATCGTATAATACTGTAAGAGCAACATCTGAGTATATTCTGTACCAACTGACAATACTCTCGTGAATGATTCTTGACGATAATCATATATCGGTCGATTTCTCGTGCACGCGTGCATTGATAATGTACATCAAAAGTAAAAAGAAAGTTATTAAAAGGAAAAATAAGTTTGTATTGCCACAGACAAAATAGTACTTACCTAAAAAAAATCTAAGTAAAAAATTTGCCAATTCCAAAAATCAAAATTTAAATATTTGCATTAATTAAAGGATAAAATAAAATGCAGACTATTCCTGTTGAATCATACTGTAAATAAATAATTTAGTATAAAACAAGTAAGTTTAATAAATAATATATATAATAAATAAGTTTATTAAATATATTAACGAAATAAAACATGGAATGCACGCGGAAATATTAGGAATTACGTAATTTTAATTATTCTTTGTGGTCGAAATCAAAAAGAGATTTCAATTGGTTAATAATAAAATTAAAATTTTGGAAGACAGATCATTTTTATTTTACTTTTTGAAACAACACAGCTTTTCGTGTTTGTATAATTCTAGATTAGTCTTGCGATTGGTTATCATTAAACACCTCGCTTCCAAGTTAACTTGTAGTATATATTATTATAATAGTAGGTGTTTCATATTCTATTTGTTTTTAAATTAAAAATCTAACATTTTTACACAATAAATACTTTTTAGTGCACTAACTAGTAAATTGTGTATAATTTATTTCTATAAACATTTTAGTACTTCCATTGTTCAGAGACAAAAATGTTTAACTTAAATGATATTCAACGCAAGACTTATTTCATTTGATACGGATTTTAAAATTATTTTATGTCGAATTGAACATAAACATTACTTTTAAAAATAAAAAAAACTTTAATACCCATTTGAACCGTTGACGGAACGGATTTAAATTATACGATTCAGCTATAATTCGGATAATTATTTATATTTATCAATTGTATAATATCCTTAGTACCTAAAAATAAAAAAATACTAAATAGGTACTATAAAATACGTACACATATTCACCATCACATTGTTCATTCAAAATAATATTTTCTTTACTTAGGTATTCTCGATGAAAATCAAATTAATTATCTATGATAAATGTTGTAAAAAAAAATGTTTATACATACATTTCGTAGATGAAATTTATTATTGTTTACAAAAACATACATATATATATATAATAGTGATTATGAACGGAATGTGAAGTGACGTTTAAATAATATATAGGTAGGTACTTAATATGAATGTGATGCGGTATACCTATGTCGGTAAACAAACGAAAAATACCAATATTAAACCCGTCTGTTCTCTGTAACATACCTATATCAATTGATCCTATTTAATTTTTAATACATTCGGATATTTCATACATAGTATCTGTAGTAATAACTAATAACTAATATTGCTAATTTAATATATAAAACAAATGCAACTAACGAATAGTTAACTAAGATGAAACTCATCGCAGAAAGTTACTCGTTTTTGAGTTGTGTAATGGAATAGTAGACACTTGAAATTTATATTGAATTTTATTGAATCAATTCCTATACTTGATAAAATGTTCAAAATATTTTGACTTGTTTTGAGCTGTTTACGGACAATTTTAAATTTCAATTTTTTTAGTTTTTTTTTTCTATAAATATCAATAAAATATTTACTGGGCCAAAAAGCGTCAAAATTTAATACAAGGCTCCTGATATATTGCTTAAATAGCAGTTAAAAAATATTAAAAATACATTGGCACAATTTTTTTCATAAGCATCTTAAGTTAGATTTTTGACAAAATGTATCAAAATTTAAAATTAAAAAATGATTTTGTAGTTAAAAATTTATAAAATGTTTAAATTTTATAGCTAAGGATTAAAAACTTACAACAATGTGTGGTAATTAGGTTATTTTGTAACCAAAAAATCTCAATAATATAAAAACACCGATATTATTTTATAGTTATTTTATGTTGAAATTTGGACGAAATTACATATCTATTAAAAACCCAAGAATAACTATTTTAGTTATTTTGTTGTAATTTTATAATATTAATTCAACTTACGAGCTACCGTATTGATAATAAGTAATAACAATATAAATATAATATAAAATATCCACACTGACAAACCGTCACCGCTCAGAATCTTTTTCGTATACAATTATATCATTGAATTCAAATTAATGCTGTCCAAATATACAGTGACCCACTTGTAACCTACTGTATAGCAGAGCGACATCCACTTACCCACCTTTTTATTCCTGGATTTACAATTTTTAGTAAAAAATATAAAACATTTTAGAAATCTTAAAAATCAATAATGTTATTTTGAAAAAGCTAAATAATGTATAGATAATACTATGATGATGAGTATATTGTGCGTTGAAAATGCACCCTTTTTATATTATTGTACCTTGCACTTACACAGAACGGAAAGAAACGATAAGAGAAGTTTTGTGGAATTGGAGAGAGCAAACTATAAAGAGAATGTATATAAGCAAGACTTAAACAAGCTCGGTTATGGGCATAACCTGCAGAGACATAAATAAGGAAAAGTTTTTAAAAGTTCTATGTGCCGAAATATATAGGGATGGAAAGACTTGGAACTTCCCCTAAAAGCTACAAAAACAATGCATTTATAATATAAATGATATACCTATATAATATAGATACAAATAATGCATGGGTCTCTAGATGCAACAAAATTGTATTCTTTCAACATACGCATCATCACACGCATTACCGTTGCTAAAAGGCTTATTGTCCCAAATGCCAAAACCTAGTTGACTCGATATCTAGTTTTTGAACACAGAAATACTATAGGGCACGATAGGTCAATAATTGGGGTTTTAGAGAAAGATATTCGACCATGTGGAGTGCATTTTCAAAAAAAAAATAAATATTTATTAATATACCTAATATAATATATTTGTTCGTTTTGTAACCAATCAAAACACGAACAACTTCGATCCCGGCCTAATCGTATACTCGTTTACCTAGATGCTTGAAACTTTTCACCACTACCTACAACCTATTGCATGTTTTTATAGTGCTTATGCTGCAGACTATACATAAACATAACAACGGTCTTCTAATATACAGTGTATATTATTGTGTACCTATAATATTACGATTTTTTTTTCAATTAATTTATTGTGATCGCCCAAGTGAAATTGTAACTTCACTACCTACGTTTCGTATAATTTCGTCAACAGTCAAGAGTTTAAGCTCGTTTCAGTGAATGAACACCTGCACGAGAACGCTTTAACTATAAACTGCTAAATTAAGGAACAATATTATGATTCGTTTTTTTCTTACTCAGCCCGGTTTCCTATGTGTGATACTATACTTACAAAAGGTTTTCCAGCTGAACGCAAAAACATAATTTGAATAACCCTTATTATAGTCCTCGTAATTTCGTGAATTTTTCGGGCGCTATAACAAAAAACTTGAGCCGGTAGTAAATTCACATTTAGTAAAAGTTCTTATTTTTGCGTCTCATTCGGATGTCTTTTACACTGCAGATATTTTTTACATTCTATACGCTCGACTAAAGCACCGCAGTTTTAAAACATGACGAAAAAATCAAAACATATTTAAATTTTTCGCATATACGAATAATATTTTGCCTACCCTATAACAGGTAACGGTCACGGTGCATACGATAGAATACATATAATATGCGTACGTAGTCCACGCGATAGGAATAACGACCACGCACGCACCGAAATGAGTTTATATTATTAAATACGATCTCACATGGTTAATAATGTATCGTTATTATTGCTATTGTGTGTTTATGTACCACTTGTGTATCTATGTGTCTATTCGGTGCGGGGGTATATATAATACACTACATTACTACACTGCTTTATATACCACAATAATCCTATAACTAAAATACCTAATAGTATAGCTATTAACGTACCTGTAATATTCGTACTACCCATATGTATGCCGACGATGATGATGATAATAATATATAGAAATTACGACGACAACGGAGACGACGACGACCGCGGTTGAGGTACCTATCGTGTTATTATTATTATTATTATTACGACGCAGCTCGTCAGTCGTCAGTCACTCGGTGGCGGCTAGCGACCTCTTAACCCGACCGCGTGAGACGGCCAACAACCGATCTATAAAAATATAGTACACACATAATAGACATCGACTATTGGGTTTAATATTATAATAATATGTACGTACCATTTATACACGATCCTCGTATTATTAATAGGTATACGGACCAAAGCCGAAGTGTCGTTATTGTCGTTCACGATTTATGGCTATTCATTATTAATACTATCATAATATACAGACTGCAAGTGTCACGCCGCTGGACAGCGCATAATATTTTATTCGCCTGGTAATCGACAAAAATAGCCCAGATACTTTATCACTTATTGCGTACCCCGAAGATATTTTACCGTCTTCTGATGCATGTAATACACGTCGTGTGTTAATAATGATGTCCGTGTAGCTGGTGCGTCGGTGATTATTATACGAGACTGATTAGATTGGTCGGAGTTTTCAATAACGGTTCAGTTAAGACGTATGGATGTATAATAGTAGCCGGTACTCAGTGGGTAGGTACACATACCTATAAAGTTATAAAAATATGTGTAGGTAGGTACCCCACAGCACGACACGAACGACATAAACTGTAACTTTTATAATTACGCATGCGATAATAATATGTTAAAAATTGTTAAAATTTGTTTATATATTTGTACTGACCGGTAATGTTTCTATCATACCTTTAGGATTTCGGGTAATAATAAGTCAATATTCACGTTAATATTTATTAAGCGATAGAAAGTGGTATACAAAAACCACGTAAAACAACCCAAAAGAGAGTAGATTTGGAATCGGGATTGATTGCCGATTTGAATTTCCTTACAAATCTAATTTGAATTTGTATTCGAATCTACCTGCAAGTTTCGATCGAGGCAAGTTTTAAATTCAAAATACTGAACACGTCATGAGTATTAAGCGTCTACAAATAATGGAAATTAATGTTATTTTTAACTATCAATATTTTAACGTTAAATTCGATTATCAAACATCGCTTCGACTGAAACATAAAAGACCACATTTAAATCTGTTTTTAAAAATAAAATCCGTCAATTAAAAGAAGCCTCGCAATTTTGTGGGCCACATACAATCGATTCTGCAAGAGTTTTTTTTTTGCTACGCTGTACGCTTGTGAGACAGAGACAACGAAATAAAATATCTCATTCCGTCACCGTTTAATATTATACCTAGTCATAAGTTCTAGCAATTACTCTACAACAATATGGGCATTTATAGAGCAATATCATGTTCACTCTTAAAGTCATAGCAAAGAACAAGAATATGTCGTATTTTACTTGTTTCGTCATTATTTTTTTTTTTTCACAATATCATATTATGGTTGTAAAAAATTCTACGCCGGTACCCAGATGTATTTTACAGTTCAATAATCACACACGTCGTCTCCGTCTCGAAATTATATAGGTACCGTATTCCGGCCTCAGCACATCGGACACACAAATCGCACCGGTCGATCGCTCTGCATATTATTATTATTATTATACACACATGTATATAGGTAATGTATACAGCAATACACTCACACACACACACACACATACATTATACTCACCAGACCTATTAATAACCAATGGCGTAATTTGTTTTTTCTCTGCACCGCGTCTGCAGCACCTCACATATTTTATATATTATTGAATACACACGTTATACTGTAGGTACGACTATCTCGTATATTCGTATACGTGTGTGTGTGTGTGTGTGCGCAATGCGTATAGGTACAAAAGTCGTCGTCATTATATTACACATACGTCGTCCCAATAGAGCGTCTCCTGCAGCGTTACCGATATATTACCGTTGCCGGTCACGATTGGCCGTAGCCATCAATCAACGGTCCGTCGGTCGTTTTCTCGTGGAGAAAAAAACCACCACACGACAAGATGAGGCGCACAGGACCGATGCCGCTTGCCGCCGTCTCCCGTAAGTACATTATAATATTATATTTCATTTCATTTCATTTTTTTTTATTCCACCGAACCGCCGCCACCGTCTTGACTGCTGTACCTGTATAATATACCTCCTACTATATAATATACGCTATATATTATTGTACACCGACAGTCACCGACGTCGTCGTCTTCGTCTTCGTCGTCGTCGTCGTGGTTCTGATGAATACCAGTTCGTTATTATTATTATTATGATTATTCATCGCCTCGGACACCATTTGACATTGTACTTATACATACCGAACCTATTTTTACTTTACCCGTTATTGACGTCTATAAGTCTACAAAATAATATATTGTATTACATTCTCGTATAGGCACTCACATACAATGACATATAATACTATATGTATATTATAACAGTATATAACATACACATCGCGTACGACACACGTCCGTCAAAAGACACCAATTGCAAGTAAGTACACTTGAGCATCATTTGTGCGCTACGTAATGATTAGATGGATGCGAAAGCATAAGACTGACGACTGTACACATATTTGTAACTCTATGACGACAAAACAACGTCGGCAGATTACAAAATGTATCCGTCCAAATCTTCATTATATACCTACCGACGAGGTGGCGTTTGTTGCTGTATTTACTTACAATCAGACTGACCGTTAGTCTGTGGGGTTACTGTAACAGTAAAACATATAATAACAGAGTGCTATCAATACACCGACGAACTCAGAAAATTCGATATTCCGCCCAACATGAACGAAGCATTAGGATGAGGGACCAGGCATCGAAAACACACCAAATATATTAGCTTTCCTAAGAAAGACCGACCTGTATAATAAAATTTAAACCTTTTGTTAATGGTAATTATGATATTAATGTTAGTAGAAATCGCATATAGTCAACAACATATTATCGATTGTACAATTTTAAGACCAGAAATCACTTATTATGTATTTAACACAAAAACTAATAACCTTTGCTTTTGATGTTTTTTTAAGTTCGATAAAAAAAAATAACCATTAGATTTGCGCAGGCAACTATAATAATATTAGATATTTGATTAATCATTACATACATTTTATATTTTTATATTAAAAGCATTATCAATAGAACTATTATTTTTGAGATGATGCAACACACACGCATAATGTTAAATTGTCTCCGCCTTAAAAGCGTTCTACATTTTTAATCATAGCAAATGTGTGTTGAGTCGTCTCAATTTTGTGTGGTGACTTTTAATAAGAGAGTGAATTCACTATCCACCCTCAATCAAACTTGAAGGTAAGCGTAAGAATATTATCTATAATTTCAAGTGGTATTTTATGAAATTTTAGTTTTCAAGCAAGTTGTATGTAAAGTATAAATAATAATTTCAAAATTCTCATAACTAAAGTAAAACCCACGATAGAGCATAAAAAAATATTCTTACCTTAAGTTTAATAATAGGTCAATTCCTTCTATTATTAAAGATTGTTACACAAAAATACAAAATTGGAACTCCTCAACACAAATATGCTGTATTGGACGTTTGTATTTTGTAAGGCGGAGACAACACAATACGGGTGTGTCCTTTTAATCCATTAAGTTGAATAACTTAGAAACTACTCTCACAAATTTAAAATATATCAAAATTTTAAAAAATAATCATATTGTGCTTAACAATTTATAAATGTATAATGAAAATAGGATGAACGTGAAAATAGGTTGTTCCTATTTGAATAAAGTGTTTGTATGGACACAGAATATTCCTCGAATTGTTTGAAAAATGATACAAAAATGATATAAATACTGCCGTCCTAAGAAACAACGCCGTAATTTCCCTCCATGTCATTTTGAGAAAGATTACATTTTATGTTTAGTAGTTTTTGGTAGTTTTATTTTCATAAATATAATATTTTTCAAAGTACAATACATGATTTCTTATGGAAATATACCTGACGAATGCAATGGAACTATTCAATTTAAATTTAAATTTTTCTTTCACCAAGATATCATTGTTTTGATATTTATACTGAGTAAGCTATTAATCATATTCAGAATTTTTTACTTGGCAAAAATGCCGCAATTCTTGCAATACAGCAAAAATTAAAACTGTGCGTAAAATATTCGAGACGGGGTACATCGATAACTGAACGAAAAATAATATGTGTCCGATGTATAATGACATCAAAATTTCCAAACATGATCAGTAATTTAAAATGATATATATATAATGAACCTATTACGAGAATAATGAAATTAGCCAATGAGGATCCGTTGTTCCTTTAATAGTTTTACTTTTGTATTCATTGTTTAGTTCATTTTATATTTTATACTTTGTAATATTTTTCACATTATGTTATTGTTTGATTGTATTGTACACCTAATTACTTTAACCTGGGCTCACGTCCGTTTATTCAATAAATAAATAAATAAATAAATAAGCAATACGGCTTAATGGCAACTGGTTTCCTAAACAACAACGCCGCAAATATAGATTATGCGGAAATGCTAAGTAAAAACGTCGTATCTTAAACAAAATTTACGGCAATATTTTTAAGCAAACTGTGGTTACGGCGTTTTTGCTAAGCACCATTTTTGATTACTATTGCGGCAATATCGTTTTCTTATGGACATAAAATTCTGGATTTATAAACAGTCATAGTTACGGCATTTTTGTTTAGGAAAAACATGTAAGACTATAATATTAAACGTAATAGAGTATCATCTAATTTTTTTTTTTCGATTTACGGCGTTTTTTCTTAAGTTTTATACTCGAGAATTTAAAGCATCAGAATTTGAATAAATGCATTGTTAAATGATAAAAGGGTTAACCCTTTGGTGAATGACTCTATATTATGTTTTAATAATACAGGTTATGCCAAATATTTTTATTATTTTTTTTTTTTGTTACACAGTGAAACAACGAATTCATAAGAATTCAGAGGTGAAGTGGAAGAAAAATTCAAGCTGGAAAAATTAATATCATTCAGACCACTCCAACGTTTTCATCCTTTTTAATAGACTTTTTATTTTATCCACTTATATGTATTGCATTATGATATAAATGTATATAAATAACTAATAACAAAATATATTGCATGATAAAACTATTAACAAAACTTTAAAACTAAAATGCACAAACCAAAATGTATTAACCTTAAATTATTTGTATACAATATGTTAATAATATTTAATATTATGTTCTAATAAAATTAAAATAAATGATTAACTTACAAATAACAAACTATTATTTTAGCTTTAATTATAACTGTGTTTGTTCTACTTATAATAATAATGTACTCTTTTCTCCAGCGGAGTTAATTGTTTCGTCATTGTTAAGTTTGATTAGTATCTACTTTTTTCTCGATGGCGATTAACACCAAAGTTTCACAGCTCATTGTTCTTAGACGGATTTTTTTATATACATTAGTGTTGAAAATAATCTTTCATACGTAACTTAATTACGTTAAGGGTAATGTCAATAAGAACTGGTATGTCATCATCGAAGTTTAATATGTGTTCGAAAATAAACCATATTTAATTACGGGCTTGTAACAACAAGGAGGACACACACTTTTGACAACTTTTGCGTGGCTTTATTCTAACAAAACTTAATCGTCTTCATCGTCAGTATATTCACAATAAGTATGTCAAAGATATTATAGAAGTAATTTACTGATTTGTTTTAAATGTTTCCATGAGCTATAAAATGTTTTTAGGGAGGTATAACAAGTTAAAATTCGCAGTACTTTTCATGATTGCCGGGGAAAACAACAATTAAACTACGCAAAAACTAGTTTTCAACAAATTCCATTTTTTTATAATTTGAGAGCAAAAGTAGGTACTTTCTATACCAAATTTTCTTATTAGCGATTTATATAATATTCTAATGTCATGGTTTAAATTTTCAAAATATGTTTTTGAGCTATTAGAAATTTGTACAAAAACCGATCAAGTGTCGCGATCTGTTGATGTACGGCACTTGTTTTTATATAGCAGGTTCTTTAATATTATTTGGCTAGACCACCGCAATGTTGATAAAATCTACATCATAAGCTAGACTAATATTCTACGCAAACACACGATAAAATTATATATAGTATTTTATACTATAAAATATATTGTGTATTATTAATTTCAATAAAAATACGCAGCTTAATTGAAAAATGTTTATTTTTCGTTTCAAATAAAAATAAATTTGGATAAATGGATGTCGCTCTGCTGTACAGTAGGTTGCAAGTGGGTCACTGTAATGGATATGGTGTTAAATTTGAATTCAATGATATAATATCATTGTATAAGAAAAACGATTCTGAGCGAAAACGGTCAGTCAGCCTATGGTATTACTAATATATTTGACGATATTATTGTGAATTAAGTAATTTATATATAAGTAACCTATTTACGTGGACCCTTGTTTTAAATTTTCAATCCTTAGCTATAAAATTTGAACATTTTATAAATTTTTAACTACAAAATAATTATTAAATTTTAAATTTGATACATTTTGTCAAAATTCGAACTTTAAATCCTTATAAAAAAAATTGTGCCTATGTATTTTTAATATTTTTCAACTGCTATTGTAACAATATAGTAGGAGCCTTGTATTAAATTTTCAAACTTTTTTACGCAACAAATAAAGTTTTATTGACATCCTTAGAAGAAAAGACTAATAAAATTGGAAACTGAAAATGTTCCTAAGTAGTTCAAAACAAATCAAAATATTTTGAAAATTTTATCGTGCTAATTTAAATGATCAGTGAAAATTTCATGTGTATACGTTCATTTGTTTCATAGTTACACCAAAAACCAAAATCGATTTTGTGGAAAACGGTTTTGCGTAAAAATTCCCGTTTTTATGTGGTTTATTCCCGGCGCTTTTGAAAACTGTTGGAAATTTTAAATTTTGACCTCCCCAATGCACCAACGATATTCACTTTCCCGTCGAACAAGATACTGAAGTTGAAAATCCAATCATTATTTCGACTTCTTATCGCGTACACAGATACAAAAAAAAAATAAAAATATATATAAAACATTGTAAAATCAATACAATCATCGTTCCACTCAGAATCTAAAACTATTAAAACTATTCGCACGTGTGTGTTGTTTACATATTCCAATTTGTACCCATGTCCGACCTATGTGAAATACTCACACTATGTAAAGAGCGGAATATCTGAACAATCTGTCGCGGCGCAATAAAATGTAACGATATATCGCGGGACAAGTTATCTCCAACGTCAGATCGAACAAATAATATTATGACAATAAAAACGGTGATTATAATATCATAGTAAGTTAATAATATTTAGACACAATATAGTAAGACCTGCACCTGCGCAACCACCGCCGCCGCCGCTGCCGCCGCGACACCATAATGTTAAGGCGTCGTTAATTCGTCGGGGAAAGGACTTCCGATCTGATTTCGCTCTGCAGTATTCGTTGGATGTACTGAAGCACCCAATGCGGCTTTACAAACGTGGGCCGTTTCCGTCTGCGCGTCGTGCACTCCAGGCTCGGAACTTCCGGCACGACTTCTTCCCCGGGCGACCGGAGATCTCGACGAGATCGCGTGCTCTGGTCGCCGTGGTTGTAACCGTCACAGCAGTGCGGCCGTCGCCACCGAGTCGGTCTGCGTCGGACCGACGACAACGACGACAACGACGACCGCGACGACGATCGCGACGACGACAGTGGCGACGACCGCGACGGCGATGGCGACGACCGCGACGGCGATGGCGACGACAACGGCGAGAACGGTGACGACGACGTCAACGGCGTCGACGACGACGACGGCAGTCTGCAGTACAATTGTTTCTGGACCGCCGTCGTCCGCGGCTGACGATCTGTGGAGACGTTTTGGTCGTCGTCCACCTGACGATCTGTGGAGACGTTTTGGTCGTCGTCCACCTGACGATCTGTGGAGACGTTTTGGTCGTCGTCCATAATCCGCAGTTGGCACATCCTCCGCGTAACGGTTTCTTGACTGCTGCGGGAGACGGGACCACGCGCCTCGACGCCGGTCAGAGTTCCTTCGGACCGCTTCCTGTGATGTGCCGAGTCCTGCGACGACGGCTCGACGGACCTTTTTCTTGGATATTCTATGTACGAGACGAATCTCCTCCGCGTCGCAAAACAAAAACATACTTCCATCCGGCTATCTTTCTCAACATGCTCCATTTATTTAGGTATATATAACTGCTAACAGTAATATAATTATTAATTATATTATATTATGCACAGACGCGTGTTTTGTGAGTCATTACTGATATGATTATAGTGTCGATCGGCATATAAATTGTTTAAAATATGACAGCACAGCGGACTATTGTGCTTATACAATAATGTCGACAAAATGTGACATAAAGTCATAAGCTGTTTGAAATATCCACGACAACGCGTATAGAGGTAAATCGCGGTTGTTGATTTCTATGGTTTAATACTGCGCAACTGTATTACAGTCGGGACAATGAAAAGTGGACGCTGGCGATGTGATGGCAACCTTTTTTTTCTTCGAAAGCTTCTTTCTTCTGAAGCTCATCATAATATCCAACATCGTTGTAATACATTTTTTGTATTAGGTAATTATATCTAAATCTAATATTTAAAAATGCACGCGCTTTATTTTGCGAAACCATCATCAAAATTCTACCAGAAGCGTGCGGGTCAGCGGCCACTTTTCATAAATGGAGATAGCAATACCATAGTTATATTGTATGGAGTACGATATAAGGTACTCTATATATGAGTAATTAATAGTAAATGGGTGCCAAAAACCTTATACAGTAAAATTTCGTTAAATAGTGGATATAGATAAGGCAAAAGTAGCATCAAATAATATGGAATCCGCAAGAAAAAAACATCGAACAGAAAATAATATAAAACATAGGCAGACAACTAACCTGTTTTTAAATTTTTGAACTTGACTTATACTTTTATTTTTTTAAATTTTGATGTTAAACAATAATATTTGTAAATTGTATACGTATAAGAAAAAATAATCAAATATCAGGGGCGCCCACAGAGAGGGGCCAGTGGGTGCTGTTGAGTAGTTACATCAGCTGGCGCAAAGTGTTCATTCTCTAAATTAACGCTAATAAAATACTATTTAAGAAGCCGTCTATCACACCATAACTCATAAGTTATCTGGTCTGGCCTTTATCAGCATCGAACGTATAGTATTGCCGGTTCATTGAAATACAACGAGACGATTGATCTGTTTGCATCAAAAAAAGTACGAAAAAAAATATTTATGTAATAATATTATATAATATTATCAGTTTTAATTAGTGATTAAAATTTTCAAATTAAGTATTTTTTAATAATTAAAGATTATTAGTAATCAGATTTTATTAGTATAGGTACACCATACATACAAATGTAGGTTTCTCACAATTTAGGTACTTTAAGGTTTATACAACTATAAAAAAAATAAAGTAAGACCCCTAGGAAAAATTAATATATATGAGGCCCCGCCAATTTTGCACCGGGACCCCAAAACCATCGGGCCGGCACCGTCCTTAATATAGTTATCATAACATCGTAGCTTCCACAGTAGCTTTATGTAACCAAGTATGACTACAATAAGACAACATACCAACAACCCGGCATCCGGAGATCATCATTTTTCAGTCAAGAAATATGTTGATATTGCTATCGTATACCACTATTATAGTATACAAAATAAATAGTTAAATACTGATAATATTAAACATTTATATAAGCATACACAAGAGAAATATTAACATTATTAATTTATCATAAATAACCTACCAATTGCACAATTTTTTATGGCGATTTCTTCCCAACTTTAAAAAAAGTACGTATCGATAATATGTTGCTATAAAGTTTAAACTAATGGGAAATTAGTTAAGTAGACTTTCTCGTAGATCGTACTTCAATATTATTATTTATTTGAATAATAAATCATAATAATTAAGTAACGCCGGAAATGAACCCACGACAGTAGTGCCACTAAATAGCCTACCCGTTGCGCCGTTTCACTATAGTATTTTATTATTATTTAATATGTTTATAAAATACATCTGTATATTAATGTATGCAGTGTTGTACAAAGATAACCAAAAAATGTTATCTAAATAATATAATAGATAGGTAACACTGAAAATATTTATCTAGATAATAAATCAAATATAACTAAATTTATCCATATAAAAAACAGATATTAATTTAAAACATGTATTAATTAAAATAGCATTTACATTTTTTTCCATAAATATAATATCTAATAAACAGTGTGTTCCATCTTATATGTACCACTAAATATCTCAGCCCGATGACCTTAGATTGAAATAATATGGTTTGCTGTAATAGAGGATAAAAAAGTACATATTTTGGAAATATTTCAAATTTTTAATTCATTTGGATCGCATGCGCAACAGTTTGGGTTTTTTAAATATCAACCATTATTTTGTTCACCAGATAAGAATAGATGTTTCTCGGTCATTTTGGTCCTAAACTTACAATTAACTGAGTTACAACGTATTGAAATTAATAATTTTTATCATGAAATAAAATGTAAGCTTTATGACTTGAACATATTATTTTTATGCGAGTTTATTTTTTTATCTTATAAAATGTTCAGAGATTCTAAAACTTTATAGCAATGCATAGATAAATAACTCGTCAACTGGGAGTGTGTTTAGAAAATAACAAGGAAATGTTGAACATTTTATAATACATAAATATAAACATTGATAATATTAACCGACTTTGTTGTACACCACATTACCATGACATATATGAGAAAACTAATTTTTACTCATAAAATCATAAACAAACAACTTAAAATGGTTGGAAGCTCTAGCTCCGGTTCTAAGGAGTAAGGAGTATGGAATAGGCAAATGGTTTAATGCGTGACGTCTTGAAGTTGTGGGAGAAATAAACGAACATTAGTGCGAGTGTCTCTATCACACCAACATCACCCATAGGTAGAATTTGTGTAAAATTATTGATGTATGGGGGAGGGGTGATAAAACTTGAAAGACGATAGAAAAATATCTTGCTCCCCTCGAGGCTCAAAGAAACATTGAAAGGACAAAATCATATTACAAAATTATTTATTGTACTCAAGAATTCATCAAATATTCAATTTAAATACCTAAGGCATTTATGTTTTAAGTATAAGGTATAACCAATTTCTACACTGGATAGCCAAAAGTTCAAGTTACACTTGGTTTAAGGTGGGTCTATGAATTTTAATTTATTTTTAGACCATATCTACTTGGTACTAAGCTGATAACGGGTGTCGGGTGGTCGTGATTCAGCACTAACTGTTCGTGGAATATAAGGAATTTTTTTCAATCAATATAATATTCATTTAAATATTTAGTCATATTATTTTTTATTATGAATCTATCAACAGTTTTCTATGAATCGTAAATTCAACTTATTTTTCCAACCATTGTATGGGTAGCTATGAATAAATTGGGTAGGTAGTAAATAAGCATAAACACCTTCCCCCGGACTTCCATTACCGACAAGCAAGCATAATATTCAATCACTTTTGCCACGGTATTCGTTACACACAAAATAATTTATAGAAAACTAATTTTATTCGATAAAATAATAATTATCAATAAAAAAAAGTCCTAATAAACAATAATAGTATGCGCTAAATTACAAAATTAAATAATTTTCATAGAAAAAAAAAATGTATAGTATTTTAAGTTTTCAACAGATTTTGTCCTGCATGTATTAGGGCTTAGCTCATAGCAGAAAGAAGAATTGATGCCATTTTAATATTTCTCCAAAGAATTATTAATGGTACTGAGTACTGACAATTATTGGCATACGCTGGTAGTGGTACATATAACATAATTATTATGATATACCAACTCTCCTATTCAGATACTCCTGATACATTCAATTTTAATTTAACATATCCATTACAAAGATGAGTACACTCGAAACATATTGTACAGCACAGCGAGTTAATTTTACTCCAATAATTATTTACCAATAATTAAAAGTTTTTTGAAACTGACAAAAAACAATTTAATTTTAATTTTTAACAACTAAAGGTATAATCTACAACGATATATTTTTATATATACATTATACATTGTACATTATTTCTACTATTTTCATTATTTAGTAGTTAACAAAGAATGATATTCAAAAATATAATTTTAATAAAAGCTACATTTAATTTTATACTTCAGACATATATTTTTAAGAGCACGCAAAACCCGCATGTGATGTCTCCGTCTTACAAACATATCATATCATACCATAACATACCATATTTACGCTCAGAAATTCAAGTTGTATACTTGTATGCCGTTAGCTTAAAAATTAAAGTGAACCGACCTATTATGAAACTTGATGGTATAAAACATTATCTGTGTTTTGTTGGAAGTATTTTTACGATAATTCAGTTTTTAAGTGAGTTATGCGCATTTTTAAGTATACACGCTATAACTCACTTAAAAACTGAATTATTGTAAAAATACTTCCAACAAAACGCAGATAATGTTCTTACCATCAAGTTTCATAATTGGTCGATTCACTCTAATTTTTAAGCTAACGGCATACAACTTGAATTTCTGAGGGTAAATTTGGTATGTTACGCGTTTGTAAGACGGAGACAACACATGCGGGTGTGGCGTCCTCTTAATAAAGAATAGTTAATATATTATACATTATTTATGTTCAGAAATAGCAACTTATTAAATAAAAAAAACCATAAAATACTTCTCGATATTTTTCTCTACAAGGATAACCTATGAAACATAATTAATATGTTTTTGTTAATAAGTAACCATGAAAACGAAGACATTACGAAAAATCAGTCAAAAACATTTTATAATGTATCATCCAGCCCAATAACATATTTATATTAAAAATAAATAAACAATGCAAAATTCCCACAAAATTATCAGTTACCATTAAAAAAATAAGCCTATTCATAAAAGGTTTTTTTCAGTTTATTGTATAATTATGTTATGTAACTTCAATGTTACAATACTATAAAACTATAAAAAAAAACTTCCTAAATACATTAAATAAAACTTATAAATATTAAAATAATTGGAATAATATAAACAATATATAAACAAAAGTATTAACAATGTCAATTGTAGATACCTACATTTTGTAGAAATATTAGTGGATTTCATACAGTTGTAATGTTAGGGACAGGTATATCTTCACAGACCTCTTCTAAGTCAGGACTCAAAGATTTCTCTTTAAATTTTCTGTCTACCATCGATTTAAATTTTTTTTTTGGTGATAAAAGAATAGGAGTAATCCTTTTTTTGCCTCCGATAATGTTGACTTTTTGTCCTTCCTTAATTATGTCCATAACTGGTGGTTTTGTGCTCTCTTTATTGTTAAAAAGATTTTTAGGGATAAAAACATCTTTCTTTGACTCAGTCACATTTTGATCCGTTTCGCCACACGGCCTAGTTTAATAATAACAATGTTGTAATTTCAAATAAACATTGTGTAAAAGAAAAAATAATAAAGGTAAAAAATTACTTTTCGGACAAACTGGCTTTTGTTTTTTCATTTAGATTTTGAGGTGTCATAAAACTGGTTATTTTTTTACTGGAAGATTTTGATTTTTGAACTTCATTTTCAACATTTGTAGGATACTCAACTCCATATTTTTTAAAGTTCTCTTCACTTACACACCTATGTATAAATATTATTTAAAATGTTTTTAATAATCTAACAATAACTATATTACCATGGAGCAACATGAGTTGATTTTGTTGCAATAGATTTTATGGTTTTCTTAACGGTTGATTGAGAGATAAAGTTATCATCATCGGTATTTTGACCATTTTTAACCAACTCATCAATAAAATTCTTAACAGCCAATTTTATACCAATTGTATTGCCATGTAGAAATGTAATCAAATCAGGAATAACTAAAAAAATACAAAAACTGTTTGTAATTTATGATAGTTAATACATAATAATATATAATAATTTATAGAACTAAAGAAACATTTTAACTTTCATATACTTGATCTTAACACCAAGCTAAGTGTCACTAATGGGTGGCATCTTATTCAAGAAACCCATGTTTTTTTTAACTCTTATCCTATATGCTTGTTGTACAAAATTGTATAGATTGTGTATGTGCATTTGTGAAAAAAAAATATATATTTACTTGATTTCATAATTATTAATTTCTAAAACATCTAAAATATAAGTTTATTGTAATAAAAAATTTGAAAATAATTTTTTATCAAATTATTTATACCTAAAACTTAACTTGACAATAAAAAAATATTATAAAATAACTTAATTGACCAAAAATATTGTATTATTAATTTTTATATTAGTAATAGTACTTGAATCAGGAAGTATTTTAGTCTTTTTGTTTTCAGTAGCAGTTAGGTCCTTAGGTGAATCTAATTTGATTTGTGCTTTTGTTATAATAGGTTCTTCCTCATCCCAAACACAACGATATTTGAGTAATGTGTCAGCTACAGATTTACTCACTGAAATTAATATTTATTAAGAAAATGGTATAGCAATTTTAAAAAATTCAATATTTTACCATTTTTAGGGTTAGTAACATTATTCGGTATCCAAATACAACCAACTAGCCTTGGCTTAATACGTTCTGTTTTTTTCTTGATTTCAGCTTCAAATTCTTCACCTAGAAGCTTTAGTTTTTCTTTCTGTACTTCTTCAGTCTTTAAAATAATAAAAATATTAATGTATCAAATTTTTTTTAATAAAATTAAAACAATTATATACGAACATCGCTATCATTGTCTTGACCTTCTTCATCGCTTAAATACCCATGCGGAACAAAAACATCATTATCAACTTCATAATCATCTTCAGGCTCTTCTTCATTATCTGTACCGTGTATACTCTCACCAGGATCTTCTTCTTCCCACTCATCGTCAGAATCAATTTCATAGTCAAACATTATCTAGTTAAAATAAAATTAAAAATAACAAAATTAAATAAATGTTAGTAAAAAATAAATAATAGCTCATACTTTATCACAAGCAAATGGTTTCTTAGGTTTTACATAAAGGCTTTTTTTCCTCCATGTTCCCCAATAGGGAGGACGCTTATTTTCATCAAACTGCAACAGTTTCCAACGGCATTTTTGAGAATTGTT
The DNA here is from genome assembly GCA_008086715.1 of Sitobion miscanthi. Lineage (NCBI taxonomy): Eukaryota > Metazoa > Arthropoda > Insecta > Hemiptera > Aphididae > Sitobion > Sitobion miscanthi. Next base: position 27,469,221 of record CM017802.1, read on the forward strand.
TTTAAGAGTAGTACCAACTTTATTTACATCTTCATCATTTGTTGAACCAGTTTCTAAATAAATTTTGAAGAATAACCATATTATTATTGATTTAATTATAGTATGAAGTATACAATTATTAAATATTATTAATATTTTTTCTGTCTCTTTGGCTTATACAACTCTACAAGAGTTTTTGTCACCCTTACAAATTTATGCCAATTCTCCAGGTCCTGAATTATATATATCTTCATTTGTTGACTCTTATTCTTTCCAAGTCCTTCTCAACCACATTTAATATTTATTAAATATAATTATTATTTTTAAACTTAATGTTAGGTTTTATCAATACTAAGTGATTTATATTATAATAAAATTTAAATCTAACTATAGATCTTAATGATGAAGTTATAAAACTAAACATAAAATTGTGTAGATAAAAGAATTTAATTTACTATTGATTTTGAAATTTGTTGATAACTATTTATGTGCATTAGATATATTATTTATTGCCAATTTGTATTAGTTATAAAGCTTAAGTTTAAAAATTATAACTATACATTTATGTCACAGATTCAAATTAGTTTTTAAAAATAACCATCAAAATTGTAATTTTAACAGAGGACCCAGCCCCAAAATTATCATTATTATTTTGATTACAGAATAACATTGTTTTATAATTTTGTTATGAAGTTACATAAACTAAAATACATACCAATAATAATGACATCTGTATCATTTTCAACATGAACAGGCCAAGTTGCATCAGACTTAGAAGGCTTGTGTTTTCTGGTTTTTAATAAACTTAAATACAGTAAATCTTTATTTTGTTCGCAACGACTAACACATTTATCTACAATTTTTTTACTATCACTATTTAAATATGCTCTACATAATGGTGCTATTTTCATGTCTTGCTTAGTCTATAAAATATAATTAAAAAATTGAATTATTAAAATGTATTAAATTGTATATTTCAGTATAGGTGTACCATATACAGTATGTCTGTATCTGCTATGTACCTCGAGTTCAGTAAAAGTAGTCGGCGGCCAACTTGCGCGCGGGGTGTGGCAATACTATTTGGCAGGTACACAAATAATTGACTAAGTGGGGGGGAGGACAAACGGGTGTTGATGACCGCCAACTATGTTTCTTAACTTGAACAGAGCATATGGCTATATGCCTATATGCCTATATGCTTATATTATAAGTTTTAAAATAATGCCAATGTAAAATAATATGTAAAAATAAACTTAAGATTAAAAATTACCTGGAAAGGCATGAAATAAGTTTCTAGTTCTTGACTAATGACCTCTTCGTCTTTTTTAGAAATATCTAAATTTAAACCTTTTGGTTTAAAAAACCCAACGAAAGCAGCTTTAAGCTTTTCTTTTTTTTTCTTTTCAATTTCTTCTTTTTCTTTTTGTCTTTCTTTTTCTAATTCTTTTGCTTTTCTTTCATCTTCTTTTTGCTTTTTTTCTTTTTCTCTCTCCAAATCTTTAACTTTCTTTTCCTCTTCTTTTTGTTTTCTCTCTAGTTCTTTTTCTAACTCTTTGGCTTTTTTTTCTTCTTCTTTTTGTTTCTTTTCTAACTCTTTTTGTTTCTTTTCTAACTCGCGTAGTCGTTTAGCTCTAGAATATAATATTTATACAGATACAGATACTCATTTATAAATTTATTATATTATATTCATACTCAATTTCAGCATTTCTTTTTTGTTCTTTTAAACGTTGCTTTTCAGCTTGTTCTTTGAGTTTTTCTTCTCGAGCTTTTATTTTTTCCTATAAAGAGTTAGCATTGTTTGAAAAAAAAAACTTCAAGAGGACGCTACACTCGCATGTATTGTCTCAGTCTTACAAATGTGAAACATAGAAAATCTGTTTTGTAACCATTCAGGTTGTACTCCAAGCTAAGCAACCAAATGTTCAAACTATAAAAAGGAGAAAATTTACAGTGCAAAATTGTTTTTTTTTTTTTGATATCAAACTAAAAAATAGTTATTCAAGTTTAAAAAACTAAAAAAATAATGAATTTTTAAACAATAAAAATTTTTTCCATATTTGTGATATCAAAAAATTTAAAATATTAAACAATACAGTCCAGTCAATGTTTTCCTCTTTCTTGTGTGAAAATTTGGTTGCTTAACTGGACTACAGCCTTAGTAGTTCTTACGTGCACAAAACTGCTTTTACTATGTTTTCATTTGTAAGACAGATACAACACATGTGGGTGTAGAGTCCTCTCAAATGTACAATGCAATTTCTCGTCTGGGAAGTAATGTTTAAAATACAACTCACCTGTTTGATTCTTTGTCTTTCTTCATTTTTTTTTGCTGATTCTTGTTTTTTTAATATTTGTTGTGAAGTTATTTTCTTTGAAGGTGGTGTAGTATTTTCTAATTTTCCAGTATCGGAAGTTGAATTAACTGATGTATCGTTACAAGCAATATCTGTATCTGATGAAGTGGAAATAGTGTCATCAATATCTTTGATACTTTCATCTAATTCTGAAGTATCCAAATTTTTTTCTTCATACACCTTCTCAATTATGTTGTCCGACAAAGTAATAACTGAACTAACAGATTCTTTAGCACCTATATCATCTTCACTTGTGTCCTATAATATAATAAAAATATTAGGTAATATTTGATATTTTAATATGGAACATGGTAAGTAGCGTAGATAACTAAAAATTGAAAAAAAATTTATTTGACTAACATATTATAAGTAAAAAAAAAAATGTTGTCATAGAATAATATATTTAGAGTAAATTGTATAGGTAGAAATTATTTAAGGCAAAGAAATACAATAAATATACCTATTGCTCATTATTTGTAAATTATGGCTAGATTATTAAAACTGTTAATTAATTAATAATACCTATATTAAAATTACTTTATGTATTTTACAAAATATGGATTATTACTAAATAAATTGTCAAAACATAATAATAGTATACTTCCTAGTTTTAAGTACCTATATATGTATAAATAATTTTATGTGACTCAAATAATAGGTAACAAGTTTAAATTAAAGAGAATAATCTGTGCAGAGTACCGCAGCTATAGCAAATAATGTAGTAGACCATAGTCAATAGTCATTACCTCAATTTTTTTCTTATCTTCATCGTCAGATTTAATAAAACACTTGGTCCCACCGTTGAGCAGTTCAACTTTGGGATTTTCAACTCGTGTTTCGTCATTTTCGGTGCCACTAAGTTTCCGTTTACGACACTTGGAATTTGCATCGTCGCCGGGTGAATTTACCAACTTGAACGGTAAACACTTTTGAACCAACTTCTTGGCAGACTTTTCGACAGCTTTACTGCTGGACATGACTATCCGGATGGACTGTGAAAATCAAAAATTCTAAAGTTTAATTATTCAATCGACGCCGACGATTTAGAAACACAACATTTAATGACAACAAACTCACTTTCGGAACAAAAAACAAAATTGGATCAAATATGAAAAAGCTAGTATTTATTGCACCAGTGTTTAAAACACAGCTGTACTACACTATACAGTGTAATATAGAGTATAGACGGAATTAAAGTGTATTGACCAAAGACAGTTGATACACCCCGAACAGAACTTCAGACTACAGTACACAAAAATATAGAACAATATTTTGTATTGTGATTTGTAGTCTGACAGTCTGTTTACCTTATCGGGACTCGGGAGACTTGTTTAACCTAACAATGCATTGTACTGCCGAGCAGAAAAGGCGCGAAATTGACATCTCGTCTTGGAATATAGCATATTCCGTACGTTTTACTTTTTCATCCATGTCAGTTAGTAGTCCATCACATTTTTTTACCTATGAAGTTCAATTACCTACATTCCTTCTACTTATATAGTTCATGAAAATATTTTAAATCTTAAATTTTAATACGTGCATAATTTGTGCACCTACAGATTAATATGAGAGGCGTTATTAGTAATTTTGATAGGAGAGGAGGGCATTTTGCCGCAATCTAATTTTGAAAGTTTAATGTTGGTAAAAAAAACATGCCTATAAAAAAAAATAGGTATTAGGTACCTACTTACCTATTTTGACTATAATGTTTGATGAGTAAGAAATGACCTACATTTACGTGCCTTCAATCAAAACATACAATTATCAAAATAACAACATCAATAATTCAATCATCAAGTAATTTTAAAGCTTATAAAAAACCAAAACAAAAATTATTTCAAACAAATATAATAAAAAATTATTAATGCGGAATTAAATTTTTTTTTTAAAAAATTTTTAAATTTTCACAGACAAAAAAATTGGGTGTGTGGATGTTGCTCTGCTATACAATAGGTTACAAGTGGGTCAATGTATAAAGGATTGTATAAGAAAAACGATTCCGAGCGGAGACGGTTTGTCATTCTATAGATATTGTTATTATTTATTATATCTTGTAAGTTGAATTTATATTATAATAGGTATTATTATTTTTTATTTGTTTCTATGGTGATAAACAAAGCGTTAGAAATTAAAATCCCATTTTTAGCGGTTTTTCGTAATTCGTCGGTGGTTTTTCCTGTGGCATTAAATAACTATTGATAATATCGAAAAAGGACCTTTCTAAGGTACCATTTTGATCTAATTTGCTAAAAGATAAGGTACTATATGTTAAAATCAAAGCGCTCCTTCTAGTAGATATTTTGTATACAGTATAAGAAAAAAATAAATAAACACCATTGTAAAACCACTAGCTTCCTCGCTCCGTTCAGAATCTAAAATTATAAATATTTTTTTACGCAAATCTGAATGATTATAACTCAATTAACTATTAAACCAATGATAATTCATTGAAAACTATTATTGTTCTTAGGAAATTATAAGTTTTGATTTCTAAATATATAATAAATACAAGATGAGCCCGTGCACTTCGTTGCCCGTTAAATGTATCAACTCTATACGACTCAAACTTTGTTCAACTCGTTATTTAATATTCGATGTATAATGGTGTTCAAAATTTATCTTAACTTTTCCGTTGCCGGAATAAAAATTCTGATTCGCAGCACTATATTATCAGATAGGCAATCTACCTGAGGTAGATCGCGGACCCCGTGCCGTTTGTACGTAAGTTTATATGATTTAACTCTAAAGTATCAAAGTTACACCAAGTTTGTTGTATTTCACCTATGATGGATTAATATAATCAATTAATACAAAATCCTAACCTAACTTAACCGTACTAAAATCCGATGAATAAAAAAAAAACCAAATTTAACCATTTTTAAATTAGCCTGTCTTCTTCCCAGGAGTCTAATCTACATACAAACATTAATTTATATATAAAGATATATTGACAAAAAATAATAATACAAATCAACAAACATGCTCGATTAACAAATAGCAACCAATATATTATAATATCTACACTGTTGCGCCACTGTTGTATTTTTAACATCTAGATTTCCAATTTTTCCGGTGGATTTTCCTAAAATTTTCTTTCGTAAAAATCTTCTCCTGGTAATTACGAACATCTTAAAAAAAATTTGAGCCAAATCAGTTGTCGACTGATGACGTAACGACATTTTTCACGCTCCATTTTTATATTTTAAGGTGTATCTTATGTCATTGTACGCGGGGTTTTTTAACGATTATGGATCGATGACATAGGATTTCGTTAATTTTTTTTAACAGGCAATTTTTTTATAATAATTTCAAAATTTTTAATTACGCAGGTGTACCAATAGCAAAATCAACTTTATTTTTTCAAATGGTATCAACTATATTTCAACTATAACGGATTCTATATAATAAACTTTTTTTCTGAAAATATTGATAAACAAATCCTCAATTTTGGTTCCCTAGTTTATTATAACTATGGTCCTCTAAAGTTTAGTACTTAAAATTTAAATGCATTAATACTTTTAATTGAAATAATTGGTGTAGCTGTATAGGTTTAAATTAAAAAAGCTAAATAATGTTTTCTTATAACTTAGATAAACGAATAATTGTTAGTTGGTAATTTGGTACCTACTTATATTACATTATTAAGCAGGTATATCGACTATATTGTACTTAAATTTATGTAGAGTATTTTTTATTATGTTAATATACTTTTAGTCCATTTTTTATATAAAAAATAATGATGTGATATCAATATTCATAATTCGTATAAAACGTAGATTCTGAACTGATTATAGATTTTTTTGGTTTTACAATGATGCGTGTTTTTTTGTCTTTAGACCGACATATATAAGTGTTTGGTGGTTCCACTGGTGAATCTCTGTAATTACGCCCCCCCTCCACAAAAAAAATGAATTTTAATTTGATGAATTTCGTAAATGTAAATAGGTACTTACAATACGTTTGTAATGAGTTGCTGCAAGTGGAAATTAAAAAAAAGTTAAGCTTAAATCCACAATAGGTTTTTTATGAGCGTCTGAAATTAGAATTTTGATAAAATTCGTAAAAATCACGAAAATTTGCAAACTATTTTGAGTAAAAATTCATGAAAATGTATATTTTTATTCGAAAATTGAATATATTATACGATTCCAATTTCTAATTGTTTTACCCTCGAACCAAATAAAACATTTCAGAGCTGTAACACTGTCATGCATTACTAGGAATCGTGTTTTTTAATTTATTATTAATTAAATTACATTTTTGACCATTATTGCACAATAAATATATACACAATCAAAATGCCACAACTGAAATGATTGCAAGAAAGCAATAAAAATGTATTTATTTAGAATCAGAATAACATGACACAAATGTATGTATAAAAATTAGATTTCTGTATCTCATATTATAGAAAAAAAGAAGCATATAGTATAAGAAAACAACGCGTGTTCCCAGTATGTTTCTTTTGTCAATATCGCTATAGTAATTAATTCAAAAATGTCTAAAAAAAAAAATAGAAATATGGAATTAATCGTAAAATAAGTCATTAAAATGAAAAACAATGAGTTAATTGTCGAAATATGCAGCCCAAAAGTTTCATAGTTTAAATTGTTATGGTCATGAAACAAATTCTGTGCTCACTTAGAATCAGGGACTTGAACCTTTATGATTTTATCGGTTTGGGTTTAGGTTTCGGTTCTTAAAAACCCAAATTTAGGTTTCGGTTATTAAAAATATCAAATTTCCCTCGGGGGTTCTTACACCTTTAGCCATATTTCGCGAGGGCTGCTCTTTCACGCCTTAAGACGCGGTCTCATCCCTCCGGCGGAGTTCATCAGGGCGCCCGGTAGTAGGTACAGTCGAATTGTCGTACAGAGCATAGTATAGAGCACGAATTAAGATACTATCTTAATTCGTGGTATAGAGTAAAGAGTTAACGATACCCGCATTAGGTTAAGGTATTTAATATTATCAATGCAGGCATATCATAGTAAGGTAACAATTTTAATTTATAATTTATATGACTAACTCTTACTGAAACACTTATAACCGTCCAAATTGCTATTATTTTCAGAAATTCTATATCAGCTATTGCGAATTGCGATTCAATAATAATATTGATATCAATTACAAAAATTAGAATTTGGATTTTTGGTATTTCTTTTATGAAAATTCTGTTATACACATAATAATATTCTTATTTCTTAGCATTGATAAACTTTTATAGGTCTACGATTTTATAATAATTTATTATTACCTACTTACACCATAGATAAATATCTATTGGATTTTGGAATCGAAAAAAACCTAAAAAACCGTAAAAACCTCTACATCAAAATATAAGTTTCAGTCCAAAATCGGTCAATTTCGGTACGGTTCCAGTCCCTGCTTAGAATATTATACCATCAATCAGAATAAATATGCAAATGCGTATACAAATAATATACAAATCTGCACTCTTATAATAATAAAATGTAAATAAAAAACTGTAAAAGTTCAAAAGTTCAAAAGTTGAAAGTAACATATTAATTATAAGATTTAGTTTAAAGTTCTGTTATATCCAGACATAAAAAAAAAATTTTTATGCCTATGGTTATATCTTATATTATATTATAATTTATTTCTTCTTACTTGATAAGAATGTCTTATTTAGTATGTACAAATAACTTCAGCAAGTATAACAATAAATTATAACGCATTAGTCATATATTTCTAAATTTTACATTACTATTAAACTATACATACGACAAATATGAAAAGTATGATAGTATAATTTATTTAGATTTTTTACTATAAAATTTTCTTATAATGATAAATTAGTCATTGACAAATAATTTTATTCATAAACATGATTCAGAGTACAACTGAAGGTAATTGGTGTTCGCTTAGTCTTCTTTCAAAGAAGTTTGTCTTTTCTTGTTGAGAAGTAATACCATGAATGGGAACAGATTTGACGATCTTTAAACCTATAATTTACATATTTAATTTAATCTTACTATTATCAATAAATGTATGTACTATAGGACATCCCAATTCTTCTAAGTCTTTCAGCAACAAATTCAATAAATATGGCCATCTTTTCACACCTCTTGCCAATCAACCTAACTGGTAAAGCATTTGTCAAAAAATCTTGTTCAATAGTCACCACGTCACAAATTATCTATGTGATAACAGCTTGAGGAGGCTTTTGATATAAATATTTAAATAAGCAACAGGCATAATTTGTGTGTAAACCCCAAATAAACATTAAAATAATAAACTATGTTAAAGGCTTTATATATTGTCCTTGAAAACGTTAACAAACCTCATCTCTAGAAATCAGCTCGTGGCTAAAAGTTAAACCTGACATTAATTATCCTTTCCTCAACCATATTATTGAAGGAACATTTCCAGATAAAAATATACCTTTAATGACAGCAAATGCCACTAATCTTTTGCCAAAAGTTGCTTTACTATAAGTCAGCGGTTCTCAAACTTTTTTATTCGCAGAGCCCTTATGTTCCAAAAAAAAAAATACGGAGCCCCAAAAATCAGAAGTGTCTATTTATTTATTTTTTTTTCATTTTGACAATGACACATGATATGTGGATTTATAAATATTTTAAAGTTTTAAACGTTTGAAATAATACATATTGGTACGGTCCAAATAATATTGATTATAAAAATAAAAATGTAACTAAGAAATATAATAATAATTTAATAATTTGAATTTAATTAATACAGATATTCCCAGGGAGCCACGGAGCCCCTAGACTACTCCCGCGGAGCACAGTTTGAGAACCGCTTCTATAAGTAATCCATTTAAGAGCTCAATCTACCATATTTTTTAGACATGGCATAGTTTCAGAAGCATTAATTAAAGTCTAAATATATAAAAAAAAAAAAAATAAGAGAAATTAGTCATATTATATTGTAATAATAAAAATGACCGAAAAATGTATAAATGTACTTTTCTTTCAGATCTTGAATATATGAATCAATTAATAAGCTATACATTTCTGAATGTATATTCTCTATTATTATTTGAAACCCATAAAAACATCTAGCCTCAGTTAGTTGAACTTTTGAGAAAATCTCATCCAATCTTCAAGATCCTAAAAACAAAAGTCCACTTTAAGAATAGAAAATTACTTTTAGCCACTTTGATGAACTAGAGTTTACAGTTTGCAAATTGACTTCTTCTAAATTCCAAAAAGAAGCTTCATGTTTTTTGTATATGGCTCAAATATAGTCATATATAATAGGAAATATGACAAAACGTCTTGGATTATCTTTCATAAAGGTTCCATTGTCGCATCAAAATTTGCTCAATAGGCAGTCACAGATTCCAAAAATTTATTTTTGTCAACTGAAAACAAAATAAATAATTAGAATACAAAATTAGTTGAATACATAATATTTTAAATTCTGAGCGCAGCAATGAATGTATTGATTCTACAACTGTCTTCATTTTTTTTTTTGTGTCTGTATACATGATAAGTAGTCAAAATAATTTTTCAATTTTTTAAGTATCTTTTCTGGTGGGAAAGTGATTCTAGTTGGTGCATTGGGAAGGTAAAAATTGCAAAGAAAAACTAAACAAAAATTAAGGAAAAACGAGAATTTTTATGCAAAATTGGTATTCAACAAAATCGATTTTAGTTTTTGCGTGCTTAACTCTAAAAAAAAAATACCTTAGATACGTGAAATTGTAATTTATTGTTTATATTAACATTTTCTATACGCCATATAATATTCAAAATATTTTGACTCATGTTGAGTGATTTATAGACATATGACAATTTCCATTATTACTAGTTTTTTAAAATTAATGTCGATTAAAAAATGTTTGCTTGGTCAATAAACTTTAAAATGGTATACAACATTCCTTGTAAAACCACAACAATGATTAGAAGAATAGGTGGTCAATCCCAAAATTGTTCTTGATTCAATGACTACCCAACATATTGAGATAGAAGAGTTTATTTCTGAAATGTTAAAACAACATGATTTGGATGAAAATTAAAATAATTTGTTTTTTTTTACTATTTTGGATTTGGAGTAAATAGCAATTAATGATGTACCTACTGTAGATTCTACAGTGTGTGAGATTTTTAGAATTTTTTTTTGTTTTATAGTTTATAATATACACATTTTGTTTTATGAAGTATACTTATTCCAAGTCCGGTGGTTGATGTCAAACATAGAACTGTACAATACAAAATGTTATATGTTATAAATTATAAATTATCATATTTTAATCAATTTGCTTGGGACAATACCGACTTAAATAGGCCACATTTCTAATCAGAAGTTAACCTACATTACATATTTTAAAAGATATACATGTAAAACAAATTGAAGGTGTGATAAGTAGGATTTTGAAAACATTGAAAAAATTGTCTGATAAAGATGGGCAAGTCATAAACGAGCTGTTGATTATGTATAAACGTTTACAACTTTAGATGCCATAACTACATAGGTAGTAAAACAATTATTAAAAAGTAAATAGCAAGTACCCAACTAACTATACCAAATGCCAAAACTAAAAGTTTGATTTAATTTATAAGACTTATGGGCTACAGTGTTAGTGAATTTTAATATATATTTTCTAGTGTACCCTAAGCAGTGGCACGCAACATAAGGTCCAAGTGTATCTCAGAAAACACCTTAAGTTATAATCCTTGTATTACATTTTCAAACTCTTTTACATAGTGAAAAATTTTTTTTTCAACACTAATTGTAATAACATGACTAATAAAAATATCTTATCTCTAAAATTAGCTCAAAAAGAGAAAAATTATATGGTGTATAGAAAATGTTAATCGGAACATTCAGTGAAGAAATCATGGATCTATAATTTTTTTTTAGTTAAACCAAAAAAACAAAATCAAATTTTGTCAAAATAATTTTCTTGCCTTTAAGTTTCATAATTCACACCAATATTGTATGGCTTCATCTGAGTTGGCAGAATAATCTTCAAGAAAGTCATGTCTGAAAGATTATCAATACATTGGCTCGAATTCCTAGTTCCTTGTATGTGATACATCATATATTTCAGTTTTCAAAACCATAATAAGTATAATTTACTGTATGAACTAAAAATAATAAACCACTAAGTAACTTTTGGTTTTGGCAAACATTTAAAATTGGACACTTGAGTAATATACTAACATAAGTGTGTGTGTGTATTAGACATTATTAAGTTTCTAAGGCTTTTCTGGGTGAATTTAAATCATCAACTGTAACGTATCCAAATCCTTTGTTTGTCTGTTCATTTTCTTCTGACACATCGTTGGAGAAATATAATTTTCTGAAAATGTCAAGTTGTAAAAAATATCTAAATTAATTCATGAATTATATTAAATGATTTTACCTCTTAGATAATTTACTAGTCGCGCTCAGAGTAGTACCAGTGTTGCTGTAAATTATTAAAATTTATTTTATAATGTTTATTTTACTTCTCTATTCTATACAAGTTGTATGAATTATGTTTTGAAACAGTCTCTCGCCATGATATCTACTAATTTACAGAGCTTTGTTAATAATCACTGATTGTGAAATGATTACCGCAGATTCTATAACAGATAGAAATTGGGTAATCATTTAATTTGAAGATTTTCAGCCATTATTTTCATTTTTTTGAAATCTATATTTGAGAGCAAATTAGACAAACCCCATATTATTAAGAAAATATAATCAGTAAAACTACTAACTAGAAAATAATACTTACAAATGAAAATTAAACTAATGTGACGAGACGATACTTTGAATGTTTTACTAAAAAGAATACACTTATGCATGGTAATTTTTTACTAAAATGAATGAAAAGAACTCTGTTCAAATGTAATCCGTATTTCTGTTCAAATTTCAAATAATCGAATGATTCAAAAGTTGGCGAACAATAAATAATATCATTATGCTGTTAACAATTATTACTATCTTAGTGATAAGTCAGGACGGTTATCTATTGGTGGCACTTCTGGTAGATGTGGCGGGCATTTAAATTTTACCGAATTCCATGACCACGATTTAAGAGGACGTCAAACGTAACACGGGCATTTTATTGTCTCCGTCTTGTATAACAAATTTATGATCAGCAGATCACATAATATAGCATCGTTACTCGTTAGTTTAAAAATTAGAGTTAATCGACCTATTATCAAATTAACAAATCATAAAAACCAGAATCCATCCACCTCCACCTACTATATAAAGCAGAAACCCGAGAGCGCTTCTCTGGCGATTTTTTGTACTGTAATTAGTGAACCGCCAATGAAAAAATCAGATTTCCCGGGTGGGCGGTCTCCCGGCGGCGGCAAAACCGATTCCGCGTTATCACGACTCCTTATCACTTTTCACGAATATTTTCAAAATTTCTTTGAGATTGAGATTCGAGTTTCACCCCCCACAGGGGCCTCTGGTGGTCCCGTTCGCACCTTATTCGTATTCCCCGTCGGATTTAAATGCCGCGCGCGGCTGTACTTGTTTCCCGGCGGAGAAGACGTGCAGACCGAGCGCCGCCGTCACGCGGGTTTTTTGCCGTTTGTCGAGTTTTAGCCCTTTTCGACACGTCTCGGGGCCCCGTTAACCCCTCATTCGCGTTCCCCTCTAAATTTAAAGGCCGCGCGCGGCCGTATTTCTTCCGGGACGACGCCGAGAGCCAAGTGCAGATATCGCCGCCGTCGAGTAGATATTACTATATACACTATACAGGCACAAACACGTGCGTCGGAGGGTTCGATTTTTTCGCGAATTTCGCGTATTCGATGTCCGAGGGTGGCGGAGCCGTTTGTCCGCTTACCGACGCGGTGGGATCGCTCGCTTAAAAGCACTCAGCGGACGTCGAAATCGCTTTCGTAATTCGCCAGGACGGCGAAACGGCTTAAGAGTCATAGGTTTGACACCAGTTTTCAATGTTCAACTGTTTTCGCGTCGTAGTACCGCGCGCGTTAGCTATAAACGAAAAGCCATATTGTGCATTATTATTATTATCATACATTTGTATGCATTTCTTTCGGCGAATTATCAAACGGTTTATTTCATGCGACGCTTTTCCACTACCCCCTTCCCCCCACCAACCAACCAGCCAACCCAAAATGGAAGAGTCATAAAATCACGTCTGCCGCAGACAACGCAGCTGTGCGTGTGCGCTGGTCTATTATACCGTGATAGTTTTCACCTGAACAACAATATTGTTACCTACATATTATTATTGTGTGTCATTATAATATTTATCATAATATTATGAGGTATGTTTTATGCAGTTATATGCCACAAACACATTCTATATTCGTGTACGGCATTTTATAATACAGCAGACCGCAGCGTGCGATTTTATAAAATCTATTTCGTATTGAACTACCTGTCACAGTGACACTGATTGCTGTGTTCGTGTCGATTTTCATACGATATAATAGTATATACAATATATTATATCATAACCTAACCTCTCCTATATAGACGACATAATAAAATACTTTTCGGACCAACGATGATTCATTGTTTATTTCTTGTTGTTTTTTTTATTTAAAGATAGCTTGTATAATAACGTATACAAGTGACGGCGGACCCTCTTCGGCGTGTTTAGTTTACCGAGGCGGCAAGGCATGAAGGATTTATCGTTTATTCTCAACCAAATGTAGTGTTTATTATAATTTGTTCTTGGAGAGATTGAACAACTGAGTGCACATTAAGCGTAAAGTAATTAAATCTGCATTATCCTAAAGCCTACCAAAATAGAATTTTGTGTAAAATATAAATTGATTATATTAATCCACTGTAGGTGAAATTAAGTAAAAACGACGAACTTGGTATAACTTTAATACTTTAGAGTTATACACTATAATCATACACTTACGCACAAACAGCATGGGGTCCTCGATCTACGACAGGCAGATTGCCTACCTGATAATTAGGGCTTGAAACCGGTTTCGAAATCGATTTTGAAGACCGGTTAAAACCGTTAAAAACCAAAATCGAAAAAAAATCAATATCAAAACTTCAAAAATACAAAACCAGTAATCAATATCGAAATCAAAATCGAAAAAATTGAAAACCAGTATTCAAAATTGAAATTAAAATCGAATAAAATTAAAAACGGTAATCATTATCAAACCAAAACCAAAAAAGATAAAACCGGAAAACAATATCAAAATCAAAAACTAATGTCAAAATAAAAATATTTCGGTTTTATGCCCTGTTATTTTTATAAGTTCCTGCGTTCGTCGTTGAGGAGGCGTTTCAGTTTAACGTAGCGTAGTAGTACACTAGTACCTACACCTATGACCTAGGTTAGGTTAATAGAAATGTAGAACTTAGGATTTAGGAAGATGCTGTTTTTATTACAAATTATGAAATACAAAATAATTGTCTAAGTTTTATATTAAATGTGAGCAGGTGAGCTGATAACAACTAGTCAATAACTTTTTTTTTTATTTTACAGATGCACATACACAATCTATACAGTTTTGTACAATACGCGTATAGGATAAGGGTTAATAAAAAAAAACATGGATTTTTTGAGTAAGAAGCCACCCATTAGCGGCACTTACTTGGTGATTAGTTTAGGGTAATTGAGGGGAGATATTTAATTTAATTTAATTTAATTTAAATGATCACGACACCATTTTCTTTTGAGTCTTCGTTGTGGGTTTCCAGGGAGTGATAAAGTATGTAGGCCTTTTATTAGTGGGTTAGAATGATTTTCAAGTTTTTCAAAGAAACGTTTGTAAAAAAGTTTCACTTCATCTATAACAGGTAGAATATACCTAGATCCTGGTGGAGAATTAAATTACAGACAAAGAAGTGGGCGTTAGTGATTTTTCTGAGAGTAATATTTTGAAAGGTTTGTATTTTTTTTAAATTGGATTTTTTGGCCGATCCCAAATTTATAATATATTATCCTAAAATTTAAGCCAAATTGTCGGGTGTTAGGCTATGTCTAGTCTGTTTTCGTATCGAATATTTTTTCTTCTTCGGAGTTATTACCTTGTTAGTGTTAAAAACACGACTAACGGGTTTTTCATATACAGGCCTATTTATATTGTAAAATTGAAGCCCCATTTTATATCACGAGCCATGAATTAATAATCGTATTGATACTGGTTCGCCTCGTAGATCGATCAACTCGTTGTCCTGATTTTTTAAAATTATACTTGCGTGTGTTATCGATGTAGAATTAAATGAGTAAAAAACCAAATGTGTTTGTACCTCTATTATTTTATAGCCTGAAGGTATCCATTCGGATAAAACTCGTGTATTGTATGGCACTGCTTACCGTGGACGAATGAACCCATAACTAGATTTGAATCGATATATATATACAGTTTGTTTTGGTAATACTGATCAACGTATCTGATTCGTGATTGACATTAGCTGCATATTTACGATTTTTAAACCCCAACAACTGTCCTATACTATGTATTAGACGTGCGAAAATCTACAGTTTCGCTACAAAACATTGTACATTTTAGTGTATTATTATCTGCTCTCAACTCGAATAAAGTATCAGAATTATGTAATTCACGTTTTATAGTCGCTTCAATTTCATTCAACTCATAAGAGCCGGTAGGTATTACATAGCTATCGCTATTCGTATTATCATTATTGTATATGAAGCATATTTTATTACACTTTTCGTTTACATTAGGAATAGAATTATTCGTTTGAAAACCTAACAGACAGATCTTAGCATTTTTACTGACTTCTATCGGTGGAAAAAAGTCGCATGACAATTCGCTCGAGTTACTGGTTAACGTTATAGTGTACATGATAAAAATTTTAAGCACAGATGACCACAGTTTGTTGTGTTATATTTCTGATGTCTCTCGTAATTATGTTCGATATTGAAACCGTTGAAATATTTCTGTAATTCTAGAGGTGGCGTTATATTTCCGAAACTATCATAATATTTAACTCGTTTTCCGATTTTCTTATACGTTACCCAATGAGTACCTGTACCGTTTTTGATGTCTAAATTAACTACAGCTGACTCTTGATGTTTTGCTCGTCGAGGCAATTTGTCTCTCGCAAATACACCGATGAAATGAGGAATTTTCAACATGTCGGCGTATTTTATAATCTCATAATCGTACAACGCCTATCGGGTAACGTAGAAATTAGTTTTTTGACCTTGATTTCTTAACTGAACCGCCCTTGTGTGGTGCTAGGTATAAGCCTTTACCTTTTACGATTTTATAAGAACTACCCTTGTGAGGAGTAAGATATAATCCTTTGCCTAAATGAATAGGAGTGTTTTTTTCAGAATTTAATTCTTTCACGACTTTTACTATATTACCTACTCCACCGGTAAGCGCGCCTAATGTCGATATACCAACAAAAATAGGTATTAAAGGTAGAACACCGCCCTTTTTCGGTATTGGTATAATTCTTGGTATTTAAGTTTTCTTATTTTTAGTTTTATTTGCAGCTGACAGACATGTTCTTACTAATTTTGTTATATTATTTTCGTTCATTTTATTTTTGATGGAATTTTTAGCAGCCAAAACCATTTGTTTAAAACCGCAACCAGCCCCCAGCTTACGTTTGACCTTCATGGCTGTAGTGACCAGCCAAGACGCAGTTTTTTCCTTGATATCTATATTTTTAGATTTAAACACCTCCCAAGCCTGATTTTCTTATACTTCGTCTGCTTTATGCCGATCAGTTAGCGAATTACTTTCTTCGTATGCGATATCGTGTGCTCTGGCCAACTCGTCAAGTATATTTATACCACGTTCTCCTCGTGCTAATCTTTGTTTTAATTTGGTTCCGGGACCGGCAAATCTATAAATAATTATTCATAAAATTTAAAACGGATTTATTAGTAATAATATATTGTAGTGATTTACCTATAACCAGGTAAATGCAATTCCACGGGTAAATGATTTATAACAGAGTTAATAAGTCCAGAGCCCTTATTATTGTTTCGCTTACGAACGTGAGACATCGTGTGTCGCTCTCGCATAACATCTGTATTTATAGTGAAAAATTGACTTTCAGGAAAAATGCGCTTTATCGAGCAAGCGAAAAAACTCCGAATTTATAATATTGATTCTCCCGAGATAATTCAACTGAGACATGGAGAGCTTTTTCCAAATACGATAAGGTCATTGGTACTTGGGAGCTCGGGGTGTGGTAAAACCAATCTGATATATTTTCTACTAGTCGATGAAAATGGGTTACGATTCGAAAACGTTTACATATACTTCAAAACGCTGGAAGAATCTAAATATAAATTATTAAAACGTATTATTGATGGAATAGATGGTATTAACATTTTTACTTTTTTCGAGAATGATAAAGTAATTTCCCCTAAGAAAGTTTTACCAAATTCAATTTTTATCATGGACGATGTTATCGGTGAATAGCAACACGTAATAAGAGAATATTTTTCTCTAGGTCGTCACAATAAAATTGATATATTTTATTTGGCGCAGAGTTACTCGAAAGTCCCTAAACAGCTGATACGTGATAATGCAAATTTAATAGTGTTATTCAAACTGGACGAAACAAATTTAAGACATGTATACAATGAACACTGTTCGGGTGATATGTCATATACACAATTTAAACATTTCTGTGTTACATGTTGGAACTATGAGAGGTTTACATTTGTTGTTATTTGTAAAGATAGCGATCGTGATAACGGGCGTTATCGTTTTGGATTTGATACTTATGTAGTTATATAAGATGAAACAAATAATAAATATTATCATTTAAAACGTAGTCATGATGGAAGTAACTACTGTGTTAGGTGAGCTAGTTAAGGCTAAGGAAAGTATGAAACGTAAATATATCGCATTAAAAATCGGATAATGTTCAACAGTTAATGACACAGACATTAAAACCAATTATCGATCCTTTAACTAAAATATCGAATAAACCTCGATCATCATTGAACAAAGAAAATATTATCAATAAATCGAAAAACTCGATTTTGGACTACAATCAACAAGAAATTGAAAATTGGTTTCAGTCTACAGACTTAGATACAATCTATGGTCCGAAAAAACTTCCAAACTGGCATATTATCTTGGGTAAAAAAGAAGTAAAATTCTTTGAAAACACTATACTTATTGACAGAACTGCTTACCCATCAACATCGGGTCTAAATCAGTTATTATTTTTAAAAATTCCACTTATTTTTACTGATAGCGATTTAGAGGTATATAAATCTATATTGACTCAAACATCGGTACATTTATCTACTGTTGGAAATAAAATAAAAAAGGGTGGCACTAAATATTCAAAAATTATTAGTAGATTATTCCCCTCGGGCGATGGACTGTCTATGAAATTGCAGATAAATAACTTAGTGTATTGGGACAATCCAAACGAGTTGGTTGATCGATTACGTCTACTTCTCGCGTCAAAAGCAGCTGGCAATACAAATGTCTCTAATGAAATAATATCGATTTTCGACGAATTACACGAGGCCGGACTAATAAAGTGAGTTCCAGATGTCTAAACGGAAAATCGCTAACGAACTTCACAAACCAGCAAGGAAATTTTCCCTAGACGTAGAGTTAATGTCTATGGAAAAATGATTTATGGCAAGCTGACTTTGTTGAAATGATTCCATATTCGATGATAAATGGTGGTTACAAATACATTCTGGTTGTGATTGACGCATTTACGAAAGTTTCTTGACCGAAACCGTCAAAGTGTAAATCTGGGAAAGAAGTTACTAGCGCGATGGCTACAATATTACTTGATCGTTCACCGAAACTTTTACAACTCGATAACGGAAAAGAGTTTTACAACACCACTTTCGACGCTTTGATGACAAAGTATGGCATACACAAATATTCAACTTTCAGTATTCTAAAGGCCGGCATCGCAGATAGGTTCAACCATACTTTGAAAGGGAAAATGTATAAAGAGTTCACTGCACGTGGCTCTCACGATTGGGTTTCAATTTTACCAAAGTTACTTGACGATTACAATAATTCATACCATAGAACTATAGGAATGACACCAATACAAGCAGATTCCAACCCCGCTTCGGTGGTAATAAAACAACGTAAAATTAATAATGTAAAAATTAAGTTCAAAGTTGGAGAAAATGTGCGTGTAAGTACACAAAAAGCCGTATTTACAAAAAGTTATTTGCTAAACTGGTCCACGGAAATATTTGAGATTATAAAAATAAATAAAACATTACCCGTCACTTATCAATTACAAGATTATATGGGTAAACTTATAGCTGGTTGTTTTTACTCTGAAGAAAAATATACAAGACCAATTTCCCAAACGAATATTTAATTGAAAAAATTATACGTAAAAAACAGAATCAAGTGTACGTCAAGTGGTTAGGATTTGATAATACGCATAATAGTTGGATAAATACATGTGATATAAAAAAATAGTGTCAGTCGTTTTATAACTATGAACGTGTTCGGTAGTTCTCAGGCGAGTGATACTAGAAAAAATAGTATACATTACCTAGGTTTACTTATTTTGGATCATAATAATGCATATTTGTTGTTAAGTTATAAGTGTGTCAGTAAGTTCGAATTGAATTTATTTTGGATCATATTAATGTATTTTCATTCAAGTTTTCGATTGAATGTTATTTATTGAAGACAACATTAGTTTGTATATATTTATTTGTATATGCCACTATCAATGAAAATAATATCATAACACCAGCTATCAATGAAAATAGTATGATAACACTTACAACGATGATTTAATCGTTTTTCACTTGAGCCTCCAACATGGTTTTAAACATAACATTGTTCCACACACGAAAAAGTACCGGACAAGCAACACTCTATTGCTCATTTTGGTTTCCTCTTAGACGGGTGATGAGAGACTTGCTAGACATTCTAACATGGTTTTCGAATTTACATTTTTTTACACTTACAAAAAAAGCACCGGACATACGTTGGGGGATCGTATCATTCAATTGCCGATTTTCATGGGAGATTTCTAGACACTGAAACTCGACTTTTAAACATTCTCGCCTTCGAAACAAGACCGCTAAAGAACCAGGCTTTATCAAAAATTCTTATTACCAAATCACCTCCGACCACCAAAATCACCTTCATTATAAGTGCGACTTTTATAATTCTACTGTTTTTCCAACACTTTTAGCTAACACTGGGGGTTTGGGGGTCTACCCCGGATAGACCGGAGGGCTAGTTTATAATAATATACAAGATGATTCACCAAGCATGCCCGACCCCAGATTTGTAATTTTCCTTGAATAAGAAACATATTATAATAACATATAAGTACATATTATTAAAACAAAAACACTTATTCATGTAAATTATAGCAGCAGAGCATAGCATCATTTGTAAATTCGTAATTATTATTTATAGGTATATTTTTACATAAACATTCCTCTTGGTTTGAGGTTACAAATACTTACAATTAGACCACAGTAACTTTAGCTAATATTGTTAGAGGGAAAAAATGAGCAAGCGGAGGGCACCAGCTAATAAACGTTACTACATACTGATGATTACCACAGTGGATATCTACGACACAAACGGTGTCTACGTCAACCTATCGCGTGGTCGGGTACATCATTACATTTTTATTACATTATTACATTGTTATTACATTAATACATTATTACATTATTATTACATTAATACATTATTACGTTATTAGGTACATTATTACATTATTAAATTATTACCACAGAATATAATTATACAATATGACATTATTACGGAGCAAAAACAAAGTTAGAAGGTATGTATATAGCTCTAAGACGTTCAGTGAATGCAATACGCGAGGCAAACCTGTACAAACGACAATGGGGGACACGATAAACGGTTTCAGAATCCTGGCCGGACACAATAGTACCAGCGCACATGGTAGTGAGATAACAGTGAGAGGCTTTTAAACTCTATAATGTACATTATACTAGTCTATCATGTCAATAGAACCACAACAACAAAACAGCCGCCTGACGATTCGTCCGAATTCCTTCGTCCGGCGCCAAAACGAACGACGTGGACCATCCGTGTTTTGCGTCGCATTCGAAACCGGCAACTCTGGAGCATCGCCAGCTAAATTTAGACTTTCGGGGATATTAGGCGCAGATACAGACATCCTGCCGTCCAGCAAACTCTTGGCATCACCGCAATGTTCCGACGATCCTGGTCTCCACGGTATATCGCTGGCGACCTGCAGAAATTTTAAATTTGGCGTCGATCGCCACCTAATCTCTGCAAGTGTTTGACCGGCTAAATTTGAACGTTCGGGGATATTCGGCGCAGGTACAGACATCCTGCTTTCTAGCAAATTCTTGGCATCATCGCGATGTTCCGACAATTCCGGTCTCCGCGGTATATCGCTGGCGACCTGCAGAAATTTTAAATTTGGCGTTGATTCCATCATAGGCATAGACGACATATTTATCTGATAATATATATAGGCAGAATAATTCACAGAGAAGATTATACGGAAATTCGTAGGAATGAAAATTAATTGTAATGAACAGAAGAAATGAATATTAAAAAGTAGTAACTATGTGAAACAGATACGAATTGCAGATTTTTCAAACATTCATGTACATGGAAACCATGTACTTGGCATTTGGCATATCAATAGCGTTATTGAAATATATACTTCAGGGCAGTTATACCTAGTACTATACATCATTAAAAATATTCATTATTTTTTTCTTCTCAAACGGTAAGTATCCTTAAACCGAAGGCAAGTAAATATAATAAAATTTATAAAATACTTGTTTGTTATAATCGTTAACAATAATTTATTGCCTTGCAGAAGAGTCAATAAACATTATATAATATTGTCTGTTTGGCATATAGCATAATATAATATCGCAAACGGTGTTCGTGTATTCGTGATGTCAGTAAGTATACATTTCCAGTACCTACATCATTTGAAAAACTTTATAGTAAAGATAATATGGCTGTTGTCTACCTTACAATTCATGTGAATTCAAAATATCAAAAAGATGCAGTTAGCGCAGGTACAAAATATTTAATAAAATATCACGCCCCTCAGTTGGAAGTTATCAACCAAGTGAATTCTCAACTGTTATAGCTCAGGTACAAGAAAATCAGTACCGCCTTCCACCAATTATTGAGGAAATTTTTTTATTTGGTCGGCAAAATATTCCTTTACGAGGACACAGAGATAATAGCTATCTTTCAGAACAAAATCTTATGTCAACAGAATCTATTAGCAGTGTTGGTGACAATAAGAATTTTAGTGAACTTTTGCGCTTTCGAGTGGCTGCTGGAGATACCAAACTCATCTAAAAAACACTCAGAATGATTAATAAATGTAGGTTATTTTCACCTATGTGGCGAAGAAGTATTACAAACTTTAATTGAAAAAGTACTTCAGCCTCGGTGGATTTCAATTATTTTCGATGATACTGTCTACAAATGCAGCAAAGATGAGTATTTCTCCAAGATATGTACATATATATGGCACTGATTTTATTTGAATATAATTCGATATTAAAGGTACTTATCAACAATTATAAAAAAAAAAATTGTGTGATGTTTACTCCCCCCCCCAAAAAAAAAAAAAATAAATCAAACCCTAGACCTGCCACTGTTACTAATAGAAAAATAAATTACTAATATAAATATAAAAGAATATCAATAAAAATTTAGTCTGATAGACGGCCTTCGTTCATAATCGATTTTCGCATGTATAATGGTTTATTATTTGATTCAAATTTAACACACCTATTAGTCGTTACTCATTACATTAATTTGATACGAAATTGATACGACATAGTATCTGAGTTCCCAGATTATTTTGATTATTTTAAAATCATTATTCAATCATTAAACGAATTTTCATTTACATGCATGAAAATTAGTTTCTATATAGTCCTAATATCGATTCAAATAATAAACATATATTATATTAACCTAAAATAAATGGAAACTAAAATTAAATTTATACTGCATGATTATTATAAAAATAATTAGCACACCTATTATTGATGAGAAATGGTTGATTAGATAGTGTTTTTTTTTCAGATCATCGGGTATATTGAGCCTATCAATTGAATTTGGTTCTGTATGGTGGAGAGTAATACGTGTACGCTTTACTTCTTTCGTTGTGCTTCATAACTGGGAAGATAAGGTCTTATATTCTTTGAAACGTTGAATTGTGAAGAATGAATAATTTGTGACGGTTTGCTTGTTGTAGACCGGGCTGTATCTTAAAATTATTAAGTTAAACTTAAATTAGTAAAAATAACATGAATAAAAATGATTACATTTGTTATTTACCTTTTAATATAGAATTTGCAATAGAAACTGCAGCTCGACTAGTTTCTGGAGCATGATTATGATCATTGTCAGTCCTTAACTTATGTTTTCCACCAATTAGAATTGTGGACGCACGTCCTTTGCATTTATAAAGAACTTTTTTTTCACAATTCTAATAAAAGAGATCATCTCTATTTTTATCTTTAACCATTAAATACACTTTGACAACTAATTTTTCTCGGCCTTGTTGTGAGAGGACAATTTTACAATATTCATCCATTTTACCTATATTATACGAAATACGCACAAAGACCACGTACATCTTCGACGGCTCAACTAAATGTAGACAGTCGGAAAAAGGTGCCGTGTCAATTGAGAGCTCGTTGTCGTGCGATAAAATTTTTCGATTAGATAAAATCATTAAACGTAGGTATCTGGGTTATCGCTTATCCATTTTATGACCAATTTATTTTCTTCAACAGTATCTTGTTCGATGGGAAAGTGAATTCAGCAATATATTTATTAGTTATATGTATATATGACATAAGTTCCAGGTTTAAATTATTTTTAACTAGCCATTACTATTTAATATAAGACGATTTTTATCATTATTTAATATTATTACTATACAATATTTAAAAAAAAATGTATTATTAACATAGTCAATAGTAAATAAGCATAAGCGAAATTAAATTAATCTAATAATATTATTGTCAATCAAATGCCTTGTCGGTATTTTGGTTGTCGGTGGATGGACCCTGTCGATTGATTGTCATGTCGGTATTTTGGTTTTTGTTCGATTGTCCTGTCGGTCGAATGGTTATCGGTCGATTGACCCAGACCCGATTGCAACACATAGATTTCCGGAAAAAAAAATTGAAAATTTGCGTGGGCACTAAACTAGTTTATAATTTATAACTCTAAGTTTAAAAAATATTTTGGGGGCTTAAAGAAATTATTTTCAAATTATCACATTTTATTATTTTATATAGTGATATTATCGGTAGGTTAAGTTTCTATTTTATAACAGATCAATAGCCTATAGGTTACCTAAATCATATTTTTTTATTTAAATCCCGGACAAGTACCTATACCTAGGTAACTTATTATAATTCATATTGTGATTTAATTAGGTACCAAAAAAATATAACTTCTCAAACACTGTGTCTAGAGAAACTGGCGAAATAATGCATTCGAATAATAGAATTTCTATAAACTTGCGGACCAGTTTTGCATAGTTAAATTTGGCATGCAAACTATAACAGAAATAGAAAAAGTCTGAAAAACTGCAGAATAGGTACTTTGCTGATCTCAAAGATTTCTGTAAAAGTACATACGTTTTATCAATAGACCGTATTGGCACTGAGTATAATATATAAGTTCTATGGATTTATCATAGTAAATAATATATTTTATAATATCGTCGTTGACCGCGGGAACAAACTTCCTATGGGAAAAAACGTAGTTTTCAGGAAACAAAAGAAACGTTTTAAATAAAAAAATCACATAGGAGTTATTTCATAAACGATTTATAATTGGTAACACATAGGAGGATTTTTCTAGGTACGGTGGAGATAGCACATATAGGAGATATCTCATATACGATTTATAACGATTTATTGTAGGTACCACATAGGAGAATTTATTTATTATTTTTCATTAATTTTACGATGCAGATAGCACATAGGAGTTTTTATCAATAAATACCTCAGTTTTTTTTTGAATCCAGGGATACCAAAACCTCAAAATCATAAATTTGGCACATAGGAGATATTTATTGTTTCCGTCAACGACGATATCTATAAACTATGGAAATCGTCAAGTGTCGACATTCGTCGGCGACGATTAACAATTCTAATATAATTTCGGTGAACAAAAAAATAATAAGCCATCAATATAGACCAGTGGTTTTCAAACTGGGTGCCGCGGCACACTGGTGTGTCGCGAGCATTCACTGAGTGTGTCGCGGTCTTTCGGAAAGTTCAACAATTCGTACAAGAATAAAATTAATAAAAATTTTTTAGCCCATCAACCACACATTTCTAATTAAATGTACGTATATAATTATAATTCAATGCAATTTTAATTATTCAGTGCAAAAAAAAGGTCAGTGTGCCGTGAAAATTTTTTGAGGAGCACGGTGTGCCGCGTTCAATAAAAGTTTGAAAACCACTGATATAGACGGACAGTTCGTTAAGCCGTATATATATTATAAAGTAAGTTTTAACACAAACTCGCACATTTCGTTATGATTAAGTTGTTTTCATAAAATATTTCGATACTTTCAAGTTCCAGTTCGGAGCGATTAAAGATGGATGAAGATAGCTGTTTCTTCGGCGACGGCGGCACTCTAGCTAGGTTTCACAGGAAGAATCGATGTTTACGCGTAAATTTGTTTTCATATTATTACAATCTTACATTTACTTTTTTGACTTAAATTAAATTTTTATTGCCACGGACAATCTGTTAACTGGGTGACGTAGAAGCATTTATAAGTTTAATGTATGTTAAAGCGCAATGTTTAAAACACGCGAGACTGAACAGTCCAAAGGCCGTCTTCGTTTCACCACGCCAAGTTTAATACGAAACTTTTTGCATATACTTTGTACGCCGGGTACCACCTTAGGTTTGCGCAAAGTATTTAAAACAATATAATGTTATAAATCTTTATATTTTATTAGCATACTTACACCTTTTTTAGTGTAGTTTATACCCTAGATGGCTAGATATAGGTATCAAATGTTTTGTAATTATATATTTTACTCTAATTATGATTTTTCATTATAATATAACAATACACTTTAAATTAGATTAGTTGTTATCAAGACACACAGTCTTAAAACAAACTCTTTTCTGGACGTTTTCAAAACGGATTATACTAAAAAAAAAATTAAATAAAAAAATCCTAACCATTTAATACAAGGATTCTTATAAATTCTTACAGCAGCCTTAAAATACCAAAAATACACTTGTACATCATTTATGCACTACACCTTCCAAATTAAAATTTTAGTTCTCTATTATTATGGTGTAAGAACTAATACAAACAATAAATTATTATTCAAAAACACAATTTTGTATACCCATTATTATTTACTAAATACCGACAACTAAACTAAAAATGAATATATGATTACATACTGAGTGCCTATAATATAATATTATATATGAAAATTGAATCTTTATTACGAATACTTATCGTTTACACAGACCACAAGAAAAAATAATTAAAAAAATTCTTGAACACATCATTGTAAAATTAATACAGTCATCGATCCGCTCAGAGTATAAAATATAAAATATATCCGATACATTTAAAATTGACATATTAAATCATTTTTATTAATTTCGTACTCAGCAGTATTCGGAGAAAATGATAGACTTCTAAGTCTAAGTCTAAGTTACAAATCTAGTTGGTATTAAAGTCGGTACTGTAAATTTGATGTATTTACTGTATACCATTATTATGTTGACTCTAAAAACCAGAAATCACGTTTTTATTTAATGGTACATAAAAACAATATGCTTTTATAAAAATATGCTTGTGTTCCTAATATCTATTCACCACCTTAATCAATAATTAAATTAAAATGTAAACGAAAATAATAATTTAAATAATATATTTTATTATTATAATTCAAATTCAAATTCAAAATTATAAACTATTTTGGTTATTGTCATATTAAATTTAAATAAACAAATCTAAGTCTGCTTAATTTTTACACGGAACTCTTTGATATAAAAAGTTGTATTATATTTTATCTGTGGATTCATCATATTGACGTAGTATATAATATCTATCATTTATATTCTATGGAAATTCTCAAAGGCGTTGCAGAAGATACAGTCGATTAAAAATTCTAAAATTTCAATAAGCAAAACATACTACATTCCGTACTTCAAATTTTTCATAAATCACAATATTTTCAGGTCTTTATCTGGAGTGTATCCACATCGGCGCCGCAGCTATAGTGAACACATGTCATGGATTCCGCCGAAAGAATCAATGCTTAAAGTAAATTTTTTTTATATTCTTTTGGGGCTAAAATTTACTTCAAGACTTAAAATATATATTTAATGTCACGAAAAATATGCTATCCAAGTGTTGTAGACGCATATTTTAGTTCCGAACTAGAAATTTTTAAAAATACGTGAGATCGAATAATCAAACGCCGTCGTCGTTTTTCCAGTCCCCGGTTGTAGAATAATTATTATTATTATTAATAGGTGCATTCCTATATAGGGTAGTTGAAATAGACATATATGTTTTGGTTTAATTTATAGAGATATTATTTATATACATGTTAATTGTTATAACTGATACAATTTTTATTTAAACCTGGTCATTTTTTTTCCAAACCCTATATGTTATTAGTTATAGCTAACTATTAATTTAGTGTAACTGGGAGTGTAACATACTTAACTTCTATGTCATCTGGATTGGGGACCATGTACCTACACCTAAAAAAAATGTTCACGGAATAATCAACTGTTTATCCTGATATGTGTGCACATTTATTAATACTATATAATACTTGTATAGGTACTCGTATAGTCGTATAGGTACCTACATAAAATATAAATAGTGTAATACATACTCGAATGCGTTACCTATTGGCTATTATGTCCCTAAAAATTCAACAGCTATTATTATATTTATTTTTTACACATAGCTATATAGGTAAGTACATAACAAAACTATAATTAAAATTACATTTATTTTTTTTTTCTTGAACACAATGTTTCAAAAAATATTAATTAATATATAATTAATTGGTATAGTAATTATACATTTTTGAAATAAAATAAACACACCAGTTATAATTAGCAATAGGAGTAAACGAACAAACGATTCTGAGCGAAGATGATGGTAATAAATAATATTGTGATTAAAGTAATTTATTTTACTATTAGGCATTAGTACAACAGTAGTTTAAGTCATTTTTGCCAAAAAAATACATTTGAAAGTGTCATATTGTATATATGAATTATAATAATAATATACTCTAAAAGTTTCATAAATCCACGTTTATACTATTTTTTAAAATAACAACAAAATAAATAAAATCATTACTCTTGGTTTTAACATGTAATTTCGGCCAAATTTGAACTTATAATGTAAGTAATTAATGTCTGTAAAAAGTAATTGTGTTTATAAAAGATTTTTTAGATTTTTTGGTTACAAATTACAATATTATGAACCAGAGGCGGACTGGGCCGACGGGATACCAGGAACTTTCCTGGGGGACCGCTGCTAAAAAAAAAAAAAATATTAATTATGTTAGATTTCAGTTCAGTTGATTGTCTACCACCCTCAATCCTCAGCATCGATGCATCAGAAATTATTATTTATAATTAGGTCACGGATTTAAAAATAAATTAACGCGCCTGTTAGGTATTATTACTTCGATGTATTTACATTATAATATTTTTTCTTTGGTGTCCCGTACACCGTACATTGTATATCTGTGTTATTGTTTTTTTTTGTATATTATATACACATTGGCTAACCTCTCTTCCAGTTCAACACATTGCGAGTCGTGTCCGAAAACCGCGAATACTATAACTACCCATCAAGGTATTCGATATTGTAAACATAACAATGAAAGAAAATATTTAAATATAACTAATTTGATTAGGTTAGGATAGGACAGGAAATTAGACCTTAACTAAGTATCATAGTTTTTAACACGGTCTTAAAGACTACCAGCTAGAGTTATACCAGTATAATTACAAACTTAAATACAGCCAACTTTGATTAATGATTTTTTTACCACAACAAATTATAAAATGCATTTTAAAATATAACAAGTTATTATTTCATTAGGTTTTTTCGTTTTTATGAGTATTGAAAATACTTATAAGTTTTTGTAAATAGAAAATGTATAAAATAAATAGTTTTAATTTAAAATATGGTTTTGCGTTTTAATATCCTATTTTCAAAGAATTCTCAAGGTTTCCTTACCACTTTTTTTTACATTGTACTAAATCTAATTTTTTTCGCCAAAGACCGACACAGATATCTGACTATGCTTTTATTTGTATTTAGACTTTAATGTTTGTAATTTAAAATTGACTGCAGTAGGCCCAACTTATACACAATATTGTTTTAAATTAAATATTATTTTATGTCATTCATAAATTATAATCACATACTAGAGTCCGTGCAAGACCTCTTCCCATTTAATTATTTACATCCTTAATAAATTGTATTCATTTTTATACATTTTCTAATACAAATATAACGGTGATACACCTCTGATCATAATAACTGTTCGTTTATTTTAATATAAACTATACCTAGTTTTTGGATTGTAGTTAAAATGCACTGCAGTATTTAGCTTCCAGCGTATTCTTTTGTTTAGTTTTATTTCACTCAGGTTCCTCATGCATTTTTTTTTTTGATTCATTTAACTCTAGTAGATTTTTTTGTATAAATGTTTTTAAACATAGAACCGGCTATACCTGGGAGTACACTGTCGTATACCTACGCCGATCACAGACGTACACAAATAAACGAACCTTTTAATTATAATAAGCACTTTAATTGAAACTTCGACGTTCAGTGGCGATCGAGTCACACGATCACCACCAGCTGGCTCTAACACTGGTGGTCAGTGGTAATAGAGTCACGCGATCACCACTCACTGACCCCTTTTCTGTCTTAACACGTTCCTTATATCTTAAACTTAAAATCGAATAATATCGATTGTCCTATGATTAAATTATACTTAATTGTTATTATATTACACTATTATTGTCTTAACCTAGTTACATGTAATATATGTTTAATGTTTATAGAATTTGAATTGTTGTGGTATTCTACTTGTTACCTATAAATGTTTTCTTAACCTAGTGTTTATGTACTAACATTTCTTATTACTACATCTTTTCAATGTATAGTTTATACCTGTATTAAACGCTTAATACAATAACACCGAGTAATTATCGAGAGTAGTTTTTTCTGTTTAAGAATTTGGATTAATTTGGATAATTTATTTATCCATAGATAAATCATGGTCCCGCCAAGTCCACTGCTGCCCTGACAAGTCCGTGGACCTTTGCGATCATAATTATCAGTTATTTAACATGTGTTGTTCACGTTTGGTTTAACAGACAACAGTGACACATATATTACGGCGTTCACCACGAACATTGATCACACAGTGTTGTACGCGTTCTCACGAAAAGATTTTCCATCAAAGCACAAGCGTGAGAAGAAAGGACGCCGACGTCATGCCGATGAGAAATGTATACTTTATTTTTAAAACCTTAATTTTATTCTTTACATGTCTTTGATAATGCAAGCGAGGCACCTTGTACGCTTGTGTCATCGATATAATGAGTTGTTTTTACGCTGAAAAAATAAAAACTACATAGGTAATTTAATAAATGTTTTTTTACTATTCAACAATTCAACAATTGAACAATACCTACTACTAATTGTGTACTACAGTAGTACAGTGTACAATATAGTTCTAATAATTCTATAATATAAATTTAAAAATTCATTCGTTCACGGATACATTGCAATTCGGTGACTATATTTTGTTTATGTACTGGATACATTCTTAAATCAATTTAGGTAATTACACTTGAACCAGTAATAACGACGGGTTTTGTGATATTCTAAATATACGCAATCGTGTCATGTTTGTTTGCACCTGTATAAATATTTTTTCATCTACACTGTTAGTATTTGCTGTACTTATTGAATACGACACAGTAAAACCATCCTCATTAGTAACTTCAAATGATCGTTCTCTGCCGAATTGTACAGAAGTTTCAATTGATCCGCCAAGGCGCCAACTTGTATGCCCATACTCCCATAGGTACTCGAAAAACCAGCATTAACACCTGCAGTTAGGCTATTTGAAACAGATTCACTATCTATATCCCAATGTGGACGATCGTCTTGACACATCCATTACAGGTAGGCAGATACTTAGTACTCAATGAACTACTTAACACCTACCATCTACGAATACATAGCAGAACGTGGGATTGTGGGAAGTGAGCGACTTCCCCTGCAGTTTTTAGACATTTCTTATAAGTATGTGCCATTATCTTTTATTGTCTATTTTAACCATTTTGAACATTTTAAATGCAAATATTATTGGTTTGAAAAAAAAATCAGAAAGACAAAATCTAGAAGAACTTCTCACGTTTATTTTGGTGAAAGAATCATGTTTCTACGACTAACGAGGGCTGAGGAAAACTTGATGTAGGAAAGCATATTCTTACTGCCGAATTTAGTTACCAGAACAGCCTCTTAACGTTCAAAAACTTTGATAAATGGTTCAGAAACATTAAAATATGTTTTCAAACATTTTACGACTTAAATAGCTATAGTCTACAGACAAATAATAATAATAAACTGAAACGTATCAACTACGTTAATACCATTTGTTTTCCATTCTTCCTATTGAACGGTAACTAACCTACTAATACTTTATAGCAAATTTATAATTTACCTACTCCGTCAACGCACGTGTTACTATTTTTGATTAATCCGTGAGAATTAAATAAAACTCTGTACAATATCTTTATAAAAATTCTGATTTTTCATTAGATTTGCAGAAAGTTGTAAGAATAAAGAAACCCTCATTGGTGTCCCAGAAAAACGGGAGATGTTGCTAATAGGTGTCATTGTGTCAAGTACCTACTCAAGTGTGACAAAAATATGTTCAACATACAAAATATGATATAAATACATAACCTTGGTTTTTTAGTTATTACATTTTCGTATTTTTACATTTAAAATGATAGTAGGTACCTATAGGTAGGAATTACAAGTAATAGTACTTAAGCATAATATTTAAAAAATTATATACCAAGTTATTTATTCATATTATTAAACATTCATACCTATTTGTTATTACTTATTACACATACATCCACTTAAGATATGTTTTATTCACTCAATATTTTTCCATTTATTAATTATTTCATGATTGTACATATTGTCGAAATTGAACATTTTTCGAATAACATAGTAATATACTTTAACGTATTACGAGTAAAACTTCACGATTGTGTTATAATTATTTTACCGTTTTTCCAATCCAACTACTCATGTTCTACTGTCTAATACTCTAATGACGATCATATGTACCTATTATTAAGATTATTTTTATAAATAGTTAAACATTAATTTATTATGTTCTTTCGTAATTTCATTCTTTACGTTTCGTTTAAGAGTCAAGACTCGCGTTGGAACAATTAGGAATAATTTGAAAACAGTTTTTAAAAAATTAATTGTTTTATTTTTTTAACCAACTACCAAATATTGGTAAAAAAAAATCTATAATTAGGTATTCGTTTAGTGTAGATCTTATACATACACGAAATATACATAACATTTCATAAAAATAGAACAAATTAGTTTTAATATTTAAAGTCAATAAATCCGGCCACGGCAAATTTTTTTGTCTGCTTTCTCTCCCACCATGATGCACCAAATACGTTGTTACAAGATTTGCAACAATTCCTAGGGATAAAATATTATATCTCTCGAAATATATGTTACCAAGTTGCTTCTAATTAATTAATTATACCACTAATGATTCGGTTTGTTTATGAAACTATACAAATTAACTATACAACATTTCATTACAGCAATATAGAAGTAAAATTATGAAAATTTAAAAAAAACAATGACTCATAATGCAATATTATGATTTTTAAAATAATTTATAATTTAAAGGCAACAAAAACATCAAACAATACTTGTTTCTAAAATTAGGCAAAAAAATAAATAAAATCAATAACTTATAAAGTAAATTAATTACTTACAAATGATTAGTCATCAATGTAAAATACTTGAATACAAAATTTAAAGAATTATGATAAATACAATAATTCTAAACAACCATTCGGAGTTCTTTGGCAGTTTTGAACCCCCCTTCCAAACAAAAAAAAATATATGTGTAGTTAAAAATAAAGCTTTTAAAATAATTTCTGTACAATAAAATTTCATCTAATTTAAGAGAATATTCAACTACTAAAAAAAAACAATTCATATTAAAATTCACACGATTCAAAAATAAGTCCATAACAGGGAAATATTGGACAGTATATTTTTTTGTCGCAAATTACTTTATAATCATTGTTATTTACAATAGTATTATCATATATTATACCTTATCAATACAGTTATATTAAAGACTTGTCCACAATACAATTTAATCATACCAACAAAAGGTAATTTATATTTATTTTTGGAAGTCTGCTACTACTTGTGTAATCAGTTTTAAACAAAATAATAAAAGTTGACATTATATGTAAATATAAATATATAAATGTATATGTATGAATATATTATAGATTAAATGAACTAAGTAATAAGTTCTTGTAGTTTTTTCACAGTAGTTTCATTCAAAGCACAGAGGTCGAAATCAAAAGTTTTTGTAGTTATTTCATAATGTCCAGTTTCGGCTATTACAGTGACTACCCTTTGAAGGTCTTCATCTTCTAACATCATTATTTTGTGTTGTAGATGTTTTAATGAGTTTATATATTCATCAGTGAATTTGTTGTTACTGTGTGACGGTGATGGCGATCTAGAAATGTCTGAACATGTTTCTCGTACATGTTCCGCAATCTCCAGTCTGCTAGTTTTAGGTTTAGTTTCTTCCGAGTCACGTTCTTTCTTTTTTCGTTTTTTCTTTTTTATAAAATTATTTTCTGGAGAAAGCTTCTTTTTAGGTGGTTCTGGTTCTTTAGGCTTTGGTGGTTCTGGTGGTTGATAAGGTGGTTCACTATCCTCAGAGAGAAATTCTTCTTCAGACTCAAGCTCAGGTTCATGAACTCTTGAAGAATTAGCTTTTGGCGGCGGCAAACACTCTAGTATTTCTTCCTTAACTTTTGGAAATTCTTCTACTAATGTAACTGTTTGAGGTATATCAAGGTGTTTATAAGAAGGTTCCTGTTCGACGAAACTAGATTTTTCTTCCTTTTTAATTAATTTTTCTTCTTTATCTCTCTTGTCTCTTTTCTTGTGCTCCTTGTGACTTTTATGAGGTTTAGATGATTTTTCAGATTTTTCTATTTTTTTATCAGACTTTATTTTAATTGATTCCGGTGAACTTTTATGTTTCTTTTTTTCTTGATCATTGCATTCAGTTTTTATTTCTTGTTTAACAATTTTAGCTTCATGATATGATTTTTCATCTTTATGGGACTTATCTTTATTTTTCTCTTTTATTTTATCTTCACGTTTGCTTTTATCTTTAAATTCTTTCTTTTCTAATTTAGTGTCATTTGACTTTTCTTTAATTTTTTCATGGTGAGTAGATTCTTTTTTTTCTGGTTTAGAACTACTTTGTTTGAGAGGCTTTGATTTTTCAGAACTTTCTTTAGTTTTCTCTTTTTTATCTTTATCTTTTTTCACCTTGTCTATAGATAATTCTTTCAATTTCTTCTTCTCTTTATCTCTGTCTTTGTCTTTATCTTTCTTATCATCTTTATGGTGTGGGCTACTTTTAATTTTAACTTGCGATTTTTCTGAGGAAGACAACTTTTGTGATGTTGATTTTGATGTAGTCAGTGGTAACTTTGAAGGCTGTATTGGAGACCCAAAAAGTGTGGCAAATGTATTATTTAGTTTTATATCTTCTTTTTTATTTTTTTTTGGTGGCGGTGATGGCAATCGATTAGTATTTGTAGTTGATTTTTGTTTTGATATGGCAGAACTTGAAGTGGAGTTTTTTGCTTCAGTTCCATCATGAGATAAGACACTAGTCTAAAACATTAATGTATAACATATTTGTTAGTTAAGTAAGAAAAGGAATTAGTTATTTTTGTAAAATAAGATACAAAGACACTTTCTCTGCTATGAATAAAAACATTGAATCATATATTATATGTTTTTCGCTATGCGAAATTGTTAAGAAAATAATTGATGTGATTGAATAACGATTAATCAATATTACTGAATAACAATTATATTCATTATTGTTTGGTTGCCATGGGCCATGGTAAAGGTAAAAAAAAATTGTTGAATCCAGTCCAAAAACATTCTTTGACGAGCATTAACATATATATTATATGTTTTCAGAAGTTGTGCCGAACAAAGCAACGACATACCTATATGTTCTTTTAAATTATTTTGTAGGGTTTAATCCAGATTTACCTTATAAACAAATGTATTTATTATACACTTATTTAGGACATATATATTATATATTCGTAATCACTAAATTACGGTGGTAAAAGTGAGACATAAATATACGTCATTGTTCTGAATTAGATTTTTTTTAAATTTTCTATGCTTAACTGCTCTTTAAGTAACACCAGTGTATTCTTAATATACTCCTCAAAATAGTAAGCTAAAGGTTGTTGTTCCACTTGGAAATAATAATTGTGAAATGGTTTAAATCAGTGCAAGCTCATTAATTTAACCACTACATTTTACAAGTTGAATATTTATTTAAATACAAATTAAAAGCTATGTAAAAATACTTTTAGTATTACCCACTAAAATTATATGGTAACATTAAAATAGATTAAAGATAACTGACGGGTGGAAATCCAAAATTGATAAAATCTAGTTAGTTATAGATTCGTATAGAAAAAATATTGATATATCGATTGGCGCCGTCAGAATAGATTAAAACGTACTATTTTCTGGTCAAATTTGTGATTCAAAATAACTGGTTAATCCAAAACAAACCTTTTCCATACATAAAAATTATATTGAGAAAATCAAAACGTACTTTTTCTAGTATAGCGCCAAAACGTACTATTGCCCATGTTAAAAGAATAGGAACAAATCAACTATATCAAAACAAACTATTTTCAAAACATACTTTTTTTATGTTATGCCAAAACGTACGTTTACCTGTGTTGTACATATATAGTATGGGTATATATATAGTATATAGGGAAGTAAAAACGTACTAAAATTTTATTTTAAAAATTTTAATCAAGTTTTAAATTAAATTAAAAATAAAACTAGAATATTTAACACATTTGAATCGTTTCAAATATAGATAATATATTATTAAATAATTAAAAAAAACCTTTTTTTCAAAATGATTCGTCTTGGTTATAAATGGTATGTTTTAATTGGAAATGTTAAGATACAGAAAATTCAGTATTTTGGCAATATTACGTTTTGGATTTCTACCCCTCTTACTATACTTTGTAGATTTAAAGCACATTGGATAAACAAATACAAATATGGGTACTCGTCTAATATGCTACCTACCGCTACTTCGTTGGTGTAGTATGCTACCTAGCAAAACATTTACTGATTATTGATTAATAACAAATTAACAACAATATTAATAACAATTTATTAATTTTCGTTGTCAAGTACTTTATAATATTTCTATACGGACCACCCATTTTTTTTACTTTTTCCAAACATTACAACTGCTACATCTCTACAGAGATTATTCCAATCTACAATTGTGTTACCTACGAGTTTTTGTTGTAAACTTTTCGTTCATTGAAACTGGTATTTGATAAACCCAATACCAAACTGATTCAACAATTTCATTAAATGCTAAGCCGCTATTACTTTTACCATTTTTATCGTAATATGTAAAAAGGATTTTTTTTTCTTAAAGAGTGATACGTTTGGCAACCTTTTTTTCGACATCGTAAATAAGTAGTTTTTAATAAATCACCATTTACGAGTCCCTTTTACAATTATTTTTTTGATATTCTTTCAATGTACCACCACAAATAACACTATCTTTTAATTTGGAACAACTGCCAAGTTCTGGAAGCAAGTTTCTCTCTTGAAGATAATTAACACATGTTTCCTCATTACATATTATATGCCCATACAAATAGCGCATTGATTTGTTCATTTTTGTTTATTTTAAAATAAAGAAATAAAAGGTAAAACTCACAACGAATAGGACACATACCCGAACACAACACAGACTAAAATAATATATCTAAAAGTAAGTTATCATGGGTCCTTGGTGGATCAGTTATCTTAATGGCTATTACACTATAATTTTGTACAACTGTTATAATATGTTATTTATCGTAATGACTCAAATGTATTTTCCCGCAGTAAAATGAAATAAAATAAAAATAACTACGGTAGGTAGTATATTAGACGAGTACCCAAATATGGATATATATCTACGGATCTAGAATAATTTTAGTATTATTATTGCCGATCTAAATATCTAAATATAGATAATTAAATATTTATGGCAAACATATCGTAGTACCTGAGTAAATAAATAATTTAAAGGCAGGTATAAAAAAGTTTACTTACTCCTCCACCTTTGATAAGCTTTCGTCTGAAATCTTCTGAAGGACTAAATACATAGGTTTCTCTAGTGACTCTAGACATAGGTGGTAAACCACGTTCTTGAAGTACCAATTCATAATTAAACCTAATTTTTCTTGGTTCATCTTTATTTTTTACATAGATGTCAATAGGTAACGGAAAACCAGCATATCCTGATTCTTTCACGACATATGGTGGTTCTTTAACAACTGAAAACAATTTTTAAACAATAATTAGGTATCTGAGATTCAATTAAAACTAAAACTTTTTTTTTATAATTTTTATTACTGTAACCTAGTTTTTAATACTTCAGTTATTTATAATACTAATTGATTTAGTCTCTAATATAAAATGTAGAAATGTACTAGTAAAATTATAACAATAGTATATTTTTTTGAAAAAACTAACTGTTCAGTTTTATAGGTACCTATAATTTTAGTAAACACATGAATAGATACTTATTTGTTCCATACATATTGGTTCACATGAAAAATTGTTTAAAAACCTTTTTCAAATACAAGCTTGTGTAAAAATATTTCAATTTTAAGTTGTTCAACTTTACAATTTAATGAGAGGAATAATATAAAATCATGCAATAATCTATTTAAGACTAAGATATTAATTTATAAAAACATTTACCTCTTTTTGGATTTGGAAATGTGTCATGTAAATGGAACACAACTTTGTCAATAAAGAAATGTATGTCAGTGTTATCAGCACCACGAACAAACAATTCCCAGTCATGAGTGAACCCTTCTGGTGTTCGTTTGTTCCTAACAGACGCCTCATGACCAATTTCGAAAATCACTTTAACGTACTGTAAAAATAAAATAAAAATATATGAAGGATGATTATAATATATAGTATTATATTATATTATATTATCCATGAGTTTAACACTAGCACCAATTCAACATGCAATCAGTCGTTTTCCCTGTTAACTACGACTGACCGTGTAGTAACGAGCAATCGGTATAGTGCACTAGTGCACACGGTTAAATTGAAGACAGACAACGCATACACCATTGACGAGGGCAAACGATCGGCTACCTGGGATTGAGCCAACTAACCGACAGCGTGTAGGGAGGATGAAATTTGAAGAGGTGAAGAGGTTGGAAAGGAATACTCACTGGAAATGCCATCATGGACTCATCATCTGGAATCATCTGGAATCATCGTAACCGTACCAGCGGGTGGTTATTTGAAAAACCCCAGTGACGATTGGTGCTCAAGGAGACACACGGTAATCCGGTTGGCAGCGGCAGACGTCGGTTGGTCTTCCGTGACAACAATATTATTGGAGAGTAATATTTTAACTTTTTTTCGCTCCTGAACAGATCGAATTATCGAAAATCCAAACGACAGACGAGCGCGTATAAGATAACAGACGTCGTAATATTATATTATTATCTACTTTCCAAATGAAAACACTCTTTCTGCACGCACGTAAATAAATCTGAAACGAAAACAACAAACAGCTGATCATCCAGGGGGACCACAACTCGCACAATTACCCGGGAAACGGCCGTCACGTATTTAATATTTATTCGTACAATTTAACTATAAAAAAAAGTACTTTTTATAGTCTTATAATAAACTATTATCCTACTAATGCATACTAATAATAAAATATATAATATAGAAATAACTTACATTAGTAAAAACTAAAAATTATAATTTATATGATCGTATAAATTCGAGGGTGAATTCAGATGCACGCATATAACTTAAACCTTTAAATATTTCGTACTTTAGTAGTTTCGACGTTTCGTAGTCCTTGAATTCTTTGACGACTTACCGAGTGACTATGCCGTTGTTATTGTCATAACTCATGGACCTTTTAAGGTCCATGGTTATTGTTCTATAATCTTGTAGTTTTGTGCCTACTTATTAATACTTACTAATGTTTACTTTCCTTATAGGTCTATGTTTTGTGCCCTGTGGTAATGTGGTAAAAAGTTTACTGGTTTTGTCGACTGTTATATTATGCATTTTAGCATTTATAACGTATTCGCCCGTATTGTACAATGCATAATTAATGATTGAATAATGAGTAAACGACGAGTGAATGATCATCATGCGGGTGGCCTTCATATGCAGTTTGTAACCGCGGTATAAATAAGATAAAATTATCTACACCACTTTAACCATGGTCTGGGTTAGTTGTTATGTTGTATAATATACTTGTATTAGTTGTAATCACGGACTAAGATATAGATTATAGACTTAGTCCGTGGTTGTAATGATATTGTATATATTTAAATCTTGTTTTGTTGTTTTGGTTCATAGACATATTAATAAAATATGTCTATTATTGTCTATTTATTAATATGTGATATGTCTATGTTTTAGTTGTAGTCATGATAAAGAAAAGAGGTATGTCAGCAACTTTGTGATACGCATATCCGCCATATTGCTTTTTTCCTAATGTTCAATACATAGACACTGATAATAAAATTGACAGAGAAAAACAATATGGCAGGCAGGCGCTAGCCGCATAGGAAATACATAGGAAAAAGTGGGGATGTGCAAACAAGATACAAATTCGGAAAGTTAATGAGTATTGAGTAATGACATACCTCTTTTCTTTACCATGCTTGTAACTTGTGTCTTGTAAACTAAAAACTAGTAAGTCAAAAGTTAAAATCTTCGAGAATTAAAGACTACGACAATTTATACAATTTATATTCTAAATTTATTATTTTATAACACTGGCCGCTAACTTGCGAATATCTGAATCTGATCAAGTTAAATTATTAATTTTTAATGATCAAAATTCAATCAACTACAAGATAATGTTTTTTTATTAGTACCTAACTAGTAAGTAATAAGTACCTTCTACTTATAAAGTACTAAAACAGATCTTGTAAAAACTTAAGTCATAAACATGCTAAACTCTGACATTACTCTTAAATCTTAATCGAGAACATCATATAATAATATTAGGTAATAGTCTCAGTAGAATTTTTAAGTTTCGTTGTAAATCACGATACTACGGGCAATTGTAATAACTAATAACTTATATCTTATATAAGTTAATACGTTATTATTAATTCTATTGTATAATTCTGATTACAGCCTACCTCCATAATTTTTCGACACGATTAGTTTAGTAACGTATTAATTGCTTTTAACAGTTTACAGTACATATTACCACCGTTGTAGCATAAAATTAAAATACTAACATATTAAGTATTGATTTATTGTGTGTCTAGTCATAAGGTCGGTGTCTGTACGTCGTGCGTCAACTATTGTTTGTACTGTGCAACAATTTTTATATCGCAGCTAATCTTAGTTAACGCTGTCGTATTGACACCTCTCATATAAACAATCAATTTGCTGACACTTTTGTGTGCTGTAATTGTGTTGTTTCAAATTCACTACTGCCAATCAGTGAAATACTTGCACTTTATCCGTCCTATCTGGTGTCTACTGATGATGTCTGAAACCAGCAACTCTAGTTCCAAAGAAGAAAATATAAATGATGAATCAATGTCAATTATACGTGAATGTGATGATCAGCAACAGGTACCAAAAACACTTACTAATAATTATTTGTTTCATAATTCATATTTATAAAGAAAGATTTAATAATTTGTCGTAACAGATATCTGCTTCATCTGTCTCTATAAACACTTGCTTTATGCTAATATGTATATTAATTGATATTTTGATGTCTCTGTACACCTAACTTACTGTTAATATATTAACTGTTTTATTTAGACAATAGTTTTAACTGAAAATGTAACTGTGAAACTTGAAAACCAAAATACTGAGTCAACTTCTGAGGTTCAATCCATAACATATGGTAAATTCAAACTTAAAATTAACTTAAATTAACTTTTTCTTATGACATTTACCAATATTGATATATTTTAGAGTTGGATGAAGATGAATGTATTGATGATGATTTACCAGAAGGATGGATAAAATGTATTCATGACAGTGGTATGCCAGTTTATTTAAATGAAGAAATGAAAGTTTGTTCATTTTCAAAACCATATTTTCTCGGGGTCAATAGCCTCAAGGTAACAATCAACATATAAACTAATATACATTTTTTTTTCATTTTATATATTTAATTCATTATTTGTTTCTATAGAACCATAATATTCCAGTGGCAAATATTCCTTGTTTACATTATAAACTAAAATTACAAAAAACGATCGCGGAAAATAATGAAGAGCTGAACAGTAATACTAGTGTTAAATATCTGTTGTCACTACAGTCCTCTATTATCTATTTGATTTTTTTACTTGTTTGCAGAATGTCCTGTAACATTAAGCCATGAACAATATCGAGAATATTGTAGTAAAATATTCAAATTTAAAAATATTAAATTTATGAGATTTAGGTAGGGAAATTGTTTTATTAAAATTTAAAATATGGAATGTTAGAGTAAATTATTTATCTTGTTTAGTTCTTGGGATAAGCGACGTGAATATATTAGAATGGTAAAAGCTGATCGAAGGCGTAAAGATCTTCCAAAATTAAAAGACAAGTCTCATTTAATGTCGTTTCCAGTTCAAGAACCAGATGGTGAGTGAATAATTAATTTTAGTATTTATTATAAATGTTATAACTAAATGTACAAGATGTCTATTAATAGTGTTTGCAGAATTTTTGAGTAATACGGGTTATAAAATGTACTTATCTGCACCTAAAACATTTGTAGATTCTGTCAATATCCACTATGCAGTATTATTAATTTTTATTATATTAGCAGTACTGTATGATTAATCGTTCACAGTAAAATTATGGCAGAAAATATATGAGATTTTAATGCATTTCTTATCCTATATACTATATTATATTAATATATGTGTCTTTTCTGGACAATATGCCTAAAAAATAAAATAATAAACCATATTTATTCTCAATTGTAGTTTTATATAGCATCAAATAATATTTATAGCAATGATTACGGGTTGTTACACTTAATTGTTGTTTTTTAGTTTTTATCAATTTAACTAGATGTATTCTTTGTTGTTGACTGATTGAATATTCTATATACAACTTGCTGCAAATTAGTTAATTAATTGTATACGTGCAATGTGTATGTGGGAGAAAATCATTGGGGTTAATTCTCCTTGAGCCAAATTCAAAACATTTTTTCTTTGAATAATTATAGTTATCAATTGTTTATACTATAAACTAATATTTAATTAAACAAGACTCCATTTTTTATGAAAAATCTAAAGAAGTATACAAATGTTAATACAACATACGAGGCTTGTCCCAAAATTAAGGTCTCCATTAATATAAAAAATCCAAAAAGTGCTTTATTAAAAAAAATTTTCATGGTCATATTATACTACTCATAAATTATTTTTCGACATTATCGCCATTCATATCGAGACATTTTTGTAGTCGATCTGGTAGCTTTTGTATGCCAGCGTCATAGAACCCTTCGTCCATCTCTTTTTCCAAGTACTCCATCACTACAGTCTTCACTTCTTCGTCTGAATTCAGCCTTTTCCCTCCCAAGTGCTTTTTAGGTTGGTGAACAAGTGATAGTCCGATGGGACAAGGTCTGGGCTGTAGGGGGGGGGGGAGAATGTCCCAACCAAACTTATCCAAAAGCGATTTTGTGTTGCGAGGACTAACTGTCTAACTTGTGTCTAACTGAGCATGGAC
This sequence comes from Sitobion miscanthi, assembly GCA_008086715.1. Taxonomy (NCBI): domain Eukaryota; kingdom Metazoa; phylum Arthropoda; class Insecta; order Hemiptera; family Aphididae; genus Sitobion; species Sitobion miscanthi. The sequence goes on from CM017802.1 coordinate 27,512,654, forward strand.
AGATAAGGAGGTGGACGCTGACGAGGTTGACGCGCTCATCTCACTCACGTGTCACAAAGGTACTAAACGTCCGATCCATCTAGTTCAAACTTTCTTAGACAGATAAGAAGTTAATAGTTATATCAGTAGTACTAACTTATAAAAATAAAATTTTCCTTGGCCGCTAGAAAATTGGAGACCTTACTTTTGGGACAAGCCTCGCAGTTGAATATATACTATATTATTTCTATTGTATTTAGAATAAATATTAAATTGTGTAGCTTAAAATAAACTTTTTATTAGTTTAATCAAATTCCCTATTTGTTTAATGATATTAACTTGTTATATTTCAGTTAAAAGTGATTGTAATACATCCAATCCTGAAGATCAATGGACTATTAATTTAAATGGTAAAAGCTACGTTAGCATATTGCACGAATACATCCAACGTGTACTCAAAACACAGCCATCATATGAATTTAAAGAACTTGGTTAGTTTAAAATACTAAATGATAAAAGTTATTAAATTTAATTAATCATTGGTATAATTTTATATTTTAAGAGAATGCCAGGTATCCTTACTTAGCAACAGTAATCCTAGATGGCATGCAATATGGTATTGGAATAGGTTCAAGCAAAAAACAAGCTAAACTTGATGCTGCTAGAGCTACACTAGAAATTCTATTGCCGTCTGTCAAAAATCATATCCAAATTAACCGTAGGCATGCAATGAATGAACGTCAAGGTTGCAGTAATTTTGACGGAGATGTAGTAAGTATAAATATATCTACTATCTAGAATTAGTAATTTACTAATATATAATAATTGATCAGTTTATTCATACAAAATTACGATATTTTAGCTTTTTGACAAACTGAATATTAAAGACTCCAGAATACCAGAATTTTGTGCTCAAGCTGCCGAATCTATGCCATATGATATGTTGCAAATTTGTGTAAAAAGGTATTTATATATTATAGTTTGATTATTTAGTTTTAATATTTATTTGTTTTTAAATTATAGAAATTTTGGCGAAGATGCATATGTTAAGTGTGAAATGCAAAGTATGCAAAGTGGATCTGACTCTGAAATTTTTTATCGTTGCACCATGACTGTTAAGGAACATTCTGCCACTGTTATTTGTAAAAATAAACGCGAAGGACGGCAAAAAGGAGCTCAAGCTTTATTAAAGGTTTACTTATAAAAATATTTTTAATTTTATTTTATACTAAATTGTTTTTATATATTCATAGGTGTTACACCCTCATATTAAGTATTTTGGGTCTTTATTAAGGCTGTACAGCCATCAAAATGTTGGAAGTGGCTGTGAGAAAAAATTAGATGAACCTGGAAATCAAAGCCCAAAGCCTAGAAGTGGTCCAAATTATGAAATACTGAAAAAATTGAGAGCAGAAATGTCCAAACTATAATTGAGCAATTAAAAAAAAAACTTATATTGACAATTATGTTTTTTATGCTGCAAAGTAATTTTGGTGTAGAACAAATTGTATTATTTAATTATTTAATTCCTAAGCATTTAAATCAATAAAGACCATAATACAATTATACAAATTTAGATTTTATTTTTTAGAAGCTATTTTTTTACTTGATCAATTCCTTATAATGACTCAAATTAATTTCATAAATAATATTGTTTCCTTAGTATTAGATCCTTACTCTTGCTGTATTAAGACAATAACCAGTTCTTCTAACGCACCATAGCAACCATGCTAAGCAAAACAGATATTTCATTATCCGTTATCATTTTAATATGGTATGGATATAGGTATTAAAAATCTATAAGTGTAGTGTAGCAATCCTCCCTCAAATGTATTCTTATTATAAAACTATATAAATACAAAAAATTGCACGATTACTCAACTGAAAAACCTTTTTTCTACTAAATTTATTTTTAAACTTGGCTACATGAATAATCAACATTACACCAGTATTTCACTGTTAAATTCGAAAAATAAATACCTATATTTTCAAAAAGATACTAATCAAAGGAAGGAAATTGCAATTTTTATGAATGCAGGAAATTTTTAAATACTTGAGTTATTTTGAATACACTGGAGGTTCAGATTACTGAACTTTTGGACTCAACTAACTCTAAATAATGAATTTTCAAATTGTTTTTAAAAAAAGTTACTCGCAACTTTGAAAAACAATAAAAGAGCCATTTTAGCATTTAAATAAAAGTATTTTGCCAAATTTAGAAATAAAATAGTTTTAAAAGCACAGATTACATCATTATGGTGGAGCGACCAAGCTACAGACAAATATAATAATATGTAAACCAAATAAAATGTTATTTAACTTTTAAGTTGACTCAGAACTATAATTGTATAGCGCAAAGTCCAGACATTAGATTTATATTTAGTGTTAAACTTAATGATAATTTTCCAGTAATGCTGAGTTCCAACAAAGGTATGCAATTTGAAAATAGGTTTTTATTTTGTTCTATTTTATAATTTTAAAGTAAGGAAGAAAATATTGGTCCATTGTAAGAACAATAATAGTATATTTTTCTATTTTATATTTGAGAACAAGAACAAAACTTCCTTTGTTCAACTTGTGTACTTTCCAATCACTGGATGTATAATACTGATCTCAATCTTGGTTGATCTTAAAGTATCTCTGATAATTGATATAATTAATACAATTGCATAATCTAAATATTATATATATTTTATCAAAAATTAGCATACAATATATATTTTATATACATTGTAATTTAATGCTATATTTGTAATACTTAACTTTCAGTTCATTAATAAATAACAAATATTAATATGTTTAATACTTGAAAGGATTAAATTCTGTTTGTTTACATTTAAATGTCAGAAATCAAAATTGATGTTTTTTCTGTCAATCTTAGTTAACCACACCATTTTTATCACATAAAATATAATATTACTCTAATATTTTTTTATGTTGGTAACTTTGATTGGGTCAAAAAATATTATTTAACTTTACATTTTCATGAAATGTTATATTCAAATATAGGTTACACAATAAAACACATAATACAAATAAAATTATTTCAACATAATAAATAAATATCTATTTAAAGGTACCTATCTATAGTTCTGGCACAGATTTCAATTCATGGCAAAAATTTGATGATGTTTTCATTGCTAAAGTTATACCACTCTTATAGTTGGCCGGTATGACAATATGATCAGTGAATTTGACATTTTCTTTTTCTTCGCGTAGAAGATTTACTACTTGCCCTAAAACAATAGTTATTGAGTTATTTTTGATGACTTAAACAGAAATTGTCAGTGTATATACCTAACACATTAAACCTATGCCATAGTCGGCTAGGATGTGTGGCCAAAGACATGAGATCTGTTTGAGGGGTCCACCTGGATAATATATCAGCTCTTTTAATCATCAATGAAGATGGAGAAATTAACTGTGGAATTAACGACTCCAAGCTAGAAATGCTCAGTGGATTCGTTAAGTAAATTTGAGCAAATTCTGGACGTAAGGGATTGTATGATACTCCATACACCATTTGATGGTGCCAACTATCTGGCACAAGAGAAGGTGAAGCATCTACACGTTGGAGATTTAATGTCAATATGGGAACAGCGCCTATAATAATATAAAATTACAGCATAATTATAGTTAGCATTTTTTAAATTAATATAGCTACCTTTTTTTATCCAAGTGGCAAGCCATGGGGCGAGATGTAAATCCAAATATTGATGAGTAGCAAAGAACCTAGCACTGACATGTGAATCTGTTACGGTTTCCAATGTTCTAACCAAATCTTGGGGCATGCAACCAGCCACAGCTCGTGATTCCAAATAGGGAACAAGTGGAGCCGTCTCATCACGTAAACGGGTGCCAATAATTTGAACTATATGGTCTAAATTGAATTGTGTTCTTAGAGCCAACTAAAATATATTTACAATAGAATAATTCATATAATTGATACAATGAATAGTAACTAATAATTAAAATGTCATGTTATAAATCTATAGTGTATCTATTAGTGAATGGGCTCACATTTATATTTTTAACAAAAACTAAGTTATTCTATATCACCTCAATCCCTTTCATTAATAAAATATCTTCCCGTTTTCTGTTTCAAAACATTATATTAGAAGAAATTGATACAGAGATCTGTTATCTTATAAGTTAAAAGTCTAGTTAAACCGGTAAGCTATTATGAAGGGTGAGAGGAATATATCCTGCATCGGCCATGACCATTTTTTTTAATATTTATAATATAAAAGTGTATTAATAATTTTATAAAGAAAATAATGTGAATAATGATGATTTTTTTTATAATCTGATAAAATATGTATCAATATTTTCAAGAAAAAAAGTTTGATATGTATCGATACGGAATAATTGTATCAAAGACCAAGTTCGATAAGAGTCTGTACTTATCGCTAGTATAACACATGTGTGATTTCTTGAACATTCAATATTGAACTAATACGTATAGATAAATAAATAAATTAACTGTTCAAACATAAAACATTTATATCAAATTATAAAGTATAACTCTTAAGGTTTTATCTAATTTTTGCCAATGTATTTATTGTACCACATATTATTGATAAATGATACTAATTTGTGATTTTAAACAGATTTTAATATATTAGACTGGCAGGCTCTTTCTTAACTTTAACTATTATTATAATAATGTAATGTAGAACTCTTTCCTGATTTTTGTAAGTGTAATAAAATATATACAAGCCACAAATTAATTTTGCATCCTGGACAACATATGGCCAGCTCACCCCTGCATAGCCATACTTTCTTCAAGTTTTTAAATGACTAAAAAGTATCTATCCACAAAGCACTCTCAATTGTATTCAATTATTTGTTCACAAGAATCAATATGGCGCAATCGGTACTTCAACTTCTACTCCCCCGTTTTTGGGGACACACGGTAAATTTACAACTCTAGCCTCTAGGTATTGACCAACTTATTAGAAGTGGCGGCGCTAGGGGGGGGGGGCATACTGGACATTTACCCATTTTAACTTTAGAGGCCTTAAGTTAGAACTCCATAAATATTATTTGCCCAGGGGCTCCAGAAAACCTTCCGTTATCGCTGCTTATTGGTATAGTCATGCATATTATTTCATGTAACAAAAATAAACTAACCACTCCTATTGAAAAATGCTTAGCTTGTGCAGTGCAGCAATAATTATTTTCACAGGCTCAATCACACTTTTATGAATATGTTAAGGTGAATGACAACATTTGGTGAGTTTTGTCATTCATTGCTGTTTTTGGTGAATTTCAACATTTTGAATGAATATTAAAAATTTACCAACAGTCACAACGATTATCGGTGAAGGTTGACATTCACAATTGAGTTTTGGTGAATTTTAGAAATTTTTAGTTAAAATTGGTGTGTGGTGTATCGTGTCATACGTAAAGATTGTGAATGTTTATAGATATGATATTGTTCACACAATAGCTGAAGGGCAAATTATGTTTGAGTAGAAACGTATAATAATGTTATAGTGTATTATTTAATTGAACGGTGTTTAATGATCCATATAATATTATCAGAACGTTAGAGGAAATTCAATCTCTGCAATAACTAAAGTACTACAAAACTGTCTCCACGAACTGTCAAGATGGTTTCATAATTCAGGCTTTATTTTTTCTCCACATAAAACCAAATGTATCCCTTTTTCTAACAAAAGAAACATAACTAAATCTAAAATCTATTTAGATACCATCTGTTTACCTTTTGCTGAAAACATCATAATTCTTGGCTCTACCTTTGACTCTAAATTAATATAGAAACCTCACATTTTGAAAACTAAAAAATCAGCCTACAAAAGTATAAGAATAATTAAAATTCTTAGTCATCTAGAATGGGGCGCCAAGAACTCTGTTTTATTAAATTTATATAGATCACTAGTAAGATCTAAACTAGACTACGGCTCAATTTGCTATGGAAATTCTAATTGTAATATCTCCAAAATTCATGACCTAGTCCATAAGACTGGTTTAAAATGTGCAACTGGAGCCTTCAGAAGTAGCCCTATTTCTAGTTTATTAGCCATCACTGTAGAACCTCCTTTTCAATATCACAGAATAAGACTATAACTTAAATATATAACTAGAATTTTGTCGACTCCTGATGATTCAACCATTGTCGTAGTTGTCGATAATGAATTTTACACACTAGGCACAAAAGAGGGTGTAATAAATCAATTATACACCCATAATCAATTTGCTGTATATAAAGAACAACTATTATCTCCTGAAAATGTTGCTACTAACTGATCTGTGCCCTTAAGCAATTGAAGGCAAAGTGTGTATCGAAGAAGTGAGTTGTAGATTTTTAGGACTTTTATGTAACACAAAATGTCCTAATAGTTTATCTTGTTGCAACAAATAATTTATAATGTAAAATAAAATAATTTATTAACCCGTTGAGTGCCGAATTACTTTGTAAAAATTATTTTATCATTATTCATCTTTTTTTTACAAAATGTTAACATTTCCCAAAAACAGACAATGTTAGTCAATATTCACCTAACATATACATACAGTGGCGTGCTGAACTCATTTTTGGTGAGGAGCAAAAATGTATACAAGGCGCCCACCCACCCACCCCCCTTGATGTTTGTAACGGCATTTCCAACTCAGCAAAAAAGTTGGAATTAAAAATTTACAAAATATGCGTACATTTGTAACGATTTGTATAATTGGATATATTTCTACGATATACCTAGTCACCTAGGTATTTTGTGGCAGGCGGACCTGCACCCACCAACCAACAATTTTGAAGGAGCAATTGCTCCAAAATAATACCTTTGACATGCCACTGTATACATATAAATAATAAGAACTAATAATATTTTAATGAATTTAATTAACTAATGATGGTATGTCATATTATTTTATATACATTATATACCAATTATAAACTATTGAAATTAAAAAAATTACCAAAGTATTTACAACTGCAGTTGCCCCACACGCTGATACACCAATTTGGTTTACTTGAAGCTGAGCTGCCTCTTTTTCTGACCATATCATTTCTTTAATCCAAGTTAAATCATCAATACGCATTTTTTTCATTTTTTGACATACCTCCTGATGAAAATATTTAACATGAATAAATAATCAGAATTTTAACTTAAAACTTCATATTTTATTTTACCGTTGTATCAGAATTACGCCGCACACATCTATTACGATCTTCTTTACAAACAGGGAGATTAGTATTAAGACTCCTGAAATGTAGAACGGGTAAATCTGAACTTGAAAATGACAATCGAGGGACTAGGTTAGGATTGATAATAGGTTCACGTGTTACATTATTTCTAACATTCAGATGGTTTTCTCGTACATCAGGATTTGCAGTTCCTATTAGGTCTTTTAATAACAGCCTTGTACCACTGTTACACAAAAAGAAAAAACTGATTAAACATTTTTTAGATAATTTTAAATATAATATAAAGTCAATCAGTGGCGTGGCAAACTAAAAATTTTCCAGAGGTAAGTTACAAATATCCCAAGTACTTATTAATGCATAATAATTTATTAATATAATATAACTATTTATATTTCAGATCGTTATTGACTACCTATTGAGAATATCATATTACATTTACTAGGGGACCCACCAGATATTGCCCACCCCTCTATTTAAGAAAAATCTTAGAGGGAATTGCCTTTGAAATTACCATTTGCCACGCTACTGAAGCCAATTAAATAAGAATGTAACATTTAACGTAAAAACTTAAAAAAATATATATATATATATACATTCTATTATTAACCACTGGCTCAGTAATTTCTTCATCTTCAGATACATTATTAACTGTTGGTTCAGGTTCAAAGTCCATTTCTAAGTAATCCATCAAAGGTGATGCACTTCTATCATCCATGGGTACGTCTTCAATTGCCGGCTCTTGCCGATCACCACGATAAGTGTAAATACAAGAATCGTTATCCGAATCACTATCTTCCTGGTCACAACGTACTAAACTAGCAGCTATCATATGGTCGTGTTGTTCAGGGGTGTCACAATCAAGACAACTTTCAGTATCGAGATCTTCATGGCTGTGCGCTATGTTGTTATTTAATCTAGAATAAAACCAGAGGACATTTTTAAATGGATACTGAAGAATATGAAATCCGGAATTCAGTTACCTGGACGATTCTTTCTGATCAGAGAGCACTCCTCTGCTTGTGCCAGGTCGGTGCAGTTCGTCGTCACCGTTGTTCATGTCTCTTATCAAGCGTATCTATGCCCTATGGCACGTCTGGCTTGGCCGAAATAACGGCGGATAGCGAACCGGACATTTTTAGACAACAATATTCTCAATCAATACTCGCAATGATTATAAGTTATAACCTACCGTCACAAAAAAGCTTTTTTAAATTACGTTTCGTCCAATGTTTCTCTCGATAACTACCCGTGTATCAGACAAAACGGTACTCACTGACGACTGATCATCGAGTGTAGACGGCATGTAAGCTGAGTACAATATTATTATAGTGCGTAATGCGTAAAACAGTATAACACGTTATGATGGTAAAAAAAATATATTATCTCATACTCATAGTCGTATTGTCATAAACATTAAATAATAATAATAACAATCTAATGGGGATATTGATAACAACGAGGACCGCTAGGCGATCAGCTATCAGCATATTTTCAGCGGTCTGCGGCCCTCGACGCATAAAATGATGAAAAGCGAATAGTAATTTTTTACAGGACAATTACTACCTGTTAATCGTTATGTCTAACGTTATGTTCTTTGTGCCAATGTACAATGACAAAATATAGGTGTTTATATTTTTGTAATTTTGTCGCGCTTTTGTACGCCAAGTAAAGTCAGAACGTGTTTGATAGCCAAATTGGCATATTTACTAAATGTTTTTACCAAGATTTAAAATATCAAATCTTAGTCCGTCATTATAATTTATAACTCAACTATCTAAATTAACAGATAAACGAAACTGACGTCCTACAACAACGTCTTGCACTGTCTAATGTCTATACTACCCACGAGCTAACCCAATGTTCCATACTTCTATGATCCTACCCACAAGTCACAAACTCACAACCCACAGTGAATACATGTTTTTATCTATGGTATTAACCGTGCTTCCTACAATTCCACCCAACTACCCGAGTTGTGGTCGTAGTCTTTAGTGATTAGAGACGGCCCGTCGTCGCAGTGCCGGCGGACATGCGCGTACGGGATTCCCCCGATCACCTCACCACGGTTGGCGGCGCTGCGGGCCGTCACGATCTATTCGAGTAGGAGACCCGCTAAAAACGGACGAGAATTGAATTTTCCGGTTCACATCACGCGCGCGGTCCGCCGACACGTCCGAGTTCATCACCGTTCCCCGGCCGCCAACTCTGAAGTCTGCACGGTCTCGCTGGCCTCAGTCTCACGCCGCACGCGTTTTCCGGTCGTCGCACGTTTCCTCCCGCGTCGATTATGATATTTTTCCAGTGCACCGACAATTGGTTCGTCAGCTTCCTGTGCTTGTGCGGTTGTCTGCAGTGACAATATTCGTCAATTATAACATAATTAATATACATCTGCACTATCATCGTTCTAACTTTACACATTCCTGCGACGCTCGCCACTAACGAATTAAGCGGTTGATATAATATATTTTCCACGGAGCTTATGTGTCCTTGTTGCAGCCGACAACCCGTGGATTATATATACCTACGACAGGTGAGTTTTCGTAATTTTTCCTATATGGCTATAAGATTTTTATATAAATATACTATAGTATAGGCGTCAGTTATGGGACACACACACATATATATATATATATAGTTTTAATTAAAACAATAAATTACTATAAATTTCATTTATTATAAATCAAAATGAATTATTTTCAAATCATCTTATAATACAAAGTTATATAAATATTACGTTACTATCTTTTTATAAACTCAAAATCGGTTAGGTCTTATGAATCCTAAAAAAAGTATCTTTAGTTTTTTAGATATACATTGGTTATACATAGGTTTTAATTTCAAATGTCTCAGTTAAAACTATAAATGAATTTACTAAACCTTAGATAGTACCTACCTAGTAAATTATTAATACAGTACTTTAGTATTAACTGAACAAAATTAATGATTTGACCATCAAAAGTTTCATGTAGAAAAATAAAAACTACCATTAAACTACTTACATAAATTAAAAATTGAAACATTAAAAAAATGGTCAACTTTTATAAAAAAAATAATGTGGATGTGGTTTTTGTTTGTACAACGCTACATCGACATTGTTAAGAAATTTTGAATTGCACCAAAAAATAAAGTAACGTATTTAAAATTAAATTGTACATTGATATACGTAATATTATTATAAACAAACTATATGTGTGCAATGACTTAAAATAGATACACTCTGCAGTCTGCATATATATCACCTATTTTCAATTTAAGTTATTGATACGTACCGATATCAGATACATCGTAAATAACATTTTGTCAAAAACTATATTCATTTTATTTTTTTTACAAAGAACGAGGATGTCTGTTTAAAAAATTAAAATCGTTGAGTGTTGAGTGAACACTACTACAGCTAAACCAATATAGTTTATAAGTTATAAATGTACTATATTATTGACTGTATAATGCATAGTAATATAGTATATATTATTTTTCATTTATAATTATGTAGCCTAAAATATAATATATTATACTGGTACATTCAAAATTGTATAAATGGGTATTTCCTCATCGATTTCCTTTGTATCTGCCACTGTTTTAGCAGAGTATTATACATATTTTACATATGTACACCCAACACCCGGGCTCATAGATACGACGTCTATAATGTCAATTCATAAGCCGAGCTCGGCCAAACTCTGGGAATTTCTCGATAGATCATGGCTAGTGAAAAATACCATGGCTAAAACGATTAATCAGAATGAGAAAACAATTTAAAGCTAAAGGGTACACGTCACGATAAACGACGTAGATGTGAACCCCGCTTTACATTGAAATTTGAAATCCCTGGGTAGATGACGGATATGCTAGGCGCAATTTGGACAACTGATTTGGGGGGAGGGGCTATATTTATAAAATCAAAACAGACCCGCATAATTTTTTTAATAGGTGGATTTAAGAATGAATATATTTTAAAACTTAGGGGATTAAATAAAACTAGGGGCTAAGCCCCCCCCTAGACCCCCCAAATTGCACCTATGTGGATGTGTATTATAATTATTTAATATTTATAGTATATTTTTAATATATTCAGTGGCGTAACTGAGAGGGATCAGAGGTTCGCACCCGGACCCGTTCGCATAGGGACCCGAAGTAGTACAAATTTATTTTCCATTTATTAATATTAATAAAATGTTTTAAGTTTTGAGTCTTATATTTGTTTGAATTTTTATTTGTTATAACTATAACTATTTACTGATTGTTTTGTATGTACATAATATTAAGTATTAAATTAATAATAATAATATGTGTATAAAATAAAACATGCAATAATATTTTTTAAAAATGTATAAAATAATTTTACTAAGGCGAATGCACCCATTTAGATCTCCTTATATACCTGGATTAGGGGGCACCGTTGAAAATATTAGCTCTCAGTCCCAAATTTTGAAGTTACGCCACCGTTATTTATTAATAGTATCTATTATTGTTTGTAAATGTTTATATACCTAGGTATTTTAGATTTACAAAATTACATACATTCATAGGTATACTTTCTATCTTATCAATTTTCAAAACTAACAATATAATTTTGTATTTTAGAGTAATTTAAAAGTAATTTTTTAGTTACGGTCAAAATTATACAATATATTATGTATTCAAAAAAACAATTGGTTATATCCTAATTTATAAGTTGTAACACTATAGTTGTATTATTCGATAATAATACAAAAATGTATATGGTTAGTTTTATATTTAATCATATACATGTATTATTCTTTAAAAAAAATTAAAATACCTTGGACGATTTAAACGTTTAAACTTATTATATTTATAATGATATATATCTACTATACTTTTTGTTATTTACTAGATTTTTCAACCTGAACAACTAACCTTAACCTAAAAAAAATACAAAGACAAAATCTTATAATAACATGTTTTTTGGTAAAATAATAATTTATCTAAGATTATTTTTTAAACATAGATATTAACATGTTATCATTTCAATAATTTAATTAATTACTACAAAACAATATTAGTTTAAAAGTTATAAACAACCATTAAGGCGACGACTAGTGCCAATTTAATTTGTGGTCGAAGTGTACATTTATAACAGTTTTCTACTTTCTATAGTATATTAATTTCAAAAAAGTCATTAGATGTATTATAGTGCATGAGGATTCTTATTAATTATTTGTTATTAACAGTTATTCCAGATAAAACTAAAAACTAAAATTCAGAGTTTTATGTGACTGTATAAAACCATATATCTACTTTATAAATTAAAAAAATATTAAGAATCGTTATATTCGTTATAGTCGTTATATTTAATGTGAATAATTTTCCTAATATATCGTTAAAAATATCACCGGACCTCAATATACGATGTATCTAACTAATAACTACATTTGCCATAGTATGATGTTATTTATTTATAAACAAGAACGTATAAATCCATTTTTTATATTACAATATTTAATGGGTAATATTATAGTTAATAATATACCTATCAGTTATAAAAATTCGAATATCTCGAGTAATAAAAAAATAAATATTCGAATAATCGAATATAAAATTTACATTTTGAATATATTAAAAATAATGCACAATTCACTGAACAAGTACCTATATAAAAAATGTATCTAGTTTAATATAGTTACTATTTAACGTTCTGGAAATAAAATTGTAAATTTGACATGCCCTGTAAACTATAATATATATATTATATTATACGGCTATACGCATAAGTTATGATAATAGTGTCCATACATTGAACCAGGATGAGGATATATAAACATGAGCCGGTGTGACCCACAGACCGTGAATGGTCAGCGTTTCCACTTGGTTGGGTTCATCTGCCCAGTATATATAGGCTCTGAAAAACGTTAATGATTTTCCACTTAAAGCACCCACGTATACGTTCAAGAAAGAAAACTAAACCGGGTTACTGTTACGTCGGAACAACGAATGCTAATTTAGGCACCTGCATATTTTCAATAAACTTTTATTATTTTACCTGTGCCATGGTCAGATGAAGTGTAATTAATATATTGCGGTATGTTTCCGAAACAGCTATTTCTAACGTTCAGTACCTATATATTTTTTCTTAATCACTAGATGTAATTAAAAATAGATTCCGTTAGATCAATTCGTCACATCCATAAAATTGGATAGGTGACATCGCGTATAATATTATAACATATTTCATTTTTAAACAATGACAAGTGTATTATATAATACTTAAAAAAAATAATTTTTTTTAAAACACTTTTTTTACATACGTTTTACAGTTAAAATATTAAAATGTCTATATTTATTTTATAGTCTTATATTGATATGATGTATACTATATGTTTATATAGGTAATAGAGTCTAAGCTATTTATACTTTGAACCTATATTCACACCACTATATCGAATTGAAAAATACTAATTCGGTACAATAAAAGATTATACAATATGAATATATTATATAACATAAACTGTCTTTAAAGAAAAATATTTACTGAATCACCCTCGCTCCATTGCTTAGAATCATTTTTCGTATAAGTATAATGAATTATCAATGAATTCTATAGCTGAACACATCCATTTCAGTGACATACCAGTTATGAGTGGTACCTATAGGTAGGTACTCTTGAAATCTATTATATACAGCAAAGGATTTTCTTTGGTTTTAATGTTTTATTTTAGCATTGGTGTAAGACAAACTCAACCATTAAATAAAAATATTTATTTATTTTTACTAACAATCAACGCGTAAAATCCATATTAAGGTATCTATATACATTTGACCTTAAAAAATTCAAAACAACCGTATTTAATATAATTTTCTTTGCCTATATACTACCAATAGCCAATAGGTGCATACAAATTACAATAAAAATATTCTAAGATTCAAAATAAAAAATAATAATACAATATGGTAAAAAAATTCATTCTTGTTATTAATTATCTAATATCTATAATAACTAATAAGCTATAACCTTCAAATTTGATTATTTAAAAAATTGAAATAATAATATCGATTTTTAAAGAAAATTATAGAAATAATAAAATATATGATGTAGGTTGCTAATTCACTTAATTTGTTTATCTTTGATTTTTATATAATATATTAATATGTGTGAAGTATGAATAATTTTATAGATTTAAATTAGCTTGAATTGTTAGTTACATATTATATGATAAAACGGTAAATACATCTACAACTAACATGTGAATTTGAAATAATGACAAAAATTTTAAATTTTAAAATTTGGTATCAAAATTCTTATTGTTATACGATATATATTATAGGTTGGGCATATTGCGTTTGGGAAAATAACTTTTTTACCTACATAATAAAAGTAATGTGTTTGGGTGAGTTTCTTATAATGTGTTTGAGCGAGTATGATACAATATAAAAGATAAAATTGTATATTTGTTAAGATCAAGATAAAAGTAATATATAAAATCAATAGGAAATTTTATATCAAGCCAAGTATGGCACATCATTTCAATTTTTAATTACACACACTAATATTTAACTTACATATTATTTTAATATTTTAATAATTTTTAACTTGATTTTCAATCATTTCAATTTTTAATCACACACACAAAAAAAAACATTCCACTTTTAATCATACTCGTGCAATTTATGAACAACCCAAGTCCGTCAAAATGAGAAAGAAAATGGATTGATAAAATACAACATCCTAGGATATTAAAAAAGGTCACCCCCCCCCCCCCCCCACACAGCATTTGGGAAATAATAATATTTTGTGAATGTCTTAAAGTGGTTGAATAATGAATATTTGACTAACAATATTTTATAAATATTTTCTTCTTACGATATTGTACTATATGATTGCATAAAAATGTTGACTTATATTTTTATAAAGTTTCCGTAAAAATGGTTTTTGAAAATATATGATTAAAATATTTTGTAAATGTTTTTTATAAAATATTTTCAAATATATGAACTTTTGGGTCAAAGAATATAACTAAAATATTTCCTAATTATTTACGCAACTTTTTAAAATATTTTGACAACTATATTATTTTCCGGAAAATATTTTTACCATAGTTGGAATATTTTTATGCTGTATGGGTTGTTACAAATGTCTTATTGCAAACGGTGATTACTTATTTACATCAAGAGATATTTATTCCATATATTTATCGATTTAATTTTATAACAAAACATTTTAATAAAATATTTACATTAATAAGTTAGATAATGAAATATATATAGTAATAATTAGTATACATACCTACTACAATATTATATAGTAGGTATAGTTATAATCAAGGCTCGGAACTTTATGCGCTAAAAAGTTCTCAAATATGCGCATACATATGCGTCAAAAAACATCATAATATGCGTAAAATATGCAGTAAAAATTTGGAAAATATGCAAACTATGCAATTTATTGAATAAAAAATAAATTTTATACACAAAGTTCTAATACTAATACTAATTTACAACGAACAGAATTAATATGGTGTATAAATACTGATAACGACCTAATGGTTAAACATAATTGTTTACAAATTTCCTAGAATTATACAATTATTTATATCATGGTTCAAAATATATGAATGCCGTGTTAATTTGATAAAAATAAATACGGGCCGGCCGGTCGGCAGTAACTATTTCGAGTTCTCAGTACTGGAGATTATATAATATTATTGTTAAATGCATTGGGAGCAATATAAGAATATCTAACGGCGTATTTTTCGATGAATTTATTTTGTTAACTATAATTAAATTGTATAAATGTAAGAAAAAAATTGTTTTCGTTAAATCTATGAAACATGCATAAAAATGTTCTAAAACCTAAAATATGCTAATTCGTACAAAAAGTAACGAAATATGCAAAATTATGCAATAAAAATTTTTGTATTTGAAATGTACATACCATGGATCAAAATTCTATCGAACCAGAAGTTCAATATGCACTTTCTAAACAAATATGCAAATGCCTAAAGTTCCGAGCCTTGGTTATAATAGTTTTAACAATATACAATCACAATGACACAATGCATATTAATATAATACAATGTATATTAATTATAGTTTATTCATATTATATACATTTATACATTCAACAAAATACATTCCACACCAAATTTTACTGCAGTAAGTAACTATTAAAAGCCGCAATGATTACTGTGTGTCGAAATCGATTTATTCGGATTTCGAATGGACTAAATCATTTTAAGATTCGTGTATTCATATTGTAATTTCTTTATTTTTACCATAACATTATAAATTATATTATTGTTACTTTTATTGAAAAGAAAAAAATCTATTCGTGGTTACAAAAAATGAAAAATTGAAGAAACGTACTCTGGTGGTGCTAATCCGTTACACACGTTTTCGTTAAACATTCCTAACTATTTGTAGTCAGCGCTGAACAATTAACATTTTTCTTTCGGCAATAATGTTCTGCCTGTTCTGCTAAATAAGGAAACGTTTTTCACCATGTGACCAAAAGATTTACAACATATATTTATTGACTGCCTATTATTAGTTTTTTTTTATATACCTAACTATAAATTATTTACCCAATGGTATTGTAATAGGTATTTATATGTGGCTTATACAGACCACAATATTTTCCCGGCTCAAAGAAACTTTTTTTTTCATTTTGGTTTTACACCTACGTGTTTATTAAATATTATTATACATTCATATGGCTTTTACTTTCACAATAATCGATCATTTACACATCTCATTATTGATTATTCGAATTGAGCAATATAAAGTGTGATGATTAACTTGCAATATTTGTTATAAACCTCGTATAATTCTGAAAGAAAAAAATGAATCGTCTATTGATAAAACTGTTTATGTGTGTATCGTTTACGTGCGCTCTGCTTTCCAAAAATCAGCCGGCTGTAAACGTTTGTAAAAGAAGTAGAGAAGAACATTGTGATTATTTACAAACCGTATCCTTTTCCGGACGCGAGTCTACTATTATAGCACTTCATTTATTAGTTCAAATTTTCTTCTTGGCTACTTATGACTCCCTTCAATTTTTGTTATTTTTCAATTTTTTAATTAACAGCTTTGATTGAGAAGTAATTTCAATAGTTGTATTAATTTGAAATTATTGATTTTTGACGATAATAAATTCAAAATTGAACTCCGAAAACGGGCTTTTGCGATTTCTGATTAATAATATTATGTAGTCGTGTAGAAAGGACATAGGTAACTCTATAAAGGTGGTTACTATACAATTAATTATTATTGCATATTTCGTATTTCACGTTTTTGTCATAAATTCGTGTGTAAGAGATGTTCACGAATTTTTTTTCTCGTGAAAACAGTTTCATGATGTTTTGCGTCCGTAACGATTGACTTACGAAATCAAACTGCACGAAAAAAGAAGAAATAATAATTGCGTTCAATTTCGTGCGATTTCGGGGTATTTCAATTACTTATGCGTTCAATCGTATATTTCCCTTATTAGAAACATCAATTCCAAAAAAATATGTTTAAATACGTATATTTTTGGATAAACTAAAATAATAATATGCAATATAAAATTATGCCAGTATAATAGTATGTGGCGAGGACGCCAGGTGGGACTATATTTTAGACTGTAGTCTTTTAAGTTTAGGGTGTATTTAAACAATTTGGATATAGGTACTTCACGTTAAACAACAAAAGAAAATTTTGTGTTTCATACAGAGTACATTTTCAAGCTAAATTTGAATGTGATCATTATACTATAAACGCGCTAGTATTGCATTAAATTATTGCAACTGCATGATGTACGCGCACCAGATCATAAATTCATAAGCGCAGTTGATGATCATGAAGGCAGTTCATTCCCAGATTTGCCCCTGAATACGATTAATTATACAGCGTGTCTGCGTATACGATTTTCGTAAAATGACTAGGTATTATCATTGACTGTATTGATTATATTATAATTTATATTTATAATCAACGGTATTACCTATATACTACTTCGACTTTAAAACTTTCATAACAATATGATATAAATCTGACGTGAAGAGAATAACCTATTAAAATACGTATTAAAGAGTATTAATTGCTGACAGCGAAATGGTGTAGGTACACGTTCTTTTGAAACTCATTTATTGCAGTCCACAATATAATATATTTATGTGTGTGTGTGTGTGTATAATATATTATGTACTTTTTAAAGTGTTTAAAATTTAAAATTTGTGCGCGTAAAATAATGACGTGATAATAGCCGCACCAAGACGGACACGAATAGCGTGTACCACGACAGCGTCGATTGCCCTTTATATACAATAATATCATTATACATTTATACCGTATATTATTGTATTAGGTATAGTTAATTTCACGAGATACGTTCTATATATCGGACATCGAATTGAATATGTTATAATATCAGGCGAATGTACATCACCTATAAATGTTGTATATACATGTATAAATTATGTTGTACTGTTGTGGAGACTAGAGAGTATGAAGACACTCGACGTCGACTGGAACACAATCGATTCGTCATCGTACCGAGTTAGGGGAAAGGAGGGAGTTATGGAATGGGCCTTTCCTAGTAAAACGTATGTAGTGTGTACGTATAGATTATATATATATAAAAAGTATTGAATCGTGATACTATTGTTATCATAATAGTATTATACACGTCCTATAAATGATGTTCCGTTTGCTATTTCCCCAATGCTTTTTGTGCTTTACTATAATATTATCTCGCTAGCACGTTGGGTTTTCATGGTTGGCGGCCCAAACGGAACGACGAGCGGCGAGGAGATGATCTTCTCTTTTGTTGCCCGCGGTGTGTGTTCAAGGTCGTTCGTGTTTCGGGGACGTAAAAAACGTGTTACGCTCCGACCGCGGGTTTTTCGCGTGACGGTCCCGGCGGCTGATCCTCCGTCTGAACAAAATCTCCTGACGATCGTCGGCGGACCGAGCCGGTGGAGCTGAATGAGATAGACGGAGAGAAGATATATCCTATTGAGAGTGTTTACGAGCCTCGACCAAGTGTATGTGTGTGAGTGTGTTGGGTCCGAACACGACTGGACTACGATGATCGGTATAAGTAATAAGTTATAGGTAGCTCATAAATACATACGACTCCGTGACCTATATACACAACCGGAGCATGGGAAGTATTTGTAAAAGAAATCGTTTTTGGCAGCATACACGC
Source organism: Sitobion miscanthi (assembly GCA_008086715.1). NCBI lineage: Eukaryota > Metazoa > Arthropoda > Insecta > Hemiptera > Aphididae > Sitobion > Sitobion miscanthi. The sequence goes on from CM017802.1 coordinate 27,531,952, forward strand.
AAAATGTGATTCCAAGTGTGGTGAGAAGTGAGAATATTGTCTAAAGGCCCCCTTAAGACACATTACATACTATATAGTGCCTACTACTAGATACTAGGTACCATAGATTATAAAATATAAATACATATTATAAATGTAGGTATATTGTATTTGCGTTGTAAGTTTGTAACAAAATTGTTAGGCCCCTTTCACATCCGTGCTTTGGATCCGTGCCTGGACTTCCACCGTACGCCAAACGCATTATATATTAGAATTAGGGCTAGAATTTAATGCTCCGAAAACGTACTGATATATAATATGCATGAAATTAAATACTTCAAATAGTAAAAATAAATATACGCTTAAAAAACCAAAAATATGGACTTCTTATTCACATTTTTAGATTCTTAGTGGAATGATAAATGTATTGGTTTTACAATGATGTGTGTGTGTTTTTTTCGTCATTTATGTTTATGTTACGGTAAATTACGATAAATAGAAGTATATTAGCCTACAAATATGGGAATAAATTATAGTGTTTTTTTAGTGAATTAAGTTAATAATACCGTATGAAATAGGAAATATTGATAATAATCAGGCGAAGGATATTTTATGAATTATTATTACCCATAATACTGTTTGTCTATGACTGAGTAAGTTATAGGGTTAGGTAAACCCATTAATTAAGATAAATTAATAATAGACAACCAAAAAGTTGTGAATTGTAATGTACCTATTGGAGTATAGTAAGCAGTCCGTTAAATTAAAATTGGGTAGTGCTCCGATTTATTGAAAATTGTAAGAGCACTGCCCAGTTTTATTGAACTTTAGTTGGTAAAGCTCTCATTTTATGTGTTTGGTCAATAACGACAATGACCGGTGAATAACGTTATTTTCAGTTTCGCGTCATTTACCGTAGCATATATTATATTATGTTTTGTGCATATCACTCCATATATCCACTATTCAACTGTGTGGATATCTTATGATACCTAGAAAATTGGATTTAATTTACTTTGGGTAGTAAAAAGTAAAATATTAATATAGAAAAAAATTTCGAATAGGAGGAAACCAATTAGGGAGGCAAAACTTATATACCTGTGTTTACGTGTGATCCAAATATTCAATATTCATAAGTTATTTTAAAAACTCGTACCTTGTCAGTCATAGTTGTTGTAACTGTGAACAACTTTTAAACACATTTTGGGAAAAACGGGAATTTTCATGCAAACCCAGTTGTTTTAGGTAGGTACACTCTTCCTATACACCTGCTATACAACAAAGCAACTACTCTGGTTTTCTAATTTTTAAATGTTTGTGTTTTTACGTTTAAAATTATAGTAGGTACCTAAGATTATTTTATATTATATAACATACTAATATAATTCTTCACTGCTTACATCTATAACCAATATTTGCAATAGATATATACTTAGTATTATAAAATAAATATACTAATTTCAAAGATATTAGATATTGGTGAATATAGCACTGTAGATTCAAATTTCAAATTTCAAATATCTTTATCTTTAATTTACATTTTTTTTAACTATAATAATATTGAACATGGTATTAATCATCTAATATACATCATAAACTCGGAACTATCCCCTTTAAATCTCCGAATAACCAAACATTTTATAAAAATTTCATTTGTAAAGTCGTGAAGCTGAAATTAATTTATAGTTTATTTGTAACAGTAAATTTAATATGAAAAACGATTCACTATCATAATATCATCGTGTGAGACCGACTATGACATGTTTGTTTTCCCTGTGCTCTACTTACATCTTATTATATACATGGCATAGACAGACGTATATTAAAATAATATACACTTGGATCGCCGCGTGCAACATAGCGTACACACTGCTGTATTATTATTCTTATTGTAAATGATCCGCCAAATTATAGTATTATCGGTATTTTCACCGATTTTCTTGCTTGTGTAATAACTAATAGTGGGTACCCAGTATAATAATATAATACGACTTGTACCATAACCACCGTCAAATGCAAACGTTTAAATAAGGTGAGCACGTTTCAGTGGGCTTTCGCGAGATATATGGATAAACATAGATGTATAATATGTATAGTATCTTCGGCTATTTCCACGACGAATCGTTAATATTATTATTAAACATTATGCCGTCGGACAATGTACGCATTATATTTGTGTACGGGAATAATAGCAACGGCAACGGTATATACCTACCATTGATTACCAATGATTATTATTTATTATACACGCGCACTTCGATTGTATTGTCCATCTTCGAAAGACCGGCTCTGCTCGCAGTATTATATTATCTAGAATATTCATAAACCTCGCCTATGATCGCCTACACTTTATATAAATATAATATAACCTAATTTCGGACGAGTTTTGAATGAGCACAGTCATTATAATAGTAATAACTAAAAACTAATAACTAATAATATGTATAATATGGTCGGAAGTGAACGGATGTGCAACATTTTATATTCATTAACAGAAAGAAACAACAAAAACAAAAGAATACCGTTTATAATAATAATAATATCCTGCGCTCGTTAAAAAATTCCAAATGGTCCATAAGACCACAATGCCGATACGAACAGCTAGGTATATAATATATTTACAGTAATATACAAGTGAAACATATTATAGGTATCGATAATGATAAAGCCAATAATATAAATCTATATAATATATTATAATAAATATTTGATTTTGCAATTTGATATCCCAACGACCCATCACATCCATCATGTATGAATTTGGTATTTTAATAATAAATATTTCTACATAATATTTACAATTTTGTCGCAAAAGACGAAATAAATCATTATCAAAAATACTCCGCAGTTTGCACGTCTTAAAGAGATAGTATAGATATATTAATTATTGTTACCACTGCTACAACCTATACAGCTAATTATTGTAACCACATTATTTTTGTCGTTACATTTTTGTATTATTTAAATATTATACTACCTATAATAATATTATAGTATATTATAACTAAACTACCTATAGACTATAGTAGATTGTTAATAGATACCGACAAATCAATAAAGTGCCTTAAGACTTAAATATTGTATAATATACTAAAATTACTTCCAAAAATGTTTTAAAGTAGGAGGCATATATAGTCGTATAATTCAGTTACTTTCAATTAGAATTGTGTCGTATTACAAATACTGTCAAGCGTGCTAGCGAAATGGCAAAACGTAATAAATACATACATACATGACAATATATTCCACGGATCTATCACCCGTAAACGGCTAAAAAATATACTTAAATATAGGAAAGTTCGTGATTGGAAGAAAAAATGTGAACAATCGACCGCTACGGGATGTCGGGATAGGCATATAGGATTAAGTACATTCTGTATATTATCAAATAATATATATTATGTAGGTATTCAATTTTAAAACGTACCAAGTCTGATATTTGATAAATTATATGAAATGTACCTCGGCCAATTTGTCATTTATGTGAGAAAAACTTCGGGATGGGTCCCGCCGTGTTCCATAATATAAGATAAAATTATTTGGCAACTTTTTTAGTCATTAAATTATACAGTCTGCACACCGAATTTTTGCACGATATAACCTTGCAGCGTTCATTGCTACTAGTTGAGTGTTATACATTATTCGGAAACTGTGGCGCACGTTTTGGGGTTCACCATAATATTATTACAACTATACGTAGAGGTACTCGGTACTCGTAGTTTGGGTTTTCTGAATCCGAACGACTGCAGTACCTACTGCAACGTCCGTGTTTGCGTTGATCGTAATGGAAATAATATACCTTACGTCACATTCTGAAAATGTAGAACTGACATTTACTATTGCGTTTACTATGGAAAATTCATGTTGCTGAGGTTTGGAAAGATGTATTTTAAAACGAAAAACTCGCGGAGCTATAACTTATAACCTGTAAGTTAGTTGATAATTTTCTCTTTAAATTGTGGTAAAACAGTAGAACGTCCCAAATTGTATGAATGAATTGTACGAATAACCCGTTTTAGGTATCATATATCAAAAAGCCAATAATATATTATTTAAATAACTCGAAAACTATGTATAATATATTATTATATGCTCATATATACTTATATATATAGATAGGTACCTATAATAGATATTATAATAAAATATACTTTCTCGTGTGTACACACTTAGCCACATAATATATAATTGATAAAATACCACAATATTACGTATTATACCACTAACAATTATTGTCCTAACTCTATTTTCACTTTTATATTGATCTTAATAGATATGTAATGTGTAACACTATAACCATTAAATTACTTGATTTATTTTTAATATCAAAACAAAAATAGGTTCAGAGAAACGCATAAATATATAAATTTATTATTATATTATATACTACTGTAGGTACATAGATAATAGATACATATATTTTTTTTTTTTTTATTGAGTTTGAGCCCAGTAATTTAGGCCATTAGCTGTTGGTTTTTTTGTTTGTTTGTAGGTTGTCAGTAGGGAGAGGAAGAGTTGAAAATACGTTTTGTATGTGTGGCAAGGATTCGTTGCTAAAAATCCCGGGTAACTATCCATCCGGGAACTAGCAACGCCGGCCGTTACATACACTCAGTGCGTTTCCACAGTTGAGTGTACGCACTGCGCCACACCAAGCCACATACATATATTTGATAGTTTCATTAAACCACTAAAACTAATAATAAAAATAAAAATATGTTAAAACTATAATAGTTCAAATAGCTGCAGGTATAACTCATTTTTCATTAGGTTTCAAAACATATTTTTTTATTTCAGTTTATTATTACGATTTACGTTTGTTGTATTAAATTATAGGCGACATTATATTGTATAGTTTTGCTTTGTCCGAATATGTTGACTACGTTGTAAATTATAATAATATTAGTAGCCTATATAGGCATGAAGTCTGCGGGATTAGGTTCATATTACTATACAAATCGATGGCGACAACACGAACATATTTTATTATTTTACTCGTCGATTATGTCAGCGAATTTTATACGAGAGAAATGCGGCCGCCACGACAACGACGAAAATAACTATTGCCGATCGTCCCGCACACGTTTCTCAGCCGATCGCGGTTCGTTTGTGATGTGCTGCAATATTGTTACGATTATGATATTATTAACATGTTGCATGTCGTTGTAGATTATTGTTATGGGATTCGCGCGGCCGATCCGCGAGATCCGCACGATCTGATCCGCAGCATCCGCGTGATGCGATGGGTCTGCACGCGGTGTGCCGGATGGCCGCGGGTCGATGAGCCGGAGAAACCATATTATGTTGTATATAATATTAGATTTTGTAAACCTATTATGTGTTGTGTATACGGACCGGTATCGATCTACAGGCATGAATCTTTCACCTGTTCGTGCACAACTATTATATCTATCATAGGTATTCATAGGATTAGGTACTGTACAATATTACGTATAAATGTATTACATCGTAAAAGTTTATATCAATATTTATACCTGAGATCAGCCGAGAGGTATAACGATGATTCAAGCCCATTTTTACAATTTTCGGGAGAATTGAAGAATTAATTTCATAAGCTTTTAATGTCAACATTTTCTTATCTTTTTATTTTGTTTAAAAGCTCGTATATCTATACTCGACATTAATCAGTTGTAATATGGAACTGAAAAAAATTGGTTCTGTAGCCTATACAATTACAAACCCTTAAAATATTGATAACCGTAACCTAACCTAACTGAAATCAAATTTAAATATTCTCAAATAAACGGAACTTATATATTTTTAAATGAAAAATATCTGGTTTTACTACTTATGATTATTAAGTTCTTTTTACCTTCGTGATAATTTTTTCCGCGGATACCTATATATAAGGGTGTTTTGATAAACTTTTATTTTTTTGTTTAGAGTCGTTTATTTTTCGGGAAATCTTTTAATTTTAATGGCTATTTATATTATTTACATTTTATATATTATAATATAAACTATTATTTTATTTATGTATACTGTATAGATACACAACCAAACAGAATATACGAGTACCAAAGTATATATTTAAAAATTAAAATTTCGGAACCATATTTGAATACTAATTTTAACCGGAACCCTAACTTTAACCCTTGATTTATATTTGTTTGAACTGGAACCGACACAAAAACATTTTAACGGAATAATTGAACCAGAACCGAAAAGTTACCATGGTAACACTGCAGTCTCTGTAGTCTGTCTTTATTATTATTAAGTAAACTTGGATTGTTATGTTTCTTTTTAGGTAGTATACCAGGTATACAAATATAATGTCAAAATAATCCGAATGGCTGATTGATTATATATTTTTTTAAAGATAATAAACAATAATAATGATGCGACACGTACCTACGTTTGCTGCAGGACAATTATTTTTACGACCGTCTTCCAATCTCTGTATCTATATAACATTCGGAAAAAGATACATACGATCAGATGATACATATTATACATTTATATAATGTTTCTTATTAGTTATTGCTCTACAATATTATTATATAATAAAATTAAAAATTGTGTTTTATGCGTAGATAAGACTTATGAAATTTTGTTTCGAGCCTGTGTACTTCGGGAATAGTGTAGGAATATTGAAGAATTTGTTTAAACGATTACTTATACTGTGTGCCTGTGTTATGATTTTTCCTCGTTCTATTTTCAGAAAATCGGAAAAGTACCTCTGCTTTGTTGTACCTATCTGCAGGCTATCTGACTACCTATATATCGGTGTCCGGTTTCCAATCCATCGTATAAAATTCGTGTGTGCAATGAAATTGATATCGGAATATCCACCTGTCACCGCTATTTAATATGTTTACGAACACCGTCAATTCCTTTCATAGTCGTCTCGCAGAACTACTATATTATAATAAAAATAACATAATAATGTATCCGCTTAATGCACATGCCGTGCTGCGGCGATTAGGTTCACCGGACAAACTAAACGCCAAAGCCAGTGTTTCGTAACCGTCGGAACGTCGCGCGTCGTCGTGCAGATATCAACTATATTATTATTGTCATATATTTTTTTTTATGTTTGCGTCTTGAGCAAAATGAAATAACGTAAATACCACGAGATGATTGTGTAGTAATTAGGTATGTAATGTATAATTATTATATATTATTGACTGTAGTCTGCTGAAGCGGTGGGTCCCCAATATCAGTGTGGCGGATACAAGGGGGGAGGGGTGAAGTGGCGTTCGCCCGGCCCTTGGGCTGTCTTTTTTACGTAATTTTTCATTATAATATTTGGCTAAAAAAAGGTAATTTATTTTTGGAAAATTTGTCTTTGTAAATTTCACTCTTGGGTGACTTCTGGATCCGCTACTGACATAAGTACCAGTAGAAGGCCGCAGTAGGACTTGTCGAAAAACATTTCGGGTGGTCTCCGTAGTTGTTGTTCAAAATCAAAACTCGTGCCGGAAATCGGAACGGGTTATATGATTTATATATTGTGTACACAGAGTAAATAAGAAGAAACTTCGTGACATCGTACATTTATGTAAAATCTGTAGGCACCTATATCAACTTGTCTGGATTGGAGTAAATATTCGACCAAAAGCACGTTTACGATAGCCTAAAGATTACTTGCCTATATATTTTGTTTTAAGCTATCTGAGTCCGAGTCTCAATTTGTTTTTATTTTCACCTCGACACGTCACTGAATAATCTGCATATCTAATGACTAATGATGGAGTACCCAAAAAAGTGTTGTGATAAACATACAAATTTAGTACTATATATAATATACTATATAGGATTATTTTCTAACGTATTACACATTTACACCTCATACTTACACAATTATGACTTGAAATTATGGAAAAAAAATATTTTCCAAAATGGTAATAGTTTTTGTTATTAGTTTTGAAATAATTAATGTATTAATTAATTACAAATTATCCTGTATTCTTACTTTACGAAGTTCTATAATACGTCTGTTTTTATTTTGTGAATGTTATAATATTGTATTTGTATATATATATATAAATAATATGGCGTAGGATACGCTTTATGATCAGCGATTCACGGAACGATGACTATATTATATTATAAGAACAAAAATATTTGTGCGTATTATAATTTATTACTAATAAGTAATTTAAATAATAATTCAATGATCCGTGAATTATGATATTATCGTATTCTACGGTGAATGTATTGGGACGATGGAAGTTTTTAAATTATAATAAATTGAGAAATACAAATAACTCTTACATAAAAACAATTTTTACTGATATATGTTAACTCAATGATGCACAATTCTTATAAAAATGTTTTATTTTTTTATTTACATAGCGTTTAGTTATTAGGTACAGCTCAAAAATAAAGTATAATATTATTATATTCTATAAGTAATAATTAATAACAGAATCTATTATGTAAAACAATAATTAAAAATTAAAAATAGGAAACTTAATCTAATTAATTTACATAATTATAGGTGGAGACTACAGATGTGTTAAACTTTGATCATAACATTTTTTTATAGCAATCATACTTGACTTTTACCAATGTGTATAAATTAAAAATTATAATAAATACACCTATACAAGTGACCGCTGACAATACCAAACAGGTGTGCGTTTGATGTCTGCCTATAGACCCTAGAACATACTAATTAAGTTCTATAGCTAATTACAAAACTAAAAAAATGTAATACATCAAAGTATCATTACACATATTTCATTCTACACAAGTAATGAATTACACTATTAAATTAATAATTCTAGGTGTTTACAAATACTATCGGTGAATTATAATAATAATAACTTGGTAGTATTGAATAGTTTGTTGCTCTTAAGCCTCAATCATAACTGGTGTTCATTTTAATTTGTTGGCGAAATATGTTCTGTAAATTATAAAAACAAGAAACCAATAGTTATCATAAAAATATAGAATATTGTACAATAAGACGTATTTTGTTGTTTTGCAACAATTATACTATATATAATATACAATACATATTATACTATCGTAAACACGATAAACGATTTTTACAACTGATGATGCAGAGCAAGTGCTAAATCACAAGATATTTCACTCTCCTACGTCGTCGCGGTATTGCAGTCGTGTCGCCAACCGGTCATCTGCAGACTCGATGAACCAAAACTTTGTTTTTCATACGTTGAATGGTGCGCTGTACCGAAATTGAAAACCCGTTATTCTCGGTACAAACGAATTATGAAGTCTGTATATCAGAGAAACGAAAAAATAATTTTAAAGAAGCATTTTTTTCTCACTATACACTGCTGCGGGTATTATACATATAGAATAATATGCTCGCATGTACTACACACATGTATATGCACCATACCGATGTATACTCGTGAATACTTTCGCCGGACAAACTACGCGTTTCGAACACGACACCGCGCGATGAGTATTTTCGCGTGTTTTTTTTTTCACCTTCATAAAACGTCCGCGTCCGATGGATAGCACAATAACGTGCGCCTGAAATCGGGGTTAAGTTTGGCCCGAGTGACGGCCCCTCACAACCGCCGACAATATAATAATAATCATAATAACCCCGGCTGCGAAGCGTGTGCGAGAATCGCGTGGCGTGACCGGCCGTCTACGAGTGTTTCTATATAGGTAAATATAATAAACAAATATATATATTATAATATAAAGGAACGGAAGAAAAAAATTATAATATAATAAAATTACATAAAAGAGACGGCGTGTTCCGCTTTGGCGTAGGTGGAAGAGCGACGGACGCGGACTGCAGCGGCGATGTACTACCACCGACAGCAACAGCAATGGCGACGGCGACAGCAACGGCAAGCAACGACAACAATAATAATAATTATCGAAAGCCCCGAGGCGTGCGCGCACGTTATATTATGACACACTGACTGTTGCGGCGTGTACACCTGCAGCCCACCTATATAATACGGTCGACGGACGAGCGTGACTTGAGACCGACGAGCATTGAGCGTTCCGTGTTATTTGGTAGATACCGCACTCGCACAATATCGTAACCTTATAAATTCTGAACGAATCCGAGGAATATAATAATATACACTACATTATATTATATGTACAGCTTTGACGTAATAATCTGATCACATCATGTTTGCCCGATTTTGGTCATTTGTCGATTTTCTCACGGTTTTTTTAATTTTTCCATTTTATAAAACAAAAAAAAATGAACCCCTGTTTAATCAGACATTCAAACCATTACTCAATCAATTAAAGACATGGAATCTTCTCTCCGATCAAGCCGTTGGTCGACTTAATTTATTTGAAATAAATCAAAATATATACTGAAGTATCCGTTCAATCACCCACATGGCCACATACCGCCAATAGAAGGGCAGTTTCACAGTCGTCATCGTTGCTTATGGCACCCAGTCATGTGGCCTATTTGGCTCAAATTAAACTTTAGCTACATTAGAATCTAACAGTCATCGTCTTCCCGATCATGACGTTTCCAGGACCAATAGGTCTGGAATCTCTGGATCTTGAGCACTTTCTAGCCCGGTGTCGCACACACACTGAAATTCAGTTTTTCTTTTTAGACATTTGAATATTTGATATCTGTGAGCTTTCAGAGTGGACTTGATTTGCCTAGATAGGTTGATCCCGTGGCGATTGGCCTTCCTTTCTGCCTTGTGGACCCACTCAACCAGAGTAGTCATCATATACTTCTTAGCCCTTGCCATCCATAGTTGTACGTATTGTACTTCTATATCGATTCGTTTGACCGATAGTATAAATAATTCGGAGACGTACAGCTGCCTCGTGCAAGCATGGAAAACATAATACCTATTATTATATGATAAGCGATGATAGTTATAATTCTATGCGGTGTGACGTTATAATATCGTGGTGCTGCTGAAACTGAAGAGCCGACATCTCCGAAAAGAAAGCGAGAGACAAGATAGAGTAGACAAGACCAAATAGACGTGTAACACTTTGAAACCCCCGGCGGTGGTTTAATTATTCATTGATTTCTTTATTTTTGGACATTAAGTCTTTATGCGTGTATAATACTTAATATCTGTATATCTGTAATAGTTTGCGATATATGATAATAATACTATTATATAATATACCTATATGCGAGCTAGTCCATGAAAAAAAATCAAATAAATCGATATCGGAACGATCACAATATCTTATATACATTCTCAATATAACCCACTCACCTCCTTGCGGTAGGTACTTACATCATATACACGCATGTACAGACTTTCAGTGTATTATACTTTTATAGTTATATGTATAATATAGTATACTATATATTGCTCTAACGATTACACGGCCGCGGAGTATTGTTCGATTAATTGGTTAAGCCAATAAGTGAAAAGCGATATAGTCATGAGACAATAATACTGTAAATAATAACAGGCTCCTGGCGTAGGCTATATAATATATATATAGTAGGTATATTGTGCTAAAATCTATTGTACCTAATAAATTGCACGTGAACGTCGTAAACGACAACACTATGCACCCAATGTAGGTACATCATAATGAATGTAATGGAACTCCGCGTACAAAATAATATATAGGTACGCATACTCGATGCGCAAGAGTTAAATTAACCGCCACGATGTCCTTATAGCTCGTTAATTATATGTAAACTTTGACCTATGGTTATAATTATTATAATAATGATACTATATTGCTGAATAAAACAATATTATACACTATTGTTGGTAATGGATTGAAAAACGATTTATTTTCATACGAAATTATCTCAATTATTACATTTGATGATAAATGTATAAATCGAAATTGAAATTAAAGATTGTAGTGTGGTTTAAAACACTGAAGTCGATGACAATCAATTGAAAAGTGAAAAAAAAAATGAAAAGCTAGTTCTGATTTTCTGAAATAGGTATATATGATACTATATTGCTGAATAAAATAATACAATATTATACACTATTGTTGGTAATGAATTGAAAAACGATTTATTTTCATACGAAATTATCTCAATTATTACATTTGATGATAAATGTATAAATCGAAATTGAAATTAAAGATTGTAGTGTGGTTTAAAACACTGAAGTCGATGACATTCAATTGAAAAGTGAAAAAAAAAATGAAAAGCTAGTTCTGATTTTCTGAAATAGGTATATATGATACTATATTGCTGAATAAAATAATACAATATTATACACTATTGTTGGTAATGAATTGAAAAGCGATTTATTTTCATACGAAATTATCTCAATTATTACATTTGATGATAAATGTATAAATCGAAATTGAAATTAAAGATTGTAGTGTGGTTTAAAACACTGAAGTCGATGACATTCAATTGAAAAGTGAAAAAAAAAATGAAAAGCTAGTTCTGATTTTTTGAAATATAAGGTATATTATAGGTATATTTATAGCGTTATATTTCGTGATTATAATTTATATTATTTAACTACAATCTCCACTTTGATGACTGTTACAAATTACAATTTAATATATAGTACCTACCTATACCTCCTAGCCTTATTATAGCATATCCGATTATTTATTTTATTTATCTACGTCGGAAATTGTGTTTGACACTAAATGTTACTTTTCTATAGTCTGATTGGATTTTGGAACCCTTGTTAGTGATTAGTCTAACCCTTATATGCCCTTAATAAAAATAGTTCTTATTTCTTATTAATAATTACGATACCATAAAAAAAAAATAGGATCAAAAAGTTTGACTCAATAGATCTATATGAGTTATGGTAGTAGCTAATAGGTATAGGTAAACTTACATAAAATATAATATATATGATAAATCACCAAGCATACTCACCCCCAAATGTTAAAATACTTAAATTTATATACCATTTAAATAGTGTCCTGTGACGATACAAATTCAATATTTTTTTCAAATGAAAATCATCTATTTTTATTCTAAAGCAAATTATATTTTTGAAAATTTTAATACTGTATTTAAATAAAAATGTTAACGAGTAGTATCTGAGTTATTAAAATGAATTTGCTAAGGATACTAGTTCCGAAAAAAAGTTTTACAAAATTATAAAATAAATATAATATTTAATCTAATACTTATTACCTCGAATAGTTCTTACAAATTATAAAATGTAAACAGATTAATGAATATAACTTGATTATCTTCTAAACTTATTATTATAGACCTAAATAGAAACTGACTAAAAGTTTGGTAAATCATATTTGCTCAGCACCTCAACAGTAGGAATGTCAAACGTAGTTATATAATAAAGGTCAATACTATTTGTCATTATATCTTATTTTTTAAATTATGTAGATAAGCCATTGATTTTATCACGAAGTGAGGTTTGTTTTATGATTAGACAATGTCGCTAATATAAAGCTTTTATATAGGCTATATCAGTATAATCATCGATCTTACGGTATGACATTAGATTAATGATAATTGTTCTTTTTAGAACATGAACGTGTGTCATTTTTATTATTCATATAATACCTTCAAAAGTTAACGATATTCTTTTAAAAATATTAAAATGAACTTAACCAATATTTTAATTTGTACATAAATACTTTCTAGCAATTAGAATGGATTGCACTGTGGTTTAAATTTTAAATTATACTTACTCAAAATAGTTTAGGTAGAGTTAATTAAATTATTAAAAATAAATTATTTTATTCATGTGCAATGTACCTTTGTATATATAATTAATATTATGTCTTAAAAATATAGTTAACGGTACCTATATGATATATTTATTTAATTTATCAAATTGGATAAAACTGTTCTTGTTTTTATTTTTTACTTAACACGTTTTCATATTAAAGAGTAATAAATGTAGGTCAAATTATTTATCATAATATTTTAAGTTTCAATCATTATATTAAATCTTACCCAAGAGATAAAATGTATATCATCGATTTGTCATGGCGGCATATTATTTTCTTATTTCGTAAATCTAATAAGAAGATATTGTTATTATTATATCCTTGTATCGTGTTCGTGATGCACGGTGCCTAGATTCATCTATAGTTGAATAGTTCATAGTTAGCGGATTGCCTTAGTTTTCTATAATGTTACGACACAATACACCCCCACCCCCATAAGATAGCTCTTACGTTTGTGAAAAAATAAAAACGGAACAAGATAAATATCGATTATAAACGTTCATGTGACTTACGCAAGATCAATTGAATGTATAGGTTTATGTAAAAAATGATCGGATGAAAGTAGGTACACAGTACACATAATATAATATATTATATTATTTTATTATTTACGATTTACGATTTTTAACGATTGTGAATCACACATTAGGCCATAGCGTATCAATCTATAGTTTAAGTTAGGTTATAATGTATTTAATAATATTAATGTAGGTACATTATATATTATAACATACCAAAAAAAAGTATTCCGATGATGTGGGTATAGCCACTATGGTGAATGATTATAAAACAGGAGTTTTAATTCTTCAATTACGAAAATCAAGACTAATTTATTTATTATAAGAGTGCATCAAATCTTTTAAATAAACTACCTTTATGTATTCAATATTAATCACAAGATAAACCGCAAAATCTTATATAGTTACAGAATTACAGATTACACATAGAAAAATTTTTTTAGAAACTTAGAAACTTTTTTATTTATGAAAATGATTTTCGAGTTTTTATATCATATAATATGGAATAATTATATTATGTAATAGAATTGAGCTACTTGCTTATAATTCTCGTTCTTTCTAAATACATATATTATTTTCAGAATAGGCAAATAAAAACAAGTAATTAACTCGTGTATTTTATTTAATTATAAAATAATCATTGGAGTATTTTAGACCTAACTAATAACGAAATACAATCAGTAAGTTTTATATAAAAGTCTTATCGAACAAAATAATTCAATCGTGTTTATGAAAATATTATTTTATGCCGATTATTATGTCTGAACAATAATAATACGATGAGATGTCAAGTTTTATTTTAAAATAAATTGTGCTTATTGTAAGTTCCTACTCTGAATATATATACACGTTTATTAACAGATACAATTATTTTTCTTCCTTAGTTTTATTATATATTTGCTTTTAGTTCATCATCATTATATTATAATACGTAAATTCTCTTCAACCATGACAATAATTTTAAATTAATGTAATGTATATGCTACAGAAAGTAACTGGAACAAAATAAATTAATATGCCATACTTTCCATTAAATTTAGACAATAATGTATAAAATCGGATTACTATTATATATTATATATATTGATATTATTGATGGTTAACCTTTCAGTATAAAAATAATAAATAACTTGAAAATTAGGTTCTAACTTATTATAAATCATATTATATAATAATTAGTAGGTATCCGTGAATATTATTTTGTCACCATTAAAATGTAAGTATAAGGTATTAAGGTAGGTAACTATAGTTAATACATAGTTATGACCTAACACTTTTAAATAGTTTTAACTAACTATTTTCTATCATGCTTCCCAAGCATATGAAGGATTTCAGATATTATACTGGTTTTAGTTTGTTTTTTGAAGTACAATAAACATATATTTATTTGTACTAAATCATATATTAAGTATGTAAGACGTGAGTAATAAAAAAAATGTTTAAAACTTACCTACCACATTATATTTTATAATAACAAATAATAATTTATAAATTTACCATAATTGTTCAGTAATAGATTTAAAGTATTACATATTTTAACATACAGTTTAGTCTTTACTCTTCAGTCAACACTTTCTCCGTATACAACGGTCATTCAGTCTTTTCGATGTAAAACACAATCCTCAGAATTGTATAGACTGTCAAGAACATCGTTTATCATAACATTCTTAACAACACTCTGTTTTCCAAGACAAAGTAATTTGTTGTTTATTTTTTGTTTTTATGTAATCGTTATTTTGTACGTGTTTTATTTTTAATTGTAAACCCACTCTTTTAAAAATTAATATGAAACTCAAATGATTCTCTTCAGTAAACTCCGTCAGTGACAAAGCAGGATTGTGTATCAGCCGGTCAAAATAGAACGTATCAACATCTGCTTCTCTAATGTTTATCAATAGATAAATATGCGAATGGAAAATAAAATTATTATCATTTTACCGTCTCACTAATTCGACAAAAATTTGGACTTTTGCCCGTGACTTGTTTCATTCGTTGATCAACGAAACTTAAAAGCAGATGTTCCGTGGAATCGTCAAATCCCACGTACTATGTAGAGATTTCGTTTATCCTCGTAGCTGCTGTATAGTTACAGTACCTATACAAAATGTATACATTATTATATATTAATTTTTTTCACAGTCACCGTGATTCATCACCATTCATGTTGTGAATCATTCAACCGTTGCAGGCATCTCGTTGTTAACCTATATTTTTAGTACATTATCATTCATTTACACCATCTAGAGTCCATCACATTCTCGTTCATATTATTTGTTTACCGATTTACTAGGCCTTATTACTTCGGCGGCCCCGATTCCTATGTCGTATATGCGTTAACTGTTTATGATAAAATAACGACTATATAATACATGGATATTTGGTGACAATAATGCACGTGAATACCATTTCTCTTCAATATAATAGACAACCATACAAGTTTGAAATCGATAAGATAATGAACCGTGGAAATCAATTCTATAGAAATATTCGTTTACATCTAAACGCCGTCTTATATAAATGTGGCTCCCGTGGTTTGCGGGAAGTCCGTGTGAGATACGAAAATAACGATAATTTATATTTGTATCTCCTATAATATCTATATAACATTTAGTCAATTTCAATATTTTCGTGTTTTTTCAGATATGAAAACCGACAAGGTTTAACCGTAATAACATGCCGAGTTGAAAAACGGCAAATAATGTCATCGACCGAGGACGAAATATGGTTGTATATTGGAATGGTTGGAAAATATATTGGTTGTCAGTAGTGATATTAGTGCAGTTTTCTTTAGCCAACAAGCCTCCGCAATTTGTCACTGACTGGCAAACCGAAATTATTGTTCGGCTGAAAGAGGGCCCTGAGACTCCTATTGGTTAGTAAATTTTACTATGAGCTTATAAACGAGTGAGAAAATAATATACCCGTAACTCTGAATTTTGCTTTTAGGAAGTCTCATTTATCGGGTTCGTGGTATTGATCCCGATGCCGACAAATTAATTTTTGGTGTCCGAGAGCCAGGTGATAAAGTTATTAGAGTTGAAAATTTTGGCAGAAGTGAAGCTAATATTTATTTGAAAATTGAATTAGATCGTGAGGTAATTTAAAGTTGTACATATTATGTTAAAATATCTATTTAGTTTAACTATATTCATACTTCGAGATTATTTTATAGACCAAAGACGAATATTCACTAGTGTTGACATTGACTGATGGTCACTTGGGAGATGGAAATTTCATTACTCAGAGTTTTCTATTAATTGTGGATGACATAAATGACAATGCACCTATATTCAAGCCATATCAAAACACAATATTTGTACCTGAGGACAGTCCGCCCACGGTGATTGCAACGGTTGAGGCCACCGATGCAGATGAAGGCCCATATGGACAGGTAACATAGCAACAAATTAGGGTTTCACGGTCTGGCGATCATCACCCTCGTTCAAGTTCGTTTACACTGTATAAGTGTATATAGTATATATACTATTTAAATTATGTATTATAGTGTTCATTAGACCATTGTACAACATGGTAAACAACATATGACTCACCTAATCCCTCTATTTAGGGTGACCAAACAAAATCGATATCGCTTAATATGGACTATTCCTATGCAATTTAACAATATTTAATAACTGTTTATAAAATAGTATAATTGATAATTGAATAAAATTATTACTCACTTAGGTGGTTTATCATTTACAAGACTCGGATTCAATAGAAAGTAACTTATTTTCTATATCTACATTAAATGGCCAAGGCGTAATACGCCTTGTGGGAAGCTTGGATTATGAAAAAACATCGCTGCATCAATTGAAAATCTTAGCTGTTGATCGTGCAACCGTTGAGAAGGTTTGTGTATTTATGATAGTATTTGGATTTCCCACGACCAAAAATTGAATATTAAAATTTAAAATCACTAACCGTAATTTTGTTATAACAATTTGTTTATTTAATCTAACTAATAAATCAATATTTCTGATGAAATAGAGGAAAACCGGTACAGCTGCCATATTTGTGAAAGTACAAGATGTCGAAGATCAACCTCCCGAGTTCGTTGTTGTTACACCGGTAGCAAGAGTAAGCGAAGATGCTCCACCAGGGACATCAATAATTCAAGGTTCTTTTTTTTTTTTTTGATAACTTTTTTTAGTATAATAGTTTAGAAACAATGTTTTATGCATTAATTTGAATAAATGGTTTGGCAATTAGTGAAAGCAATTGATGGAGATCGTGGTATAGATAACCGCATTGTGTATTCAATTACACGTGGGGGCAATGGAATGTTACAAGTTGAACCGAATTCTGGTATTGTCTACACAACGAACGTTTTGGATCGGGAGGATCCGCTTATTATTAAAACTGGTGCCATTATTATTGAGATTATGGTACTGTAAAACGTTTATTTACACATGTATAATTGTAAATACGTTTTGTTATATTTTCTCTGAAATATTTTAGGCCACTGAAGACTCAAAGAACGTGTTCCCTAATCCTTCAACAAAAACGGAAGTCACCGTAATCGTTACGGACGTCAATGATGAAACGCCGACATTCCGTAGTCCTCAATACATTGCTGAAGTTAACGAAAATGCCCAACAAAATACCCCTGTGAATTTTATTGGAGACTCAATACCACAAGTGTATGATTACGATCAAGGTAAAAATGGAACTTTTCGTTTACGAATCCAACAAGGACGAATTGGATACTTTGATATTACACCTTCTGAAGGTATAAACGAAGCGTCGTTTCTAATACGTGTGAATAGGACAGCCGATTTAGACTATGAACTTGTTAAAGGTATGATGAAACTTAAAACGGATTTTAAATCCTTAAAATATACCTAACTTGACTAGTCTATATTTAGGTAATAATTGTTATTGTAATTATTTTTTTTAGTTATTAACTTTACAATCGTCGCCATTGAAACAATAGCTAAAAATCCAAAATATAGTGTTGTGCCCGTTTCCGTTTACATTCGAGATGTTAATGATAATTACCCAGAGTTTTCACGTCCTATTTATGAAGTTTTTGTTTCTGAAAATTCTGTATCTGGTAAAACTATTGGAAAAGTTGAAGCCACTGATAAAGATTCTGGTGTATTTGGAACAAGCGGTATACGATACACAAGTATAAGAGGAAGTTGCGCTGATTTGTAAGTAACACTTTTACACCCTGAGATAAAAAAAAATTTTAAAACATTTATTTACTATAGTCTTAAATTAAATGCGGAATCTGGAGAAATTATAATAAAATCCGACAGACCTGTATTTGATCGAGAACAAATATCCAAACACTTTTTAACAATCGAAGCACGGGATGATTTAGGTTTAGGAAATAGAAATTCTGTTCAGTTAATTATTAACGTGGAAGATGTTAATGATAACTCACCGCGATTTCTTTCTTCAAAGTATGAAACACGACTTAAAGAAAACCATCTGATCTTTGAATCACCAGTCACCGTGGAAGCAAGAGATTTAGATTTAAATGGTATGTTTGTGTAGTACAAACCTAACTGTATTATTTTAATTGTTTTTAAATGTTTAGGCACTAAAAATTCGGAAATATCATATCGCATATTACATTCTGACTATCCAGTTGAATGTTTCTCAATTGACTCCGTTACAGGCGTTTTAAAACCCATAAGGCCAGTAGATTTTGAAAAGCTACAAAACCGAAAGAGCACTAACAGTATTAACGGAAATCTGAGACCAATCAACTTGGTGATCCAAGCACAAGATCACGGATTGCCATCACTTTCCGATGAAACTCATGTAGTTGTGTACGTAGAAGATGTTAATGATTTTGGACCAATATTTGAAAGTATCAGTTATGAAACAATTATTTCTGAAGATTTAGTTGGTGGTAGCACTGTATTAGAGGTAAGATTAAATAAAAAAAAATAATTAAGATAATTTTTGTCAGTTATATAAATTTATTCAAAGATATTTTGAATTGACGTGTTTCATTGTTATTCATGTTCTAATAAAATCGTGTAGGTAAATGCTTGGGATGAAGATGGATCTGCTCCAAACAATATTGTAGTGTACCGACTTAGTAGTGGAGCAGAAGATAAATTTGTGATTGATGCATATTCAGGTGTGATAAAAGTTGCACATGGGGCATCTTTGGACCCAGACAAGACTCAACCAAAGACATATGCATACTATTTAGAAGTTGTGGCAATTGATGGAGGGATTGGTGATCAACAACTCAGTTCTATTGTAAACGTAACGATTAAAATTCAAGATGTAAATAATAAGCCCCCATTTTTCAAAGAAATGGAACCGGTTCATGTGAAAGAAAACGAATTGGTGGGTAACTTATAAGTTATTACATTAAACTGCTATTGATAGATTATTTTTAAATCATATTTTATTGTACATTAATTAGGTTGGTAGCATAATTACGAAAGTCGAAGCAGAAGATCCAGATGCAAAACCGGTCTTAAGATATAAAATCGATGTGAACACTTCAGAAGCTAGAAATGAAGATGGAGTTATCATTAGACCAACAGATTATGATTGGCCATCGGCATTTGCTTTAAACCCCGTAGATGGATATCTAAGAGTGGGTAAGCTACTGGACAGAGAAAAAGTTGAAACTATCCGGTTAGCACTCGTAGTCGAAGACATTGCTGCAGTTAATGGCAAACAAATTGTTCAAAGTAAGTAAAACGTATAATCTATAAGTAATAAGTCGTAACTGATTTAATGAACTTGATTAAAACTGTAATTTATATTTTCATTTCAATAGCTATTTTAATTGTCCATGTCGATGACGAAAACGATAATAACCCAGTGTTCCGTCAAAAGTCATATAAAAGAACTGTGATGGAAAACAGTCAGCCTGGTGTACCTATTATCACCGTGATGGCAGACGATGCTGATAAAAACAGAACAATCCATTATTCGATAGAAGGTTTATTTAATTAAGTTTTTTTTTAATTAAAATTAATAACGGTACATTTTAACACCAATTAATGTTTCAGATTCGTCAATGGATGCTACAGATTTAATTAGACTAGATCCCGAGTCTGGGGAAATTGTCGTGGCTGGTCGTATCGATCACGAGCAAGTACATTGGATAAATGTTAGTGTTCGAGCATCAGACAGCGGAGTTCCATCTCGGTCTTCATTTGCAGATGTTATTTTACGTGTAATCGATGAAAACGATAACAATCCATATTTTATTGAAGATACACCCACCAACATAACAATTCCAGAAAACACGCCAATCGGTATATATGATTAATTTTTATATACCTAATAATTAAAACATATTATGACGTTTACATTTGCGTAGGATCATCGGTAGCTATAATTACAGCAATGGACGCAGATTCGGGCGATTTTGGTAAAATCACATACTTGTTGGATCGTCTATCATCACAGGTAAGTCAAAGTTATTAAGATTTATAATAATATTGAATAATATTCAATCATACTAACAACAATTATTTTTAGGGTAAATTTACAATTGATACAAATAACGGAGTATTGAAAGTAGCCGATACGTTGGATAGAGAACAGACCAGTACCTATAATTTAATTGTTGAGGCATGGGATAATTATCAGTTCGGATACATTTCCGGCGAAAGTCGGAACGCCTTCAAACAAATTATGTGAGTACCAATCGTGCGTCACATTGCATATTTTTATACAAACAATCGTTTTAATTATTACCTATATTTAAACAGGGTGACGGTTTCCGATATAAATGACAACGCTCCGTTATTCGATCATTTACCTTCCGAATGCGTCGTTGTCACAGAGTTTCATGCCGTTGGTGATATGATTTTATTAATAAAAGCTACAGACGCAGACGATCCGACCACAGTTAATGGTCGAATAATGTTTTCTATCGAGGATGGGAATGAAAGAGGTTGGTAACAACTATTACTTACAGTTACAACTTATAACTATAACATAATAATATTAACAAACATAACGAGTATCGTATATTTATGAGTTGAGGGAAAAGAATTATTGTGATTAATTCATTTTTTTTTTTTTTTAGAGTTATTCGGTTTACATAATGTTGATTATTGGTCTGGACGTTTGTATACAACTTCATCGTTGAAAAATCTCTATGGAAATTACAGTCTTCTCATTCGAGCACAGGATGGTGGTGATCCTCAAAAGTCAAGTTTAGCCACCGTGAACGTTTGTGTTACAGACGTCAATGACAATGCTCCCCGTTTCGTGTCGCCACCATACAATGTAACCGTTAGGTTGCTTCAAGTAAGAATTGAGAGTATAATAACATATTTTATAATGTAAATCATTAGATGATTGAATGTTTATGTCTATAACGAGCGTATTTTTAAATGTAGAATATGACAATTGGAAGCTCGGTAATTACAGTGAAAGCTATTGATGACGATGTCGGCCAAAATGCAGAAGTTAGGTATCGTTTTAAACAGGATCTAATGGGTGATTGGAAGACATTTTTGGTGGATGAGATAACCGGATTAATCACATTAAAAAAATCATTAAATAAAGAAATTCAAAAAATCTATCAGGTACCTAGATGAGTTCTACGTTTATATTTTATAATAATATTAAATATTTTACTTTAACTATTTATTAAATGTTTATAGATTCGTATAGAAGCTTATGATCTTGGTATACCAACATCCCTATCGTCCGATTTAGAACTCACAATTCACGTACGGAGTACTAATGACTTTCAACCTAGATTCTTAATTGATGAAATCACCGTCAATTTCACTGGTAATATTTCTTGATAAAAATTAATATTTATGTAAAACAAAAATAACAAACTACTGATAAATATATTATATGTTTACATTTTAGAACACCGCGAACCAGGATCTGAATACTGGCAGCTTATTGATACAGTTGATCGAGAGGAGTTAATCGATTTAGAAAAAACACCACCTCCGGTTTGTTACTATGTGATTTCTGGAAACGATGAAAACCGATTTATTGTTGAACCTCTTAACCATAGGATTTCTGTAAGAAAAAAATATATATATGAAATAATTTAAATAAACTATATTTTATTTATCTAAATATGGTCTACAGGTTGCTTATGAACTTGATCGTGAAGTTAAAGAAACCTATGAATTACTTGTGAAAGCTAGTGAAGATTGTTTGCACTCTCCGCCGCCGATTCAGGGTTTTATTCAAGATGATGATAGCTTACTTAAAATTTTAGTTTTTGTTAACGATATAAATGACAACGCACCGGAATTTGTCAAAAGAGTATTTACAGGTGGCGTGACTACAGAAGCAGATTTTGGTGCAGAATTTATGCAAATAAAGGTAAAAATAATAGTGTAATATCTGCCTATAGAAAACGACTGTTATTATTACAATCCGATATTTATACTTTTTAATTTTAGGCAATTGATGCGGATAAAGGAAACAATGCTGCATTGTCATATTACATCGTTCCTGGTTCTTTGGAAGTATCACTAGCAGAAGGATTGGATAGTATTCAATATCCCCCGTTTTTGGTGGACATAGCTACGGGAGCGATCTATTTGAATTTCGATCCTCAAAAGGGTATGAAAGGTTACTTTGATTTTCAAGTGGTGGTTAATGACACCGGTGGGCTATACGATACGGCAAGAGTACTCATTTATTTGTTGCGTGAAGACCAAAGAGTCAGGTTTGTTGTTCGACAGAATCCATCTCAGTTACGGGAGAAAGTTGAAATATTTAGAGAGTAAGTTCAAAGTTATTATTAATGTAATGTATTATTGACAATGAACCAATGTTGATCGTATTGTTTAATAATAGAATTTTAGGAAACGTTACTGGAGCTATAGTAAACGTTGACGAGTACAAAGTTCACGAAACCCACGACGGCAGAGTAGACAAAACAAGATCGGACATGTACCTACATTTTGTCGATCATCATGATAATTCCATCATGGAAGTTCCACACGTGTTGCGGATTATAGATGAAAACATCGAACATCTAGATTCATTATTTAAAGTAATTTAATTCTTAATAAATGTATCCGGTTATGATATTATAATATTATTGAATGGCGATTTATCATTAGGAGTTCAACGTACTCGATACACAGGCAGCTGAGCCGGAACCATTGCGTCGAGCTTCAATGAAAGACGACAATGTGATTTGGATGTGGTTGGTCGGTACCACTTTTTTCTTGGGGTTACTATTAATAGTCGTCGTATCCATTTGCCTGTCGCAACGTTCAAACTATCGTAGACAACTCAAAGCGGCAACTATACACGCATTTGGTAAGCTTTATAACCTTAAATTTTAATATATATTAGAAATAATATCCAAATATATGTTCACTATTTTGTCGATGTTATATAGATCCTAGAACTCCCGATCATGTTAATTCAGCTGCAATCGGTGGTCGCGTACCGAATACAAACATGCACAGTGTGGCAGGATCAAATCCCATGTGGATGCAGGCGTATGAAAACGAATGGTACAAAGACAGAGAAACTTTAAGGTAATTTTACATCTCTATTACGTACTATTCGAGTATATTTTGATCGCCAAACCACAGAGTGCAATATCATCGTATCAACTTACAAGTTACAATTACAGTGATACATTTTTGCTTTAGTCCTAAAATTTAAAAGTAATCTTTCTTGTGTAGGTTTATATTAATTAACCAATGGTATAAATAATTCGTGAAGTTTTTTGGTGTTTAAATGTGATAAAATATCTGATTGAATTGATTTATTTTTATTTAATCACCCTTTATTGTTAAAACAAAACGCGCAGTTGCGCAGATCCGTTAATAGATTAGTAACCGCATGTATTTATTCAACTATTTTAATTTTTAACTTGTTTTGTTACAGTCAAACGTCGGAGCGCGACTCTTTGGACGACAACACTACTACTAGTACAACGTCGCCTCAGCCAATAGAACGATCAACGACTACATTATTTATCAAAAGGTTGGTACAATGACTGGACAAACATATCGTTATTATACTCAAATAGGTTTTGAATTGGTTTTCGATTGCAGTAACGAGTGTAACATACACACGGACAGTACTGATGACTACTATGAACGGACAAGAATCACGGTGAAGAACTTGGAAACTACAGAGTTATGACATTAGATTGAACAGGTATGATGATGTAACTGCAGGTGAAGACCCCCAACATTCCACCACGCTCAAGACACGGCGACCAGGCCGGAGAATATACCTACAGGCTACAACGATTTACATTTTTTTTAATTTTATACAACATAAACCTAATATATACAATTTAAGGCTGACTCCAGATCTTTATGTATTCTATAGAGTGGGACAGTGTGTGAACTGCAATATTATTGAACGATAACTATATATTATAGTCTCAAGAGAATGTTGGATTGTCAAAATATTATGTTATCTTAAGTATAAACTAATGATTTAGGTTTTAAGTCTACAGATTACGATACTGTTAGGCAATTTTTTTTGAGACAAATCTCATTACTTTATATTACCAACTATTTACTTACTGTTATTGTTATTAAGGGTATAGCAAACGGTTTGTTTTTAAGGAGTTTAGTATAGGCAATTTGCAGAACTTGTGCGAGAGTTGTTTATTGTGTGTGTTAAAATTATCATTAATGTGCGTATTAGAACGCGTAACTTACAGATGCACACTGCATGTGACTGTTGCGCGAGAGAATGTTATTTTTTCGCTGAACGAATAAATATAGTATATACCTACTTTTTGTCTATCATACAATTTGATCTTTTTATCACAATAATTCTAAAACAAATTTGAATTCGTCAATTCATCATTATTTTTTACGACTTTTCCGCTATTTGTATACATTAATTTTAATTTCACACATACATTTCTAGCATTTTCGGTATCTTAAGATCTCAAAATGATATTTAGGAGACGTTGTAAATGTTAAAATTTGAAAAAGTGGGAAAGCATCTTTAGCATAAATCTTAATAAACTTCGTGAGAAATTCCAATTTGGAGGAATGTTATCGTTTTATTAGTTTGAATGATTGACGATTGTATGATGGACAAAATATGGATATGTATCGATACAAAGTAATGTCTGTTTGCGATCCCTTTCAATAATGTTAATTAGGTAAGTATACTTTAAATGAATTTTAAGCAATTTTACACCTTTATGAAATCCACTACACAGACGTTGGTAAAAGCATAGTCAGTTCAAGTAAAAAATGTTTTTCTGTGACAAACCATTTGAAGCCATAAGCACAATACTCTATAATTATTCTATAAGCACGTTTGTCATAAATCCGTAGGTACTAATGTCTATAATGTACTATTACTAGTTAGTAGTTATTAGAATACTATTATATTGTAGTTAATTAATATAATATCTAAATAATCACTATGTAGGTACCATGATTGCTTCTACTAGACCATTTTCATAGGCGGAAATCTGGTATAACTATTGTGTCTGAGGGAGAGGATAAACAGCATAAATTATACTTATATAATACGATTAATAATTTGTTCTCAATTTTCTCTATACCTCGATTAAAGAATAGTATTAAAATTATATATAAAATAAATAAAATGTTTATAAATAAAAAACAATTTAATCCAACCTTTCTGTAAATAGGTAAATAGGAAATCAAAATCATGAAAATGTGGAACTATTTTACACTTGAAAATAATTAGAATGTATAAAATATTAAATTTAAAGCATTTATGTTTACGTTCCTAAAAACCCAATTTCTACATAGAATAACTAAAAGTTCAAACACTGGCGAGTAATCCTATGTAAATTAATTCATTTTCGAGTGAACTATAATGAGTGGCCGTGATTTACGTTCACAAGAACTGTTCGTAGAAAATAAATAATTTTTTGTTCAGTCAGAATATTAATTTTATAAATAAATCTACCTACTTAGTACTTACCAATATTTTCTACGGACAAGATTCGTAAATCTGAAATGTTCAAATTATTTACCAATCGTTTATATGAGGGTAGGACGACTTAGTATTTTTTTTTTTAGGGGGGGGGCTGAGTCATCGATTTCCGCCATCGAAATCGGTTTAGGTTTCTTTGTCAAAATCATAGCAGATATTCCATGAGTTAGTCGCAATTCACTAATCAGGTCAAGTATAATAACGCCTGGTGCCTGGTGCCTGCCTAATTAGACACTGCTCGTTTATAAGCAGGACCTATCTAGGATCTTATATTTATTTATGATAAACCTTAACCTTAATTATGTGTTTTAGTGTTTAAACTGTATGTCTGTATAATATAGTGTAAGTATCCACTACACATATTTTACTATCAACAATATTTTTTAAATAATATTGGTAACCTACATATATTAATTATTGATTATTATTATTTATTATTATTTAATCGTTGTACCTTTTTATAGAATTTATAATCTTATTTATGCGTGATTGTACCGCATTTATGTATATATTTTACGAATCAAAATTGAAATGCCCTACAATATTATTATGTGTTATATATTTCGTATTAAACAATAAAATGTGTATTTATTTTTTATGATTGAAAAAATGTTATAAACCGATTGCCATGACTTATGGATGATTGAATGTGTGGGTACCTTTAATCTTTATACTATCATATTAATATAATATCAAACGTGTTAATTGTTATTGAATTCAATCAAATTATCGAAACGCAATCATTCGAATCATATAACCTATACATAATTCATGTATCGGATATTCGGATGTACCTATGATAGTATGATATATGTAGATGGTACTGGCGTACTGCAGTGGTCCATGGTTAGTACGAGGAATAGCTATATGTATATGTGGCTTCGAGGACATTGCGCTCTGGTATGGCGTGAGGTCATATGCTAATCATGTAATTGCATCTGTGCAGGCTGAATGAACCACGAATTGCACTTATTTCCTCTGTGAATAATATATTATTATAATGTGTTGTTCTTGCTCATATTGGATTTCCGGTGCACAGTGGTCAAATTATTAAAAAAATGTAGGTATAATATATTATCAGTGATGATATTATACTGAATTAATTATTTATTTATTAATAATACTATTATGTTGGGTCACGTGAAAAATTGATTCATTTAAATATTTTATGGTTCAATAAAATGTATATGGACCAATCATGGACCTCTAAATCATATTTAAGGGATCTTTAGCTCACTCACTATTGATTCATTAAATGTCTAGTGAACTTAGATAGGTACCTAACTTTGTGAGGGACTGAGGGAGTGCCAAACTTCATTTGTTAAATTATTCCTTGCGAAATCAAAAACATAATTATTTTAATTTTTTTTAAATTGTTTAAAAATATGATAAAAAAGACTATCTTAAAAAAATAAATTAAAAATAGCAAATTTGGATTAAAAATTTATTTTTCACAAATTAAAAACATATTGAAACGTATATGCTATTCAATTAGAATTGACCTACAAATTACTGTAAAAATACAGCATTATTTGCTATGCTCCAACCAAGGGTGATACAGGACTAAAAGAACAAACTACCTAGGCATATAAATATATAATATAGTTTATAATATTATGTTCATAAAAATTCAAATACAAATTTAACTACCTAATTAAAGGTAATTTTTACCGCGCTTTTTTTCAGCTAGATAGTATACCGTATTTGTTATCTGTATTCTGTATTTGTAGATCATAAACTTATAATATAAGTTATTATGATTTATGTCTATATGACTTATAAGTCTATGTAGTATGTTGACATGTTGTAGATAGATCATAGAATATGCTACTATATGTTAGCGTCGAATTAGCACTATAGGCATATCGTACAATATTGTATAAAGAAATATTAACTTCTCTAATATGATAATATCTATAATAACATGATCACAGACTATAAAATAAAATTTCACTCATTTTGTGATATTAGTTTGTTATTATCGTCCATCATAAGCGCAACTATTGTGGTGGGGGGTGGTAATATCCTCCCCAAGAATAATAAATTATTCAATTGTTTTCTAAAATAATAATAAACCTGCAACTGAATTTTTTATTTTTTTTTCTGGATAATAATTAAATAATTATATTTTTACTTAAAGTTTATAATTATTTTATATTGCCTACGGCCTATACCTACCGATTATGAATATGGTAAATATCATTAGATGTATGCCTGTACCTATTGGTTTTAAGGAAACGATTTATATGTCGGTATATTGGTAAGAATGTAAGATTAATATAAGTACATAATTTTACAGTATATTCACTGAACTATAATCTAAAGACAGTGAATTGCGGAATAAAAATCCCCGGAAAAAAACCGTGACCCTAGGAAAAATAATTTTTAGGCTAGGTACATTATTACTTACGGCCACATGAAATTGATTGATCAAATTTTTAAAAGCTACCTAATTAGTGTAAATACCACATAATTAATATCTAATTACAAATATATATTGATAATATAAGTATACTTATCGATAAAAAAATGTATATAATAATAAAATAACCAATTTTCAATCATTCACAATAATATTATTATGTTTATATCACGATTTAAAACAACTGGTTCTTTTATAAGAATAGGTACCTAATTCATTAACTATTATTTGTATTTTGTATTATTTGACGTATCGATCATTTGAAATATTTGTATTTTTGATTTTATATAATCTTTGATAATTTTGAAATATTTTATCTATCTATAAGTGAAACTTCTAAATAATAATAATTATTAATATTTACATTATCGTCAAAATATTATTAGGAAAGTAATATTTTATTTCGGGTTTTTAATTTTTACAGAATTATTCATAATATAAAACAAAATATTATTGTTAATGTTTGAAAATTATAATATAAATGACAAAAGTAAGTTCAATTTTATTCAATAGGTTGGTATATATTTTGAACTATGAACATAGATTGGTTTTTGAATTTAATGTTTTTTTTTAACCTAACCTACTTGATTTTTAATTTTTTTTTAATGTTATAACTCAGCAAGGCTCGGAACTTTAGGCATTTGCATATTTGTTTAGAAAGTGCATATTGAACTTCTGGTTCGATACAATTTTGATCCATGGTATGTACATTTCAAATACAAAAATTTTTATTGCATAATTTTGCATATTTCGTTACTTTTTGTACGAATTAGCATATTTTAGGTTTTAGAACATTTTTATGCATATTTCATAGATTTAACGAAAACAATTTTTTTCTTACATTTATACAATTTAATTATAGTTAACAAAATAAAATTAGATATTTAACAAAATAAATTCATCGAAAAATACGTCGTTAGATATTCTTATATTGCTCCCAAGTCCCAATGCATTTAACAATAATATTATATAATCTCCAGTACTGAGAACTCGAAATAGTTACTGCCGATCGGCCGGCCCGTATTTATTTTTATCCAAATTCAACACGGCATTCATACATTTTGAACCATGATATAAATAAATTGTATAATCCTAGGAAATTTGTAAACAATTATGTTTAACCATTAGGTCGTTATCAGTATTTATACACCATATTAATTCTGTTCGTTGTAAATTAGTATTAGTATTACAACTTGTAATACTACGGTCTACGTGCGTACCGGTTTCACTCATTCACTGTACAGTGCGAACTTCGAGTGCACATTAGTCAGTCTTCAGTATTAATAAATTAATTTTAATTTTCAAACTTTGTGTATAAAATGTATTTTTTATTCAATAAATTGCATAGTTTTGCATATTTTACCGCATATTATGATGTTTTTTGACGCATATGTATGCGCATATTTGAGAACTTTTTAGCGCATAAAGTTCCGAGCCTTGAGTCTTATAAGTATACCTTTGTAATTGAATATTTTTAATTTGGTAGTTACACTAATAATTAGCGTTAAAAAATATTTCTTCAATTATTTTTATGTGGTTGTGAGTAAGATTGTAGTCTGTAGATTTTTATTCCGATTACCGCAGACAGCATAATAATATTATTACCGTAAAAATGAAACATGAGTAAATAAATATTTTTTTATATGTAATTTAATATTATGGGGGGGTGATGGTGGCTTCGCACCCACGGGTTTCTTTTCATGTTATATCAGGGGGCTTCAGCCCCCCGACATTTTAGCCCTAATTGCGCCACTGTCATCCTTAAATATATTATACAACAATGCTAAATATGTTTAAATATGTCCGAGTGGCGGCCACCATAGATATTTAAGATCTTTAATATATATGGTGGCCACTAATGGTAACACGATGTAGAGAAAATCTTCAGTGATTTGTGACTGGTTTTTTTTTTATCATAATGTTATTTATAATATCATGTTTTTTATTATCTCGTTATTTTGCTATCAAAATAATTTCATTTCATCAACTTTACAATGATAATATAGTCAGTTATCGCTTATCAGTTTGTCACAACTCAGTCACTACTCGGACTACTCACCATATTTATTCGAGTTAAATTTTCAAATAATTTGAATTGTTTAAATGTTTGACGAAATTCCCATTTACAGTGTTTGAGATATAGATCTTAAAGATTTAACTGTAGTCTTAGTTTTACATTTTAAATACATCTAATATATTTTGCTCAGTTGAATATGTCAAAACTGTCAGTGAAGACCAACGACAATGTCACATTATGTGTTTTGGTATCCGATGAAAATCCAGAACTAAAATTTATACTTCTAGATAACGAACCTTTAACATTGGGTAGAACACAACAGACTGGAATAGTCGATCAAAGAATGTCGAAAAATCAAAGTAAATTAAATTTAGAACTATGATTAAATACCTATATATATTTCCATATGAATTATGTTTGTATGTGATAAATCTTTTATTATTTATGTAAGAACATGGGTTTATTCATGTTTGTCTCATCTGATCTGCCTTAAGTGATACAATTACGATATTCATTTACATAATTACATATCTACATAAGTGTCACTGGGTTATCTGCTCATTAAAAATTTTAAATAGATCCATCTTTTTTTTGAAAATAGTTACAATACCAAAAAATTAAATAATATCTATGTATAGATATATTTTTTTCCAATGTAATAGGTACCTTTTACCCAATTAATTGTATTCACATTAATACTGTTAGAAATTGATTTTAGTACCCATACCTAGAATATTACAAATATTTATACTAATAACTCATAAATATTTTATTATATCTTCTTTATAAATTTTTATTTAAATAATAAACCGGAGCCCATGTTGAAAACTTAATTAAAAATACTATAGTACCTATTTACAAAGAATAATCCAAAGAATAATATTAATATACCTATACTTAGTTTTATTTTAATTTAATATGTTTTTTTAGAATCTGATAGGTATACCTAATTAATTTAAACCACAGGCTTCAGTTGTATATAACTAAAATTCTTGATTTACATATAGATATGTGTTTAATTTTAAAATTTGTTTAGTGAAATTTGTTGCTGACTATTCTACGGCTCGTGTATTGGTTGAACAATTAGGTAGCAACAGGTCAGCTGTTAACAATGAATCTATGATAAAAGGGGAAAAGAGACTCTTAAACCATGGAGACAAAGTGTCATTGTTGTTTAACAGCAATTTTACATATCATTTGGATTTTGTTACACCTCCTACTTATGGTGTAGACTCCAACAAAAGGACAACTAATAGTTTGGACAAAGAAATTTCACCTAAGAAACCTCGCTCAGATTCTACATCTAAATGGGAAACTAGAGATGGTACGTTGTTGGTGTATAATAGTTCAAATATTGTTCATAAAGATAAGGTAAATGTTAACTAATTAATACTGTTAATTTAATTTAATCTTTTATTTTAATGTTTATATTTGGTATTTAAGATAGCAGCATTTGATATGGATGGAACACTTATTGTTACTAAGTCTGGCAAAGTTTTCCCTGTTGATGAGAATGACTGGCAAATTTATAGTCCAGAAGTTATTACATCTATTAAGAAATTGTCTGATGATGGTTACAAAATAGTTATATTTACTAATCAAGGAGGTATTGGGGTTAATAAAGTAAATGAAAAAACATTTAAAAAGAAAATTGAAAATATTCTCAAAGTGATTGAAACACCAGTACAAGTATTTATAGCCACTCGAAAAGATATATACAGAAAACCTGCTCCAGGAATGTGGAATATTTTAGTTTCTGATGTAAGTTGTTTTTTATTTTTATTTATTTTTAAATCTTGGTTCAGCTTGGTGTTGTGTTCAATTAAGCTCAATTGTTTGTATTAAACAACTAAAAAAATGACATTAATATTTTTTTATTTTAGTACAATGGAGGTTTATCAGTTGACACGGATAAAAGTTTATTTTGTGGTGATGCAGCAGGCCGGCCTGCTCGTTCTTGTGCTGATGGCAAACCAATTAAAAAAGACCATTCATGTTGTGACCGCTTATTTGCATTGAATATTGGTCTCAAATTTTATACTCCTGAAGAATTTTTTTTAAAAGAATCTTCTGAAGAATTGTATGCATTACCAGTATTTAATCCAAATGATGTTATGTCTAATATCCTCTACACAGATTTAACATCCAAAGTTTTGTTTTCTCCTAATAAAGAAGTAAGGCTTCTTCAACACATTCAGTTTTTAATATTTGAATAATAATAAAAATAATTTTTAGATGATCATAATGGTTGGTTGTCCTGGTTCAGGGAAAAGTTATTTTGCATCAAATAAATTATTTTGTCATGACCGAATGAAAATAATTAACAGAGATACACTAGGCTCATGGCAAAAATGTGTTTCTGAGGCTAAAAAATACTTAAGTGGTGTTAGTTGGAGTGTAGTAATTGACAATACAAATCCTGATATAGAATCAAGAAAGCGCTTCATTGATATAGCTAAAAGTTTAAAAATTCCATGCCGAGTATTTTTAATGAATATATCCAAAGACCATGCAAAACATAACAACAAAGTAAGTATAAAAACAAAGTCACTTTTAACATTTAAATAATTAAAATATTATTTAGAATCTGTACATTATTATGCCATGAAGTTTATTTAATATTTTTGATACAATTTGTTAAATAATGTAAAGAGTAATAAAATAACTTCATATTTTTTGAACCTCACCTCAATTATAAAACTGTATCTACACATTTAGAGGCATGTTTGAAATTTGTTAACTCTATATAATATTATTATTATTAATAAATCTATGTTTTTGTTGTTTAAATTTTAGAAAAACAACTATTTTATAATATAATAACATAATATAAAAAATGATCTGAAATTATGTTTTGGTTTTTTTTTGTATAGTTCCGAGAACTAACTGATAGAAAACACCAAAAAGTATCAGATGCTGCAATTCATTTTTACTTGTAAGTATAGGTAATACTAGGAACATAATTTATTGTAGGTATAGATGTAGCTGGTGTTCTTAAAAAAATAATTTATTTAAGATAACTTTTTCTCCGAAATAGTTTATTTTGTTATGTCTGATGTTTGAAACTTAGTGTAATAACTGTGGAATTCACTCTGCCCTATAGTTGTTTTTGAGTGTACCTTGTAATTCAATACATAGGTTATTGTAATGGATGTGTTAAATTTGAATTCAATGATAAATCATTATTTACATAAAATTATTAAGTTCCTCAAAAACTTAAGCATCAAAATATTTATTATTTTATTTTATTTGGTTAAACATAATAGTTATTTAATATTATACCAATTAGAAAAAATAATGTATTAATATAGTTACATTTTTTTTATGGTTTTTAGTTAAGAGGATGCTACACCCGCATGTGTTGTCTCCGTCTTATAAATTTACAACATAGAAAAAACTGTTTCGTGCTGGAAAGAACCGAAAAGGCTATAGTCATAACTAAAAAACAAGATTTTCACCACATTAAAAGAAGAACTTTGGCTGTGCAACATTGTTTTTATTCTTTTGATATCATTCATATGAAAAAAGTTTTTCAAGTTTGGAAACACAAACAATAATGGTTTTTGAAACAGTAAGAACTTTTTTCATATAAGTGATATCAAAAAAATAAATGCAACGTTGCACAGCCAAAGTTCTCCTTTTTATGTGATAAAAATTTTGTTTCTTAGTTATTACTTTAGCCTTCTCAGTTCTTTCCCGCACAAAACAGTTTTTGCTATGTTGTACATTTGTAAGACGGAGACAACACACGCTGGTGTAGCGTCCTCTTAAGTATTAATATTTGATAACATTTGGAATTTGTTTGTTTAAGAATAATTACATAATATTATATAGTATACAGGGTGTAACAAGAAGATCTGACAGATGAAATAACTTTTTTCTAATCAATATTTCAAATTTTTTTTTTATATAATTTATATTCACTAGCGGCTTGCGCTACACATATAACATATTAAAATTAAAATAGCCAATTTGATTTGATTATATGAAAAAAATTTAGCTAAGTCAAGATTTAGCTTTTTTAGATTATAGACAAAATATTAAAATATTATTTTTGGGAATTTGCTAACATGAGTATATTTCTTAAATTATTTACTTATTATCATATAATTTTAAAAATTTTAGTCATGTGTTTAAGTACTTAAATTTTTTTTTTTAAGGTCTTCCTGTTACATTCTGTATATAAATATTATTAAATATACGAAAACAAATACTATAATAATTGCTTTTAATTAAAATCAACTGATTATGAAATATATTTTTATCTTATTTTAATTATGCACTTTATAACAATTACACAAGCACATTCGATTCTGAGTTCTGTTTATACTAAATCACATATTGGCTTACTGATTTTTTAAAAACTCCTATTAGGCCCTTTTATTTTAACAAAGTTTATATACACTTAAAACATACCTACTTATACCTACACTTTAAATTTGTTATTTTTATAAATAACTTGTAGTGTTGAATTTTTTTTTAAGATACCTACTTCTATTTTTAGTTCTTTTTTTTAACAATTTATCAGTAAGAAAATGAATAAAACTTTAAAATCAGAACATCACAGTAGTTTATAAATTCATCATTATTTAAAATAAATCTGTTTACTTATTTATTTTTCAGTTCAAAATTCCAAGAACCATCCAAAAATGAAGGTATTGACGAAATAGTTAAAATAAATTTTGTTCCTCATTTTAAAGATCCTGAGCATGAGAAACTATACAAAATGTTCTTGCTCTGATATAAGTAATTTTTAATTCTTTTAAATTTTAATACATTCAAATTGTAATTGTATAACTCATTGAGAATGTTATGTTTTAAGTATTAACTTATAACAAATTATAAATGCATAAATAACTTTTTAAAATGTAATCATATAAACTAAAATGTGTTCTAATTTAAATGGTTTTGTTACAGTAAGCTGTTTCTCTTTGTAAGTATATATGTATAGTTAGTAAAAATCTAATTTAATATATTGATGCATTTGAATGACTGTTTTAAATTATTGTTTACTATTGTAGTTTGAAATTATTAGCAATTTATTATTACATGTTTTCCGCACAAAGGCAATTACCTAACCTTTTATGGGAATCCATAATCTCTCCCAAAAAATATAAACATACGTTAAGTATTTTTACGTATTACCTTTGCCAGTACCTACCTCACCTAACCATTTTACAACTTGATAACAATAATATATAATTTAAGCACCTCGGAGCAACAACAAGACATCTCCATATTTTGGTAAAATTTAGTTTATGATTGCACATTATTAAGAAAAATAACTGCGTCGTTTGTTGCAACGACCAGAAAAATCAGATTGTTAAAAAATACAGAGACATACAGATGACTTGTTGCAAAATATATTCAATTTATAACGAGTATACATATATATAGTACATACTAATTAGACGTCTCCAATTTTATTTTTAGATTCTGAATGGAGCGAAGAATGTATTGATTTTACAATGATGTGTGTTTTTTGATTTTGTCTGTTAACTGTTTACGACAGTAAAAAGCTTTGATTTTCTTCAACAGTATCTTTTCTGTTAGGAAAATGAATCTAGTTGGTACCTTTGGGGGGTCAAAAGTAAAAAATTCCTAGTAATTTTCTGAGCGCTGGGAAAAACAACATAAAAAAGGTGGAAAGTGGGTGTTTTGCTTTGCTGTACAGTAGGTTATAAGTGGGTCATTGTAATGGATTGTGTTGATTTGAATTCAATGATATAAAATCATTGTAGAAGAAAAACGATTCTGGGCGAAGACGGTCAGTCAGCCTATAATTAAATAGGACAATTAAATAGCTATAAAATGAAAAAGTGGGTAAGTGGATGTCGCTCTGCTGTACAGTAGGTTACAAATTGGTCACTGTATAATGGATTGTATCAAATTTGAATTCAATGATATCATACCATTGTACCTATATGAAAAACGATTCTGAGCAGAGACAGTTTGTCAGTCTGGATATTTTATATTGTTATTATATTTTATTATAGGCTGTAAGTTGAATTCATATTATAAATTACAACAAAATAACTAAAAACATTATTTTTATTTTTATTCATTTCAATGGTGATAACTGATAAACAAAGTCTTAGAAATTAAAATCCCATTTTTAGCGGTTTTTTTGTAATTTGTCGGTGATTTTTTCTGTTTCATTAAATAAATATTGAGAAAATCGAAAAATGACCTCTCTAAAGTACCATATTGATCAAATTTTCTAAATTATAAAATACTATATGTTGAAATCGAAGAACTCCTGGTAAAAATTGTGTATACAGGATAAAAAAAAAATAAATAAACATCATTGTAAAACCAATAGATCCCTTGCTCCGCTCAGAATCTAAAATAATAACGTCATAATGTTAAAAAGTCACATAAACAGCATTATAGGTTTGGTTTTGATAAAAAAAAAGTTGATTTCCCATGACTTAAAAAAATGAAAAAGTTAGACCCTTTCTTTAAGTGTATTATTTCATCATTTTTTGTATACTTTCATATGACGTCGGCCGGTCACTTCCCCCGGAACATAATATACACATTGTATATATCATTATAGTTTGTCAATAAGCTACGAAAAATAGAAAAAATATTTTCAATTCCTAAAAGTAAAGCTTTTGATGAACTCGTGTTTTCTTTAATGGGAAATTTGTGGAGTGATGAAAACAATTTAAATAAAAAACATATTTTGTATTTTTTTTGTAGTAAAATATGTGATTATATTAATATTTTTTGCATTTCATTACTTACCTTTTTACATCATAAACCAAGCTATATTATATATATATAAAGGCGTATCTTTTGATAATAACCTTTTTTTTGTTTGCTTATCGCCCCGTTTCTGGGTCTGCTATGTTTCAAAGGTGGCAACCCTAACAGTGACCCACTTGTAAACTACTGTACAGCAGAGCGACTTCCACTTGCTCATCTTTTTAGTTTTTGAAATCACACAAATTTATTTATGACAATTTGTCCCTGGCTATAGTGGCTCATGTAGCATGTCTACTACTTGTACGAACAGAAAAATTGTTTAATCCGAGATGTCTTGTTGTTGCCCCCAGGTCTTAATTTGCTAGGTACAGTGTAGGTATAGGAGGCTATTCACTTTTATTACCATTGGTACAACTGTACAAGTATTTCGTATAATTGAACTTTAGTTTAATTTAATTACAATTAATTAATAATATAATATTGTCAAATAAAAATTCAAACTAGTTTTGTAATATAATATAATATGTAAATCGTTGTATTTAAAGAAAACTTAAGATTTTTCAAGTGCATGAGCGCGAGGTCCATACAAGGATTCCAACTTCCAGGACTTGGGCACCGCTCCCCGGCCTTAGGGGAAGGCCTTGCTACTAACTCATAAATAAGCGATTTTCTGAACTGAAAAGCTGAAAAACAGATTATATCAGCTGAACAAAAACAAACTATAGGTAGGTATATTGGTATAATAAGTCAATAATATAAGTGTATATAACTATTGTTTATACTATTAACGCTCTAAAGTATTATCATTCACTTAAACAAATACATTTCAGTATGATCAAAATTGACGCGACGCGTTGTAAAATACCAACAAACCAGACAAAATTAGGAGAAATTGATGGATTTTATTTTTGAAAACAGATTTAAATTTGTCATATAATATTTTAGGTTTCGGTCGAACCAATTTTAGATATCCAAATTAATCATTCAAATATTAATAATTAAAAGAACCGTGAATTTCCTTTATTTGAAGACTTAAGTACCTACGTGTTCAATTTTTAAAATATCAAATATTGACTCGATTTAAACCTTTTTTTTTCGTGTTGGAATTGTGGGCAGGGAGGGAAATACAATGGATTCCCCCCTGTCCACATCGTTTATTTACATAAACAATACAAATTAATTTACAGTTATAGAAGACTAGAATACAAATTCAAATCGGTTTTCTAAATTAAAATCCATCAATCACAAGCTTCACACTTTTGTCTGGCACTTGGATTGTTGTACATGTTTTTTTCGACCTGTTCTAGCCCCCTCAATGGGATTCGATACCGATTATTTTTAAGAAGCTTATTAATATATGCCATTTTCTATATTATGTGCCGTGAGTGTCGTGTAAATGTCTGCAAAGTGTGGGTAATTGAGTGTAAAAGAAATAGGAAATAGCTGATCATTTTTTTATGTGAACCCACGTGTCAATGACCGCGCTACACGTATATTAATTATATTTTTATTTTTTTTTTTTGTCAAAAGCATCAATATTTTGCAAATTGTATTAACTAACCTATTAATTCAATACATTTAATATTCTTAATATTTAAAATGTATAAATCATATTTTGTAGGGTTTAGAAGTTCAATTTTAAAGAAGTGAATTCGTTTTAAAATCAACTTTATATCGAATTTAAATATGTTTTCAATAGTATTATCCGATCTGTATGGATGGTATATATAGGATAGTCTATTTTAGTATAAAGACAGACGGGATCGAAATCCCATAAAAAAAATTAATCGATAAAACGCAAAAATATAATAATTTTTTTTTTATTAGAGAACTCACATTCTCTACCACGAAAAAAAAGAATAGATACTAAACTTTCTTCTATACCAACAAATATTTTACTTAACATTTTATGAAATTATCAAATAATAATTATATGTGTTGCATAAAAAACCTTATCTAGATGTATTTACATAATATATAAATACTTGTTTATGTTCAAGCCTTCAAGGTGAAATAGGTGAATATATAATGAAAATATTTGGTTAGATTTTTAACCCTCTAAAAATTTGTTCTATTTGGTATTTCGGCCTTCGACACAGTGTCCATAATATAATTTAGTTTATTTCCTTTTATGAAATCAGTATGCAATGACATTAATATTTATATATTGATGACTTGCCATATTTTTTTCCAAATTGTGTAAATCCTTATGGAAAGTGTATTTAGGAAGCTATTTAGTTAGCTGTTATTTTTTCTTTAATTGTTTTTAAGTATTGGCAACTATGGCCTGCAGTATCTGAAACTTTTATTGGCACCTCAGGCCAATAATATTTGTCGCCCCAATTAAACATAGGTACATATTCAAACTCTTGCGACCCTTTAAAGTGTTACAACTTTTGTCGCCCTTATAGCACTTGCTCCATTTGTCACCCCGATTGAAACTCCTAATATAAGTGGTTGTTTTTAATAATAATACATATTTATTATTCACATGATAAATTAATTATGTAAAAATTATCCAAGTTATTCAAGCATGAAATTAAAGGAAATATATTGAAAGCATTTGTATCATTAAGACCTAAATAATATATGCTGAAAAAACTAACTAGATGATACTGACGTGAAAAAAAGAAAAGTCATGAAAAAGTATCTAATTGATAAATATATATATATTTGAGGAATATAGTAAGTAGTATATAGTCTCTCGTAGCAGAAAGGTTTTGTGGAATGTTGATAGAATATTCATCTTCTCCTTGACAATACATCATTGGTAGGGCAGATTTTTTTTAAATCACATATGATATTGTTTTATGTAGATGGAGTATTTAACTCTTTTTAATGAACAATTTATTTAAAAACACATAGTATTGAAAAAGTGAATGAAGCTAAAATGTGTAAGTGCTCTTAATAAAAAAAAAAAAAACAACTCTGATATGTGTACAAAAATACACGGAAATGAACGCATTTGGATTAAAATTAATTTTAATTATTTATTATTAATATATTTTACATTTATCATATTATGATAGACATCGGGAAGTAATATTAATGTCAGCTACTGAGCTACTACGGCGTGGTCCGTCGAAAATTGGTCCACAAATGTATGCAAATTATCCTCAACATGACAGTATACGAAAAACTGAAGTAAGTGGTTATTAAATTTTTGCAAAAGTTTATTTAATTTTCAAAAAACTAGTTGTCTGCAAGATTACGCAAATTATCCGCCAAATGGTTCTTTAACTTAAAAGTGAAGTAAGTGGTTTTTAAGTTTTGCAGTTTTTTTTAATTTGCTAAAAACCTAGGTTTTCTTAAAAATTA
Organism: Sitobion miscanthi; assembly: GCA_008086715.1. Classification (NCBI taxonomy): domain Eukaryota; kingdom Metazoa; phylum Arthropoda; class Insecta; order Hemiptera; family Aphididae; genus Sitobion; species Sitobion miscanthi. Next base: position 27,573,401 of record CM017802.1, read on the forward strand.
AAAATTGATCCACAAAATTACGCAAAAAACGTATACCTATAACAAAATTTAAAAAAATGCAAATGTTTGTACGGACGCGGATGTGGTCATGAACCAATCGCGATGACTTTATTATGCTAATTATTATTAAGGAATTTTATATTCATTTATTTTACATCTACAATCTCATTAACGATACCTATAATTAAAAAGAGTATCTAATAATTATTAACAGGGTTGAGAGCTTATAGCACTTAAATTTGAATAAATATGCGCTATAATATTAACTTAAGTATCGCTAAATAAGCAATAAAAACAACAAATATGCAAAAAAAAAACGGAAATGTATTAACTATCAAATTTAAACCAAATAATACGAAATTATGAACGGCACGTATCAATCTATGGTCTATTTACTTAATCTATATAATATTTACTTTGACAATTCGATTGAAAACGGGTAAAAATGCAAAACATCGCAAACAGTCCAAGAATAGCATTAAAATCAAAAAATCGCAAAATATGCAAAAATGTACAAGATAAAATTTTTAATTTAAGTTATGTGTGTCACGGAACACATTTTTAGCTTACTCAGCTATTATTTAAGCATCTCATAAGAAATATGCAAATGCATAAGATCCTAACCATGATTATTAAATACTATTATTATTTATTACTATGTATTTATTTAATTACTTAACCTAAATGCGTTATGTAAATTACTTTTAAGTTTTAATTTATAATTAAATTTTTATTTATGCGTGTATCATGAAGCGAAAGCATGAAATAAAAAACAAAATCGATATTGACAAAAACTGGTTTTACGTAAAAATTACCGATTTACCTTAATTAGTGTAGGAATTAACATTAGTAATTCTTTTGTGGAGGTATATTTTAATATATAATTTGCCTCCGATGTAGAAACTAAACTATGTATTTTTTACTTGCTAGGAAGCGTAGGAACTACATTTTTTATTGTGTAGGAACTCAGAACCTAAAAATGATCTTGATACAGCATCAACAACTACGTTTATTAGCTTACAACAATAATAACATTAGCTACATAATTCATATTATGAATGAGTATACATTGAATTTATTCCCATAGATTGAGATGTTAATATATTTATTACGAAACAAAATAATTTTTTTGCCGATGTCTTCAATTGGGCTCAGAGCTTCGAAAAGTTTGTCTGGAATCCTTAGATTACTTCTGGTTTCTACTTGGTGTCAACAGTATACGAGGAAGTGTTTGATTATGTGAGGGGTTCTCCACTCCTCCACAGATTTGACACAGTGTAGGTTCTTCTCTTTGCATACGATGTCTATGCTCCGTGGATTATGAGTGACCTAATACATCTATGTTCTATTGTAGTTATTAATATGCACACAAACAATGTAAAAGATGGAAAAAACTTGAAAATTGGAAAACCTTTTATCGTAGTACGATGGATATAATAGGTAGTATATTATTACGTAGCCTTTTATAGTTAAACATTTTTGTCTGACTTTTTGTTATCAAATTCCAATTTTATTAAAATTATTTAAATGGGTAACTGGTCGATTTGCCGAAACCCTTTTTGGTGAATCGTTTTGGTGAACAGATATATCGATGAAACAATTTATTGGTTTATGAATGAACAGTGATCAAAGTAAAAATAATATATTTTTCAAATTATTATTCTTTTATTTCAAAATAGTCAAGTAAGATTATTATGGTTATATGTTATGTGTTATACATATGATATTAATGTGTTATGGTTATTCAAATACAAATACAATTTTAAAAAACGTGGACAAGTGGGTATCGCTCTGCTGTACAGTAGTTGTAATGGATGTGTTATATTTGAATACAATGATAAACCATTATATACGAAAAACGAATTTGAGCAATTAGCGTAGTCCTTATAATAATATTATTATTTTTTATTCATTGCTTTGTTGATAAACAAATCGTTAGAAATTAAAATCCCATATTTTGCGGTTTTTCGTAATTTGTTGGTAGTTCTTCTCGACGCTTTCTAAAACTACTTCTAATTTTCAATTTTGACCTCCTAAAAGTACCAACTATAGGTTCACTTTTCTATCAGAAAAGATGCTGATCTTAAAAATCGAAGTATGCTTACTATCCAAAATGTTGCTGATAGACAGAAAAAAAACACACATCATTGTAAAACCAAAACATTCTTTCGCTCCGCTCAGAATCTAAAAGTATTTAAATACATTTATGCTCAAATATTTTACAAGACTGAAAACCTATATATTATTATTATCATAACTCATATAGGTATTTACTATTTAATACGTATATATTTTTATTTATTTAAAGATTTTAAAACATTAATTCAAGAATAATAAATAATTAATACAAAAAACAGAAAATTAAAAAAAAAAGTAAGTCAATAATATATAAGTAGTCGTAGAAGTAACATAAGTATATACATAAATTACATTAATAGTCAAAATTAATAATCAAAAAATCAATGTTGTATGCCAAACTTTTTAATTATGGTAAAATATTTCCTAGTTATAATAATATATTGTCCACCTTTTTTTTTATATTTTCTGTGTTTGTTATCCATTTTAAATTTGTCGATCTTTTTTACTGGTCTCAATATGTGCCACTTTTAATTTAGCTACAGCCTGACCTCCATTTAAAGCCTTCAAACATCCTCCAAATGATATTCATGATGACCACCGACTTGCTTTTGAATGTCATTATGCCATCCTCCAAACCATTTAATAATTTTTACATTCATGTTTGACACTTCTGTAGTGATTCCGCAGTTCTTACAATTTTTAAATTTGTTTCGGATGTTTTAAGAGCAAAATAGTAAACTTACCAAGTTCCATGCTAGGATTAAGGCGTAACAGCAGTGTAGGCTACACAAGTACACAACCACGGATTCAGAGGCACCAACGACGTGCTACCCACGGTGTTATACACCTGAAATGGTAGATTAACGTCGGTATCACCCTGCATAATCGAATATCGGGGCATAATATTACGTTGATCGACACGGTTTGTTGAACGATCTTACAATAATATACAGGCTACAACGTTCAAAATTCAAAAATGTATATTTCTACTTCTGCAATGGGTTTACTCATAATCGTAAGGTTATAAGCCAATAAATTGTATCGCCGATAAATTATATTTCCATTAGCTGATAGGTACATCATATTATTATATCCATTCTCCGATACATCTGTTTGCCTATATTAGATGCGTTCGCCAAAAACGATTCGCCGAGACGTCGTTGAACCCCTTCCGATGATGCACCTGAATCGCCTGATAGGAGGATGGAAAATTATCTTGCCGTGTGGCGTCAAAAACAAAAAGCGGAAAACGAATTTGGCTTTCAAGATTAATACTTACCAAAGCACCCAAAAATATTATGAATAAAATAAAAATTATTGTTTTTTAGAAATTGGTTGATATAATGGCATACATTTTATATTGTTTTCATATTATAATATTTGTCGGTAATTTTGGCTGAACATATGAAATCGCTCCTACATGACATTAATTGCCAATAATTAGGTAAATATGTCGGTATAGTGTAGTTAATACATTATTACCAGTTACCAGAAATACTTTATTTTCAATTTTGTTATCAAATTAATGATTGGAAATCGAAACATACACTCATAGATTTATACAATATACATTGTATAATGTATATATCTATTATCTATGCATATACTAGATACCTAGGAGATTATTTATAAAATAAAATGTCTAATTATAAAATATTGTTTTTGTAAAACCGGTTTACTAAAACATGCAAATAGGTACAGCCGCGAAAATTAGTATTCTATAATTGAAGTATTCCAATTATCGAATCAATAAAATATATTTTAGTATTACACTAAATTATGCTAAATATGACATTTATTATTGTAATAATATTTAAAGCCTCTTTAGTCTTTCATTGATTAAATTTAAATATCAGCCTTCTTATCAGTTTTTTTTTCTCGTTTCGAAAGCAAACTATTTGGACGTTGATCAATCTCTTGCGGCATTCTATTAAGTAAATAAATATTGTAAACGTTACTTTTACTTATTACTGACTAAGTAGCGGCTATATTAGGAAATTATATTCGTTTTATACTTATATAATATTTTATTATGTATTTATATAACTTATAAACGTGTATTTAAATTTAACATGATTATAGCTGAACACATATTCTTGGTGGAAACTAGGGTTAAATATTTTATAATACTATGATGTTAAATGTCAAAATTAGTTTTATCTGATAATTTTATGTATTATCCAAAGGGTGTTTTGTGTATTTCAATACCCCCTCTCCCATGAACGTATTTATTCAAAATATATATAATAGATTTAGGCACTATATTACAATAATATGATTCAGATTTCTACAAAATATGTTGTCATATTAAGGTTCTATTTCATGTTTTCTGATATTATATTAATATGGAGATTGATGATTACAACATAGTGTGAAAAACCTACCATATTTTATATTTAAATATTAAATTAAAACACCTTCCAAGAATAAAATCCTGTCTAAGTGTCTGGCATTATCAATTTCTTCAAGGCGAGTTGATAAGTTAAAATTTTAGTTAATTTTAGCTTATTAACTTTATACTTAACAGTTTGACGTTTTGAATTACCCAATTAAATGTATGGTCAAAAAGTTAAAAGTCCAAATAATACTACATTAATTTCTAAGTATAACAAATTTAGAAATTTATTTAACATTTTGATTAAGAAAGCTTAAAGTATTTATTATCATAATAAGATATACAAAAATAAAGGCAATCTTAAAAATCTTTGGGAAACAATTAAATATGTGACTAATAACTCATCAAATAATTCCAAAAGTACAATACATTCTTTAATAAACAACGAGGGCTCTAAGATATTTGATAACTGCTATTGTAGCAATAAATCAGGAGCCTTTCATTAATTTTTAACGTTTTTTTACTCAACAAATAAAATTTTAGCGATATTTATAGGAAAAAACTAAAAAAATTGAAAACTGACAATGTCCGTAAACAGCTCAAAAAGAGTCGAATTATTTTATTTTTCAATTTTAGGGCAAGTTATGAGAATTTTAAGATTTACAAACAATTTACAGTTTTTAAATACTCATAATCTCGCTTTAAAATTAAAATATAATAAAAAGCCCATGAGATTTGTTACGCACTTGTTAGACGGAGACAACATATGCGGGTGAGGCGTCCTCTTAAGTTTTAACCCTAAAACTATGTTTGGCGAGAAGGCAATTTTTTCATGTTTTAAAGCCACATCTAAAATTTGGCCATCAGCATTAAGCATTATATGTTTGTCAATTTCATTTGGGACAACCATTGCAGGTAGATATAGAAAAATTCAATAATTGGGTCTAATTACAGAAAACAAAAGTAAAAATTCTGAAATTGGTAAATATTTAAAAATGTTTTTGAACTTTTTTAAACTTACCAGATGTCTCTAAATGTTTAACTGACGAAAAATCTATGCTACTACACTAAAATACACATTAATTATAATATTAAGTATGGATTATGTGTATGGTGTAAATGTATAGGCTCAATGTGCTTTAAACAAATTATTGGTTAATTATTTGTGAATTTGTAATCGTAAAATTTTAATGTATTTGATTTGATGAAAACTTAATAAACACGTTTTACAAAAACTATAATATAAAATAAGAAGATTTATTCATGACTATAGGTGTACAGTTTTTAATATCTTTTTGATTGACGTGGTTTAACATTTTTTACCTGACCTTTTCATCAAATTCCAATTTTATTTAAATTATTTAAACGTATTTCATCTAAATATTATAATTAGGTATCTAATTTTAAATATTTTAAATCTTGTCCTTCAGCTATCGCGTAACTATTATTTTGAATAGTGTTGTTGTGATAAAAAAGCTGGTACATATTAAATAATATAATATTACGATTTTATCCTTCCTGTGTACAGATTACTTGAATACATTTTAATAATAATTACAAAGTATTATTATTACATTTAAGGGAGATATTTAATTATCAACCATCAAATGCTAATGTGAACTGTGGAGTATAAGCCTATAGGCTTTATATAATATATTCAGTTAACTAATCACGATTTACGATATTACAAAATGTAGATTATAATATTTTAAGAACAAGACCTTGAAGATAAATTAATCGAAGGGTATATGTTAATTAACAATAATAAACTTATCATTAAGAATATAACTAAGTACTATAGCACATTTTTACCACCATGTAACAAATTATTTAATAGTTATTACATACTCTATACATGTAATAATTATTTTTACGTTAAGTAATATATTATTTAATAAAAGAAATTTTTTTGTACTAAGAATAATATAGAATTATAAGAAATTATGACATAGGGATACATAAAAGTTAGGTTAGGGTAGATCTGGGTATTCTTGTACTGCAGCTTCTAAACAAATATAAATTTGTAAGTATACATTTTTAATATTACTATGTTAACTAAACTATCTAATTGTTTGATGTCATCACTTTTTATTTGAAAGATTAAGACTTGATGAAGATTGGACTGGACTCTGAATTAAAAATTCTATTTTCAGAAGATTTAATTAACGTCTATGTATCACACATTTTTGAGTATTTTGAAATATATTTTTCCGGCGTAATTTATAGTTCGTTAAAAAAATCACCGTTTATTTTTTAATTGAGTAAAGTTAACCACTCTCAAACAAAAATATAAATGATCAAAATCCATCAATTTTATGAGGGACGATTATTTTTGCCGTTTAGTTTTTTCAACTGTTGAAATGGTTAGATTTTATTTTTCTGTTCGGTTTATTGTACGCCCACCGTTACGGTACTATACTGCAATGAAACTAGAAATTGCCTGAATTTTTTCCCCTTTTAAATATTCTGCTCATACAGTTATAACAACAATAAAATATAATATATCATATTATTGTTGTTTATACTTCCATGTGAATATTATAAAAAGGTGGACAAGTGGATTGTCGTCTGTCAGGTACCTATGTAATTGTAATGGATGCGGACAATTTTAATTCAATGATATAATTTCCAAACCGGAGCACCTGCGTCCTTCTATACTCCAAATACAAATGTAACTATATGCAAAATGAACATCACCATCGCCAATGAGGGTCCCTCCTTTTTAATCTAATTACCCTTATTGTTACTATCTTAAAATCTTTTTTTTTCTATTTTTAAGCTTTATCATTGCTATAATTAATCGTATTAATGTATATTTCCTACCCTTTACTGTATAGAAAATGTTCATATTAAAATTTTGTGAAAATGTAAATTATCTATATTATCAGTTATAGTTATAGATAGTAATTACACCAAAATAATAAAATCTATTTTGTCAAAAATTGGTTTTGAGTAAAAAACCCTATTTTCCCTTCATTTTTTTTTTTTGTTTTTCTCGAAACTTACTACTGGGAATTTTAAATGTTGACTCATTCAATGCACCAACTAGATTCACTTTCCTACCAGAAAAATTTCGAGAATAAGTCGATAAGTCGAAAATTGGAGCATTTTTATTACACACATATCATTGTAAAATTAATAGATTTGCCCAGAATCTAAAACTGAATAGTCTGTATGCTTGAACGTGTTAATCTCAGAAACTAATATACCGATTTCAATTGAAGTTATATCAATAGTTTCCTTGCAACTCTGAGGGTATTTTTAACTTCTTTTTCAACCCTTAAGGATGGCTCACGAATTGAATAAATGTTTCTTTATATTATATAGGGTTGTCATTAACTACAGAAGTGTAAATTATTATAATAATACTGGATTTTTTATAAAATATAATAATATTTAGTTAATGTATTGTTCGTTATTCAAATGACAATGCAGGATGTTCTTATGATCTAATATCAGCTTACAGACTAAAAACTACTTGACCGATTTTGACGAAAGTTTCAGAGATTGTTCTTAGATATATCAGGAACGTTCAAAGTGTAGAATTAGTTTACGAACCTATAGCAATGTAGGTACCTAGAGCTAGGATGTACATTTTCTATTTTCAATTTTAAAAAACCTTAAAAGTTAAAAATAAGATATCATTTTTGTTATACTGTGAAATATCAAATAATTATATTATATTTGTATTTATTTTGGGCACATCAGATTTTTAATGGAAAAAGTGATACCTAAATATGCTAATCTAAAAACTTATGAATTCAATCATTTTTTTCGAAATCATACAATCGACCTTCAGGAAGTATGTTTGATTGATTACAGCTATTTTATTATACTTTATAAATTTCTATAGTTTTGCAAACAAAAAAAAACCATAGCACGCTACTCGATATTTTTCCTTTACAAGGAAAATCTACATGAATCATAAATATGGTTTTACTAGCTGAATAAGGTTAGGTGGATAAGGTAAAAATATTTTTACTATTCAATAAATATATGTATATATGTATATAATATGTTTTAATTAATAGTTATTAAAATAATAATATGGAAAATATCATAGGTGTTAAAGATTCTAAATGATCATTCCCATGATTCAGAGGCAGCTTATTGATCGAAGCAAATGCGTTAATTACAAAATATATGAAACAACGAGCTAAAGACACTCTAGAACCAACGTCGAGCGTAATAAATGGATGTACCAGTGTCACAAGCCGCTAATAGGTACATAATTTTTATTTTTGGTCAGATAATTGACGTGCCGATAATCTACGTTTTACTGTGTATCTACTATCTATTGACAAATTGTATAAATACTGTATAGTGTATAATTTATGACCGTAAATTTGTGACCGTTGATCGGGTTCAATCGTTTAATCGTTTAAACGTTTAATGACGATATAAGGTTAAGAAGACGTCGCACCCGCATGTGTTATCTCCGTGGTTGCGACATACTCTTAAGTCTTAACAAACTATGAACGATAAACAAAAATTAGAAAATTTACAACTAAATTATGTTGCCTATGTCTATATTTTTAAGGGAGCGTTAGCAGCAGACGGAGCCATAAAAAAACAAATCAGGAGAATACGTCGTGAAATACAATATTTTTTATTTATATGAACTAACCTAACCTAAATTCAATAACTTTTTATTAATACATAATATATACATGTCATACAATTATATAAATCGCCAAAATATTACTCCTTAATACTTGAAACGCTCCAAACCAAATAGCTAATACGCTAAAAATTGGAACCGTAACTTATCGTAAATTTACAACACAAACGTGTCAAGGAAAAAATTGTAAAATTATTGTTACTAAATTAATTAAGTACTAAATTAATTATTTGTGGGTGAAGGGCCAGGGGCGTTGGTTAGGCGAAAAAAAGTTTAGTCTTGAATACCAGAACATCTCACGACTTACGCCCCCCCCTCCCCATGGACGTGCCTGGGGGGAGCGTAATTGTCCCCGATTGTAATGATTTGTCTGGTGAGCCATCAAACCCAAATATTATTACATTTGATGCTTTGATACAAGTATACCTATTTGGCTATCTAAAATCTAAATATATTGCAGCTGGTTGAATACTTGTGATTTTGATTTCAAAAAGGTCGATGAACCAAACTGCACACAATATTTTATTGGTTCATTACGTACATATCAAAATACCATACAAATTTTAATTAAATGTTTATAAATAATAAATAATGCATTTTACATTTAAAAATATATTTTTATATTATTGAAAAATATTATATAATCATTTTAAAGTGTGCAGTTTTTGGATACAACAATCTTAAAAAAGAATAGGTACGATCTTTGGATTCAACGATCGCATTTAGGCATGTGTATAATTTTTAGAATGTATTTCGCAACTATTCCAAATATATTGATCATTTTAATGATTTCATGGTCATGTGTGTTATTGTGATTTACACATTTTCATCGATTCGCTCGAGTCTATGCAAAGTGTGATTTTATTGTCAGCAAAATATTTTATTACCCATTCCACGTTCGGAATATTTATGCACTAATTATCCAAATTAGTGGAGTGTGCAGTACCTATACGTCTGTACGAGATACCAATACAGCAATATACCAATATAGTGCAGCGTGGTGACCGGATGGTTATATTATATTTTCCCAATGTCTGTTTCCATAATATTAATAATCCCCGCCACCACCAATAACACTTCCTTATAATAATTATTATTTTAAGAGACATTCATTATATAGCTATACTATATACTATATAACGCTGTCAGCCTATCTATTTGTATGTAGCCCTCCAACAGTGTTCCACCTAACTAGGTACCTATTTGATTTGCTGTTAAAATTTTACTTTAAATCTTTATTCTTTCGTTGTTGTCTTACTAACATCATGGCAATTATTTTGTCACTAAGTTTATTTTTAATTTTTATAATTTTAATTTTAATATTTAAAACGTGTTTCTGTGCTCGGAAATCCAAGGAACATAACCACTTGTACGCAAAATTACCATCCATGCCACGAGGATATTTGACTGATTTAAAATTATCGCAAAAGCTATCTACACTTAAGCCAAAAGGTTGGTAACTTAAAAAATGTATTTTAATGTTTTTACAATTGAATGCTGGTTTATCTCAAGAAATTATTTGGAATTGTTTTGTATTAAAAAACATTCCTATCAATAAATTAAAAGTAGTATATCAGTGGTGTAAGATTTTTCCTGGGAGAGGGTTTAATTTAATAAAAAAAAGAAAATTTATGGATTTAAAATAATTTAAATTCCTTTTCTCGTTAAGCTTATGATACCATCGTACCTCTATTTATATTTTAAATTCTGAGTGGAGCAATGAATGTATTGATTTTACATTGATGTGTGTTTTTTTTTATTTTTGTGTCTGTCATCACCTTTTAGGACAATAAAAATGCTTAGATTTTCTTTAACAGTATCTTTTTTGATAGGAAAGTGAATCTAGTGGGTACTTTGGGTGGTCAAAAGTAAAAATTTCTCAGTAATTTTCAAAATCGCCGTGAAAAACAAAAGAAAAATTAAGGAAAAACGGAAATTTTTACGAAAGATTTGTTTTTGAGAAAATCTATTTTGGTTTTTGGTGCAACTGTAAAACAAATGACCGTAGATACATGCAATTTTGACTGAATGTTTATATTAGCATTTTCTATACACCACATTATTTTCCAAATATTTTGACTAATTTTGAGCTGTTTACGAACATTTTCAGTTTCTATTTTTTTTAGTTTTTTTCTATAATTATCAATATAATTTTATTTTTTGGTTAAAAAAGCTTAAAAATAGTATAGAAGGCTTCTAGTATATTGTTTCAAAGGCAGATAAAAAAAAATTAAAAATCCAAGTCACAATTTTTTTTATAAGCATTTAAAGTTCAAATATTGACAAAATACGTAAATTTCACGAAAATGCGCAAATTATTTTAAGTTGGAATTTCATAAAAATTTTCCTATTTAAATCTAAGATTAGAAAATGTAATACAAGATTCCTCATAAGACTGCTTATCTTTATCAACAAAAAAATGTTTACAAGCAAATCAAATTTAATTTTCATGAGCGTTTGGAAGATTGGATATTCACTCAATTTCTCATGTAGCGATTTTGTTATTTTGTTGTAGTTTATTCAAAAACGAATAACTGTAGATACATAAAAACTTTTATACACACATTGACATTTTCAAATGTAATATTTTTGGCAAAAATTAATTTAACCTACTGTAGTAGTCAGTAGATACTAATGCCTTATACTAAAATAAATTACTTTAATCACATTAGTACTATAAAATATACTTTGTAATATTATAGGCTATAATAATAAAATTATTGTATACGAAAAACGATTCTGAGCGAAAACGCTCTTTCGTATACAATAATTTTATATCATTGAATTCAAATTTAATACCAACCATTACAGCTTAAAGAGATAGATAAATCTAGTAAATAATATTTGTATTGTATACATTATGTAATTTATGTCGATTTAATAAGAAAAAAAAATTACATTGAACCACTTGTAACCATATGTATTGTAACTATACATCCACTTACCCGCTTTTTTTAGTGTTTTTCTTTGTTTTAATTTCTTAATTTTATAAATACGTTAATACAGTTTTATAAATATTGGTCTCAGACTAAAATTGATTAAAATGGCATATAATTATATTAAGTACCCATTATCAAGTATAAACCGGGTAGTAGCCAGTAGGTTGTACTCAAAGCATTAAAATATAATATATTTTAAATAAAATCCTTTAATTGCGTGATAATTAGCTACAAATTACTTGACCCAAACCTAATAAATGGTCTGATGTATTAATTGTATTGTTTTATTATACGTACCTAATACGGCCTAACCTACCTATATGTATTTAATAATGTGTTTCTAATGTGTAAAGCCGTGTAGGTACCGGTACATACTTGATTATATAGTTAGTAAACATTAATAACTGATTTCACATTTCGGTATTTCACTATAAATGCATATTGTATACCTAATGCTATTTTAAACTTTAATATATTATTATCTTGCCAACTGCAGAAAATTGCTGTAAATATAAAGAAAATGTTTTCAACTTTCTCTGAACTTATCCATTATAAACTCAAACGTATATATTATTACACTGAATAAAATAAGTCTTGTTAAGTCTATATTTGACAAATATCTTTAAACTAAATGTATTTAATGTAAATATAATTCTCGCAGTTAATAATATTAAACAATATTTTTCCTATACGTGTCCGGTATACTTACATTATTTGTCGAGTTTCGTTGTCTTAGGCACGTGATTGATCTCAGACAAGGATATATTTTTAGTAAAAAGCATCCCTATATTATTATGATTTCATCAGTTTGTGCAAATATATATATTTTTAGATAAGCTCAATTTATAATACATTTCACGTACATTATATATGGGTATATCGTTTAGGTGTTGAAAGATTGAATTATAGATGTGTAGAATATGATTAGATACTTGGTGATAGATGATTAGATTTTGAGCGATGCAATGAATTTATTGTCTTACAATTATATGTTTATGTGTGTGTGTGTGTGTTTAAGTAACTACTTTTTGTACTGTACACATTTTTTAACCTTCAAAATTGAGAGGGTATCTGACGGGTAGAAAAATAATTATGTTGGTACTTTAGGGAGTTTTTTTATTACCTATATTTCTAAAATGAAGAACTGTAGACACCTATAATTTTCCTTAAATATTTACAATAACATTTTCTAGACGTGGTACAATTTTCAAGATATTTTGGCTCTTTTACAAAGTTCTTCATAAGTTTTTTACAGCAATTCAAAATTATATTTAATTTAATTTTGTTATATGGCAGCAACAAAGTTATGGATAGGTATATTCCATTTTCTATAAGCCAAATATACAAACGTTATTTGTTTAGTTTTTTTTGGAAATATTCACCTTCAAGCTAAATAGTTGTCTCATTTACAACAATTCGCTTCAACTACTTTTATAGAAAAATTTACTATTTTATAAAACTAAATTACAAATTAAATAAAAATCAAATCCATAAATATTGAAAATAATAAGATATTTGAAAAAATAAAACGAAAAAAATGTTGTTTTTTTTAATTAAGTAAATATTTTTGCTTTAGTTGATCTCTACTTTAAATGATTGATGTTTTCTTGTCAACAAATATAATAAAATAAAATTGAATTTAAGAAATACATAATATTATTCATTATTAATATGCTAAAATATTTTTTAGAAAATAAAATTTCTCCGATTGATTGAATTTATGTTTAAATATTTACCCGACTTAAAATATCATATCATTGTCTGGCCGCTGCATGATCAATATCAATAAAATCCTACGAGATACCCTAGATAATATTCTTATTTTTAAATTGTAAAGAGGTGATTGTGAAGAGGAGATTGTGAAGAGGTAAATCACTATAGTTTTAGAAATTACAGCGAGTAAAATGTGTTATTGTGAACGTACAATTTTCCATGTTGTGCGTTTTGTAAGACAAAGACGACAAACGCCAGTTAGGTGTCTTCTTAATATTATATTGTTATAACTTATAGATAATGAATTTAAAAATTATACATAAATACGTCGTGTAAACAATATTACCATCTTGGTACAATACTACAATATAATACGTGTCTACCATGCACCACTGTTGTATACTTGTATTGTATTTTGTACTTGTTAGTTAGTTGGTACCTACTTGATAATATTGTTATTTTACATTTGGCTGCTATAGATAAATATATCTAATAAAAATCTGACCTTCGATCATAAAACATAGTCGTAAGTTTAAAATAAATAACAAATAAAATAGAAACTTGGTTTGAACCGTTTGAAGATAATTTAGACTAATATTATTTCTTTTTACTTAACTTGAAATAACTTGCAGAATCGTTTTTCTTGTGCCTATAGGCTATAATAATTATTTAGGTATTGAATTTGAATTTAAGACATCAGTAAACCATTACGCTCGAAATGTACTCTACAGCAGTTTTTTTAGTATGATTGATAAGTTTATGCAGGCGATTTACCAAGTGCAGCTTATGGAAATACTTAACATTTATTATTTTATCGATTTGTTTACCCACTTAAACACTTATATTAATTTATCCTTTACATAGATACTACATGTAAGTTAACTTTTCGTAGAACCAATAATATTGTGGGTCAAAATTTGAATTTATTTACCTTGAAGTTAGTTATTACTTGATACAAAACTCTGTCCAGTATCATTATTCATTTTTCCATAATAGTAAGTATCCAGTTAAAATGTAATATGGTTTCAATTCATTAATAATTTTATTTGTGTAAAAATTTTTATTCCTACATGATAATTGATAAATTTTATAATATGTGTGAAGACTGAAGTGTTTATTGTACAATAGTTTTAGCGCTTTTAGTTGGTCATTAGATGTTACCACTTACCTGAGTAATACTTTGTACATTTGTACTTGTGTATATTTTAGTATATTATACATAATATATAGCGTATACCTAACGGCGATTATAGTGTTAGAAACGTAATGTACCTAAAAAATATTATTATTTATATCATTATACAACTTTATTGCTTTAAAAGCAGTTACTTATATTCTGATTTAATGTGATTGTGTTACAGTCTTATTGTAGAATTTTTTACAAATGATTGATGAGAGCAGAAGATTTTGATTAAATATTACACATAAGTGTTAAATACTAAGCGATATTTATATATTTTTTTTAAACTTTCTTCTTTTCAGTTTAAGTTAAAACCTATACTCATTTCACCAATCTAAAACCTTCAACCGTATAATAATCCTTTTAATATGCATGTAATTATTTATTTTATTCTAATATTATGATCTTTAGATTCTGAGAGAAATGATTACCTGATGTTTGGTTTCAAATAATATATGATTTTAGGTTCTGAGTTTAAAAAATTGAATGTTAAAAACTATAGTTTCTCCAAAGATTTGTTTACAATAGATAGCTTAAAAATTCCAAAAGTACATATTATTGAGCACAATTATTTTTTGTAAACATTTGAAGTTCAAAATTAGACAAAATCAGATATTTACCAAAAAATTGTTTTGTATAATCATTTTAGTTATTCTGTTGGAATTTAAAAAATATTAATCGTATCCGTATGGAATGATTGAAACTTATCGTCATTGTCAAAATATTATGTCCAAGTTATTTTCACCACAAACCTATTCGAATACCATTCAACGGCATGTATTGGCATTAACTTAACTATAAGTTATATACTATTGTATTAAAAAATGGTTCAACTTATTAAATACAGGTAGTGGTGGGTGTAAATAATTTTGGGTGGAAAATGTCTATATTTGGCTCACCACGATAATTCCAGTCATAGACACATAATAAGAAAAAAACACACATCGTTGTAAAGCCATAACATTCTTCATCGCTTTGTCTAGAATCTAAAATTACTGATGTAATGTGAGGGTCTACGGGTTATTTTAAGTTAATAGTTTTGGTGAGGGATTATGTAGCACCCAAGAATTTTAACCCTGGCAATTATCTTCGTAATCTTAGTACATTTTATAAATAATATGTGTACATGGAGTCAGTGTTAACTCAAAGATCACATTTGCTTCTACCGCCAAATATAGAAAATGTTAAGAGGACGCAACACACTCATTTGTTGTCTCCGTCTTACTTTTAAGTGCATAGCATAACAAATAATGTACGCTCAGTGGTTCAAGTTTAGGTTCGTCAGTTTTAAAACTAAGAGTAAATCGATCTATTATATGAAACTTAATGGTAAGAACATTCTCTAAATTATATTTGTTTGAAGGGTTTTTACTATAATTCAGTTTATAAATGAGTTATGAACATTTTTAATTTACACTTTATTATAGACGCAAAACTTGCTAAAAAATTGAACTAATGAAAAATTTGGATTTATTTTACTGGCATTTAAATGTATATAATATAATGTTTTAATTGTTTGATAAATAGATACTATCTACTTACATTATTTATTATAATTTAAAAAGGTGCTTATTAATATTTAAAATGTTATTCTACTTTGGTAGGTATTACTATTTATTATATTTTCTAGAGGTAGCTAGGTACCTCAAAAAATACCTTTTTAAAATATCAACCATAGGTTTGTTATATATTTATATTATTTTAATATTTTATCTCGATTGTTATTCACATTTAGGTAGGTATGTAAATAAATAATAATAATTTGCAATGAAAATCAATGCGATCATACAAGAATAATAATTTAATATTGACCTTGCGTACCTACTTGAATATCATATAAAATTTAATATTTTTGTTTTGTATAAATGATGTTATAATTTATTAATAACGTTTAATGATTACAGTCACATATTTTGAGATTTTTTATACTTCCTGTAAATAGTAAATTATAAGTTGTAACAATAGCTAGTTTGATTATTATATTAATACATATTTACACATGTACCTACCTATTATAAGTGCAAGTAAGAAGCAAGAATAGACATTAATATATTATAGATATGAATTGATAGAACACAATAACAGCTTTAAGTACCTTTGTTTGTATATGAATAGATTCTATCTACATGGGTGGTCTAAAAAAAAATGTTTTAATTTAACTTATGTGAATCTAAAAGGCAAGTAGATACTAATACTATGCTACTTAATTAAAACAAACAAAAACGTTGGGTGTTATTTGAAAAAAAAGTAGTTTTTATCACTACACGATACTCCTATTATATGGTGCAAAAATCTAAGTATATACTTAAAAATTTAAAATTTAAACGAATTCATTTTTAAAAGAAAATATTATGGTATGCATCCTTGGTGAATCACCCCGTAGATACCTACTGTTTTTAATTTTTATCCTTTATATATATTTTTTTCTGGATGTTATCCAATTTCTCATTTACCAGCTAATTTAACAAATTAATAAACATTAATAAACTAATTTATGTTTTTATTTTATCCCATTTCGATATAAATTATTTTGATTTCGGATATTTTTGATATCGGACAAATTTAGTATCTTACCAGTTATAACTTACAACGGAAATTTGTAATTTTGGACAATTACCGTATTAACTACCTACCGTAATTTAGCTTGGATTATTTTCGTTCTCTAAATGGTTTAAGTAAATATTTTTATGAAAAGAAAATTAAATGCTCATAAATATTTATGGTCGTCTGGATCATAGATACTAAAGTGGATATAGTTGGATATGGCTTCTGAAATGACGCCACTGCCTACGAACGGTAAACTGTGTCGTAAGGCAACTCACCAAGTGAGCAGTCCGCTGTATTTAAATATATATAATATATATAATATTTATATTAATGAAGTTTTTTAAGATGTCTAGTGGTTAGTATATAATAATATAGATAATATTAGGATTGGAAGTTAGGGTTATAACTTATAATAGATGGTAAAAAATAATTGGTTTTGCTGGTATACCTACATAATAGGAAAATACATTTATGAGGATTGAGATTATGCCCATGCACTATTTTGACCTTTATTATTATTATGGCCTACATTATTTTACCTACATAACATCCAGTGGTGGATTTAAATATGTTTCACCCAACCTTTTTTCATCCAACTTTTTTCCATATCAGATTTATCACTAGCGCGTGTTAAGACAGGTAATAATTGTATAGTAATCAATATCACATGGTTACAATTTATAAAACAATTTCTTTATTAGGTACTCAATCAATTAAAAAATATGTTCCTTATTAAATTTGTAATAGCAAGTATGAAATATAAATATACTATAACATATGCTCGTAGTAGAAACATTAAACAGTACATTTTAAAGAAGCTTGTATCTTAGTTTATTCCTCATAAAACTATCATCAACTTCCTAAAAATGTAATGAATTTATTAATTCATTTTTAATTGATAAAACTGCCAACGAATTTGATCTTTTTTGTTTCATTTGAAGCCATAAATAGCTTAAAAAAAAGAAATTGATGTCACAAGAAATTTGTGATGATAGAATTTTACGTTTGGGCTTAAGGGCGCCCCTAATAAATAAATATTCCACCATATAATACTGCATTACTGCCTAAGATACCTTACTAATAAATCTACCCTTGAATAACATTATTGTGTTTTTATATTTATATACAGGATTTTATTTTATTTTCAGATGTTTTGCCGTTTCTTAGTAGTATTTTAAAGCAACATGGATCATTGGTTCACATTCATTTATTTGGTCATTCATACGTATTGTTAAACGATCCAGACGATATAAAAGTACCTATTTACTATTTTATTTTTACATTTATTAACATTTAAGAATTTTATCATTATTATTAAATTAATAAATTATTATTATATTCTCTTATATTTTATTTTATTATAAGTAAACGTAAACACTAAACCTACATAAATATCAAAATGTATCAGGTGTAACATAAAATTCTAAGATTTAGCTTATTATTATTTATTGTAGTATAATTTATATAATACGAATCAAATAATGAGGTACCTACATACATAAATATTTTCAGGTTTTATTATCCAGTCCACAACATATAAACAAAGGACCAGAATATGGATTGCTTAAGCCTTGGTTAAATAAAGGTCTTCTAACAAGTGGAAGTAATTATAAAAGAAAATCTTAATACTCATGTATATATCTTGTACACTACTTGTATACTTGTATATACTACTTGTATATATCTTGCTTATCCAACTATCTAATTGATAAATATTTTTTCTATGTAATATGTATATAAAACAGGTCAAAAATGGCAAGCGAGAAGGAAACTGCTAACATATACATTTCACTTTAAAATATTGGAAACGTACATTTCTTCGTTTAATAAACATGCTCAATGTTTAACAAAAAAACTTGAAAATATGGCAAGTAACAATCAACGTGTGTCTATTTATACTCATATGACACTTTGTGCATTAGACCTTGTTTGTGGTGAGTTAATTGTTCATAATATTACCTAGGTAGTAGCTTCATCGTATATAGAAAATAAATAGACTAACCCGATCGATCAACGAGCATCACATATTTATTTTTATAATATTAGTGTTGATTATAAATACCTACTAATATACTATGTAAATATTATGTTATAGATACAATAATGGGAACTGAATTGCGATCTCAAGAGGGTAAATCTCTAGAATACGTTGAAGCAATAAATACGTATGTATGGTTTTTTAAGTTGTAAATGAAAAAATTGTGTTGGTAGTGTTGGTACCTACTATTGACCTGCAAGGGCCGTACATTTTCGGTAAACGGACACTTAGTACGGAATAAAATAAACCAGGAAATATATTTATTACTTTAGTGTATTATAGTGTGCAATGTCTTCTATCTTATGTGTATGTTTATACTGCACATTTTAATTATTATTGATAATATTAAAACAATTAACTCGTAAAATTGGATACTCTCGTACAATTGTATTGTTTCTCTATTATAATTTATAATTGTATATAGGTATTTTGTATGCTGTGCGTGCGTTAAAAATTCACGAAGCCTGTATATAGCACGAATTTATTATTATAACTAGAGCGCGGATTTATATGCATTAAAAACCAACCAAATATGCACTACAAAATCCTAAATATGCATAAATATATGCACTAAAATGTTAAATTATGCACAAAAAATAAAAATATGCATAATAAAATTATCGAACCCTACTACAAATACTTATCTACTTTTTTTTTTTTGATGGTAGTTTTATTTATAAGAAAAAAATAGGAATCAATTTATATCAACAATGTTTTCTAAAACAAATTTAGTCTTTAAAATCTTTATCTTATTATGTATTGTATTACCCCGATTATTGATCTAAGGTCATATTTGGGAAAACCGTTTATACCTACAAGTAACCTACCTATTAATTTATTTTGATGTTAATCGAAACTATAAAAATATGATATTTTTTTCTTATATTATAATACTATATATTTTTAAAATATCTAAAAAAACATCGAAATATGCACAAAAGATGAAATATGGTATTAAAATTGTAAAATAAGCCCTTAAAATAGAAAAATGTCAAAATATGCAAAAATATGCGCTAAAAAGTTTCATTTTTTAAATCGTCATGTCATGAAACAAATAGTGTACTCACTTAGCATATCATACGATCAACCAGAATAAATATGCAAATGCATACAAATCCGCGCTCTAATTATAACTATTATTATTTGTGTCTGTTAACAACATGTATTTTATAATAGCAAATAATGTGATATGTATACATTTTTTTCTACATTAAATAGTACAAACTGTCCACGGTTTTAATTTTTTCTAGGTGACCGTACAAAGTGTCCTACAGCCTAAATTTTCGGCCCGGTCCGGCCCAAACAATAATGTGAAAAAAAAGCCCAGGCCCAGCACAAAAATAATGCTAAGCTCATAAAAAGGCCCGATCCGGTCTAAAATTTTTTTCTTTAAGTCCGGCCCGGCTCAAAACACTAAAAAAGCCCAGTCCACTAGTCCAGTCCTAAGTTTTTTTTGTAGGACTGGTTTAAAAATGTAAAAATTTCCACATGACATATTTTAATGATAACAATGATAACGGCGTTGATATATTATATTTACATATAGTTTGATGAAAACTAGCTAGATCTAACAGAAAATACTTTTAATGTTATTGTTTTATTTTGTATTGACGTATTATTATGGTATATAAATAGCTTTACTTGACCCACTAATCAAGATATTATCCATTGTGATTGTATCTATATTTGTACCGATTTTGGTTCTATCATTATTATTTATTATTTTAAATTATGATTATCTACTGTCGAAGAAAAATCCTTAAAGAGCCCGGTCTAATCTTTCAATCCTTGATCTATTATTCGAAGTCCAACCCGGTCTGGCCCGAAAAATTGTACAAAAAAAAGCTCAGGCCCGATCCGGCCCATCCCAAAATATTTTACAAAAAAAGCCCGGTCGAACCCTTTATTTTATTTTATAGGCACGAACCGGTCCAATGTCCCTACGGTTACAACCTAACCTAACCGATCCGACCTTTGCAGGTTTTTATTACCTACTCAATATATTTTATTTATTGCAGAGTAACTGATATTACGATTAAACGAATTTTCAAATTTTGGCTTTGGAATGGAAGTATTTTTAATCTGAGTCAAAATGGAAGAGATTTTAATAAATCTCTTAAGATTTTACATACATTTACTGAAAACGTAAGTAAAAATAAAAAATAATGTGTTATACATTATAGGTATATATTCAATGAATA
This sequence comes from Sitobion miscanthi, assembly GCA_008086715.1. Lineage (NCBI taxonomy): Eukaryota > Metazoa > Arthropoda > Insecta > Hemiptera > Aphididae > Sitobion > Sitobion miscanthi. The sequence goes on from CM017802.1 coordinate 27,595,054, forward strand.
AATTAAATAATAATTGTTAGTAATAAATTATGTTTTTATATACCTACCAACATATTTTTAATTTTAGGTGATTAAAGAAAAGCGAGCTAAACTTGAATCCGTTAATTGTTTAGAAACTGAAGAATTAAGTTTTGGTAAGTTACTGATATATAGTTATTATAAAGATACCCAGCTTATAAAATATAATACTAAAAACCTTACAAATTAATATACCTACCGACCATCACCAGTCAATATAGTGACGGCATGAATAGATATTTTATGAAGGGACAGCTTCTTGTAAATGTGGAGGTGGGTATTTTAATTATAGGTACCTATTGGAGTAGTTATAATTTACGAATAATTTATGAACTTATATAAATTAGATTTGGTGGTGGGGATGCCGGTTATGTGAGGGTTAGCCATCGGGTTAGTCACGGGAAAAATTGGCGGATGAGTTCTATTTTAAATAGTCGTTTCATAGAAAAAAAAGTTCACATCGCTACTGCAGCAGTCACCTGATGGCAGATATTAAGTTAAAACTAATAAAGTATAATAAAGATTTAAGATAAATAAAGATATATAAAGATTAATAAGTAGGTACGTTATTACCGTTGACTCCAAAAACCGCACACTTTTGATAAAATACAGTTCAAAACCGCACACTTTTGGTAGGTTAAAACCGCACAATTTTAAAAATTGTCATATCCAAAAACTGCACAGTCATGATTTTGACCCCGAAAAAGTCGATAAACAAAAAATGCATATGTATATGTATATGTATAATTAATTATTTGTTCTCATTATTCTCATAGTTCATCAAAAAAAATGCATACCTATATTTAAAAAATTTAAACATCAATTTTAAAAAATGTCAACTTAAAAATGCATATATTCAATAATTTAAAATATTAGTTTAAAAAAAATGCAAAACAAAAAATTTATAGGAATATTCAAAAATTTGAAATATTAATTTTAAAAAAAATTTAAAACTTTCAAAGTTCAACTGGCTGAAACCGACTGCTGGCGTTTTTTAAAAACGTCTAAGCATTCTGGTAACACTAGGAACACTTGGGTATAGTCTTATAGTTTCCTTTATTACTCGATCTAAATATGTCATAGATTTAAGATCTCCCATAGTAGCTTCTCTATCACTATCTCCAAATATTGAATATAATTCTTCTCTTGCAGAGTTCTACAGTACAGATTAATTTCATAATTCTAACATAGGTAGTAGGCACTTAACTACTAACGGTTGCATCCGAAAACCGCACACTTTTGAGACTGAGATAACTGTCAACAGAGAAATAGGTTGATATCCAAAATAAGATACGACACACAACTGTGAATTATGGGTTTTATTTTTAAATAGGTACTACCTATAACTAAATAGTTTTCTTGTTTGATTGTTATAAGTTATAGGTAATACCTATTTAAAAATAAAACCCATAATTCACAGTTGTGTGTCGTATCTTGTTTTGGATATCAACCTATTTCTCTGTTGACAGTTATCTCAGTCTCAAAAGTGTGCGGTTTTTGGATGCAACCGTTAGTAGTTAAGTGCCTACTACCTATGTTAGAATTATGAAATTAATCTGTACTGTAGAACTCTGCAAGAGAAGAATTATATTCAATATTTGAAGATAGTGATAGAGAAGCTACTATGGGAGATCTTAAATCTATGACATATTTAGATCGAGTAATAAAGGAAACTATAAGACTATACCCAAGTGTTCCTAGTGTTACCAGAATGCTTAGACGTTTTTAAAAAACGCCAGCAGTCGGTTTCAGCCAGTTGAACTTTGAAAGTTTTAAATTTTTTTTAAAATTAATATTTCAAATTTTTTGAATATATCTATAAATTTTTTGTTTTGCATTTTTTTTAAACTAATATTTTAAATTATTGAATATATACATTTTTAAGTTAACATTTTTTTTTTAAATTGATATTTAAATTTTTTAAATATATACATTTTTTTTGATGAACTATGAGAATAATGAGAACAAAAAATTAATTATACATATACATATGTGTTTTTTGTTTACCGACCTTTTTGGGGTCAAAATCATAACTGTGCGGTTTTTGGATGCAACCGTTATTAGTTAAGTGCCTACTACCTAAGTTAGAATTATAAATTATAATCTAAAATAATGAGGAGTACAGTGGCGTATTTGAGGGAGACTAGGGAGCGAGCGATAAGGATCCCTTTTTGGAGTTTAGTCTTGTTTTTTTTCTGTAAGTATTTATAATTAAATTATCTGTAAATTGTAATAATTAAACTGACAAATATGCATTATAATACATAAAATCAAAAAGGGAAAAGTAGGATAAATAACTGCTCTGCTGTACAGAAGGTGTCAAGTGATTGTTATGTTGTCAAATTTTATTAATTTTAATTTGTTCATAAAAAAGTCACATAAATTACTTTAATAGGTAGCAGTCATTTTATAGAATATACTTAGTGATATATAGGTTAACAGAACGTCTTCGCTCAGATTCGGAGCAGAACGGTACTCACTTGCCTACCTTTTAATTTTTACAACAGAATTACAGAAATTTAAACCTATAATATGCAAAGCCTGATGAGTTTATACCTTTAGTTTTTTCACACCAGAAAATGGTTCTAGGGAGTAGGTACCCTCTAGCAATTGGTACCTAGCTCAATAGTGGAAGAGATAACTGTCAACAGAGAAATAGGTTGATATCCAAAATAAGATACGACACACAAGTGTGAATTATGGGTTTTATTTTTAAATAGGTACTACCTATAACTAAATAGTTTTCTTGTTTGATTGTTTTAAGTTATAGGTAAGTGTAAAGTTAAACAATACATTTATTTTTTAATAGTTTCATTATAAATACAACAATTAAGTTAATTAATTTGATTTTAGGTCCTTATTAATATTAAAAATAATACCTATTCAAGTCAAAAGTATAATATAATTTAATATCCAAGGGTTGAATTACAGGGAAAAAACGAGTAGAATCATTTCTTGATCTTTTAATTGGAATATCGAAACAAAATCCAGAAAGAATGACAGATATGGATATTAGAGAAGAAGTAGACACTTTTCTATTTGAAGGACATGACACATCTTCAACTGCCATGACAATGGCTTTCATACAATTGGGATTAAATCAAGATATTCAAGTAAATTAGTCAATACTCTACAGTCATAGCTTAATGAATTTTTAATGATATAATATGAAATTAATCTGTACTGTAGAACTGTGCAAGAGAAGAATTATATTCAATATTTGGAGATAGTGATAGAGAAGCTACTATGGCAGATCTTAAATCTATGACATATTTAGATCGAGTAATAAAGGAAACTATAAGACTATACCCAGTGTTCCTAGTGTTACCAGAATGCTTAGACGTTTTTAAAAAACGCCGGCAGTCGGTTTCAGCCAATCGAACTTGAAAGTTTTAAATTTTTTTTAAAATAATATTTCAAATTTTTGAATATACCTATAAATTTTTTATTTTGCATTTTTTTAAACTAATATTTTAATTATTGAATATATACATTTTTAAGTTAACATTTTTTTTTTAAATTGATATTTAAATTTTTTAAATATATACATTTTTTTTGATGAACTATGAGAATAATGAGAACAAATAATTAATTTTACATATACATATGTGTTTTTTGTTTACCGACCTTTTTGGGGTCAAAATCATAACTGTGCGGTTTTTGGATGCAACCGTTATTAGTTAAGTGCCTACTACCTAAGTTAGAATTATAAATTATAATCTAAAATAATGAGGAGTACAGTGGCGTATTTGAGGGGGACTAGGGAGCGAGCGATAAGAGGATCCCTTTTTGGAGTTTAGTCTTGTTTTTTTTCTGTAAGTGTTTATAATTAAATTATCTATAAATTGTAATAATTAAACTGACAAATATGCATAATACATAAAATCAAAAAGGGAAAAGTAGGATAAATAACTGTTCTGCTGTACAGAAGGTGTCAAGTGATTGTTTGTCGTCAAATTTTATTAATTTTAATTTGTTCATAAAAAAGTCAAATAAATTACTTTAATAGGTAGCAGTCATTTTATAGAATATACTTAGTGATATATAGGTTAACAGAACGTCTTCGCTCAGATTCGGAGCAGAACGGTACTCACTTGCCTACCTTTTAATTTTTACAACAGAATTACAGAAATTTAAACCTATAATATGCAAAGCCTGATGAGTTTATACCTTTAGTTTTTTCACACCAGAAAATGGTTCTAGGGAGTAGGTACCCTCTAGCAATTGGTACCTAGCTCAATAGTGGAAGAGATAACTGTCAACAGAGAAATAGGTTGATATCCAAAATAAGATACGACACACAAGTGTGAATTATGGGTTTTATTTTTAAATAGGTACTACCTATAACTAAATAGTTTTCTTGTTTGATTGTTTTAAGTTATAGGTAAGTGTAAAGTTAAACAATACATTTATTTTTTAATAGTTTCATTATAAATACAACAATTAAGTTAATTAATTTGATTTTAGGTCCTTATTAATATTAAAAATTATACCTATTCAAGTCAAAAGTATAATATAATTTAATATCCAAGGGTTGAATTACAGGGAAAAAACGAGTAGAATCATTTCTTGATCTTTTAATTGGAATATCGAAACAAAATCCAGAAAGAATGACAGATATGGATATTAGAGAAGAAGTAGACACTTTTCTATTTGAAGGACATGACACATCGTCAACTGCCATGACAATGGCTTTCATACAATTGGGATTAAATCAAGATATTCAAGTAAATTAGTCAATACTCTACAGTCATAGCTTAATGAATTTTTAATGATATAATATGAAATTAATCTGTACTGTAGAACTGTGCAAGAGAAGAATTATATTCAATATTTGGAGATAGTGATAGAGAAGCTACTATGGCAGATCTTAAATCTATGACATATTTAGATCGAGTAATAAAGGAAACTATAAGACTATACCCAAGTGTTCCTAGTGTTACCAGAATGCTTAGACAACATCTTCACATAAGTAAGTTGTATAATAATTAATACATATTATATTTTGCTGATAACATTTTCACTTTATTTTAAAGAAGAGTATGATATACCACCACAGACAGTGGTTGTAGTAGTACCATATTTACTTCATCGCGAGGAAAAACATTTTCCAAACCCTTTGACATTTGACCCTGATAGATTTTTACCTGAAAACAGTATCAATAGACATCCTTATGCCTTCATACCATTTAGTGCTGGTCCAAGAAATTGTATTGGTAATTAATGACATTTATATGGAATAATATTATAATATATTTATTTTTTTGATATTATGAATTATTTTTTTTAGGACAAAAATTTGCCATGCATCAAATGAAAACTATAATATCGACTGTTATAAGAAAAATGAAAATTGAAACATTAGGAAGTCAAGATGACATTAAAATAAGCGCACAATTGATTTTGCGACCAGAATCATTACCTGATATCAAACTGACTAAGATTAAATAATTTTTTCATTTGTAAAATTGTTGATGTAAATATTTATATTATAAATTATTCTATTTGTTATAAAATACAAAATATTATTAGAAAACATTTTCAGCACAGACAGGGTTGAGCAAGATACCCTAAAAAAGTATTTAAGGTATATTTATTTTTAGTTTCTAAACAAGATACTCTAATCTTACAAATTTAAATGAACAGAGAATGGATATGTGTAAAAACTAAAAAGATACAATATCTTTGACATTTTTAACAACATTTTATTAAATGTATTAAAATTCATAATTCTTATTCAAAATTAATAATTTATGCAGTTGGCCATAGGCGCAACAAGGGTTAAAATTCTGGAGGGGGGGGCTACAGCCCCTTACAAAACTATTAATTTAAAATAACCCATAGGGAGGTTATATCTAAATCAATAAGGGATATTTTTTTAGTTGTTTTTTGGAGGGGAACTAAATCGTAGTCAGGAGAGGGCTAAGCCTTTACTATTTTCGTCATTGGGGCCGGCATTATACTATAACTATAATTTAATTATAGTGAGAGGGTGAGGATGTCATAAACCTTAAAATAGACTAGTTAAAATCCAAAAATATATATCTAGTTATACTTGATTCTTAGATATTGCCCAGCCCACAGTATAGGTACTTAGTTTAAGACTCAAATTGAATTATTTGTTTTTAGGTAAATTATTATTATAATTATTATAGCAAAAAGAGATCTAAATTAAGTCTTGGAAGCTGGTTTCGTTATTTAATATTTGTATTTGTTTTACTTTTTTATTGTCGTAATTTTGTATTATTTAAAATATTTGTCAAGCTGTCATAACTCATAGTTACTGACTAAAAGCTAATTATAATAATAAAAAAAAAATTAGTTTAGAGTGTTTAAATAAATTATACAGGTGCCTATTTATAGAGAAACAAACTAAATATTTACAAATTAAGTATGTACTATAATCTAATAATATTATATTATACCTATTCCTTTTTCCCCTTTTGAACTGCAAACTTATGGGGGGAAGGGGGTGTGTATTAGCATTACTTCTTACAAGTACCATTGTTGTTTATTGAAACTTATAAGAATTAAGAATACACGGAGGTTGTTCCTCGAGAAGCCAGAGACAGCTATCCTTATAAGGATGATAGCAGATGCCAGTATGTATACGCGATGTTTCACAAGGACATACAATCTTCTGGACGCTAATAGTCTGTAGTGGCCGCTCCTAGCCCTGCCCACTCAGTGCAGATAGTTTTGAAAACTTTCATGGCACCTGCATAAGTGGAAAGACCAGACAAATGGGCAAGTTTATAACATAACCATAAAAAAGAAGCCTAAAAAAAAAAAATTTACAATTATTGGAATATACCAGTAGCATAATATTCTTGATATAATTATTTTTAATTTAAAAAAAAAAACTGCGTAGGTACTTATACAATATATATACTATTACTAAAGAAAGCTGTACTTGATAACCAATTATAGAGTACAGATATGCTCATGTAAGAAAATATATTTTTTAATTGTTATTATATACCACTAACATTTAATGTTGGTTTAAAAATGTAATGTACAATGTATACATGAGTGTTTTAAAATAATTAAAAGATCACTGGTTTATTTATTAAAATAGATGAATTTGAATTAATGATGGGTAGAACAATAAAATTAAAAGCATTTTCATAGGAAAGGTTAACAAATTTTTTTAAATTTGTCACTGATGGTGCTGTAAACTTAAATATTGCATAAAACTCAAAATAAATGTTACTTAAATATTCATTTAAAAAAAAATAATAATCATACTTACTTATGCAATTATTGAGAAATGTGTATTTAAGTTAACAGTTTATTTACCTAGAAGAGGAGGTTATATTCCCAGGCAACATGTTGAACTAATAGATAATAAAATATAACATTTGTACAAGAAATGTGATTGGCAGAGGACTCAGGCTTCAAATAAAAAATGTACAGAAATGTATAAGACTTATATGCATTTTGAACAATTTCACTGAATAGGTGCATTTGAGATTGAGAAGGCCATTGTGTTGACACCAAAATGTATATTCTCCAAAATATTTTTATTCAAATGGACATTGCACCTAGACAAAAATAAGTATTTAATAAAAGGAAAGTAGAGGGCTTAGGCTCCAGAAAAATATGAATGATCGTACAATTATTTGAGCAATTCTGCTGTGAGGTTTACTCAGGACAACTGTTTCCATGTGAACGCCAAAATATTTAACATATCATTTTTAATTGAAAAAGCTTTTAATAAAGGTTAAAAATTTGTAATTCTTGAAAGGAGCCTGGAGAGGATTTGAGCTCCGGAAAAATAAAAGTATATCCAAATTATAGGATATATATGATTTACGGACAATTCCACTCAGGGCAGTCACTAGGGCAGGTCGAGCAGGACCACACACCTTCATCAAAGTTGGGCAGGCTTGCTTTTACAGATAGAATTAAAAATGTCAATTTGATGAGCAAAAAAAATGTACCATTTATATTTTATACATTCAGTTGTTGTAATTTTTATATCAAATTAATGTATTAAGCATGAATATTTAATTATCAAGTTTTAAACGATCTAAGTAATGCTTAAAGAACCTAAAACCTAAACTTCATCTAATCAGGTAACTTAGTCGTTCTGTGACCTGCTTACTGCTTATAGACAATATTTTATTTAACAGATAGGTATTATGTAATACACTACTATGGTGTACATTAATTCAATGAAAATTAAAACTTAATATATGTATGATACATAAATATAAAAAGTATTGAATCATATTACATATTCATTATTGGTAAATATTCTTCTATTCTTTTTCTATTGTCCCAAAATAATATGATCAGTATTCAATTTGATGAATATATAGGTACTTAACATAATTCAAACAGCATAATTTAGAACCTGACATAATATTGCTATTGTCTTTATATACATATTTATCAAGTATAAATTCTACAAGTCAAAAAAGTACAATACCATCACAAGCCATTATAATATACTCCATGCGTTTGTAAGTTTTCAGTAAATTATTATTGAATATAGATTAATATCACTATCGAGTGACAATTGAAGTATTTTTCTTATACTAATTGACCGTAAGTTATTCAATTAATAAATTATTTACCCATGGTATATGGTATCGACTAGAATATTTACCATTAAGTATTTAAGTATTTAAATATTGTAGAATGCAGTTATGCAGATTGTAGACAATAAATCATTTAAGTTCAGTATTGAGCACAATTAAATATATCTATATATTATCTTGGTATTGAGTATATTGACTTTTGTATATTGAGTTTGAGTTACTTGTTTGAGTCTTGAGACTTTGATATTATCAAAATAGTTGTTTAGAATATTTTTATAATCTGACAGTGAGTTTAAGTCAAAGACTTCATCAAATATTATATACTTCTATAAGCGTCGCACCATGTATTCCACTGTCCACTGAAAATATAAATGATGCTTGTCGCTTTGGACAAATCCAAAATTTCCAATTTTTTTAAACATGTGCATTGGACTGCAATTTGTTATTTTTTTAAATTTAGTTTCTTCAATATTTAATGATAGGCCTGGAAAATGTATTCATTTTTACATAAATTGTCTATCTAGATGCCATAAATAAAGTTCAAAGTTGTTACTTTTAAGGAATGGAGAACTACGAAATTGGCCGGAGGCGAAGGAGTTAGGACTAGGAGATGCACATAATAAAAAAAACTATTACTATTTAGTATTTACTATCTATATTCTAAGATTACAGCTGTGATGATATCACAGATATATAATAAAAATATTATAAAATAAATCATAAATCTTAAAAAGTGAAAAGGTGATTGTCATAGAATAATAATCAGTAGACAGCGATATCTGTCCCTGATAGTAGCCTTGCCTATTGCCAGTAAGTTGACGCCTTGCGCGGCTGTTTATTGTTATTGATCCCTCTCCCCTACCACATTCATCGAGAGACCTAGTCCCGGGCCACTCCGTCACCGTTTCTACCATGACAAATAACCTCAACCAGGCGAACCAGAACTCAGCAGAAGGCGATGTCATTCCATGAAAAGATTTAATCAAAATGGACGTCTCCCCTGTATCCCGTTTGTTTTGATTCTCGTGTACGGTGAATTTTTATTATATTTTTAATTTTAGCTATATTCGAATAGACAATTAAATATAAATTGGTCCTGTTGACGGGTCAACAATTTGTTAATACTGTACAGACGACAAATGGCTGCGACTACATTGCCGTCCGGTGAGCCCGCGCCCGAAGATACATCGCTGTATCCGATCGCTGTGCTCATAGATGAATTGAAGAATGAAGACGTACAGGTAAAATTGTAAATTTTGAAATCCAACATAGGCAGTGCTTGAATTGGCAAAAAGAATTAGAAAGTAGATGCAAAAGTGCTAAAAATGTACGTTCCTTAATATGCAAACTCCTTATTGATTAGAATATAATTTTAAGGGGAACACTAAAATAATTTTTAAAAGGAAAGGTAAGTAGTTTCATCACCTCTCCCTGCACTGAATTTTAGATTGGTAGTGTCAATACCTCTTGTTTTGCTTTACTTCTGCTGATCGTATGCTGACTATTCCAACATTGGTTAACCCAAATTCCGGTTAAACAAAAAAAAAAAGCTATCGGTCTTGTATCTATGGACAGAATGTCCCCAATATTTAAATTTGTCTGAGGTCCTAATGTCCTATCTCAGATATTCAATTAAATTGATTCGGTTTTGAAGAGATTATTAAAATATATTTATGGTCCATGCCGTAATAGGTTACATTTTAGTTCTTAATAAAAGTAAATATGTTAACCATTGTATTATATTTGTTTAACATAGGAATAGGTAACAATCATTATTTTATTACTTTTTGGTATAATATTTTTTCTATTCATGATAGTTGTTTAAGAAATGTATTGGTGAATGTGTTTTTAGCTCATAAATTATTTCATTGTAAAATTGTGCATTATACTTATAGTAAATGGATAATGGGTGTATATTGAATCTATTCAAATTCTTACTAAACAATATTTTTTATATCTACATGTTACTTTAAAAAACTACACCTTTTTGTTTTTTTCTATTTTTAACTACACAGTAAAATCAATTTTACTACCATCAAAAACATTTAAGATAATGTGATTTTGAACAATAGACAACCTAATTTCTTACATTTCATAGCAGATGATACTATGTTCTTATGTTTTTTAATATTTAATTAGAAAATGCTTAACTAGGTACTAATATATCTATTATAGAATAGTTAATCTAAGTACCTAATTAAATTTCCTATAGTAATGCTTATAGCATTTACTATTTTACTTGTACAATTATAATACATAACATATTGAAAACTATTCTGATATGCTCTGTTCCATCTAAGAGTGAACCGCTTTCGCGCCTACAGACTGAGCTGCCGAACAGTGCTTGATCCCCATACAATGACTATGCGTTCTCTGATTGGCCAACAGTCGTTGTTGAGCGCCTGTGCTAATGCTCTTACCGATGCCAGAATTCACATTGTGGTTCACTCATAGATGGAACAGAGTATAGACTTGGAAGCAAGTTTAAATGTGTTTCTTATTTAAAATTGCTACTTTATAAACCCATTTATCATTGACAAACAATAATTATTATTCAATTGAGTTTAACATGTACATAATTAAATATATTTTTATACAAGCTATCACTTAAATGCAAATCAGTCAACAATTCTAAACTAGCTGAGAATTATTTAAATATCCATGTTTGCATTATATATTTAAATGTTACTAATTGACTAAACTATAAGTATTTGGGTCGTTAATAAAAATTATATTTGGTTAGTATTATATAGTTTGATTTAATTATCCAAATATTTAATAAAATGTACCTATTCTATAATCATCAGAATTTATGAATCAAGTTATTAAATGTTCTAATAAAAAAAACAAAAAAAAATGTACTGAGTGATTCAGGATTAAAGATACATTTATTGTATTATGGTATTAGGAATATTGTGAATTAATTAATTTTATTATTTTACAGTTGCGTTTGAATTCTATCAAGAAACTGTCTACAATTGCTTTGGCACTTGGCGTTGAGCGCACTCGAGTAGAGCTTATTCCATTTTTAACTGAAACTATTTATGATGAAGATGAAGTATTGTTAGCACTGGCTGAGCAATTGGGAAATTTTACTAATTATGTTGGAGGACCAGACTTTGCATATACACTATTGGTAATTAATTTAAAAACAACATTTTTTAGTTAGGCTTAAATTTGTTTGTTAATTAATTATGACATGTATTCTGTAGCCTCCCTTGGAATCATTGGCTACAGTTGAAGAAACGGTTGTTAGAGATAAGGCAGTTGAGTCACTACGTCAAATAGCAGTGTTACACTCTCCAACTGATCTTGAAAATCACTTTGTTAGTCTTGTTATTCGTCTGGCGTCTGGTGACTGGTTTACATCACGTACATCTGCTTGTGGTTTATTTTCGGTTTGCTATTCTCGTGTCAATCCAATGATCAAATGTAAGTTAATTTTTTTAATAAAAAATACATTTAAATAAAATGTATTGCCTACATAATTCACAAGGTTAAACTTTTTAAATTTAATGTTTTGTTAATAAATTTTTTCTTAATAGCTGAATTACGCAACTTCTTCCGTAATTTGTGTCAGGATGATACTCCTATGGTGCGAAGGGCTGCTGCAGGAAAGCTGGGTGAATTTGCAAAAGTTGTTGAATTGGATTCCTTAAAAAATGATCTTATACCCATGTTTTCATCACTTGCTCAAGATGAACAGGTGCTTATTTATTCAGTTTTTATGGAATCATATGTATTACATTTTTAAAAATATTTTTATTGTTCAGGATTCTGTTCGTCTTCTGGCTATTGAAGCTTGTGTTAGTATAGCCTCTTTGCTTACACATGAAGATGTGAATGATTTAGTGATGCCAACTTTGCGCTTATGTACTTCAGATAGTTCTTGGAGAGTACGATATATGGTGGCTGATAAATTTACTGAGGTATTTGTATAAATGGTAGTCCTATTGATATTGTTATATCAAAACTACTAGAATTTCATATATTATACTACTTAAAGGTTTAAATATTTCCAGTTTGTATTTGGTCAGAACTACTTTATTATCTATTATATGTTTATCACATGGTTATAAAATACATGGATATAATAAAAGTATAAATTAAAACAAATAATACTCCAAAATCATAAAATGATTAGTAATTTTGTGCTTTAAGTGTTGCAATACCACTAGGCTACTAAAAAATAAATTATAATTCTGAATGATTGTCAGTCTATCTATGTTATTTATGTTGTTAGTTCCAAAGCTGGGCAAGTTAATGATTTTTTTTAACCCAGTTAAGTTCAGTTAATATGCACCATTAAAAAAAAGTTAATTTAATTATTGGTTAACTAAGTTAGGTTAAAGTTACATACTTTTTGTTAATTTTAAAAAAAGTTGATATTTTTATACTAGCATACTTAATTTTTTTTCAACCTAAACTAAATATAATGTACAGTATTTTCACATAAGTTAGATTGGAAAAATATAAAATTTTTAACTTTAAATAATTCACTGTAAATATTTTTCAACATGAAAATGAAATAGACTGAAATAGTGAAATGTAATAGAACTAAAAATAAATTAACTTAACTTCATGAAATAAAAAATAAATTTGTTATTTTCACGTTAGTTAAGAAAAAAATGTAGTAAGTTAATAGTTAAGTTATTGAAAATCCAAAAGTAACTAGAAAGTTAAAAAGTTAAATTAAATCAACTTTTTAACTCGTTAATACCCAGCCCTGGTTATTTCTTTTTTAGTGTCCTCCAAAATTATTATTTAATTTTGCCAAATTTAATATGTTTTTATACCTACAGATTTATTCATTTAAATGTCTATACTCTTATTTCCAAAAATAACAAATATTTTTTTAGATAATTTAAACTCATTGAAAAATAAAATGTATCACTTGTAATAATAGATACTCATGATAACCCACAATAAACAACTTAAGTTATTGTTATATGATGTAGTTACAAAAGGCTGTTGGACCAGAAATTACTCGTATTGACTTGGTACCGACTTTTCAATCATTGTTACGTGACACTGAGGCTGAAGTGAGAGCTGCAGCTGCCAATAAAGTGTGTGATTTTTGTCGTAATCTTTGTCCTCCTGTTGCTTCTGGTGCTTTATTAAATGATCCAAATGCTGCACAAACTTCAAATGCAGTTGATTCTATTATCATGACATCAATTTTACCTGTCGTTAAAGGACTAGTTGCAGACACTAATCAACATGTCAAATCAGCTTTAGCATCTGTCATAATGGGCTTATCTCCAATACTTGGAAAACAAAGGTAATACCATATATGCTTACATATAATTTACATTGTCATAATCAATTTAATACATTTTTTTAAGTAAAATTTATCTTATTTTAGAACTCTTGACCATTTGTTACCACTATTTTTGACTCAGTTAAAAGATGAATGCCCTGAAGTACGTCTTAACATAATTTCAAATTTGGATTGTGTTAATGAAGTAATTGGAATTCAACGGGTATTACATTTATTTTTATTTTTCAAAATTTTTATTGATTTTTATATGGTTTTTTTTAAATTTAATATTTTAGCTTTCTGAAACACTTTTACCAGCTATTGTTGAACTTGCTGAGGATCCTAAATGGCGGGTTCGTTTAGCAATAATTGAATATATGCCGTTATTAGCAAGTCAACTAGGTGTACAGTTCTTTGATGATAAACTCAATAGTTTGTGTATGACTTGGCTAACTGATCATGGTAAAAATTATTTATAAAAAAAAATTGTAAAGCTTTTATAATATGATTAACAATAAGTAGTATAAGTACTCGTGTAGTATGCTACCTACCAAAAAACTGTGCGCATGCAGTATGCTACTTACTTGAAAATATGACATATCTAGTTTTATATGTGTTATATTAATTGTATTTAATTTTATTAAGGCCATGTACCTGTGGTTTGAGTTATTTATTTAGATGAACAACATATTATAACGGTCTTACAATACTATAATAGGTAAATAGCTATTATACTGGTAAATATCCACCAAGACTCGCAATAACTTACTTTTAGATATTTTATTATTTTATTCTGTGTTTAGCAACAGATTTGTTTTAACCCGTTAACCCTTGAATTTACTCATAATTTTGATTATTTACTTTATTCAAATTAACTTAAACTTCATCTAAATTCTAATTCTATTTAAATCTTCTCTTAGATTATTCTAGCCTTGGAATAAGGATTCAACTATTTGTAAAGTGATACCAGCGTCTCTCATTTGTTCATGTTATTTTAATTAATACGTCTCGACATAATTGTTCCAGTCAATTTTCATATTTTTAACAACTACATCTATTTAAAATACCCAATACCAACACAATTTCTATATTGCACAGTTTAAATTACTCTTACTAGATGTGTTAGGAATTAACAAAAGAATCAGATATAAAATGTTTTTATTTCGAAATTTTTAGCCATTTTTATTATTAATTATATTTTATTTTATCATTTATGAAAATAAAATTGTTTTATATATTTTATATTTTATTAAAAAAAAAAATAATTTCAAATTAAATAATAAATAGTATAATATCATTAAATTCAATATTATTAGTCAATAATAAACTTAAAAAAATGGGTGGGAGGATATCCTACTAGACCGAAAACAGTCGGGGAGAGGGAGGAATGTCTATTTACTATCTCATTGATGTATAAACTGATCAAAACATCTTGAATTTGTGCTAGGGTGATAAATTCATATTTATAATATACATTTTCTAATTTGAATATCATATGAGTCGCCTGACAAAAATAAAACAAAATTAATGAAAACAATAAAATATCATGTGTTTATGATAAGCTTGTAATCTATATGGTGATTGATATATTATTGTTTATAAGTCTTTATAATTATTGATAATAATTATATTTGACCATGAAAATTAGATTAATGAGACAAAACTCCGCCTATTGAAAACATCCTGTTAGCGAGTGGTAGCTTAAGTAAACAACCACAGTTCACATTTGTTAATACTTAAACCTATGTAGTGTAGGGATTTAAATATAGTATTTGTTTTATTAGAAAATTTGCAGTTCTTTGAACCATTTCCCATTATAAACTTGATTATAGCTTTCAAAATTATGCTTTCTAACATACACATAATACACATGTATACTTTTTCTGAATGTATAAATTATTAAATTTATTAATTGGATCCGTTATCAGTGGATCAATACAATTTATAGAGTATACATTTTCATCGATCATGATGTTATTATATTATACCACTAAATCCAGTAATTCAGATTGAGTGTTGATAGCTAAAATCTATATTATGGTACAATAATTAAGGATTATTAAATTAAATGTTTAAAACAATCAAATTTATGCTATCTGTACATATATGCATATGCGTGAATGCGTCATTTTACAAGCTATAAAATATATGAAGTCAATTAAATATGGTTCAAAACTTCTAAATATTAAAAGCCAAAGACATTAATAATTCCTCTACTAAACTGGTGAAAATAGCAACAAATACTGTAAAAACATATACCAGATACCAATAGGACCAATATTGGTTATCTGTAATAGCTAGTCATAATTGTTATGTTCTTGTATAAAAAAGATTTTATATTAATCATTTATTACGCAACCCTGCTTTTGGAATTTTCCCTTTTCCTCTTAAAATATATATTTTTGAATTGACTGGTGTATTAAGATATTGTTTTTATATTTAGTGTATGCTATACGAGAAGCTGCTACATTAAACTTGAAAAAGCTAGTGGAGAAATTTGGCGCAGAATGGGCCCAAACATCTGTTATACCAAAAGTCATAGTTATGGCTAGAGATCCAAATTATTTACACCGAATGACATTCTTATTTTGCATTAATGTAAATAAACTCAATTGAGTACTTAAATGATTTCTCCTTACATACAAAAATATTTATATTGATTTGTATAGGAACTCGCTGAAGTTTGTGGGCCAGAAATAACTGCTAAGACCATGTTACCAACTGTATTATCTATGGCAAGTGATAGCGTGGCTAATGTACGTTTCAATGTAGCCAAGACACTTCAAAAAATTGGACCAATTGTTGCACAATCGTATGTATTTCTATTCAGATATATTATAAATTACTGAAATATAAAAGAATACTTCTATAAAAATATTTGTTATTTTTAGTGCTGCGGTGAAATCTCAAATAAAACCAGTTTTGGATAAATTAAATACAGATACAGATGTAGATGTCAAATATTTTGCTGCGGAAGCTATGTCAATAATTGCGTGTAACTAATGTTTTTTTTATTGTTTATGTATATCACCCTTATCAGCGCCCAAATTAATTATTATAACATTGTTACAGCTTGTGCATTTTTTCCCTTCCCACTTGGCATATGATTTTTTTTTTTTAACAGTAATATAAATATTATTATTATATTATAATTATAATTTTTGTAGATCATTTACTTAAAAGCAAACAATATGATAATTGAATACATTTAAGTGAAATTATCATTATGAGTAGATAATAAAATATTATTAATATAATATAATAATGTTTTAATTTCCAATTACATTTTACATAATAGTTTTCGTTAAAAATTTTTGTTGATTTTACAGTCGACAAATTTTAATTTTTAACTGCTATATTTATAAATACTGAATAGAAACCATAATCAACATGAACATTATATTTACAACTACTAATTAATAATTATATGTTATTTTTATTTAAACTGTATTAATTTGGTTGTATAAGTAACCTACTTAGTGCCTGTATTACAATCGTTAAACCACCAAATTCGGCTGATAAATCAGTGGATTAAGCGTAACCGGGGTTTTAACTATGATTGTAAAACGGACCCTTAGTAACACCAAAATCTCATAAAATATCAAACACTTCAACTATTGTCAACATTTCCTTTTGTGAAATTTATTGAATACCATGAATTTGCTATACTTATATATTATTGTTATAAGTTGAACAATTTGTAACTACTGAGAATGTGAAAGTCATTTCATATAAATAATCTAGATAATACATCAATCTAGTAATATATTAATATATTCAAAAATATTTTATTTTGTCCATCATTAAAATATGTTGTAATATGTACCTGAGACCTAAACTAACAATAAAACAAGGACCTTGAAAATTAAAACTATGTAGGTACATTTTTAAGCTATCATTGAATACAAGGTCTACCAAAAATTGTGACTACCTGCGATTTTAAATACGTACTTAATAGAATCACCAATAACGCCAGAGGTCTATTAGATTAATTATAAGTTATAACAAAGATTTTTAAGACCTATTTAATTTTAAGTGTTTGAATGATGGTTTTTAGAACTGAAAAATATGTTCCAAGTTATTTCATATTAATTTATAACTACATATTTATACAACTTATACTATCGTTAGCAAACATAACATTCATTGAAACATTTTTGGTTAGGGTATCAGCTGTGTAGAAGTAGATTAAGAAAAGGCTGCATTAGACACTACCTTGCGGCTTGCGGTCAGTATTGTTAAGAATATGTATTCAAATACTTGGGTGTCATTTATACTTGAAATACGTATTCAAAATACTTTTTTTTAGTATATTACAATTTTTAAATGTTTATAACAAAAAACGATGACAATATTACTTTTTATTTATATTTAATTTTAATTTTGAAGCTGCATACTCAAGACGAATATATCAATTTTTTAAAGATTTTGAGCAAGTGCTTAAACTATTTAAAGATTCAAACTTTGTAGATTTTTTCGTGTATGATAGCAAAACGTTAGAAATTTAGAATCTATAAAGGGGTATAGCATCCAGGTGGAAAAGGTGTAATGCCCCAGAACAATTAAAGTACTACTCTATAAAGTATATATTATGTGTACACGGTAGTGTGTATAAAAATAATGCATTAGGGACTCATCACTAGGGCTGGGATTTCGATGCACTTTACATTGTTTTCCAAAGCTTACTGTGCAATGCTTATCTTGTCACTAATTTGTTTTATGTACATTTGAATGAGAATAAGAAAGTTTATTTTGCTTTTTTTGGCATTTTTTAGGTTTTTTACACCAACATGATTTTTAAATAAATTTAACAGATTATAGGTAGGTACTCGTAATTCGTATTATATTATCGCCATTATCGGACAAGGTTTGAGTAACCTCTACCCGCATTTTCTGTTAAATAGATCGGTAAAATCAACGTCCGATGATATCGTTTGGCGTTCAGTACGAGTTTTGTCGTCGTTAACACCATTTTATTACTCTAGTTAATTTTTTTTGATAATTTAATATAAAAATGCCAAAAGTAAAATGTTCGATAGCGAGTCGACTGCGTGCGTTTGTACAAGAATTTGGACATAATATTTTTTCTTCCGACGGATTGGTGTTATTCTGTACAATATGCAACGTGAAAGTTACTGCTGAAAAACGATTTGCCGTACAACAACATTTGTCAAGAGATAAACACATCAATGGAGTAGAACGAAGTAAATTACAAAACGAAAAAAATAATACACTAAGTTTTATTACAGACGTACCATACATGTCGGAATATTTTTTAGATTTAACTCGTACATATTCCGTTAAATAAACTCGAAAATCCTGCGTTTTCTAAATTTTTGGAAAAATATACCAATAAACACGCCTGATCGCTCCACATTACGAAAAAATTACGTCAGTATATGTTACGATGAAACTATACAGATGATTAGGTCATACGTAGAAAATAAAAAGTTATGGGTTTCTATCGATGAAACGACGGACGCCAATGATCGTTATGTTGCCAATGTTATAATAGGTAGGTACATTAGAAGTAACAATGGCACCAGACATTCCACTACCTCCTCGGCCTGTATTAACACGTTGGGGCACTTGGCTTAATGCTTCTATGTACTATTGTGACCATTTTCAACTGATAAAAGAAATTATTAATCAATTAGACGCAGAAGACGCAGTTGCAGTTTCTAAAGCTTAGAATTTATTTTCTAATGTAAATTTGAAACATAACTTAGTATACATAAAGGCAAATTTTAGCACATTAGCAACATCTATAACTATAACTCAATTAGAAACTTCCGGAGTACCTTTGATTGATTCCATTAACATTATTCAAAAAATAAAAGCTGAAATTCAAAAAGCACCAAATCAAATCTGAAAAATCATATACCAAAAACTTACTACTACCTACTTTAAATAAAAACGAATGATTTAGCCTTCTTCAAATATTCGCCAATTACTTCAATAGATGTTGAAAGGAGTTTTTCCATCTACAAGAACTTACTGGCAGACAACAGAAGATCATTTTTATTTGAAAATCTGAAACAAGCTCTCGTGGTTCAGTGTAATAGTTCAGAATGTACAGGTAAATAAATATACGATCTAAACGTATTGAATAATTTATAAAAATATTTTTTTTTCAGATTGAACGAAGTCCACGTCTATGAGATTAAGTCTATCTAGCTTTGTGTACAACTTTTTTTTTAGATTTATACTAAAACTATGTATTAACAGTTTACACTTGTAATAGATTTTTATAATGCATTTTTTAAAACTTTTTATTGTAATTTATACTAAAATAATTAAAAAAAAAAAATGTTTAGATCATTAAAGCATTTTTTAGGGCATTAAAATCCCAGCCCTACTCATCACTCATTTATATAATTTTATTTATTACCTATACAATTGTATCTCTTATTAGTGACTAGTAAGTCTATCAATTCAAAGATTTATTGAAATATTTATAATACTGTAGAGAGTAGATATAGTATACTATACCTACTAGTACCTACTACCTTATAGTAGGCTACTAACCTACCAAACTAATAAAAAATATATATATATATATGCTCAATAACATGACATATTAAGCTTTTTATTGGTTTGGTGGTTTGGTCTATTTCTCAAAATCTACTAATCCTTATTAGTTATTAGTTATTATGACTTATGAGTAACATGATGATGTCATTAAATGTTTAATGTTATTTTAATAATTTTTTATTTGTTAAGTAAAAAAAAATATTATAATTCAATGTATTTGGCGAATTTGTTACAATTTACAAACAATTGATTGTGGAATGTTGATACAATTCGTCATAAATAACAAAAAATATAAGTAAGCTTAGGTAGGTGACAAAATTCGACATATTTCGACTTTTACATACCTACATTAACTTAATTGCACAAATATCTGAAAAATTGTGTTCAGAATATAAATCAATATCATTAATTTTCAGCCTTGTATAACTGTAAAACTGTAGAAGATACTTTTTAATAGTATTCAAGTACAGAAGCATATTATACTTATTTTAAAAAGTACCTATTTAAATACACAATAAAAATGAATTTGAACTATAAATACAAATACTTGAAAAAAGTATATATAGATACTTTCAAACAATTGAAAATTTTTTATAAAATATTTTTTTTACCTTATAAATTAACTGAACCTATTTTCATGTTTTATGTTAATTTTATGCAACATTTTACACCGTATCATTTGGCGGAACTTTGAAATAGGTACTCATCTGTTTTTTTTTTTGTTGAAGTACCTATACCTATTTGAATTTTCGGTCGATTATGATTTTGGTTGGTAAAAAAAATGTATTATTATACATTATAATCTCGATTTGTATTTTTCTTTTACGTCATAAAAACTAAAATGGAAAATATAATAAACTACTAGTATATTCTGAGATACTTTGAGAAAGTATTCAATATAACTCTGTTCATATGAGCATATAAATATGAAATAATATTATGGTATCTAAGGTGCATGTCTTAGATAGTGGCAGTAAGACAATCGTATATGCAGACGACATACGTTTATGCGCAGCATGCGGTGCAAGAAAGGAGACGGTAATTGCAAGACAGGTCAAAAACCTGGATAATCTAGACAAATGGTTGTCAAGATACGGACTTAGTTTCTCCGAATCAAAATTTGTAACGATGACATTAAAAAGCGAGACAAACGTCAAGGGACGACGAGTGGTTGGGCCCTGGAGCCCTTGGGCCGAGGACGATTTATTGGATATTACGTTTTGACAGTAATAATTTAGAATTATTTCCAACTTTCTCTAATTAACTTGAAATATTTCTGTTAAAATAGTTTGACTATCCTAATACTGATTGTGTTCTAGTATTTTTGTACTTCATTGTATTTATATGTTATATACTTTTAATTTGGTATTGAGTGGTGTATTTTTACTTTTCTAACTTGAGTATGTAAATGATCCCTTTGTCTAATCTATTCATTAAATGGTACTATCCCAAAGTTCAATTGATTTTAGTTTTGGAGGATAGCTAGGTATATCGTATATAGCACAGAATTACCTACTAAGGATTCTTTCAAAGCGTAACTTCTTAAAAACATTTAATTTATCTGTAAAAACTTAGAGCACAGTATTTGCTTCAGTGAGATCCATATAATATATTGTGGTCCAGTTCTGTACTTGAAGAATAAAATAATGAAATTTAATTCCATTAATTAATTTAAAGTACCTACCTTATAATAGTAAATAGTAATAACAAAATATGTCGGGCTGAAGTTTTCCTTGATTTAATTATTAATTTTTATATTATTCATTATAATATTTACATTGATATTATGACGTACCTAATCTAAAATTATAATCTCGCCGTATTGTTAGACATTAAAATACAAAACAATGCGTCTTGTGTCCTCTGAATTATTAGTTTTTCAAAATAATAGTGAATTTACTAATTTTATAAAATTGTGCTAGAATGAATGTCTATATAATACAGAACACACATTATAATTATTATAGGTCTATTTATTGTTTGAAAAATTATAGTTACTTCAGCTTTCAATAAAGGTTTTAAAATTAATTTAGTACTGATAATTTATGAAATGATTATATTGTATATAATATACGGGAGACATGAATGTCAATATTGTTGGTGTTCAAGAAAAAAAAAATAATAAATATCTAAATATATTGTCTGAATGTGGTTTCATATCTTTCATAAATGTTTTTACTAGATTACCTACGGGTTTTAATAATTCTTGTCTAGACCACATATTTATTAATAATAACGAAAACCAAACGAGTAATACTAATTCTGGTGTGATATCTACTATAGGTATCAGATATCACAGATCACTGTACAATATGTGTTTTTATACCTAATAAGGACAAAGTAGATAATAAGGACAAAATGTTTATTATAATTGATTATAATAAAATCGTATCTAGTTTAGGTACTTAATGAAAAATGGAATGATGTGTACCTATAATGAATTCAACGATGTCAATAAATGCTAATGTCTTTGATAATATATTTCAAAATGCATCACTAAATCAACAACTATTGTATTAATGAATGCTAAAAGATTAGATGACCTAGAGTTTATTAATTTCAGCCCGACACAAACAGTCGGCTCTTTCAATGAGATGTAAAAAACACCCTAATAACATACAGTTAAACTTACATTTTAAGAAATTCAAAAACAATTAGGTACACAAAAACTATAAGGCTAGCAAAAGAGAAATTTGATCAAACAAAATTTTAAAATGTAAATTAACCTGGAAACTAATAAATTAAATTACCGGATCTAAGTGTATAATTAAATTATCAAAACAAAACATAATGATCATGAAATACATACTAAAAATGATCCTATAACTGCGTCCAATACGTTCAATAATTTGTTCATCAATATTTATAATATCAAAAAAAATATAACAAATAAATCACTTACATCAAAAAAAATACTATGAATTTATTTAATAATACTTTGTATACTTAAATTATAATCTGGACTCTATTCTCCCAATACAAGCTATGCTTACAGTTCAGTGTTGCATACTGTCTATTGCTTTATTTTTGAAATGTATTGTATTCATAATTGCAAAATAAAAATGATTATAAAAACATCGGTAAATGTAATAACTCCCAACCTCCGACACAAGCTTTTGGCTTACAGGAGGCAGGCGGATAATCACAACTGTACCTATTTGTTAAACTCGTTAATTCGTAACCATTTATTTTGATTTCTAATAAAAAAAAAGTAAAAAAAAAAAATATGAGGTAATTATACGTACTTGTATGCGTATACACAGTGTACGTACGATAAATCGTATCTAGTAAATAATTTGTTTAAACTTTAAAGATATAATAATAACTGGTAAACATAATGTAATACCCTCTCATACTGGACTCCAACGATGGTATATATATATAATAATAATGATATAAGGTATATAAAGACCGCACGCGATACGTAGGTATATACATTATACATAGGTAAACTATGCATATACACACACACACACACACACACACACACACACACACAAATACACCTATATATATATATATAAGCATATTATAATGTCGGGTATACCTATAATGTATATTGTACTACAGACGGTAACCGCCGCCGCCGCCGCCGCCGCAGCGACCGTGTAACCGAATGGCGATTTGTATTTTGTGGGTAAACGGACGTGTAATTATCGTGTGGACCTCCCTGGTTTCCTTCTTATATCCTCTCCCGCCCCGCTCGGCCGCAATGCCCCCCCCCCCCCCCCCCCGATCAATTACGTTTGGAATCCCGCGCGGCGATGACGTCGCTATCGGGCCACACCCGTTCCGGCGACGATCATTTTTTTTCGTGCGGTGATCTATCCCACGGGAGATCGAGACCGTCGATAAGCGCGGCACGACCGAGAGCCGCGTGCTCGGCAGTGTGCGTGTAGGTACCTGCCTACGTGTGTGCGTGTGCGTGTGTGTGAGTGTGTGTGTGTGTGCGTGTGTGTGTGTGTGTATGTGTGTGTGCGTGTGTGCGTGTGTGCGTGTGCGGTGCGAGAGGAGCATAATATTATAACGTAGCCGCTATAATAATATTATTATGGTTGTTTGTTTAAGGGGGACCCGCGCCGCCGTCCGACATCCATTAAGACGTTTCGTATCCCATGTATAATACGTATACACACACACACACACACACCACAGGTATTATTATTATATTATGTGTACGTATCTCTATATATATAAATGTGTAAGCCCCACAAAGCGCGGTTGTCAATTATTAGTGATGGCGTATCGTTTCCCGACCACTGTCGGGTAATAATAATAATAATAATAATATACGTGTTGTACGTATACATGCGTATAATATCATGTGGGTACGGGGCACGAGAGACGGGGGAGGAGGAGGAGGAGAAGAAGAAGAAGAAGAAGAAGAAGAAGACACGCGGTATATATGCCACCCGCAGTAGCATTCCGAGACCGTTGGACATTCCGAAACATTTATAACGCACATGTACCCGTCACCCGCGCGCACACATATACCTATAGGTATGTATGTTTTATACCCGGTTGACCCTCTCCCGACCATCCCCCGGACAAAGTCGTACCTACACAACAAATGTATCGCACGGGTATTTGTAGACATATATGTATAACACACGAGATAATAACATAATAATGTGCTTACGTCCAACGTGCGTGTGCGTCTTATTAACTCGGTTTGAGACAAAGTCCAAACAAATTTGATCCGACGCGGCTGATAAGAGAGAGCTCGCCGACACAATAAAATTAGACGCACCCCGGGTCGCTCGACCACATATCGAAATTCTTTTGGGGGGATGAACCGCGTCTGTGTGCGCATAACATACCACTGGTATACCGGCTGTACACAAATGTTGTCTGTGTGGTCGGTCTGGTCGCAGTCATCGTTATACCTATTGGCTGAAAAATGTGCGAAATGATCGATTGTTTTACAAACGTTTCGGCAGAAACGGCCGATCGTCGGCGAATCACACGCACAGCAGGCGACGAAATACCTACACACATAATCGTCTTCAAATTAAATGGTACCCAGGTACTTACCGCGGATTTTATATAATAGTTGAATAATGTACCCATACTTGTGAGTTATAACGGTTATACCTTGTTTTATGCCACCACACTTACTCGTCATATACCTGTAGTATATAGATTGTAAAAATACTTTTAAATAATAAAAAAATTTTAACTCACACCCCATTACTCAATGCACATAAGCTTTTGATAACGAATTATGCTGTTGATATTGGTATCATAATATTATATTATAGGTAGCCACTGTGGGACTAGGTGAACCCAAACTAGCAATTTATTAGATTTTTTTTACCTTTTACAGGTACCGCACTCTATTAAATGCGATGGCATAAAATGTGGTGAATACTAGGTGAAAGTAAAGATCAAATATTAAATCTGTTTTTTGGTCTAATACTTTTGGCAAATGTAGGCCCAATAAAAAAAATTTATAAATCATTATGATTAAATATTTCGAATTTTAAATCATACAATAGTTATAAGAAACCAAAGATTTATATGATTATAGTATTATACACAGTAAAATATTTTTATGTCATCAAATTTAATTAAGTGCATATACAAGTTTAAAAAAAAATCTAATGAGTAGGGCACGGATTTGTATGTACTGAGAGAATCAAAATATGTAAATATTTACGTTCTTATTTTTAGCAAAATATGTATTAAAAAACGAGAAATATTTAAAAAAAAAATTAATTACAAAAAAATCGGTATTTTACATTAATTTAATTAAATTCATCTTATCATCTTCTTCGATACAATTGGATGGAATGTACATTTGGGGATTTTCAAATTTGAATGTACGGCGGTTAGGTCTCAAAATCGGCTTGTAGCGGCTGAAGGACGTGGATTATTATGTAAAAACATAATTTTATTGAATGCAAATTTCTCAATTCTGATTTAAAATAAGTACGTTTTGTTACACACTGAATAAAATGAGACTTTTTTATTTTACATGTTTTGATGAAAATACATATTTTTAAATATTTCACCATAATTATATACATATTTATACAAATACATACAAATATATATTAATACATATACTTTATACTAATACATATTTCGTTTTTTATACCTAGATATGCAGTTTTTATTTGTATTCAAGTTATTACATTAGAATTTTGAAATCGAAAGTCTAGTGATAGTTGAAAATGCAAAAAACAAATTAAATGAAGTTCAATGAGAATCCGGAGTCATAATAAAAAATAAATTAAACTACGTACTCGGTAAGAACTTCGGTTTCAAAAAATTAAAACTATTATTTGAGTTATTCTTCAAAGTACAAATGAAAATACGTCAAATGTGAAATGATATTGAATTAACACTATCTGACATAATACATAGTATGAAATATTCCTCATTAATCTCGGTCGTCGTTGAACGCTACTTCAGCCGCTACAAGTCGATTTTGAGACCTAACCGTATATTCAAATTTACAATGAAGGTGATTAAATCAATTAAATTGAATCAAATTAATTAAATTATTGTAAAATATCGATTTTTTGTAATTTTGTAATTTTTATAAAAAATATTCCACGTTTTTGAATACATATTTTGCTAAAAACAAGAACATAAATATTTACATATTTTGACATTTTAAGTATAGGCTCAATTTGGTCAATTGATTTGGGGGGGCTAAATTTATGAAATCAATACAGACCCGCATAATTTTTTTATTAGATGAGTTAAAAAATGAATATATTTAAAAACTTAGGGGGGGCTTAGATAAAACTAGACCCCCTTTTTTTTGCGCCTATAATTTTAAGTACATAAAAATCCGCGCTCTAGATTTATGACTTATAATAATAATAAGTTAAAACAGTTGTTTTAAAAGTTGTAACTACTTAATAATATTATATGAAATTATATTTTATGATATACTTACGCGATTTGTTGTTGCGGTCAAAATTAGTTCAACGTAACATGTAGTTAATTGAAAATAAATTAGGTACGATCGCAATATAAAAATATTAAATTTCCATCGTATTATTGGCTGACATAGTTTTTTTTATGTAATAATATATCATTGAATTCCAAATTTAACACATCCATTTCAGTGACCTATCTTCTCAATGATGAGGTAATCTCAAAACCAATTGAAAATGGAAGTCACATATATTTTTGAGTGCCTATAAAAGAAGTAATAAGAACAGTTGTTATCAATTGGATTGAAAAATGTTTTAAACAATTTCGATTATTTTACATTTTTGTTGAGTACTTTGTAAGTAGTAATAATAGTTCCATGACAATTATTTCATGTACAAAGATATTATATTTTTATCTGCGATTGGGACTCGAGAGATGATAAAATAGCTGGAATGAGGACAAATATAATCAGTTATACACTTATACATTTTTTCTGAGTTATTTTCAAATGTCACGATTTTAAGTTTATTACATCATAGTATTGTTTTTACTAATATTTTTGTAATCATGTAGATAGTCATTATTTAACTAGGTACTTACTTAAAATAATGTTTGATTATCATGATAAAGTCTGCTGATGTATTTTGTACATATATTATTGTCTATAAAAACAATATGTTTTTCGCAAACTTATTGTTTAATCTAAAAGATATAAAAGTTCTATAAATTACTATATTTTATGAAACATTAATAGCAAGTTTGAATTGGCTCGAAATTCTAAAAATTAATCAAAACTAAGAACTCTGATTCCAAGCCAGCGTCATCAGGAATTTTAGATATAGGGAAATGGCGTGTCACTAAAAATGTAACATTAATGAAACGTCCTATTTGCATCATAATATTTATATATTTACCTATAACTTAATAATAATATTATTTGTAGGTTAAAATAAATAAATTGTAAAAATAATTAACATTGAATGATAAAAGATTTTTAATATTTATAATTATTTTTAATTTAATATCATTAGAAAATGTTATTTAAAGGATTCAGAATTCATTAATATAAGTATATTTTTTTTACTTTGGTTATGTTTTTATTTGTTGTAAATTGTCGTATTTATATCTAAGCGTTATGTCGTTATGTGTATGTGATGAAGGAAGAGTAATGTTTGTATTTTTTTTTTTTTAATCAAGAAATCTATATAGTAACTGTAGGACGTATAGGTATTATATTTTACAACGTATGAATGAAAAATCATTATTCTATGGATAAAAGCTATTTGGCATTCCATTATGGCGCTTAGGCAAGTTTCCTTAACAGTTCATGACAATCAGTCGCGTGCTATACATTTTATATTCAGACCACACAATAGACCAGAATGACTGGTAAAATACAGACTTGGACATGCTATACGCGGTGAATCATTGATGAATGCAACAAAAAAAAATTCTATCGTTTTAAAATTGATTATTATATATAGTAGTGTAAATATTGGGTATACCGGCTATATCAACTTAAACCTACAGTGTAATGAAAATAAAATACATTTATAGAGCTTTAAAATATGATACCTTAATATAAATTGTTTTATCATTACATTTAAATAATTTATAATACAATATGGAATAATGAATATACAAAAATAAGTATTTTACGATATACTAGGTATTCGATCATAGTCTTCTAAAGAATCAACTAGGCTTTGGTCTTTGGATAAAAATGTAGTTTCTACTTTCTAAGAAATCGTATTTTGAGTACCTAGGTCATTAGCTGGACTCTAGAATACTAGCACTGAAAAATGTAGAAATAAACACGACAAATACAATTATACAAATTATCTGAAGACAATCATATATCTTTAAATAATTAACAAGAATAACAAAAAATAAAATAAAAATAATTCATTTTTATTTTACTTATACTTTTTTTTAAAAACTATAATATGTTTATTTAACATTGGTCTTCCTAGAGATTTAAGAGATAGCTAATAAATGAAAATATGAAATATTGGAAAGAATGCAGTTAAGTTAAAAATCGATTTTCGTGAATTTGTTTTTCCACACTTAATGGATGGTACTATAAAAAAAGTCGGTCAAATTTTCTTAGAAGTTATATAAGATATCTTTAAAATCTTAAAATCTTCTTATTAAAATACCAAAATAACATTTTTGATTTTTTTTTTTGTGAGTTTTTTATTATAATTTTGGTGAAATCAGAAATTACCTGTTGTACTTCCTGTATATTATATTGTTTATAAATAAATTTAATTAAAAAAAAACCCCCAATGGATGGGAATTATCCAACTCGTGCATAACTTTGAAATTAAGTCCGACCGACAAATTCTGTTTGCATCATTGATTGTATTTCATCATTGAAAAACAAAGGTTTCCAAAAAAAAAATTTCAAAATCCAACTACATTTACGAGTTATAAATTATGACCAAAAATAATAGGTACCTACCTTACATTTTAAGAAAAAACTTTTTGGGGAAAATATGTTGCCCCGGGGCGCAAAATGTTCAAATACGGTCCTGGTTGCGTTAATGTGAATACTTGGCTACCAAGGCCCAAATCCAATACATTTCAAGACGTGTTATTAGACGATTATACAATTTTGGTTTTTGATTGGCCGTAAAGTGTGCCTTAAATGCCTTAATGGCTTGAATCTCATCACTTATATTGTAACCGTAAACACTCAAATAATTGACAAACAGCTTCTGGTCTGGCGTACACGGGCACGGCGTTGAGGGGCTGTACTTGGCAATTACGACTGTCTCGTTCATTTCATCGTCATCCAACCAAGCGCCTATGCCATAGTCCTTATACAATTGACTCCACGGAAACATTACGCCTGGATCAATTTTTCTGTTCGGAGCTATGTCCGAGTGTCCGACTACATAGTGCGGTAGCACTTTATACTGGTTGACCATTCGAGCCACCATTAAGCCGACAATGCGAATTTGATCTTGATGAAACGGGCCCCACGAATCATTAGTAGCATTATATCCATAGTTAACGATTTCGATACCTATCGATATGGAATTGATCGACGAGTAGTTGCCCCATAAAGATATTCCGGCGTGACGCGAAACGCAATTTTCTGGCACGACCTGCAGAAATCACAATCATCATTTTTATAATAATGCAATTCATAATAATATACACGTTTTATTACTAAGTCACCAAGTATATTTTATAATAAAAATAATCCCGTTACGAAAAATGAATATTAATAATTATTATTAGAAAGTATTGAGGTGCATTGGATATTGAATATACGATCGTGAACCTATATATTATAATATAAATACAAGTTTTATACTTTATTCTTCGAAAATTGACTTCATAACAACTATTGTTTGATTGTTTAGGTATATCAATTTATATACCTATAATATATTGCTTACTTCATATTTTGTATTTTTTTTTTTGGTTTTTCATGAGTTAAATTGTTATTGGTTTTCAATAACACCGATATGTCCTTAATACTGTAGATCGTGTTAGTCATTTTATAAAGGCAGGTCGAACCAATAACTTCTTAGGTACCTAAGTAATATTCTTCAATAAATGGTGAAATCCATGTCTTGTTTACATCATGTCTAATTAAAAGTAATTTTTAACAGCCCAGTTTTTTTTCTGTGTGTTGATTTTACAATGATATAGTGTTTTATATTTGTTTATTTATTTTTGTGTGAAGGTTAGGCACTTTTTTTATAGTAGAAAAAATGTTTGGTTATCTACTCGGAGTCCGGAAAGCGGTTTCTGGTAGAATGAGATTTTTCTTAATGATTGAGTGGTAATATTGTATAATTTTCTAAAACGCATAGTCACAATATTTATTTATTTTGTAAGTGATTAAAGTTTTTTTTTTTTTTTTTTTTTTATTAAAAATAAAGTGTATTTACAATCTATACTTAAGTGTATAATGAGTAAGTGTGGTGACAGAGTAAGTGAGTAATATATAAAAATAACAGAGAAGGAAAGCTCCCAGCAGTGCCACCTGACCAGAAATTGTGATTAAAGTTACAATTTTGTATTTTTGTCTAAATTTGACATTGCCATAATTTTCTTATTTTTTTTTAATTCAAAAATGAATGACCGTAAATAGGTAATTGCAATTTTCACTAAATGTGTATAGTAATTTTTAACTATATACCTACATAAATTATTGTATTTTATACACGCAATGACATTTTCAAAACATTTAGAGTAATTTTATGCAAGCCTGGGCACAAACAAGTTAAAAAATTAAAGTTAAGTTCATTTTACTTTTAACATTTTTATTTTTATTAACTTAATTTTTAAATTAACTGAATTTAGATTCTGAGCTGAGCGATGAATGTATTGACTTAAAAATGATGTGTATTTTTTTTATTATTATTTAATTTTTTTTATTTTTGTATGTGTCAACACCGTTTGGGGCTGTTTCGATTTTCTTCAACAGTATCTTGTTGGATGGGAAAGTGAATCTAGTTGGTGCTTTCGGGAGGTAAAATTTGATTTGTTTTGAACTGTTTGTGCGGATATTTTCAGTTTCCAATTTTTTAAGTTTTTTTTTCTATGATTGTAAAAAAAGCTTGAAAATTTAATACAAGCCTCCTAACTAACATATTGTTACATCGACGTTTGAAAAATAATAAAATTTCTTAGTCACAGTTTTTTTTTTTATAAGCATTTAAAATTCAAATCTTGACAAAATACGGAAAAATCACGAAAACTAGTAAATTATGTTGAGTTAAGAATTCATAAAAAATTTTCTTTTTAAATCTAAGAATTGAAAACGTCATACAAAATTTCTCATAGATTTGTCTACCTTTATCAAAAAAAAAAAATGTCTACTTACAAATCAATTAAAATTATTATGAGAGTTTGAGGTTCATATTTTTACAAGATATTTTTATATTTCCTTTTTTTTATTTCTCATGTAGTGGTTTTGTTATTTTATTGTTATTCAAAAACGAATAACTGTAGATACATGACAATTTCACTAAATGTTTATACTTTCATTATCTATACATCATAACATTTTTAAAATATTTTGACTCGATTTGAGCTGTTAACGGACATTGTCATTTTTTAATTTTTTAATTTTTTTGTTTTTTTTTTCTATAATTGTTAATAAAATGTTATTTGTTGGGCAAAAAACGTGCAAATTTATTAGGCTCCTGATATATTTTTACTTCAGCAGTTGAAAAATATTAAAAATACATGGGCACAATTTTTATTTATAAGTATTCAAAGTTCGAATTTTGACAAAATTTATCAAATTTAAAATTTAATAATTATTTTGTAGTTAAAAATGTATAAAATATTCAACTTTTATAGCTAAGGATTGACAATGTAAAACAAGGTTCCACGTAAATAGGTTATAACTTATAATATATAAATTACTGTATTCACAATAATATCATCAAATGATAAATATACTTAGTAATAACTAATAAGTAATATCATAAAGGCTGACTGACCGTCTTCGTTCAAAATCGTTTTTCTTATACAATGATATTATATCATAAAATTAAAATTTAACACCATCCATTACAGTGACCCACTTGTAAGTTGTAACTAAAGAGATACACTCGACTCCTACTGTACAGCAGAGCGGCTACCTACTTACTCTACTTTGGGTTTTATTTTAGGAAAAAGGTAGATGATAAAATGTTTTACCTGTAGTAGTTGATTGTGTGTTCCAGCTTCGGTAGGTCTCGCGATTACATAATGAGAACTGACATTTCTAGAAGTATTACTTCTTTTAGAAGTAAATTCTTTTACAGTAATTCTGAAATCTATAGCAGTATAATGCAGTACTATAATCTTTATCTTATTATTCACATTTCTGTGATAGAAATGATTTCTATTTTCATTTGGACTTTTAAATGGACTAATTGCATAACCATGTACTGGATTGAAGTATTCTTTATGCACCATGATTTCAGTTTGTTCCGTCGCACGAAAACATTTAGGATAAATAATTTCAATAGGTTGTAGAATTTGATCATACGTTGTATTTGTACAATAAAAAAATGGCAGAAAAATCAAATGAAATGTAACAATATATATATAGCTTTTCATTATTATTTACTATTAATGTTTAAACTTTTATAAAAAATTAATATTACATATTTTATAAACTTATTAAAATAACTATTGCAGTATATTTGTGATTTTTTGAATCAGATATATTATGAGTGATACAATTCATGAAAATTAAATTATATTGTAATGAACTGATTATTTAATAATAATTAGTAATCAATATTATTAGGCACCTATGATAGAAAATATTTTTGATAACATATGTAAACTATTCTGCCAATATAGTAATGTTGTATGGTTTTACTATACAGAGTGATTCTTTTAACAGTAAATACTCATGTACTTATAGTGCATTATCAAAAAATATTAATATTATTAAAATTATATTTTCATTATTTGAATCCATTTAAATTATCATGTTTAAGAAAAGAAATTTTTTTTTTTTTGGATGAAAATATGCATTCATTTTAGTTCTCAAAAGAGAATATTTCTTTAAGACTTTTGAAGTATTAAAATTGAATTTCAAACTAATAGTTAATTAGTTATTAATAATAACTCTTATGAATTTTAACTAAATGTTATCAAATTGTATTTATTCTTAAATAAAAATGACTTAAAAACATAAAAATTCACTAAAAATGTAAATTAATGCAAAATAAAAATTACATTTGTTAATTCCTTGATGTATGAAATGTACTTTGTGCTTGGAAATCTAAGTTTTCGATCATTCAGAAAAAATTGCAATTTGCATTCATATCCGTTCCCTATAGTTATTTTACAAGTTATTTCATATCATGAGAAGTGTAGTTGAACACAATTTTCAGGGTTCAACATCAGTTTATTCCTCTTAAGTTTAAATACTTATATTTGAAATTATTTTTTTATTTATAAAAATTATCAAAAAAATATGCTTCAAAGTATAAAATTAACTAATATAAAATAAATGTAAGTCATTAAAAAAAAAATTATAACAATAATAATAGTAAAAATATGTATTTTTCTTAATGAATTAAAATTATGTATAAAACATAATTTCAAAAACATTCTTATATAATGAGTTTTTATTGTTAAAAAAAACATCAAGTAGGTACCTATATTACAGTAGTTCATCGTAAGGTTATCGTTTTCGAAATAGTAAAATAATGTTATAATTATTACAATTAATAATTAAGCGTTCGGGAGCTGGTCACATGTTCGAATTAAAAATTTACGAAGTATTATTGTTCGAAGGTCATATATTATAATCATAATATAATAAAAATTAAAGTAAGCCAAATGTAAATAAGCACTATTAAGTACTGCTATAAGTTATTTTTCAAAAGTATAGGCAAGTAGGTAAGTGAAAAATATGAATTTGAGTTAGTGAAGGTAAGCCAAAACTAAGAATGTTGTTTAGATCAAAGTTAATAGTAAACAAACAATATATTTAACTCTAAAAGACGATGTCAGCGCACCATTTGTTTTCTCTCCGACCCACGCGCAACATGGCAAATTTACGTTTAGCAGAACCAACCCTGTGTTGTTAATTTTAATATTAGAGTGAATTCACCTATTATCAAACTTTAAGTTAAGAATATAACCTTTGTCACTACGTTGGTTTGTTTACGATATTTTTTTTTTTTTCAGTTTATAAGCATTTTCAAATCGCAATAATTTACATAGGTACGTTCTTAGTATTGACTTACCCTAACTAACTCAAATAAAACCAACTCATTAGTATATCCTTAGGTTAAAAAAAGTCGCCAAGTCTATGGTCGTAAGCGTTAAGTTACCAGTTTGACGTCTCTATCTCTACCCATGATCGCAAACTACTTGCAGGTTATTGCAGTCCAACAAACTGGTCATGAATACTGTTTTTTGATTCGTAATAATAGTCGGTTAGTGTATGTGACTAGAACACGAGATGGCCCAACAGTGCGCGTTATCTTGTAGGTGGCATTGCCCGAGTATGGGCAAACTGTTATTATTATATTTCCAAGTATTATTATGGTTCTACCGCGGTATTTATGATGAATCCCGTCAGAGACAACACAAATAATGGATATCTGACCATAAACAGGAGAACATAATATTACTTTGTTATAGGTACCTGCTATAGTGCCATATATTTTACAACAAATAAAAACATGTTTTTTTTAAAGAAAAATTACATCTTTAAAAATGCATTAGCTTAATAGCTTCGCCTTAAACGTTTATATAGGTACCTACTTGATATGCATAATATGTGAGCACTACGAAGATTAAAAGTAAGTAACATTTAAAAATTTACTTTTTCTTTTACTTTTATTATATTGTGACTCTTTAAACAAAATTTGTACATAATTTGATTATGACCGTCGTTGTGAAAATTAAAACATGGTTAATAACGCTTCAACGTTTAGTGGGATATGCGCTATCTGGATATTTTCCAAATATAATAAACAATATTTTATTGATCGTCATACTATTATGTGCGAGTACGATTATAATTAAAACAAATTACAGTAGAAGCATTTATGTGTTGTAACTTGTAACTATATTGGCCAGCGTTTTGATTGTGGCTCCGCAATAATACCATGTCCATCGGTGTAATGAATATTTTATATTATACAGAGTGCATTACGAGGATTAGTCATTTTTAATAAGTACCTATAGTATATAATATATATTGTAATGCATTGCTATCTGATATTCATAACATATTGTATACTCTGCGTATGGGTAGTGTTTACCATTATCTAGTTTTAAGTAAACAATTTATTTTAAAATCTGTGCAAAGCAAGGATCGTCTTAATTTTGTAATTATGGAAAACTGAAAATTGTCTATAAATATTTATTTTGTGATTTCATATTATTAGTTATTTTCAGCCCATTTTCAATAAATATATATTTTGAAACAACGCACAAGTTAAGTTTCGAGTATTTTAATAAGTACCTATAGCTGCTTTATTTATTTGTATAGGCTTGTTATATTTTAAGTAACATATGTAATTTTATGCTGACCATCTGAATAATAGACACTAAAATTTACTTCAAACGTTCGTAAATTATTGACAGTGAAATTACCTAAACTATTATAATAGCAGAACCGAAAATTGTTGGTGCGCCTTAAAATGAAGATAAAACATTAAGAACACAAAACAACATTATGGCCTTTCATTCTATAAAAGCAAAAGCGCACGTTTGTGTGTGTGTGTGTGTGTATGAGCTTGTTTGTACTCAGAACTGATGTGTGCAGCGAGAACGTACTATGTTACACAAAATCGAAGCTGTAAGATGTGGCGCCAGCGATCGTCTGAAAGGGATGTTTTATGAATGAAGTTTTTGGTATGTCGCCCACGTGGAATGCGAATATCCCTTCACAGCGTGTGTAACTATATGGACCGAGGTTTATATTTCAGAGGGGATGGTATTGCGGTGACGAAGGGGTAGCCATTGACGTGGCGCCAACGAATCCCCGACAAAGGATTAATAGCCATTGGGTTCCGAAGAATACTTTCCGATATAAAATGCAGTCCTATATAAATCATAATACAATAACATACTTGAATGCATCATTGAAATGAAGATTAAATTAATTTTCTTGTATGTTAAAATGTTTTATTTTTATTTTTTGCTAGTATATTGACTAGGTATATTATATAATTAATATTAAAAATAATATAATTTAAATTTAAAAAAATAAGTTGCAACGTTACTCATACAATATTTTTCCAAACATAATACCTATAATTATTATATTTAATTCAATAATACAGACAATAATAATAAAGTTAAGTACATTTATGAAAGTCTGTGTTATTTTATATTATATACAATAAATAATACTATAACATAGCGTATTTAGAGTATACAATGCGACAACTGGTCACTTTACTAAAATTACCTAACCTCATTGTTTTATTGATAAATTATTTAAGTTGTTTTAATATTAAATATTTTAAGATGGATAAAAAATTATTTGTAACATAATAATCGTATAAGCATAAAAATAGATATCTCGTACATAATATATTTATAAATTGGTTTTAAAAATCTCCGTTTACTTATATTATATTATAATATACATCATATTATACCTATTACTAGCTGGGACGTTGTCCAGGCCAAAGATTTGTATTTTTAATAAATATATTTGTACAAAATGTATATACCATATTTATTCTAATTATAATATTAATATAATATGTAAAAAATTGCAACCATTTAGATTGACAAAAAAAAATTTCTTTTTTCGTATGCTAAAAAAAATCATGTGTGAGCTACTCTTTATACTTATCTACAGCCTATATGAGTTGAAAAA
Source organism: Sitobion miscanthi (assembly GCA_008086715.1). NCBI lineage: Eukaryota > Metazoa > Arthropoda > Insecta > Hemiptera > Aphididae > Sitobion > Sitobion miscanthi. The sequence continues at coordinate 27,632,624 of CM017802.1, forward strand.
TCAAGCTGTATACACCCTCCAATTTTTAATTTCCTATATTTCTCCTATAACGAATAGCAACCATTTATAAACAAAAATTTCTATCGTAAATCTCAAAATACCTGTTTGAGCAACTCTCCGGGATGAACCAACTGGGTCCAATTGTGAATGTAAACCATTCAGGGACTCACTCAAAAACACACACACAATGTCCAGTAGTTTAGGAAGAGTTCAATGACATACAGGCTAAAATTTATTTATATAATATATATAAACATAGTTTGTTATTATTTTCGGTCATCCAATTAATTTCACCAAGGAAAATTATTATACATTAAAACCTTCCCGTGACCGGACCGATTTATTAGTGAAAACCGTATTAAAATAAGTAGAGTTCTTTTCGAGATATGCTCGTACAGTCGTACATACAAAAAAGGGGCAGTGTTTCTCTCCTATATTATGCATGTTATATACATATAACTAACCTTCCTCTTGAATCACTCTATCAAAATCAATTAAAAAAAACCGCATTAAAATCCGTTGCGTAGTTTTGAAGATCCAAGCTAAGCATACAGACAGAAAATGGGACTTTGTTTTATAATATGTTAAGATATGAATAAATCTATATTCAGATATTGGTTTGAAATTTTGAAATATAAATATTATTACAATTAATAAATAAACATGACGTGTACATAAAACTTTTTCTGAGGCTTTAAGTCACTAATAATTACCTAATCTAAAAAAATATTTTTTGGGAAAAAAGTAAAAGATTAATATGCTTACTATACCCACTTATTATAGTAATTCTACTGTTTTGCCTACATATTCTACATTTATGCTGGCTTATATCAATTAAAATATAATATTTAATCAATGCTGTTATTCTGTTTTATTTTTATTTCATATTTTATAGTAGTTTTAAATAAATTTTAAAATTCCGTTTGAATAGAAATTATTTAGTTCATTTCAATTGAATATTCGTATTCTTACTTACGTTCTGATACATTAAAATACAAGTATATTAGCACTATGTTAAATTTAAACGATAATAACTTGCGTTGGAATAAAAAAGACTCAAATGATGTCGCAATGGTAAATTATCATAATATTATTCTTAAATGATTTATAAGAAGGAATTATTATTTTTAATCGTTCAATAGAACTTTACAGAAACACCTGATGGTAGTCCTCAAGAATGTAATTCATCTAAAGCTTTTTATGTAAATATTATATTATTTATTCACTCATACAATAATTATTGTATTGTTAACTGTGTAAACTGTGTAATTATAATAAATAATAAATAATAATAATACATGTTAAATAAATTAGAGCCTTAAAAAAAAACACAACAGAAACAATTTGAGAAAAAAAGATGAGAAAAATGATAGTTTAACTTCTTTGAATTGGTCAGATTGGTCAAATCAACAAAATCTACTCACGCCTTACCCTATTATAGTAAATTGTTTCGTTTACGATAAGAGATAATGTATATATAATATGTTTGCTTTTTTTTTTAGGAAAGTAGAAAGTCAGATGTCTGTGCACAGGTAAGAAGGCGGCACATAACAGACACAAATAGTTTAAAACATTTTAGCATGCATCCCACGTGTACTTTAAATATGTATAATAATAATTATTCAAATTCATTAATGACCGATTCAAATCCTATACATGATGTATCAAAATGTTTGACTCGTAACCAGTCCTTTACTGAGCAAATTATTCCAAGTAGCCGATCAACAGTATGTCTAGCATTTATTATACCTATACGTCATTATATTTCACTGTGTTTATAACTGTTTTGATTTTACTTTACATTTCTACTAATAGCTTAGAACGAATATTTGCATCACGGAATCATGGAGAGAAATCAATTACGTTGATAAAATTAAACTCACTGTAGATTTATTATTTCATATGGTGGGTACCTATAAAAAGTATAATAGCCAATAGGTAATATTATACAGCGTATACCTTGTATTCAATTTTCAATATGTTTTACTTAAAAATAAAGAAATTTGTTTAAGTAGGTACATAGATTAATAAAAAAAAAACTAATCAATTTCAATTATCCATAAATAGCACAAAAAACAAATTATTTTGAAAATGTTATCAAGTATAAAAATTATGCTAATTTATGTATTTGGTTAAAAATTCAATTCTATAAAATTATTATTCATTTTGAATTGGAGCCAAAAACCTAAGTTAGTTTTTTCAAAAACTTAATAATTTATTTTTGTTTTTCATGATTATTTTTAAAAACGCTGGGAACTTAACTATTTAAATCTATTTTTCTACAAGAAACCATCCTAAAAAATTTAAATTGAAGAATTTAAACTCCTTCTAAAGGCAAAACACACACCACTGTATACAAGCATCTAAAGGTTGCATTATTAATTGTAAAGACCCACTAAATGCCATAAGCATATAATATTTTATATTTGTACCGTTTCTAAATCGTACCTATTCTGTCTATATTGTACCTATATTATAATTTAATCAGTAGACAGTTATGAGAAAATTATATATTATAATGAAATCTGTGGAAGTGGAAATTGTTATCTATAGGCCACTTAGCTTGTATAATATAATTCAATAAGAGTTTCTACAACATAATATTCTCAAAAATTGTGGTATATAATTATTCATTTTTATGTATTAGAATTCAGTGACCAATAAAATAATGCCGCTTATTAATTTACATGCATTAGCCAATCCGTTTCTGCAAATTCCAATTCAGGTACGGATATATATTTTATAGTTTTATTTAACATGATAATATTATAATAATGTAGGTAATATAAATTATAAATATTAGATTGATGTATTGCTATAATTTTTCTAAAAGTTAAAATTGTGTATGCAAATAAAATATTACATGGTGGTTTACTGGATAAGTGCCGAATTTTAAATGTAACGATAGCTGATATTGCTGAAATAAGAAAGGGACATTTAATATTTTCATCTTATGTTATTATTTATTATAATTAACAGTTGTTGATATAACTAAAACCGGTTATTTATTAGTTGCAAAAAGAATTACTTAACAGGTGTACTGTTTTATATCATATATAATCTGCAAGACATCTAGCGATGTTTCATTTATCGTTATTGTAAAAGTTAGGTGCAAATCGCAAATGCATATCATTATTATAATTTATATTGATCTACCCATCTGTATCTATATTATGGTTTCAAAACATTTAAAATTTTGATTTTTTATTACAAGTTTGTTACAATTTGTAATTTAGTCATTGTTATTTTCTATCCTTTTTCTTTAGCCTAACTTGGTATCAATTTTGATTTATCTGTTCAGGTTTGTCGTATGGCAAATAATATTAATTTGAATATGGCTGAAGTGTTGTGTAGAAAAAGAACCGAAGTTGCTGTAATTTCCTGGATGGCAATTACACTAAATCAGCAAAATACATCAATACGGGTATAATAACACCTATATTAAAAAGATACAAAAAATTGAATACGTTTTTAAACTTTAACCAGTAAATCTATTTTAAAATCAAATAACAATAAACATTAGGTAAGTATTTACTATTTTAATATGTTAGAATAAAAATAAAATATTTGTTTTATTTACCTTGTTTTTATTTTGTGTAAAGAACAACAAAAAATAAAATAAATTTTATCAAAAACTGAAGTTTTTCCGTGAAAATTAACGTTTTTTTACAATTTATTTTTTATTTTTCCTTATCTATTTTGAGAATTACTGGGAATCGTTACCCCCTCTACCCCCAAGTACCAACTATATCAAATTTTCTACCAAATTTCTCATTTCTCAAAGTTGAAATTGAAGCAATTTAACTGCTCTAAATGCCAAAACGGGGCGATAGGCACAAAAAAAAAAAAATTATAAAATACATTTATTTTTCCATTACTCAAAATCTAAAATACTTGGTGATTTTAATCTTACTTTATACATGTTTGAAAGCAGTGCGTAGCGAGAGGATGAAGCTAAAGGGGCTATAATTATTAAATTATAATTGACAATTTGGCTTAATTCCCGAATAAAGTGAATCTTACTTAACAAACCATAGTTATTTTATCCTTTACATTTGTTTATTTTGAGGATTTATTGATTAAATTGTTGAGCCGTAGACAAAATTATGTATTATGAAAATTATCTAAAAATAATTGTACTTTTTTGACTTTCATATATTTCATATAAGTGCGTTATATATTAACTCTTTACCTTAGGTTACTTGCGAAACACATGCGGATGAGGATTTTCAATAGAAATTAAGTATTCTTCATTTGATTATTATATTACATATTATTATTTATAAGTAATGGTAGGTATACAATACTAAAAAAAAAAACCGAATGAAATGGAAAACCTTTTTCCAAAATGCAATTAATGGTAAATGGTTACACCATACAAAGAATAGTTGTTTTGTCTTTAAAATTCAAATAATAAATATTAATGTATTACCGTAAATTATAAAAGTATCTAATGGCCATAGTGGCCGGGATCAATAGACCAATAAAAAAAAAAAAAATGATCAAGATGTTTTACAAATATGAATGTGGACATATAGTATATACACAGCATTGCATACAAGGAAAAATAGAACATCTAATGAAAAAACAAATTATAATAATAAATAATTTGGTCAAAAGTTCGTTAAATATCTTGGCCCAATTTTGGGATTGTATGCCTAGTTGTATTAAAAAAATATTCACATCGACTCCTTCCGAAATCATAAAAACTCTAATCCCAACGAAATGATTGTTAATATTGGTTACTATTATTGACTAATGTTTTTTTTTTTTTTTTTATATGTAATAATCTAACTTGAAGCAGTACATGGGATTATGTATCTGTACCTATACATATAGGTAGTAGCATTAATTTTATTATGTGTTATTATGATTGTTGTTATTATTATTATTAATATCAGTTTATTTTCTTATTTTCGTTGAACAGTATTCAGGCGCATTGCTAGGGTTAGAGCAAAAGCTAGGTTGGTCATTGGCTCAGGGTTAGGGTGGCAACATTCAAGGAAACTGGGGTAGAATTTTATAACATTGGTAGAAAATGAATTTAATCGTGCGTAGTTTTAAGATTCACAGCTCATAAAATAAAAAAAAAGTGTTAGACTATAAATAATAAAACAAACAAAAATCCAATTTATTTTTGATTATTATTCATCACTATTTTTTCTTATAATAATTTATTACTATCGGCTGTTGAATAGGTAGAAGCCTAACCTAATGTTTTTTTTTTTATTGTAACTTATAAGACAAGTTTAATATCAGTGCATTATATATCAATTGTGCCAAAAATCACAGGTGAAAAAATTATGGAATAAAAAATGGTTATAAATCAATTGCACCAGACGATATTGAGTGACGTATATTGGCGTGTACATCAATTGTGCCACCACATACGTATAATAGCTTTCATGTGATAAAATTAGAAATTTATCAAAACAGAACATCCACTAACGAAAATCAGATAAGATAATAATAATAATATTACATGAAGAATAAACGAGGTTCACAAATTATATGTAGCACAGACATAAAGTTCCAGCAATATTGTATATACCTGTGGTAATGTGGTATGTTATACATACATTGTTTCACCATACGTAGAATTTTTTATTAAAATAAGATATCGAAAAAAATTTTTACCTACATTTCTAATATAATGTAAATTAAAATATAGTAGGTATACCTATGTGAATCGGGAATATTTTTGACGTATTTTGTATTGAACAAAATTTAAAATACACATATTTTGTATTTTGTTTGTATTGTTTATACTAACTGAGTTTTAAATAATTAAAATAAAATATCAAACAAAATTGGTACTTAAATTGGTATCTATAATGTCTTATAATATAATATGTGAATCGTGATGTATGTATTATAATATACACATTCAGTAATTTTTAAGCATAGATTTTTTTTAAATACTTCCATTCAACTGTATACATTTTGAGAAATAATTTAAACAAAAATGTTGACAGTGTGTACATCGTTATTTTTGAATTTTTCCAATAGCATTATGAATGTCATATAGGTTTTAATTTTTTAATTTACATTTCGGTAGGGGGCCACTAATATTTCTCGTCTTATCATATAATTGTCTGAATACAAATATACTTGTATTATACATGTACACATCCAAATGTCCACTAATTTGTCTACTATTTTATAATAAATGTCCAAAAAGCAACGAATCACATTAATTCCACGATAGACGCGAACAGATAACACTGTTGTGTGAAAGCACATAAAAATGTCGTCTCGGGACAAGGTTTTTCAATTAACCCGCAATAAACACCTCTCTCCGGTCTACATCGGACCCCATAATATACAAAACGAGTCAATAATTCTGTCCGGTGCTGAATATTTCGCCCGTTGGAATGTCCGACATTCTGTGGAACACGTATCCTGTTTTCCTTTAAATAATAATATACTTATACACATATCGTAGCATCGTACAATAGTAAGACCAACTCGTAATAAAAATTAATGTATTAAAAACGATACAAAATAGTTCAATCGAAATATATATTATTTTTTTTTTTTTACAGCTTATTAGATGCGTAAAACCAACTGTTGATACTCACCGAGTAAATAGGTAGGTACAATTTTTATTGTTTTCAACACATATTGCGTTGTTCCTGTAATGTCAAGATACTGTTTTCTTTTTATAATAATACGTATACTTTATATATTGCTGTTAGATAATACATATCGAATAAGGTAAATCAAGAAAACTTTATTTTTATTATTTCAATCCGAATAAAAAATATATAAATTATGTAAATTAATAATCACGGGATTGTTTAATGTATACCCAACTGTAGTGTCAACATTATACAAGTTAGTAATTATTCATTTATCGAGAACTAATTATTAAAATTTGACAGTTAATTAAACAAATAGTTGTGAGTTTTACATTATTTTCATGTGAATTAATATGAATATAGTGACAAAAAGCCCAAAAGGTTTAAAAATAGTTTAAAAATTAAGATAAATATTATTACGGGGTGAATATAATTCATAAAGTCAGTGAATCTGAAAACAGAACGCAAAGTCACCAATGACACTGAAATTATAATAGTACGTACAATAAATAATTAAACAAGTAGTTTTGCATTACAGTGCAGGGGTTTTTTTTTTAATACCTACTTAACATTTTATTGGATTCACAGTAATAAGAGTAATGACCAAAATATTATAATATTTTTAATTTATTAAAATTAAAACAATATACGTTAAACAAAGATGCATATTCTGTTTAGTTATGATGATAATATTATCACTTGTATGTGGAATGTAGATAACCAACTCATATAATTTGTAAAAGCATATTAAACAAAAACGATATTTATATATATATAATAAAGTTAAATATAACTTCAATAAAAACGTATCCAAAAATACCGTTTGAATCATTTGGAAATTAAAAAGAAGAAAATAAAACATAATTGGTATACAATATCGACGGTTTACAGGTAAGTTACGTTTGTCACGCATGTCTTATATTAGTATTCCACGGCGTTAGTTAGTTTTCGTGTTTAAAACAATAGAACAAAATAGTTTTAACTCGATGTCCACATAGTTTCTTTTGTGACTTAGACTCCTAAAAAAAAATCGTTCATCGAGAACAAAACTGTAATGTTTTTTTTGTGCTATTCGTGGGACGAGGTAAACCAGTGCTAATTAAAAACCGGACAAAATAAGATTTTTAGTAGTTCGTTTTTTCACAAAAGATTTTTTCACTACCATTCTACGAATTATAAATGTCGGCAAATGACGAGCAAAAATAACATCCAACATGAGAGAACGAAAATTAAATTTAAAAAAACCTACTGACAGAATCAACACGAGATTGTCTGATCTTGTTTTGCTCCCCATGGAGTATGTGTATCAAAACAAATTTCATCAGTCGATCATAGAACCAGTGTAATATTGGGATAATTCGTTTTATCTTAAACTGATAATACTTCAAATAATTTTCAAATATCATTAGCGATTATGATATTGTAAAGGCAATAAGAGCAAGGCATGTTGTGTTGTCTATTTTGAGTAAGTTTCAGGCGTAAGTTCAATAACTTAAAATTAGGTTAATATTTCTCATTAAATTACATTTAAATATTTATTTTTAATATAGCTCTAGTAATAAACCTTTTTGAATGATTACTCATTTTATAATTGGATATTATACGTAATAAATAATATATATTATTATTTATTAAGTTATAAAAAATATTTAAATTTGGGAATTATTTTTGATACTCAATAATTGTATAAGTTTTTGGCTCGTTGAAGACTCTTAGGATTTACTATAAATAGGAAAATACATAAAAAACAACTTAATAACTATAAAAGTTCTAGATAATAATATTATATAGGTAACTTTTCCGATAAGTCATATAAAACCATTATATATATATATTATTAGATCACTAAACATAATAAATGTTTACCCATTATTTTTGAATCCTAGACATAGGTTTACAGCTTTTTAGGTTAAATATTACATCTCAGTATTCCACGGGATATTTTTTTCAATAATTATAAAGACAAGTGTACCGTAATTGAGGTATATATACCTAGCAAGTTGTGTAGGTTGTAGGTGCATTATAAATTGAATGTTGAATACTTGAATCTAATATATTGCTTACAAAATTAGATGAAATGTATTATATTATAATATTTAAAAAATACAACATGTCTTATACTTTTGGATTGCGTTTCGTAAATGTCTTTATCAAATTTTAATGTCATACCTATGGCAATACAATTATAGTATATAATATGTAACAAATGTAATTTACTAGTTTAAACTATTTGGTATAGCATATAAATGAGTATAGATAATTAAAACGAAATTTCACATAGGAACGATCTTGATAGTCCTAAGAAAATAATAAATATGGTAGGTATACGAGTATAATAATATTATAATCATCCAATATTTGGGTAATTATGGTTTTAAATTTTTTTTTATATATATATATAACTGTGTAAGATATACTTTATACGTCTATACATGTGTACATTATGCAACACGTTTATCATCGTATAATATTGCGGGTGCTCATTAGTTGGCGGTATTTTAGGTTCATAAATATTTAAGATAATTCGGTATGTTTATACGTCGCTGATGCCATGTTTCGAACAGGTTTATAATTATTACGCTACACAACGTAATTCTGGGTCCACTAGTATAGTGACGGCAGTCAGTGGAAGAGGAAAAAAATTAAGACAAGCATTGTGTTAAAATACACACACTCGCTTATAATGACCAGAGTTTAGCAGCTCTGATGGAAACCGCAACCATTTAAATGGTAATACGGTAGTCAAGATACGTTTATACGTGAAAAAGATTCTAATTACAGATTCGACAGCAGGCATCGATCGTGGATTTGCTGAAGGTGAAAAAACACACAAAACTGGTCGCCATATAATAATTTATGAAACCCGTGTTCTTGTTGCCTAATAAGTGGTATAGGTGTATTATACATATAGTGTTTTTCTATCTTATTAAGTAGAAGTAAAAATCGGAAAAAAATGTGCATACGTTTAATATAGGTAAATATATTATATGGTTTTAATTAACACAACGCGTTCATCTATTTTCTACTTATACAGCCATTGTTATTAAAATACGTCGAATTTCGTAAATATGACGATTTTACTGGACCAAAACGCAATATTATGTTCCTGTAACGTAATTCAGGAGGGTCATATTTTGGAAATTTTCCAAATATACATTTTTATGATCGATATGGTTGGAAAAATGAGAAGGAAAAAAATTGTATGGAATGAAATTTTTCAAATGGTTCGCCAAAGAATGTGGATATTCCACATACACACACATACACAAACAAGATGGTAGCGCGATGACCTCTGGTATTTTACGAGAGGAGTCGCGCGCATATAATACACACACTACGCGGGACAGGTGTTCCATAAGCTGCCACCACTTAGCAGTCCTTGAATCTGAGCCAAGTCGAGTTATCAATACGTTATCGAGGAAGTACCCATTAAGTCAGGGGCCAATTTATAGACACTTCATCCCTCGACGTTCAATTCTCCGAGAACATTTTCACATTTTTTTTTTTTTTTTAATTTTGTCCATGTTAAAAAAAAATAATGAACATACTGAAATACATCGATTTAAGCAGCAGTAACACCAAAAATTAGTTATGGCTAACCTAAAAATAATAACTTAATGGCTATGCATTATAATATTATATTTTCAAAAGTATAAAAACTAATTAATATTCGAATTATTATTAATAATATTATAAAAATAATATGATTAATTAAAATAAATTAGTGTGGGTAATGGGTAGGTACATCATACACAATTTATTAAAAATTATCCCGTCTGGCCATTTAAGCTATACTTAATATCTTCATTTACGACTAATTATATATTATAAAGTATAATGGCTTGATTGTCGTAATAGGTAGCTACAACGTTAAACTTATTTTATGCAATACCTATACATTATGTGTAATATATATTATTTTTATTTTATATTCAAATTCCAGCAATCTTTTGAATTGAAAATATTTTTTAAATATTTTATAATTTGTATTCATTTCAAAAACATTTATTTTATTATTACTTTTTTTTTTTTATCTCAACGCATTTTCCATTTAATTGTCGTAGTGCAACAACGATTTGCTTTGTATCACACAAAGAAAAATTAAAAAATAATACGGCCATTAAAATAGCACACGATGTATAATGCTTTTATACATTCAACACATACTATTCTTTCGGTATTATATAGCTTATAATAATAGAATTATTACATTGAACTAAATGAGCAAAAAAATAATAGGTACATATACATATACATATATATCGGCTGAACTGTTGAGTTTGCGATACGAATAATTAACAATTAACAGGGTTCAATCACTTCATTTTCATTTGGCCTAAATAATTGTTGTTGTTATTATTATTATTATTGTTATTACTCTTGTTAGCGAGTTGCCACGGTAGTTGGTGTGTTTGAATGTTTGAAAATAGAAATATTTAAAAATGCTTTCACTGTGACACACTAGTTGGTATTCAAGAAAATACATTTTTTTTTCACTTGTTAGATGGTGTGGCCTAAAGTGACGAATTTTCTAAGACAAACTACTAATACAATTGAAATGAAAGTATAATGTCCACCGGGCATAATTATGTTATTTTATTATAATATATTAGACTAGTGTGCATATGTTAACTGGTACCGATTAAAACTTAAAATGCAAGGAATTGTGTTTTTTCTTTTTAAACATTCGATCTTTCCGATAGGCCGATAGCGAACAAATGGAAAATACTATTTAAATTTAATTTTCTCTGTATGCTTTCAAGTTCCAACATATAAATATAAATTATAAACAAACACTATAAACTAATAATTCGTTAACTCACTTTTAATCTCAAGCAGTTGGCAAAAGTACGAGTATTATAAATTTTTATTAATAGCGTGATCATATAATTTCATTGCATACAACTATACAAGTATACAACTTTTACATTGAATTAACTTGCATTTGTGCGCAACGGGAAATATTAGCATATTTACAACGAACGGTTTAAAAGTATACATAACGTTTTATTTTTAAAACTGTCTGCAATTAGGATCCTGTTTGTTGTTTCTTCTTCTTCATATATCGACTTGTGCCCATTTACCAACGGGCACATAAATCAAAGTTGCAATTATTATTGTTGGCTACTGTGTTTAAATCGGACAATCGAAGTATTTTTGCATTTTATATTATTAAGATTAAAAATACAAGTGCTTGAAATCTGTCACATTATTCGTTTCCAACGGACTTGTCAGCTACTTGTTAAATTCCTATTCAGCTTCCAATCAGAATGATGGGAGTGCTACAATTATGATATATTCCAGTGGAATTTGTAGTGGGGCATGGTTAAGCGAGTTAATATATATTTCGATTTGAATATTTGATACATCAATAATATTATACTGTAAGAACTACTTGCACACAATTGCTAAATATTTTACATCTTCAGAAATCAATTCGAAAATTATAACGTAATTTATACTCAAACTATGATTATATATAGGTAGCGTACTTACATAATATACAGTCACATTGTAGGTAATTGAAAACCGATCGGATAATGATATAATCAATGTTAATATAACAGAACAAACCAAGAATATTCTTTATTTGTTTTAGCAAAATAAAGTTAATAAAACCATATATTACAATTAGATGCATCATGTATTTAATCCACCAATATGATCAAAACTATTATCGACTTAAATTATTTTAACTTTCAATTCATTAAAAACAGCCTTAAAAAAATTACCTTTTCTTAAGAAAAATGTTGTTCTCTGGCGATTATTACGATTTTATACTTTTTATTTCTTATGTAAACGTTTTTTTTTTAAAAAATATGAATAATTCTATAAAATTATTCATGTACAACTTACCTACTTTATTACTTCTTACACCTTATTATGAGATATATAATTTGTATTACATGCCATATAATTGTTACTTAATAAGTATATAGTTGTATCACATTCAAGTATAAGTTATAACTATTATAACATTAGAAATCATCGCGGTGACTCTAATTGATGGGATTATAGGAAATAATTACTTAATATTGTTTTTTTTATCAGTTTAATGCATCATTATTTCACACGGTACAATATTGTTAATTTTATTGTAAAAATCAATCTATCAAAAGTCATATGCTAGTATACTATTGATTGTCATATTATTTTTAAACATATTCTACGGGTAGGTAGTTTAATACTTCCAGGTAATAATAATTTCAATTTATTATTGAAGTGAGTATCTAACAAAATAATTTTTTTAATTCAAAAATTTTTTGTAAATTATTAATCTTTTTTTTTCGTATTTTATATAGGTACTAAATACTAATTGCATTATACACAAACTGTGTAGGATAATAAAAATATTTGAGTATAATATGTTTTATTTTTATCAAATATTATTAGCTATGAGTATCTTACATTTTATGCATCATTATAACTTATGAAGTATGCGCTATGTGCCATGTGGTTGCTAATTCTGCATGTACGGACTTAACGTACCTAATTAGTACCTATAGAGATTAGAGAGGCTTAGAGCTTTAGATAATATATATAAATTCAATAAAAAAATGATTATTGAATGTTGCTGTATGCTGGAACTACTGCTCTATCTCCCCCTCTGTATATTAAATATACACAGAAAATTTCGGTATCTCAAAGTCTCAAGTGACCGAAAAAAAAATGGAGATACCAAGGTGACTTAAAATAATTTTAAATAAGAATTATGTTTATTTTTTAAGAGAAATGTTTTATTTAAAATATAAGGTAGGGGTGTTTGGGAGGGGGCTATGGACATTTTTGGGGGATTAGCCCCTAAATCCCTCTGCACCTATTTGCGCCTATGCTGATGATGTACGTATCTTCGAAGTTCATATGTAGTTATAATTCTAAAGTTTTACCGTTATGGGTTACTATAAGCTGGACGTTGATCGTCAATTAACTTATACTTTATCACCTGGAAATCGCATATACTTTATCGAAACGATCATACATTCGAATTGGTAAATAATAATAAGCAGGGGTGCTGGATAATGATTTTGATATATAGAACAGTTTGACATATCGAAATAAATTAACGAAGTAAATCCAATTCTAAATGATCGGGACTAAAAAACAAAATTCGACGTCTTAATAATTCGAGAGAGCGAGGTTTCACTGTGTATAGATTATATTCTTATATAATGCAAATATATAATTATTAATATTAATGTATTATAGTGTATTAGTTTAATTATTAGATATAAAATGTATTCTCGTTTTTATTTATATATACGTACAGGTGGCACAAATGTTTGTGTTTCAATATAACAGCAAAAGTACGGTATTTTATCACTTGTTAGTCGATATATTGAATATAATAATTATTATTTGTGTCATAGTAAATTAGTAGAATATATTACATTTTAATAATAAAACGATACGAAATCTGATATTATATGATATACTGCATTAAAATAATCATTTCAAATCGATATTACCTGTTGTAAATCTGACCTATAGGTATCTATATTATTTTGTAATTATGTATATTATTCATGTACAACTTTATACGCACACGAATTTATAACTGAATTATATTAGTACCTATATTATATGGTAGACATAATTAACAATTATTATTCATTAACCTATTATATAGAACATAAATTATAAAATGTAATTTTATTTGGAGTTATATTATGCATTATATTAATATATATTTTAACTATGCAAATTTGAAATAACTAAATATAAAATACACTCGGCTGTATCTTAGATTTTATCTTCGACAAGATCATCCGTAACGGTTATGATGCCTCAACCATTGAAGAAATTGTAACGGGACAGTTCACACATTGGTCCTGTACTCAAACACAACAACAACAAGACAACAAAATCAAATGAAGTGTTAAAGCAATAAAGGGGAACAGAAAACGGTAATCCGGTTTTAATTACTGGCAGATTCTCACTCGGGGGTGTGTTATTTTTATTTAAAATAAAATTCGGCCACATCTCAGCGGGGTTCTATTACTTTTACCGAATGACCCCAGGGCGCTCCATCGTATCCATGAGACGAAGATGACCTAAAGTTTTTGTTTTTCTCCTGTTATGCTCGCTGAACAATGGCGAAGCCCCGAGCGTGCTGTTTTATGTGGTGAGAATTTAGCAGAAAAGGACAGTGCAAATATGGCATGAAATTAAAACTTAAAATTAAATGTAGTACACACGATGTATCTATAGAATTTTTTTTTTTTTTTTGGGACGCCCTGATCACACACGTACAGACTCGAGTTATAGAAATGCACAAAACCAGTTCTTGTTGATTATGCGGCTTTAATAATTTACTCTGTATTGCTAGGGTTATACGTTATTAATGACCAGCTTGACCTCTCTTCTGGTTGACAAATATAAATGATGGCAAGTGAAATACGAATTACAGTTTTATATAGTTAGAAAATAAATAATTAGTAATATGTATTGAAAATAATCAATAAAAAAATTAAGCCACAACTATATTATGCATGATACATATAATAGGTATAGTATTTTAAACTAACTGGAATATATTGGTTATCTCGTAAATAAAATGTAATAACAAGCCAACATTTTGTACTTTTGTAAAGTCGGATTTACAAATAGTTTGTAGAAAACATAAAAGTTTAGAATTATTAAGATAATATTATGCGGGATTATGAAAATATATGAACCAAATTATGTCAAAATAAATATTTTTTCGAATTTGTCCCATTTATTTAAGAAAAATCATAGGTATGCATAGAGACCAACAATATTCCAAGTAAACCAAGCATTTTCTATTGACCGTATATAATACGCTGATAATATTGTTTTTAAACTAACCGTCCTAATCAAGGCCACCTGTAAAAATATTTCCCCGAGGGGGGAGGTGAACAAAAAAATATTTTATCCTTACCATAGAGTCTGTTTTGTATACTTAAATCTGGGATTTAAGTGATTGAGAGTTCGTATAACACATATCATCTAAATCAGGGAGAACACGCAGTCCCATGGGGCCTTAGGGTTGGCCTTGGTCCTAATGCATAATTACATATTATTACATTATTAGATAACTGCACTAAAGTGTCCGGTGAGTTTTGATATATTATTCGCTCGATCATGAAACGTTGATAATATATTACCGCCATTCTGAGCAATAATAGTGTCTTTAATGCCTATATTTCGCCGTACAACATTTTTCTCGGCGTTTTGAATTTTATTTATTTTTAAGACTTAATGGTTTAATATTGCACATTCTGTGATCTATTGCAGACAATACAGCTGTTTACATTAAAACGTACACTTTATTACTTGGCAATAATAATAATATATTATCATCGTTTAATTGTATTGATCAGTGTCTCGGTGATCACTGATACTTTAAAAAGCGGCGTTCGTCACAATAATATTATATACGACTGCGACGTAAAGTAAACGTTAATTTTTTTTCCCGCCAACCGAGTTGTACGATATTATCTTATACAGTTTTACCACATTACCACAACCACACACGTGTCTGGTGTACTCTGTGGTTCGTTGCCTAGCAATTGACATGCGCAGCATAATACGAATACGTATAGTTCATCCTATACTCCTGCAGTACACATTACACATATAGGGATACTGAAAAAATCTATTGAACCTGCAAAATCCTGAAATACAAAGACACACATTCGCATTTCACATACGTAATATATTATATTATAAAGGTACAATTACTGATTTATACAAGTTTACATATAGTACCTACGTTACGACTTACAGTAGATATACAGACGCCCACGCTATATATAAAATATTCCTCACGGGAGACCTTGAATTCAAATATATATTATCCTATTTAATTATTGTTATTTTTTTCCGTTCATTTTTGTTGTTTCCATATACACACACACACACACACATATATATATAATATACGAGTAAACTATAAAATATAATTATTAAAGACGACGTCGTAACACAAAATTATCATCACGAACGACCGCGGGGCCGAACATTTTAGAAATACGGGTCGAATATATATATCGTTGCAGCTTATCATGAAAAAACTGGAATTGTATTACTCTACCTCACGTTTAGAGCCCCTTCCATTTTTCGACCGCAATATAATATTTACCACTACTGACTTATGAACTATTTGTATTTTAATAATATTATAATATGTGCGAATATCGGGAAGGAGCGCGTGTGTATAGGCTATATAAGTGAGTTAATGATAGGTATTTACAATAATATATAATATTATAAACGCCGAAAGGGAGGAAGTGTGGAGGGACAGGGGGAGATTAAGAGAAACGAAGATGGATGGAGAACGAGAGAGAGAGAGAGAGATATAGAGAGAAATAAAAAGAAAGAGAGAGTGGGGTAGAGAGAGAGAGAGAGAGAGAGAGACCTTCAAAGAACGTTGGAAACACGTACCGCCAGATAAGCGCAACCGGCAGACTGCTTGGTGCTCAACAGCAATAAGTTATCTTCGGCCGGTTACGCAGCGGACCCCGCGGACCGCTGTCACTGTCGTTGACCATGCTTGTCCGATGTTATTATACAACTGCATCAATGTTGACGGGAGGGGCAAAGGGTTCGCATTCCGTGTCGACTGACGTCTATCTTATCCGTACTTGACCTTTTTATTTTTTATAATCCCAACATAATGTTCCATTAATTACTCGAACGCGGTTTAACGTGTACAATTATTTTAAAAATAAATACAGTGCAACTCCTATGCAACAACGTTTTCTGTTTAACGAAATATTTTTGAGCACCACAACCGGCGTAGAATTAGATGTGTGTAATTCTGTTCGACAAATTTATCTATATAAATACGCATTTTTTTTGTTTTTGCCAACGATACTTCGTGAGGTTAGGTTAGGTACGGTGCCGATCGTATTACCTATACAACAGTTCTATAGGTTTTGGCGTGCACATTTTGACGTTTGACAAATGACTCGTTACATAAACCTCATCTCCATATAAATAATAAAAAGTTAATGTTACAATCGTATACAATATAATATAATAGACTAGGTATGGATCATTTTTAGAAGAAGGGTTCTTTCGTTTTATTCACATATTGGTAAGTCATAAGATACCCTGCACTAGATAATATGAATCGTTACAGTGCCAGTGGTCAAGCGGTGCGGATGTGGCCATGAGGGTGATGGATCCTACTTATGACTTTTTCTTCAATGTTTAACATCTGATAACAGTGATAACCATAAAATATATTTTTAATAATCAAATACTACATGTTAAAAAATCGGCCATACCCTCCCCCCCCCCCCTTGACAAAATTATTTGACGGCCACAAAGTACCACGTCTGCGGGTTAACAATTATTGCGATGGTCATTGACATCTCGGTAGTGTAATAATAATGTAATACCTATATTATATTAAGTAGATAGAAATAATTAACTGTTATATTATTACTGTAATGATGATGTGTTTGAATTAATTGGTGTCTATAAATATAGCAACAATTTTGCAATATCTGATATCATTTCAGAGATGTTTTAATAATACTACATATAATCATACTGCTTGATACTATTTATACAGTGCGTTCCATTGTACTCCGAGTTATTCTTGACTATTATCATTTATAAGAGATTGCAGTTGCAGCAGCTCAATAATTATTCCACTATTTAATAGGTACTATTATACATTATACTGCAGGTGGGTAAAACGAAGGGACACTGTATTTAATTATAGTCTACAATATTTCGTACATTGTGTGTATATTAGTATATAATATATTATATATTTAACAAGATATCGTTAATATAATAAATATTTCAATTTTCATTTTTTTTTTTAAATTTATTATTGTGTAGGTAATAGAATATAAATAATTATTCTCTATTGCCTATTACACGTTTTAAAAATAAAATATCGCGTAAGTAGGTATACGTACAATTTTTGATTTTTATCTGTATCAAAATATATTATGATATTTTAATTTAGTAAAAATAAACTTCAAAAATTGTTTAAAATAGGTTGTTTAGTGCACAGTCAAGTTCAAAAACATATGTCCTTGGCAGTGTTGTTATTTTCTAAAACATATGATTATTTTTAATGTATTCTACTATTAGTATAGTTGTTTCATTATAAATAATTATAATCAATCATTATATTAAGTTTTAACTAATACCAACTATGTTTCCATTAATATAAAGTGCATAATATAGTTAACTACATTAGTTGAATTACAAAATTGTATAATTTTAACGGTTTCCTTTAGAGTGAATTAAAATGTTGTTCAATATCATAACTTCTCTTATATTAGTAGGTATACTCTCAATGAATACCTAGTATTTTAAAGTATTTTATTACATATTTTATGTCTTATAATTTATAGTGTCTAGTACATAATGTAATAATATATGCACTCCATCTAATATTAACTATTTAACATCATAAATAACCAGCTACATCAATTATATTTTTATACCTAACTAGTTAATTGTGGGTGTACACTGTACAATATTATTACTTATTTTAATTTTATAATATTAATGTTAAATACAAATCATAAAAATGTAACTATAACCGGATTATAACCTTTTAATTAACCTATATAATATAAAATAATTGTCTAGTACTTAAAATTTAAACATTTTAAACATATCAAGTTACAATAATATGAACCTAAGAACTTTTATAAAAACATTTTGTAAGTGTTGGCGTATGTATTTATATTATTTTCTAATTAAAAGTACAATTTGTTTCACTGGAATACAAATGAAAACAAATTATTCAATGATTCATTATAGAAACATACATTGCTATTTAATGCAATTTGGCTCCGCTATCGACTTATTAATTGTTGTATACGGTATACGGTATACCTACTAACATATTATATTATTATTTTACCGTTTTTCTTACATTATAGATACTGCCAGTTTAGGTCATAAATTGTATCTTGACATTATATTTTGCTAACATATTAATGATGATATTCGGAATACAAAACAATCAAAACACCACAATAATTGTTGCAGTGATCTGTAGTGTAAGGATAATCATAGTCAGCCGTGACTTGGAACTCTGTATTCAATGTTATTTTGATAATTGGCATGTTATAATAGTTTTTCATTTTGTATTGATATTATTTTATGGCTTGATTCATCTACAAATATTTTGCAATTTAAAAACAATACCAAGTAAGAATTTAAAAAACAAATGTATGTACCTACGCTATATTACATAATTACTTACAGATAGTTTAGATTGTACTTACAGACTAAAGTAAACGAAGCTACGCAGTCTACCGATACATCATTATTAGTTACAAACAAATACAATCAAAAACAGATAGTTTCCTTTGAAATAATATGATAAAAATAATGCATTATGCCAACTAATGATTCGTAATTTGAACAGACGGCTTTTACAAACTTAAATGCCTACATCAGTATACCTATATTATATAGTGTATATTATATATTACATAATGTAGATTTTAAAGTATATACCATATAACTATTTTAACTAATTAATTATTATATTCATATTAATTGTATGTAAGTATAATATATCTATATATAAATACATAGGTAGGTATGTAATTATTTTTTTACTTTAGGCGTCGTAGGATTAAAGTTCTAAATAAATACATACCCTTATCACGTGTATTAAATTAAATTCATAGAATACTTTTGAGTGAGAGAGGTGAGAAGAGCGGAATCTAAAAAAATAAGGTTATTTCTATAAATTTCAAAATTTTACTCAGCTCTACTGACCTCGATTATTTATTACTTAAGTCTAAAATTATTTGTTTATATTTATATCTTGCAAACCTATATGTATTGTAGTCGTATAGGTATAGTGTGCCCTATACCCAGTGTAACCAGAATATTTTATAATTGGTTAGGTATAAGGAAACGAATAATGTTGTTGTGTGATGTGTTTAATGAAGAAAGGAAATATTATAATAATTCTGAAAACATGAATACATTTTTAATTTAATTATCTAAATATTATAAACAGAATTAATATAAAATATACTTTGACATATTTTAAAAAGTACGGAGTACCTAACTATATGAGTATATTGAATTTCCCCAGAAAGCCCATTAAACTGACAGTTGTTTACCAAATAGTTGTAAACAGTATAATATTCCAAACGAGATCATTGAACCGATAAATCATTAAAACACGTAGTAATCATATTATTATTATTATTATTAGGTATATGTCGGCTAAAGTTAAAACAAAATGTATATAATTATAAAATATACTTATAACTGCGTATTGACTTCTATATTATATGACAATTTTATTTATAATTAAAATATAAGCCCTTAAACTCTATAGTCATTAATTTGTCAGTATCTATAAACATACAATATTATATTGTATGGATATATGTATAAGTATATAGGTATCGCCGTATCCATTACGATTTGAGGGAGGGGCTAACATTTTCAACATCAATATGATCGGGGGCTGAGCCCTTGAGCACCCTATCTGGTTTTTTTTTTTGGTGGGGGAGGGTAAGCCCCACTTCAAATGTCTGCTTATGAGTATAGCCCGGTTTAGGCATAACTGCATAAGTGTTACTAGTGCTATGTCATATTATGCATAATAATATAAATATACATGTGCCATGGTATTTTATTTACCTATTCGTATATATGATAGGGGTACACATTTAAGTTATTATTATTATCATTTGATGTTATTATTATTTATTAGGTTATATATTAAAAATTTACAAATAAATTGATATATATATACGTATATAGATGGTTCTGTTCACTTTAAACAATATTATATGTGTTAGCTTGGCGTGGGGCGGTGGCTGCTTATCAATCACGCAACGTGATTGAGAGTAAGCAATGTTCGCTTTCACTAGTTCCCGGATGGGTGACCACCCGGGTTCATAGTGGCAAAAACCTACACGTGTTGCTAACCAACCGTTTCAACCTTACCATCCGTATCAACCCTACCGACCGTAATCCCTACAATAGCTAATAGCCATAGTTGCCGTGTTCAAATTCGATAAATAAAAAAAATATATTACCATCGAATTGAGGTATACAGTATAGTTACGACATTTCTTGTCGAATTGAATAATATTTTGAAATACCCAAATACTAGAATTGTATACAGCTTCTATCGTCGCATAAGATGTGGTGAGTTAAAAAAAAAACATTTAAAATTAAATTATGCTTAAATGTTTACTCTTCGATCTTCATAGTGAAAACTTTTCGGATAAGTAATTTGTTATACTATGGGCCAGTTATACCGTCTACGGTTAAACTTCGATAAAGCTTAATCAGCTGATAACAGATATTTAACCGAGCAAATTCGGCCGATTAAATTCCGGTTAACTTTGATCAGAGATGGTACAATAACTATGGAAATCAATAAACAACGTAACTACTCGTATTATAAAATATAGTATATTTATTAACATCGTAATATTAATCAGTGTTATTATTATGCTTATCTATTTGTTTTTTTAACGTCGACCCAATATTTACGTGTGCTAGTTCATAGTTGTGATGCAGTATAGCTCTGAGTTGTTTATTTATTATTGTGATATTATGCTCAAGTGAAACATGATTAAAACATTAATGTTACAACAATAATATATAAATTACAGTTATGTCATGTGTGGAATACGGTACTCCAGTCTCTGAGTATATATTCGATATTAACAGCGTGAGGTTATACTTAAATCGTGAGGGCAACTAGTTGAAATCATTGAACGTTATAAATATTTCGGGCAAATGTGTTTAAAAAACTTGAATAGTATACTATTCAACTCTTGTAACCGGTTTTTTTAATGTTTCAAAAATTAGTTTTTGTAGTGACGATTTAATAATTGGTGATGATTTTTGGGATAACGTATATTGAACAATAAACAATTTATTTTAAACGTACTTAATTGACAATCATTTAACTGTAGGTAGTGTGATTTTTATAGTTTTTCGTATATATATATATTTATGTATCAAATACCTATGTATTAGTATTATTTTCTATAAGTCCATATTGTGATATAATGTATTACCTCATTATTTGTAGCCATACAATTAGACTCGTAGAGATTTTTGAACCTGAAGACCTCGACGATTAGGCAGTTTAAAAATTAAGAAGTTCGAGTGTCACCTCAACAAGTTCTTCAGTGGTTTTTGAGGTTTATTGATGTGTATTTTCCCCTACGAGTACTTAACGTACTCGTTGAAAACCTACTTGCAATAGTTCGTTAAAATGTCAATAATAGTTTTGGACTAAGCCCAATAAAAAAAAATGTTTAAATAGCTATAGTAATAATTTGAATCCCTAGCTCTGACAATTTTGTATAATGAAGAATAATTTTAAATGTACGGAAAAAAGACAAATTATTTTATATCAAATCAATTGTTATTATTAATTTTCATTAATTTATTAGGTGCATATTATGTTAAAACTATTATAAGTATAATCTGAGCAACCAGGTAAGTTAAGAAATCTCACGAAATAATGAATTGTATTTATTATTAATACATCTATAACTTACTGCATTGTCATTATCTTTACTAAATTCCGAATGGTACCTATCGCCTATCGGTAGTGGCGTAGCCAGGATTTCTAAAAGGGAGAGGGATAATTTGTATTGTTTACATTATAAAAAAAATGAATATAATTCGTATACTTATTATATGTCTAGATATAAAATTAAATGCATGCTGCTGAAATAATAAAATATTTAACAACTTTTTATTTATTTTATAATGATTTATTGCAAAAACCTTAAATATTCTTAATGAGGTACTTATGTCTTATATACTCGTACTTTATAATACAACATTACTATCTATTGTGTCTAATCTAAATAGTTGTCATCCTCCTAGGAGATTTTTAAACAAAAGCAGTCAATATTTCTACTTTCTATTTCTATGTTTTCATATTCTAATTCATCTTTATTTATTGTAGCTAAGGCCACACCGTTCAACCTTTCTTTATTCATTGTAGTTTTTAAATATGTTTTTAGTCTTTTTAGAACAGAAAATATACATTTCGGAGAAGCAGACGTTACATGCAGGACCGTCCTAAGGATTTGCGAGGCCCAGGTCAAACACCAATTTTTAAACCAATTTTTTTTTTCAAACGCGAGGCCTCCGAATGTAAGCAAAAAGCGTGAGGGCCAGGCCTGAGCCCCCCTTAAGGATGACCCTGGTTACATGTAGTGTAGACAATAATTGAAGAATCTTCTTTATATTTGGAAATAGCTCTGCGCAGTGTTGAATCGCTAAATTGATAATGAATACAATTTCTACCACTATATAATTTTATATAAGGGCCGAGTGGATAATAAGGCGTCGGTTGCGACGCGCATCGACACCGGTTCAAAACATCGGCCACGGACCGCGTTTTTATTCTGGAAAGTCACGGTGTCCGGAGAGAAGTGCTGCCATCCCCCACCCGGCATGGCAGATACCTACGGGTGCCCACTAAAAAATCTGCCAAACTGTATAAACGTATTTAAACCTATACAGTACCCTCCTACACAGTTAAAAACTACCGCGGGTTAGTTAATAAAAAAAAAAATTGTGTATAAACTACATAATCATAAATTCATAATATCATATATATGTGTATTCATATTATTATAGGAACTGACGTACTCATATTATATTATTTAGGTATACTTGTCTATGGACGTACTCATAAAATGTCAATAAAAAAATACAGCTGATGTGTGGGGGGGGGGGGCATGAACGCTTTACCCACTGCTTATTGGCTATATTGCTATTGGACATGGTTTTTTAAATTTTACTACCTAGTGTTCACTGCTTGAGCATATTATATCTATTAATTTTTATGTATATTATACAAGTCTACTTTGAACTGAAGAAAATAATAATTCAAATCGATTTGAATAATATATTATATCCATTTAGTGTTCATAATCCTGCAATGGCACACTAATATCACTACTATAGGTAGTAAAGATTTACTACCCAAAAACTTGAAAGGGATTTTTATTATTTAAATTAGTGAATCAAGCTTTAAATATATTATTAACTACCTTTATGCATAATAAATAACATATTATTATGTTGTTTTGCTTAATTAAATATTGTGAAATGTGCCAATGTATTGTTTATAATTCGTAAAGTTGTCTACGTCCTATGATGTAATTTATTTACATATCATATCAAGGTAGAATTTGTAATATGACGTTAGAATAATATGAAAAACGATTATTTATTAATTATTACATATATATTTAATATTATTTATATTATAATGTTTTTGTAATATTTATTGCAGAAGTAGTTAAACTGTGATATTATACCTGTTGATCTATAATGTATATACAGCACAAAATGTACCTCATCTAGACCAACCGCAGCTGCAATGCAACAAAAGTGTTTAATACATTTAAGGCTGATTAAGATTGTACCTATGACTTCTGTATAACTACAACAAAGTAAAATAATTGCAATATATTTTTTATTGAATAGGTATACTATTATAATGTACTATAAAGATTACAGTTTAGTTTTAAGGTTATTAAATATTAATGGACTGTATAATTTAAAGATCCGGATTAGTATACTTATATTATGTAAACATATGAAATTATTACCGGTTGTGTTATCGCTGTGCAGTTAATGTACATAAACTATAAGTATATAAGTACGTATTATACGATATGTATAAGCAA
This sequence comes from Sitobion miscanthi, assembly GCA_008086715.1. Classification (NCBI taxonomy): domain Eukaryota; kingdom Metazoa; phylum Arthropoda; class Insecta; order Hemiptera; family Aphididae; genus Sitobion; species Sitobion miscanthi. The sequence continues at coordinate 27,657,855 of CM017802.1, forward strand.
GCAATAGTCAAAATTACCTACAGGTACCACTTTGCATGAACAATCACTAGATAATGCTTTCGTGAATCAATTGAAAATGGCTTTTGATTGTGAAGAATAATTAAATTAACTAATTTTATATGCTGCCTGGAACTAGTCCGCAAAAATGCTTCATAGTTTCATCATGTTTACAGGTTATTTAAATATAACTATATATATATACACGTGCGTGAAGTTGGTCATCTCCACCATAACCAATTTTTTTGAAAGTCATGTGCTTACTCATTTTACAAATATTTACAAATTGGTTTTCGGAATTTGCAAATCAATAATTTTTTTGGCGAATTTAACAAGTTTTTTTTTGCCATACCTGAATCGATGCAGGTGTGTTAGGAAAACGTTACCTCGAGATAATTATACCACCTGGGGGTATGACTTTCCTAGGATAATTGTACCCCGGTACAAATTTTCTAGGATATTTATACCCCTGTATGACATTTTGGGAGGTATCGTTTTCCTGTCACACAGACATTGATTCAGGTATGGCAAAACAATTTCTTAAATTCCCCCAAAAAAAATTATTGATTTGCAATTCTGAAAATCATTTTTCAAATATTAATAGCATAACGTGGGTATACCAATATAACTATTTCAGGGCAGAATTGGTTTGGCAAGCTACCGAGAAAATCTCGGTGGGTCGCTTAAAGTTGGGGCCAGTCGTGTGAGTGTGGGTGAAATAAATTAATGTTTAAAATACGTCTAGCCATTTATAACCTCGCAACGATTTTAGACTTAATTTTGAGCCAGTGCCATGAATATGTAAATGGATCGCTTAGAAGTGACATCTCGATGTGGCGTGTATCATAAAAACAAATTTGCTGTTGCTCAAATAATTTCAGGTGACCTACCCCTCATAATTCTGTTATACCGACCTATACAATTTCCTATTTTACTTCTATCAATAACCACCCAACCCATATTTAAGGTGTTGCCCGAGCAACACTTGGACCCTTTGTTCGTACGCCACTGATGGGCTGATACATACGATGACATACCAATCCGGCCCCCTGCCAACAACTTTACTATTGAATACATGGTACGCTTCATATTATTATACATAAAATTGTTTACACGAAACCATTAAAAAAAAAGTTTCATCTATTTTGAAATATTCTTCATGAGAATTACAAGATACTGGATATCATATTAATATTGTTGTATACAATAATAAATCGATTATGAATATTATAGAAAAAAAAACTCACAAACAAAATTGAGTTTAATTAATTTCATTATACATATTTAATTTATTTTATATTTTAATCAGGTATGGGTACCGGGAGGCAGAAATCTAGTATAGTAACCTATAATATATAGTACCTATATATACACACAACACGTCCGCGGATGGAATTTTAAAATACGACAAACACTGAAGTCTGATGATGAGTATTGCATGAGTATACCGATAACCACGGCGCATTCCGTAGTGAGCGGGTATTTATATATTATTTTAACGACATTCGTACTTTATAATATTATAATATATATATATATATAGCTAGGTGGTGTACCGTATACCTGAACCAGCTGCCTCCTATACCAGCTATATATTATATTATATAATAAATATTGGAAGCGGTGCGCGGAATGCGACGATCGAACACAAATGGAAAAAAATAATTGTAGAACCTCCACAGAGGGGACTGCTCCGAGAAAAACGATAAGAGAAAAAGAGGCATAAAAACGCGGCGGCGGCTGTGGCCAGGAGTCGCGTATCCTCGTCATCGCGGTGGTCGCGTCGTCTCTACGACGGCGGCGGCGGCTTGCAGACACAAACACGCACACGCACACACACAAGCGCTCAAACGCACACGCACGCAACGACGACCGGTTGAGGCCAGCGCTATTTTACGAACGCACACGTATACACACAAACACACGCACGCATACAGACGCACACGCACACGTACGAAACCACACCCACGCTGCCAATCAAAAGGAGACCGGTCTCTCCGTGACGCTATCGGCGGCGTCCGAGTGTCTGCCGCGGTGCTACCGCGGGCGCGCGGTCACGGCAATATACGCACGCACGCGCCTCCGGCTGCACCGCCGCCGGTGGCACGCGGCGCGCATCCGGGCCCGCAGGCCCACTGCTGTGGCCGCTTGTGCGAGGACCACCGATCGCCGCGTCATCCTAATAATATTAATAAAGTCGTCGACGACCGTCATCCAACGCGACATTCGCCCCAATGCACATGAAGAATATGTGCTGCAAGTTCACCAAAGAATGAACTGATTTTGAATATTTAATACATTATAATTCTATTGATGAAAGATTTTACCATCACGAATATAGCATACATGTCACAGGGTACTCTCACAAATGTTCCATTCTGCTCCACCTGGATGATTTAATTTTTTTTTTTTTTTGGGGGGGGGGGGGTAAATTCATCTTACACGAAATCCAATTAATAACATAAAAAGTTGATTTTATTAAAATGTTGGGGTGCAAGGTCTTCCCCCCACATCCTTTGCGGCACCACCACCACCCGAACGATATCTAAACGTTATTCGAATTTCAGCCAAACTCGCTGTACATCTGCAGGTGTGATAGTATGCTACTGTTATTATTGAGTCGTCGCGGCCGGTGGAATAAAAAGAAATTGATAACGGACAAAGTCGATTTGAACTACTACTATACCTAGTCATATTATATATCCAGATGTTTGAATATTTGAACGAACGTCCGAAAACAAGAATAAAACCGGGCAAACTTTTGAGCTTTTTCGATTTGAAAATTTAAACGGTTCATTCTTTGAAGATCGCTCCGTATAGTAAGATGATGTAGGAGACCCCCTCCCATCTCATACCTGTGAAATCCCACGGGAACTCTTCTCGCGGACCCAGGTGGCCAGGTCAGATCCATTATAGAACTCTCTCACTCATTCCCACTCTCTCTGTCACTCTCTCCCACTCCCTCTCACACTATATCTATCACCATCTCTCTCACTCTCTCTCTTACACACACACACAATAAATATTCTTCTCTCTCTCTCTCTCTTCCGTTTAGCGCGTCCAGGGCGCATTCGTACTTAATCACTCGCGTATCGTCGTGGCATTCGGAATGTACGGTTTTTTTTCCATTTCAAACTTGTTTTTCGTGTCAGCACATTTTTTTTACAATCGATCAATGTTGTAAACAAGTCGGTAACCTATTGACACTAATGTGTATGCACACACGCGCACACGCGCGCGCCCGGTCCGCAGCGCGACTGCCGACTGGGAAACGCGGAGATTTTTTTTTTATCTTGACGAGTGGTTACGTTTAGTAAAATCGGATTTTTTTCCTCCACACATATTATTATAACGAAGGTGTACTGATTTTTTACGAAAAAAATTTAAAAAATAAATGAAAATTACCATTCCACGTAACGAGTCATTTCCAGTTCGTATTATATTACGGAACGTCGTGTCGTTAATCATCGTGTAAACATGCTGTTGACGCGAAGAGCACGTGGATCAAATCGATAAGGCGTTTGCAGTAGGTACATGTTTATTTTATATGCGTGCAGGTCCCATTATTATTTTAAGTATTTCGTAACAAATGTCTTCCGAGTGCTCACGTCGAAAACGCACAAATAAATCGACGACGAGAAGGAGTAATAGTGATATCTTATCCCATTGTACTATTGTTTTATCCGATCCGGCTCGTCGATAAATATTTTTCTGCGACAATAATAAACCGCACGTTTTTGTTCGGTTTGGTCAATAAAATGTTTAATGCTCTTAATAAGTCTCGATGTCATTTATACAAAGATTAATCACGAATGAGAACGTCGAATAATCGTTGAATCTTTCCGCTGGTATGTTAATAGTGAGTTTATCAATCGTAACCGTGTGTGTCTCTATGCGGTACAGCCGTTATGAGTTATGACACATATTATTATTTATTGTCATCATCATTTCACTTTTAAACGCTCTTCATTTAAACAATTAATTAAACCGTGTACTAATTGGCGTATAACTAAAAAAGGCTTTTGAACTTAAATCAATAAAAATAATACCTAAGTAGTTATGGAAAATGCACACAATTCTCATTAAAATACAAATATTGGAATATTTGTATTTGTATACTTGTATTTATAAAAAAAAAAAATAAATAAATAGGAATGAAAACTAAACTAAAGCCAGAACATAGAATACAAGTATATAAAAAACAAAATAGATTTGTAGGCTGAATTAACTCGCATGATTGACATGACTATATATGTATTACGTAGATAATACAGATTAATTATACTTATCGTATAGGTATCCTTGGGTATTCATAATGTATTTTATACAGATATATTTTAATACTGTGTAACAAAGAAACAGTTACTTTGTAGTGTATTATATATCATTCAGCAACAAACAATATGTTTTTATGTATTAACTTTAACACCATAACAGTTAAGTTTTTGATATTATGATATTTTATATCTGTGTATATTATCAGCTCGGGAGGGGTGGAGGGCAATAATAGTTTTAGTTATCCCTTCTCTTAATTTTGATAAACATATTTTATCATACAACAAAACAAGAAAAAAATTAAATTATAGTAGATTAATAAAATTGAATTTAGTCAAGTACATTGATTAAAATTACCTACCACGATTTCAGATAGTAAAAAAACAATATCTGAAGTTATGTTACATACAAACATATATAACATATACAATATACATAACATTCCCTATATTATATTATATACTATATATTATAGTATATATACTTCATAGTACATACTACGTAGTAGTAGGTACATATACTAATAATAATTAATACAATTATAAATGCGAAAGTGGTAAAAGTATTGAAGTATCTGTTTATTTTGTATTTATATAGTAAAACTAGTGAACAGATTTTAATGAAATTAAATTTGGTATGGTGGTAGCTTGAACCCTGAGCAATTACATAAGCTACTTTAAAAAATTTAATTTAAATTGCATGGATAGAAAATTGAAATTTGGAGAGTGTTGATTTTATATTGTGGGCATCGTTAAAGAAGGGATGGTTAAAAATGTAATCACTAGGGTGTAGAAAAGTTGAAGAGGGTGGCCAAGTCTGTATGAGAAGTAATACATTTTTATTAAAATTTACTTGAAAGTTAAAAGTTATAACTTGGTATTAATGCTTTTTAAATAAAATGAAAAATGTATTTTGGCGTTTTTCAAAATTCAAACCCTAAGGGGGTGGTAGATTATCAGGGCTGTGATCATATAGTCGATGCTTAAGAATATATATTGCATAGGCTAATTTTGATGATTTAAAAAATAAAAAATTGTGATAGTAACTAAAAGCAATGCTTAAGGTAGGTCTCGACCAACCTTAATTTAAGTAATACTTTTTCTTTTCTTAAGCCAAAGTCTCGTTTATGAATCTCATTTGAGTCATAAGTATAGCTTAAGTAATGCACAATATTCTTAAGCATCAACTATAAATATAGCCCTTAGTTTTAGTTTTAGTACCTAGTAATCTTGGTTATGAATACTCTTTACTATTTTTTACAAGTGAGTTAGTGAGCATTAATAAGTAAGGTAAGCAAAGTTGTTTTTTTAATTTTACAAAAGTCCTGTTAAACTGAGTATAGTGGTTTTTTATATAATTGTTTTTTGTTTCTATAACAACATTTTCATATTTTTTTTAAGTTGTACACTTGTGCAACTTACTTGCTCATCATCACTCATCATGCCGGATACAGAGAAGCCGCGGAAAATAGTTAGTATTATTGTACATGATACACAAATGAAAATTGTTTTCGTTTTATATTCTTCAATATTGACCTATATTTCGGAAGATACGTGTTTTCGCTTTTATATTATGTGTCACAGAAATTAACCTATAATAGGGCTGGCGATATTTTCGATATGTGATAATACCGGTATATACCGTGTTTTTGCCTTTTTGGTAATCACCGCTGTTAACAAAAATACCGAATCCTACTCATGATAATTTTTAAGTCGATATTTATATGCAAATAAAATAATGTTTCAATTCTTCATAGAGTACCCCTATAGGACTGACTTTGAATGCGTAGTAATATACGTACATACTTACATCGACCTAATGGAGTTGCTCTATTTTCTCGGTATGGTTGCCGAAAATACCATATCATCGGTTCTATACCGTTGATACCGGTACAGCGAACAAATAATGCGGATACCTATCGGCTACCGGTATCGACATTTGAAATACCGTATGCAGCCCTGTTGTAAAGTGTCATCGTCTATGCGTATAATACGAAGTAAAACGAAAAAAATTATTTAAATATTGGAAAATAATAAAGCGACCATAAATGTATAGAGTATATCTCGTTCGGGCGGCCGCGAGGATTCGCGTAAAAGCAGACGACTCAGTGGCGTCGAGCGCGCGTCATCGGCGGTGTGGGCGAGGGCGAAGAATCGTCGGGACTTATAATAATAATATATATATATGATATTTTATTTTTAAGGGGACAACGATAAGGGGGATGGCGTGCGTGGAGGGGAGGGTGTCGGCATATAGGTGGTCACGCCATCCCCTCCGCTGCCGCCGCCCATTCGGCCGTCCTCCCGCTCGTCCGCCGGCCGTCGTCGCGTGGCCACGGCGGCACTCGGTGGGAGCTGTCTTATACCGCCAACCCGGCCGGCCGGCCAGCCGTGCCGGCAACCGCACCGACGTTCGTCATCAGTTCACGGGCCACTCTCGAACCGCGCGGTACTGCTCTCACTCTCGCCGCAGTCTCTCGCTGTGCGTCGGGCGCCACACGACGACGAAACACGTTCGCGAACGGGGTTTATACGCTTACGCCGTTATTACCTGTTAAATACGCGTTCGTTCGTATTACAATTTTATTAAAGAATTTTTTTTTTTTTTTGAAGGTTCGAAAGTTCCGTCACGCCAACAATATAATAATAATAATAGTAATGGTTATTATCATGACGTCTTGTTCGTTTTGACCGCGGAATACGCCTTACGCGATTACCTCCGATCTGCATCAATAATAGTATACATTATTATTTCAATATTAGTATTCCGTCGAATACAACAAAAATAAAAACTTTCACTATCGGTTTCCGTTTCATTAGTACTGTTGTCGTTGTTTTTATTTTTTTTTTATGAAATTTGCGATTGATTTCGTGGTGTGTCGCTCTCTTGGGCCGTACCGAGATTGTTGATATTTAGTACGACGAACGAATACGCCGGCCATATTTGTCGGCATGAAAACCGACAAAGACCGTGTCACAGGTACGTGTCGTGTGTTCTACTTAACCTATTACCGGCGAGCCTTTCGTAAATAAAAAAAATAAGTCAAAAATACCACGTGTAACGACGGTTTCGTGTCTGTCGGCTCCACGATGTCTGGGGGGCCCGCGACGATCAATTCTCGTCGTTATCGCAGTTAATCGCATGAGCGGCGTATGTAACATAATAACGTCATAATATATTACTATGTGTGTATGAGAAAAAAACACAAAAATAATTACGTCGTTATCAACCGTCTGTGATAATTTATTTTAGTTTTCGTCGTTTAGTTTTTTTCCTTCCTACCGTGCATCGGTTTTTGATATAGGTAATACACACCTAATGCACAAACGCGCGAATAAACGTATACAAGTGGTAATAATAATTACTTGTAGCGCGACGCGTTTATTTCGTATAACGTAATGTAATAATATATATACTTCGGAAAGTATTTTAATAGATGGTTTGATCCGAATCGAACCCGATTGGACCGAAGAACATTTAAAACCCGTACTTCTGTCGCGAAAGTTCCGGTGTATATAATATCGATCATCGTCAGCATTCGGCGTGTTTGTAAATCGGCCTGTAAACAATACAGAAAACATTATTGAAAACACGTTTTTCGTCAACTTTTGAACGCCTAAACACCTGTACTGTATCACGTATTCACATTGCACGTATATGATTCCGCGGTATAGGCACCTGTAACGATAACAACCTGTTCCAAAATGCCGTTAATCTAACCAATGGCTATGACCTTTCTCTTTCACGGTGGTAATGGATTTTTTTTATTTTGCGATTCCGTATTACACCCATTGTCACTTTTCGAAAGGTCATCTGTCCACCTTGAAACCGTTCGTAGATATCTCGTGTTGTAAGACGGTTACCGCATATAGGATCATAATAATATTATGTACCTATGATATATAATGTAGGTACCTATACGTATAAATATGAATGCACAATTTTTTTTATTTCATCGATCAAAAAATTCATTGACCATATACAGCGTGACTATAAAATACACTTTAACCTAGAAAAACAGTAATCAATTGAAAACGAAGATAATTTTACATACTATACGCTATGTGTGTTTGCATAATCTGCATTTTATGTGCGTAATATTTCAGTATTTGTACAATGAACTATATACCTAATTGTTGAAATCTTATTATGATTTCAGACGTTTGCCATCGTGCGCGTGCACCCGCTCGATTAATTCGAAATAACAAGCACTGCATAGTGTGGCAATAGAATACGTTGAAATTGTCTAAACAATTAAACAAATAATAGTGTTGTATTATACGAATAATAGTGGACATGAAAAGCTTAATAAGTTCAATTTTTTTTAAATTCAGTATTATTTCTATTTGAATATTTGTATGTTTGGTTTTGTATTTTAGATAAAAAAATATTAATTTTTCGTTACGGGAGTGTGCATTATAATATACACAATAAATTATTGAATTAGAGATATCTGATTATTATGATGGTAAATTGCAGTTATTTGTACACTGTTGTCTGTTATCCTCACTATTATCAAACTTACAGATATTTCATGTGCTTTTTTCAATTTATAAATATTGAACATACTTTACAAATACAAAATTAACTCAAAAAAATTGTTTTTTTCCCTTGTGTTATTTCGATTGAATCAAATTCAAAGTTAAATTATATTTCCAAGACTATATAACGTGAATATTTAGGTATCAAACTACACCATACCACACCATACCATTTAATTAAATATTCATGAAAACCTAATGTTTCGACCATTTGAACTGCTGAAATGACCTCTCAGTAAAATTAAATTCAGTAATAACTAATAAGGTAGGTATAAAATACACCAATTATTTGTGACCAGTTGAATTAAATTAACTAAACTATTGTTTGTTAGTTATTCGATATTCTAACTTTATATAATATACTTAGTATTCGGAGAATGAAGCAATAATACTCAAACGCATAAGTTTGTAAATTTAGCTCTGCGGACATCAGGGTGACAGGGTGTGATCTTAAGACGTTTTCTTAGAACCTTATGTGAATATGTTTATGAAAATAACTATATAATTGAACACAGCACTTAAAGAATATAAAAAATATATATGGATTAGCTTTGTGGAATACTAATTACAAACGTTTTTAGACATCATAAAATGAATGACACAAAAGAAAACTATTATCAATGAAGCATAAAATCGCAATGATTGTCACGTGCTGCACTTTTTTCGTTGTCTTCGTATTTCTTTACTCGTGAAGATTGTAAATTTAACTCTAATATTATAAGCCTTTTACGGTAGCCGGTCAATTAAATACAGGTTTCATTTTCACCAGTACGTGTATTGAGTACTGTATTGAATAATATACATCCAAAAAATAATTGCTCCGCACAAGTTCAAATAATTAAAAACAACAATTATTATTAATTATACCTACGTATAAAGACCTATAGTTATAGTAGTTAATTTAAAGTAAATTTCAGGAGTACATATTGTAAATAAAACTTATTACGATTCCGCGAAAAATTATTTAGTCTTTGACCTCTCGATGACTAATCTTTGCATTCTACGGTATTGTTTTTTAAATTTTACTTTGGTTTGATTATAATACTATGATGAATAATAATAATTTTATTAAAGTTTATATACTTACAAGATTCTCGATCAATGTTTTTTTTATTTTTTAAGTTCATTAGATGATTACTATGAAGCCTATTTACTGCAATATGTAAATACCTATTTATTAAAAATTACAATTCAATAATTGTATATATTGGTTATTGATATTCTATTGTATTTACTCTTCCTTTAAACAAATTAAATACTGAAATATTGAATAAAATTGAAAATTCTAACTGAAAGTTAGTACCTACCTATATACAGTTTATACGCAAAATACGTAAAATTTTCAACCAATTCCCCAGATATAGAAGTTAAAAACAACATATTTTCAGTTATTTGATCGTCAATTGTTTGAAAAAAATGTATTCGTTTTCTTTTATAACACCAATTACAATTTACGAAATATATTTTGATTCGTTTTTTTTTTTGGTATATTGTTATCTATTTAGAAATGTGATAAAAATGTAAAAATAAAAAATAATAAATAAAAAAATATAATTTGTTGATTGAACCCATACATATCGATAGAAAATTTGTAAATATGTAAATAATTATATTTTTTACAATTTACTTTAAGAATATCAGTTGCTTTAAAGTATATTAAATAATATCATATATTTTTTATTCCATCATACAAAATACAGAAACTGGCGGAAATATGTCTAGTTAAACACGATAGTTATAATTGTATATACCTAGTACTTATGTTAGGCGTCTCGTTTGAAACGGGATTGACACTTTTTTGACCATCATGTCCCGTTGTCCCGACAAACTTCGAACGGGACCCTTTTCATAGAGTTTTTAGAAGATGGTCCCGTTTTAATCCCTTTTAACCATTTTATTACATTGTATCTTTAAACGAAATCAATGTATGAAACCTAACAGTTTTATAACTAAAGTTAAGGTCCCCTGCACACACTGCAGCGATGACGGTAAATCATGTCCGGACTTATTTTATCGCCACCGCCATCGAATGTATATAGACTGTAGATAATTTTTTTTTTTGGAGGGAAATAACAATTGTCCTGATTTTTTATTTTCTTAAAATGGTCACCCTAATTTAGAATAATAAATTGTACGATATTCGAAAAAAGATCCCGTAGGTGGTACTCGGATCAGTGAAAGTGTTGATCTGTTGTGTCCAAGTTTAAATTTCTTATTAAAATGATTTACGTGTAAAGATTTTTAAAATGCATAAAATATTGTTAGAATATACATTACGACTGACATCGAAGTAATATTTTAAGCCTGAACAGCCGTGTTATAGATACTTCAAATTATGGTTTTAATCAAAACATAGGTTTGGAAAATGATTTAAAAAATATTGAACCCATATAGGGTTTCAAAACAGTTAAAAATTAATAAATATAATGTAACCCAAATGCCAATAACATGTCGTACAATTTACACTTACGAGCCGAGTTTAAAGTAAATTATTTTTCCAATAATACATAGGCAGGAACTTATATTTACCGTAATGTTTTGATAGGCACACAGTATACCGACTTAAACAAGACCGATGGCACATAAATAATTATGATAATTAAATGGAAGCTAATAAAGATTATAATTAGGTATATAGGTACGTAATATTGTTATTATCGTATAATGCGGCAAATGCGCTGATTAATGTTTTACAGGCACGTGTCCAGCGTCTGATACAATCATATTATATTTGACTAATTGACGCGGCCAATATAATTTTGTTTACCCGTCCGGACGCATCATAATAAATATCATATACACCGACCGAACGTAAAAAACAAATTAACGATGTGTTTATTGATTCGCAGGTGCTTGATCGACAATGATAAGCGGTGTGCTGTTGATGGTGGCTGTGATATCAGGCATAGTGTGCGGCGAAACGCCGAGACCGTCGGGCGCTAGAGCCGCGTTCAAGGACGCCGGCCAGGCGGAGAGGCACTTGCTGGCCGCGCTGGGCATGAAGCGCCGACCGGTGGTGGACAAGTCTAAGGTGGAGATACCGGCCGCCATGCTGGAGCTTTATAGGATGCAAATGTCGTACGAATTCGACACCACGGCCTTGCCGTTGCCGGGACACCACGTCAAGTCCGCGAACACCGCCCGGACGTACTTACACAGAGGTAAGTTCGAATTCAGTGTACGACAGGTTGGGTTTATCGATGTGTGATACCACACGATATGATGGTTTGATATCATGATATGATGCGAACACGTATTTGAACATCGACATTTGATTTTTCCACAAACGACACTGAAAACCACGAATCTCATTTCATTAGGTTCATATCTGTTCCGTCCTTTGACGTTAAAATTTCAAACCGTATAAACTAAAGACTCCGCGGAACAAATAAACCGGTCGTTAACGTTTTCTATTTGGTTCGACATTCTATCGAAATACATAAATTGTGTGGGCACATTGCTTATATTTTATTTGGCAGAAAAAGACTTGTCGTATTTTTACTTGCAATTTTTTCATTAGTTTGTTTTTTGAATACTTTGGTGAGTTGTCTGAATAATAACAGTCGTAGACGATGTCAGTACATTTCAGATTTCTACCTAGGTGATCTATTATGCGTTATGACCGACCAAAATGGACGAATATATTATGTATGAGTATGACCAACGATTCCGAGTATTTCAATCGATATATAATAATAATATATTAGCTATATTATAATTCTCTTTATACATTTTAGGTTTTTTGATAAACCAGTTTAACATTTTAAGCTTAAATGTTTAGTTTATTCGTTATAATTTACATTTAAATTGGAGATTCTTCCAACTTAAATACAAATTAATGTAGGAAAATAAGCAACTGTTTCATTAAGCGTCAGCCAAAAAAAAAACACACTTTTACAGTTATACATATTTAAAAATATTTACTATATGATTACCTATTGTATTATGTAGACTTAATTTAACTATTGGAAATGCTTCAAATGGTCAAATGTATATTATATTATAGTATTTAACAATTATTAGTTTAAATAATATCGACAATTTATCATGTTTGAAATACCAAATAAGGTACTAAACAAATTAATTCTAAATCATTCTAATAAATAATATTAAATTAAATTGTCAGAAAATTGTTAATTTTCCAAGAAATGTCATCTCGAACATCTCCTTTACTGTTAATAAGACTTAATATTATTAAAACAACAGTACGCTGTATAGTAAGTTAAATGAAAGATTCATAACTTTCTTGGCTTATATTCTGGAAAATTACATTTAAATTACAAACTATTGCCCATAAATCATAATACTGACCAGTGGAACTGTTTATCAAATTACATGTAACTACATATTATAACGTTGTATTTCGTCAGTACTGTGGATTAAAATACTTTTCGGATGGCTGTATAGTTTTTTGATCCATACAATAAAATGCGAGTTGCAGGCGATTCATTTAAAATATTTAACTAAAATACAGTTGGTCAGTTACCAATACATTTTGTGAATCATATCTACAGTTGAATTTTATAAGTACTGATAACAATTTGTTTACCTGCAAATCTAGTTTAAATGCGTGCGCAGCGTATACCTATCATTTCTGTTAAATTATGATGCAGCACATACAGATTACAAATATTTTCGAATTTATAGTAGTAAATATCTACAGAAAAGTATAAATCATACAAACACTTTATGAAGTTGTGATAACATTTAACAACAAAAAATAAAAATATTTTATATTGATTAAGAAATCTATATGATATAGAACGGTCCTTTATCTTCTTTAAATTTATAACAGTTCACGTTGGTGAGTAAAAACTAAATCATATTTAAATTTGAAATATTACAATCTTAGCTAACAAGTACCTACATAGATTTATGTTTAAAATCTTTAGAGGTGTGCTTTCCTCAGTAATATATCATTTTGCAACGTATGTTTGGAAATCTATCCGAATGGCCTGGTTTATTTAACTAAACTTAATGTGTAATATTGATTTTATTTAATATCTGAAAACACTTTTTGTTAAATGTATATGACATGTGTACGATTTTCAATTTTATATGATATCAGTCTGATATATGACATGCTATTTTTGACCTAAAAAATACTCAATATTATAATATAATATACCTAATATTATGTGACCTACAATGATACAAATTAAATATAACTAAAACGCTATTGCTTTTATTTGTATGTGTGTAGTTTGTGTCCGTGATAAAATAATTATGACATTTATCTATATACTTATATGATTAGGAAGAAAACTAAACTTCATATTATAGTCGATATTTAAAATAAATATAAAAACTTTACTATGCTGTGTACATAAAAATTCAAGTTTACCACTGGGTAAATTATTATTTATTACAAATAAAAAAGTAACACTTCAATACTTGCTATTTATTTTACATTTAATTTTAGTTTTAAATTTAATATAATATAATAGGTTAGCCGTTAGGTATTTATTATTGAATTATAAATAAATAATACAATATAAAGTTTAAATTACGATAAAATATATGCTCAAGCATTTAATAGACCAATTACACTTAAAAAATAAATTATCCTAAATTCATAAATCGCTTCGTTATATTATGAAAAATGAAAAACATATGTATTTTCCATATTGAATACTCATAAATCGTAATAATATAATGTAACTTAAAGCGAACTATATTTTAGGTAGCTTTATATCTCTCATAAAAAGTCTACGAATAAAAAAAATGTTTATGAATACTTGATTGTTTTGAGTAGTTAAAAACGTTCGCATTAATTAGATGTTCTTTTTTGTAAATTTGCATTCAAATTATTAGATTACATACCTATTTATAACCGAGATACAGAAATTACTTGATACACAAGTTAGTTTATTTTAAGGTAAATACTTATTTTATCGAAAAGGTTTTAGGATTTTGGAAATATATTTTTACGTAATTTGAAGAATGTATATTTTTGGTGAAAAAATATTACTTTTTTTATCATTGTAGTTTTCTAACTTTTAACTTTTTGAAAGACAGCATACATTTTAAATTACATATTCCTAAGAAGAATATTTTTCTAAGAATCACAATATATACAAACAGAATTTAAAACGAGTACCTATGTAATTAATTAGTTATTTATATTAACTTATTAGTATTTAAAATTTAGATTAGTGGATTGGTAGACATACGCTGTCATTCAATAAGTAAGCAAGTACGCAATTATAATGACAAAAATATTGAAAAAAAAAATGTCTGAAAAATGTTCCTT
Organism: Sitobion miscanthi; assembly: GCA_008086715.1. Taxonomy (NCBI): domain Eukaryota; kingdom Metazoa; phylum Arthropoda; class Insecta; order Hemiptera; family Aphididae; genus Sitobion; species Sitobion miscanthi. Next base: position 27,672,921 of record CM017802.1, read on the forward strand.
TGTAAGTATTTATGTAAAAATCAAATCCAAAAACCGTTAATACATATCGAGAAAAAGAATGTTTATTAAAGAATCACCTTGTGTAATAGGTATAATAGTTATAATGCTATAGTATTTTGTAATACACTTAACCTAAAAGTGCACTTTTAATACACTTCATGTTCATGAATAAGATACAAATTATTGTATAACATAGTTGTAAGTACTTCGCAATATTTCATTATCTGCCAAATTAAAAGTTGACATAATACGATTTGAATTAGGTTTAAAATAAAAAAAAATGATGGCAATAAATGGTATATTTACTAATCAGCGCTATTACCTAAGCCCAAGGTCATAATGTTCGTCCAACATTGATGAATAAAACATTGTTTTATACATTTATGTAATTAATATTGTCAAAATATGCAATTTAACAATACTATTATTAGAATAGTATTTTGACAAAATCATACCGACAGCCTATATAATAGGTACCTACATCGGTCGTTATTAGCGTGAGCAGATCTCGAATATAATACGAGAAGATACGTATTATGCAATTTATTATACATATATTATATAGGTTATGTACTTATGTATTGTTATAAGTTATAACGAAAGTAAATGGTGCAGCTATATTATGTCCGCTACATAATATAACACATGTAGACGACAATATTTAAGCTAAATAACTATTGCGATTGTAATATAACTGTATTTATAACGAGCAGGAGTCCAAATCATTGATTAGACATTAACATGCAAGCGGCTAGAAATAGAAGGCTATTGACACGCACGTATATGGTGGGAAAATGTGTGCAAACACGCGAAATCCCTCCGAAAAACAGGACAAAAATAATTGGGTCGAAGTATTGGAACTACTTCAATATGTCGATAGTAATTTTCCAAATTTCGAAAATGTAATTTATTTAACAGATACATAGTTCCATAATTTATGTAGACAACAAAATTAATCTAGTTAAATGTGCATTGTGACTATTCAAAAAAATTTAACGTTAAAAAAAAATCCTATTCATGGCTACTCGTGAACTTAAACATTTTTCACCAGTAACATTTATGGAATTGTAAAATGTATAATGAATCATTCATTGTACCTACCTTATAAAAAAATTTAATTTTTCGATACGGAATGAATTCATAATACGATACACCAAGGTTATACAATTTCTAGTTGTTTTCATGCTAGAGAATATGGTTGGCTTTTTTATTTAGAAACTATTTGAAAACTACGTGCACAATATTTTAGTTGTTATTTTAGAGTAATAAATTAGTAGCAATTTATACATAATAAATTTGGTAAAATATAATACTGGCTTAGGTCAGTTGATGGATGATGACGAAACCGTTGAACAGCAATATCTAGTACTTATTAAATTCCATACATATTCGAATTATGAGTCATATACTAAAAATGCTAAATTATGTTTTGTTACTATTAATAAATAAATTCTGCCTAGGTATAACTAATTAATATTGATATTTTAAATTTTATTCCATAGCCATATTTAAGCTATATATTATAATATTTATTTGTTAACATTAATATATTGAATAACTATAGGTATTTTATTAAATAACAAACAATACGATTGGAGTTCATTTTAAAATTTGAACTAGTGGTATTATAAATTAAATACTGTAATTTGTAGTAAAATGTTTTTAGTTAATTTTAGTTGTTGATGTGTGAAATAGTTTACGTGATCACGTTTTATTAATATAATTTATCGAAAAACTTTATTAAAAATATTGTACTTCAATTATTATTATTAATTTAAAATATGTATTTTTACGAGTTATACTTAAATGATAATTGTGTACTAATCTTACGTATACTATAACACTATCGGCCTAATTAATTAATCTATTTTTTTTTAAAGTTTCCCCAACATATTTTGTCGTCTAAACTTAATAAGTTATGAATACATTTTAACATAATCTAACTAACATCTAAAATAGCACGGGATGCTGTCAATGCGTGGACTTCCCCTTCACGTCAATAAACCCCCATCCAATTCACTCATTGTATAACATATAAATTCAGATTGTAAATATAAAATTTTGTTCAATTAAAAAAAAATGTATTTAGATAAGCCATCTTGGTTTTCTATTATTTTCATATTGTCGGTAAATTATATTGATAATATATCTTGGCTATATTATTATGTTTTTACTACGACATCATAAAAATTCGATCGACATAGTTTGATGTGATTATAATAGTGATTTTAGATGTACCTAAGATACTTCTAAGTAATTTAAACATCTATAATAGGCATATCTTCAGGAATTAAAAAAATGTATGCACTTCTATATTTTGTTTAATTGTTTATACACTTAAATTGCTCTCAAAACCACATGACGTGAATGTTATTTAAAATTATTGTGGTATCATTTGGTTTTGGCACAATTGTGAATTGTGATGTATTCTATTAGCAGTCAGATCAGAAAAGTGTCTTAACCGGTTTTGTTAAATTATCAAAATATGCTTATTTTATTTTTATTTTTTAATAAGGACCACGGAACTGTACAATCGATTTTAGATAAATTAATGAAAAAAATAAAATAAACTTTCGAAATAACTTAATCGAGTGTAGAGTCGACGTGTTTAAATTTCACCTAAAATGAATTATTGTCCTTGTAGTCTGAGTCGCGTGACTTTTATAATATTCTATAACATATATTAGGTATGTCTATACCTACATAATATTACATGCGGTTTTGCCGTACAATATTGAATTGCATACCTAGTTCAAACATAATTAAATTTGCAAAAAAAGGGTTTTCGACAACTAAACATCCGCAAATGTACTAAAAAATCGGCAGTTACAGATTAAATGCACAGTATAAAATACCTACAGAGATATACGAATTGACAGAATATCGAACATGACATGCCTTCGGTACGCCTTGTTCAATATTATTCGACCAATTTGAAATGCAAGGGTTCAGCAATTTCACGAAGATGTATTATTGTTTTTCGAATTAGTATTGTTCGTCCGATGAGGTTTCCGATCACAGATCGGCTGTGGAATGTGGATCATAATAGACTTTTTGTAAATTTGTACACGGACGTATTATTTTATTTATGTACCACCACGGAATATATTATATTACGTTAGTATTGATTTTTTTGTCGTCTTGTGTCGTAAATAACTTATACTGCACGAGGGTTCTCCGTTGTGCTCACACGTTTATCGTCCAAAGTAAATTATCTTATTAAGTGGGATACAAATTCTTAAGTCCAACGTGCGTATTTTTTTTCAACGCACGAAACAGTTATAACTGTTACAAGGTAAATTACGTTATTGGTCTACTCGATCCGGCATCACAGTGTCCGGGAAGTACAGATCGAAGAAATATCATCTTCGGTATCCATACAATATATGATGGGTACCTACTCGTAAGTTATACTACTTATGCTTGTATTGACTTCTATGGTAATTGACTGCTCAATGTTTATATACACACATCCAAACTGTATTGTTTTTATTTATTTATGATTGTTTTTTTTTTTCATGTCGTTTACCAACGAATAATGATAGTAAAACATCAAAAAAAAACATTAGGTACGTGACTACTGAATACTTGAATTTACTGACGTACAATAGTAATTTTACTATAATTTGAAAAGTATGAATTAAGAAACATTATATTATTGGTTAAATTTTTATTTTTTAGAATATTGAATGCTTGATTAAAAATTATTATAACTGTGTTGTTAGCAAACATTTTATACTTTAGTTGACTTAAGAAATTATCATAAAGTGGCATTTGCCTAAATAATAGTACAGACCTAATTATATATGAATTAGCTTTTATAGTTTATATTTTCTTGTTTAAATTCCATTCATTTTAAAATTTTTTTTATTTTTATTTTTTTCTGAATATTGGTTATGAATAGCTGCTTTCAATAGGTTGTCCAACATTTCTCGGATACTGAGATTTTGACATCATAATATGAATTTTTTTCTTTTCATTGTAATTTTATCGTTCAAAATTTAACTAACTACTTTTAGTATTCACTATTTTGTATTAAATTGTACAACCATTTTGTAATTTATTGCATTAAATTATTTAATTTCATAAATAACATATGTTATAATTGCATATGCATATTAAAGTAGCATTTCTGTATTATTTATTTAAATTATATTAAGTGTATGAAGGTATATCTCAAAAAATAAATATTAATATATTTGATGATTTTAAATATTGAATGTGTTATTAAAAATATCAATTATAACTGACTTTTATGAAATTAAGTAATTGACTTAATACACTTTTATTACAACTACCTATAAGATTTATAAAATAATTAAAAACTAAATTATTTACATAATTAACTCGATAAAATTACCACCCATTTAGATTAAATTATAATCACGCCAAGGTAATAATAAACATAATTAACATTACATTTGTGACTACTTATTGGTTGTGCCTACTTGTTATTTTAAATAATATAGGTATTGATTTTAAACATTTATAAATTACCTTAAAAATATCATATGACATGGTTATTTTTGAAGAAAATGTTCTATATTTCTTGCATCGTTGATTGTGTGAACCGTATCTTTTATATCCCATAAATCCCATACACTAGACATAAAACACTATCTAATCATAGTGTCCCAGTTTGTAGAATAATGGCGCAATTCGGTCAAAATGGTTGTTTGAAGAAGAGTACACATTACGTTCACGTTAAAAATGTATTTCAAGGAACAATAGACAACAGCAGTTTCGTGAAATTTGGAGGGATATGATCAAAAACCATTTTGCGTTTCAAATAATATTTCTAATCCGTCGATTCTGTTTAAAATTTTAAAACTGAAAATAAATACGTCAAATATTTCTAGAGTCTATAACAATACATATAGGTAGGTAATGTACTTGAGTATACGATTCACGATAACGAAACTATTCGTGTTTTATTGAATTTTGTAATAGCACTTGTTGTATGGCTGAACTCGCTGTCGGTTTGGATTGTCATCTCTATAAATTGGACAAAAATTCGGATTGCTACAAAAAATCTACACATTTGTGTGGGCGCGGTGACTACGAAATTGTTGTATTTAGAGCACATAATATAATATATAACTAGGTGAATATTCACTCACTCTCCGCCATTTCCCAATTTTAGCTGTATAACCCGACTTCGCCAGGGAAAAAACCAGAAAATATAAAATTACGGTGATATATATAGGTACCTATATGTCTTGGTTTTAGCGTGCCTCAATTATTCACAGGAACATAATCGGTGTCGGTGTACCACACATTGTGGACCAATTCGACCGAGATGCAAAACTGTCTGTCGGGGTTGGGTATCTTTGAACGTGGTTCGTACTATACCTACTCTCTAAACATTTTCGATATATTTAAAAACAATCACTGACGTTTTTGTAAAAATAGGTCAATTCATTTTTGAGTATATATACGATTACAAACATACATTTGTTTTTTCATACTATATAGATATTATGAAAGTATCTTTAATTACTGTAACCAATATCGAAACTATAATAATATACACAAAAAAAAAAATTCGATTTTTGCGATCTACAACAACATTCACGTGTGAACCATTCTTTGGCAACCACACTATACCTATATTATTCTTTGCTATAAATGTGGTGATGATACAGTGATTTTTGGTTTAGCATCATCTGACTGTTTCACCGCCGCGCTGACATTAATATTGTCTTTGTCTTGCTAGATTAGTTCGAAACATTTTGATATCCAAACTTTTTGTGGACGGTACAATGTACATAATACGCAAGGAAATGCATTAATTAAACGTAAAGTCTTAATATGAAATGTTGTTATAATTGAGTGACTTAGGTAACTTAAAAAAAAAAAAAAACATATTGTACTCTGTTACTCTTTTTATATACTTATATGTATAAAACAACTATAGTTGTTTATATTTCATTACGTTGAAAAGATTGTCCGTCTATAGATCAGTTGTGTGATATGTTCGGTACAATAAGGTCGAATAATTTGAAAATAAAAAACAATTTGATAAAAACACGTATAATATGTATCAAGCGACGCTATCATAATGGCTCTGCAAATTAATCGAACGTAATAGTATAGTAGCAAATACAAGCTAATATGATTATAAATTTGAATATTATAACACATTATAACAAATATTACTTATAATTAACGAAACGATAACGAAATCACAAACTAGATAGGTATTGTGGATATATGTATATAATAGTTACAGGACGATTACAATACAAAACCAAGCTTGGTAACTTGATCGATAAAATAAGTAAATCCTAACCATGGATATTTTTCAAGGGATTTCCCTATCATTTCACTCGCTCAGTACATCAAACAGTAAAGATCATCCATTTAGAAATTGATTTTATGGAAAACTTCTAAGTAGTAGCTGTATTAGATTCATTAATGTGAGTTATAAAAGCATATTATGTACAGTAGGTAATAGGTATATATTATTATTATTATGTTTCTATTATTCTGATGAAACTAAGAACCACTAAATATAAATGCATATTTACTGCACTATGCGCAACAATAACAATTAAATAACCTACAACAATTTTACGAGCTTTAAAGATTTTTCGAATAATATTGTTTTCCTTGAATTCCAAAATACACATGACTTTAATACGTATTTCACATTTATTTGTAAGCTTATTAAAGTTATTTTTTCAAATATGATTAGTGATTACAAATTTACATACTATATGTAAATTAAACGAAAAATTATAAAATTATTTTTACTTTCCCGTTTTAAAATATGATTGGAATCTTGGTATTATTTATCGCCTTGTAAGAGTCGAGTCGTTAAGACGTATATCGTCGTTCATATAGCAAGCTCACATGGTAATGTTCAAAGACTATAACTAATTAAACTTTATGGAGAGGGACTTTTTTGTTTTTTTATAGCGGGTAATAAATACAATTATGTTTTTTTACTGTAACCTAAAATTTGATTAAAATATTAAACGTATATGTATTATAATGATTACATAAAACTATATTGACTTAATTAGTATCCCATATAAGTACTATTATAGGTATACACTAAACGTATAATGTACATAGATGCACTGTATACCTACATAGGAGGTATGAGCAGAAAAATGATTTCCGTATTGCGTTGTTAGCTTTCATAGCAAAACCAATTGAGAGATAATTATATTGGAATAAATTAAAAATACACATTATTAATTAATATTAACCCGTTGTTCCGTCATAAAAACACATTCCGTTTCGACGTGATTGAATAATCGTAAATGAATTACCAACTTATGAGCTATGACACTGCGATTATTACATTATTACATACAGAGCGTTTTTAAATGTACCTACATTAATTTAAAGTACATTTTTGTAAATTAAAAATTTTTTTTTATTAATATGATTTATTATATTATATAACGTGAGTTTTCGAAACGTATAGCATTGTCAGTATAGCAAGAGATGGATGACCAGTGAATTTTCACTCTCTAATATAGGTACTTTATCAATATTATATACTCCGCTGGTCCTCTAAACGATTATAAATATTAAGTCGATCTTCTCATCCCATAACTGCAAAACAATAATACCTAATATGTATATAAAATACGGGTTTTTTCAAATAGTTAAAATGTTTTTTTTCTCAACTTTGAACTTGACTAGTTAATGTATTGGTACACAGTATTTAATACCAATGATTTTATATTATAAAATCAATGGTAACATTAACTTAGGGCCGTTCTTACAATGTCCGGTAAAGTGTCGGTTAACGCTAACCGACTGATAACAGATTTTTTTACCGGCAGAATTAAGTGGCAGTTAACTTTAACCGGACATTGTAAGAACGGCCCGCATTGACTTAAATAACGCATTGCAACGACTTAGCTATTAAATTAAAAAACAATACGTCAAGCTAAAATCATGTTTGTAAATATCTTTAACTGAAATTAAAACTATAGGTACCTGATTTTGTAATTACTAATTACCTATACCACTCGACGTTGTCATACCTGTATGCATGTTATTATACCGCGTTTTGTTTTTCAGAGTCCGAACCGAAAAAGCCAAAGTGCCGCAAGTACAGGTTGCAGTTTGCAGTCGATCCGTTGCCGGAGGGCGAATGGCTGACCGCGGCGGAGCTGAGGCTGACGCCGTCGCGGCACCGGCCTGCCGGACATCCAGGCCGCGTGCAAGTGCTCGTGCACGACATCGTTCAACCGGGCGTCCGGGGTGTGTCGAAGCCAGTGCTCCGGTTACTCGACTCACAGTACGTGGACCTGCCAGACGCGCCGACGACGGCGGAACACGACGACGAGGCGTCGGTCACGCTGGACGTGACCCCTGCGCTGGAGCGGTGGTCACAGCACGGCGGCCGGTGGTCGGCCGGCAATCACGGGCTGCTCATCGAGACGCTCACCGACGGCGCTGACGTCCGAGCACCGATACCCGACACGTTCGAGTTGCGGGCCGCCGACAGGCCTGCGCTGCTCGTGTACTCGGACGACGGCAAGAACAGCCGTCCCGTCGGCCCGCCGCGGCGGAAACGCTCGCCGGGAGCCGGCCAACAGCAACAGGGCAGGGGCGGTGGCAAGCGGCGGAAGACGGCGGTGGCCGGGACATCTGCCAGAGGCATCCGCTGTACGTGGATTTCACCGACGTCGGTTGGGACGATTGGATCGTCGCGCCGCCCGGTTACGACGCATACTACTGCCACGGCGACTGTCCGTTTCCGGTCGCCGAACACCTCAACTCCACCAACCACGCCATCGTCCAGACGTTGGTCAACTCCATGAACCCCACCGCCGTGCCCAAAGCGTGTTGTGTACCCACTCAGTTGGCGTCCATATCTATGCTGTACCTGGACGAGGACAACAAAGTGGTGCTCAAAAACTACCAGGACATGCAAGTGCTCGGGTGCGGGTGCAGGTAGGCCTCGGCCTAGACCCATCACACACACACACACATACACACACACACACACACGCTTACACATACACATACACACCCACACCCACAAACACATAGCGTCGCCCAAAGATATTATTATTATTATTATTATTGCTAGTTATTATTATTAATATATATAGGTATATATTTACGTATATATTATTATTATTATAATTATTATTACTATTTTACTATTGTGCATTTCTCCAACGAGGTTGTTTGTGCCCGTTTAACGAATTTTGTTTTTAATAAAAATGATGTCTATCGCGCAATTTATTGTTGTACGTGGTAGGTAGGTACTTTTAAATTATACGTTTCCGTCGACGAAATAATATTATGTAGACAAATCGAACAACCACCAATGCGGGGGATGACGGGTTCATATAAAGACTGGTAACGATCTTTATAATATTATGTGTTATACGTAAAGAAACGCATCGACGGTATATCCTCTTCAGACGGGTATAATATGTTATTACGTAATATCACGGTTACATTAGGTAATATTAAGTATAGTCTTCGACCACAGACGAACATATAGAACGAGATCCCCAACAAAATCGATAAACATTACTTACCTACTACCTATATCTACCTACATTTACGTAATTTCAACGTTAAAACGGCTTGAGATTAATTTTATTGGATACAATATGTTGTAAACGTAGTAATAATAATTGTGTAGTATTATATTATTATGCCAACGTTATGGACGTGACGAGAATTTTTTATTTAACATATAGGTACCGTTAACTCTTCCGTAATATAATATTATTACGTTCGGTCGAAATGGCAAACAAATGTATCTTTTCTGTTATTTAGTTCTAAACGCGTATTGCCAGAAAAATAAATTAAAACATTTTACCGAAATTCGTTAAATTTGTGATAATATGTCTCTTATTATGATATAGGTATATCTTGTTCATCGAGTTTAGCAATCGATTTTTTTTCGTTTTTAATGTTGTCTGAGATTGCCATTATATTTTCCCCGTCCCTTCGCAATCGACCCCATCGCAACCACTGTATTCGTTCACCGTAAATTCACCACCACACTTATCGAACCCAAATTTATATGATATTATAGTATTGTGTCCCTTTTTTTTTTACTTATTTATTATTTTATAGCTTTTGTACGCCAACCAGTGAATATAGTATGTTATGTAATATATTATATATTGTTTTAAACATCATGCTCATATACTAGTCTTTTTATTTATAAATTACGTATTTTTCACCCCCAAAATCAAAACCGACCAAAATATTACTTTACACAGTTGTTATATTATATATTATATATTATACCTGCATTTTTGTTTGTTTATTTATTTTATTAAATTTTGACTTGCCTCAATATGTTACCATAATATTATTGTCCATGTAGATTTAGATCCGTTTTTTTTATTTAATGAGTTATGAGTAAAATAGAATACAATTATTGAAGAAAAGAGAAATTCCAAAATGTCTATTTCATACTTCAAAAAGAGTATCCTATTTTTATTTAAATATATTATATTGTACATATATTTTTGTAAATAATAAATTTTTGTGTTAAATGAATTATTTGCAGTTGGTTATTTTGTAAATTGAAATGCTCCATATTATACCTTATATACACCTTTCACAATTGAAATGTATAGTATCGTCCTGTCACAATTATATATTGTGTGTCTCGATGAACATTTTGTGTTATGATTATATGCATGATATTAATACAATATAATATTATACCAACATAAGAATTTTTAATTTTTAAATTTATATCTTATCCCTTTTTAATCAGTATATAATAGAACTATTGAAAATAGTTCAAATTAATTGTTATGTACATGTAAATAAAAGTATTTTTAATCTTATAGTTAGGTTTATTACAGGGTGGGCCATTCAACTTACCAAATGGCCAGTTTCCAAAACTTAAAAGTCACGCTGGGTGGAACATTCTTGTGATATTTTGGATTCTGAAAAAAGTGATGAATTTATTGGTTGTACAATGATATGCATTGTGTTTGTTGTTTGTCATCACATTTATGAGTAGGTAGTGAAAAGGCTTCGATTTTCAACTTTAAGAGTAGTTTACAGGAGCAATTGGATATATTTAGTTATTGAGATTTGCCTGTCTTTTCAAAATAATTGAGAAAAACTAAAAAAGTAACTTGAATATTAATATTAGTTATTGACAAAAATTAAAACTGATATTATTTTTTGTTGTTATTCAAAAAATATTATAACTGTAGAGACTTGACATTTTCACCAAATATTTATATTAGCACCTTATAGACATAATACAATATTCAAAATATTTTAGTTATTTTTGTGTTATAGGTACATATAAACATTTAAAACTCAACTTTTTTTTTGATTTTCGTGTGGTACTATTTTTGTTTGTGAGTATAAAAGCTTTAAATTTTAATTCAAGGTTTCTCATAAGTTGTTCTTAACGAAATACATAGTTAATTAAAATTTGTTTTGTAAGTGTTTAAAATTAAAATTTAACATAATTTTGAAAAATCATCACTGAAAATTGTTTGGTGATAGTAAAAAGTCTAAAATTTTTAATTTTTATAGCTAATGCTTGATAATCTCGTATACAGTTCTATATTGTCAAAAGTTTTTTAAAAATCTTTAAAATTCATAAGCACAATATTTTTATTTTTGAAATTTGTGTGTTAAAATGGTGACAAAATATGTATACTTACTTAGTTCTATTAGATAGTGTAGATAGTGTAAAATATAGACTGTAACAATGGTAAAAGATTATATTTAATTTGAGTAAATAAATAATTCGATTGATTAGAAATACAAAACATGATAAACGATAATTGTATGAAAATAGTTGTCCCAGTTCATTTTAGCAGCTGTTTTTTAGGCATACGTACAATTTTTTATACTTAAATACATTATACCTATACTATTCTAGGCTCGAATCGAGTTGTCTATGAGTTACAAGTATTTAAAGTTTAGATGAGCGGTGTGGGGTGGTACGGGGTTACCCCGCGAAATATTTGTCCACTTCTCCGCTCATCTAAACTTTAAATACTTGTAATGCATAAACAACTCGGCCCAAATTCGATTTTCGTGTATCGAAATACTAAGAAAAATATTCTGATTTGGAATATAAAATTAAAACCCTATGTTGTCATTCAAAAATGTAAAAAACTTAAAAATTATAAGGATAAAAATATTTAAAAATATAATTTTTTAATAAAAACATTTGTTATATAAGCGACTTGAAACCACGTGAGAAAATATTTTCAAAAAAATGTACATTTTTTGAAATATTGAGTGTTGTTTGATAAAAGAATCACCCGGTATAATATACATGAATTACATGAAGCACATAATAATAACGTAATGGACAAACACGTATACCTACTTATATAGTTTAAACAACTATGAACCAATATCTATATATTATAATATATTATAATGTATGCTTCGCGATTGTGACAGCTGCAGACGATACATTCGATAGTGATTTATCGGATGTCCGGCCCGTCCGAAACTGGTTTACCGGTTGTCGCCAATTTAATTAATTTGCATAGGTGGGTATGGTTATGATAATATAAGCTTATAACTTTTAACTACCGACACGAAGTTTGAGATAATATTAATTCAAGTAAGAAATTTACTAGTGTCAATGTTATATCTTGCGTAGTTATTACTAATTTACTAATATATAGTATATATGTATATATAATATCGCTCTATAAATATATATAATATGTGTATAAAAAAAAACATTAAACGTTGAATTCAAATAATTCACTAAAATTTTGTAAATTATTATTTTAAAAATCTAGAATATAACACACAAATCACAAGCATGTAAAATATTTTTAGATGGGCGGGCGTAGGTCCCAATCTAATCTGCGCAAAAAATACCCAAGATAAGGCAAATGTTGATAAAGTTTCTATATAATATTAGAAGCGAGGAATATTTAACTTGCGTAAAGTTAAAAAACTCATTTTAGATTATCTATACAACATAGATAACGAATGTAATGATTTTTCAGCGCTATAATATTTGTATTGTGACGTATTATTATTGCTCTAAAAATGATTATTTCCTTTATGCAAATTATAAATTTGCAAACAATTTAACTAGCCTTTAGAATTTTAACAAGCGATGGTCCGATGACATAATATGATATGATATTATGTAATTATCTTGTTATATACCGTGTTAGGTCACTTGAATGCATGCTGATCGAAATTGTTGTGTTTATTAAATGTAAAATCAAGACTTTTAATCAATAAAAGCGTGAAAAGTATAAAATATAAAGAGACGTCTTATAGATGTTGGCTATATTTTAATATAAACCTAAGTCCAAAGTTAGTTAAGCTTGTGGTACATTAGAAGAAAAACTTACACTTAAAAAGTGTGCTTAACTACTAAAAGCGTTTTAACTTATTGAAAATGTTGAGATTGTTCTGAAAACATAATCGATAGATAACATAACCATTAGCTTGACAATGATAAATTGGAAATATTATTTGTTTTGATTCGAAAAAAACTGTTAGAAATCGACATTTTTTTTGATAGTAAAAAATATATGATTACCATTTTAGAACTTTAAAAAATAATTCTAATAAGTAATTACTGTAAGTAAGTTAATAGTATACCTATAACAAATTACAAGTACCTGCAGGGAGCCAGAAGAAATGCCATAAATTATATAATCTCTCTGCTATGCGTATTAAATCTCAAAACCAATTTCTAACTCTCTATAAGAGTCTTTTATGTAGATTTTCCCACGAGAATACGCAAAACCGAAGCGTTCGAGGCCCTATAGTTCATGCACATTCTTTTAATAATATAAGTAGGTACATCATACAAAGAATAACAGTGAACCATATAGAAAAGTCATACAACAAAAAAAACGTTAAAACACAATGGATTGGATTAATGAAGTGAGTCAGTGTATAGTTCTTGTAGTTGTATTTACATTTATATATATATATACTGAAAAGAGATAGGAAGAATCGTGAATTACAATATCAGTATAAATAAAATTACTCTGTGGGCAAATCTACTTTGGAAGTTGCGTTCAAACAACTTTAAAACATTATAACTATATCTACAAAGTTTTTGTTACTGCATGTTCAATCAATATGCGTTTTTAATTATTCATTACATAAAATGAACCCAACAAATTATTTACATGGGTAAGATATGTCATATATTATAATATAATATGATTTTGAATTAGTATTTAATGAATATATTATATATGTATACATATATTTGGGTATCTACAATAAACACTCAGCTAAACTCCATCTCTATTATGCATTAGTTAATCTAATAATTTTCCATTAAATTTTTTTTTTACGAGTACCTTATAATTAAATATTTCTTTATGAAAGTCTTATGTGACTAATTTATCTATTTGTTTTTAAAAATTAAAATATTTGTATTAATTAAATCTCTTATAGTATACCTATTGGACATTGAAATTTTATTTTGGGCTGAATATCGCGAATGTATTGTTTCTATAATATATTATATAATTGTAATTTAAGTTATTATGACGTATCAATGGATCATCGTGTTTTAAAATGTGGAATAATAATGATCAAAGTCCAGTATTGTACATTACCATTTAAAAATAAAGAGTCACTCATATTTTAAAATTTTTTTTAGGTGCATGAAGATTTCAAATTTGTCTGTAGGTAAGAACCAATGTATCCCATCCAATGGCTTGTTTTAGAAAGATTTTTTAGAAAAAATAACATTGTTATTAGAAATATTATTGTTCTTTTTCATTCTAAAATATATATTTTAATAATCTGTATAAAAAAATTATCCTTATTGATAATAAGCAAACTAAAAAGATCTCCCTAAAATTGAGGTTGTCCATGACCTATATTGAAAATTTGTTAAGTGGACCGTAATGTCAAAAAATTCCTGAAGTGGCATAATATGACCTCAAATGTTATGAGTTCAACTACCAAATACCAATATTTGTATGAATGTATGATATCAAGCAAGGGCCAGGGACAGCATATATGGCCCATAGGGTGCCGGGAAGTTCCTGGTGGCCTGATCTATTGGAACTGGCTATTCAGTGGCGTACGCAGGAATTTTCAATGGGAGGGGCTTGAAAATTATTTACAATTTTATTTTTGTTTTGTTCAGTCTAATAATTTCAGACGTTTATTCGAGGTATTTTAAAATGTTTGTAACTTTTCAACTTTTCCGGTAGAAAAAATGCTCTGATCATAAGCTTCGATTCTGATGTATGTTTTTGGAAGAAAATTGGATCTAGTTGGTACTTTAAGGCAGGTCAAAATTGAAAATGCTCAGTGCTTTTTAAAATAATTGGAGAAAAAAAATGAAAATTTATTAAAATTGTTTGGTAACCAGCTTGGTTATACCATTCTCACTTAGATTGTATTTGATTAGTTTAAATTTATTTTCTATAAATATCAATAAAAAATTATTTATCAAAAAGTCAAAAAGCTTAAAAATGTAATACGTAAGTTTTTACTATAGGTAAAATATTAGCGATACATAGGCATCATGGTTATTTTTTATAAGCATTTAAAGTTCAAATTTCGTTAATTTGTATGGCTAGACAATTTAATACAAAGTCTTTAATACAAATAGATCAGACTTTTTCCGAAAAATTACAGATAATTTTAGGAAAATTGGTATGCAAATACAATGTTTTTTTAAAAATGAATTGATTCTGGTCAGATGTATATGAAATTTACGTCTTTCTGACTATAGTTGAGACAATTGAAACTTGATAAATATATTTTTTTAAAGTAATATTACACGGGCAATGGTGGGGGGCTTCAGCCCGTTAGCTGTGGCTATTGGCCTGATGGATGCATGACATTATTTTTTTTAAATAATTAGTGTTTCTTTATACGAAAAAAAATAAACTTACTGGTATTAATTGTAAGCAATACTACAAGAAGAAAATTCTAATTTGATAAGCTATATTATATAGTATTATAGGTTAGGTTAGGTCGAAGAATTTTGTGGTGATCGGTAAGCACTAGGTGATTATGTATTTAACCAAACGCGCTTAATACAATAAGTTATTACTACTAACTTATTATTATTAATAACATAATTGCTTAGGTATTTAAGATTGGTATATTTTGGGACGCATAAACGCATTATTATTATTGCGTATACCTATATGCTTCGACTGATCGTCCGTGAGAATGTGACTACCCACATTGAGCACACGAGCATGGGTCCCTCTATATTTTTTTATACTCTATTTTTTTTTTATCTGAAAGACTTTTCGGTCGGATCAAAACCCGAATTCTCATTTTACTTTGAATAGTGTTAGAAGGATGGGTTTTAAAAATAACAAATATTGTGCATTATTCAAATGCATATTTTCATTTTTATAATTATAATTTTGAAAATCAGACTGATCTTACCAAAAAAAAAATAGGGGGGAGGGGGTTATTATATATGATCAGCCACCAAAACTCACATATTTACGCCTATAACGTAGACATACCAATGTGGCCTGGGCGTATTGGGTAATACATTTTCCCGACCTCAATTCATCTCCTAGGCCGTTCTGATATCAAGTAACACAAAATATGCAATTATAATTTATATTTTAATAATTTGATATCAACAAAAAATAAGATATAAAGTATTGAGTTGTATTATGATAAAACCATAAAAAGGACATAAGTCACAAGATTAAAATATATAGGTATACTTACATAGGTAATTAATTTCTAAAATCTAAATAATTTTTTTAAACTATAGATAACAGTACATTATTAAGTTACTATAGGTATCCACATTATATCCACATTAGTACATTATAATGAACTTAAGTTTAACAATTAAATTACGTTTTGAATAAAAAATTATAAATAATTAAAGTGTAAAATATGCCCTAAAACTACTCATATTATATATAATCTAAGGTTAATAATGAAAAATAAAATAAATAATATTCATCGAAAACAGGTGGGTATATGTAGGTAGACACATTTTTTAAGGATATTTATGCTATATCCATATAAAAATCAATAATAATATTCCAGCTGATAAGATATACCAAGATTATTCATGAACCATGATTTATTTAGTACCTGTTTAATTGAAGCGGTGTGTACCTACTGAAGTTTGAAATACGCAAATGTCAAATTTATTGTAGGTATACATACAATCTATATTCAACATACCTACTACTTATTAATTTATTATTAAATAGGTTAATTTATTTAAAGTACCTACATTTATATGTTGTTTCTAAATAGTTCTTATATAATTCAAAAACCATTAGAAAATAAGAAGCATATAATATTACTATGTTCAAGCCGTTCAATTAAAATGTGGGTTCCAAAATCCAGGTATATTAATAATATATTATGTAGGATTATGCTATATAAAATATATATTCATATAAGTCTTGTTCATTACATAATTGTTGTTTTTAAATACCTACATATTTTTCTCAAACTTTCATTAAACTTATTTTAAACCAAAACGTCATATATTTTTCGAATTCAAGGTTATTTAATTTAAAATTTAATTTTTCCATGATTTTAACCATTTAAGGTCGTTTACATTGAATGGAATGTTCCATTATTTTATTATATTTCTCCAGTTTTACTATAAGCATAACATTAATTTGCATAGTCAAATAATATCTTTTTATATTATTTTTCAATTTTGTTCATCCCGTATAATATTGTATTTTATATAAAAGCAGAAAAACTGTCAAATAGAGCAATATTTTTGAATTAAATGCGTTCTTAATAAATCATAATATAATATCTGAGATCCAACAACTTACTATTTACAACTTTAGTTTCACAAAACTAAGATTTTAAACTCTAAAAGTTTCCAATAATAAAGATAGGTTAATTTAATATTAACTATGATAAATTATCAATTAAGTAACTAAATATAATAAGTGGATCCTTATTGGTATAGTTGGTCCTGTAATTCATATTGTATAGGCTAATAGGCACTTACCTACAATTTTAAATTTACAATAATGTGTTATTTTTTATTATTAATATAGTTTAGTGAAATCCTTGGCACCATCGGCCATTATAGGTGGAGATAAATTTGTTCTTACATAAAAGTTAGGTAATAATATAATAATGTTAAACACAATATATTACACAGATTAATATATATAAGTTTAAGAAGTACCTATCTACTATATTTCATTACGAATATAAATTAACGACAACTACGAATCTGATGGTCACGGATAATGCTTTTATAATACCTTCAAGCTATTAAGGCCTTAAGGGTATACATCATAGTTGTAATCATGGTTCGTGATTATTGGATTACATTTAGGTCAGTGGCATATTTACGGGGGGGTCCAAGGGGTTCGGACCCTCCCCCTAGGCCCATAACGATGTTAAATGCGTAACCTACAGCTTTGTGTTGAGAAAATCATGTGCCACCATCACCCCCCCCCCCTGGAAGTGCCACTGAATTAGGTATTATGTGTAATTGTATTTGTTAATTTCCAGTCTTAAAGCATATTATATATAAATCATATTACACAAAAGAATAATACAGTATTCTTATTTCGCAGCTATTGCAGTACTTATTGAAAACAATTTATACATACCTACTTATTTGTTAACAAACTCTTGAATTGCATAATATCATCAAAAATGTTAAATCGCTTATTCGTCGGTGTTGGTATAATTAAAAATTTCAACTCAACGCATCAGCTTACACCTAGAATTACAGGAAATGACAGTGTAGGATATAGGTGGTTTAAAATGGTTTGTAGCCGAGGGCTTACATATCAAATCCCGGTTTAAAAATATCAATCCAGTTTGAATCTGGTTTAAAAATATCAAACAAGTTCAACAATATCAATACGAATTTGGAACGCAATCTGGTTCCAAATATTTCGATACAAATATACAATGTAACCGATGAACATTAACTCTTAAAATAGATAGATACATATGTACTATGTAGGTACCTAATCTATAGATTTTAGTTTCGAAGGGTTGAATACATTTTGTTCGTCTATCAAATCTGTTTACGCCGACTGCCGAATAGGTATAGAAAATAAATATTTCTAGAACGTCATAAGTTTAGTACATTTTCCTGAATTAATTTTCTTCACTTTAATAACAGTCCTCAGTGCAGAGAGTAATTTATTGAGTGAAGGTAACTTCATCATATCATTATATTGTATAATTTGTAGGTGTATAATACCTATTATTATTTTTAATTTTTCAAATGTTCTGTTTTTCCATGAACTTTATCTTTTTAATTTTTAATAATTTCATTATACCTACTTATAATATTTATTACCGTATGGACGTGTATCACATATTTATTTTACATTTTATAATGCCATTCAATAGTTGTATGCATATATAAAAATATATATTGTGTCTTGTAAGTTGTCGTATTGACAATTGATAACTTATCAGTTATCATTAATCATTATATAGATAATCGATTAACATGAATCAATAATCATGATTTATCTATTTGTTTCAAACGGTATATTTTCTATTTGATATTTCACCAAATTTATGATGACTAATCACTTGACGAAATCAAATGGGTATAACAAGCGAAATCTAAGATGAACGAAAGAAGAGCTTTGAGTTAATAAGTAATAACAATATTGATTTACAATAACGGTGCGTCGTCATGCAGTCTCCCATAGTTTCGTCCAAGTCATGCCAAGCATGCAAAGTAGTAACATTTCGCTTATGTCTGTGTAATGACTAATACATTTCTGATTATGATGTAAGCTAAACACGACGCACGGCGTGTTGACTTATTTTCGTGGAAACATTATGTAACGTAATCAGGTAAATATACGATATACGTGGCTATGGATTATATTAGTACGACGATGATACGTAAAAATGGCCATGTTATAAAGTGGTATAATGTGTGGTGGTGATGCTGCAGAGTTCGTGCGGCGACGACTTATTATCAACCACTGGCTGCCCCGCCGTCGTATAGTAATAATAATAATGTTATAAGCCGCGCGGCACGGTGGTTTAGTGGGCGGGGGAGCGCGCGGTGAAATTATTAGAAGCACCAGTCTGTCTGGTACATTCCTACCGCCAACGACCGCCAATAGCCGGGCCGCCCCGCCGGTACCGGCCCGAAAGCATTCCACGAGACGGTCGACGACGCGGCTCGTCGTCCCGGCCCGATATACCCGTGTATAATATAATAGTAAGTTTACTATAATAATCGTAATAATATACACGTCTATATTATTATTATTATTATTATTAATGCGGCGATGATACGACCCGCAGTCATACGGAGACGGACGGACGGAGACGGAGACGCGCGGCCGGCCGGCGGTGACCGCGGCGACGGGGCAACGGAGACGGAAGACGGACGAGGAGGCTCTTTCGCCGTCCAAACGAGCTCGGGATATTTATGATTGCGTACACCGAAATATCATTATTATTATAATTCGGAAAACGGGGCGAGTGTGCGTGTGTGGTGTGGGGGACGGAGAGAAGGAGATAATTTGAGAGAAACGATGACTTATAAGTTATAACAGGGCGGCGGCACGATGATATTATTACAATATTATATATTATTTTACAAGCGCGCGACCGATGCGTAAAACAATAATAACGACGACGACGACGATAATAATAATGGTGTGTATAGTCGTCAGCGCGCGCGCGTGTGTGTGTGTGGTCGAGTATATTATATATATATGTTTTTTATTGACGTGTATATGTTTGTTTTAAAAAATCGTATATAACACAGCGCATAGAGTGGTCCAGTGGGTGGTCCAGCGCAGGCGCGCGCGCGTGTGTGTGTTTTTCTCTTGTCTTACGTGTTCTTCTACTTCTCCTCCGTCTTCATTTACGTTTTTCTTCTTCTCGTTCTTTTCCTCCTCATCCTCCTCATCCCCCTCATTCTCCTCGTCGTCGTCGTCGTCATCGTCGGTGTTCTCCGTTCCTCGCGTCGTCGTTTCTGCCGCACAAACGACGACGACGACGACGACGACTCGTTATCCGAACGGAGTGCGTTGTCGATAGACGCGTCAGCAGATAGATGGTATAATATTATTATCTTCTATTATTTATAGATGCACGTCATGTTATCGTTATACGTACATAATAATATTATTGCATGTGCGCCCGAGAGCACACGCAAGCCGACCGAGGGCGGCGGAGAGACTCGTCGGAAAAACGTCGTAACGGATCCGCCGCCGCGCAGACTCACGCGCGGACCGCCCTTTGATGTGTCTGCGACTGCGTGTGTGTGTGCGGTAACCGCTAATAATACGAGTAAGCCACCTGCGCCCGCCTGTCTCATTCTGCCGCCGCCGCCGCGTCACGAATATATTATATTATATTATTATTATTATAATTATTATTATTCATCTCTCTCTCTCTCTCTCTCTCTCTATGTACAGCCCGGTATAATTGATTATCGTTATTATTATTATTATGTGTGTATAACCGCTGTTGTATTATACTGCAGCGCCAGTGAATATATAATATACCTAATAGTATGTAATGTTATATACGAGTCGTCTCGGTAAATAATATATAGGTATATATATATATTGTACATGTGGCGACGGGGAGAGGTCAACGGTTATATTATCATTATTATATTATTATATATATATAGGTAGGTACGGAGAACAAAAAAATAAAATAAAAAATACGGCGATTATCCTCTGCTGGTCGGTTTCCCCTCGGCCCGGACCGCGTGCCATAGAACCACTTAACCCGTTCTCGACCCCTCGCTCTTTTCAGACCGTCGTCTTCGTCGCGGTCATTGAGTAAAACAAACAAAACTACACAGACAACATGTCGTCGTCGCCGTCGTCTGCTCGAGCGCGCGCGCGCTCGTTACCACCCTCGACCAATTTCGTTACCCGCGTAATACATTATACGCATACCATATACCATATAATATACACGTATTATGTTTGGATACATGCAGATCGTTGTCTACTTGTTTACTTGTTCAATGTACAGTAATAGTATTATAATTACAGTCAACAGTGGCTATAGTGGACATTAACTGTTTATAAAGTTAAAGCTAAAAAGTTTTTAATTTTTTAATCTTTTTAACTTAGCCAGCTGGTTATTTTTTTAATTAGCCTAAACGCTTGACCGGTTGAAGAATCCATAGTAACAACTTAGCTCTGACGGTTAATTTGAAATTTCATGATATTAATAATAGGTATATATATATATTATCTGATCTATCTATACGCAATACCTATAACTAGTTAAAACGAATTAATTAATTATTTTTAAATTTAATCACGATGTATATGTCTACAGAGTGTAACATTAACAGAAAGATCAGACCAATAGAAATACAAGTTTAAAATAGTTAAACGTATGACAAAAATTATAAAAAATATATGGATAATAAATAATTTAAGAAACAAACTGTCAGGAAATTCTCAAAAAGAATATTTTGAAAAAAGTTATTACGTTTCAATTGAATAAATTAATTTACTCAGAAAAAATATTGTAAAAAATAACTACTTGACTTACATACCTAATGTTTTACTATTAAAATTTGTCTAAAAATTACATTTATACAAATTGGTTATTTTGAAATTTTAGTCAATATTTTTCTTCGTATTAACTTTAAACTTTTAGAGTTCAATATATTGTTTATTGACTATAAACTTATAACTTATATGACGTCTTAACATAGACTTTAACTTAACTAACTGAAGTGAATTTTTTTCATTAAATTACCCACATTTGATTAGAGTATCAATATATACATAATAGATAATAAGCGTGTGTAGTCTTTGTATATTATAATATGGTGTATGATGTGCGTATACATAGAAAACCAAGCAATTAATAGAGGGTTTTTGGCGTCTTACCCTGCAGTATACTTTATATTACTATACACAGGGCAGAGAGTTTAATGGTATATTAATCGCCCATTATAATATATATGCTCTTAAAACCCATAATAATACATGACTATAATATATAATAAATAATAAATAAGTTATTATACGCGTTGCATATTTTATGTTATGCGATCACGGTTTGCAGTTAATTCTTTTTCAGCGACGAAAACCGACGACGCGCTATAATTTTTATTTATCTTCAGCTGATAGTATGGATTCGTATTCCTGAACATAAAACGAGTTCGACAATATCGAATAATGATTACTTTTCGACTAGTTTACGAGGCCGATTTTAATTGCCTTTACAAATAGTTAAATATTTTTACTTTGACCTTTTGGTCATTCCAGTACATTTATTCTTAATAAACATATTGAAACCAACTAATTTTTTTTACGACTTGTCATAAAATCATTCGTATTCACCATTTATAATAGACTTTACAGTCAAGTAAAGTAAATCACTAGGATGGTAGCCAGTAGGATGTCAATATTATACCATAATATCTAAATAATGTTCTATTTTTCTGAACAAGCGTCAAAACCGTTTACTTAATATAATTAATAATTATATTATACCTACTAACATTATACGTTATACTAATCAAAGGTATAAGACTTTTTATAAACTAGATTTACAGGTAATATGTATAAGAGTAAATAGCATGTAAATTGCTTGGAGTAAGTTTTCTTTATTTTATAACAAATATAAATGTTTTACTAAGAAATATATTATATATGTATGATACTAATTAGGTAAACAACTAATAAACACAATTATAAATACAACAATAATATGTAGGTAAATATTTATGTTTAATTTCATTATTAAAAAGAACATGATAGTATTGTTGTGTACTTGTATAAGACGTGTATTACCTCATATTAATTTTGCATCGACTACATTTTATTTTTACTAAATTTAATTAAAAATGATTTATAAGTTAAATTATAACACCTACCTCGATTGTGTATTGAAGTAAAATATAATAATAAATAATCGTCTGATTCATAGTTATAGTTGGAATTCGGTAACGGTTTTTTTTTTTTTTCATGAGAAAATTATTGTTTTCTTGGGAATAATATAGAATCAGACAACCAATTATTTCTCATAATATATAATACGACGTAAATATAACGAGGAAATCGCATACATTTTTTCTTTGCCATAACTCAACAAAAAAAAAACTATATGAAACAACAGCATTTCGATTTATCCTCTTGGCATCGTTTTTCTCGACCAATGTTGAAAACACTAATGTCAGCAAGCAATAAATTAAAATCATATTAAGTCACATTAGCCATAACCCTTTCCGTTTAGCCATGACAAGTGAATGAACAATATATATTACACACACACATACACACATACACACACACCCACACACCACACGCACACATGCGGGCGCGTATATGTCTTGTTGAGTAGCGCCCAAATGGCTAGCTGGTTTGTTCAGTAATGTTGTTTTAATACACTCGGCTGGGCTCCAAGAAGTCTCGTAGACAGCAAACCGGTAGTTATAACTTTGAAATACAAATTAAACATTTATCAATATTGTTATTCGATATTTATTCATTAAAGCGTATTCGTGTATTCGTACAATTGCCTATACACATTATATTGTATGCGCGGGTACCTACCCATACCTGTGTTACGGTTCCACACAATGCGGTGACTAATAAGACTTGTATCGGTCGGCTGACACGGGCTGGACATTGTGGACGATTTGATAACAATATAATATGCTACAGGTGGGAACCAGGTAAGACAAGATAGGTATAGACAGCATAACGTCAAAATATCATAGTTTATAATGTCGGGTGCTCCGCGGGTCTTGATTTCAGACCATCGTAATATCTTATTTACATAAAATATTATACATACACAATACGCCTATATTATGGTTATATATAGTGTTTGTTTCAGAGTCACGCGGCGCATAGGTACCTACTTACGGCTCCTATAACGGATCACGCCCCGAATGCCCTTTGATTCCATCCATACCTACTATATAGGTATATGCTATAGAAGGTAGGTACCTACATTCTCTACAACCGATTCACTTATTATAATAATATATTATACTTCAACAATTCATTATAGGCAGGTACAATATGTATACTAAATAGGTAGTAGGAATCCAGACGATTTCAAACCGTGGTACTTGGTATTATTGAAGCTATTAGGTTTGGATATTATTTAATATTGAATATTTAAATATATTTTATAATAATTATGTTAGGTATATAATAGGTACGTTTATTTGTTACAAAAATAGAATAGAACTGCACAAATAGAAATTTACTTAAACCTATTATTAGGTATGAATATATTAGTGACCGTCTATAAAATGTAAAATATCTCTAGATTTTTTTTCATTAGAAATAGCGAGGTCACTCGGCTGCATTGTTAAATAATTTAACATTTTTATCAAATTGTATACATTTTTTAAGTTTATTTATTATAATATGTTGGTAATGCATTATAATATGCATTCATGCTAAAATTGCTATTTGTAAGATTTAAAATTAATATGACATATAGGTATAACATGTATGACATAGAACCTAAAACGTATAATATTGTAATAACCACCCAAGTATTAGATATAACTTTTAACTCATTACTATTGTTGTATTATAATTTATTAGACGTAAGCTACAAGTTATAAGTAGCTATATTAATTAAAATAATAATGCTATTTTTGCTTATAAATTATAACTAAAACCATATTATACTATACTTGAATTGTTCATTTTGTTTTTTGTCCGTCAATATTTATGTACATTATTGCATACGAAATATCAACAAAAATGAATTGCATCTGTTCTTCTATAATATTCTAAAGGGTCTTAATTAAGGTTTATTTTTTAATGGAGAAAGGATATTTATTACCCTTATATGTTGAATGAGCTTCTATGATAATTTTAGTAATTTAATTATAGTGTCATTGTTGTAAAATGTCCATTCAATTTTATTCATACTGAATGTCAAGTGTTCTATAAAAACAACTTTATGAAATCTATACTTTCACTAACCAAATAATTAATATTAAAAATAAATATCTTAATTAAGTACAGTGTTAGTTTATTTTATTGTTAAAACATTTAATATATTTCATATTTAAAAAATATTATTTTATTAATAATTACCACATTTTAAGAAGTGTCCTGTGGCGATAAAAACTTCTTTTTATCTAATCAGAACCAACCTTTTTTACTGTAAATTGTTAGGTTAAACAAAATAAACGAAATCGAAATTTTAACTAGTAGTTTTAAAATCTAATATCTGTAATATTTGATCTAGTACATACGATATAGGTGCTCAGAAAAATTTTACGGATTATTAAAAATAAATTCGATAAATGATATCTTTAGGAAAAGTAGAAAAATACAGTTGTAAATATAATCTATTGCCATATTGGTAATAGCTATAAAATTACTTTTGTAGTATATTATAATAAAATCCTGCAGTTTATTAAATTTATATAAAACATATCCTGATTCCATTTTGCTTAGTCACATTATGTATAATTTTATAAACGGTATTCTGATGACCATTATTCATTAACTCTTACTAACTTATAATATAAACTTATTACATTTCATCAACTTATTGATTACAATATATAATTTCGTCAGAGTAAAAAATGATAGGTGTTTTCAAACGAAATATTTAAAATTATTAGTATTTTACTATAATAAATGTATTAAGTTTCAAGTCATTAACTTTAATGGTTCCTGAACAATTTCAAAACGATGCAAGAATTTCATTTGTAATGCTATAAAAATGTTAATTCAGCATTTTCATCATATTTTTTAAAACTGAATAACTGTATAATATGTTGTTTATAGTTATACAAATACAATATTTGGCATCATTTTTTATTAATTATTATTATATTAGACATGAAGTCAGGTGTACTATAAATTGGCAATTACGTCATATGGTTTATTATCGCTCTACAAAAAGATTAAAGATAATGGAAATTAAAATCTTGTAGATAAAATTTCATAACAATTTCTATTTAAAAAAGAAAAAAATGTCATGTGGGTATAATTTATAAATATTTATCCATTGCTTTTAAATCTCGTAGTTAAAGTAATCACGTAAATAAAGTCTATATCACTTATTCCATCTATTATTATAATTTATATACTTAATTATATTATATTATCATGATAAATGATGAAGAATATTTTCTGAAATAATGTAAAAAAAGTTAGGTAGGATCCTTAATTATTTTCTTTCTTTCTTTCTTTCTTAATTCCTAATTATTCAACATTAGTCGAATGCTCAAATTATCAAATTCAATTAAACAAATATTATATACTATATTTAAGTATATACATTCATAAGAAATATAATGTTGTTTAATTATTATTATTTTGTAAACAAATAATATTAATATAATATTATACATAATACGCATACCTAATATTATTTTATTTTGAAACAAATAATGTATTACTTTATTGAGAAATCATGTTCTCAAATTAAAACTGCGCTTCATCAAAAATTACTTTATAGTAAGTAATAACATACAATAAATGTTACCTAATGACATGCAATATATATATTTGTTTTTTAAAATAAAAATGTGTTGAGTAAAACTATACTGCGTTATTTTCTGGTGTATCTCATAAATCAATGGAATCAATGTCTTAAATATAGGTTTTATATTTTAATCTTACAAATAGCTTTATGCACTCGTTCTTTAAAAATGTTTATACTAAAAATTATCGTTTTACCTACTCGTTCGTGTTTAGCAGCCCAACTTGAGTCTTAAGTGGAAATATAAATAAAAACAACAAATTGGCGTTATTGAATGGACCACCAAAGCAGTAGAGTTATATAGGGGTATTATACACATGAGTATTATACGACGAAAAAGTAATTAAAGTAGGTAGTGGGAGTATTTTTGCCAAAAACTATATATCATCAAACCGCCCCGAGGACATACCTAACGTGTCTTTTAATGCTCCGAAAAATAATCGAATAATACTTTTTTTCTCTTCCAAACGAAGGTTATAATTACGTACGGGATGACATCAAGAGACGTTCATTTCTGTTGTATTCCATATGAAAAAAATATCATTAGCGGTCGACAAGAAAAAAATAAAATAAAATATAGGTAGGTACATATATATATTTATTATATACAAAACCCATCTGCGGCGGTGAGAACGATTTTTCGAGTCTTGTACAAATGCAATAATTTTCGACATCCGGCTGACGGAAGAAGCGTATATAACTCTAATAATAATAATTATTGTTACGAGGAGGACGATTACAAAGAGGCCTGTCCAATTAGCGTCTACGTTCCGAGGATACGACCGATAATATCGTCCGAGGGTCGACAGTTTCAGCTGCATTCCACAGACATTAACATCTTTCGACCTGACGTTTCAATACTAATTATCATACTAATAAAATAGTATTATAAAAACGGAGGAGAAAATACCAATAGAGAGGTTGGTAAAACCTATACGCAGTTGACGATGGACATCACTATAGTCACTATAATGTACGTCGTTAAACGATCGCGATTGTATGTATGTATTAATGTATTATTTAAGAATATTTATATTTATGTAACATTAATATATTGTCGCTGTTATCAATCAAATTTTCAAATGATAAATGTTTAGACCGTGGTTAGATGAATAACCGTGGTCCAGGCGATCAGGTGCACTTTTCATAATTTTTACAAAAAATCTTTCTAGTTTTTTTTTTTTTTTTACTTTGTATATTATGACTAATTAAACTGAATGTATAATTTTAAATATTAGCGATTTATTATTATTGTTATTATGGTCATTAAATATAAATGTATTAACAGATTAGTCGTATATTATTAACTATTATATTATTATAGGTAATAGATAAATCCGGTACGAGTTTAAATGAGTAGGTACTTAATGACTATACTATACTAAATGCGGTAGGTAATGACGTAATGGACTATATTTATGTGACGTAATTATAAACATTATTTAAATGTCCAGTTTTGCCATCAGATAATTTTGTAATCCAGTACAAAGTTACAAAATGTTGTTACAATTCTCCGTTTATTCTTTTTATTAATTACGACTGCAACATGTTGAAAAATAAAAATTCCGTTCCGCGTATGCTAATCCATTGGCGGGAATTAAGGATATTTTAGAATTGTATGTTTCAACTCAAAACTTTATGATTTTATAACCATAACAATTATAATTATTGCATTGATAATATTTTTATAAGAAGAGAACGATATTTTAAATACTTGACAGGATGTTTTATATTATTTAAAACCAATAATAAATTATCGTATACAATTAACGATTCTGTCTGGAAATCGCTTTACTGAAAAAAGTATCAAGATTTAGTCGAAATCGACTGTAATATTATTTTTGGACATTTTGTTAACTAACAACCGTGTGAAAAAAAAAGAGATAATTATAAATCCAATAGTTCTCTCCTCTCCGTATAATCATAAACTAATTCAGTAAATAATATCATTTATGACACATAATTATTAGAATTTGTTTTAGGAATTCAGATTCAATTTAAATTTAACTTGGATACAAAAAAAAAATGATACGGATAAAAATGTATTCTATATTTTTTTTTGACAAAATAGGTGTACTTATATAAATTAACAGTAAATAATAAATAATTAATTATATTATGTATATTTTATAGATATATATTAGTCTACAGAAAATAATAAACGATAAATTATATTTTATGTTTTATATAAAAAAAAAATAAAACATTACAGTCGAGTCGGTTAAAAATAAGTACATCTGAATAATTTTTTGTTGTGTGTACGAAATGTTAATACGAGATGTTTTGGGTTCTACGGTTCATTAAATTATCTGGGGTTGAACAACAGTGCGGAAAGTGCTTGTGATTTTTCACTAGGGGGAATCCTTATATATCGTTTTTGATGTGGCACGTTCCAGTCATATTTTTATTAACACTAAGTTAACAATGTAAATCGAGATTTCATATTCAGTTCCTTAGGTCTAGGCTATATAGTATCATATTGTTATGGGTTAGTGATATTTTTCTTATAAAACTATAACCTACGTGAAACCATTTCAATGCCTATTTCATGAAACAGTATATCCAAAACCCTATCGAAGGTTCTGAATCTTGTATTTAGGTAGACGTTTGAGGGGAAAAATCATAAGACTACGTTACCAGGTGACAGGCGAGGCCTTAATAAGGATAATCATAAACAACACTATGATTCTTTGTGAAATTTAAAACGTAGATAATGAATTTAAAAAATTACATATTTTAAACATTTATGATAACTCTTAAGGGGTTTATTCGATTGCTAGGTAGCTAATTATTTTGTTTATTAATGACAATAACTGGGTATATGCTAACTGCCAAGTATTTATTAATTTACCTAATATCTATTAT
This sequence comes from Sitobion miscanthi, assembly GCA_008086715.1. NCBI lineage: Eukaryota > Metazoa > Arthropoda > Insecta > Hemiptera > Aphididae > Sitobion > Sitobion miscanthi. Next base: position 27,703,146 of record CM017802.1, read on the forward strand.
AGTATCATAATTTTGGTTCTAACTTTTAATTATAATAGGTACGGAAATAATGGAATTATTGTTTAAGTTCTACTAGAGAATACATTTAAATTTAATATAAAATAAACATCAAATTTAGTTTGAAAAAATCTCTATGTATAACCTACGCATAAAATGTAATATTAGGTGATCACAAATTATTAGAATATTAAAAATATGAAATCTGTGAAATCTGCTTGAAATTAAATAACAAGTGTCTAGTATCGTATTATTCCGGGAGCATTTAAACCTATAAGATGCGGTCATATTTAACCCAATATTATACAAACACTCATAAATTATGAGTTATAATCACATAAATATACAACGATATCAATAAATATATAATATGTTTTTAATGGGCAAACGTAACATAAGAACTTTTTAAAAAAAATATTCAGAAATGCGTCCAACGTGTTCGAATATTTAAAAATATTTAAACACAATATGATGTTCGCGGGTTAAATATTGGAGAAAAAAATGCAGCCGGGGTCGGCCTGCTCGTGCAGTTGTGCAACGCTGCACAGTATTATTATTATTATTATTGCAGCGAGTTAAAGTATATTGTATAATGTATGTATGTGCCGAACGAGCGGTCATCATTTTGTCCGAGTTTAGAGTATAAAAATAAAAACGACTATTAAAATAATAATGTTATATCCCAATGGATCGTTCCCCGAGGGCTGTATACTCGAAAACGTTCGGTTACGAATATAATATATTTATATACCATCTCCGTTTGGCATCTCAACAGCAACCATACATACATATAATATATATATTATGTGTATAAATATATACCCGATGAAGACATAAACTATACATGGAATTAATTGCACGTAATAAATTGTCAACGTCATCGCCTCCCCCCCCACCACCCAGCCCCACGCCGGTCGGGTCGTATCATATATTATTTTATTCCGCGCGTTCATCCCCTATCGTTGGCGAGCAAGCGCATCGCTATTCTTTCCGCGGCCGTTTGCGCTGTGTTTATTGTAGGGAAGCAATCACATTAGTGCCCTCTTGGAAGCGGCAGCGTTGGCCGTTTAAAATTCAAAAATTTTCTTTATTAGATTTAGCCGGCATAAATATTATTACGATGATAAATCGGCAAGTCGTATATATATATATATATGTGTGTGTAACGTCGAAAACGCTTTTACACTGCAGCACACCCACACACTCTTCGTACGTAAGTAGAAATGGGGTGGACGTGCCGGTGCACACCCCAATGGTGTAAATGAAACTGTAAAAATTACGCCGAACAACATACTATATTATAGTGGTTGGAGGGAGGGTATGGGGGACGGACAAGATAGTCGAACCGGATAAAACGGCATTAACGGCCGGTCGAAATTATACACGTCGCGCGACTGCGATGTTATACATAAAGTCGACTAAGTATGATATATATATTATATACAGCCATACAGGTATGTAAGTACATAACAAGCATTCCAAATAACAAACTGTATCCGCGAGACACGTACGCATTATATGTAATTCATTACACACACACACACACATGTATATATATATGTTATATATAGGTACCTATTCGGTGGGATTAATAATAATAATAATAATATAATAATAATAATAATTCGATCGTCTTTTCATTTCATACCTATTGTTATATTATTATGAAGATAAAAAAAAAAAAAAAACTAATAATAATAGTTCAAAATCGAACCAAAACTATGTATGGTAGGCGTGTTTATATATATATATATATATATTGAAGAACACCCCCCCATTTGTGTTTATTATAATAATGCACACACGTCGTATATTGATATTAAGTGCGGGATTTCGACGGTGTGATTTGCCCGCGCTTCAGCGGTGTGCCCTGTCATTAAGACGAACCCGGCACGCAGGGTGAAATGCCGCTGCCGTCGCACCTGTATACACCTATAAGGTTGCATTGTTACGCATCATGGTGGGATGTGATTCTCGTGAAAGGAGTGCGCGGGCACAAAGTAAAATGTATGTGTGTGTGTGTAATAATAGAATGAAACAAATAAAAAAATAAAATCCAAATGAACCTCGATAAGGAACCCGAGGGTAAATACAGGGAATATAGTTACATATTACACGCGCGTACGTACATATTATTATTATCGTGTTATATACATAGAAGGCCGGTGAACGAGAAATAGAGGATATGGACTATAATTTCGTAACGTTACAAGACATTGCCCGAAAATCATCGTGTGCCGCTGTCGTTATATATATATATATTATATTGGCCGAGAGCGAGGGTGGAAACTATTCGTTTGGAACTCGGCCCCGCGCGCGAGAGGGTGGCGCGGAAAAAGGGGTTCAGAAAAAAAAAAATAACAAATAAAAGGAACCTTCTAATGACGGTTTCAGTGTTATTGCCAAACAACCCCTAAGCCACTGCCACCGCGGCGGCCGTCGCGCCCTATACGATCGTCGCTTTCCGAGCACACAATGTAACTAGATTAAAGTGATGCTACTCGCGTTATCACATTATGTTGTTCGGAGTGCGGTTGATTAATGTATACAATTTCATGAAAGTGGCACGTGTTAACCGAAACTCCTCTTGACTATTTAGATGGTCATTTTTACATTTAATATAATACTCCAATACTGTAATAGGTGTATGTTGTAAGTTTGGCTGAGGTGCCTACCTACCTAGTATATTACATTATGAGATAAAATTATATTGTATTATTATACGTGTATACTTTTTGAACACGATGAAAGCGTTGTAAATGGAACTCTTCTCGAATATTCTAGTATTGACTAATAATAATAGTTTAGATCCAACCATAACAATTCCATAATATTTAGTAGTTGATATTTATTTATTTCTCTATTATTATAATATATTAACATTTAACAAGTACCTATCGTAATTCCTAGGTATAATTATTAGACGAGTATTGATGTACCTACTCAATGGTGTTTGATAAACGCGTGTAACTTTTATGATTTGTTGTTGTGCTTTGACTATTTAAGTATATACACTATATGTATCAATCTTTAAATCTTTTTCATTTTTCAAACCAATATACTGTCTAATGTTCAACATTTCTATGTAAATACTAAACTGTTTGTTATAATTTATACTTATTCGAATGTAAAACAAATTTAATCAAACACTACATGTCTACATCATATGCGTAAATGTAAAAACGAATCATTGGATCGTATCCAAAATATCGATACTCGGGATTATAATTTAGTAATAAAAATCAATACACGAAAGTCGGATTTGAGCCAATTTTCGTATCCTTTTATATATTTTACAATCGCCATATTAAAAAAAAATAAAATTCAAATTTAATATAACAACTGCAAGTTAACTGATTATCTAACCTAACTATACTTGAGTCATTTTTAAAAGACCTATACAGGCTACAATTGAAAATTGTTTTCACTAGTTTTTTGTCAATGTACCCACTTATTTTGAATACTTAGTCAACATAATCAAATTTTATCATAAAATATAAATAATAAAAATAATATTTATATTACCATTTATTTCTATTCACTCTATATAATCTATATTTTTACGGATTTATATTTGAAGGGTAGGGAGTTACAACGGACCCCTTTTATTCCGCCTTTTTCAACTGTGAAAATAAATTTAAAACACTTAGATAAAGTGTATTTTGATGTACTCACGACTCACAATTCAATATTATATACTGGTTAAAATTGCTCATGTTTTATGTTTTCTACTACCAATAATATAGTAAATGAATAATTGAATATTTGGAAATTATTTCCAATACATTTGACAGTATTATGAGCTGTGGGTATTGTAATAAATAATAATGTATACAACTACTATAAGAAAATGATATGTTTCGCTTTAATATTTAAACGCATATACATAGATATATACAATATATACCTAACATTGAATAACATTACACTGTTATAAATTAATAAATTATAGGTAAATTTTATTTTAAAAACATTTCGTATTCTATGATATAATTTATTAAATTTTTTATATAATTTTATCGACAGTATACTAAAGTGAATTGTTAGTGACAAAGCTCATTTAAACTATTTTTAGGAGCCTGGTGAGGCGTGTGTGTTGGCCGCAGTTGCGCCCCTCTCCTCCACAAAATCTGTACCAAAAACCATAATCCCCCCCCCTTATCCACCAGACAATTGTAATGACCATAGTTTCCGATTCTTTAAACTAATAAAAAAAAACCATTTTCAACACTAACACAATACTACAGATATGTATAAAATAATATACATTTTTATTTTATTTTTCATTATATAATCTACAATCTGTTACAGTATTATAGATTATAAAAAAATAAATAAAAAGATGAATGATAATAATATTATCATCAATCTTTTTTACTGACTTACCTTTATGGACGAAAATGTGAAAATATAGATGGATTTTTGAAGTCTTCCAGTGGAGGCCCTTAAACGATTTAATAAAATAGGAACTATATACAGCAATATCCACTGCATATGGTTTATGGTGCACCACGTACACTCAAATTACCAAAAGTCTTATGTTATAAGATGAATAATAATACACGAATATGTAATTTTAATAACTTAATAGCTTAAGAATTATATATGAAGCTACAGACAGAAATGTACTATAACTTTAACATGGGATATATATTTTCTTTTCATGAAAACTTCACTTAAAAATTGAGAACAAAAAGTTGTATACGGTTAAGAATAAACGGTATTCATGGTTAATATAATATATGAGATATTAGTATCTACAAATACTATTTATTTTTCTTATTATACTTATCTAAAATGTATACAACTATTTTTCAAGTCATTAATATAGTATTCAAGATATCTTTTTTAAATCTAACAACGAAAATTCTATAGATCTAGTAATATAGCCAACCTCTCCCATATCTTTGAAATTATTAAGTATTATTGTTTAATAGTTGAAAGGGTTCATCGAAGATTTTTTTCATTCTGATGGGTACATTGAACATTATAAACATTTTTAGTTTTTATTTGTTATATATTTTAAATGTGATAAAATTTACATACCTATGTCTATAGTCCATATACTCTTCGTGTAGGCATATATACAATCATGTGCATCGAGTTGACAATCTCTTACTTTATTGTTAATCATAATTGAATATGGAATGTAAATCAGATTTTATTGCATGAAACACAATACCTTCATGTAATAATTACATTTTAATAATATGGCAAAAATTAATGACCGATACTGTTTTTAAGATACTATTTTATTAATACTTATTATCATAGGCGCAAATAGGGAGGGGCTTAGCTATTAAAAATATCAAACGGTATTAGATTTTGAGCGGAGCGATGAATGTATTGATTTTACAATGATGTGTTTTTATTTTTTATTTTTGTGTTTGACATCACGGTTTTGGGGCAGTAAAACTACTTCGATTTTCTTCAACAGCATCTTGTTCGAATGAAAAGTGAATCTAGTTGATGCATTCGGGAGGTTTTAAATTTTAAAGTTCTTAATAGTGTTCAGAAGCGTCGGCAAATGAACGTATATACATATATACATGACATTTTCACGGGTTTTTTATATTTGCATTTTCTATACACAATACAATTTTTAAAATATTTTCATTTGTTTTGAACGGCAGTTTAGAAACATTTTCCGTTTCCAATTTTCTAAGTCTTTTTTCTATGAATGTCAATAAAACTTTATTTGTTGGGTAAAAAAGCTTGAAAATTTAATACAAGGCTTCTACAATATTGTTACGATGACGTTTGAAAAATATTAAAAACCCTTAGACACAGTTTTTTTTTATAAGCATTTAAAGTTCAAATCTTGACAAAATACGGGAAAATCACGAAAATTAGTAAATTATTTTGAGTTGAGAATTCATAAAAATTTATTTTTTTAAACCTAAGATTTGAAATGTAATACAAGATTATTCATAAAATTGTCTACCTTTATCGAAAAAAAAAAATGTCTACGAGTAAATCAAATTAAATTTTTATGAGCGTTTGAAGTTATTATTGAATATTCAATTGATTTCTCATGTAGCGGTTTTGTTATTATTCAGAAATGAATAACTGTAGATACATGAAAATTTTACTGAATTTTTATATTTTCATTTTAAAATTTTGAAAATATTTTGACTCTTTTTGAGCTGTTTACGGGCATTGTCAGTTTTCAGTTTTTTTAGTTTTTTTCTCTATAAATATAAATAAAATTTTATTTGTTGAGTGAAAAAGCGGAAAAATTTAACGCAAGGCTTCTGATATATTGTTACAATATCAGTTGAAATATTTTAAAAATACATTGGCGCATTTTTTTTTATAAGCATTTAAAGTTTGAATTTTTACAAAATTTACCAAATTTAAAATTTAATAATTTTTTTGTAGTTGAAAATTTATAAAATGTCAACTTTTATAATTAAGGATTGAAAATTTAAAACAAGGTTCCACGTAAATAGGTTATATATAAATTACTTGATTCACAATAATATCATCAAATATACTTAGTAATATCATAGGCTTGCTGACCGTTTTCGCTCAGAATCGTTTTTCTTATACATGATAATTTATCATTGAATTCAAATTTAACACCATCCATTACAGTGACCTACTTGTAACCTACTGTACAGCAGAGGACACTCACTTGCCGATCTTTTTCCACTTATGCTTATTATATTCATTTTCTTTATAAACGTACTTAGTCACATCATTAAACACAATAGCCAAATCATATTAAGGGGTATGACAAATATTTATAATAGAAATGAGCGTAGAATCATTTTTTATGTAAATATAATCTAATCGGTGGGGGTTTTATACCTATTTTTTTATTTGAATTTTTTCATTCACATCTCAAGATTTTTCGCGTGCAAGCTATCATTATATATTATACACATTGGTGGAATCCATTAAATTTTCTGGGGGGGACAACATTATTAATATCAGTATGATCGGGGGGTTTAGATCCTACAAAAATAATAAAGTAGCGGACTTGATGGACTTTTTTTTTGGGGGGGGGGCTAAGCCCCCCACCGATTTCCGCCAATGATTATACACCCACGCATATAGGTAGATACACTTTATACATTTACACATATTGGAGATGATGAACCCCTAAATACGAAGGTTAAAATTCCGTGATGAATGAGAAGGGGGTTGGTATAATGGTAAGGGTAAGCTACCTGTTGCTGGTGGTTTAAAGGTATGAACATACAACATATTTATAATATTATAGATATACGTTATGCGCGTGGATATAGCATACGACGATTGCAATGATTACCTCCACCGCCCCGCTACGGGTCGCTTTCCTATTAGACACTATTGCCCGAGACAATCGTTCGACTTTTCTATTTTTGTCTTTTTTTCATACTCCCTTCTCCTTTTTTCTTTTTCTAATTTACTTTTAAAAAGGACATACCGCCGCGTTCCCACGGCACCTGTGCTCTTTGTTCATCGCTGACACAATGGAATCATTAATATCGAACAAATTCATACGTATACACACACTCGCACAATTACACACACACAGATGCACACGCGCGTAGAAAAAGAGAGAGAAAGAGAGATAACACTACAACAACAACAATAATAAATAACGCGCGCGCGAGCGCTCGAGTACACATGGATACTGTTGAAGAGATGATCTGTATTATGTGGAAGCTGCGGTCATTGTGAATCGCGTTTTAATTATTAGAACGTAAATAATCATAATAATAAAAAATCGTTATAGGAAACGTATATATAATATAACAGATAATCATTGTAGGTATCTCGTGGTATATATACAAGTATACTTATATATGTATAATAAAGTGTCCGGCAATATATAATAATAATATTATTATTATTATTATTATTATTTCAGCATATGACCGCGAGGCTTGTGCGCAATGATGATGATGATGATGATGACGACGACGACGACGACGATGACGATGACGATGACGACGACGACAACGACGATGATGTTGTTCGACGAGCCGACAAATGGAATAATATACATCACTTGTTTTTACCTATATACGTTACTCGTATATGTGTGTGAATGTGTATACGTATATAGCTGCTATAATGATATGTGTCTTGTGTGATCGGATTAGTTACGGTAAACGCCAGTGCGGCGGCGGTGGTGCAGACAATCAGAATGAGAAAAATTGAAATTCCACTGTTGGTGTTGTACACTTGTACACCAGAGGCTCATTGCAGACGACCACGAATCGACGTGCGGGTGGCGATAGTCGGTACCTATATATAATAAGCATATGACCCTGCGCCGGGTTCCACGCATATAACGCTTTCCATATATAGCGGTCTTAATCGCGAACGACGTTTGTCGGCAACACCAGCACGGGGACCTGAGGAGGCTAAGACCGCGTGCGACAAAGCCCGAGATCGTACCATTATAATATAATAATATTATTATTATTATTATTATTTCAGCATATGACCGCGAGGCTTGTGCGCAATGATGATGATGATGATGACGACGACGACGACGACGATGACGATGACGATGACGACGACGACAACGACGATGATGTTGTTCGACGAGCCGACAAATGGAATAATATACATCACTTGTTTTTACCTATATACGTTACTCGTATATGTGTGTGAATGTGTATACGTATATAGCTGCTATAATGATATGTGTCTTGTGTGATCGGATTAGTTACGGTAAACGCCAGTGCGGCGGCGGTGGTGCAGACAATCAGAATGAGAAAAATTGAAATTCCACTGTTGGTGTTGTACACTTGTACACCAGAGGCTCATTGCAGACGACCACGAATCGACGTGCGGGTGGCGATAGTCGGTACCTATATATAATAAGCATATGACCCTGCGCCGGGTTCCACGCATATAACGCTTTCCATATATAGCGGTCTTAATCGCGAACGACGTTTGTCGGCAACACCAGCACGGGGACCTGAGGAGGCTAAGACCGCGTGCGACAAAGCCCGAGATCGTACCATTATAATATAATAATATTATTATTTTTGTCGGTGCGTAAAATTCGGACGAGAAAAATGAATGCCACGATTTATCGCCCCCGGGAACCCATTGCCGCCGAGCACAATGTATACACCCGTATATTATTATTGTGATCATTTCTGTGTCCGTCGTCGAAACGGATCGGTTCGTGACGAATCTCTGTAGTTAGTTAGTGCACCGTAATATAATATTATCATAGACAATGGAATACAGTGAATATATAGTAAATAAATTATACACGACCGAATCCTGTTGGGGTCTCGCCGCACAATGCGTTTTCGCGACGTGCGACTGGTTTTATCGCCCAGAATTGCGAGCAATCGATATATCCCGCGACGGATCGATAGATATTGTGTGCCCGCATTTTATTTCAGCTCCGACAGTGTTTTCAAAAACATCTTAGTTTACGTGATCTGCATTTAAATTCTAAATGGATACCAGAAAACGAAAACAAAGATTTGCGTGGATATTCGATGGTAGACTCTGTACTATTATGTATTTAGTTACTCGTTTTGACGGAAAGTTCTGCTGGACGACGGAAAAATGGCATTCGTTCTCGGGTATACCTGCCTTGAACTTGATACCGAAATAAACTTGGTATTACCAACCGTGATGGTAGGCATAACTGTACAGTATATATAATATATACCTACATATACTATAGTAATAATGTATATATGTGTGTGTGTGTGTGTCCTGTATGTATAAGCGGTCACGCGATAAGGTCGGTCGATTGTGATGCAACAGGGTTATTTACATATTTGAACACATTTTTCGCTTTAATTGAAACTACGCGATTATTTTAATATGGTAATTACTTATTGCGGTAACTATAGTGGATAAGGAATCAAACAAATTCGTTTATCGTTTAGGTATTTATCTATACAATAAAACGATGTTCAGTTATTTTAATGTAAAAAAATAAAAAAAAACATTTATAATGCAAACCCATCAACATTTTTCAAATTATTTACACATTCAAATAAATCTATAGTTATTGCCATTGTTTACACTTTCATAAAATATATAGTATTATATACTTTATAATGTTCTGGGCTATGATATGGTAGAACTTGAGATAAGATATGGGTGCAACTATCACATAACTTACTTATTTAGCATTATATTAGAAAATAGCAATAATAAATCGGCCTCTTTACATTATTCATAATAAAATAAATCTGCATTTCTTGGCTTAATATTATTATTTCACACGTAAAGTAAAGTAATAAGCAAAGACAATAATAAATAATTAAAAAAAAGCTGAATATTGAAAATAATATGGGTAGTAACAAGTGACATAAAAAATATAATACACAAAAATAGTAGATAGCTAATGCCATATTAAGCAAATATCCAAATATTAAATATATTAATTTAAGTTAAATAAAAATTATTCTCAAAGTACAGTTACAAAGATTCATCTAATTACAAAATAATTTAAATAATAAAAACTTAAGTAATAGCTACTATGATAAATTATAGGAAATAACTAATAATGCAAAAATCTTTGATGACGAAATTAAAAGAATGCCAATATATGTAGAATAATATTGTTATTTATAAGAAGATACAACGTATATTATTATTGTTCAGATTTAAAAAAACTTAATTCAGCAACATAATGATTAATTATGCACAATAACATAGATAGCTAATATAGGCACCTAATTAATTAATTGGCCAAATCAATTACATACATGTAAAATAATTAAATAATGTACTATCATTATTAATTAATTATACATATGTTATGTTAGTTTATTTTTAAATTATTATTTTTTGTCTTACTCAAAATCTAAAATATTGCAGACTTTAAACATTTCTTGGACATCTATAATAATTTAATAGGAATTCGTGCATTTAATTGTAATTAACAGAAAACAATTATCAATTGTCTGTTTTTGTTGAATTATAATTAGTTTATTTTGGAGCTTATAAGTTATAAGTTGTTTTTTTTTTTTTTTAGAAAAAATATTCAATCTGTACCCTGAGGCACAATAAGAATATGGGCTAAATTACAGTGACATGAATGAATTGTTGGAAGAAGCCACCCAGTAATGACACTTCCTATCATAAGTTATAACATAAGTAGGTACCTACTATTATCATACGCATTTTCTGAAAATTAGATAAATTATATCTACGTTTTGATTTAAAGAGTGTCGCCTGTTTGAACGAATGTATTGTTTTTTTGTGGTTGAGATTTGACTGTTATATTGTGTATAAATATAAAATGATATTTACAATTATAATAAATAATAATTATTATAACATATTCCTACTGTAAATATTAATATTGTAGATTTTGAAAACGTTTTTTTTTTATTTTATATTTTAAGAACGAAATCAAACTGTATTCATCAACCAAATGTTACATGGCTAGCCGATGGTACATTTCAATTTTTATTCATGTTTATGTATATAGAAATACAATTAATGAGTCACTAAATAACATATAACATACTATACACATGATATTATAGGTATATTAGATATTAAATAGGTACATCAACAGGCTCAACTCGTACATAATAGTAGTATTATGCTATTATAAATTATAATTAGATAATATTAAAATATATTTTTTAAAGATACCTATACCTATACATAATTAATTATTTTTTATGAACATTTTGAGATTAAAAATAATCATTTTTTATAACAGGTTATTATATTATTATGTTTATATTCATAAATGTTGAAAACCTTGTGTACATCTTGGATTGTTAACAGAAAATAGATTTGAAAATGTAGGTGGAGTTGTCATCATTAAACAATAGTTAGTGTGGCCAACATATTTTGTAAAGATAAAGGCATAAACGTCGGTACGTGACGGTTGCACTGACATGAAGTGATTATCGTCCATTTTATTTATGAACGTGATCTCTTGATCTTGTTTGTTCGGCTCGTGGAAGTATGTGTGTAATTCAGGGTAATGTAATGTATTTCTCGATTTAACTGAAAAGGTAGAGGCAGTAAAATCAAATGATTTTTTTAAACCATTGCCTGTTACTATATTATAATTTCGAGTTACTTATATCTATTAATTCTATTAGGTACCTTCATTATTATAAATATATAATATAGTAAATATGATGGTATGTTTAAACCTATTATTCAAACTAGTTCAAATTAAATATAATTTTGTTCACAAGAACTTTTCTCTTTTTTTAGTAAATTCGTTTTTTTTTTTTACAACTTCTTTCTTTTTAGAATAAAAGCCCAAAATGTTGATCGTATCCTTTTTTTTTTTAAATATTTATTTGATCTACTAGCTATAGATTGAGTAACAATTATATCATTGGTATAATACTATATGGTATAATGTTATACCTATTTATATAAAATTTGTGAAATATGTGCTTTATAAATTAGTTAGGTATATAATCTCGGAAAATTCCCTATTTGTAATGAAAATCTGCCTACAGGTAAGTGATAAGTGTCTAACACATTATGCGACAAACGTTAAATAGATCTTGTAAGTGCAGTTTTAATTATATATTTATATAATATGTCATATGAGTTTTTTTTAAAATTATTTTTTGAATACGATGATTTATCATTAGTTTCATATTATAAAATATGACAGTTACATACTTATATTATGCACCAGGTACACTTTACTTATATTATCAGAAATACATTTTTATGGAGAAAATTATAATTTTAAATAACATTTTATTTAAGTCAAAAATAAATTTTGCCGTTATTTTAATTAATATATCGAATAACAAAATTATTATAATTCTAAAATTAAATATTTTGTTTTCAACGTTGTTACGTATTTTTAATGTCAGTTGATATGTCAGAAGATCGCAGATCAAATACAAAATGCGTACCCACTTTATTGTCTAGTGTTTCCGAACCTTTTTTATTCCACGCACCTTCCCTTTTAGATTTTAAAAATACCCATCCCCCATCTGGCCCACCCCCTCAAAAACAAAATCATTTAAAATCCAAATTTTTTGTTTTTAATAGTAAAAAATAAAGTTATAACATATAATAGGTACCCATACTCAGCGGAGATTACGAATGCTCAACAAATAACTGGCAATTATTAATCTTTCGTTTTTCCTCTTGTTTATGTAAATAATTTTAAAATAGGTTTACATTATGATGATCGCTCGTGTTTTACTAGAAATAAGTTTACCGCCCCTCGGGTCAGGAATCACTGGCGCTAGTCAGACCTCACTTCGAAGTAGGTATCTATAGAAAACAAACATCTCCTGTACGTATAGCCATTATGAAACTGAATTTGACTTGTGACAATCATATACAATGATTTTAAAATGTCGTCCGCCACACAATAATTGTCATTGCATATCGGTTTGAAAAGAAAAACAACACTATATACTCATAACTCATTATATATTGCTGATTCAGCCTACTTCAACATACAGTCACAGAAGAAATCATCAAGTTGCTCTCAAATATGATATAAAACAGAGCGACACTACATCCAGCAGCCATTCAATAGCTACTAGACAACTCAGACGACGTTTGACAGCTTAAGAACAGGAACAATTTTAACGGGAACTTAGCTTCACACATGCGTATATTTATATTGATTATTTGACTTAGATGTACCAAAATATTGTGAAACGTTTTTATAAAGGTATCAATCATAATATAAATATTGGTTCAATATAAAAAAAAAATCACTTTAATTACTTATAATTGTTATGATGGATACAAATTCATGTATGAATTCCTCGTCCTAGTCGTCTGTAGAACCAGTCCAAATTTCAATACTGAAATAAATATTAAGAATTTATGTCAAATTCGATTAAATATTGTACGTAGATACATAATATAAAAAAAAAGATAAAATGTTGTATTTACTGCACGTTACAAACAATATTATATAAATTAGATCAATATACAACATACCTACATTATAGGAACATATTACCGACATAAATTAAGACATAAATCATTAGGTACTTTGAGATAGCAAGGATGTTTTGAATTCGCTGGAAATTATAATTCCATTGCTAATAATATGACCTTAAAAATATACATATCTTTAATAATTTCAGAGTAAAGTTATAATTGCTTGAATTGTATAAATTATTGAACAAATTAACCAGAAATAACTCACATTCTTTAAGAAATGATTAATCATAATCAATAAATCCAGTGAACCGGCTAAACCTGCTACTTTAGCCAGTTATAATAGACTATCGTATATACTTCTATGTGTCGTATAAAACATAATTACAATGATGCCTATGATATTCATGACACATAAGCCGTAACTTATCATACCATATAATCGTTTGTAACAAGTATTGTAATGCCATGACTTATGAGTTATGAGTATTACATACTTTTAATATACCTACATTACTTCATTATAGCCAGTACATACTAGATATTTATTAATTTATATGCTATAAATTGTAAAGACATCATTCGTTTTTAACGTTCAAATTGTATCTACTATTTACTATAATATATTTATTATTTTACAAACAAAATTTTTTTGTTTTATAAAATGTACATTCCTCGTTTGTATTAATTTCTACTTTACCAATAGTTTTAGAGGTTTAGATATAAAAATAATATTTTTTGATGAGAAGGTCGGTCATTTTTTTCTATTTCGTGTTTGATAAAACAAATACTATTATTCACTACGTCATTGCGCATAAACTGTACATAATGTTTGATATCGTAATAAATTAATCTATAATACACTATATACATATTAATAAGTAGGAACATCAGTATATTATTACGTTGGTATAGGTACCTAAAATAGGTAACTTTCTACATGGTAAGCATTTTTTAAAAATTATTATGTGCCATAAGCATAAAATAATTAGTAAAATAGCTAATTATAACACAATGTTCTAATTAAGATAACATTAATACTATTAAAGTATGTATATATTATACCTATATCAGATATAATAATATGTTTTGAACCTATAACATATATTACGCTAACTGTACTTTAAAGTCCACACAGATTGTATTATAATATCACAAAAATGAAACAAAATTTAAACTTCGGTTAAACATTTTTTTTTCATTTATGGTTGTGACAAGAGTATACATTATTATACATGCATTTGTTGTCGAAACATGTATAAATAATGTTTTAGAATTATTTAAAAGCGGTTTTGCAGTGTAAATAATACTATCCTTGAAGTCAAAGTAATAATATAAACAACGCTTCAAAACGTACAGTTGAATATTACTATCTTTGGAAATAAGTAACCATACTATTTAGTTATCTAGTTATATAATAATATTCTTATTTCTTTAAAATTACCACCGACGTTTGAATGAAATAATATTAGTTAATAGTTATTATCCACTTACAAAACATTATAAGTGAAATTCCATGAGCCAAAGTTATTCGTATTTCGTATAATATATAATATTATGTACCTATACTTTATTTTGTTTCAGTGAATACGTTTTTTATTAGGTATAGAGCTTAAATGTTTCCTTCAAAATAATCTATAATAAATATAAATATGATATTTCATAAATAATTTACATACATTCGTATGCAAGTAATATGATGATTATGTGTTGCAGATTTGACATATTTTCACCACTTGTCCAAAACTTTGTGGCACGATGTATTATATTATAATATATAGGTACACACTATCGATTCGTTGTTAATTTTCAATATTTAGGCCATAATGCAATATTATTTTATCGTTATATTCGCGCAGCGCACATTTCCCCCCAAGACCACAATATAATAATTACAATACTATGTGTAATCTGTTTATATTTCCGTCGTCGTTATTTATCCGTACGCTGCCCATAATGTATAGCTGTCAAAATAATTTGATGGCGTGTTTTGAAGAATATTCCGTGCGCCGAACAAACGCGGTAAATTTGTATGTTCGGATGGGATAATGAGAGGACTGCAGCGGACGCATAACGCATTATAATATTCATATACATAAAAGATGAAAGACGAAACGGTCGGAATCAACTTCCTACCTACACTCGCACGGTGAAACATCACCAGCAGCCCTTAAGAGTTACGTCGCCACGCGGACCGCACAGGTTCTTTGATCAGGCGCTGGACACGCGTAAGCCGGGCGGCTCTGCGATTGCATTCCATTCACCGCCGTCTGCAAACATATTATACACGCACGGTAAAAACGTTTACGACCAATAAAGAGCGATTTCGAAAAGAAGAAGAAGAAGAAAAAAAAAAAAACAACATTATATTATCTCTTGATGACATTGAGGTGTCCGCTCGGACGAGGCCGACTCGGTAAATTCATCAATCTCCAAGTCTCGGGGTATTTGTTTCTTCGAACTTTATGGCCGACCATTAATCACGGCCGAGAGTTCTATCTGGCTCCGGAGATCGGGGCACACGCTATATAAACGCTCTGGTTTTATTATTTATTTATTCTTCTTTATTTGACTTTTCAATATCCCCCCGCTACTATATATTTATATTAAATTATTACCACGAGATTCTTTTTATATTTTTTTCATTTCGTTTTCTCTCGAAGTTTTTTTTTTTTTTTTTTACATCCACTATGGCATAAACTCTCTCACACACACACACACACACACACACACCGAAGTTAATTTAATGCGACTAGTGCCTCTATAATAATAATAATGCGTGAGCGTGCTGTGAGGGAGGCGGAGATGGGACTATAGAAAGAAGGAAGAAGAGAAGGAGACGGAAGACGCGTAGAAAAACAAGACGAAGGAGTAGCAGACGGATGAGAAAATGAAGGAGAAGAAGAAGAAGAAGAAGAAAAGAATCGAGATACGACGACCGGGGGGAAAGGAAAAAACAACGGGTTTATAAATTATAAGTGCACAGTAAAAACTCAGGTATGTCTATTAATACTAAATAAGACAGAGAGAAAGAACCAGCAGCTGTATGTGTGCGTGTATATATATACGTACAATATGTATAAAGTATTAAATATAATAAAAACCTCTTCTGCAGTCTTCACGTAATAAAACCTCGAGACTGCTAGTCGCCGTTTAACGCGTGCACACCACGGACAACCCATCGTCGGTCGCCCGGCCGCACCACAAACGGATTAGGTATAAATGGTATATAATCCGCGGTCGATCATTATATTAACTTCACGTACATAATATACCGAGTTAATGTTACCTCTTTTGCCGGTCTGACGAAAAAAAAAAAAAAACAATCTTGCGTGGCAACCTTGTGGTGCAGTTGTATACACCTATACATAATATTGTTCCGCGTGAATGCTCAATACGATTTATGTCAATCATTATGGCCTCTGTACGTATAGTATTATACTCCACTTGTGACATATTATATGCTATTTGAGCGTTGGCGATTCGAAAACAATCAAAGATGTAAATACGAGTAGTGTAGTCGATAAAGAATCGTTTTTTTTTTCGACCAAACGCCGAAGTTCTTTATTATTCACCGTTCGTCGATACATACGAGCACCTCCGCTTTAAACTTTAAAACTTAATGGTAAGTTGGTTGTTGGTTGACGGTGGTTATATACCAATACATATATCTACACCTCTTATAATTCTACACAAATTAAACACCGTGGAGCTTATATTTGACGACGGATTAACCCGAAAAGTAGAAACATCCACGATCCAAGTTACAGCATGATGGCGACAGGCATTCTCACAACCCTCGATCAGATTATACATCAAGCATCCATCTCTATTCATCAGTTGATTGAACAATTTTTAAATAAAGTCGGCACTGGTTCACTCGTCGCTCTTGTTGTAATGACATAATTGTGTTTTAAAATGAAACCTATTACAAATCATAGTACCCAACTATTGTAACAATGTATTTTTCTTACATGATTGAAATGTATGTAATTATGTCTTATACAGTTGTCAGTTACACTTAATTCGTTGTGTACCAATAAAATGTAAAGAATCCATTTAATATATACAGACTGAAAAATATTTAAATTGATTAGTAATTGATTTCTATTAATACGGTAGGTTGAACTATATTTTTTTTTAAATACAAATCCGTTACCTATCTAAATATTTTAAATAACAATAATCATAGTATTATATTACCTATTGGCGTGTTATAAACTTATAATATAAGTACATAATATTATGTCAATACCGGCGTATACAATATAGAATATTCTGACAAGAATGAATATTCTACGTTCAATATTTTAAAAATAACAACATAACAAAATTCAGTAGATACATAGACCTATATCGTTATTATGTCGTAAGCGTTTTAGCTTCCATCATTCATAAGAAATATATGAGGCTTCACGCTAATTTATTTTTTAATTTCCACTTAAAGAAACGTATGAGGAATCTTGTAATAAACTTTAAATCTATTTTAATCAGAAACAAAAATTTTATTTCAAAATAAATCGAAAAAAACTAAAACTAAAGTGTAGGCATATAACATATACATGTGTTAGCTGATTTTAATTTAATATTTTATACCGGCTAGGTAATTATAATAAAGAGTGGTCATAGCATTAAATAAACAGAATGCCAACAACCAAATATATTTCTAAATTATTTTTGATATTTTTGAATAATTTATATGTATTATCATGGATCAAGACCTAAAAAATAATGAAAAAAAATTTATTGAATTCATATTATTTTTGGACTGTATCAACAATTTAGTAAGTTATTAAACACAGCATAATCTATCTCTATGATATAAATGTTTAACGTTACATGTTTTTAAGGAAGCTTCTCTCAATTTTCCTCTAAATTTCAATGTATACCTTGAGTTTCATGGAAACTTGTTGAGTGTAGGAGATGTAATCGTTACTCTGATGGATATTGGTGGAAAAATTGATTTAGAAGTTCCTTTGAATTTCCCTTTGGACGAAATTGTAGATTACAACAAGTTTGCTTCTCATCCCATGCTAAGTAACTGTTATACAACTTATACCTAAATTTAAATATTTTTATTAGGTACATATATATACGATGACAATTTATAACTCATTATTAACTTCGTTATCATGTTGATCTTAAACAAACAGCAATACGTGATAAAAAAGATTAATAACAAAATGGTTCCGTGTTATTATAAAATAATGTACCCAACATAAAACATTAAGCATTTGTGTGTAAAAATCATAGTTCATATTATAATAAGAGAAGTTCCATGATCCAAAACCTTTTGGAATCATTAATTCTTCTATTTACAAAACAATAAATGGCTCCAAATGTTGATTTCGATTTAATATTAAACGAATTAGATAATTTAAATAATAGGCGCCTGTCGTTATACATTTGTATGGGTATTACACGTAATATTCTTTCACTATTATTCTCTAATATTCTCTCACTATAATTTTCTCCGGACACCGTGACTTCCCGAAAAAAATGCCACCCACGGCCGAGGTTTTGAACCGGCGTCGGTGCGCGTCGCAACCGACGCCTAAGTCCGCTCGGCCACTCCATCCCCCATATATTATACATTATATCAATGAAATCGTTTAAAAGGAAATCAAATTAATACCCATAATAGGTACATTCATAATAATTTATTATGGTTTCTTGTCTTGTTAGGAGAGATGTCAAATAAAGAAGAGAGCTCAAAAATACTGTAGGCACCACCTGTAGTTATTCGGATATGGGCACGCCTATAAAGTGCAAATTAAATAATTATCAGCTGCTATATTTCTCTGTCAACTTTCTGCATAGGTGTTATCATTAATAAATATGTTATGATTTGTACACTTAAGTGTTTTATGAGTTTTTAAGAATAATTAAATCAAAAAAATATAAGTGATAACTAATTAGAAATAAATAATAGGGAACATTTTGTTTTATTTATGAAATATATATAATATATAACTTACATAATAAATAATAAATGATAAGAACCAAATATATTATCTATGATATATAAAAATTGATATTTTATAAAAAAACGTGGAGTAGAATTTTATAATTACATCATAAATATATTTGTAATAAAATACTAATATATCGTTGTATTATATTATTGACCATTATAGGAAATAGTCAACAATGAATTATTTTTTATTTTCCCAACATGTTTAATTTTTAAGTAGGTACTCTTATAATAATTGGTTGATAGTTACAATATTAAATAAGTATTAATTTATTTGTTTTAATTTGTTTTTTTAGTTTATTTTGAATCACTGACTGAAATTGAACAAGCCCCTCTAAAATTAACAAGCAATCATAAAAGCGATATTAAACAGACGTGGCTCTGCATCGTAGACTTGTTGCCTTTGGTATATGGTAATAAATCATTAAAATCGAAAGATACACAATATATTTTATCCACCTGATAGGTTCATCCAAAAATTAGGATTTTATATTAAATATACTTTTTATGAGCTTCTATAGTCACAACTATTCTAGCTCAACAATATTAGAATACCTACTTATACATTAATACAAAAATATTTAAACATACTTAATATGTCTTTAAATTACACTACCTATGGAACCGCACCGTCCATGATAAATTTTTCTTACACTGAAGATATTTCTATGCATATAAAAATTTTCTGACTAGACAGATGGACAGTTTATTAATATAGCAGTATATATTAATTATATGAGTGTTTTATTTGCTGAGTGACATAATATAATATGATTAGGTATATCAATATATCATACAATAGTATTCTGACTGTGCGCATTTGCACTTTTGCATGTAATCAGTGCTCTAATTGGTATATGTGCCTTATTATAAAAGAGGAACTTAGCTAATAAAAAAGAAGCGTTTTATAAAGACGTTTACCTCATGTCTCCATTTTAATTTGGTAACTATAGCCTATAAGTACCTCCTAAACACCACTTTAACATTTATTGAATAATGCTAATAACTAATGCATGTGCCTAAGTATAAATTACAAATAATAATCGATTAAGATGTTAACTTTAAATCCATAAAGAACATTTAAATTTCATGATATTAGTTATCATATAGGTATCATATATAAAACAATAACTGTAGTATATTATTATAAAACCAAAAACAAATAGAATGAAGTGTTATACACTCTCTTGGCTATAATTGGTTAAAATATGCTGTTTTAACCATGTTAAGCATTAATATGTGATTGAATAGTAATATATTCGTAATTGTAAATCGATCGTCTATGGATTTGAAAAAGGAAAAAATAAAACGAGGAAAATGACAAAAATGCGTGACGATACCAAGAGTTTAGCTATACCTGCTCGTTATTATTGGTGTCACCCATATAAGGTTAGAACTAGAGATCATAATATTATTGCCTAGGCTCTCCAGCTACAATACTATTATAACCAGAGATATAAAAATAATTAACTAGTTTGCTAACTGACAATAATGATATACGTGAAGTCATGATCTGCCATTTTCGCGGGAATTATAGGTCTCATTCTTGCCCGTCATAAAAAATATTTTTGTAGGTACACACATTTAATGCATGTTTTATTCGTACGCACACATTAATTGTTGTTGACGATATTAGACACTCCAATTCCCGTTCCCCGCGAATATGCTGACAAATGACAGGTTCGTTCATTTCAACAATAAGCGACAAGCAATCTAATTTATTGTCCACACCCATCTGTGATTGTAACATAATATTATAACGTACCTACCTACGAGATTACAACGCGAACTCACCATACTCGCGTATATAGATGGCACTAGTGATGAACCGGAGACACATGTCAAGGTGTGCGGACAGTACCTGTTGAAGGCGATCGGCGAACGCAATCAGAATTTGCTGTCGGAAGCCGCGCACCTGAACGCGACCGTATCGTGTCCGGCCGGACTGAGTCGGATTGGGTCGACCGCGCCAAACAACGTGCTGAACATCACCATGCATGGCCTGTACAATCCATCGTTGAGAGGCCATCAGCGTCACACCCGCAGCTCGGACACCACCTGTTCGGCCATATTGCACGTACCTCGGCTATCGACTCGGTAATGATAATAAATTAGCGATAACACCAGCTATATGATAACATTTGGCGCGCGCCTATCATCATTCGTACACGGTATATTATATTATTGTTACATGATTAGGTATAATATGTATACGTCGTGACGTCGTTATATTCGTAACTTTTTTTAAAAATGTAAACGTTTTATTTATTCATTCGTAGCGTAATATTACATTTGCGCACATTACGTAGGCAGGTATATTATATATTATTATTATCGTTTTTACGACTAGGATGAGACCGAGACCCGCTCCGGTTTTGCCTGCGCACGACGCGAATAATGTTACGTACCTACCTCTATATTACGTTCGAGGTATATGCAGGCGCATTATTGGACAGCGCCGATATAATAATAATAATAATAATATTATAATGTAACAGTCATAAATAAATTCGGTTGGAAGTTTTATTTTATTATTACTTTTTTTTCTCCAGAAAACTGTCTCGTGCTATAAATTTTGCCAAAAAACAAATACGCCCGTCGTAAAATATACCGACAACCGCTCAGCATGAGTTCGTTTATCGATTTTTTTTTTACTTTTTCAAAAACGGCCCACACGCCGCCGCCGCCGCTTGTTCCATAGCGGCATTGCATGTATGATGTATATGTCATATGGATTCCTAATGTATTCACAAATCCTACTTCGAAGTGTTTATATAACATCTGAACACTAAAGCCAATCCGATAATATATTTAGTATATTTTTTGTACAAAATATCATAATTTTAAAAAATGTTTGATTTCTTTATTGAATAAATTCTGGATTATGATGTATGTTATAAAATAGGTACCTACTTATTTCATACGTACAGCTCACTCAATAACTCGTTTATCTCGAGTCTTACCGTCATAATGTTTAGTAATTATTAAATATTTAACTGTAGTAGGTACCTACATGAAAATTTGCAAAGATTAGACTATCGATTAAACTAGCTGACACGGTAAAGTTTTTGTGATTAGTGTGGATGAAACAATTTTTGACCAAAAACGTACCCTACTACCCTTCCCTTTTCGGCCAAAACAAAAAGTTCAATATTAATTAATATTATATACTTTAGGTCTTTATGTTATAGTTAAAAAAAATCAAAAAATATATATTATACCTAAGTTGTATAAAATAAATATCTATAAATAAATAATAATAATTATAACAGTATAAAATTGTTGACATTAATTAATATAATATAGTAATGACTATTGAGTATAATAATTATATTAAATAATAAAATAGTGTATTATATTTGTATAATTTTGAAAATTATTAAAAATATAAGTTGCATAAAATTTGTAAAATATATAAATAAAATATAATTATAATTATAATGTATTTAATTAATGACAAATTCTAACTTATACTTTTCAAAATTATATTTGCAATATTTATATTTATAATTTATAATTTATAACTTATAACTTATGATTCTATCGGCAAACAAAAAATGAATTATTATGTTTATGTGTTGTTCTGTTATTATGTTATGTAAGAGTACCTACCTGCTACCTATTGATAAGTTCAATGATAACAGAGTTGTATAGTTGTTATATAGATACAGAGTTTCAGTTATTTAGATTACGATTCCAATTCCCAGTTTACACTAAATAGTAAGTACTAAGTACCTAGTATAAATGGGAACTGTTATTGAATACAGGTTGATACCAATCAATTATTAAGTTTTTTAATCTTTGATATCAATATCCATACTCATCACAGTTGTATACTTGCATGTTGTATAACAAAAATAGTTATGATGCAGGAAGAAACTCACCCGCTTAACTATCTGTCATACTAATCTGTGGCACATAGCTTATATGCAAATATACATATTATACAAATCATATATATTACACATATCGGAAAATATATATATGTGTATATAAATTTATTTAGGAAATCCACAGCTCCGTATTTGAGCGTGGCACATACACGGACGTAACAAGGGACGTAAACGATCTGCGATGGTTCAGCTTGGACAACATGCCGGCAACCGTATCCACCACGGGTCAGAGGTGCGTAATCACACTATTCCCACGAATTCACGTGTTTGGCCACTTGAAGCCGATCTGCGGTAGGTAAAATAAAATATGTATGCCCAACAACCGAACAAAACGAAAAAAAAAACGGGTAGGCTCCACTTAGAACAGACACACAGTATAATATTATATTATAATATGTATGCACGTAAAGACAATAGAGAGGAGTTTATTCAAAACAACGTATACACTAAACAATAATATATAAATATATGTATATATGTATATGCTCCGTATATATAGTGCTGCCCCGTCATTTCGACGTCTTGTGATTGTTGTACAGTAAAAATCCCATAGACGATATTTTGGTGTCTAAAAATGTTCCCAGATCGATACAGGTGGTCCGAATTAAACTCAAGAGCTTCGTTGGCATGCGTGTGTGTAGCGAGCGAGATGTTGAAAATAAAATTGTCTCTTTTATAATAGGTTTGAGGAATACAACGGTGTAGAGGTGAATTCGGCAAAAATTCCCAATCCAAAAGACGTACTGTTCAAAGGGCCCAGATTCGAATGGAATCTATGGAACCGATTTCTCTTGAACGAAATATCGTCGTATGCATTACAAGACTTCATTTTCAAGTACCGACGCGACATATTTTTAATTATAACGGCGTTCCGTCAACAGAATCCTAGGAAAAAATATCTAGAGCTAAAAACCGTTCCAAATTTTTTTTAAAAGGAAATAATATATTATATAATTATTAATGACCCTTTACTATTACCATTGATTATAAATACTAGTTAGTATAACTAGTATAGTATTTATAACCAATGCTATTACTATTTAAGTATAATATGATAGCGGTAGCTGTTAATTTATAAATATTAATTACCTAATATATTTGTACTTTCTATGGATTTTTTTTATGAAAATTAATGAAAAAATAATAAATTACTTTGTAAAATATTTTTGATAGAGTAAATATATCTATATTGTATTTTTTAATTAGATTTACAACAACCGTTTATCATAGAAGAACGATTATAAGTTGTTTTTTTTTTTTTTAAATCGTTTTTCCTGAGATACTTTTACATGGGAACCTTGTAACTTGTGCTTAGCCTATTATTGAGTTATGATGTTAATTTTATTTATGAGTTATTTTTATCAGACAGAGATATCTACTTGTCACATTTGTATTCAACGAAAACAACCCCGTGATGGTTAAAAATACTAGTAAATTGTCCATGCGGGCATCAAATACCTCATCAAATGCGAGCAACAAGAATGAAGTTGTATTTGTAGCCTTTTTGGACTTGTCGATGTTGCTACAGCCAAACTGTATAATACATTGTTCGTATTTAATATTTGTCTTGGTCTGAAATCGTGAATTTATATTTATAGGCACTGCAATAAGATGTTTGTCCATCGTTCATAATATCGACGTAGAAATTGTAAAACAAAACGAATTGTCATTCAAAAACTTTGACCTTGGTAAACTTATAAAGACAAACATTGAAGAAGATTTGAAAAAGGTTTTGAATCATATTTATAATATATCTCCAAACTATTATACATTTAAGATAAAATCTTTTAGGAATTTGGGTAATACTATGTAGGTATAGTGTTTTGTGTTTACTGTTTTATTTTATTTTTTTATTTTATTGATAAAAACTGTCTCGGCGACTTGGCTACATTATTTAATATTTTACATTGTTGTTACATTAACGTGTAAATTATTACAATAGGTAAAATCTTATGACAAATATAAATAGATTAAAAGGAAAACAAAAAAGACATATAAACTTAATAGTAAAACATTATAGGTGTTTGTGTTATTCATTTTTAATAAACATTACTAATTATGATTGATGAGTCCTGTGTCCCTGAGAAATTTAAGAACATTGATGATACCATCGTTTTTTTTCAGCTATGTGGTGGGTTAAACTGTATTTCAGCCGTTGTGGTTTTACTGTTTTATTAATCTTATTTTATTTACAGTAAAATACACACACATAGATATTATTGACGTAAATCGGGTATAGAACGTGAAAATTAATATGCTAAATAATATAGTGTCGTGGGATTGTTGGATAGTTATAGGATTTATAATAGTTACTTTTAAACAAATTACAAATATATTTAGTATTTAACTAACGCACACACAAACATACATAATATACTCAATAGTTTATGATATCATGACATTTTAACATTAAAATAAAGTTAAAGTCAGCATAATATTGCAACACTATATAAAATATTACATGGTTACTCAATAAAATATACCTATCTTCGTGTAAAAATGTGTTCAAGTAACTTGACGAAAAAAAATTAAACAACACAGTGCAGGTACTAGGTGTATGTTCAGCACAGTTTTATTTACTATCACGTAACGTACATTACGTCTTATACTATAGGTATTCTAGGTATATTATTACTTATTACTTTATTAGTTATTAACAACGATATTTAGTACCTTGCATATAGTATAGTTACATTATTACTTACATACTCGTATTGGTACCTAGCGACGGGAGTAACCGAATTGATTCCCGTTTGAAAAAAGGTATTTTATTAAGTTGAGTCGAATTGGTTCTCGTTTAAAAAGGTTTATTGGGTTGAGCTTAATTGGTTTCCGTTTGTGTGCAGGTAAAATTGTTATAACTTTAATCTTTAATAATTGGTACAAAATATATATTATATATATATATTAGAAAGTATAACATATAAAATATGTACCTACACTCTATAGTCTATAGTATTGACTATAAAATGACAATAGATTGTTATATTGGAGGTTTAGCAAATTTTTTTTTTTTATTTATTGATCTAATAAAATGCCCGACAACTATGGTCATTAGCTACAAATATGAAATATACAATAGTTATTTACAGTTTTAAGGAGTTCTTATATATAAATTAAGTATTAACATTGAAATTACATAATAGGTGTGGTTACATAGCGTACAGTCGGGTTAAATATTATTATATTAAATTGTAAAGGCCTGTCAATTTCAGGAATTTTATTATCTTAGAGTTTTCTTCGGTGTTGGGTCCCAGTGCGGTTAGGTTAGCAAATTATCTCTGATACTCCGAGCGATTAAGATAACAAATGAGATATACGTACTTATATCACTGTATGGTGGTATATCGTGTATACTATGTACAATGTACGTATGGCAATAATGTTAGTGAGCACTGTACAGTCTCCAATAACACATCGTCGTTTATACTCGTATCTATGATATAACCTATATAAATTTGTTTTCGCGTAAACATCGATCGTATTTTAATTTATATTTTTTAATTTTAATTTTTCGTTATGATGGAGCTTATATGTTTAGTGAAAATGGAACTAAATTATTGACAATTACAAGTTCGGATTCTAAAAAAAGAACCATGCAAAGGATGACATATAGAGGTGGATATTTACAAAACGAAAATGTAAAACTTACGTGAAATTGAATGGAGATTGCTATGTGAAGAGATCTTAACACTAACCACGAAAGGGAAGGCGATGGTACACTTGTGTGACAAAAATTGTCAAATTCATTAAAAATAAAATGTGACAAACTTATCACAGAGCGTCCATCCACAAGTATACTCAAGGAGATAGCTTCAAACAGGAATAGTGAGTCACTAATTAAACATAATATTAACAGAGTGCTTAAAAATATGAATGCTGCTAAATTAAGAACAATTCCCAAGTTAACTTCTAATCTTGAAGAACTCCACAAAAGTGTCAGAGAATATTCGCTAATAACTATAATATCGGAGAAAATTTTATTTATGATAATGATTTTGTCAACAATATAATTATTATAACATTTACATGCACGCAAAACTTGGACCAACCCCAGAAAGCCACTTCGTTATTTGTCGACGGAACATTCAAAAGTTGTCCTAAGCAATTTTATCAATTATTTTCTATTTTTATCAAGGTATAAAATAATTATGTTCCTGTCGTATTCAGCCTACTCCTGAACAAGACTACTGACACTTACATTTTTGCATCAAATAAGGTCGCAAAATATCTAACAGTTGGCGCGGTTTTCATTGATTTTGAAACAGCTATCCATAGTGCCATAACTTCACTGTAGCTACAACAAGTTACAGTTAGAGTGGTTCCATTTATGTTAGTCATGGTGGAGAAAAATTCAACAGTTTGGTCTCTCTAATTAATTTAAATATAATGCTTCAGAAATCGGACAACTTCTGAGACAATTTTTTTTACTGCCCTTATTATCAGCTGAAGACATCGGAGACTATTTTTATAATGATTTGATGGTCATCTAACCTTGCTGCCCGAAATTGGATCAATTCTTTGACTACATTCATGGCACATACATAATGATAGACATTACCTTTCCACAGAAAATTTGGGCTAGATTTGACAAAAATATTGATAGGATTACAAATCGTTGCGAATCGTTCCATTTAAAGCTGAATAAAGAATTTACAAGTGCCCATCCTAATATATTGTATTTTATGGAGACTTTAAATAGCATTCAGACATTACATTATATTAAATTTCGAAGTAATAATACAAGAAAACTTACTAGCAAACAGAAAAGAAATAACAAACACTTGGAAAATTGTATGACTAGTACATTAATGAGAAGTTTACGGGAATTGAATATTAAAAGAAAGTTTGTTTCAAGTTTTCAAATCGACGATTTTAAATTTTATATATTATATCTCTTTTTAACACACATTAACGCACGTTTTTAACCAGGCCTACTTTAAAGTTGACAGTCCTAACTCCTAAGCCTGTAAAATTGAGAAGAAATATGTGCGTAATTAAACGGGAACCAATTCGGCACGTGGGGTTGGGGCACGGGAATCAATTCGATACTAGCCCTAGCGACAACTAATTTGAATCACTCATCAAAATATCATTTTTTTTTTAGGTTTTTATTTTAATGCTTGTATAGGACAATATTTTAGCCAAATAATTAAATTTAAATTAAAATATTAAATTGTACACAGTGAGATTTATGAATGAAAGGTATCTGGTGTAAATCATACACGAAACCGGCGTGATTGTGGTAATCGTAATTCCAGAGTGTAAAAACTAATTTTTAAATTTGATAACTATTAGCTGGCAAAGATAATGGATTGTGGATGGGTATATTTTTAAGCGATTTCATTTAATAATTGCTTAATATGTTAACACGTCACAACTCGAACAAAAATATACACATTGAATGATTAAAATAATACATTTGTTTAGTCTAGAATACCAGTGCTGGAAACGTCTGACAGGGGAGGAGTGTCCAGTCAAATGGCAACCGAATGGTCATTTCCTTTTGTAGTTGTTGACATTTCCGTGGCTTATTCACTTTACGATCAGTATTTAAAATATTTAACAACAAGGTAACTGCGCGAGAAGTTACGATAACGTCATATTAATATCAATTTATTCCATTCGTTATTTAACATTGTAATTAACATGGTTGTGTAAATATAGTCAGATCACTCTGATGCAGATGAATCTTATTCCTGAAAGCCCACAAGATGTAATATGTAACCAGTCAAAGTCAAATAAGTATCAAGAAACTTTAAAAACCATCATAGAAACGTTGATAAAAAACGTACAAATAATATCATATTAAAACTATATGGCGTACCGCACAAGTTAATATATATTATAATAGTAACTTTTTTTTTGTAAAATTAGTTGAGTTAAACCGGCCTGTACATTTTGTTAATATATTAAGTCAATTATTTATGATTAAACATTACATATATATAGGGTTCAGCAGTGAAACCTAAGGTGGTATATTTTTAATTATGGGTTTACATTTTCAAACAGCATTTCCATAATTTGATTTACAAGTTGTTGCCTGTGCCTGTCCTAACCTAACCTGTGCGGTATGCCATATTTTGTAACACGGCGTTTCAGTAATAATTATTAATTACATTATTATTTGCCAATAATAATCAGTCGGAGATGATTAATGATCAAAACAGTGTAGAAAGATACGTTAACGAACTTAAAATGTCTGGAACTTACGAGTCAATGCATTCGTCGTTGTACGGCGAAATCCGATTGTATATTCGAGACAACTACGGAGGACCATTGATAGGTGAAACGACTCAGGTAAAAATTCGATATAAGTTCGTATCTCGCAAGCAGTTATTAATGAATTTTCATCAAATGAAAATCTAAAATCCTAAAATGCACAAATTACCCTACAGTTCTTTTTTTTTTGTTTTACTCTTTTTTTATAAAACGTAATTTAACCAGGATAATGCGGTTATACAGTGCACACAATACAATGTACTATTTACGTATATCTTCAGCCGTTATGGTACGTTGGCGTCTGTGAATAAAATTCTAAAAATATATAGACAATATAATATACGCAAGCAGTAGGACGCATACATTATGCGTGTCGTCAAATATCTTTGTTGTAGAGTTTGGTAAACCGTATTTTCATGGATCTGGTGGACAAAATGAAGAAGGCAGTGGAATCGTTCGAGTTTCCGCAGTCTGACGGTGTTGATAACTTATTACAGTTTGATCGTGTGATCGTTTACGCCAGAGAAGCGGACGAGATGGAACAGGCGGAACGTGCCAAAATATTTTACTTTGACGTAAGAGCATCTGAGATGAAAAAAATTAGGATAACGACGCGTTTTAACGTCCGTCCATTTCAGTTAAACTCTGCAGCTGGTGCAAGGTGTAACCCGAACTACTGGTTATTGTACGCTAGTTTATGCTCAAGGCGACTAGATTTCGATACGGCTTTGGAGTATGTCAAAGAAGTGTTACTAGTCGACAGTGGCAACCGAATCGGGCGAGTTTAACAGGGCTATAAACTAGTATAGTTACTGTCACCGTAAAAAAAAAAACACTCGTTCATAATATACAAAAACTTAAAAAAAAAAAAAAACGAAATCGACTGACAAAAATCTAGCACATAATTTTTATAATCGTCACTTTCAAAAAAAAAAAAAAAAATAAAAATAAAAATACGTTGATATTTATTCCGTCCGTATTTTGTATCGCACTGACGAAAAATATTCGAATTTTTTCGTCGTATATATATGAAATAAAACAACCGACTTTCTTCGTAACAAATTTGTTTGCTATATAGGTACAGATATATAATTTTTTTTCTCATTCGATCAGTGCGTACTCTGTAGGTACGTGCGTAAATAAGTTAATAATTCCGAGATGCAAATCCACTGAAATTAATATAAGCTCTGGTTGCGTTAATTCCAATTCCTTATTATTATTTACTCAGCGATAACTTTCAAATCACATTGCAATTCATTCATGCGGTTGCCCTAAAAATGTCAATACTTATTAAACGGTTGATACTATCAGTAGTAATATTACGTAGGTATACATAAAAATCGACAATTTTACAATCATGTTCAATATTATTATAGTGCCGTTATAATAACGATATAACATTATTATGCCATTTTATATTGATAACATTTTCATTTGAATTTCAACCGTTGATACAATTATTGAGATAATTGTTTGATTTATACCTACTTCCGTCATACGTGTTGGCGTAACTACAGGTATTTAATGTATGTTTTCGATATAAATTCGTTAAAAAATATTTCGAAATTCACGAATTTATTCTGTTTTTTCAAATCAATTACAATTACTCAAAATATAAAAAAAAGATTATAAGGGTTGAATTTATTAATAATTATCTGATTATTCAGATTATTTTTGTATGCCGCAATACAGTTGACCATTCACGAGGACAACAACAATGGCGAAATCGTGTTGAAATCTTTGATAATGAGTCACGGAGACTTCAGCGAAGTGTACGCCTTGCTCAGTGTTCACTATTCAATACTGAACATGTATGAATCTAGCTACATCATGCTGCAAAGGGGTAATTATAGTATAGTTAATGTATTCTATGTATATTACGATTGATGGATTGGAAGGAGAAGTAAGATTTATTGTTTATATTCATACGAATAAAATGTTGTGTGGCAATTATTATAAGTATATTTATTTAGAAAATATTATATTTTTCCTTTTAATATACAATTAAAAATCACTAAATAGTTTAATTTATTTAAAAAATGATGTTAACGATCATCTTATAAGTAAATTTGTGTTTTATACTTGGATATTATTACTTAGATTCTTAAATCTTAGAGCAATAAAAATTAATAAAAATTACAAATTACGTATGTAATACGATAACAGTACTCAACATATCTGATCTAAATTACCACTTATAATAGAATAACATATATTTAAAAATTATACATATCATTTATTTGTAAATAGACTGCACAATATAAATAGACATGCCTATTATGTATTTATTTTAATAAATAACAGAAAAATAAGCCAATAGTAATTAGTAGATATAGTTTAATTAATTAATTTAAATATTAATTATTAACTAGGCACTTATAAGTAAAAAACAAATAAAAAGCCACCAGCTGCCACCTGCAGGTATCTAAGAAATGTAGACAAACCATATCCTTACCCCCACAGAATAGTGTTATAAAATCATGAACATCTTCAACACATTTTCATTTTAAATAATTTGTGTATCTATAAAAAAAATATATAGTATATTTTAAATTAATGGTACGAAATCCTAATAAACATGTTTACATCATGCATAATACATATACGAGTATTATATAATGTATATATACCAACTAATTAATATAATATAATATATATATATAATATTCCATCTTTCCAATTCCTATTACATTTACATAAACTGAGTCTAAAAAATATTTAAGTGATTTCTAGTTTATTAATTATTACTTTCTTTAAACATCTTGCAATAATAAGTAATAACACTAAATTGCTCTAAAATGTTCGTTTTTTCAAACACCCTAATTATTTATGTATCGATTATTTACTTTTTTCAGCTGAAAGTTGTGTTGAAGAAGACAAATTTGGAAATGATAATCTTATACTCAAAAATCTAATGAGTTGGACACCAATAAGTCATGACAACAACCCTTTAATTAAATGTGTAATTTTACTATTAAAATTCGAATTAGTAAAAGTCAGTTAAAATACAGTATATCAATGAATATAATAGAATTTACATAGAATTATTCTAAACCATTATATTTTTAAGTTGGCGACACATTGTTTAAAATTAGTGAAAAATCAAAATGAACAGTACCATTATTACATGGCATTGTGTGAGTACAAAATCGGAAATCATTTAGCAAGTTTAGAACATTTGAAAAGTGATAAATTGATAGAAAAATATGTAAGTAATAAGTAGGTATATTCTAATATTTACTATATTTTTCATGGTATCATATTATTATACCAAGTTACTATTTTATACTATATAAATTATAATTAGGTTAAAAAAAAAAAAAATACAAGAATTCGTTAGGCAGTATGAATAATGATTTACTTACGTTTTTATTTTTATCTTCTTCAAAAATGTGTGACACCACTGTAGTGTAGAACAACTTTTCGGAGCTGCAAATTTTAATTATTATACTTCTATAGTTATCAAAACTTTCCTTTAAAATAAAAAAGAAAAACTAATACAAACATCAAACATTTTAAATATTATAATTTTATATCACTATTAAAAGGTATCTATTTAAATATGTCGTATAATATAGACCTACATATTATACTAAATCAAAATAAGAGAACATCAAAATTACTACAAATGAACACACTACAATAAATCATGAACGTTAAAACATATAGGTGTATAATTAATTTTAATAAATCAAATCACGCTTGCGTATAGCAGTCGTTTGGTTATAATATATATTATTATTTTAATATTTAACTTCTTGGAATCTTTTTTTTTTTTTACAGAAGAAAGTTACTGACGCATTAAAATTTCTTAACGATATAGAGTTAAACGAACAGCTCGATATTTTTGAAAATGACTTGTTACACATAATATATTCCGAATCCCCCAGTGAGGAATTACATTTGGTCTACTTAAAAGCAGCTATGCATTGCTATAAAAATAAATGTTATATCAAAGGAGCGGAAATTTGTCGAATCGCTTGCACTGTATTACGCACGCCAATGATAATGATATTGTTAGCCAAATGTTTGATACAGGTAATTTTTTAGTTAAATATAATAAATAAGAATGTTTGTATTTTCACAAGAGGACACGTATATGATCATTGATCTTACATTAGTTTCATTATGCCAAAAACCTCATAGAAAAGTGTCGAAAATCCATATAAATAAAAACCTGTAAATCCGTATTAAATTATTAATTAGACGCATTTACATACGACGTCGTACGTTAAATTTTAAATTTAACATTCAATACATATTATTCTAACTCAGCAGCTTAGCATAATTTCTGATGAAAACGTGAAATTTAATATATGTAAGTGTGGGTATATACATACAGTAAAAAAATGTCTAATGAATTAATTTTGAGTCTGCACGCAGACGTTTCTTAATGATCTAGTCTGAGTATGCACTACATTTTTATCATTACATTTTTGTAAGCTAAATATTAAAAAATTCTATTAACAATATAGGTTATTAGTTATTAGGTCATCTAATGTTTCAATTTATAATCTATGCGAAAGAACAATAGACTATTTACGATAACGAATTGTAATATTTAATTACTCGTTACTTCCTGTGCGAGTTTTAATTACTATAGGTAGTGTGAAAACATAATTATTTAGTTTTATATTGACAGTAAAACGCATAATATGGAACCTATAAAATGTATATCATTTATATATAAATATATAAATCATTATAATTATTGTATAATATTTTTTAATTATCTACAACACATACATTAAGCTCATAAGTACCAATCATCAACAATATTTAACTGTATCTATACAAAACGTTCATATATTGTTATATCAGAAAATTCATTTTTGACGTTCGCGCATCATTGCCCATCTAAGCGCTGGTATACTTTTTTCACCCTAAAATTGTCACACGTCATTTGAGCTTGGTCGTTTGGTAATAAATCCTATTCTTATCAACTAAAAATTATTAATTTTTAATTTCTTGCCGTTGCAGTAATTCATGTTCAGTATATTATCCTTCGGGTTTATGTCAATTTTCACTTTTAAATATAATATAATACATTGTTCGTTATTATTTGTTCTTAAAGTTACAGTGCATACAGTGTTCACTGAACATCGTCACGTTTTTTTTTATCCAGATTTAAAAGTTTTAATTAACTGACACTTGTACCCATCATCTATAAAAACACTTTTTCCTGTTGTTGCTAAGATGATAGGAAACGTTTGGGGGGCTGGGGAGCGGGGAGTCGATACAGTTAAGGCAGAATTAGTCATAACTAATAAGAAACAACTTAGTATATTCATGTGAACAGTTCTTTGATACAATTAAAAACGAACAATAATATTATTTACTAACCATAGCAAAAATATAGTTTGAAGTAAAAATTAATTATTGATTATTGTATTGCATCTTGTAATATTATGAATTATTATTATAATTCAGGTGAAGCATATTATCGGCCAAAATATTTATCTTAATTATATTTAAAAATAATGTGTGTAATCGGTACCTATTACAATATTGTAATATATTAAATACAAATCAATCAATGCAAAAATGATGGTTGTTTTACTACATTTAGGCTAGTATTTCTGAAGAGCAAAGTCGGGAAATAAGTTGTTGCTAATTATTACTTCTTGAACTTCCATATAGTTTAGTTGTAACGACGATTGAAATTTGTAAACTAAACGCGTATAGGTGCTTAACGAAGTATATTATATACCTATGTGTGCCTACATCATAAATATAATGCAGAAACGATAAACGTACTGGAAATTAAATTCCTTGAATAATACAAACAAATAATTCAAACATTATAATACGATCACCCTCGTTCGGGCTGTAGGATAAAAAAAATCTATAGGTTAGGTGATCTGCCCGAATAGCGTGTGCTCGCACGACTTACGATTTTATCAAAAGAAACTCTAACTCGAGACTACCTGCTAAACAAATCAAACATAATTTTTAAGTACCTATCTGTAGTCTGTACAGTGTAGGTAGGCGAAGGTAGGTTCCTGGCACTATGAAACGTTTTAAAAGTGTCGTAAGTATAGGTATATTATTAAGCTGCACGAGATGGCTGCTATACAGAGAGCAGAGACTATTACGGGTATAGTAGGTAATCGTTGATAGTTATTGTCGTACAACCGTTTTTGGAATATATCGAATATTTTTCGCGTCGCAATCCGAGTACATAAAATTTCTAGAATAATATCCGAAAGCAGTGGTTTCCCGACAGGAATACGCGTTCCTGGTGTATACACGTTCTTATTGCGGCGTGTAACGCGATCCAACCCTTTGGTAGATGATTTAACAACGTATATATATATATATATAATAGTATTAGTATACCTGTATACCATAATACTGCATCGACGTCGAGCCGTAACTTTTCGTCGCGGGGAGTTATAACGTAGTGTTATTATTATGTGTTTTATTTTCACTTTGGCACGTTTCATTATCATATACTCTGTGTTATATACATCATATTATATCGTATGACGGCTAATGCACTCCTACAAAACCATCGGCACGGTCGCCGCGTGCAATATATTACATCTACCTGCTATATACATGTGGGTATTAATTTCACGTCGCATTACGATCGTGTGTATAGTTTCCGGATTTTCTAGAAAAACGATAAGCTGTAGCAGTGCAGTGTAAGTTTTGTTGAAACGAGTTTTCGCGTTCACCCGATATTACACGCGCCGCCTCCGCCGCAGAACGCGTCTAAATGTCCCCTCGTCGGAAGACATGCAGGCGTATATGTATATATATATATATCGATGTATATAGTATGTGTATATATCGATGTATATAGTATGTGTGTATATATATATCGATGTATGGGAGAGTGTGCGTGTTTTTTTGTTTGCGGATATACACTTAGTTCGAGTCGTATATATAGATACGCCGCTGTCGTACGGAAGATATCATTGATTGCGTTTCCTATACGGACGTAATTCAAGTATATATTATTACTGGCCTTATATGTGTGTCGTGTGTGTGTCTCTCTATAATCTTCGGCCATCGATAAAAGGTCAACTACATAACGCACCCCATTGTCATTTATTATTTTTATATATTATCTATATATATGTACGCTGCCGTCGATTCCAAAATACGAGTCTAATTCGTTTTCCATCCCCGCGTCATTGATAAAAATCAACGACCGTGGACAAAAACACTATATATCCTGACAGCGCACAATAGCATTATATTATATTATGTACATGTATATATCGTGTATAATATATGTTTACGTATAAAATGTATTCAACCACGGACGATATAGACTGAATACGAAATACTTATGTGTACCATTTATAAAGGGGGTGCCTCACTGCAGTATAGATAAATTATGATGCAGACTGTCATCGGACTCGGAGTCCGACAAAACTTTTCGACGGCCGATAAATTCGAACGCAAACGCTATTAAATAAAATTTTCATTTTTTCCTTACGCATGCTACGGAAAATGGCCATTTTATTTATATCGTTGAATTGCAGTTGTACGAGCCATAATATATACCTATTATATTGTAAAATTATAATACACCAATATGTCTGTGTTGTGTGAACAAAGTGTGTCAAATTGAACACGGTTCAAATCATCGTCCAATACAAACCATCGTGCATTGATGTCACATTGGCTAATGAGCAATGGCTGCAGAAGAGTAACCCCATTAAATAATTATCCAATTAGCAAAAAAAAATGTTATTCAGTCATTACAACATTATATTTGAAGAATAATTATATTTTTATTGTTATTTTTTTTTTAAGTTACCTATTTACTTTTTCGAATGACATTAATATGATTATACATCGTACATTATTAATTTCATACTCCAAAGAAGAATATTTTTCTGATAGATACATATTATACTCGAATTTTGAATTAGAAGTCATAGTTACATAGGAATAACTAATAGTAGTTTTTAAAGTTTAAATTAATGGAGTCTATAAATATTAAATAGTGCGGCCAATGAAAGAAATTGGAATCAATATTTGTCCTGTTGTATAGTAGCACCCAACTACAGTCATCTGAGCTATAAATCCTTAGATTTAAGGAGGCTGGAGCGTGACATGTTGTAAGGAGT
Source organism: Sitobion miscanthi (assembly GCA_008086715.1). Lineage (NCBI taxonomy): Eukaryota > Metazoa > Arthropoda > Insecta > Hemiptera > Aphididae > Sitobion > Sitobion miscanthi. The sequence continues at coordinate 27,741,143 of CM017802.1, forward strand.
AAAATGTTTAGGCATTTATATTTGAACTTTGTTAGAAGTAAATGAATGTTAGTGTGTGCATGATTCGTAAAATTCGTTATCCAGGACGGCTCACCGCCCGCATATAAATTTTTGCACACGTAGGTGCTTATTATGTCAACGATACAGATATTAATGTATGTATTATCAAGTATACCATGCTATTTTAAATGACAAAAAGTTGGACAGGATTGAGGGACTTGGATTCGATGGATTTTAATTTTGAAAATGGGTATTTTTTTAGTAGTCGTGCTAGTTAGGGAATGACCGAGGGGATTTTATTTATTCGAATTCTTCGATATAATATCGACGGTTTAAAAAATAAGAATTTTGGTATATTATATATTTAAGTACGCCATTCATTTTTGTAATAACGATAAATTTCCAAGGCCATGATTTGGTATAGGGTCGTTGAAGATTTTCAATAAGTTTTCAAAATTAAAATCCGTCGAACCCAAGTCCCACTGTATTGTCTAACTTTTGGCATGTTTTACGTAATTATTTATATACCAGCCCCTTAACTACTTAATCAACTAATTGTTCAACATTTGACTTGTATCACCAGGAGAATATTTCGCTTCAGAATATAAAATAAAAATGTATGGGTCATACATTTTTTTAAAAAAGTATATAAAAAAAAAACTTTTTTAAATATTGTTTCTAATATTATTATGTAAAAAAAATTTTAAAAAACATTATTAATGCTTTTCGTGATGATGAATGTTTATGTTTAAAATAATTGTAGTTATAATATCAACTCGTTCAGCCTTGCTGCAGTTTATCTACATGCCGATGACACATATATTATAATATTATACAGTCACATAGATAATATTATAATATTATAATATTATAATAATGTACAAAAATAAGACAATATAGTTCGTCCTTCAAATTATTTCAATATAATTCTATTATATGTTATACATATTTTATACACAGGCGGTAGTGCACTTGCGCGGTGTGTATGTAGGTACATTCCATAATAATATGTATATACCACCAAAGACCAAACGAATCATTTGATGATGATTAAAAACACGTTAAATTGTCGTCGGTGAACTGATTTACTACATAGATATAAATACATTTAATATACAGGTACCTACCTATAGTAACTATATATAATATATATATATATATAGTTTAGTACCTATATACCAGTGCCGTCGCCCGTAGATGTATATATACCTATAATATACGCACGGCCGGGGGCGATCACATTTATAATTTTATAATTTGTTTATTATAATTATTCGCGTTCAACAATATGATATATATATACGTCCGCGACAGTCGTAACTTTAAGTGTATATATATATATATACATGGTATTATATATTATACTCAATATTCCTGTAGATATATAGGTACTGTATATCATATACCTATACTACATTGTTTTTTCACTATACAACCATATTATTATATTTATGTATATTTCATTATTATTTATTATTATACCTAATATTTAGATTGGTGAATTGGAAACCGCCGAGAGCGCACTGAACGAAGCAAACGTTATGGACATAAAGAACGAGGAAGTATGGGCATACCTGACGGTGGTAAACATCAAAATGGGAAACGCTGACGAAGCGAAAGTGTGTTACATGCGAGCACTTGAGGTGATTATGATATTGATATAAGAGTGTGTATTTTAATGTTAGTTTAAGCAACAGGACTTTAATAGTATATTGTTACAATTTTAATGATTATTGACATATTTTAAAACTCACAATTGTGAAAAAATAAAGTTAGGTTACCTGTACGGCTATACCTGTTTACTGTAATGCATTAGTGTGTAGACTACATGCACCTATACTGCAGTCAGTGGCGTGGTGGTTATAACGATGTTCACCAAATGCAATTTCTTAGCCCTAGATATTTGTGTGGAAGAATGTATAAGTAATTATTATAGTATTTATATATATTACATTATTGATGACGCTCTATAACAAAAGTTTGAAATTAGCGTACAGCTTTAAATTACATATTATGTAATAGAGGGGTCCTGGGGCTGTAATTCTAAACAATTATAAACTGTTAAAAAAAAAATTACAAAAAAATATCATATTATAATATCGACATTTTCTGAAAATGATGACTTGCTCCCCCCCCTCCCCTCAAACCATATCACTGGAGCAGCCCCTGGGTGGGTGATTGTTTAAATACTTAGCTTGGGGTTTGAAATATGCTCGCCACGCCACTGTATAGTTATATAATATTACAGTTGTAATAATTAATAATTATCGAATGTATTATAATGCATTAATGCATCCATATACAAAGATAATAGCAATAATAGAATTTGTGATACCAACTACATTAATGCCCTCCCCCCATCATCGGTTTATTATAGAGGCAATTTTTCTCACACATGTGATATTGTAATAGTATCACATTGAATATCGTGGGTACTCTCAGTAGCAACGAATAACGAAATAATCAAGCTATGTATTTTTAATATTTATCAACTGCCATTGTAATAATATATTAGAAGCCTTGTATTAAATGTTCACGCTTTTTGACCCAACAAATAACATTTTATTGATATTTATTAAAAAAAAAACTAAAAAATATTGTTAGGAAATTGAAAATCTCCGTAAACAGCTCAAAACGAGTCATAATATTTACTATATTGGCCTCCAACGTACTAACTAGATTCACTTTCCTATCAGAAAATATAGGTACAAAGATAGGTACTGTTGAAGAAAATCTAAGCATTGTAAGTTTTTACTGTCCTAAAAGGTGATGACAGACAAAAAAAAACGCATCATTGTAAAACCAATACATTCATCGCTCCGCTCAGAATCTAAAATTTGGGAAAAACTGAAATTTTTACGCTCAAACCCTCGACAAAATCGGTTTTGTTATATTTTGTAGTAATTGAAAAATACAAATGTTTATTTTAGAATTTTCTATACACAATTGTATAATTTTCAAAATATTATAACTTCTTGCCCTATTTAAAAACATATGACATTTTCGGTAATTTGATCTATAAATATTGATAAAAAAAATTTCTCTTAGCAAAAATCATGAAAATTAAATACAAGTTTCTCCATAAGTAAATCATACTGGTACCGAATAATCAAAAAATATAAAAACAATCTTTTTTATAGAGATTTTAAGTTTAATTTGACGAATTTAAATATTTAAACAATTTTGGTTATTTCGATGCAATTTAAAAATATTTTTTGGATTTAAAGCTTTTGCCTATATTATTGTATTTTATATACAGAATGAAATTTTTTAAACATTTACATTAATTTTAAGCTATTATCTATTTATAAATGTTCCTAAACAGTTCAAAACAAATCTAAATATTTTTAATGTTACCGTGTATAGAAAATGCAAGTATAAACAACCAGTAAAAATTTCATGTATTTACGTTCATTTGTTTTAGAGTTACACCAAAAACCAAAATCGATTTTCTCGAAAACTGATTTTGCTTAAAAATTCCCGGTTTTCCTTAATTTTTCTTTTGTTTTTCAGGGCGCTTTTGAAAACTACTATGAAATTTTTACTTTTGACCTCCCAAAGTTAGAAAAGATACTCTTGAAGAAAATCTAAGCATTTTACTGTCTTAAAAGGTGATGACAGACACAAAAAAAAAAATTTTTTTGAATTACAGATATTAATTTTATGTTTTGTGTAGGAGGACCCAACTCAAAATAAGAGTATAGTGGTATATTTAAATTAAATGGTAACCCTGTTCAATGTTCATAACCTATTTCACAAATTGTTATAACAATATATCTACCAAAATAATATGATTAATGATATAACAATTTTTTTTTAAAAAAAACCAGAAATTAATTTGTTTACATTCTATTACCTTTTATTGAATTAAGATTTGAATCATTTAACATTTGTTATAAGAAATAACTAAACAAACAACTTATTTAGATTAGTAAAAAAATCAAATATAAAAAAAAATTAACTGCAAGGTACATAATATTAAAAGTTATATGTATTTTTGAGTGTGGTCTCATAATAAATTTAAATTAATATTTTTTTTTATAGTGTGGACTACAGACAGAAAAGAAAAATGAATTAAATACATTATTTGGAAAGGACTTTGATACACTTATATAATTAAAAAACAAATTAACTTATATTTTATTTATAATAAATTATTTACTTTATTGCTGGCAATTTGGAATTTATTTGAATAGTTTATTATTTTACTATTAATATGGTCATCAAATTCAAAAAGGAGTGTTTATTTCAGTCAAAAGAGTAAGCAATGTCACTATTTCTATTTTTATATGAATATATAATATTTTTTTCTAAAAATTTCAAAATTGCAAAACATTTTTGTCTCCTTTTTTCAAGCATTTAAAGTATTATATTTGAATGCCATTTTTATGTCATATTTTGTGTTTATTTGGGGTTTGTAAACTTCTGACAAATGCATAAATGGCATGAAAAAGATGTAATTTTGTTTACATCTACTAGATATAATTTTAGAATAATTCTATATTTTAGACGTATAAATTATTATTGAATTTAATCAATAATAATACAATATATTATATCATATAACAAGTGGGAATGAAAAAAAGGTCCAAAATGTTTACGACTACATCAAAATTTAATGTTGTATAAATTAACCGACTAAAAATCCAACTCCCATTCTTAATTGATGTTTGGCAGGAGAAAACATAGTACTCAATGCAAATGTAAATGGCATTGGGTGTAAACGTTTTTCGAGTGTCGTGCTTACATTCCACTTTCTATCTATGCTACCTAAAAAAAAAAAAAAAAACAAAACAACTATTACAATTTTCAATTTAGCATATTAAGTTGGTTAATTATTATTATATTTACGTTATACCAACTGTTAATTAAGGTTAAAATAACAAATAATTGTCTAATTAATTTAATAATACTAAAAAAAAAAGGTATTAACATTTAACATATTATTTCACCTATCTATATTTTAACATATAAAATAGCGTTTTTAGTTTTGTTTTTTAGTACTTTGTAAAGAAAGTTATAAAAATGAATAAAAAAATACATAATGCTTAGCTAACTCCGTAATTATTATGTTTTTGAATTTAATATAATAAACAAGACCAGAACCTACACTAGTATTAAATTTGACATTTGGTGAATCATTTATAGATAATATCTTAGCCCATAGGCCATAGGTCAGATAGATTAGATATAATAGGTCAATAGATATCTCTTTGCAATAATTAATATTTAATAGGATACCTTTTTTTATTTATATTTATTATTTAATGTATAAAACAATGTCTTATTGTTTTATCTCTTTTAAAATATTTACATATTACATAGGAACCCAGGGTGTGGAATAGGGAACTAAATGTTCAAACTCAATTGTACAGTTTATATTTAATGTAAAGCTTTAAATTTATAAAAAATCAATGCTTGAAAACATAAATAAGAATTCCTTTTAAAGATAAAATTATTATTTTACTTTCCCTTAATCAAATAAATAACTCAGCTTTTTTACTTTACTATCAAAAAAATCAAAAATAATAATTTGCTCCATTCTACACCCACATTGGGGTAGAATAGGTTATGAGTTTTTCATGATTTTAAACATGATAGTACAAATGAAAACTAATATGAATTAATTTTAATTAATTTTAATTATTTTTAAACAATATTTACATTTATGCAAAGTTCAAACCTATTACTGAAGTTAGCATTGCTCCACATTGAGCTGATGTTAAAATGCAAACCTGTCTACCATTTATTAGCATACAATTGTTGACAATTTTTTTGGATATACTGTGATACCGATCTCATCGCAATTAAAATATTTAGTTAGTATTTAGCTTATGTTGGTGAATACAGTTAATAAATTGAAAATCTGAGTAAAAACAACATAATTGAAACTCGTGGAACGAGTACCATATGTCTTTGAATACCATAAAATATAGTTGAAACAATGTTTTTTTATACCAAAACAAGCACAAATATTCAGTATTAAACAAGAAAGACAATATGTCAAACCGTGGGTATGTTATCTGATAAATAGGAATGTACTTAATTGTATGTATAATTTCAGATAAATGCAAAAATAAAATCGAAGAAAAATGGACAAGAAACTAATCATATTTTCATCATGGGAATGTTATCAATAGTAACATAGGCTTATAAGAATATCTTATCCAATACACATAAATAATACACAGACTAATAATTAAAATAAATGTCTGTAGCCTGCTTTCTCTGTATTAGCATGGGGGGTTTTTTTTGTATAGGTACAGTAGAAAAAAAACCAATCAATATTAGGTATCCATTTCGAAGAAAATGTATGAATTATAAATATTTATTAATAAGTAACCATTAATTGTATATAATATATTTATATATAAAGTGGGAATTCAGTAATTTTTACATTTTATTTGTTTCTTTGGTGATAAACAAAGCGTTACACAAATTCGGTTAGAAAATAAAAATATCTCTACCCAGCCCAAAAACATAATATTTATGTTAAAAAATTATATAATTTATTATTTTTTTTTATACCTTTAATGTTGATATCTGATTTAGGAATTTGTGCTTGATATGCAAAAGTAGCATTGATATCTCGTTGTAAAAGACTACCTTCAAGATCTACACCAAACTGAAGTTGCTCACTAGCTTTGAAATGATAGCAGCATTGCAACCCCGTTAAACTCAATGTAGTACTGATTGTGGTAGCATCATCATCTAAAAAAAACAAATAAGTTATAGTTGATGAATTTCTTGATTTATACTAATTCTAATTTAGTTTATGAAAAGAAATTGTTTTTATTATTTACATATATATCTTCCCAAGATATTAAATACTGTTATATGCCCATTTGGAATTTGTGGACTACGTTGGTGAATGACTTCAGCACCTACTGATGTTTTGTTATTCAAAGCATATAAATACTGAGATATATAAATTCCCGTATAATTGAATAAATCAGGATTGACTAAGCACAGGGTAGCTGTATATCTGTCCGCTCTATATTCAGCGGTTGTTTGAACTCCATTTGTTTTGAACTCTTGAAACTATTGTGAACAACATAACATAAATATTTATTTTTATTTAAACAATGAAATATAATTATATAGTCAATTACCTGAGTGTTCAGTTTGATTTTGACATTATCCCAGGGTTGTACATTAACATTTGTAGAAATATTTCCACGGGGATCAATGTCACCTATCAAAAGAGGACTGAAATCTCCAGGCCCAACCTGATTGGTACCTACAAATGTAGATCCAAATTTGTAGTTTGATGTCTGACTGGTTGCTCCTATGAGTAGACTGTGGCTAACGAAAAAATGATTGCTCAGTCCTTTATTAATGACAAGTCGGATGCCCTCAAAGGTCATAGGAAACAGTTCTGCAACGAAAATAGAACAACGATTAAATAAGTACAAAGAAAACTACGCAATAAATGACCCAAAACGAACCTTTGCATTTCTTGTGTAGTTCTTCAACCGATCCGGGGTTTTCGATGCGGCTTTCGGGAGGCAGCTTTTGCGGTGTCGTGGGTGGCGGAATTGGTGTCATATTAGGCGGCATCGGTGGTAAATTGGACGAAGCTTGTACGTTACCCATAACGTTGTTGTTCAAAAGAAATTCAATTTAAAAATTGAGACCTACTTGTTTCCACGCTGTTTTAATAAGTAAAGAAATTTACCGACAGTTGTTGATAACTTGATAGTCAAAATCGATCGACCAAGTTCACTGATACGGTTCGTGGAGGAGAAATTCATAAGCCATGGGTGGGAACGTGACAACGTTGATTTTTTTTAGTTTTATATCTAACGAGAGCACTGCAAGCGAATTCGAATTTCGGCTAAATTTATTATTTATTATTTAACAAGATAACTACAATATTAATTATTATTTATTTAATTATGCAACATAATTATTAATTACCTACGGTATACCTTGAAAAATGTAATTTGTCATGCACTCATACGATATACATCGTGATTGGTACATATTAATTAATTAGGTATCTCGAGAATTAGAAACTAACATACAAATGTGGTATAAATAGTATAATGGTACGTAAGGTTTTTTTTTTTTTAATAATTTATGGTACTTTTTATCTTTAATTTCTAATATCAACTACATATTATAGTAATTTCGTCGAGAGAAGTGAATCCTTTTTGCAGTCTTAGAAGAAACTATTGACTATAGGTAGGAAATTAAAAATTATAAATTTGTGACTAAAATAAAAGATTTTTTTTGACACTTGTCTTCATTCTTTGTTTACAACTTTGAAACACGAATCATGAGGAACCCTTCTTAAATTTTCAAGCTTTAGTTATTACAATGTCAATTTATACGTTAAATAAAACATATCATATCATAAAATGTAATGATTCTTACGAATTTGAACTTCAAACACTTTTGAAAAAAATATTCGCCTAATAAATTCATCAGACAAAAAATAAATTGTCAAAAAAAACAATTAAACATCTTTATATAGGTAGTAATGAGATATAAATTTGTGCAATTTGCAATAATTTTATTGCAAAGACAGTTAAAGTAAAACAATATTAACGTATCCCAATGAATGGAACTTAATTTGCTTTATTGTCTTATTAACATTTTAACTAATAGTCATGAATGACTGAATGAGTTAGGACTTAATATGATAGTTTAAATAATAGAATACAGTATACCATAAAAACATTAATTAATAAAAAAGTAAATGATACAAATGACAATAAAATATAATGAAAATGTATAAACATGATAACATCACATTACTCTTATAATATTGATTTTATTATTTATTTTTTGATTGTGAGTCTTCCTCGAGAGTTTTTTGTTTCAGGAAAGGTTTGTGAAGAGTATTATATAACAGTGTTGCTTTATGTTGAGCAAACCCAGGACACAATGCCAAAGCCGTTTGAGAAGCATTACAAATATTTTCCAACGAACCAAATGTAGATAGTAACAATGCTGCATCAGTTTTGTTTACAGCACGAATAGTTGTAAGTGCATTGGCTATCTATTATTTAAAAAAAAAATAAAACGTACATTATAATTTTATTTTAATAAAAACAAAAGTTTAAAGTTTACTCTGGAATAGTCGTCTGCTTCTGTTTTCTCCATTATAAGATCCGGTGGCTTATTCTCAAATATTTTATAAGTTTCAATGAGTTTGCCAGCTTCTTCAGAAGTCCAAGCTAACATTAATGTAAGTTCAGCTACCAGACACATTCTAGTCAACTGTTTGAGAGGTGTATGTGGCTCTTTGACATCAATCTGAAGTAACAATACTCGTAGCTCATATAATTTCCCCAAGGATTTTACTCTGTTGTATATATAGTCAGGCTTTAGCATATGATAGCGTAGGGATAAAAATAGTGCACATGTTGTACGTCCCATTACATAGTCAGGTACAATGTCATCTGAATATTCCCATGGTACATTAACGATAGATTTAAGCAGTGGATTGCCTCTCTATTAATAGATACAAATTAATGTTCAAAAGTATTTAAAATCGATCTACAAGAAAATAACTGTGTACTTGTTTGTTGTTGACTAATACACCTGAAACAGATGCATTTGATTTCACAGGGGATTGGTTTACACTACTTGTGCTAGGTTGATTAGAAGTAGCTTCTGAAATATTTTGTCCACCAACAGAATTAATTGTTTCATAATGTTCTGACGTTTTAACTCTGCGAAATTCATCTACAACAATAAATACAAGAATGTCAAAATTTTATTTGAAATGAGATATATACTAGATAAATTAGTAAGAAATATAAATATTGTATTTACCAGCAAAGGAACCTGGATTATTCATGTGTACTAAAAACTGAAATGTTTGCTTAATTATATTAAACTTTCTAATAATTATTTATGGTAGGTCGTAGGTAGACTTTTAAAATATATAATATATCAAAATAATTGTTTTATTATAAAAAATGGGATAAAAATAACTATATAATAATATTTTGTATTAAATAACGGAATAAATTAGATCTTACAAAAAAGTTTGTTCGAAATTCTAAGGTTTCATGCAGTCATGAAGAGAAGCTGATATCTACACCACAGATTCAAAGTAACGTTACTTTATAAATCTGCTATTCAGTAGCACGATTCTATATAGATGGTCTTAAATCTTGGTGAATAGTAACATTTTCTGTGATAGTAGCACAGAATTTTCTATGATAGTGGATCGTTAGCCGTGATAACTGATAATTGATAATAAGTAATAAATAATATTATAGTAAACTTTTATAATTTTTCTTGTTTTTGATTTTGTAAATAATTGTTATTTTAACGCATTTTTATTTATTGTAAGTAGTAATAAGTAGACACTAATACATACATTCTTAAGAGGCCGCTACACGGATATTTGTTGTCTCAGTCTTACTAGTGCATAACATAGCAAATATACGCTCAGCAGATCACGTTTAACTCATTTAGTTTAAAAATTAGAGTGAATCCTATTATGAAACTTGATGGTAAGAACAATATTTGTGTTCATGTGTTGATTTTTTATGATTATTCCGTTTTCAAGTGAATTATGAGTGTTTTTAATTTACGCTATATTATATACTCATTACTTGCTAAAAAAATTTAACTATCGTAAAAAACCCACATACAAACACAGAAAATGTACTTACCATCAAGTTTCATATTAGGTTGATTCTTCCTAATTTTTAAACCAACGAAGCAAAGGCATTTTCCTGAGGGTAAATTTGCCATGTTATGCACTTGTAAGACGAAGACAACAAATGGCCGTGTAGCGTCCACTTAAGTTGGTATTTAGAAAATATGTATTATTTATTATTAATCATTTACATATTCTATAATATTGCTACCAAATTTTAAAAATACCAATAGAAGTCAAAAAATATTATTTATTTTTTTTATATTACAGATAATATTAATTTGATTATTACCACCATACAAGATGGGTGAACGTAAAGGACAAAATAAATACTACCCGCCGGATTACAATCCTGCAGTAGGGGGATTGAACAAATTTAAAGGAACTCATGCCTTAAGAGAGCGGGCCAAAAAACTTCATTTGGGCATCTTAATAATACGTTTTGAAATGCCATACAACATATGGTGTGATGGATGCAATAATCACATTGGAATGGGTGTTCGGTATAATAAATATCCTATTTATTGATACAATGTAATTAATTAATTTGAATGTTTAGGTATAATGCTGAAAAAAAGAAAATTGGGATGTACTATTCAACGCCAGTTTATCAATTCCGAATGAAATGTCATCTTTGTAATAACCATTTTGAAATTAAAACCGATCCTGGGGTAATGATAAAATTATGGAATATTTTTATAATTTAAAAATTTCTGAATTTCTTTGAAATAAAAATAGAATTTAGATTATGTAATTGTAAGTGGTGCTCGTCGACAAGAAAATCGTTGGGATCCCTTCGAAAATGAACAAATTGTCCCAGAGGACAAGGATACGAGTAAGCGGTTGTTTGATGATGCTATGTTTAAACTTGAACACGGTACTGAAGATATAGACAAGGCTAAAAAGGCAGCCCCGATATTAGTTAAGCTTCATGATGTACAAGATGCTAAATGGAATGATGATTTTTCTGCAAATTCATTATTAAGACAACAGTTCAGAGTAAGTTTGAAACTAAATGACTACACATTTTTAATTTTGTATATTAGGTTAATATTAATTAAAAAATTCAATAGATGTAACTTCTCATTACATATTAACACATTTCAATAAACAAAAAATAATATTTTGGAACAAAATAACTATGTACTTAAGCCTATGTATATATAGGTACTGTGGTATAAAAAAAATAATTACAAATATGCAAATGTGGCAAATTGATTTAACTTATATACGGAAAAACTATGTTATTTTATATTTATAGTCATTGTAATCTTGTAATAATAACTAACCTGTTCAATTTTTAGACAAAAAAACAGAAATTAGCTGTGAAAGAAAAACATGACAATGAATTAAAAGAAAGACTATCATTAAGTATTCCATTAGTAGATGAAGTTGAAGAAGATATAAGAATTGCTAAACTATTAAGCTATCAAACTTCCGATAGTAAGAGTACATTTTATTGTATTTTAATTTGAAAACTCATAATGGTCAAAATTAGGTTGTTTACACTTTTAACATAACATATTATTTACAAAATACAATTTGCTTTTTGTATACTCAGTTAATAGTTTGTCACTACAAATCTATTGACAAGTCAACTGTCTACTTTTTTATAACAATAAATATGCTTAATATTAGGAGAACATTAATTTACACATCATTGATCTAAGAAATATCTTAAATAATATGCATTAAAGTGTCTCTATAGAGGAGATAGCCGCTTTTTCCATGTATATCAAGTCATATCACACAATTGCACAAATAATACTATGTTTTTTGTAAAAATTAAATTTACAGATTTTTAATATTAAAAAATAGTTTAAAAATACATATGTGTGATGCACATGGTATTAATAAATTAAAGAATTTTTGGAGTAGCATTATTTAATATGTGTTTACTTTTTATCCTAAAAAGGTACGAAAACAAGACGAAAAAAATTTATTCATGGACTTCGCAAAACTCCTAAGCTAGACCCAAATAAAACAAAAAAGTGTCTTAATGTGGGCATCATTCAATCAACTATTACAACGAAAACAGAAATATTACCAGTTGCTAGTACTAATAATTGTTCCACGGCATCACTTGTGTCTGCAGATTATGGATCAACATCGTCATCAGATTAAAATTGTATTACATAAAAATTATAAACATTTATGATTTATATATTTTGTTTTAATAATTAAATAACTATAACAATTATTGGTAACAATGAAAAATTAGAAGAGTACAACATGAATATAGGTACTATTAAAATTGAAAAATGTTCAAATTATATTTTTATTTTTATCTTCAATTTCTCTGCACGTTTTCTCATATACACCAAAAAATAAAGCTCCACCAATCATTATGAATACGACTCTTGGAAGAAAACCGGCAAACAATCTGAAACCGTAAATATAATATTAATAATTATAACTAAATGTTTACAAGATGTACAAATTACAAAGTGGTACTGTAGTGATTAGGAAAATAAATGTAGTTACAATTAAAATAAGTAATATTTATTCATTTTCAATGTGAAATGTATATCAAATATACCAATAACGACATAATAACAGAGTTCCCGAACTCCTTGACGCCATACCTTTTAGAGTCCCTTCTCATTCTTCTAGAAATCAATCCCGATTCTATGTAGACATAAGACAAGACTTTTTGGGCACAACCATACTCTGCATCGTATGCTCAGAGCTGCAAATAACAATTAATCCTTGGGCCACACAACCACTTGTACTTAATTATCATTTAACTATTATATGTATATTTAGCACTCTGTTTTTCTGAATAATAACTTTCTTCTATACATTAGTCCTATTGTGTTCTAACTACTCACATGCATACTTTTTTACCATATCTGTTATAATATGTGAAATTGCTGTCAATGAAACAATAATAATAGTAATAATAATGTATGCAAACATATAAATACTCAACATGTTCCTGGAATTTCACATCAAAAGTCCATTTTCTTAAATATGCCTCCACACAGATTGGCAAACATTACAAAAAAAAAGGATTAATGCTTTTTGGCGAAAACTTTATAGCAGTTTCTTTAAAGCTAAGCAACATTGAAATATGATTCAATTCCGAACTGTATTTATTAAATGGACTGAATAACATGAAATAATAATAACGAACATGTTGTGATTTAAACTAGGTAACACTTCAGACTTCAGTACTCACTTAACAGTAAAAACAAACAAGCCCTAAATCAACTTGGTAGTACTCAAATTTTTTGTTTTTGACTCATTCAAATGATGGGATATCTAAAAAATAAATATATATAATGCTCTGCGATTCATTATTTCTTTTATAGAAATAATGTCTCATAATATTATGTCACCACTAATTAATAGATAATAGATCATCAAAATTAATAGGGACATTGTGCTAGAAAAAATGAAATAAATAAGTGATCTCTATGAAACATAGCATTGTTAAGTCGTATTGCCACTGTGTTTCTTTTTATCTGAATACAATATTATAAGTTATAAACTGTGGGAAAATATATAAATTTATCAAGTACCCATTTAGTCCTTTTTTTTTGTATATGTTCTTAAAAACTATTGAGAAATTTTGATCCACAGCACTATTTGCTAACATAATTTGTGTTTTTGTTACGTCAATGGGTGTAGTCAAAGCTGCAGCTATGCCTCCTATAAAACAAAGTTATTAACAAAATTTAATTGTTAACAAATAAATAGAGTAATGTAGCTGTAAACAATTAAAAATAATAACCTGATATAGAACCACATAAAGCAACTTCTAATGTTGTAAGAGGTTTACCAGTAAAAATCCTGTACTCTTTTTTTAAGTATTCCCATATTGGAAGTTGCAACATAGAGAATGGTACATCACGCATAACAGTTGTCCAGTAACCACGATAAAACCCAAAAACTCCCTCGTTAGCATACGCATTTCTTACGATTTTTAAAATGGATTCTTGATTTGGCGATGCTTGACGCCTTTGTTTTACTATTTCTATAGGTACTTTGGTTGTACAACAAACCTGTGTAATTAATAGCATCAAAATATACAGAGTGATTCACCAAACCTGCACACCCATTTTTTCTTCAGTAATGCAGTTATTCTAAAATAATTTTTGGAATTTTTAAATAAACATTAGGATTTGATTCTCAAGTTTTTTATACTACTTAAGAAGTATTCAGTGGAGATACAAATTTCTGTTTTTCAAATGAGAACCTATTTCTACAGTGAATTATTTAGAAGATAATTTTTCTAAATATGCTTATGTATCAGAATCAAAATATGAACACGTAATTTTTTAGTTATTTAACTTGAGCACTAAGGACTTAAGGATAACAGGTCCAAAATAATTCGTTTGGAAAATATCAGAGAAATGGTGATCTGAAAATTGTAGTTATTAATTAAAGCGTTATCAGAATTAAAAAAAAAAATGTGAAAATGGTCCAAGTATAGTAAATACTAGATGCAATATTACATTTATTTTATATTTTTGTTCTATTATCTACATTATAAACATTTGAATAAAATAATAAAAATATGTTTAAATTTTAAATTAGATATATCAACAATTTTAAGAAACTTATTCACTTAATAATTTACAGTAAAAAGAGGATTCTCATTTGAAAAACAAAAGTTTATATTGTGATGGGACAGTGCTTAAGTACTTAAGTACAAACTTATTCAAGAATTTGAAAAAAATATTTGAGTATATTTGAAAATTCCAAAAAATCATAATTTTAATAAATGTATTACTAAAGGAAATAATGAGGATAAGCATGCTTGGAGAATCACCCTGTATATATATATTGTATATATAATATCCAATAGTAATATACATATATCATTAAAAATAATTATACTTGAATGTTAATATTTAACGTGAAACAATACAATATAATTAAAATGTAGTATACCACTTCACCAACGATTCCTGCACATAAATGAACTAATGGAGCAGCATTGTTTGATACGGAAGGAAATAGATTTTTAAAACCGTCATAAGTGCCAAAAAACAATCCCGCTAAAAAAACATTGGTTTCAATTGTTTTATATAATAGTAATGACAACAACAACAATTTTACCTGTAAAAGGGGCGCCAATAATAGTCGGCGTTAGTCCTTTATATATACCTCTGAAGCCACCAGATTGAATAAATCCGTATTGGCTTTGTAATCTAGTTTTTAACGTATCTAATGGAAATAATGCAACGTCAACAACAGTTCCAGCTATAGCACCAGCCTAAAATAAATCAACAGATTTTTACTAACAAATTTATCTACTATAATATACACAAATTAAATAATATGTTTAACTAAAACACAAGATAATAATAAGTACATAAATTAAAAATAATAATTTACTGTTGGTAATTAATAATGTGTACTTTTATCTAATGTTTGATAATTTGAATAATATATATTTTGTCAGTATAAGTAGTATAAGGTCATAAGTTGTAATAAATATCGAAACAATTTTACAGTATTACTTTAAGTCATCGGGTCTCCTAATATAATATGTAATAATCCGAGTAACTGAATTAAACAAAAAATATAGCTATATATTGTTTAGTATTTACTATCATAAAATACATTTTATGTTTACTGTAACTAAAGCACAAAATGTAAAAATTTGTCCTTACATCAGCTTGCTTTTAATGAATTAAAAACCTAAAAGCTTGGTTGATAAATATATAATTAAAAAACCAAAACTAAAAACAATTTTTTTTTCAAAACTTGCGGTACTTACCTAGGTACACACAATATGATATAAAATATATTTAATACCTAAAACAGTTTTTGTTTGAAATACAGGAAAAGTTTTAGTTATTATAAATAATTAAATGAAAATACACTTTACACAATCCAAATAGATTTACCAATGTTTGAAATATAAGTGCATACGTTTCTTTGAAATTAAGTGTTTTTTTTTAATCAAACAATATAATAGATAAATATTGTGAAAATTGAATAACCCACATTTGCAAACGGAATTATAATATACAACGTAGTGAAAACAAACTTACTATTAATGAAGTTGAATAATGTCTAGGTCCATTAATTGAAATAGAATTGAATTTGTTATTTGTATCCAATTGATTTTCATTCATCGTAGTTATATACCTTGCTGAATACGAATAATAATTATTTGATATAAGCGAATGTGAGTTACATGTGGTCCAATATTATATACATAGGCAGGCACCTATCAGGAATAGGTCTTCCAGTACGAGAGCAATTTAAAAAATAAATTTCAGTGTTTTTAATGTTATCAGTATAATAAATTTAGTGTTAACATTATCAAGTATCGACGATAAAAATTATGAAATCCATATTAGTATAATATTAAACTTCTTGCATAATGTTACCATGTATGTTGCAATATAGTAATACTATTACTTCTTATTAATTACTAAAAATACAATAAAAAATTACCCCAATAGCAAAATCATGTTTTATTAAATATTAATTAATTAATGTTGATATTATATGCAAGTAAAGTTAGCATTTAGATTTTAAAATATTATAGTTTCAGAGCAGTTAATTATATAAAAATCTTTTAGGGAAATAAAATTAATAAAGTCTTATATTATGTGCCATATTTTCTACAGAGAGAAAATTGATTATTCTTAGGAGAATCGCCTTTTTTAATTTTCTTGCAAAATTAAGTATCTAAGCAATCATTCGTCCAAATTTAGTAAACCAATCTTTGCAAGGAAATCGGTTCCTTTCAAAATTATAACGACATGTCGACATCCGCATTCCGCCGGTACATTTTATTATAATGAAAACGCGATTATATAAATAATTATATAATACATTATATAAATATATCATATAGGTATTTTTAAAATCTTATTATAAATTGTATTCATGCTGATATTTGTCGTTACAACGCAATTGAAGTTTTAAATTGTAAGCGTACGCAAATAATTATTCTGTTCGTGCAATTTTTTTATTATAAATACATACCTATGTATTATAATATAGGTAAATACTATATAATGAGAATGACCAGTATAAATGAATGCAGTTGTAACTTGTATTAAGAATTGAGATGTCCAAAATTGTTGACAACAGTCAGTATAGTCTAGCAGGTTGTGGCCGACAAGCTTATTATTCTCAACAATAATAAAATAAAACAATTTGACATAAATGATTATGTCATTAATATTTTTATCTGTCAAATATTTCTACAACAATACATAAAATAAAACTGAAACAATTCAAAGTACCTAATGTAGGGTAGGTACTAGGTACTATATACCCACAATACTTAAACAAGAGAAAGTCGTCAATAACTTTAGTGCAATTCGTGACAAAACCCATAAATATTATTATAATATATTTCCATGGCAACGGCCGTAATATTAAGTGGTAAGTTTAGATGAAATAAAAATAATTATGGAATAAATCGAAATATAATATGAAATTTAACAGTGTAAGTACCAATTGCCTAACGTTCGCCACATATTATATGGGTCCACCGCACTCTACGACTATGTAGTATCTACTATATTGTTATAATATACTTATATACCGTAATAACAATGTAATTTATATAGAATTACAATTTATGTAAACAATTTTCGGAAGGATCGGAAGTGGAGCAGGTAATAGTTTTTTTTACACGGGAAATGTGCGAGTCCGTCGACGTAATACTTATAAGACGTTAATCATTATATTTTATTACAGTTAGCCGGCGTTTTCAATATTTTCATTAGGCGCAATCTGTTTATCAATAATTGAGCATTTAGTATCATGCATAGATACTGTTATTTATTATGTCTATGGTATCACGCTGTCGTTATCACATATCTTTATCGCCTGGACCATGGTTGTAGATAAGGATACAATTAACATATTTTACCTACAGACAATAATGTGTATAGAAATCTGTGCATTTACCACAGACTCCACGGATATCGATAATAAACTATAATGATGGACTAAGTATCTAAGATAGTACTAGATACCAAAGATACCTAAGCCCTACTCTAAAAGACCTAAGATAATATTATAAAGATTCAATAGATTATTTATTTATGTTTTCGAAGTTTACTTGTTCGTGTTATGCTACCTAAAGAATATTCACTTTTAGTTAAACACTAATCGGTATACCTATTTTACATAGTATCAAACAATTAATATTCAAAAAAAATACCGTTTTCAAAATAATTCGGTCGAAGATTTGAGCGATGAATTCACACAAATTTGAATTTAAAAAATCGAAAAAAATCACAAAAATTTTGTGGAGGTCGAAGATTGCACGTGAAACTGCAACATCATGACTAACTGTCGCGGGCTGTACACGCGACAGTAGAGAGGGGAAAGCGTGCGTGGCAGGGGTGTGTCAACCACAGAGTTTCGGTGATTACGGTTATATCGTGGAATCCGTCAAGTGCCAGTACACGGCGCGAACCATCACAGATGAGTTCTGCCGGCACATCAACACGGCACTTGCGGCGGTCCCCCGTCAATCAAACAACAACAGCAACAACAACAACAACAGCCACTGCTGCCACAGCACGAATACGAATACGATCCCCAAAACATCCCAGCGATTACAGTATCACATTCAATGGGTTGGGTTCACCATACGGCGATTTCGGGCAGTTCCACGAGCCAGACCTCACGGCTCAAGTGAGCCGATTTGGTCGCCTATATACTATCCGTTCGGGTGCCAATCGTCACCTCGTAGAGAGATCAGTCACCGATTCTGTCTATAGCCGGTGTTCGGTATCCACCCGGTCGTCAGATGGCGCTGCGATATAGAAAATATGTAATAATCCAACGCGTTAATGTGGGACGCGCGCGTAGTTGTTGTCTCCGTCTTTCGAAATACGTAAGACACAGCGAAAACCGTTTTTTGTACCATCTCCGATCAAAGTTAAAACCGGAGTTTAATTGACCGAATTTGCTCGGTTAAATAATATCTGTTATCAGCTGAATAAGTGTAATCGAAGTGTAACCGTAGACGGTGTACGACTGGCTCTCAGGCTCGTGTTTGCACGATATTAATTATCGTGGTAGTCCAAGCTAAGTAACCAAATTTCCATATACTATAAATATGAGAATATTTACTGTGCAACATTTTTATTTTTATTTTTTCCATAATATCAAAATTTAAAAAAAAAGTATAAACACATAATGGGTTTATAAGTAGGCACTATAGTGAATTTTTAAACAATAGGAACTTTTTTCGTATTTCTTTAATCGAAAAATTAAAAAACGTTGCACAGTCATTGTTTTCCTCTTTCTAGTGAGAAAATCTGGTCGCTTGACTTTGGCTACAGACTGAGTGGTTCTTACCCGCGTGAAACAGTTATTGCAATGTTTTACATTTTTAAGACGGAGACAATACACCTGTGGGTGTAACGTCCTCTTAACAGATAACAACATTTGTTGAATAAAATACCTAATTAATCATTGTAATATTATGCTGATGATAGATCGTCGGTGGAGCCAACGTATTTTTTTGTAATAAAACTAGGTTATTTTTACCCAAGATACTAGTATAATAAATAATAATATATATTATATACAATTATGTGAGATGGAAATTGCGTTTGCCACTGGTGATTTTTGAGTGTTGCAGCACCACGTACTTACATATTTTATAGTCGTAAATAAAACCAAATAAATAATAAATAATAAAATGGAATATGTTAATTTTTAGTACCTATTCAGTTTTAAATTATAATTCAATGTTCACAATGTATACCTATTACCAGTATTACCTATAATATTGTTTCTACCGTCGTAAATCGTAAGAACTTATTATAAAGTTTATTACTGTAGCTAAGCATCTTCGTCTCCTGCGTGCTGTACCGCTGTAACGTATCTGTAACTAAAAAACCTTCAGTGAGTGTTTTATTATGAATCATGTTAAAGTGGAACTATAATAAATAATAATTATTGCAGAT
This sequence comes from Sitobion miscanthi, assembly GCA_008086715.1. Taxonomy (NCBI): domain Eukaryota; kingdom Metazoa; phylum Arthropoda; class Insecta; order Hemiptera; family Aphididae; genus Sitobion; species Sitobion miscanthi. The sequence continues at coordinate 27,761,675 of CM017802.1, forward strand.
TGACCTGCGTGCAGCTATATTGACCGTGTTGCCAATTTAAGAGCGTTGCGATCAACCTGTATATAAATCATCATTCAGTGATTGCACTCGGTAGGTACGTACATATTATATATAATATAATAGGTAATTATATTGTACGTTTATAGCCATATGGGCAATAATACTATTCTGTTACGACAAAGCCTGGTGAATCATATTCAACCGTTCGGTTTTTAAGCTAGGAAATTATAAATTTTGTATTTTTTTCAAAGAAGTTGGCGAGGAGGAGATGTAATGTTAATATATTTCACGATTCTCACATAATATACATACGGTATACCTACCTCAGCTGTGACCTGGGTGGCTGGGTCCGTAAATCACAATATAATATGTATTTACATTTCAACCTATATTATGTTCTGATTATTATAGTCTATAATAGATAAAGGTATAATGTCTATGATTCAATACATATTTATGTATAGTACTATAATATAATATTTTATTATATTTTCACATTTATTAATTTGTGACTGCAGTTTACCAAACACTGACAAAACATTGATTAGCACAATAACACACTATAATATAAATAGGAACCTATTAACAAAATTATCTTGTAGGTATACTGGACAGCGAACAGTATAATATAGAATATAGATTAAAATTAATTATGTTGTATAACAAAAAATTAAAAATATTTTTAAAAAAGTCCCTATTTTATCGTTATGTTTTTGATAATATCTAAACGTATTTATTAATGATTTTTTGTGTTCATTGATATGTAATTGACCAAGTTTCAAATTTGTAGACGACAATTTAATCTAATTTCTATATAGGATTATAATCACCTAGGTACATCAATTGGTTGTTATTGAATAAGTGATGAATTATTAATAATTATGTTCTTTACAAAAACAACCATTTATAACTTTATACCTGTACTAATTATTAACTATAGGTAGTTTCTACGACGTTATACTTATGAATATTGAATAAATATATTTACATATTGTGTCACATATCATAATTATTAATTATGAAGGTGTCAGCGCATTGTTAGTTTTTTATTTGTGGCCCACGCGCAACACTGTAAAATCGCATTGACGCATAATATTGTTTTTATATGTTTTTGAGTAGCTAATATTTTTTAGTGCATGTCATATTGATTTGTCTAAATATTGTCTGAAAACACTTTAATATCAACTCAAATTTTCAATCTTTTTTTTATTTTTTAAATTTTTAAGTCTAATATAAAGTCAAATAATAATAAAATATAAAACTGATATGTCAAAGTGTCAAACCCTCAAAAATATTATCTTCTATTATTTTATAATAATATTATTCAAAAATCATAAAAAACGATATTACACGAATACGTTTTGTCTATATTATGCGTAGGTTTGAAAAAAATAACTAACATTGCGTGGGCATGCTGTTAAAAAAAATTTGTCAAGTAGATATAATTTGATCCCAAAACGAGCTCAAATAATATCTTAATTAACTGTTAGACATTATCTCATAGACCACCCAAAATGTGTAGAGAAGTCAAATCATCTCATTAATTCTTTAATTACATGGTACCTATTAAAAGTTATGTGAAGGTTTTTATTTTTTAATTACAATTCAATTATTGTTTCTATTAGAGTAGGTCGAAAAACCAACGTAATATTATGCATATATAATATTTAATATGTAAAGTGCATACTAAAATAAACATAAGTATACCTACCTACAGCTTAAAAATATAACAGTCTTGTATAAAATCCAAGGCTGGGCATTAACGAGTTTATAAGTTAAAGTTAAGTTAATTTAACTTTTTAACTTAATAAGTTAATTTTTTTTATGATTATTAACTTAAGGAATGTTTGAATTAACTTTAAATTAACTTGAGTTAATTTTACACTTAAACAAGTTAAATTAATTTCTATTTTAATTATTATGGAATATGTTTTCATATTCGTATAAAATTAAAATCATTGTTACTTACACAAATACGCATGTACCTCGGGTGACGAGCGTTTAGGTTTCATGAAATATCAACTCATTTACTCATACATTTATGTGTTCATAGCACTGGACAATTTTATAATATGCTAGTTATATTCGTTATAGTCATTCAGAATTAAATATTATTTAACCACAATAAAAAAATAAAATCTTTGATATTATGATTAAATTACATAATTGACATAATCATTAAAATTCAAACTAAAAAAATAAAAAAAAAAACTAAATTTTTGATTTTATATTCTACATACACAAAACGTTGTTAATGAATAATGACTAAGCACTATTGTCTATTACATTATATTTTACGTATTATACATATTATATACAGGAGTTGGTTGAAATATTTTACCATAATAATATATTATATATATATAGGTTTCTAGTTAAATATACTGTTACCATATACCATATACCTTATATCATAGTAATCTGATTGTGCGGAAACAATTTAATTATATTTATTATAATAAATAATATATTAGCACTTATCAGGTAGGTATGTAATTAATTTGATATTTTCTTAAATAATGTTAATTTGTGGTAACTTTTATATACCTACCTAAATTTGTTATTGTGTTAGGAAAACAATTATAATTTATAAGTATTTCAAACTCAAATTTCTCATCACTAATCACTATTGCAAATTAAATATTGCACAAATATATTGAAACAATGCAGTTTAGCCCGATTTTCGAGAATTTTTTTGGAAATATCTAGGTAATAGGTATATTTCAAATTTTTTACGAGTTAAGTATAGGTACCTACAAAGGTGCAATCAGAATTTGTTGGTCGGACTTAGTCCTAGGTATAACCTTTTGAAGATTGCAATTTTGAGTATTTTACGTCTACGCAGATTATTCCACGAATCTACTCGAAAAAGTAATTCTAAAACTTTATTAAATAGCAAGCCTGGGCAAGTTAATGATAATTTTTAACTGAGTTAAGTTAAGTTTATAGAATCCATTTTGAAAAGTTTAAAATTAATAGTTAATCTAACTTTTTTTTTAACTCAGTTAAGTTAAAAGTTATATGGAAACTTTCAATTAACTTATTAACTTAAGTTAATAACTTTTTTTTTTTAATATATAAATAGCTAATCATATGGTTTGAAATAATAAAATTCATAAATATTATTACACTCAGAAAATAGACATTAAACTAAATTTGGAAAATAAAGATACAGATGAAAAGAATTATGTAGTTGTAGTAGGTGCCAAAAGTATACAAAATAAGATATACGAATAACCTTTTGATTTATTTTAATAGATAATAATATAAATATATAATACACATGTTTTAATTAATAAATAAAAATAACATGGCATTAATTTTTAACTGAATACTTTTTCAGAAAACTAAGCATAACTTATGAATCAGTAAAATATTTATTGAATTTTAACAAGTCATTTCAAAATTTTTGTCAGCCATTGATCCTCTACGTTTATTTAATAATTGACCTTCTAGACTAAACAAACGTTCTACATGTGCAGATGAAGGAATAGCCGTGTTACATTGTATATATGCGTTTCTTAAAACTAATAGCAAATCTAATGGACTTTTAATGTTTGTGTTTGAAAAATAATTGTTTATTATAATTAGGATATCGTTATTTTCATTAGTTTCATAATTATTTAATCTAAAAAAGTCTTCTTCAGAATCACTACTATTATTGTCTGTAGAAGCAGTGGCAGTTACAGCAAGATTTGTTTCTGTTAACTGAGCATTATCAGTTATAAACTCCAAAAATGTTTGTTTAATTTTGTTACAATTTTCAGAATTTGTCCAGTTTAGCTTAAATTTTGGTATTAAACTTGCAGCTACTTGGCACGATGTAGAGACCATATATCTACTGAATCTGCAAATTAATTAACAATATAAATAATTTGATTTATAAGAATCATACATTTTCTTGTGAAAATTATTTATTTTGAGAAATCAATATTCAATATAATAAATAAAATAAATTATGTTTAATCTTAGATCAAAATGACATAACTAAATTTAGAATTATTTTAATTTTAAAGCCAGTAATAAACATTTTAAAATTGAAACATAAAAAAACCAATGTCATCGACTAGATAATATTCTTACTTATATTAAACATAACAGAGATAAATGACTAGTTATAAATATTACCTATAATGATTTTAAAAGACTTTGTTTAGAATTTCAATGATTAGTCTGAATAATTTATAAGTATGAATTAGTAACAGCCTACAAGTACTTAAATAATATATAATATATTTAATACCTTTTATTTAGTCCTTTTTTTAGCGCAATAACCAAAGGTTTACACAAATTTACTCCGTCAATATAATTTAATGCTTTGTAAATAGCACCAATTGTTGGCAGCAAATATCCAAGTGAAACAAACTTCACACCTTGTAATAAATCCAAAGCCTTAGCTATTGGTTTCATCACCTATTTGATAAGAAATGTATAACCATTTTAAAACTTAGAAAATTTGGATTCATACATAATAACTTTAAAAAAAAATTAACATACATCACAATATTCCTTTAAAAATGAAACTTCACGAGGTGATGATATAGATGGCAACTGTAAGTCAATGCAAAGTATATTTATCTTATCAATATTGGTCATTATACATTTCATAGCATCATAAAAGGAATTCCACCTGAAATTAATTACAATAGTTGTTAATGAAAATAGTAAAATGTTAAAATCAGTTTTAATTTAAATTTGTATGAGTAGAAAAAATAATACCTAAAACAATGAATAATAAGTAATTAATGTACAAATTACTATCATTAGCCATAGCCCATAGGATATATTATTAACCATGATAGACTATAAATATAAACTATCAATAATTATGACCAATTTAAATTTATATTTGAATATACAATAATAAAAATGTATGCATTAATTAAGATATTTACTACTTATTAAATTAAATAATTATTTAATTTACCTAGTGATATTAGGAGTAATAATATAACGTCCAAGGTGATCTTTAATTTTTTCAGAACTTAATACTGACTGGTTTTGTTTATTGAATATAGCCTGACACTTTGAAAATACTTTTTTACTTATTACTTTATATGCTGCATCTTTTTCAGCATCATTAGCATCAACAGTAGCAATCAAGTTAAGTGTATGGGCTGTACATCTTTGATGTGGAGGCAATGAAAAACAAAATGAACTTTCAATGTCCTGGGTTTCTAATAAATCTGTTACTTCGACATTCATAGGAATCTCATTCACGTCAGGAACATCAATTCCATCATCTACTGTACCCTCTGTACCTTGTTCACAGTCACTATTAAAGACTCTAAAAGTAATAAAATTGAAAAATGAATTAATAAAAAAAACAATAAACCAAAGCAGTGAAAATTGACTTTAATAAGTCTGAGTAAAAAAACATTTTACTTACCTAAAAGCTTTAACAAAATTAGCAGCATTATCTGTTTTTAAGCTTAAACTCATTAATTACTTTATCTATACATTCTGCCAAGTTATCAAATGTATGTTGTCCAAAAATACGCCTACAAGCAAGACCTTTAGAATAACTTTCAAGTGTTTCAGGATTAAGCCAATGGACAGTGAAACCAATATATGATCTATAATAACAAAATAAAAACTGAAGTTATAAATAATATACCTAAATAAAAATAACAATTAATATGCTATTAAGTATTGTAATTTGTAATACTAAGTCTTAATAAATTAGATTAAATATTATATTATGTTAAAATAAAAAAAATCACAACTAATATGGGTATATATATTACCTATACACTATACTATTATATTATTCTTATTTATTAGTTATTACTAATACTAATGAAATTAAAACAATTTCATCTATCTGTACTTAAAATTATAAATATGAAAAATTAAAAATTATGTTATAAACCAATTATAAGTGAAAACTACAAGTAAAATTTAATTTAGTAATAATATAAACTTAAATAATTATGACTACTTTTAAAAACTATAATAAGTAATAATATACTACAATATTTTCAATATTTACCTATGAAATATACTCCAACAATCACAAGTTAAGCATACATACCTGATCTTTTCAAAATCAGTTATCATTTCTTCAATCATTTTACCATACAAAGTTTCGATCCTACGAACAAATACTCGTCTTGAAACAGGATTCTTGTTTGAAGTTAATTTGCAGTATGTTATAAAAGCAGGGTGCTCGATTAAGGAAAATGGAGATACTGTATCAATTATCAGTTTTAAATTGGCATCATTAAATTCACCATCACTTAGTTTTCTAACTGGTATTTTACCCACTTCACACAGCTTTAATTGTTTATTATATTCAACAATGTTTGTCGTCGATGATCTTTTTTTTGCACAATCATTAAAATTGTTTAATTCTTTTGAATGCATAATCTGAAAACCAGATAAATTCATTAAAAAAAAACATAATTATGAAATATTATCTATGTAGTATGTATGTTTTAGTTTTACAGGAATATTCATTCAGTATTCTTATGAGTTCTGTGATTATAATTTAATATTCCAGTAAACCAAAGGTACCTACAGAAACAGTTATTACATATTTTCATCAACATTATTTTTTAAATTTATTTCTCACAAAAAATTGTTCTAATTTTTTTATTGACTAAGTATAACAATAGTTAAAATATGTTTAAACCTAAAATGTGGTAATATAATATCATCTCAGGCTTCAATCATTTATTTATACTCAACTAATTTGTTACTTACTTATGTTCACTACTTGAATTGGAAAAAAGTTCAATGGGGGGATGCAGTGTAAAAAAAACTGCTTATCTACCCGAAGATATCTAACTATTGAATACCTAGATTATAATAAGAACCGGTAGGTAATCTAAACTATTTTTTTTAAACTAGAGGTACTCCTTCACTCGTTTCCCCTTAATTCAAACACTGTTCTTTGTACTAACTATGAATTAGGTACTTTTCATATCAAAAATATTATAAGCTTTATCATGAGGTTACTACATAGTATATTATTACACTATTATGTGTCTTAAATAACAATTTACATACTTTAATATGAGTTCTCAAATTTGAGTTTGAAGTATTTGATGTGGAAATTCGTTTCTCTTTAGGGCCACAAAGAAGACACTTAAAAATCAAGTTTTTGGTAGATGTATCACAAAGTTGTTCAAAATATTGACTAATATATGACCATCTTGGTTTATTATCGGCTGTTCTTATATTCACTACTTCACTGGTGGATTGTTGTTCACACATCATTAGATATTTGACAAATGACAATTTATTATTTCAACTGAAAATTAAAATATAAATTAAACAATTGTAATAATAATTATTCTGAATATCTAATGAGATGATATTAGATCGTTATTACTTTATACTATATATAATATATTATTAGAAATTTAAAATCAACTTAATAATATACAAAATAATAATAAAACACAAATATTGAAATACTTACCAACGAGTTTAAGAAATCTTCTATTATAGTGTAGACTGAAGGTTAGTAAGTAGTCAGTAGGTATTGATGGAATTGCAAAAATTAAGTAATTAAAATATTGAATCAAAAAAAATAATAAACGTACTTCACAGATAATCACATGGTTATACGAAAACTGATACACAATATTTAATATTTATTATTTAATACTTAGGTAAGTCGTGCGTGCTGCAAGAACGACGAACTCAAAATGAACGACCAAGAACTATTTTATTATTTAATATTTTTATCTAATGATTCTAATGACAAAAGACAATTTATGTTTATAAATACAAACATTATAAATACATAATATGAGCATAACCCATAACAGAATTAATAACTTATTTGGTTATTTATGTCTTTATGACGAAAATATTTTATAATATTATATTCTTTTAACTTGGAAATTGTACATTTGTGATTTATGCGTTGTACCTTTTGGCTTTTACAGTTTTACCCATATCACATCATATTATGTATTAATTATTAGCACGAATTAAATATATATAAATATATTTATTCGTTGTTATTACTTATTAGTTATTAGTATTTAATATTTACTATTTAATATTGTTATTTTTACACTACCTATGTCTGTATGCCGAGGTATAAGTGGTATACCTATATAAAATTAATTAAGTTATTTTTATTGAACAATTCTGATTAATGGAACAAGAATTAAATTTAATTAAATTTAATTTCCTATTCTACTATTCTGGTAAATGCATATACAATATGGATCAGATTTCAATAATAATTTTATTTATAATTTAATTATTTATAAATTAACTAAACTTGAATCTGATTAAAAGTAACTCGTTATTTATTAAGTTTATATCAATTAAAATAAGTTAAGTTAAAAGTTAAAATTAACTTAACTTTTAACTTTTTAACGCGTTAATGCCCAGGCTTGTTAAATAGTATGTAATTATTTACATGCATATGCATATTATATGTATTTATTTTATACATGTACGATGTAGTCGATGTACCCTTCTTACATTATACTTGTTACAGATCAAAATGGTTGGATTGACAGGTTTTTATGGTATAAACCAATTTTTTTTTTGGTAGTCGTTGGGGGGGGGAGTAAATGTTTCAATCCCCCCTACAAACATGACCAAATCACGCCTGGGACTTCGCCTGGGAAAAAACAAACATAAAATACGTTGCTGCTCTATCGGTGTATCTTGGTTTTAATGTATCTCAGTTCACGGGCTCAATTTATGAACTTATTCGACCGGGAGGAGCTGTCCATCTGTTATAGTTTTTTGGATTGGGTAAAGATCTGGGTATATTTTCAAAGTAGTTCAAACTACTCTCTAAACATTTGTAAAAATCAGTCGAGTAGTTTTGGAGTCTATTATGCGCTGTACAAACATAAGGACATTGCCTTTTGTTGTACATTTATGAATATAACAAACAATAAATTTAATATTATTTTTTTTATTTGAACAAATATTATAGCAACACTAATGGGTCTGCTGTCGATACCATTTTTTTCAAAATTTATATTTCTTTTCTTTTTTTTTTTTTATTCATGGTACAGCTTCAACTGCTAAGGTTATTAGCTTGCAACAAAAAATTAAGGTATTTGATTACATATTAATGATACAATATAGTTTCTTAAATTAGTTTTACATACAAATTTGTTTTATCGTTACATATTATAATCTATATTTCATTAATCAATGGCAGCCCAGTGTAATATAAATGTATAAACAATTTACTATTCGATTCTCGTGAGCCAAAACTTAATATTTGTGTGAGCCTGAGCTTCAGTTACATAAGATGGGTTGAAAAAAAAAGAAGCTAAAATCACCCTCCTACTCTCGAGGAATCTATTGGTGTAACATTTATCGAAATTCGTTAAGTAGTTTCTGAGATTGGCACGTTCGAACATACACAATCTTCAGGTTTGTAATAGTAATACTGCTGATGACGCCGATGCCTGATTATATTATGTACTTTTGAGATCGATAAAGGCAGAAAAACATTAAAGACCGGTACGTCCGTCAACACACAAACGTCAAATTATATTTATTTATAGTTGCGTGTGCCATGTATAGATTATGATTGTAATAATATATTATACACAATACCTATCAACGTTATAATATCGTCCGGATGGCGGAAGGCTTTGTAGCGGAAGGGAGGCCTTATCGCGCGGTTCCGGAATTGTGGACAAACCGGTGTTTCACTCACCGCCGCCCAGTCAGGCCTACGGGTGCACGTGAAAAAATCAAATATCCCACAAGCATATTATATATGTATAGGTTACAGCGACTGACCTCCATATTACGGCCGGATCCGTAGGGGTCTGGCCGTCTGGGCCCGGTCAGTTGTAAGACATCACCTCGGTCGATAAGGAGGGGGTACGGGTCTTACATTGTTTTATTATAATTTATAAGATGTACCGATACGGTGTAGTGGTGTACGGTTATAAGCGGTATATAGGTATATAGAATACCGCATACTATATTATGGACGACATTGATTTTTACCGATTTATTTTCATTCTGACGATATACATTTTTTATTTTATGTGGCACAATACAAATCTAATGTATACACGCAATGGTTTTCAAAAAACTAAATAAGATTATTATACATTATAGTTATATATGTATATACATGTACAACAACAGTTGACAGAAGAATAATATTATGTATTTCTATTAAAAACACACAACGATACATATGAGGCTAAAAGTATAAATGTTTAATTATCAACTACCGTACTATTGGCTGCAGTTGACTTCCGAGACGGAGTCGTCACTAAAGCTAATACATTTTAATTTAGGCCTAAAGGTATGAACGGAATTTTTTTTGACATAAATATGTTTTTGGTCCAGGTATAGACATTTTTATTTTCTTATCGATTTTGCGTAACGCTTTGTTTATCAGTTGTCACCATAGAAACAAATAAAATGGCAAAATTACCTAATTACGAAAAAATATCAAGTAGCGTGCTATACGTTTTTTTGTAATTTCCTCATAAAATATAAGGTATATTATTACAACTTATTTATGAACATTTTTTTAAAAACTATTTTAAATTGTTCTAATTATGAAATATTCTCTTTAAATCATTGTTAAACTTACCCAGCCAAATTTAATTAAACCTAAACAAACATGGTATTTAACATTTTAAAATGTTGTAAGCAATTTTCACTGGGAATGAAAATTTAAAAGTCACTATGTAGAAAGTTGCTGAACATTTTCAAGACTTTGGTCGAATACCTATTATTGAAGTTTAAATATATGTTAGATACCTACCTATTAACCTATATGTTTGTTTTATTATAATTTCTTTTTTTTTAAATTCAGAGCACTTCTGCACTTGTAAAAAGTAAGGTGTTTTTCAATAATTATCAATAAAACTTAACGGTGGCAAAATGCTGTCTACATTTCGATTTAAATTGTGTCATAAACCGTAATAACTGTAATAACTTAGCAACTTATCATAGGTTCTTGCGAAGTTGACCATCAACATTAAATTACCAGTAATTAAAAGGCACTACAAGACCCATATTTATAAGTCTAAATGGTATTTGGTAATGAGTTATTGAGTATATACTGCAGTATTGAGTAGGTATGAAAAGTGGTCAACTAAACTATTATTATACAAGTATAAGCGATCGCTACCGCTGTATCGTTATACCAATATATTGAAGTGTTTATGTTTTCATTAAAAGAGTAACTATTTTATCGTGTACGGATTTGCAAAATATTGGTTTACCGACAAGTTTATTTTATAATGATGAATGCAATGCGTGTTACAGACATTGCACTTATTATTCTTGCAGCTGTGGACTTGTATTCTGTTCTTGGCGGCAAGTAGTACGACGAACGACCCCCTTGAGACGGGAGCAAAATATCGGGACACAGAAAAAAAAAACCTGTTGCGCCCGCCGCCAAACGGACACAGGCGCGCGCGTATATAACATACCGATAGATAATATTATTATAAACGTATAACCGGTAACCGCCGCCGCGACTTTCGTGCGAAACATTCGACCGAGTCTGTCAGCCGCCGGTCCTCGCCACCGCGCCCATCCCCTCCGTCGTTCCGTGAAGAAGACACGCCGCTCGCCGCCGGGGCGCCCGCGCCACAGGTGCGCGCCGACCGCAGAGTGCATACGCATCGCGCGCAGTACATGTTCGTCCGGCCCCGCACGAGCGGTCTATTCGTCGTCCGTCGTCCGCCCGTCGATTCCCGGTGGTTCTCTCTCGCCTTCAACCCTTCCGATAACACCCCCCCCACCCATGACGAGTGCACGTGCCCCGCGTGTGGTCTTTTCGTTCTCGGCCGACCCTCCCCGCGCCTAGACGGCGTTTTTTTTCGTTTTCGCGCGATGACCACCGTCGCCGCTGCAGCCTTCCCGCCGACGATCGGGCATCGTGCCGCGGGCGTTAACGTCATCGTAGGCGACGGCCCATCTAGTTCAGTATCGCTCGGGTCTAGTGTTCCGTTGCCGTGAAAAATACCCAGCCGTCGGGGCTGGACACGTTTTGAACATTTTGGCGCACGTAAGTCTTGTACGATATACCATCGGTTTTCACATACGCGAATATAGGTACCTCCTATAATGGTACCTAATATTAATAAATATATAATATATACATCATAATAATATAGGTACAAACCTTATTTTTTACAAATTATTCAAATAGAACATATCTTACAATCGGTATAGCATATTATTATATTATGACATAATGGAGAACAATTTACACGATAACATAGTATGAAGAGGGATGTCGCAGTCTAGTGACAGATCCCTCGAGAAGCGGAATCATAGTTAAAATCTAATAAATCCCCCCACCAGCATCTTTTTAACTGAAGGGAGGGATTTTCTAGGATATTTAGGTACAATCATTGATTAGAAATACTAGTATTCATAATCAACGGTACAATCCTATTTAAAATATAAAGCCATGTATATTATATTAACGCTCTAATCGAATTATTCTGGACACAGCGAACGTTCGTTGTAGCGGTCTTTCAAGTCCGTTATAGATTATAAACGACTTAAATCAATATATTGCAAAAAGTGCTGTGTGTGATTCATGACCGTATGTAAAACGGTTAGGATATAATAGCCCAATAGTTAAAATAATGATACTATAGTCATAGCCGCTATTATATTATAGTGCGTTTGTATGAATCCATAAATAATGTTTAGAATCCACCGATATTCGCTTTCTTAATGATTGTTTGAGTCAATGTATTCACCATTTTACCAAAAATATACATGACATATCTGCGGATTTAAAACCGTTTTGACGCCATCATATAAATGTACTAATTTCCATTAAACGGTATCCCATAAAAATGTATAATACAAAATAACGCAAGTGTTCATGGCTATAGAATATAAATATGTTATATATTATATAAACTATAAAGTACAGGGTGTATCAAAAGTCTTCATCTGATTTCAAAAATGTATATTTATTTAAAAAATGAAGATATAAGGGTGAAATAAAGTAAAATATATTCTTAAAATAGGTAAGTTTTATTAATCAGTCAAGCATTAATACTTGAGTCGCTAACTTGCGACTAACCGCTGCCGAATTATATCAGTTCGTAATCGGATGAAGACTTTTGAAACACTCCGTATATTATACTTTGTTCCGGAGGATAGGTAACCGGTAATGAACGATAAGAACGGACGAAATTGGTTATCACCACCCCCGCCGACCATGTGGGAACACTGTCAGTTCGGTGATTACGATTAGGTTCATTGGCCAATGCGGCGGCCCGAGTCGAAGCGATTGTCCCGAACTCCCGAATCCCCGTCGTCGACCTTGTTTCGCGCACGCACTTGCCCTTTCACATTTATTTTATAGTAGGTATACATAATATTTATAATTATTTACGATAGGATTTGTATAAATAGTAAATAGTATAAACGTCTTTTTTTTAAAATGTTTCATGGTAAATTTAATCATAAGGCCTATAACAATTTTATGTTCTTAATTTTTCCAAGATGAGTACATAATATTCAAACATTTTATCTGATTGGGCAATTTCCTATTTTCCTTAACACAGTTTCATACATGAACGAAAGAAAATGTTGGTGATATATCATTATGTGATCAGTTGAAGGTATAAGAATAACAAACATCCTAATTCCTAATAGATACAGTAAGTACCTAATACACAATGTTAAAAATACTATTTCGAATACTATTCTCTTAATTTTCAACCTATTGGTATCAATGTTTAAATACTACAACCTTTACACAAAGCACTTAATTTTGTGCTTATTAACTGTTTTTCAACCTAATGGCAAAAGTATAATAATATATATCAGTATGTTACAATTGCGATTAGATAGGTAGATACACTTAAAAATTAAAGAACAACGCAATCATTTTGCTGCAGAACAGTCGTTAAGACTTAAGCTTTTATAATCTTGGTTGTAATTTCTGTTTTCAACTTGAAGTTAATTTATGTCGACCATAACTTCTCACTACCTATACTACCTACCCTGCAGGTTACGTATGCAAAATAACTGAGTTCTAATAATAATATTTTGAATCGTTATTAATGATTTTAATAACACATTTTCTTTTACAAACATAATGTAACTTCGTACCTATAACTTATCTTTATATTTTCATTACAACGTTTTTATCGTCTCATTTAATGTAAGTTATAAGTTATAATAGTTATAACTTATAACTGTAATATGTATACACAGATTTTGATGTGTTCGTCGCCGTCCGCGTACATAATATGACGTGTGTGTGTGCATATATACCTATATCATCTCGTCACTTGAATTGGATTTACAAGAGAGAAAACCATTCATATTTTTTTTTTTTTTGAAAGCTGCGCTCTCACTTCGGGTTTTTACAGCGGATCAAAGCCCTAGCGACTGACAAGCGCACAAACAATTACGACGGCTTTCGATCAACTGTGCGTTCAGCGTACTTGTAACATTAACAGGTGTGTTGAGCCCTTTCGTTTCATGAGTCATGTGGTTTAAAAAGTATTATTGAGTTATGCGGTCGATTTAATTTTTTCTTCCGCATCATTCGAATACCTATCGTAATGAAAAATACTGCCTGCAAATAAATTGTTCACGTATAGTATCCACTCCTCATTCACCCCCATCATTCGTAAACACACTTGACACTAAAGTTTCAAAAACACGCACCTATTTTAGTTTATAATATGTTTAAATAATAACTATGGTCAGGGTGCAGGAACCGCCAACAGAATAATACTTTATTGCTTTCCAATATAATATATAATATATCTGTGATAACAGAATTTGATTATTTTACACCTATAATGTAAATGAACCGGAGGTGGTGTTGGTTCGGAATAATTTTAGTTAATTGGTGAGACGAAAAAAATAAAATAATTGTATTTGTAAGGCTGTATAATACCTATAATGCTATTTATAATATACAGCGTAAATACAATATATCAATAGATAAATATTTTTTGTGTTTTAAAATTATTTATATGGTAAAACTAAAAATTAAATCGTTCTTAAATAAAATATTACCGCGTTAAATAAAATTACAACATTCTAAAAATAGAAATTATTTAGTAATTAAAAAAATACTCTTGATACCTACCTACTACTAATAATTGTATCAATAAAATTAAACAACATGATAGTATTTTGGATATGAAGTGTTATAAAGAATTTGTCATGTCATTTTCATATCTAGTTTTGGAATTTGTTGTGTCATGTACTCATGTCTAATATATATCGATCTTTTAATCGACTTCTAAATAGGAAAATAATAAAGATGCCGAGGACATAATAATAATGGTTGGTTGACAACCGTTTTCCAGGTATTTTGAAGCGAATACAAGAAAAAAACGTATATATGAAGAAAACTAAGGTCATGTTTGAAATTAGCATGGACAATTTAATGAGAAAACATTATTTTTGTTTAATGTTTGTTTTTAAAAATGTGTGCTGTATAAATATATTTAAGTATAGGTACTACGAAAATTATTATAATGTTTATATGAAAGTTTACAACTGTATATGTATGGATCCATGAGTTACTAGAATAAAAACCAGATTTTATTAAAAAAAAACACTGTTAAAAATTTAAAAGTCAGAAAAAACAATTGTTTGACAATTTATTGAACCGTGTTTTATTCAATATAATCAACACGTATTAGGATGAGTTAATCAGTTACAATTTTATCCATTTAACACTATATAATGTGTCGATAATAAATATTAGCAAGTTAATTTATTGTTATTAAATATGATAAGTTTTAATTTTGTCACTGTCCATAGGACGTAAAGATTTTACACGCAAATTCTATGCGTCAGCAAGGAATCTTAATAATGGCTAAAATGCCCTTGAGCTAAATTTCACTTCAAATCCGCCCACACCTCTTATACACATAATATATGAATTCTAGAAAAATAAACCGACTATCTAACATATGCATAGGATTTAATGTACCTATGTAAATATATATTTAAGTATACATACATGATTTCCCATTTGGATCTAATCACACTTTAAAGATCTGAATAAATTAGCGAATAAATGCACACACACATATATTTTATACAAACCTAAAATGGGTAAACAAGACACGTTTCACCAAATGTAGTAGTATTATTTTTTTTTCTCCATCCTTCTCGTCCGACAGTCATCATCTTTGCATTACAATGCTTACAAATTGCTTCCGATGACCTTAATCGCTTTATAACTTCTATACAAATTGAATTTCGTTTCCGTGTCCAAATTATTGTTGGTACCTACGTAAAAAATTACGATATTACAAAATTATGGAGGGCATCAATAATGACGAAAAAAAAATCTAAAGATTAGGTTTCATTAAGATTTGAGACACAAACTATCTTAACTAACTTAAGCAAATTATACTAATTTATGATATTCATATGTATTGTGATTTCTCAAAGTCAAATGAAAAAAATATCAAATTAATAAATTTGCAGTTTTTACAATTAATTACGGATTTTGTCGTAAATTTAAAAACGAGCAAAAACAATGAATAATAAATCCTCACATCTCTACTTGTAAACATTCCTGATCGTTCATTTGTACCCAGTGGCTAAGGGAGTGACAACCCTATTTGAAAATGTTTGATTGAGCTCTAAAAATACCCTTTTGCGCTTACTAATATGTTATTTCGGGAAAATTATTGTACGCACGACACCTCCGGAAAAAGCTACTGTCTGCCCTTGCTCATCGTCGACGGTGATCTAAAACAGTATAACTTGTTTTATAATAATAATAATATATTATATCATTATCTTTTCGGCGTATAAATAACACGCCTCACAGATATTATGTTATGTGCTATGCTTTATCTACAACCACTTGTCTACGTTCCTTATATTTAATATCAGGTGGCGTAAAAATAAGACAACGCGCATAGTTTCCCGCGCCTAGCCATAATGAATCAAATTTCGGTCTGTTGTTACCGCTATTCCGCGCCTAACCTCAACCTGTACCTACAAATTACAATTTACAAATATAATATTATATGCTGTGTGGGAATATACTACATCAACGTTTATTCATACCTGTTTGCATATTATACATTTATATATATATACATACCGACTAAATATTCATAACGGTACAACATACACGTATAATATAGGTGTATAATATTACGCTATGATGAGTGTCTATGGCTATAGGCAATACGCACAATGTATTGATGTGTATACGTAACACCGTTTACTATACATTTCGGTGGGTTTACGCGAATACTAAAAGACATTAGTTTTAATATAAAATGCTCAATTATCCTAAAATTATAATATTAATAATAATATATTATAATATTACCTGTGCGTAACTCGGCAGCGAATAGTACCTACTATACCTTACCTACCATATGCGCTGTTAGATAGGTGTAGCGGATTTCGTTTCCGACGAATACGCATTGTTACTGTCGTGGACCATGCAATAGACAATGTATAGTGTGTTTCATCGAATAATTTCCCATTAAAAACCAAACGAAAACTCCGTTTTTGCCATCTGGTTTAAATGCATAGTAGGAGGTACCTCTACACATCGTGATACGAATGTACCTATATTATTCACCATCAACAAACTGGTTCTGACCAACTAAAACGGACTTTAAATCTACAGATAGCTCGTGTACATGGCAAACTTATTATAAACTATTATGTATACGCACGCACGCAAACAAACATATTAACCATAAGAGTAAAAAAAAAAATCTTTGGAAATCCAGTGCAATTTTTTCACCTTGATAATAATATTATAATAACATCACGTAAACGATGCGGATGCTGGCGGGCGGGTCCGCTTTGCGATAAATAATAATAATCTCACTGGACGGGAATCTCGTACGCGACTTTGCGTATAATAATATAATATAATAAAGGATCAATACGTAATTATACTTCGGTTTATCAATTCATCAGGTTCGAGGCATAAAAACTGGTAAACTTAGTAATCGTCACTATTCGGACGCACGCGTAAATAAAATTCACTGCAGCTATTGTATTAATATTATTATCGTCGTATCGCTTTTCGTAAACGCGGCTGAAACATATTGATAGGCTGCACAAGACCGGAATGGAATTTATTAGTTTCATGTTATTATACGCACTCGAAGAGGACGGACGCTACACCCACATGCGATCAGTGTCGTCTCCGTCTTTAGTTTCGCACACACGCATAACATATCCAGCCAGATATCATCACTAAAAAATAAATAGGGGTAGCGTATTGAATCAGTTGCCCCTATATTGGATAATAGGCTAATGGGTATAATTGTATAAACCTATAATTATTCAATAATTTATATTTTATTTGGGGGGGGGGGAAAGGTGTCCATCCACCCACACACCAAAAAAATGAACCCTCTAGTGGGTGCCACTGTATCTAGTCAATTGTGCTTTAAATGATCCATTTAACTCGGTTATGTTTCACATTAGACCATCAAAATATGTTGTATGTACCTACTTCGTTTTCATTCTTACTCATAAACAGTGAACCATTTTAGTTACATGATAAAAAGTGTTAAACCATCATCATCTAACTATCATTTGACCGAACCATTCCAGTTCTGAATTGACGAGGCACATTTATTACACCTAATTACTAATTCGTAGTTAAATGATTTCAAGAACAAAAACATAATTAATTATTATATCTATCTATATATGCGTGCGCGTTAAAGAAATTCGTATCGTGGCGTGCATTACAATATCATAGGTACGTGTTTTGCAACTATTATCATATCGTGTTTAATAAAGCATTATAATATTAAAAAAAAAGTGCATTTAATAAGATTTCCAGCATAGTTTCACCAGAGAAAAAACTTTACGCTCACTTATACAAAAACCATTGACCGACTTTCGAGTTGTCTTCCGAGTTCCGACACTACGGCACGGCGTATAATGTATATATACTTGTTGCGTTAGAGATACTGACCTGAGGATTTTTATATTATTATAATCAACTCGAATAGCGCGAACTCGAGATCTTAAGATATTATAATACGGTTTGTCAAACCGGACAGGTTTCATACTAATAAAATAATTATATGTATAAGTAATAAATGCATAATATATAATATATACATAGGTAATTCCAACGACCAGTTATTATAGTATATAATAGGCACCTATAGTCATATAGGCAGTGTACAATATTTGAGAATAATGATTAATATATTATCATAAAATATAAATTACATTACAGTTCGTTAACTCGAATATATCATATCGAATTGTTCATGTAGAACTCGAAATCTTATTCCATTCATATTATTGTAAAGCTGGGAAAATTGCCATTTCTTTCAACTGCCGAAGTCAATCTGTATTATTATTTGAAATGTTTTTTACCAAATCTTTATACTTTTGAACTTTAGTGTAAAATATAACAATAGCCAATAAGGCACATAACAAGTTTTGATGTTTAGTAATTACCTTACAGCTAAGACACATAATTGTAAAAAAATTGATCCTTGACTTCGCACACTATAATTAGAGTCACCCCAAGATTAACATTATTTTTTTTTTTTTGATATTGATATAAACAAAAAAAATTGGTAACGCGTCGTATATCGATGGATCTTGGACATAAGGCGCCTGGGGCTAGTGAACTGCAGCGCCCTTATAATTGTGCAGTGTGTAGAAATAAATATATATTATACTTTCATATTTTTCTTCGATTATAATAGGTAGTTGTGTTTGATATTGATGGGATTGTATCAGCGTTCGTACAACCAGTTCTATGAATGACGTGTAAAATGTATAAGAAAAAATAAATATTTTTTCAAGAAAATGTGTCAACTTGTTGACGTCTATATAGCTGTGCCTAATTTTTAAAATTATATTGTAGCGGTGTATAGGTGGTGGATGTATAACACTAAATATGCGGTATATGATAATATTTAAAGAACAACTAACCAAAAATATGAACAAAAATCCAATTATTACACAAAAGAGAGATGAGATCCTATCCGAATAACCGGCGTTGTTTTCGCAAGCGCCAATCGGTGCCCATCAGTTCGATTACACTTGAATTGAAATATTTAATGGCTACGTACTTAAAATATTTCCGGTGAATTCCTGCAAACTGTAAGGGGTATATTTTTTTAACGCATATCCTTTTAAATGATGATAATATGTGTCGTCAGTAGATGACACCTACATTATTCGACATGTGTGGGTACGCGATGATAATTATTGGGGGGAACCTGTATAGTATATAATATGTGGCAATAAAATGTACCTATAGTTGTGAAATTGATAGATTCCAAAGTAATAAAATATCACTGATCTGTTGTGGAACGTGCAAAAACTATCAAAGCAGCCTTAAACAAAACTTGCGGGACTAACAATATAGAGTATTCAAATATGACGCAAACAGTGGAAATATATATATTATGCACCTACATATTGATAATATAAATTTACGAGATTACTTGCTGCCCGTTGTCCAACGGATGATGATAATGATATATTATTGTGCGCAATCCATCGGAATATGATCTGCGTACGGTTCGGATAGAATGACGAAAACCGTAAACCTATAACCCAGGTCTGGACACATTATCTGTAGGTGTTCGCCTAGGCCCCAGGGAGATGTTTAAACATTTTGATTTATATCGTTACTAAAAATGCATGCTAAGGTGGGGAGGAAGACGTGTAAGAAGGGCGGCAAAATGAAGGTTTACTTAACTGCTCATTGGTGTGCTTAAATATAGTTCATCCGGATTCCAGGCCGTTGTATACTTTGTAAACGTTTTTTGTAATAGTAAGCATAGGCGCAATTTCAGTTTTTGACTTGGAGGAGGGGCTTTACATATTTAAATTAAACAGACCCGCGAGTGGCTCTGCTCCTCACACCCCATGAATATCTTTAAAATACATTATACTTTATTTTAACATAATACAAATTTTTATCTCCTACATTTAATGTACATATGTTATAACTATTATAGATCTACCTATATTATTAAAATGAAAAATATTTGTATTAAAACAAATTACAACATTTAGGTACTTATATAATATATTATAATATTATATGACCGTCAGGTTCGAAATTAGAAATGTATAAAAATAAATACTACAACTCGGGTATTGATTATATTCTAGACAAATTGAAATATTATCCGTAATATTATATTATAATGTCTAAATTTGTAATATTATTACTAAACCTATATTATGTTCTGTGGGCAAACACGTGAATAATGAATGGTTCTTTAAACTGTATAAAATAATATTTTTTTTCAAACATTTACCGTATTAGTAGATTAGACAGTTAATAAAGTGTTTAATACTTCACTTGAAATACAGTTTTTTTTTTCGAAGGGCTGAATTTAATATTGGAGGGGCTGAGCGCCTGCAAGTCACGCCTCAAATTGCGCGTATATGATAATAAGACAACAAAGCTGTGTACTTACGCGTGTTCTTCACATGTATTATATTGTATCCTAACAACGTCCGAAATCATATCTTTTGTTTGGTAAAAAAATAATAATATAATATCGTTGGTAAATTATTGTTACTCTGGGCCTTAGAGGGCTTCGGCTGAATTACCGCAGAACGTGTCTTTCGACGTGTGATTCCGTATTTCCGTACAGCTGTAATACGTGTTATATTCTGATAAACAAAATAGGGGGAAAATAGTAGTATTTCCGTTCATTTCCATCCTGTTTGACGAACCGTATAATACGTAGTATAATATAGTATTATACATGTTTATTATTGCGGTTCGCCAAAACAAAACGTTGAACCCATTCTTGCCTTCCCTTTGAATGTTACAAATCGAATTAAGCAGATACGGCTAAGTGTGTATAAAATAAATTGTCCACAGTCGTATACCTCTCCTCTCCTCCGCCTATTCGATTTAAAAACTACAATCAAGTCGAAATATTGTTTTAGGTTTTATATGTGTATACAATAATTACATAATAATATAATATTTGTATGCTATTATTCAATATATCATGGTTTTTGTTATTAGAAAAAACATTGAATGCAATACGATCTTCTTTTGTGCGGTGTACCCCTATACCTCCCAATCTGATTCCATCGATGGTTTGATTTCGATGCTTTATTTCTTTGTTTATAAAGACAATAAAATATAAAACAGTACCATCAATACAGATTAGATTTTAGACCGAGGTATTTTACCTCGGCGACATGATGTGATAAGTGTAGATCCGGGATTAATGTAGGTACAATGGAAAAAAAAAAAGTAGGTACTTGTAAAATCATTACACTACGACCGTTGCGTTGTCCTACATAACATTATTATATTTTATCGTTTGAGGCAATTTGAACACAATAGAGATGATAAATGGAGAATCGCGGATAAATCGTGGATAAATTCATAATAAGGTTTCTTTATAAAAATTACTAGATGTTGCGACTTGACAAATTATAGGGCGTGCAAAATGTCCGTGAGAATCGTCGTCGCGTATTACAAAAACACTGTTAAGCACTAGCCGTCCTATCAAGTACATTAACATAGATGGCATGCGATGGTAAAATTATCGTACATTTTGTTAATGTTCGAAGACTTTGGATCGTTAAAATTACATGTCGAATTAGGTTACGACGGTGGATGATGGTATAGATAATATTATACGTTAAACGATTAACGAATAGCCAGGACTAATTCAATACAATATATTTTATTAAAATATTTATAGTCGTAATATATTATTTCATTTTTAGCTATCTGATACACACTTGAACACTGCATAGTATGAATACAATACAATTTACTATACCAATTATAATAAGGCGTATGTGTATGGTACATAAACACACTTTATACTTATACGGCTATGCAGTACTTATACACTATTAAATGTTTCATTAATTGTATTTTTTAAATCTACATTTATAATATTTAAAATGTATATATTATGGACTAATTTATAAACGCTGGGAAACTTATCAACACGAGTGAGCGTTTCGTACCAATTCAAATTTTTCGTTTAACAGACGGCAGTGAAGATTACCAATAACCACTACATAAAATGTTTATGGTTAATTCAGGGTTGTTAATTGAATCACAATATTTAGGTAATTAACTATAATAGCAAATGTCATTGATAGGATTTTTCATCGTTTTACTGCTCACGTAGGTTTTTTTCCCTAGCAATTAATATTGTACAAATAATACATTATTCTAGTCTTAGAAATATATATACATATTTAAATCTGTTTGTTCATTTAGTTAAGTTAGTTAATATTGAAATATTATTATAAAACGTTTTAAAATAGTTACATGGCAGCTATGTAATATTTAAAAAACATTTCCATAAATTATCTACCACTAAATTTGAAATTATTAGACAATGCTTTTAGAACGCAGCTATGCGCCTACGCCGTATTAAGATAATATGGTCAAAAAAAATACTTACCGAACAAGTTTTATTAGATTCAAATAAAAGATATCAGTTTAACAATAATATGTTTTAAATTCTAAGACTTCAGTGGAGTGAATGATGTTTTGGTTTTAAGACTGTTACAGAGATGTGTTTATTTTAGTGAATCATCATGTTTTGGAGCAGAAAACGTGTTTCTATTTACAATGTTGTATTGTAGTTTCTGGTAGAAATGTTATCTCGTTGGTACTTTGGGTGGTCTAATTCATTTTAATCGTGAAAAATAAACCAAAAATACCGACCAAGAAAACTGGAATATTTACACTAAATTACACGACACGGGTTTTCGGCAAAATGAATGTTGGTTTTTTGTTGTAAATTGTAATTTAGATGGAATTAACTCTAAGCTTCAAATTGTTTACCAAATATTTATATTATAATATTCATGATATAATTTTCAAAATATTTTGGAACTATATTATGTATATTATTTTTAATTTAAAATTGAAATATGCACCTTGTTTGAAAATTTCATACGCAGTTGTTCCTCTTAAGTTGTTCTTAATGGTACTAAAAAAAGTTTAGCTTCTTACCATTACCTACATTATAACTTTCTTTACAAAATGATATTATGCTCAAACTATTTAGACTAATTTTAAGCCATTTTAATACCACTAACCAAATCACGTTCTACGCATCGTTGGTACTGACTTTTATGCATTATTTTTTGGAAAAAATCAGTTCGACCTATATTCGCCAAAGAAATTACTATTTCATTATTAACAATAAGTATAGCTCGGTATAAATATCTTTAGAAGTCGAGGCCGATCATCTACTTTACCCAGAATCATTTTTCGTAAACGATAATTATTTTACGTTTAATTCAAATTGAATACAACCGCATCGGTGCAGTGGATCTACTCGATGAAGAGGTACATCAACACCTACTACACATCAAAAGAGTGAGTTCCCCGTTTTTTTTTTAAAAGTTTCATTTAAGCAGAGCTACTGCATTTGTCCATTATTAAATATCACGAGTACGCACGCTGTAATGCGATACAATTCGTTTTGTAAATTTTTTAACACGACATACTTACAGAGTATATCAAACTCAACCGTAGACACGGCCGTCAAAATGTAATACAATAAAAACATTGTTAACAACGCTAACTACATCCATATAAGGATTAAACCAGGCCCAGGACGGAGCCGGTCGTGCAGGCGAAGAGTTTACCGAGTCCGGAAAACTCTTGGTCAGCCGAACGTTTTTGTATTCGAGTTCTGTCTATGGATGTCTATGCATATTATTATATGCAATATATTCCAGCAATTAATGACTATTGACCGAACCTATGACCAATTATTGACCATCAAATGTATTAAAAACGAATTTGAAGACATTTAACGCAATGGACAATTTAACACTGCTGCAGTTGTGTGGTTGTACCTAATATTGTTTTAGGAGATACATTTATAAGTATATTATGCACCATATGATTCTTCTACTGTGAACCCGGTAACATTATAGGAAATATAAAGAATATTTAATTATTTTTTATTCCAACACATATTGTTCTATGCTTATTATTTATTAGTAGATAGTTGTTCTTAAAATTAAAAACTTATCGGTTTTCTAAGATACTACCTATTATACGATAAAAGGCCATTTCTGTACTTACCTATTATCTCTATATCATTTGAAATATCAAATAAATTAAACCGAATTTCTATAAAAAAAAAACCTTTTTACTAGGTAAATACTGTTAAGTTTAAAATCTAATATTATTTTAAACTTTGAATTATTGCTTTGAGTTTAAACTCTAAAAATCCTGATGTTAAAAGGTTTAACCTACAGGTATTAGAAGTGCACTAAGCATTAAATCATATCAATCACAGACTTAAAGTTAAAATAATAGCAACTAGCAAGATTAATCTCGCAAACTTTTACATATTTATTAAATTCGTTTCTAATTTAAGCTTTGGATGTTTTTAAAACTGTATAAAGTAACTACCGCAACTGTTACTTCATCAAGCAAACAGCATACATTACATTAATTTGCCAAACTCTTTTGGAAAAATATTCCGGTTCAGAATATGATATAATAAATAAAAACAATTTAGTCGGCAAAACACATAAACTGAAAATTACCGGAAAAAAGTTGTCCAAGAAAACAAGCACCTTGCTTTGGAATATTAATAATATGTATCTCTTAATTTATTATGCATCCATCATAGTATATACAGGTATAGGTACCTCATTTAGACAATATTCCATTATGTGTATGTTCAAAAAATCATCGTACTCACTCGTACATTTACGTTAAAACATAATAAAATATTATAATTTTTCTCGTCTCGTCTTGCGATTTCGGTGGCATACCTATAAACGCGTGTAATTATAATATCCAGAACGGTGCGCAACGCACTCATCAACTTATGTGTATACACTATACACAATATATATACGTTTAGGTACACGGACACGCCAAACCGCCAATATCCTTATTATTCTTGTTGTTATCATTATTATCACCTTTCTATATTTTTCTTTCTTTCCCGTACGCGCAGCAGCTCTGACGAAAGGAAATATCACAAGAATTATCATAATCACAATAATAAACGTTCGATAATATTATAATATCGTTTTTCTCTCGCGATCTCGACGCATGTACATGCATATATATATACACACACCTACCTAGAATATATAAGTATATACTTTCACTGCGATTTCACGGCGAACGAATTCATCTTAAACTCGAAGCGTACCTACACACACACGCACACATATAGGTATATTATAATATATATGCGCCCGTAAAAAACTCGAACACTCGCGTGCCCGACCTGCGATGGGCGGACGCACTTGAAATCCGCATATTATATTATATATGTGTGTTGTATACAGTCAAGTCCAGGTCACCGTTATAATAACATGCTCACGTGTGTTTTTTTTTTTCACCGACGTAATTCCGTGTACCGCGTACCCCGCACCTCTATTTAGGCACAACATATATTATTATCGTATGTGTTATATACTGCGCAGATGAGTTGATTTTTTGAACGAGCATCAGCCGATGCCTCTGAAAATGTTTTGTCTTAATATTATACACTTAAATATTTACGATAACGCGATGGTTTTTTAGTCCATTCCCTATTATATATTGTATTGTTATAAAAAAATAGCGTACAATCGATTTTTGATTTCTAAATGACAACCTAAATGGGTAATTATTATTTTGATCTCGAATATCCTTGAATTCGTATTGTGCAATGCGATTGAATTAAAAATTAGGTATACTATTTTAAGTTGACATTTGGTGAGTAAAATAAAACGGAGTGATCTGAAATCTATTCATCCGTTTTTAATTTCACAAGTTGACTTATAGTTGTCAATAAACTATTCGTCCTAGTTGTTGTATACCTATTAAATGTATGTGTTTCGGTGGCCAATTTGAGCGGATAAATGCTATAGCATTTCACTTGACCGGTTACCGGTGGATTGAATAGATGGAAATTGTGACTGTGATAATACTTCGCTCAAAATAAACTGATCGTTTGATAATTATTTGTATTTTTATAAATACTATAACACTGAATATAAAATATAAACCATACCTACGTAATACCTTAGTTTTCTAAATCTCTCCTCGTTGGCTGATCGTTATCAATCTCATAATATTTCCTATCTTAGAAAACTATTTTTCAGTTCTGTCTCCTTCCATTCTTGACGCTTATGTACTTAGAAACTTAAAGATCCCAATCTAAAACACCCGTACTAATTTTGTTTTGTTAAACCCCCACTGCTCAACCAATTATTTAAGAAATTATGAATACCCGTCATCCATAAATTTAATATTTTAATATACATACTTTTAATGTTGTGTGTTTAGACACTTACACTATTCATCTGCATGTCTTAGGCTTACGCCTGTCATTGTTATTAAATAATAATAAAAAAAAAAAATAATAACATGCGGTGAAATCTCCGAAAACCCGACACTCCTGGTCGCTGAAATGTTGTCCGCTATTTGGAGGTGTTCGTTAGCCGTTCGCGGAGGTTTCACTACAATCATCAAACACATGTAAGGTACGCCATTCGTTAAATATATCGTAATTTGTTTTTACAGAACTAGAACGCGCACCACCGCGATGAGCACAGTGGCCGCCAAAGACTTTGTGACCGTCGTATCGGTGGACGGCGGTGGCCGTGGCGGCGCGCAGCCGGCCGAAGATTCGTTTGTCACCGTGCTGTCCATCGGCGAGGACGCCGCCGCCGCTGCCGACGGTTCGACCCACACCGCCGCCGAAGAAGTACTCGTCTACCGCCTGCCCGGCGAGCGTTTGGGCTTCGGGTTGCGGTTCGACGGCGTGGACACGTGCAACCGGCTGTTCGTCCAGTCGTGCGCCGACGGCAGCCCGGCGTCCCGCACTCAGGCGTCGTGGGGACCGCTGGCCGCCGGCGACGAGATCGTTCGGATCAACGGTCGGCCGGTGAACAGGCTGAGCCGCGACGATTGCGTCCGATGTCTCAAGGAGTCCGGGCTGGTCGTCAAGCTGCACATGGTCGACGGCCGGCTGGCCGTAAAGGCGCCGCCGCCCGTGCCTCCCCGGAAACAGAAGAAACCGGAACCGCCCCCGCCGATTGCATCGTCCACCCTGTACACGGACGCCGTCGAAAGGCAAGTACCCACGTGCACCTTGAAAGTGACCGTCCGGCGTCATAAGATTAGTATACCTTAAGTTATGGAAAAAAACGCATCTAAAGAGGGGTACGACAGTTGGACGCCCCTAACTTTTGATTTTTTAGTTATGGGCAATTCAACTTTTTTTAAATAAAGTTATCGACGAACATACACGTCAAAAATTACCATTTATAAAAGTAAATCGCATACAACGCCAAATTATTCACTACTGTTTTTAAATTAAATTTATTATTCTATAGAATTCTACTTTGTTCATTTAATAAACATAATTTGAAAAATGTCTAATTATTTGATTGTGTATTGATTATAGTTTTAAAATAAAAAAAAAAAATACGATAAGAAGTTGCGAATAGTTTTGAAGATACATCAGTAAATGTGCGGTAGGTTCGATTTGTTTAAAAACAAATTAAAATTGCCCATAGCTAAAAAAATAAAAAGTTAGACACACCCTTTAAAGGGATTTTTTTCAAAACTTTAAGTATACTACAACATGACGTTAGCTGATCACTTCACGGGACACATTGTATATACATATTATATCATAATTCGTAATGCGAATAATGAGTATAGTATAATATTAGGTTCTATTCGAGCTTACATATGTAGGAACGTTTGTGTATTGTATACCTATAACCTAATCTGTAATCACTAATAACCAATAAGTTATTGGTGACTTAAAGCCGGTAGCCAAGAAGGATATGATAGTGATGAGACTATAAGCGCATCTTTCCCCACACATTTGAAGCCGCAGTTTCGCCAATTTTCTATTTCCTTGTATTTTCATTCTATAATGTTAATGCTTTGAAAATTGTATTGTATATATTTCATATTAATATTGAATGGACTTATTCCAGTAGTTCAACTTATTTCAACAATCAAAACCGAATAAAGCATACGTTTAATAGAATTGACATCAGACATAGGTACCTATAAAATAAATAATCCTCATACCTGTAGTGCTAACCATTAACCGACAATAATTCACTCTGTTATTGTACAAGTCTTCATTAAATTATAATATTTTTCGCAAATTCGCAACGTTTTTTTCTTTCCATGAGTCAGGACCGGCTCAAGCGAAAATAGTGAACCAGGCAAAATCAAATTTTGCCGCCCCTAACAATATAATATTATCAGTATTTTGAAATTGCCCCTCTCTTACTAAAGTGCTACTTAAGTGCCGCCCTAGGCGTGGACCTATATCGCCTACTCCTTGAGCCGTCCCTGCCATGAGTAGTGAATGAAAAATCTCAAATTCTCAACTTTAACTAAAAATGAAAACATACGTAAGATTGATTATGTCAGTAAAAATACTTAAGTAACAGATTAGAAATTATAGTTACAAACATCAACAAAAATAAATATTATAATATAATATGAATGTATATGAATAAGAGATGAGACAATATCAATTAATATGTAAGATTTTGTATTATTTTATTATTATTAAAAAAAAAAATTTAATTTACCTCTTGCCTTATATTTTACCAAGTCATCCAACTAGAACATATTAATATATGAACCAACGGGTTATTAAGCGAAAAGTGAATAGTATCATATTATAATATTATTCACTATTATCTGATAACATTTCCATTTATATTTAGAGAAAGGAGGTACAAAGATGATGATCGGTGATCAATTTCTACTAATTAGTAATGATTGATGAACACGGTGATTATATCATACATAGATAACGAAACTCATCTAAACAGATACAAACCTATTATTTATTGAGCCATGTTCAAAGAATTGCCCTGCAGGAATGACCATGTTGATTATTATATGCGCGATACCATCAGGCGTCGAATGTTAATTAAAAAATGAAACGTTTGTGCGATAGGTACCTATAATCTTTTAATTTCCCTCGCAAATCGAAACAATTAGCATTATAATTGGATACCTATTGGAATAA
This sequence comes from Sitobion miscanthi, assembly GCA_008086715.1. Taxonomy (NCBI): domain Eukaryota; kingdom Metazoa; phylum Arthropoda; class Insecta; order Hemiptera; family Aphididae; genus Sitobion; species Sitobion miscanthi. The sequence goes on from CM017802.1 coordinate 27,791,605, forward strand.
TGAAATATATTCTCATCACACGTGTATTATAGGCGTAACTTCACTATCTATACGACTATACCTATAAGAGTTTTTATATTCAATTATATAGCATAATATATCATATACGTGCCATTGTACCTATTCACAGACTGTATAATAAGGTATTGGAATATTTTAAACCTGAAAATAAGTAGGTACTACAATTTTGTCTTGGAATGTTTTTAATTTTCAATTTAATCATTGCGTTCATAATCGCAAGTGGCTTCACATTGCTTGTAAGTAATAGGTACCTATATATTTATGAATGTTTTTAAAAATTTGACTAGTCCACACTGTCTTCAATTCCGAAATTTAAAACCGATGACGGCGTTTGCCCATATAATCTCTGATAATAAAGTTGAGACCGATAGTTCATTTGTTTTTATCCATAAGCCAAAACTAAATCGTCCAAATTGAAACTTATGTAATAATAAATGATTTAGATTATTACAATTATTATCTAACAAAGCTTTTGAAATAACGATTCATCCATAACCATGTGTTAGATCAGTGGTACGCAACCTTTTTTGATCCACGACCCCCCAAAATAATTTATTTTTAATACGACCCCCCCCCCTTCCTACCAACATTATGTAAGTGTGTAATTTAAATTTACTTAATAGTCTTAATGTATACACACATTTTATTCATATACATTAAATCGTTAATTTTAGAGCAGTTTTAATATTTCTTTAATTTAATTAATCAAAAACATGAAAAAAAAATACAAAATTAGAGTTTTATAAAATCTAAAATTAAAAAATGTATCATTATAATGATAATCAAAAATTTTAATATTTTTAAAATTATAAAATTACTTTTTAATTATTTTAATGAGAGACCTGAGCTTGCATTGTAGACATGATTGATTCTATGTTTGGTTTGATATTTGTCGGTCGTTTAATTAAAAATTTATCCATATCGTTTTAGTTTATATATTATAAAATATTAAAATATTAAAAATGTTAGTTTAAAATAATACAAAATACAAATAATTATTACAAGCTATACAAAATTATAAGCATTAATACGATCAACTCAACGGCTCGTACATGACTATCGGACTATTTCAAAATAACCGTAAGATTAAATAAAATTACTAATTAAATTCAATTTAAAAGTAACCCATATACTGCGTGGTTCAATAGAACTTATTATCGCAACATTAGATATGGTATAATGTCATAATATTACGATTGGCACAGCCATCAACGGTACAAAATAATTTTACTTTGTATAAAACTATAAAATAATATACAATATACATAGTATAAAACTTTTTTCATTTATTTTAGTGATTACTGGCGACCCCCTAATAAAATTTCGCGACCCCCAGGTTGCGCACCACTGTGTTAGATACATAACAATTTACGAAAATGTATCGTTTTGTATGCTAGGCAAATTATTTTCTAACAATTATCATAATTTATTATTATTATAGTAAATGTTATAACGATTATATTTATGTACCTAGTTTATCTTTCGCCAACTGTTGACCATAATATACAAGTAAATAAGTTATAATTAGGGTTAAAATAATAAACTCACTTTGGGTTAAGTTCATAGTGGCCTATCGGCTATCTTACCTAAAATGTCTATTATGATGTTATTTTTACCGAAGTACATAAAGAAATAATATTAGGTAATTAGAAAAAATGAGGATGTGTTGATACAACACTTATTGATATATTTAAAAAATATCACAAAATGTGATTTCCAACTCAGTAGCCCCGTCGTACCCTCATCGCCCCCCCCTGTACACATATAAATATATTATAATATTATTTAGTATAACATAATAACCATAAAAAAATATGTCCATTTTACAGGTTATTCGTTTACCACGGTGAATCGGAATCGGACGACACCAACAGCAGCGTTTCTACAGTGGTGTCCAAATGTCCTGCTGAATCATCCGTCGGCGAAGACTGCGCCGGCGGCGACGACATGATCAGTGGCGGCACCGACAAGAACTGCGTGTTGGACAGGGTGCTGGAGCCGTTCATGCAGCTAGAACGGGAGTTTTCGTCGAGCGCGGCCATTGGCGACGACGTGGGCCTGTACGAGAAGCTGGTGGCCGTGGCCGAAGAGGACCGGCTGCCGCCCAAACCGCTGCCCCGGAAGGAAGTGCGGCCGCCCAAGAAGAAGCCGCCACCGCCCCCGCCACCGCTTCCGTCTTCGCCGCCACCGCCCGCTTACCGGTTGCCGCCCAGGCTTGTCGATTTCGTGCACAAAGACGAACCGCCACAAACAGTCGTCGACGCAGCAGCCACTGCAGCCGGCGACGATGACTGCGCCAACGAGAACGACGACGACGACGTTTTCGCGTAAGGGCGCAAACCGATAACTTCCTACTCACCCACCGACGGCGGGCCTACCCGTCTCATTGATTTAAAACCTAATTTTTTTTCAACCCTATTATTCATTACTATTTATATTTATTTTTTTGTCATCGAATCTCTACTACCACTACCTATACGCCAATGTGTTTATGCTGGTTAAGTTCGAGCCAACCGTCGACCGATGTCCATATTATGTTCCTAGCTCGTGTCTCTCGACGAAACCCCGTTACTGAAAATTCCACGCTTATTTAAGGTGTTCAGTGTTCGCTAAATCGTGTAAAAATTTGTGCAATCGAGGTTCTACGCTTGAAATTAATTATTATTATAATTATATTTGATTTCCTTTTATAATATTTCGGATTAGTTCAATATGACTATAGTAATATATTGTACGTTAGATGTCGACTATTATATTTTATACAAACCTATCTAAGGATCATATTAAAACATATTTATACTTATATTTAATTAGGTAATTAATAATTCAGCTGAAAGTAATGTTATCGTGTACCTACCTACCTTATATATTTTTCAACTGAGGTAAATTTATTCACTATTGATATATTTTTAAAATCAGTATAAAAATTTCATATTTTATTGTTTTATAAAAAAAATAGTCACTGAAATCTACATTTTTTATGGTTCATTAATAGTCAAAAATGTTTAATACATAATCAAATGTATATTATTTTATTATTTAAATTGTACCTCAATAAGAGTAGGTATTTTATATACTAGTTAATTCATTTCTTTCACTCATTATTCCGCGTAAAATAAATTACTCCTATACACTGCAAAGTACAAATCGTAGTTTAATGGAAAATTTTTTTTAGGTTATAGATATTTATATGACTTTATTTGTAAGAAGAAAAAAATCATTAAATTTATTTGGATTTTAACTGATGTCTGATCGTTAAAAATTAGATTTTTAATTGTATTACCTAATGAAAAAAAAAATAATAGTTACTATAATTTTGAATGATGACAATGTACTTAAAATAATTTATAGCTTTGTGAAAAGATTTAAATATATTGTTTCTAATTTAATAATATAACTCTAAAAATGTACAAGCCTTATTAATTGTTTCACATTACCCGAGGTATTATTTCCAACGAATTGATTCTTCGCAATTATAAATAATTTACCGTACACAAAGGTACTAAATGTGTACAGTTAAAAAGTAAACCATAATTTAATAAATTGTCTTTTGTTGTAATAAGAAAACCGTTGATTGGTATTCAAGCGAAATGGTAAATTGCCTTCCACCCAGATCCCATTCCCCTCTGAAAATAATATATTTAGAACTTTTGTATTTTTGTATTACGTAAAACGTATTTTTTTTTACTTTTCAAATTCTAATTTTAATAATGTAACTTGGATAAAGAATTTTTGACCATGTTAGTCAATATTTCTAATAGTTTATGACATTAATTAATATTTAGTTCAGATATTTCTTTTTACAACCATTTACTTTAATATCTGCTTGATAAATTAGATATTCAATGCATTTTGAATCATATAGATATCTTAGGAATTATAACATGTAACACATTTCATTATTTTTTATACAAATTAAAACATTTTTTTACTTGGAAAAATTGTATTCAATTTACTTTTGGCTTTAGTTTTTAATATTATTCTTGTATGATGATAATTTGCTTATTAATCACTCATTATAATAAGTTGAACGCATTAAATAAAAACTTATAACAATACATAAAATAATAAAATAGTTGATTTAAAATATCCAACTCAATCATATTATAGAGGAGAAATATCCATGATCGGAAGGACTGAGGGATGAAACTACTTGAATTGGATTGAGGACAGTTTTAAAAAAATAGAAAGTTGTATATCATACTTTCAAGTCTTCGGCGGTTCTTAATTTTCGTAGACTAATTCAGTTAACTTATCAATTTTTAGTAAATATCATAAAAGGTGTTCGTTTCATATCCAAATCATTGTATTATACTAATAAGTAATAAATTCTTTAAAGGATTATTTATTTAGATTAAAACAGTGATTAGTACAGAATAACAAACAACAATATTTCTTATAATATTATCATACTGTATAGTGTATACCTTTATGGTAATTTTATAAGAAGAATGTCTTGAGAACGGATCAAACGGTTATCAATGTTATTCTTATAATCTTTAACACATTATTATGCAAACACTAATCATTTTAGCGGTTTAGAATTGCGTAATAAATAAATAATAATAATTATGAGATGAATGTTTTTTGTTTTAACTCAGTTTAATACGTATCGGAACATAATATGGGTATTAGGTAGGCAATTACAAAAGAAACACACAAATCTGCAATATTCGTGTAAAATTCATATTAAGTGTTGTCCAACAAACCATTTTTACTCCATAAATTTTACACCGACTCTGCATTAATATTATAATATGACATCCATAAATCCATTAGACATCACATCCATATATTATTATAATCAAAGGTGGGCATTAATTAGTTAAAGAATCTATTGTACCAACTTAGCTATTTCCAATTCATTAAAACATAAAACGTTAAGTTAAATTTATGTTTTTAAACTAATTGATTTTTTTATTATTACTTGTTTGATCACTCAGTGTACACTGAATGGTATTAAGTACTACAAAATATTCCTCGATTTAATCATTTAATTAACACAAGCGTGCAATAGTTACCTTAACCATTAAACTTTAAAGTATAAGAAAATAACATAAAAAGAAATAGTATATAGAATGCATTTGTAACACAATATTTGAAAGTTATACAATCACTAAATATCTGTCACCCAGATGGTAATTTAAAATAAGATTAATTAACGTATTTTTAACTGAGTCAAGTTAATACTTTACCCCATCTTAACTATAAACGTTTAGATTTGAACTATCATTTGTTAACTATTAACTTATAGCTTAAATTAATTCGTGACGATTGATTCTTAACTTAAATACCAACTCAAGTTAAATGTTTTTTATACTTGGCCACTTTTTTTTAATAGTACCTACCTAAATCGAATAAAATCACATAAAATTATCGGATGGGTTGCAACAATGGTACAAATATGTGTGGTCTGCCCCTTTAACCACGACCACCGTGTATAAGTGTTTATCTACTCGCCGGTGGAACGGCGACTATTAATATATTCCCAGAATCGAATATATAACTTAGGTTTTTATTCCTCAACAATTCATCCATACTTTTCTGATATTCTTGAACGTTCATTTTTCAGAATTGCCACCAATGGGATTTATCAGCCATCGAGTGACGACAAAATAACAATGGCAGACCAACACGATCCGAAAAAAGGTAAAGACACCATATTAAAAATAATTATAAATATTATACTAATATAATGAACAAATCAAGCTAGTTATTGCGCATAAAAAAGTTATTATTTTACAAACCAAACTCGAAATATTAAAAAAAAAAGTTAGATTTTAAATTTGGAACGGACCGATGAGTTTATTAGTTTTATAATGATGTACATGTGTATGTGTGTGTGTGATGAGTCTGAAGAAAGAAATCTTTTATAGTACAAAGAATACTACGATCATAAGCCGAAGGAGGTTTCTGGTAGAAAATTGTAACTTGATAGTTGGTACCTACTTTGTACTTAGGGAGCTAGGGAGGTATAAAATAGAAAATTACACAGATCCTTTTCAAAATAATCGGGAAAAAATCTTAGTTACGAAAAAACCAAAAATTGTACACAAAACAGTTTTTGATAAAGATATTACTTTTTTTTTTCCATCGTAATTCGAGAATGAACAACCAGATTTGACAACAAATATTATTCCGAATAGTATAATTTTAACACTATAATGCTTTTATTTGCATCAATAATCCAATCAAAATCGATAAACATATATTATAATGATATTTTTGAAAGAATCATTATGAGGATGACTGATCGTCTTCACTTAAAATCGTTTTTAATTGCATATACGATTATATTTTATCATTGAATAAAAAATTCAAAAAATAAACGATAAAAATGATCTGCCAATGCCGAGGTACATTTGTATAACAATATGCTGATAAACGGTTACCAAATTCTCCGCTTTTTTTTTATGAAAACAATATATTTTTCGAACCGTTGCCCGTTGGATACATCATGCATCGAACCACTTGTTTACGTAAAAACATCAATTGGTATTTGCACTTAAACAATAATAACGCAACGTACATTGGACGAGATTAAAATGTCGTTACGGGACAAGATATTGCGTGTGTTTATCGTTATTATTTAGTGTCGCAGGCGTAGTTAGGTACGTTATAGACAATAGCAACAATATAGGAGATAACGGTGTGCATCTATCTCAAACAGCGGACCGTGAATCGCCTAATAATATTAAAATAATAATAATAATATTGCAGTTTGTACATCGACTGCGCCGTAGTAATAAGACGCGCGTCCGGTGACGTTGTTTCGCGATCCAGACCGATACGGTGGCCACTCCAGCCGACTACGATAAAAATAATAATAATAATATTATAATAATTTAATATATTATACTGTAGTATCGCGCGTATACGTAATGACTAATAATAAGTAATAATAATATTATATTGCATTATATAGTGCCTCTCTATCTATATAATATACCCTACACGCGCTCGCGTTCAACAGTGATTTATAACGCGTACAAGACGATTATGACGACGACGGAGTACGCTAGACGGATACTAATTATCGTCACAGGTATGTGTGTGCATTGACTTTTATTCAAAGATCAGTGTTTCGATCGTAAAAAAAAAAAAATAAAAAATTGTTCGCAAACCCAATATTATATAATTATGTGTTTACAATTTATATATTGTAGATACCATACTGTTTATATATAATTTATATATTGATAATAATTGATCGACGTCGCTTACAGTAGTTAGATATTATGTAGTTAGATATATATAGTAGTTGTGCGCTTCGATATTCTTGTCACGCGTCGCACAGTATTTGGTTTACGTCCCGCCGCGTATAATATAACGACTTCAACGAAATGTTTATAAAATCATATAATATTATGTTATATATATATACAGATATACTCGATAAAAAAATATATAAGTATAGTATTATTACAGGTATGCTACTGGTTTTGCTTTGGGAGGAGCTGTTTATTTGTTATACATATATATATATATATATCACTATATAAGATAGACTTAACTAGGATCAATCATAAATTCGGTATACCGATGCCGTGTGTATGACATTTGATACTTTCGCAGCAATCTTTAAACAAATCACAATTTTAATACGTGCTTACGTCTTGCGTAATAAGTTCACAGAACACTGAAATCGTTTTTAAATACTCCTGAAATTCGGGTTGTGCTGCAGCCTGAGGGGGGCTCCCCTTAGCAACCCCTCGGTCCCCCTCTTTTTCTGCGCACCGGGTATGTGCAAGTAAGCGGCGACATAGCCAAAATTATATTGACATGTCGTATAATTTCTAATTAAATTGCTGTAGCGCGACATTGGTGGTGTACCGTATCAGATATCTATTAAAAGTGTTTTACAACAATATTTGGTGGAGCAAAAATTATCGGTTTTTCGTACAATAACTGTACAGTGCCTGTCCACATCCACGCTTCGTCTGTAGGCAAAAAAATAAGCCAGCAACAAAAGTAGATCCTTGGCAACATATTATAATGTGTTAAGATTATTCTGTTATAACTTGGTTGTAGTTCTCAAACTTTTCTGTTCACGGATACCAAGTTACTAGAAACATTTCCGAAACCTCAGAAACCGAAAATGTCAATTTTAAACAAAAAAAATTTGAAAAGAATGATATTCATATTGTAATGTAGCTAAAAATATTGGATTTGATTTAATTTAGATGTGTCCATGGATTATGGAACCCTTCGAACAGTAGTAATCAACCTTTGTGTGTTGGCGACCCAAGTATTTACCCCATTTTTTATGTAACCTTTATGAAAATCATGTTCAATATCTGGCAGCTACTCACTAAACCCCACCTCATTAACTTTTTCAATTACCATAACAAAAAGAAACTATTAATCTTCATTTATTATTTTTTTCTCATATTAGTAACATTTTTCATAACTAATTTTTTGGCGACCCATTAAAAATTACTCATTACCTAACTCTCTTAGAGCTCTAGGTCTCCACGGTGTACAGTTTGAGAACCTCTGACCTTGGTGATGCAAAAATAATTACAAATTTTGTTATAAAACCAACATATACAATTACAGTGTATAATAGTTTCATACGTTTCATTCACGAATCACGGTGTGCTATAATTTTTAAACGGACACTACAAAAATATGAGTTATGAAAATTCAAATAGCTCATAAAAAAATTCTAAGTAGTGTTTCTTCTTATATGTGTGTTTAACTAGGGTCTAGGACTGTGTTGTCTTATAATTTTTTATTTCCTAAAAAATTCGAAAATGCCTTAAAAATCTTAAAATATGAACTAGGCATAAAAATATGTTAAACAATTTCATTTAACCTCCCAGTTTAAAATATCATATAATAGAAACATGATGAACAATAGTGAATTATTTTTCAAAAACACTTTAAAATATTAAAGACACTAAAATAGTGTACACGCAATAGTTATAGTCTCTTTAATTATTTGTAGATAGAAGACGGTGTTCGGTAAATATAGCATTTCTATACTACGCGTTTGACACTATACTACTATAATATATATGAATCTTGACCACCTTGCATCTCACCAATCTGCTGGTTTATATTACAAGCTACAACAATACATTTTGTAGGTGCTACAGTTTACGTTCATTTCAAAAATAAATTGTAATAAATGTTCTAAAAACTTGAAAAATTCACTATAACCATCAAAAATTCTATAAACATTTGAATTTTTCAACAAATATCGTTAAAAGAATTAGAATTCCCTAGCACATATTTAAAACTTACGGAACTTATAAGTTTTAAAACAGAAAAAAAATTACATTGCATCAAAACCTCAGCTCTAGTCATAACTAATAATATACTTGATTAACCTAGGTACATACTAATAATATGTTGGTAGTTAATTCGTGTTTTGGCTATGTTATTTTTATTGAACAAAAATATAACGTGGTCGATACTGTAAAAAAATATTATAACAAATATAAAACGTTCAAATTTGAGTTTGAATTTTTTAAATATCTTAATTTTTTTTACTTTGTTAGTCTATATAATATTTAAGAAAATCATATAAAAAAACAATTATTGTAAGACGAGTACTACAAACTGGAGAGAACACAATATAAAGACAAAAACGGCGATTTTCATAACACATATACACATAATAAACAATACAACTTTACCTACACCTTAGTGTACAAATTCATTGAAAAATTACTGTCGAATTCAGTGTTTTGAACTCGCCAGACGGTCGCGATCGCGTTAGTATGGATCATTAAAATATTATACCCATATCGTACCCATAATATTGTAAACGAGGTTTTATCTCGATTATTATAATGGTTTTGCGAGGTTTACTCGCGTCGTTATTATAGAAAGTCACCGTCGTACAGCGCTACAGCTGAGGTTCGTTAAAATAATATTATGTGTATCGATCATCGTTTTGAACGCCGGCCAGGTACCTATATCTACACTATAGATGGAAAAAAAAAACGTATTAAATTGATGAAATCGCGATGAACGCAATCCATTATTCCGCCGTATATATACCGCAGTGATATATTATTGTGTACATAATATATTAATGTGGGTACACATACCGATGACGAGGGGTGGAGGGGGAGGGCATATATACTACACGTGTGTAAGTATACGATCTGGTCCTTATTATATATATACATGTACATTGTACATGCCTATATTATACTTATATATGCGCAACAGGAGAAGTATTTAAACATTCTTGACCTGATTTAGCGGAGCGCGCAAACAAATAGGCGCGATCACTATAATGCATACATGTACGCAGATATTATTTATAAAACGACATTATGACGTGCGTGTTATTATGCGATATAATATAATACAGCGTATCATTGCCACCAGATCTTCGAATCCTGCGATCCAAATAATTGTACAACTATATAAGTGTATATACGATGAGTGATGTGTGACACGACTTGTTCGTGGCGGGTGGCCGGGTGGGTATTGTAAATAAATAATATTGCGGTGGGGTTGAAATGTATATTTGTAGAGGTGCAGCCACCGGCGGCTACTACGATAAACGACGCAGCCTCGGGTTGTGTTTATTATTCATACATCGAAATGGAGTTGACCGGGTGGATAGGTGGATGGGCCAAGTGATGCCGATTTATTGTATTTCGTGTTCGAGATCGGCGCCACTATAGATGGCTACCCTCGCTTGGACTTGCAGAGCTTTTATTTTCAACAAGAGAGTTGGAGCCTTATATCTTCCCTTGTGCACTATCCCGCAGCTGACTGTACTCCAGATCTTCACGTCAACCCTATTCTCGGCCATGGCCAATATTTTTTTTCATCAGTTGGTCAATCAATATTTGTTCATGAATAGACATTGGTTGCATATATTATTTCTTTGGACGATTTGAGCGGTAAATCACTGCAGGTTATAATATATACATACATTGATATTTAATGTAGAAATGAGAAGAAATACGAGATTTTCAAGGTAGAAATCGGAGTGTATCGATACGTATCGGTCATCACATATTTCGAGCGTTTAAGAATTTACATGTTCGATGTACAAGTGAAACGTATACCGACCCGTATCGGTGTCGACATAACATATTTCTTCTGATGGATATATGACTATACGAGTCGTCGGTACGTAAGTATACCGCGTACACCGACACGTAACGAATTTTTCTCCCCTAGCGGGTAGGTAGACATTTGGTTCACGTGAACTTTTCGAATTCTTCAAAGGCGCTGTTTCATGCATTGAAATGCTAAGGGTGGCGGGGCGGCCTGCGGTACCCCGGGTCGTGCAGTTGGGTCCGCCTGCATACGATTCGCGTCCTCCGAGTCTTGGGGTCGGGTCGATCGCAGAGCGTTTTACACTTGCACTTGGCATGATTGCGAATCAATAGTCATGATAATAATATCTACAATATGACTTTTAGGCGCGTGTGCTTAAATGACGACGGGTGAGATGTATTATAATATATTTTAAACGTACCTATACGATCTTAATAATAATAAAAACTCTATTGCGAAATCTTCGGCGCCGTACCTATGTGATATGTCCACGCACGTACCTACGTAAAAATAGGTACGGAACCGCTGCAGCGTGTCCCTCTCGTCCGCGGGGCGGCAGTTGGCATATATAAGAATATATATAAATACTATACGATGTTGTCGTGGGTGGTCCGAGCGTTTCGTATATCGTATAGGTTTATGTACATGCGTATAATATAATATACACCCGCAATGGCGTTGCAAAACACCATACGTATGCGAGACTTAAAAGGGGATAAAAAAAAAAAAAAAATACTAAAGTAACAACCGTGCCAGTTGGCCGTCGACACCGATGACCTCAAACTCGCGGCACGCACGCACGTCGGCGAGTCCAATAATATATAATAATATAATATCGTTGTTTATTGTGCATATATGTTGTGCAGTGTACCTACCTATATCACATTTATTATATTATTGTGTACGAACTCCAAGTTGCCCAAGGAGCACCGGACAACCCGTTCGCGGGATTAGGTGTGCGTAAGGCGCGCGATGTCCGAAATAGATGCGATACGAAAGTCGATTATTTCGTTTGGTAAATATCAATAAAGGTATGATATCGTTATTATCCTCGAAAGGTATCGTCGCAGACAAAGAGAAACTCGGACGCGCGACGATATAATATAATATATTTCATCTCGTGCGTGGGAATATATAATTGTTATATATTACGTCCGTATGATAGATTATAATATTATTAAATATTTATATTCACTATAATCATATGCCATATTATATTATTACGTACATGTGCGTAACGTTTTTGTAAACGAGACGATAATCGGTCCATCAGTAATTAATTGAGTGTTTTTGTTTTGCATTATTCGTACGAAAATGAGCAACTTATTTTAACACTAAACAGTTTGCAAAAAAAAAAAACAATCTCATTTTGTTCTCTGATTTCTAGATGTTTCATACTATTGTTCTTGAAATGTCGCCACACAAATATTTAACGTCGAAAACGGGTTGCTCATAAAAATATAAAACTACGTACTGAGATTTGGCGAGATGAACAATTATCGAAAAACGCGATTTCTTAAAAAAAAAAAAAAATTAAACAATTCGATTAGTTTTGTAAAAGTATAATGGCGCTGTATAGGTCCGAATCTTATTATGCTTGGAAAATCAATAACATTAGGTGTATCAAATAATTCAATTAAAATATTTTATCTATAAGAAAAAAAACACTCAGAAATGAGCGATAAATCGCGTGAGTGTGCATCGAGTGCAACACGTTACAATTTTATTATTGTAACACAAAGGCACGAGCGGCATATTATATTATAATATATGACTCTTGCTGTAGCTGCGGATCGGGTTGCGGCTACTGGCGCTGCTGACACCATACGTATATAATATATAATATAGGAACACATTTATCATCTCAAACGAGGTTCGATGTATTATATCGATGAAACTCTCCTCGGGCCTCTCAAGTCTCGTGTCATAATAATTTTTTTTATAATATTTATGCGCGCATTACGAACGAAACGGCTGTATGGGTGCTTATTTCCCGGCTAAACTGCTGTCAATATGTCGACGCCGTTTTTCTGACATCTTGGTCGAAACGTCGTAATTTTCGAAAGGAAAATAAACCATAATTTATGCATAATATACGATTACAATGTATAGGTATAACCCATATTATTGCCGTATACCGTTTAAACATTTCGACCCGATCGCGTCATTAAAATCACGAGATTTCGTGTAGGTACACAATGATACGCTTTCTTTTCGCTGCGTATCACCATCTCGATTTAACTTTTTTTCCTTCACGTCGAACCTCACCTCACGAAAAACGATTAACTGTCGCATTACGAAACTACGAAAGTGCGTCAACATTCCAATATTTTTTTTTTATATTTTCATTACAGTGATAATATGGTTTACTGTGTTCGTATTATACATATTGTATTTTATCTTAGAATAAAACCACAAACGTTGCTCCGACGAATTTCAGATACATTAATTGTTTTATTTTAGATTCTGAGTGGAACGATGAATGTATTGATTTTACAATGATGTGTGTTTTTATATTATTTTTTTATTTTTTTTTTGTGTCTGTGTACACGATAAGTAGTCGAAATAATGCTTCAATTTTCAACTTCAGTATCTTTTTCGATTGGAAAGTGAATATCGTTGGTGCATTGGGGAGGTCAAAATTTAAAATTCCCAGTAATTTTCAAAAGCGCCAAGAAAAACAAAAGAAAAATTAAGGAAAAACGGGAATTTTTACGTAAAATCGATTTTTCACAAAATTGAATTTGGTTTTTGTTGTAACTTTAAAACAAATGACCGTAGATACATGAAATTTTCACTGGTTGTTTATATTTTCATTTTCTATACACAATAACATTTTCCAAGTATTTTGACTCTTTTTGAGCTGTTTACGGACATTGTCAGTTTTTTTTTCTATAAATATCAATAAAATTTTATCTGTTGAGTAAAAAAGCAGGCTCCTAGGTTATTGTTTCAAAGGCAGATGAAAAAAATTAAAAATCCTTAATCACAGTTTTTATTTATAAGCATTTAAAGTTCAAATCTTGACAAAATACGGAAAAATCACAAAAATTAGCAAATTATTTTGAGTTGAGAATTCATAAAAATATTTCTTTTTAAATCTAAGATTTGAAAATGTAATACAAGATTACCCATAAGTTTGTCTACCTTTATCAAAAAAAAAATGTCTACAAGCATATCAAATTAAATTTTTATGAGGGTTTGAAATTATATTTTTACAACATTTGATATTCACTCGATTTCTCGTGTAACGATTTTCTTATTTTATTGTAATTAAAAAACGAATGACTGTAGATACTTGAAAATTTCATTGAATATTAATATTAACATTTTCTATACACGATAAAATTTTGAAAATAATTTGACTCTTTTTGAGCTGTTTACGGACATTGCCAGTTTTCAATTTTTTTTAGTTTTCTTTTCTATAAATATTTGTTGGGAAATAAAGCGTGAAAATTTAATACAAGGTTCCTAATATATTTTTACAATAGCAGTTGAAAAATATTAAAAATACATAGGCACAATTTTTTTTTATAAGCATTTAAAGTTCAAATTTCGACAAAATTTATAAAATTTATAATTTAATAATTATTTTGTAGTTAAAAATTTACAAAATGTTCAACTTTTATAGCTAAGGATTGAAAATTTAAAACAAGGCTCCTCGTAAATAGGTTATATATAAATCACTTTATTCACAATAATATCATCAAATATACTTGGTAATATCATAGACCGACTGACCGTTTTCGCTCAGAATCGTTTTTCTTATACAATGATATTATATCATTGAATTCAAATTTAACATCATCCATTACAGTGACCCACTTGTAACCTACTGTACAGTAGAGCGACATTCACTTTTTATTTATAAAATTACAAATTGCACTGTTTTTATACATGTTGTTGAATAGCCTTATCTCAGCAAATTAAATTATTGTCTATTGATAGGTTTTCATAAAATGCCCTATGCCCTGTTATTGTGTACATCTAATAAAGCGGTGTACCTAGTATCTACAATGAAACTGTATTGGCTTATCATTCACACATCCCTTCTCGTCGGAAAGAGGTTCCTATAAGTTGACGACGAGCTCACCGCATTGTGATTCGCACTTTAACATAATGCCCTTACATTGTATAATATCATTATAATGTACCTACATGTTTACTATACACATGTGAACTGAATTTTAACAATGAAATAATTTATCCTAATCCAATCTGCTACGGCGACGGTTGTTGTAATTTATTGGACGAAGGTCAATAAGTCCCCAGAAGAATTTTCATTAGGCGCAGGTCTAGACAATACGTTGTTACTTGTTATGAGTGTTATATTGTCTTATAAAATCAATATACTATATATACAATAATTATGCAAAGTCCATGATCGCAGTAGAAAACTAAATAATAATATCATTTTCATATCTACTTTAATTACATTTTTGTATTATACATATATCTAATTAGTAACTATGTTAAATAATGATAACTGCACTTTGGGGCGCGGCCAGTATTGAAAATAAAACATAATATAATATGTAATACGTATATAGTAATATATTAATACTATCATATTATGTTTTATATATTAAATGTAATACTCACTCTATCCCTGAAATAGAGTTGTTCACTATCCGACGGAGATTGTATTTCTTACGACTCGTGGCCGCCACAATATATTATACATTTGACTTAAATCTAACAGGTATCTCTTGAAAATGTCCTCAAAACTATCACTACAATTATTTAATGGAATCCAAATTCCCGTAGTAACGATTTTATTCGTTCTCCTTAAATTTGAATTATATCAACCCTCTGTACCGTATATCTTACTATAATAGGTTTCTATGCTTTTGTGTACCTGTCATACGCGTGCACAATAATTTACATTTATAATTTTAGTACCTACCTATACAAAATGTATCATTCAAATTTAGTTAAAAACATTCGACGTACAGTGGGTACTATACATACATTATCATCCATTCTATACCATAAATATAATTTTCAATGTCCGACTGGGAGAATACCTAATCTCTTCATAATAGCCACCGTCGGTGCCACCAGGAAAACGTGAAAACCCTGGTATGGGTAATGTCAAGGAGTATTTCACCAGTCAAGGATTTCATAGTCAGTCTGTGGTTTTTCGACTTTTCTGGAATTAAAAAAAATACATATAATAGCTCCTGTATTCAATAGGTATATTTCAAAAAATAATGTAGGCAGGTCAACTAACATTTGTATCAAGCTTTCAATATTTGATTTGATCAAATTGTATTTAATATTTGTCTTTTAATTTTTAATATTAACTAGTTATCCGGGTTTCTGAATAAAAATAAATATAAAAACTATATTATAATATTTGAAGTAATGTATGATATTATTAACTATTGCGCATTATAAATACAATTTAATTAATTTATACTTATTTAAAAGTTGAATTTAAAAAGTTAATAATTTATTTAATATAATATAAGCAGTCACAACTGAAAATATTTATTTTTAAATTCTAACTTATATTGATCCATGGTAGTAATCTTTTTTTTAAATTGGTAAGGACAATTAAATAATTTGGTAAAAGTATCATGGAAAAGTCGAGGAATTATTTTAACTTGAAAATTGTGGAAATTGTATTATTGTAAAGTTTAAACACGCGGTTATTCCCTAAAATAATAAATCTTATTTTTTAATTGAACACAAACATTTCGACGGTAATCATACTTTAAAAACGTAATTTATATAACTTTCATTATTGAATTTCATATTTTTTACATTATATACATAGGTTATGTATAATATGTAAAACCAAATTTGAACCGGGATACTGGAATGCCGCATGGAATATTACAAACGTGGTAATAATATTGTTAGGTATAATTTTTCTTCTATAGCATATATAATGAATAATCTGGCTCCCGTATAGGTATAGGTAGTGTGTCTCTGTAGGTACATACTATTATATAACTACCTATATTAGCAAAGGTTGAAATGTGGGTAAGTTAATGGAAACAATTAACCTACGTTAGCTAAGTTAAAATTCAACGTTAAGAATGTCAAGCTGAAAGTTAATAGTCAGCAAACAATACTTCAACTCTAAAAGCTAAAAGTTTAGACGGAGAAAAATAACCACTTAGAGGACGCTACCCATACATTCGTCGTCTCCGTCTTACACACGCACAACTACATAGCAAATTGTTGTTCACTAATTTCAATAGTGCGCTGTTAGTTTTGGTACTAGAGTGAATTGACCTACTGTAAAACGTTTAGGTAAGAACATTATCTGTGTTTAAGCGTTGCCGATTTTTCGAATTTTCATTTTCAAGCAAGATATGGGTATGTGAAATATCAAAAACTGAAAATGTTCATAACTCGCTTGAAAATTAACATATGTCGTACGCGTGTAAGACGGAGACAACAAATGCATCCTCTCAATAGCTAGTTAAAAAAAATTATTATTTATTTTTTTAAACCACCATATGGGTCACACGACGTATATCTCACCGTTGTGCAACTTTCAATTATTTTAAATAATAATGTAATAATATAAGTATTGTTACAATATACTTATTCTTAAACTGGTTCAGTTAATACCTAATTAGAACATTTATAACTAACTAGTTAATGCCCTGCACCTTTGTGACTGTAATATGTGCGCTGTTGTCCGTTGTTCATACATAATGTAAATACCTATACCTAGGTACTTGATTATTTTCTATAAGAACGCATTTATTTTTGTTTTTGCAGTCTCCGAGGGGAAAATATTTCATTTGTTACCTATACCATGTTGTATGTGCCTATTTCACTACTGCATGATATTATATGGTTAATAGTTATATATAGCGTCTTTATTGTGTTTGTTTGTTTTTTTTTTTTTAAATTTCTGTTCTATAACATATGACTCATTACCATCCACCACCCGCAACCACCGTCTGTCGCTGGCTGGCAATTCGTTGCAGTTTTTTCGCCGAGTGGAACCAATAGCAGTTAATTTGTTTTCGCGACGAGAATAATATAATAACATAATGACATTGGAGTTGCTTTTATAACAATAGGCTATTGCGGTTTTTATGCAAGTTAGTATTCGTTGGGGATGGGAGGGGGACGTTAAGCTGGAAAAATAACATTACATTATGAGCATATTATATTATAATATTATTTACGCACCGCGGTATTTACGTATTTTTTAAATACGACGCGGACCTTATGCATTAATAATAGGTAGTTAAAACCGTATAGTTGCACGCCGTAAGGACCTTCAAATTGTCATTATTGTGCCGGCGTGTACATATACGGCACGAATGGGCTAGTAATGAATACGTTTGATCCACTGGACAGTATTTAATTCTTCGACGATGGGCAATGGTGCGTAATTTATTAGTGTAATCAAATAAGCGTAGTGACGTAGTGTCTACAGAAACACTATACCTAGAAACTAGGAATACTGTGAAGGGGGCACACAGCTGGTAGGTCATTACGTTTTAGCCCTCGTCCGACACGTATTCTGTACGATTAGGTATGCACTTTTACAACCTGCAGTGAATACGTAGACCATAAAATATGTTCAAAATTATGTCAGTAAGTATATTAAAAATAATCATGTTAAAAATTACAAGTAAAAACCTAAAGGTATTTTAAAACGTATTTCCTCATTACAACACGACTATATGCGCTACCAAAATTGGTATCTTGCTTATTGAAAGTTTTTTAATAAATTACTGAATACCTGCTCCTAAAAATTACCTTTCATTTTTATTAATTTATTACGATACAATTGAAATTACATTAATAGCATATTATTATAAAATTAATTTACCATTATATAAAATATTCAGAAAATAATTAATTTTTCTAGCCGATCATTACATTATAACATAGGCTTGAAATAGCTATTATCATCCCGGTTAATTTTAATTTATTTATTTAATGTTATTTGCTTATAAAATAATATGCAACTTTTATGCAATCGTCAAGACAAATGTAGCTTGCATTAATTTTTACTCAAATATGCAAAAATATTGAAAAAAAAATTGGAAAATTTATAATTATTTTATTTAAATTAAATTTTATATTTATAATACTCAATAGTTAATGCCGACTAATTAATAATTTCTAATAAAAATTTATTTTCGCACGATTTTGCACAATTCAGCATTTTAATTGCACGTTTTCTAGGCGTTAGCCTGATTGTCAGCTATCACTTATCATCATAATGATAAAATCATGAGATATATATAAATAATATACCAAGTTATGTTCTAATCAATAAAAACAATATTATTAAACAGTATGCACTTTACAGTCTGGAACTGATCAAGGTAACCGGGAATGGGTGATATAGGTGACGATAAAATAAGTTTTACTGTGTAGCCATAATTTAAACATTCAACAGTAATAAATTTGTAATTTGCTCTTCGCGTTACAACGACCAATAACAATAACATCACTGTCTGCAGGTTGGATATGTCGATACCTTAAACACGCCCATTTTCGCTTAAATAGCTATTACGTCCCTATAATATATATATATATACAACTTAGTGTCCTCGAATAACGTAAGCCATATGTAGGTACAATTAAAAACGGCGAAGTGTGATTTTTTTTCACAAATGGGTCTTTACCATACCTGTATAATATAATGGTCTATAAACATTATGTTTTGAATGGCACGACTATAACTTTAGATCCATGTCAATAAATTAAAAAAAAAAAAAAAAAACCAAGTACCCAGGTAATACCTCGTGTTCGTAAGATAAGTCCTACGAAGGAATCTTAATATATTGTAGCCACGATATTACATTTCGCGCGTTATCATAACACAATATGATTGCCCTACGGTGTACAATGAGATTTAGAAAAAGTCAAATATTATGTACTCGGTTTCTCGAAACAGAACGCCCACGGTATCGCCTTACACTTACACGGTGTACCCACACCACCCACGCAAATCCAATCCGAGCCCGTTGCGCTGCTCTCGGTGCTGGAAATCCTTTCGTTTTCCGCGCCGCACTTATGTCGTCGCCGCGCGAAACCGTGTCCAGCTTTGGCGGCGGTAGCCGTTCCTCGTGGGTATCATGATAGGGGATCGTTGCGGTTGCGCAACGCGCAACAAGTGGCCAACGACTGCAATACAAATGGAACAATGGCGTATATGGGATTCTGCCGCAATAGGTTGTGTGACTTGTGTCGTAGTTGCCGTGTTGTCTCCCGAGAGCGCGCGTGCGCGTGTGTGATTTATAATAATAATAATAATATATTATATTATATTGTACATAATATTATGCCGGTCGACTTGTTGTCCTATAAAATTTATATATAGAAGTCGAAACTCAATATTATCATAACGTCCGTCCGTTGGGTTGTGTTTGCGACATCGAGCCCGTGGTGCGTGCAGTGTGTGAAATGTGAATATCTGCTCTGCCTACCATACCATATCTACGATATAATAATTTATGGAGTCCAAGGCTGCTGCAGGGCATAAACGAGCGAAGTTTAAAAATTAAAAGTCAAGTTGATGTTTTACGCAGACTATTATGTGCAGACGGGTTACTTACTTTTTAAGATTTCTATTCGCCCAAATTATCGTTAACGATATATTCCTCGCCGAGTCGCGTCGAACTTTTGATTGATTATTACGATTTTTTTTCGTCCGGGTTTTCATTGTGAGTCACTCAATACCCAACCTTGAAGTTGGACGTAGGTATCTACACCTGGTCGGACACGCGGAGTTTACGACCAACAACCGTATATACAAACTATGTGTAGAAGAATTAAAAATGTAATAGGTACTGCAGACCTATGCGTAGTATATACTAATATGTACACTAAGGACATTATATGATATATTAAGTTGTATTATAATATACTATAATATATATTCCTATGAATAGTTGGTACCTACGTGGTGGTCACGAGTGTCGCACGAAAAAAAAATGAAAATAAATCGTTCGTCATTACCACGCGAGGCATGACGTATAATGGCCGATGATCAGCAGTGGGCATTGATCGATAAATCGTTACTAAAAAAACAATAACGTGAAAAAAGAGAGAGAGAGAGGGAGGGAGAGAGAGAGAAATTAAATCGAAGTAAATGGATTGCTTAGGACACTGCAGTGCCGCCCGCGCCGTCGCGGGATCAATATATGCACTGATTTTTATCTCAATTTTATGTGGGATTAAAAAGAGCTAATAAAACATATCGTCAGACGCCAATTTATTGCTCTGCGCTTAAAGACATTATTATTTTCAAAAAGAAATATATATTATATTAAAAAAAAAAAACCAGAGACAAATTATTCCAGTCGTATTATCGTGATGAAAACTGGTTGCGTCCACGCGCATTTATTCAAATCAGTCTGGCGATAATGTCGCACTGTGACATCACCCGAAATTCTCGCGGAATCAGCACCGCGCCTCGAGAGACGCTTAAAATATATTTATATAAAATCATTATAGTATATGGTATATGGTCGACTGGAGACGGCAAACTATTTAATCTAATTATTTATAATGATTTCGAACGGAAAGTAAGAACATTTTAAACCGTGCGCTTGCTCTGCAGGGTTATAGTAGTATCTATATATTCTATATAATATACATACAATTGTCACTTAAATACTCTTATAGGTCCCTATTATCGTTATATTAACAGGAATTGTATATTATATACCCTATGTAATATAAATTGGGATAAAAATGGCAAGATTAATTTAACTGAAAACGTGTTCAACAACAATATTAAGCATAGGCGGCATTTCAAAAACGAATTTACAAGAAACACTATCATGCCTCGTAGAAAAGTTGGATTTTGATATACTTTTTTTTTTTTAAAGAGGAATACCTTATTTAGGTTACATAGCACTCAACAACATTTACATGTACCCATCAACTTCTGGAAATGGAGTTTTAAAAATGAGAGTCCGAGTGACCTGCGTTAAGTCTTAATCTTTCAAATAAACAAAAAATTATCAAAATGTTACTATATCACAACAAGGCGTGAAAGTTTTTACTGCGATACGATTTTTCGTAATAAAACGCATCAGCTCAGACGCCCTCAATCGAAGGTTAATAATTTGACATTCCCGAATTTTCGTTTGACCGATTTCCATTGAAAATAAAACCAAAATCACTCAAAAAGTATACAATATGCAAGTATTAGATGAATCCACGATCGTCAGGAGGAGCCGTCGGAGATTCGCAAAATGACTGCACTTACGCAATAATTATAGTTAGGTATATATCATATAATTAGTGCCACGTTTAATACTCTCTACTAAACGCGCTCGCTAATTGCTATAGCCTCCGACAGCTCATCAACTGAAATGAATAAGCGCGGTAGCATCCAAACTGAAAACTGAAATCTCAATTGAATTGCGACAGTTTTATATAAGAATCATTTTCGATGCCACTCCGCCCGCATCACGTAACTTAGTTGCATATTTTCGTCATTGCGTCTATATAATTGTTAATTACAATAACTGATGTGCATATTTAAGACGAGCCGTTCATTTTTTTAACTGTTTATTATTCATATACTTAATTATATACGTCGCGCGTTTCTCGTGGAGTTTATTATTATTTTCGATAGTTTCTCGTGCTTTTAAACAAAATATATTATGCACTAAAAACATACATACAGGTTCCGTTGGCCTAAATAGGAGGTGACTTGTGGGGGGGGGGACTTGGTCCCCCGATTCAAAATCTAGTATCTAGCACTACACGCATACATGACTTTTAGAAAATATCAAGGACTTACAAATAACTTTGGTATGATTGGAATCGCTTGGACTGCGTCATGTCAAAAAATTTGAGCTATTCTCGGTCGTGTCGCGTTCTTAAATTTTACCTGCACGCGCGTGCAAGTGTGCAACTAATAATTTTACTCGGACATAATAATATGTATAACATATTATAATATTCGCTTTATAAACATACAATATGATAATGCGTTATATAATATATAATATTATAGTCTCGCGTGCGCCGAGTTGGCCGTTTTGATTTTTTTAATATTCTGTTATGATAAAATATAACGCGATACTACCGCGCCACGCGATTCGGGCGCGCCGAAAATAATTAACGTCTCATATATTATTCTTTATTGCTGGGTACGTACTATATAATAATGTGATATCGAGTGATGAGCCCGCCACCGTTTGTGCGTCTACGGGTGTGTTTATGACACCATCGACGGCATAATAACGTATAATAACTGACCGTTTCCACCCGCGCGGCACACCATTTTACTATCGCATATTTACGATACATTTCAGCATCGCCGGCGAGAAAAATGTTTTTAAACTTCGCATTCGTACACACACACACACAAACATTTTTTTTCTCTCATTTTTCCACTTTACGCATAGGCATACGTATATAATAATATACATCGCAGTCATTCTCTTTTTCTCGTCCATTTATATGTGTGTGTGTGTGTGTGTGTGTGTCCGCCACCGCCGCGGGATTGAAATTGACAAACGTTGAACCCGTTCGGCCGTATAATAGCGCAGCATCACTCCCTCTTCCCGGTTAATGCGCCGCCGCCGCCGCCGACGCCGACGCCGGTGCAAACCGAATCGCGTCTGCAGAGCTCCAAACGCAGTTTCAGTATCGGTACCGGCGGCTCCGCATCCGCGATTCCATTCCGTATATCGTACAGCGCCTGCACAGGTTTACGATCGTCGTGTACGAAACGCGCAAAACGAACGGAGAGAGAATAAAATACAATTTCGTCCGTGTAAGATATGCAGCACGACGATATCGGGCGTCGCACATGACTCTGGCACCTCGTCGGACAAATTTCGTTCTCTCTCGCTAAAATTTTTTTTCTCGCCTCCGACTACGTCACGCAAATAATATAATATTTCATTCTGACACCGTACGTAGTGTCTACACGCACAGCGTCGCTGCAGCCGCAGCTAAATGTGAACATGAAAAGTCTCGTGTTTATTGATCAGGTAATATATCGTTATAATACATTTTATGAGCGCTAAAATATTTTAGAGTATTTTCGCACATCGAACTATGATATATCGTTACCCGCGTTATGTCGCGTACATTATTATGTCCGTAATTACAAAACATACATTAACTGTACATTGTATTATAGTCACAATTAATCACGATAATATTATATATACTTACGTCTTCTATAGTTCTATATGCTATTCGCTCGCCGTCACGTTATCATATAATAATAATATATTATATAAATATGTTACACCTATATGATATCATGTGTATTGCAGTATTCTATAGCATCGCGTTCTCCCTTGTTTTCCTCGGTCGGTGCAAATGTTGTACGAGCGTATCCTCGCGCAGAGTGAAAGCTGCACATTATGGAACATTGGTTCTTTTGTTGGCCGCGTACGTATATTATATATTATGGCCGATAATGGGCATCGGGCGGACAAAAGAAACGTAACATTAATGTGTGCTGTGCGCGTGTGTTTTAGGGAGATAATATCTATATCTCTTATCAAACAATTGAGCGTGATGTAAAAGTCCGTTAAATTTGGGTTAATAATAATAAAAATAAAAACAAAAACAAAAACAAATTTCAACCGGCGTGAAACAATAGGAAACCTTGGACGGTATCTTATGACGTTGTTATTATGTTATGACTCGGCGTGTGCGCCGCCGTAAAAGTTTCATACACTTCACACAGTTTTCTTGCGCAACTGAATTTCGCTTCCAGCGAAAATCTCGTATCACCTATATACGGTGGGTTTCTCGTGTCCATCCCGTGTCACCGGTCAATAGACGCGAATGACTAAAACGAGAATTGACTATATGGTCCGAGGCCCCGTGCTGTTGTTATGATAATATTATCGTTACTCACATATTATCAAGTTCGAGCTAGGTACATATGGTATCATACAGTCTGGTATGCCTAGTATCAAGACCACGAAAACCGCGTAGCGAAAATTATAAGCGCAGCTCATACGCCATTCGAGCGTGTCTTCATCAATCGACGCTTTTCATACCCATGAAAAATATATCGTTTTAATAATCGGAAGTCGCTCGGACACGGTCGGACGTGAAGATGCGACGAATACGATGAGCGGCCGAACCGGTCCGTTTATAGATAGCTCGAAATGACGTCCGTTCGGAATTGTGGGCGGAAAAATGGAAACATTTGTCTGCAACCAATTGCTTTTAGTGGTGATCCAAGTTTGTAGGTATACGACTTGTATTCTTTTCTTTTGCATTTAGAGTATACTGTCATATAATTGACATATGTCTGAAAATGCATAATATATAAATGCATCGCGTATAATATGTATACCTATGGCTGGGTATACACACTAGCTCGCGTGCTGCATACGGAATCAGTGCCCGTTATAATGTTTAATAATATAGTCTGCCGCTTTTTATCCATAAACGGCATGTTGTTTGAAGGGGAAAAATACCATTCGGGAAACATTGGGGGATTGTCGGTGTTGTTCTGGCGACAGTGTGGCGTGTACACTATA
Source organism: Sitobion miscanthi (assembly GCA_008086715.1). Taxonomy (NCBI): domain Eukaryota; kingdom Metazoa; phylum Arthropoda; class Insecta; order Hemiptera; family Aphididae; genus Sitobion; species Sitobion miscanthi. Next base: position 27,817,128 of record CM017802.1, read on the forward strand.
TATATACGAATACACATCTAGACCGACAGATTTTATGACACGAAAATAGCAACGTGGGATGGGCACATGGCCCACGTGTAGGGTTACGTCGTATGGGTGCACCGGAAATATTATCGCCACTCGAAGTTTTTTGTTCAGGGTGTGTATATGTATTTATAAGATTTATATTAATAAAACGCGCCTCGATAAAAAAAAAAACACGATACTCATAATATATATTATGTATAAACATTATTATACATATACATATATATATATTTTCGATCGAAAAACCCTTGTATATTTCGAGATCTTGCATGTTTTCCGACGCTAAAACATTTAATTCAGAAATGCAGCTGCTGCAGTGTTTGTATAGGCGTGCAATATATTATATTGTATTTAAACGTTTTATTGTGCGCACGTGTTTTCCTATATATATACCTACGTATACTGTAGATTGTAAACCGAGTTTATAGGTAAATGGAAATTTTTCAAAAAATATTACACGACGTGGGTCGAATAAATTGGCGTTATAATGAATATTTATAACCGTAATGTGGTACATGGGATGACAAAAAAAAAAAAAAAAAAACCGCACGAGCTTGATCGTCGAAGACTACGGCGACGGCAGAAAACGAGTACAGGGGGCCCCGCGCACCGCGACTTGCGTATTCCGAGGTTTCGCTCACACCGCGTCGCAAAATTGCAATCACACATGTCGTTCCCTTGTTATAATAGTTGCACTTGATAAAAAAAAAAGAATTATGATTGAATCCGGTTTTCGGAGCCTCGGCCTTAAATGGTCATTTAATCCGGATGATTGTAATAATTGGATATTAAAAACATTCTTCGGTAAACGTGAAGTAAGTTTTCGTTTGACGTTCCCGGAACAGGCAACGGATAATATACTCATCTACACTTAAAGTTCGAAGGACTTGCGAAACGCGTACCACGACTGTTGTGCACATAGGTACCCAAAATATTATTCGGGCCCAAATCCGTCACCCATCGGATGCGGGTGCACGTTGACGAGCGACCCCTAATCGGGTGGTATATTAGTACAGTGGTGCGCAACCTTTTTTGATCCACGACCCCCCAAAATAATTTATTTTTAATACGATCCCCCTTCCTACCAACATTATGTAAGTGTGTAATTTAAATTTACTTTATATATAGTATATCATACTTTCTGAAGCTAATCTTTCTAAACGAATAACACATTTTGGCTCACCTTTTTCAACATCGAAAGTGAATCCAAACTTGATGTAACTGTCTTGGTATTTAAGGTCTTTTTTATTAACTTTTCGACTGGTTTTTACATCTGACGATATTTCCGATACCTTACGAACTTTAATTTCTATAGCACTTTCATCATCACTATTCATCGGTCGTTCAATTAAAAATGTATCCATATCGTTTTAGTTTATATATTATAAAATATTAAAATATTAAAAATGTTAGTTTAAAATAATACAAAATACAAATAATTATTACAAGCTATATAAAATTATAAGCATCAATACGATCAACTCAACGGCTCGTACATGACTATCGGACTATTTCATAATAACCGTAAGATTAAATAAAATTACTGATTAAATTCAATTTAAAAATAACCCATATACTGCAGCGTGGTTCAATAGAACTTGTATCGCAACATTAAGATATGACATAATGTCATAATATTACGATTGACACAGCCATCAACGGTACAAAATAATTTTACTTTGTATAAAATTATAAAATAATATACAATATACATAGTATAAAACTTTTTTCATTTGGTGATTACTGGCGACCCTCTAATAAAATTTCGCGACCCCCCAGGTTGCGCACCACTGTATTAGTATATTGTGGGTAATACGTGTACCTATAATAATTAGTGTGTATACTGTGCAGTGCGGTGCAGCTGGATAACGGAGGACGACGTAAACGGCTGTTCACGTGTATTTTTAGATGGTTTATTTCAGGAAACTTAAGTATACGGAACAGAATCCAGGGCAGTGCGTGCTGACAATGTACGATGTCTGTGTAGTGTATGGAATATGTACATGATATGAGATATTAAATGCGATTTACTTTATATTACTGTGGTAATAGGCCGAAAGAATAACTGTCGATTTTGTTTTATTTTAAATTATGCGATACTCTTTTAAAACGACCGATTTCCGTTAAATCCGTGTATAATCTCAGAGCAGACATAACGTGGGTACGAATGTTGCGGTTCACCGCTTTCGTGTTGCTTCAATAATCATTTATCAAATCCAGAAATTGTAAGCTCAAAACGACTAGACACCAGCTGCAGCAGTGGTTTTTTAACTACCGTGGACATGGTATACATATACTGTCGATAATGATATTTTATTAATATTTATGCATACAAAATAGAAAACAATCTGTAATTTACCTGTAAATAAATCGTAAAATTAGCACAAATTTTCTCGAAAATTCAATAATATGATGATTCTCGGCTTACAATACGAACTATTAGGTTATTTTTTATTTGAACTCTGTGAGAATTATAGAGTACAGATTGTCATTTAATTACACTATTACCTATTTGAATACCGGCCCTGGTTAAATCCGCGCTGAACTGTGTAGAAGAATACTGACTACCACATGAATCTATGTAAGCGTTTTGAAAACTTAATACATTTTATACTTAGTAGTTAGTACCTACTATACGTTTCTAAAATGACAATTGCTGTATATTAATGTATTGTATTTTTTAGGATTTCGCTCGCGATTTTTAAAAAAAACCATTTTATTTTTATTAAGCTGGGTAGTGGGCAAGTTTTTAACTTAGTTAACTGAATATAGATAAGTACAATAATCAGAAAATGTTTTAAGTTATTGACATTTTTGGCTATCATGGGTTAAATTAATTATTTGGGTTTATTAAGTTGTAAAAAATTGTATAACACCAGCTTACAGGAAATTCATTTTTTTATCTACCTACTTCATTGAAGTTTTTTGTCACTAAAAAAAAACCAAAATATTTTTTTAAATGAAAAAGAAAGTTTAATAATAATATTAATAGTGATAAAATAAAATTTAAAACAAATTAAATTAACTTAAGTTCTTAAAAAAAAAAACTTAATTGTTGATTTCACGTTATTTAATAGTTATATTAATGGAAACCCAAAAGTAACTAGTTAAGTTTAAAAGTTTAAATAAAATGAATTTATTAATACTTAACTTTAACTTTTTAACTCGTTAGTTCCCAGCCTTTCACTCTAATAATAAATTAAATTGTGCAAATGACAGCACTGTCTTTATTTTGATACATCCAAACTTAAGCATCGGAAATATAATTGTTTTTATTTTTAATAAATTCGTCAAAATAATATTATATTATATTATTTAACACTTTAGAGCGCTATCATAAATTCATAACAAGTACCTACAATATAAACCAGTGATCAATAAATTACATAGAAATCATTAATCGTTATGCTCGACTTCTCTACTACTCCGAGTTTTAAATAGATTGACATTGAACATGAACTATGAATATAGTATAATAATCTTAAGCTTAATTCTTGTGGTTATTTGCGTTTGAAAACCGTTCGTGTTTTTAATATAATTTTTTTTTCAAAAATTAACGTCGATTAGACATGAAATAATAACCATTAATAGTTAATAGCTAATACCTACAAACTCCTCTCGTAGGTCGTGCCACGTCGGCGACTTGCCACTTTTTACATATATGGACGTGGAATTTCTAACGATACATGTTATACACATATACATATGGGCACATACTTACATATATGATATGGTAAACTCGGCGGAAGTATATTATATAAAAAGAGAACAAATCACGACGTTATATTATAATAATATTATTTACTTATCGAAGTATAATATGATATACGCGGTGCATATAATATATATATATATGTACAATGCACTGTAGCAATAGGCCAATAGCTGGTTATCTCGTTTGCGCGACAGTATCCATACTGCATTTTGACTACAATGCTTGCCTGCAGGTATTATAATATTACCGTATATATTATACCTGCATTCCGACCAAGTGACGAATCTTATTAATGTGATTCGTTTATTTGTGTGCAATAATAATCGCAACAATATGCACTCGATCTTCTGTTAAAACGTCATGATTCATAAAAATATATATATATTATATCCATGCCTTACCCAATATTATTATTATTTCTTTATTTACTCGATTATCGCACTTGCAGCACACACTTCATCGGTGTGCGTAGTATTATTCTACAGTTAACACCTATGCATATAATATAATACACGCGTAGTGTTCCGTTTTAACCATTCGGTTTTGAGTTACGTATTAAATCGGACATATTTGCACACGGGCGCGTTCGTCACAATTTCCAAACGTTTTCCGTCCGCAGTGGGCAGTCGTGTGAATAAAACGTTGTCAAACACATTTGCGATATATTGAACTCGTATTGTACTAGAACACAAGCTGCACAATATTTAGTTAGAATATTGTAATTTTAACCGGTACGTAAGAACCAATATTTGTGTGGTATAATACATTTAAATGTGCGTTTGCGTTGATTTTTATTGGATATTCCGTAGAACTGTAAATATTTACACATATTTAATTCATTAATGTCGTGTACAGTACAATAATATGTTATATTACACGAAACAAAATATCTTTCAAAAAAATAAATCATTACCAAATAATAATAAAAACGTCCTCAACGTTGTCCTTATAATGTTGAAAAAAAAACGTGAATCAAATTGGAAAATATGATTTTATCGTAATTGAATTTTGCTTTCGTAATCGAATAATCTTTTCGAACAATTCTTGTATCTATACGACAAAAATGTATTTTGTGGTCTTAACAATGAATCATAAACACCAACCTCCTACTTAGTACTTTTATCAATCAGTCAATACAATATTAATTTCATACCTTACTATTGACAAAATACATTTTGTAATTGAAATAGTATCTATTTTTTTTTCAACTGTGTTATTTATTAGCGCACATAGTACCTACCTGTGTTATATTATATAGTTATAAAAATATTCATGAAAACGGTTTCAATGGAATTCGTTTTGACGTTGTGATTGGATTTGTAAAACCCAACTGTCGCAATAATACGATATTTGATGAAAAAAAATTATATTTATGCAATAATAATATGCATTCATATTATAATATCATATAATTATATTATTTCTAAATTATACTGTACGAGAATAATGCCAATCATGAATCATTGTTATTAGTCGTTGTACCATTTATGATTATATTATTAAAACGTATAATATTCAAATATTTTTTGTAGTTTATCGACTTCAATATTTGCATATTATTATTATTGCGCGCGTGCGTGAATGGCGAATAGGTATTCTGAGTTTGAGATATTTACTTAAGTTTAATAATAATAATAATATTAACAACCAGTTAGTTAACCGTTGCGAATAAAAATCGCCGACTGTAATAATAATTAATAATTACTGGTGCATGTTCTTTGGATTTCCGCCATTTCTCTTGCTCTCCAGACCCAAGTCGGCGGTTCATTTTTGTTTGTTATACTCATATATTATTATGATATATATATTATGGGTTATATAGGTAGACGCGAATCGTATTATTAATCGTAGTGTGCAGTGTGCTCTTAATCGCCCGACGAAACAGTTTTGTAAAACCGCTTTTCGCGTGCAGGTTGGCCGCGGAATCCGTCCACTTACCTTATCCCCTCCCCCCCTTTCAATCGTATATTGGTAAACACGCCACTTCGCCTGCAACGTCCCGTGGATCTGATTTATCGGTGTACCGCGTTCGATTAATAAAATATATATTTATATTAATATTATACTTAATACATTATTATTATCATTATGCGTAGTAATACAATGCGCCGGCAAAAATAATCACGAACTTATTTCTCATTAACATTTTATTAAACTTTTTTTTTTTTTTACCTTCATCGAGCGCGTGTCAAAAATTGCGCTACTTATATGTAACAGTCGTAAAATATGCATTCCGTGTTTAGACGAGACGGTCGACCGGCGATCGCTCCTCGACATTAAAATATAAATTAAACGGTTACCTACAACGACTCTGTAATAAAACGGCGTTTATTCATCGGTCGAAAAACAAAATCGACGCCGTCGAGATGAGGTCATCGCATGCTCCGGTGTAGGTACTTATACAGTGCACAGTGCACATAATATTATTATTGTATGCATACGTTTATGTATAATATATTAAAATAAACAGGTGAACCTAATAAATAATAATATATGTATTATACCGACATACCGCGTATACCTGTGTGTTTGGGGCCCTGGGTGCAGGGGTGGACTTGACTCGCGTCTCCCGTCATTTATATTATAATATGCTTACCTAGTTCAACGTGACTCGTGTTGTGCTAAGTCAATCATGATAATATGCAAATTATGAACAGTTTTGAAAATCGTTTTCGGTGTCTTCTGGAGTTTGGAGAGTTGAATATTGTATTAATAATTAAATATATATCAGGTAGGTACCTACATAATGTATTGTTATAGTTATGTTATAATTAAAATCATTACTTTTAATACACGCGTTAACACAATTCTTCTATGAACCGACTGCACGTCTGCACCAATATTTTTCTAACCGGTAATTAGTAATAATATTACATTTAACCTCCTGACCAGTTAACTAATGGAAAAAAAACTGTTGTGTCCAAAACGTGTAGGCACGTAGAATATCTTTACGTTTGTCGTAACTCGTATAACAATATACTATAGTGTTCTGATTTTAGTAGTTTTTGTCTTGAAAGTTGTAATAAGCCACTACCTTAATAAAGTATTTCAGTACTTGTATAGTTGTATAGATTAAAATTTTATAACCAACAGGTTTATTGATGTTATTCACGGGTTTGTACACTATATTACACTCGCAATCACATACATAATGTATGGTGACATACTTATATATTAAATGTACAAAGATAACCAGCCCAATACAGTAATACCAAAAATAGAAATTATTAATTATTTTTTATCGTTGTTTATTATTTATTTAATATTTCAAAAGTGAGTACCTATGATATAATATATTTTTTAAGAATTAGGTACCTATCCATCTAATTATACCTATCTAAATGTAAATAACAACTAACAAAAGCAGTGTTCATATAATTTATAACAGCGATAAGTCATAATCTTAATATATTGTGACCTGCAGGTGCCGCTTTTGTCCGGAATAATTTTATAAATAAACACAATACAGTGAATCTTCTATTTACGAAATATTTTTGGGAACCAAATCAAAAAAATAGAAACAAATTTGTTTAACTATAGTTAACAAATTTCTATGCACCTATACGATTTTTTTTTCCTTCGAGACTTCGTAGTATGAATGTTTCAATGTATTACACGACATTAGTGGAAACATATCGATCCCTTATAACTGCAATGTTTGTAGGTAATAGGTACCTACTGATTTAAAAACTCAATTGGACGGTGGACAACTTTGGGAAGAAGGCCGGAAAGGTTATACTTCATAACAAACAAGTAACAATAACCAGCATATAAAATGTTGTTGACGGATGGCTACGGTATAAACTTGCAGTAAACCCCTATATTCCAGTCTTCCAGTCTTCCAAATCACGTCTCTATGCGATGGTATTGAGTATTAGTGAACATTTTTTGTATCGGCTCATTCACAACTCATCACGTGCATAGATGCATGACTTATCATTTATCTGTGCCGTCTGTTGAAGCTCTTCTCGTAGGATGTCCCTGGATATCATACATTTACACTACACTTAAGCGTATATTATACAGACGTACACTATTAGGTATGTACGTTTATATTCTGATACATATTCAAAGACTGTTGCAGCACATTTGAGACAATATATTATTAATATGTAAGCAGATAATATATGTATACTGTGCAAACATATAATTCATACATTTATATAATATTATAATAAATAATATCTAATTAACTATATGATTCGTCGTAAGGCCGTGCAGTATTTTCATTGGCTGTATATATGTATGCATATAAATCTAGTATTACACTATTACCTGTGTGTGTGTGTTTATTATGATACCGATGACAATAATAATATTATTACGCATTACGTGGCGACTGAAGTACTTACACTTTTGCTACCCATGTGTTCGTAATAATTTATTAAAATATTAAAATATTATACTAGCTTTGTTATAATAATGTATTAATACGTATAGAAACAAAGACATTTTAACGGCTCCGTAAACGGCCACTATATTATTATTTATTATACAGTGGTACGCATTATAGGAGTCGCCATCCCGACGACCTGCAGATTGTTCAATTACATACGTCCGCACTCGGCACATTATAATAAATACGAGTGCGTATACAAATTATTCCTAAACAGTTTCAAAGGAAAAACAGCTGTACTTATGTATAATAATATTGCCCATAATATATACACGCATCCGGAATAAGCGATTTCGCGGAAAACTGGTTTTTTTTATATAATTTGTTTGCTGTAGCAATGCCATTTTTTTCTCAAAAAAATATAAAACATAAATATATAATATTTATTATTTGCATACCGACTCTAATACAATATGGAAGTTTTTCGTTTTATGATGATGTTATGGTTTTTTTTTTTTTTTTATCGCTATATAGTAGCGTATACGCGCAGAAATAACTATTTTGTCTATATTATTATGACTATAGTTTTCGTCATTCGAAGTGAAAAATAAATGTCTCTTTTTTCTCCTGTGACTATATTATATTATATTATTTAATGATAAATACATAGGAAACATATTATACTTAATGTTCTTTTTATTAATTTTATTATATTATTCAGCTACCTCTACTATCTTCCTAGGGCTGTTTTCGAGTGCGTATAATATGTATCGCTGCAGTATTTTACTCGAATACATTATGTATATTTATGTATAATATCTGTGAATAAATACCGCAGAAATTGTAAGATACGGCAAAAAAACGATGATTAAACGTTATTTCGTGGGAAACCGACATATTGTTATAAGCTGTTCGTCTGTGATGTCTATAATAATAGTAATAATAATATTATATCCTTTCTATATATTATTAATCAAAACGTACGCTCTAATATAAGTATTATATCATACTATTATAATAAATATATGGACTCTTTATTTATTTGTTTGAAGTAATATGAATAATTTAAACCTACAAATTTAAATATTATATCAACGGGTATATTTTATATATTATAATATTATGACAATCGACATTATATCATATAATATAGTGTACATCTGTACAACTTACGGATATATTTTATACTTTAAGTAATATCAAAACTTTTAAACCACGTTCACTAACGAAGATAATAAATATAAATAAATAATACCAAGGTGAATGTTATAAAGTTTAACGCGTCGGCGTTGTATAATATTATCCTATAGTATAACTATTAAATTAATATGTAATACACTAATACTTACATTATGCAGATATATTATCGTTATGTGTACTGTGCGTTTGTACCTACCTATATATAAATATCTAAAAAAAATCTTTTCATATTATCACCTACAGGTGTATTATGTTAAAATGTACCTATGTAGAATGTAGATCTTACCGCCGCTGCTAATAAATTTATTTTCATAAGTGACCGGACGAAATTTTTTCGCACAAAATGTGATCGTGCTTTGAAAGTGAACGACTTTACCGTACTTTCAAATATACGGTATATACATATTTTATACTATCCCACCAAATGGTTAAACTCGTTGAAGGGAGAGTATGAGTGCATATATCATTTATATACCTCGAATACCTTCAGCCGAATAATGATTATCTATACAAATACAAGATGAATATAGGTAAATAAAAATAATATTCTCTTTAATTTTGATTAATGTATTCGTTATTTTTGGTTTAAAACTGTTACAGTTATCTAATAAATAACATAATACAAAACAATTTTCAAATCGAAATTTTTACCTAGGAGTAACCACTTTGGTTCCTCAGGTTCCTCTAATAAAAGTTGCATCAATAAATAGTGAAAACTTATTATTATTACTAGTAAATTGTTATTTTAACAAATACGACATACCTACTGTTACCAAACAATTACCAAAGTTATGCCTATATATATATATATACGTACCTAACAAGAGATTGAATAAGAATAATAAGTGATTGTATTTTTTTATTTATTTACTTGTATAGTTTTTTCTAATTTTAATAAAGACGTATTATAGACAATATTGTATTTAGATGAGATACATTTTTATATTTATTAAAATAAACGGATCCCCGGCAAATTTTTATTCAATGTTGATACTTTTTATTGAAGATTTATTTTCGTTTTGGAGCATGATATATTTGAACAATTTAAATTAAGATATCATTCGTATTGGTATCACTGACAAACACAGTGCGTCTGCAGTAGTCGAGGCGCACTTTTAAACGCGATAAGATGAGATACGAATTTTCATCAGTGATGTATTATAACTCAGAGCAACTATTTTTTTGTGAACTGTTTTGAAATACACCGTTATTCGCATTCTCCCAGACTTCAGTATAGTAAACGATGCGATTATTAGGTACCCAATGCAAATATTACGGAGGAGGCCAAATGTCCGCACAATATTATATGGCGGCCAATTTTCGAGGGGACCGATATCGTCCAAAACCCATAAGATACGTAATATTACAACCTAACTATATAGCTACTATATTACAAGCCGACGGTGTACCAAGAAAGGCGTGCAACGGCGCGACACTGGTGCTGCAGTCCGCGAGGCTAGACCAGAGCCACATTCCGCGATCGGACAACCGCGGCTACGTAGCATACGTATATAATAGTATTATATTATGTAGAGATACGTGAGCGCGTCTAAGTCGTTTACCGACGTCCGTTCACAGCAGCTGTGCAGTGCAATTCTTTGTTATCGCAGTAAAATGCAAGTCGGTACCATAATATTATTACCTATATATATATATATTATATTCCATAGTCGACCATGCGTACCACGCTGCACTACCCCACCTATCGTCCGCTGCACGCAGACCTTCGATAAAATAATATTATTACGTGCTTCTGGCTCATGGTATAACTCGTGGACCTATTAACAAAATGTCGACACCGAATTTATAGATCTGTGGCACAATATTATGATTGTCGTGCGTATTTTTTAGACGCCGATATACCTACTGCGATATTGTAACGAAACACGTACCGATATACGCATTTGCTGCGGGAGGAGTCCGCCGAGTCCGGGATAATGTATGAGTAAAAACCGACTTTCGTAAATAAGAAAATTAAAAATATTTATTGGGTAGTCACTGCTCACTACAGTCGTGGTTTCTTTCGATCGCGATGATGGCTAAACGCGTAAGGCCATAAATGCATTGCTAATAAGATCATAATACACCGTATAAAGTATATCAAAATACATATTTTAATGAAATCACCGCAGCGATTCACGTGTATTGTTTTAATGATTTACGTAATTTCGGTAAATTGCTCCGAATAGATTTAGAAAATATTAGAGGTTAACCTTCTATAAAATTCCATGGTATTTTCTCATCGAAAAATGTCAGTCTTGAAACTACGCCATGTTTTCTTTTTCATTTGAAACCTATATAATATACCTGTGCGTAACATGTGGATATAACATTTTAGTAAGTATTATTGGTTATAGGTAAGTTATAAATTATAGTTATCTATTAGGTATATCAGATTATACCTTATATAATTACTATGGCGCAGTGGCGTATTTAGGAATTTTTCGTAGAGGGGGCCCGGCTAATTTTCCAAGTACATTTAAGTGGGGGGCTCCAGTACAGAATATGTTAATATATATATATTAGATAAAGATAGGTATTTGTGGGCAATGAAGTGGGGGGGAGGTCTGGATCCCATGGGGGTTAGGTTAGGTTAGATTTATTATATTATTAAAATATTTTGATATAGTATACGGAGTACAGACGTAAGGTGTGCGATTGCAATTATTTAATATATTATATATATATAGTAAACCTAACACAACAAGTGCGTTTCGCGAACATTATCGATTTTCTCGTATACCATCGATACCGCGTAGATATTATTGTACGATTATTATTATGTATTGTATACGATATATTAAATGATATCGAGTAAAAAATAAATAAATCGCTATTTCTTTCTCGGTCTTCCGTTTTCTTCGTCTCTACCTATATTATTATTATTATTGAATTATATCGTGTGCCGAGAGTTGGAGAGGGAGAGAGTGATATAGAAAGAAGAGAAAGAGTGAGGGAGAGAGAAAGATAGATAGTCACGGTCGAGATGAAAACGCATTTTTTCCTCGAGGCAAGTGACCTTCGGGCGATCTGCACCGATGGCGGCGACGGCGCATATATTCAGACGGTCGGAACCGGGGGGGCCGTACCGATACGAGAACGCGCGCGTGCGCGTGCGTCTCCCCCCGCCGCGCGCGATAAGTTACGACGGTGATGGGAATTCGTGGTCCGGAAAGGTATGCGGTATCCGGTCACGGGAAAAGAACTTTGTTGATTTTTTCTTTTTCCATATCCAATAAGCAACGGACAACGGTCGCAGCAGCAATCGGAGTATTATTATATTATATCATATATTAATAATAATAATATCAAACGTTTTTATTTTTCCACATTTTTTTTTCTCTATCTTCTTCCAAGTAAACGCGCGCGCCGCTTTTGTATATACCTATACGTTATGTGTTTATATCGTCTGTATATAATCGCATAAATACCATCGTGGCTATGCCTTTTACTGCCGCGTTATAGGTCTTCTGTAGTTGGTTTAAGTTATATGTAATACCTACCAGGTGATTCTTTTATCGAAGAACTCTCATCGTTTCTAAAACTATTGAATGATTTTCAAAATATTTGGTGCATCCAGTGCAGCCGAGATGTCCGCGTTCACTGACAGATTTTATATTATGTATGTATACGTATGATATCATAGTTATAGTTATATGTCCCGTGAAACAGCCGCCGAAGGGTTCAAAGTATTACTGCAGCTATTTATATAGTCGACCGTCGACGGAAGTTAAGTTGTATAATATTATTATAAACTAATTGAGAAAGACTTTATTATGATGTAAAAGAATGCAAGCCACATATAAGTACATAGCTAACCACTGTAATGCAGTGTGCGGTTCGAAGTTAATATTATGATAGTTTAATTCATATGGGTACAGACCTGGAGCCTGGAATAGATAATATTATATTATAAGTGATTATGTACAGAGTGTCTAGTAAAAGGTTAACCAAATATTATATAAATTATATTTTGAATTGGAAACTCTTTGTTGTTCTTTGATGTTTCGTTAGTTTACCCTATGAAGTAGTTGTTACAAACTTTATACATCCTGCGCATTCTATGTAGAATGTATATAATATTTAATGGGGGAGAAATAAATGAAAAATTTATAATAATAACGTGAAAACAAGTTTGCCGTTAAAATACATTATTAGTAATTAGGTAGTTAGTGTGTGTATTATAGACTGTTTACTTGACATCACTCAGTAGGTGCGTATGGACATAATATGTGAGTCAAGGGTTAAACTTTTTACGTTTAACCATCGTCAGATGAACGAAATAATAATGATTATTAATAATAAAAACAACAATATAATATATGTATGTTTTGGGGATAACGGACAGATTTCAACGTGACGTCTACGGTTGTTCATATAAATATGCATTGATAATGACGCAAATAATGTCATATTGTTTGATTACAGCACGTACGAAATAAGCGAAAGTCTGGTATTATTGTGATAATAGAACATGACCACCTATATAACACAGCAAATTGTGTAGGTTTTTTATTTACAATAGTGTTATGTATGTAGGTGCAATGTGCTATAATACCTACAAATTATTTTGTTTTTATTATTCTTAATTCATATTTGAAACGTCTTATAATTAGTATTCGCGATTTAAATTTTTTGTCTTAGAATATTTCTCAATTATATTTATATAGTTAATTATTTATTTTATTTCCGAATAATTACGGAATGAAAACCCGTCTAAATTCCCATGTTCTACGTGTGTTAGGCGAAGACAGAAAATCGCCGCTCCAATCCCTTAAGTTAGAATTTTGATCACCCGCAGACCCAGTTGGATTTCATCTCCCTCCCAAATTTGAAAACAAACAACCGCTAATATAAATTATGAAGGAAAAATCTATACTCCGTATCTACAAGACTAAACATTAACAACAAAAACTAAGATATATACTCCATACTATTGATTAAAATATATACTGTATATTTAATCAATATACTATCCGCATTACCCGAATTCGCCCGAGAACATTTACTATAAAATACGGCGCTCGGTGCACCCACATTTGAGTTTATTGTGTAAAAAACTTCATGAGCAAATCGGGTTTAGGTTGTACCTCCGCCCTCAAAAATAAACAACAAATATAAACGACACAGAATACGTAGAAACAAATTGCATAATCAATTTAAGCTTCGCATTTAAATGCGGACATGTATTATTTACGCAGCCAAGAGGAGAGAGTGGTAAATTTTGAAACATACAATAATTAATAACTTAACGTATTAAAAAAAAAACTAATAGATATTATATAGGTACATAGGTACTATAGTTTATAATAATCATTAATTAATAATCTATCTTCACTATTGTAATTGTAAATACAAATGTATACAATTTATTATCATAAAAGGATAATTTATTGTATTTTTTACTTGTGTGCATAATATGGAGAATGGGACTTTGGGCAACTGTTTTTACTCACTCACTTATTCTGACCCAGGCCTCCCAAAAAGTTGGACACCCATACCGTACCTTTAATATGATGGTCAATGATGATTATAGTTTATAATCTATAATAATATAGGAGTACTTTATATGAGTGGCGTGGCGAACGGTAATTTCAGAGGCCATGGCCTCTGAAATTTTTCTTAAATAGAGGGGTGGGTGGTAGCCGGTGGGTCTCCTAGTAATTTTAATATGATATTCTCAATAGGTAGTCAATAACGATCTGAAATATAATTTGTTATATTATATTAATACATTATTATGCATAAATACTTGGGATATTTGTAACTTGCCACTGGAAAATTTTAAGTTCACCACGCCACTGCCTTATATGTATCATGGATGTACTTATGTAAAACGTACATACAGTATGTCTGATGTCAGTATGTAACATGGGCGATGGTAAATTCTCCCGATTGTATAGTACTATTATCAGTGATGTAGTCGTCAATTTTTTAATGAGTATACGCTTAAATGTGTATATCTATGAATATTATCTAACCTAACGAGTACAGATAGGATTTTTAAGTTTCAATAATTATAATACATATATTATTAAGCAGCTATACTGTATAATAGACATTAATGTCTAATTACAGTGTTGTACAGTCAAATATACTAAAACCCCTTAAGTTTAACTGTATAAGCAACTGTTTTCATTATGGAAGCCGTCAAATCGATGTGGTTTGTTGGACATTTTTTATAAAAATTATTTATCAAATTGGTTTATTGAATAAATGCATTTCCATTCGCGTATACCCGCATATCATGTGTTATTCTACAAGTATACGCACTTACGGAAAAACAGAGAAGTGGGTATACGCCGTATACCCGCGTATACGCCCCACTACACCACTGACTATTATGGTAAACTCCATCGGTTCAATAAAATATTATCTTAACCTGAAGGAAATGTGTAAACCCTCCCGAATTGTTTTAAATGTTATTGATACACAGTGTTGGGTAAATTACATTTAAATAGTAATGAAATTACGTTACTCGTTACTTCAAATATTGTTATTTAAATTACATTTGCTTTACCTAAAATTATTTTTATCACGTTACATTACTTTTTCATTAATAAAGTAGTGCGTTACAAAAAACATTACTTTTTTTGTAATTTTTTTTTTTAAACCATATTCAATTCATATGATTTAATTATTATATATACATTTTACAATCATAGACCTATTATAGTATTATGTACAAATGTACTATCATCTCACCTATATGCGAGCTATATAATCATAATTAATTCTTATCAATTTTTTTTTTTAACCGAACTCTTTTCTTTCTGCTAATAAAGTGATAACATTTATTTCTGGAATGTTCAGTAATATTATTAACTATTATCGGAATCATAAATAAATATAATTGATTTTTAATTTTTCTAGGATATCTTATCGGTTTGTTTTTGTGATATACGAGTATTCAAAACTATTATTTTAATAACGTGGAAAATAACGCGTTATAGTGCGGTGCGTTACTTCATAGAAATTACTTTTCGAAAGTAATTTTGTTACAATTACGTTACTTTATGTAAAATGTAATGAAATTACTGCTGCGTTACTGAAAAAGTAATTGCGTTACAGTAATTTGTAATTTGCGTTACGTTACTACCCAATAATGTTGATACACTATATGAATTGACTATTTCTCTAGACCTCTGTTGCTCGTCAATTTATATTTATATTTATTAATGCCCTGACTGATTTTCAAACTGAAGTGTACATAAAAATTCAAAGTTACAACAAACAAAATAAAATAAGTAAAACAAACCTTAAGTTTTTTTTTAAATGTGGATATGTTCGTACTATCATAAAAGTTAAATTTAAATGTTTAGTATAATAATCATACTATAATATTATAGCTCACAGCAGCCAAAGGCATTGATTTTTATCATTATACAATTTACTTTTTTTAAATGAAATTTAGTAGTACTGAAGTAGACCCGGGAGAGATTACATGTTGCCATCAGGTAGTACTGGTCACTGGAGTAGACCTGGTATAGTTTATCTTTGGGAGAGTTTACAGGACATTAAAATCGGGAGAGCTTACAACCGTCTGTAACATGCTGTACAATATTTATAAGTATATGGGTGATTACTAGTACGATAATAATTGTCATGTATGTTGCGTATTAGTTGAAGTGCGAAATGTGTTCTGAATTCTCTGTCCATTTTATGTAATAACACGTTAAAAAAATGTAGAGTTGCTAAAAATGGTAAATGGCAACAATATTATTACTAGGCAAAAAATAAATAAGCGTTTTGCATTTGTTTTTATTCTGTCAGGTAATTTTTTTTTTTTTTTTGTTTGTCAACAGTTTATTATATTTCGTTCGTTACCGTATAATTACGTATGTTGCATACGCGTATCTAATAGGTAGGTACATCTATAAAACATATATAGGGTACCCATACTACATTTATGATATTACAAGAATACTATACGATTGCGTAGACAAAACCAAAACGATATAAAGTGTTTAACCATTATAGTCATATTATTATTATTGTTACCTATCTACCGCGGACAGGCTACACTCTGTTTACACTTGGATGCATTACATATTATAATATT
Organism: Sitobion miscanthi; assembly: GCA_008086715.1. Taxonomy (NCBI): domain Eukaryota; kingdom Metazoa; phylum Arthropoda; class Insecta; order Hemiptera; family Aphididae; genus Sitobion; species Sitobion miscanthi. Next base: position 27,834,468 of record CM017802.1, read on the forward strand.
ATGTGCCTACCTATACTATATTATAGTATAGATGTTAGATGTACACTGCAGTACACGAATACCAGAATACCTATTGTAGATATATAATATGTGCGTATTGGGAAACATCGGGCAAACCGGCAAACGTGTTCGCAATATTAGCGTAAATAACGCCAACAATATATGTTATATTATATTACTGTGGTTATAGGCTAACATTAAAAAGCGTTTTTAAGTATTCTACTAAGACTTACCCAATCCCGGTGTAGCATGTCTGCATGCGTTTATAATTGCGGTTATTTGTATACACCTACATACATTGTAGGTATTTATAATCAAAGGTATTATATTTTATACGATGAGCTGAAATTTTCTATTTGTCACGACGAATTTTCTATCGAATTACCACACCGCAACAACGCTTTGTTCGTTGCAAAAACAAAATTGCATTTTGCAAACGACGCGAACATATTTCTTCATTGTATGTAGGTACCTACCTATAATAATAAAATATATGTAGATATTCGCGATTTTATAATTGGAATACACACACACACACATGTATGGTTCATTATAATAACATTCAACGTGTCCTAATAATGCACACGGGGACCCGCCATTCCCATATTATATGTATATACATTAGTATACCCAACATCTAAACCGTTAACAACAATATTCTGTAAAAATACGATTTTCCGACTTGTTATTATCGCGCTGGGAACGTAATTATATAATGACGTGTTGCCGGGGTCGGCATATACATACGCGAGTATAATATTATACGATATTACACGCGAGAGAGCTCGAAAATTCGTGAGTTTCTGGTGACCTACCTGTGTATAGGGTATACAAATGTATATACTTACAATTTACTCGTACATTATATTTTATGAATATATCTGACTGAACGGACTGCACGTTGTAGGTACCTATCAACTGACCGGACGACACGGCAAAAACAATTGGAGCCCGTTTTTCTAATTTTCAAACGGTGTATATACGTGTCCATCGAAATACCTGTACATAACAATAATAAATACTCTATAATATTATAAATATAAGTTATAATATATACCTACATAGTGATTCGTCAAGCATGCTCATTTCCATCAAATTCTAATTTTTAGAACTTTTCAAATAATATATACTATATACTACTATATAATATATTATATCGTCATAAGAGTCACATTTTCAAATATCTCGAAGAATAGTTCGATTTTTTTACCATTTAAAAAGTGCCCTATGGTCGTAACGAACTTCGCTTAGAATCATTCTTTTTTCTTATAAATTGTTAACTGCATGAATTTTTTTCGAATTTTAGTGAATCTAAACCTATATTCGAATGATTTATTTAACTTTGTGTCTTAAGGATAATATCATGTCCAATAGGCATATGCACAAATTAAGTTTATGTATAGATTTAATATTTTATTATTTTAAAGATGTCACGCGATTTCTAAACATACAACATACTTAAAATTTGGTCCATAGCATAATACTAAATACCTATAGTATAGCTCGGGTCTAAACTCTAAAAACTTATACATAACTATTTGAATATACATATTATATAAATATATAGTGAAAACGAGTAATTCACTTCTTAAAATATCAAAACGAAGTAGGTATTTAATTTCGTGTCGAAGCAATTACTGACAGAGAATTTTAATTACAATAAAATTGTATAATATGAATAAGCTTCTCTCAATCCAACACTAATACGATATGTAGAAACAACCGTCGAAAATCACGTTTCGTGACGTTTTAGTACAACTACTATACCTTATCTGTTGGCGCAATATTCTGTTTGTGTTTTCCCGAAGAGATTTGACCGCCTGCAAAATCGGTTTCACTCTTCGGGTAAATAGTAGGTAATATTATTACCGTGTACCGGACGTGCTGCAGATGCATCGCGGCGGTTCAGATTACCGCGTCGTCGGCCGAGCGCGACAAACTCGGCGGCGGATCGGCGGAACGGGTGCGCCCGACCGTACAGTCGAGAGAAAAAAAATATATTTAATATGATATTATTATAAATTCACGTGACGCGTTTCCCGGAAAAGACCGAGACGATATGTAGTTCTGCCGGCGAAACCGAACCCGGAAGGCAAATTATATTGCAGTCGAGATCTTCATATTGTCATATAATTTTTGCAGTTATTTTAGTTCGAACGTACACACCCGCTTATAAATTGGTTTTATCTCAATGTTTTCATCACCTGCAATTATAATATTTTATAGATATAATTATTATTATTCAAATTTAGTATAATTATGTGCATATATAGCTGATGCGAACGATTTTTGAGCGTGGGCACCCGCCTGGGCGACGGTGAGGCGGGCATGGAAAATATGAAACTCCTGAAAAAAAGGTTTCTAAACTTTAAGTAATGCAAATATATGCATAAAAAAATTATATAACTATTTTTATGAAAAATTATAAATAGGTATACCGCTGCCCTTAAATAGATTGAAAAAAAAAACTTTAAAACAAGTTTTATTGAAGTTTTTTTATGTATAATATAACAGAATATAATTTTTAAAAAAAAACGTTAAGGTTGCTAATTCTGGTTTCCTGGATACGGGCAAGTATGAAGCATTTGGCGTATAAGATTATCCGGGACATTCGATGTATTTCTTCAAGTAAAATTGTATGCTGCCAAGTTCAGACTGCAGTGAATAAAGACATATTAATATATTATAATGCGTGCAATAATCGTACAATATTTTAGCCATAATTTGTTAATTTGTCAATAAATTACAAGTATAATATGAATACAACAATATATTATCCAACTAGAAAAATATCACACAATAATATATAATGTCCACCACCCCACTCCTATTTTAAGGGCTGGACTGTCCCTGGCGACGATATACCTAATGACTAATAAGTCGTTAGTCGTTTTCATATTATAAATGTCTACGATACATATAGTGTGTGATGGAACAACAATAAAGGTATTAGTACCTATTGTACCAATATAATGTATACATAGTATAATATTATTCCATATATAGTGATCAATGTTCAGTCTGTATTATTGTTTTCCATATAGGTACGCAAGCATATAAATCGTGTATTTCCATTTTCCGAATCTACATAATATACCTACCTTCAACGATAATCATTATACAATTTATGTAAAAAACACTAATATATAATATAGATTATATTGGCACCTATAATATGCGCACGGTGTTCGTAGTTAGTTTCACCAACCTATAGGGGCTAATGCCTAAGATAACAAATGAAAAATAATTTCGGCTTTTATATAGAAATCGGTGATTCGGAATCCAGATATTATGAAAAATTTGCCAAACTGTTTGGTATATTTAGTCGATAATAGGTGTTAAAGTATATACATATTATAGCGCACGTTCTATTTGATTTTCTGGGCAGAGAGAGAAAAGTCATTTGATCTACAATGCGGTGTATCGTGTATGATCAAAAAATTTGAAAATTTAATACGAAGATCCTCGTCAAATGTGCATCAAAATCTTTCTTAGAGCAATTTAAAATATAAAGAAAATACAGTCACAAATTTTTTTTCTTGTAAACGTCCAAAGTTGACATCATTCCAAATTTGTTCTTGAAGTGAGAAATATACATAACCTTTTTTCCCTAACAATTTTAGTCATTGCTTTATTCTAATTCAAAAAATATTGACCTTAGAAACTCGGAACTATTCACCGTTATACGTAGGATACATAACGAGGTACATTCGAAATCTACCAGGTATACCACGGCATGGTGAGCTCCCCGTTTTTTAAAAAAAAATTGTTTTAACAAACATAGGTAATATTATAAGACACCCGTGGTTGGCAACATTGTAAAACTCTGTCGACTAGTCACTGTCTGTAATGAGCAGACAATAAATTCAAATGTCGGCGGCAGTAATAATAGTAATAACGATATTTACAATCGGCAACTGTAACCATATTTGGTGTACAACACAGTTTATATATTATATATAAAATTATAAATGTATAATCTATATACATATGGTACAAAATATAAACGCACTGCACTCGTGCCCGACACCTTTCCAAACGATGTACGTATGAACGAACATAATATTATGTATTATATTTTCGTACCTAGCTAGGTATATGGTGAAAAAATGCGTCGTTATTGTGCACAATATTACCTAAGCTATAAAATTCCCTTCTACTTTCGAGGTGCCCGAAGATCGGCGACGTATATAATATATATATTATGCTATTTTATTGCGATTATCGTGCTCTTGTATGTACAGTAATTCCATTATCATTAATAATATAATAAGTCATCGAAATTTTAGTATTAAGTTTTAAGTAGTTTGGTGTATAATGGTACACAGGTACTGAGGTCTGAGGTACCTACGACCTACCTACATACCAACTATTATAGTAATAATATTTTATACCTATTATGCTATAATATATTGTGATTAATCGTTTTGCAACAGTTCTCGTGGCGATGTACGCCATTATTATAATATATTGAAACGTATATATTATGACTTTTCGTTGAGATTCTCTCTCTCTCTCTCTCTCTCTCTCTCTCTCTCTCTCCCCAAAACGTTTACGATTATTTTCATTTGATTTATATCATGTGCGAGACGAGTATACAAAATATTTAATATTCTGTCCGAAAACATCATTATTCATTAGGTACTTTTAAATTATTACCGTTATAAACGCAAGTGCAATGCGCCAACTATATTGTGTGTATTCGTATAACCTGTCCGGTGGGTGTTTTGGCTTTTTTATTACTTTTTTATATAAATATTATAACATACTACACGAATCTAGGACTGTTCGAATTGGGGGGGGGGGTAGGGGTCATATTAGAAAAACAATGAGGTTTTTTCGAAATTTTTTATATTTTAAAAAAACAATTATAAATACCCGTCAGCAGATGAGATAACTATGGCGTGCGCGCATTTTTAGAGTAATAATCGTTCTGAGAAATTTGTTTGATCCCTTTTAGATATATGTATGTATTAACACTTGTTGCAAAATGTATTAATGATTATTATTAAGTACTTGGTACCAAGTTTTAAGTATTCAATTTTATTTATTTTTTAATGGTTCTATAATATAAAAATATAATTTACACAGCTGGTTCTGTTATTGATTAGTACCTGTTTATTTATCTATAAACCAACAAAAATAACTAGGTACTCAAACATCCTAAATTATTTTCAATCGCAACAAAATTTTATTTAATATTTTCTATTTTTTTTTAGTTATTTTGGGTCGGAAAGGATTGCTATTTTCGTACTGTAATTTCGTATCATAATGATATTATTTTCTTATTGTATTATTCATTTTTATCGTCATGGTAGTGACTAGTGGACTAAATGTTTCTCAATAACTAATAAGAACCATCGTCATTTTTAAATAATTTCCACTCATTTATCATTATCGCAGTGCAAGGTTTCTTTCTGTATTAAAATAAATAAAAATTATAATCAAGTACCGAATGAAGTCCTACTGGCGACTGCAGTAGCATCAATTTTGATCGTGTTTTTATTGTTTATTTATTATTAGGTATTATATGAGTTATAAAATGTATTAGGTAAGCAGGCGCTCTTATATTAGTATGTGATGATGTTCGCCTGGTATACATAATAATATAATGATGATTAATGACTAATGCAAAACGAACGACGTGTGCAATCGACACTGGTCGATGTCAAAATATAACAATACAATAAATTAAACATATTAAAATGTCATCATGTTGGACTAAAATACTATAAATATAGGTATGGCTAGACGTGACCATTACAAAACGTGAATATTATACAGTGAATTCATATATCCAAATGATAGGTATTTGAACGTACACGTTGCAATAATATCTAAAATTTGTCGGTACTAAATTAATAAACAGTAACAACTATATACTCTCGCGCAAATGCAGCGCGGGTCAGCGACTGCCATTAATATTATAATATATCTAAATAAATAATAACATAGACTTAATAATAAATAATAATATTTCAATATTGAAGTAAATTTCCACGGGTCACACAATATTTATTTCTTATTATTCGATCATTAATTAGATCACATGCACAAGCGTGCGTATTATAAATATAATGGGTTTAATGGGTATATAATATGTGAAACGCGTTCGCCGGAGGAATGGTTTTGCACGAGGTAGGTATAGGTAGGTACCTACCTCTATATTATTCTCGTATACCTACCACCTATAATACTACATAATATACACCTACCTACCTACCTACAACCTACCATCTATATATACCTACTGGCTTTACTGTACACACGAGTACTACTTTTATTCCTTATCATTTTTTTTTCTACTCATTTCTTGTTTCTCTCTCCTGTCCACTAACATTTTTATATTAAAAAATACACGTTATAAATCAGGTTTGCAAGAATCTGGTTCACGTTTAGTCGGAAAATAATTACGGATACCTCGGTCCGTCGGCGGCGGCGGCGGCTGCCACGAGATGTACCGCTGCGATTTATATATACAATTGCCGCACACATCTTCACAATAGATAAGTGACGTTTTTTTCTTTTCTCCACACACATATTATACATACATATATATATATTATACAAATGTAATTGTGAAGGTCACTATTGCCGCTTACCGTGCAGTGTTATTATTGCTCGAGAATAATAATATAATACATATACCTATAGTATCGTTTTTTTTCTTTTGACTTTAAATCGCGACGTGGGCGTAATTGTTGGCCATTATTCACCGTGGTGACAATGAAACGTGTCCTCTTCGTCCATTCCGATCGCCCCGTACTACATAACTCCAGCGATGAATATATTAAATTTGAGATGCACTGCGCGAAAAACAAAATATAAGGTACCTACCACCCGCGCGTTATATTTCCGGTAAGAAAAAAAATTTGAGGGCAATAGTTCGTTTCAGAAATAATTTACTGTACCTATTACAATAGCTGAATAGGTAATAATAATATTGTATAGATATTAGATAACAATCGAATTTGCGAAAACAAAAAACTATTTATGTGACCACATAGTCGCCGTGCAGATGATGGGTATATTAATATTTAATACGCATTATATTTTACAATATTATATCTACACCTATGCCATGGACGGAATAACTGCTGCAAGGTGATCTCGCTGTATACACGGCAAATTCGAGTCGAAGAATCTCTACCCGAGGCGTTTTGTTATTATTATTATAATATTATATATATCTGATTTAATGAATAGGTACCAGCTTAATTTTAATGAGTATTATTAGTTCTATAATATATGCTGGTTTAATGGCTAATTTTTTTATACCGATACATTCTATAAAAATCTAAAACGTCATATTATAATTTCGACAACGTTTTGGCGGTAAAGCGCGTAAATATTCGATGTTCAATAAATATATATATATATATAGTACTTGATATCATATCTATTTGTAAATGAATATAAGAGAGGAAATTTCTTAACAAATTGAAACTATTAAATGATTATTGCCTAATGCCGGTATACAATATTATTGATTTAAAAATAATACATCACGAAACTGACATAATCGCACCAACAGTTGTTGAAATAAATATAAGTACCAATAATTGAAAAAAAAACATTATTTTTGTTTTTTAAATACTCTAATACGCCCATAAAAAATAATACTTATAAGACATTGTTATTGTACACACATACCTTATTTGGGCTTCGATAACTAGTCAAATAAAATATTAATATATTATGGCCATTTACAGACGACCTTATAGAAAAATCGCGAATCGCGTGAGAATTTACTGTTTTACGAAATTTCCTTACGCAGCTCATTATAATGTTTATAGATTTTAATAGTATTCATATGACGTACCTATGAGTTTACAGCTGTCTGATGGTTGATGACTCTATAGTATAACAATTAATAACCGTATCATAAATCGTAATTTTTGATTTATGAAAACTGCAGATCGTCGAGTGATATCACTATATTATATTAGCATGTTATTTATTCTTGGTAAATATATGGAATCGAATAGAATGCTTAAAGGATTTTTAAAAATCCATAGGTACGCGATCTAATATAGTTTGACATTAGCTATTATAATAAAAATGGGGGACGGAGTGGCCGAGCTGATTAAGGCGTCGGTTCGAATCCGGCCGCGGGCAGCATTTTTCTTCGGGCAAGTCACGGTGCCTGGAGAGAAGTGCCGCCACCCCCCACCCGGGTCTGGCAGATACCTACGGGTGCCCACTAAAAAATCTGCCAAACCAAAACACACGTGTTTACTAACCTACGATTCCTCCCCTACGAACAAAAACAAACAGCTAATGGCCATAATTGCCGGACTTCGTAAAAAAGCATCAATAAAAAAAAAAATATATAATAAAAATATAAAATCGTAGTTTTTCGTACCTATACTGGATATACTGCTAGTACATACCGAATACTAATTAATATATTATAAGCACCCACAAAAGCCGAATTCCAAAATTTGATCTATGACGTTAGACACCTCCACGTAAAATTTTGACACCCACTTTTTCTTATAATTACCTTACCATAGAATTGTAATAGGTAAATATGTATTTTGGTGCCACACTGTGTAAATGTAGTGTGAATTATTAAAAACATATGTGACTATTACGAGTTACGAGTGTACAAATTAATATATTAAACGCATTTAAATTGTCCATAAACCGTGTATGACTTATTCTGCCTTTTACATACTAAAAGTTTAGTTATTATTCTATAGGTACATAAAAAAAGTGTGCAGTACATACCTAAAAAAAAAACCATAACAACATTCTGACACTTTTCGTTTGCAACTCGACCGTCATTTATTAATGTTTTGTTGAAGCTATTTGGACAATTAATGAAAGACGGTTCGCGTTTGTAGGCACTACCTATATAATATGTACCTACATAAACATAATAAATCCGGTATAGGTATATTATTTTGTCTCGTTTTGACAACGAACATTCGTATAAACGACTTTAGACATTTGTGTCGAGTATCTTTTTTTCCAAGAATTTCATTATAATATAGTTATATTCCATTATTACACATAGCTGTAATGAATGTGGGCGTGCAAGTACACCCGCGTGGGTGGGAAGGGGAGGGGGGTGGTCTGCCAGTGAAGTACCCAACACATACTGCAACATATTTTGTGCGCGAGATTTTCGTCGTAGTTTTGTATAGTACTTACATAGTTTCATATATAATAATAATATAATGTACATTCGTTACGCACCTATGTTAGTATAAAAAGTAAAAACACCAGACCGTATTATTATTTAGTCATATTTTTATATTATAATAAGCGAAGAGTCATCGTCGCGCATCGTGGGCAGAGGAAAACCATCTTGACAGTTTTATAAAAAAAAAACATTTATTAATTTATTGTTGCTGTAAAAATAATATTTTGGGCACAACTCTTTTTTGTATTGGGCTAACGATTTTAAAACTATTTTAAATTGTAAACGTCTACTGGTACGAATAATACGCGCACACGAGTGTTAGTGGGGCTTCTAGTTTAATGCATTTTTAAACTAGATACTAGTACAAAAGCAGGAAGAGTGATGATAATTTTATCTATGTATACATTTATATAGTCTTGATTTATATTCACATGAGAATATACATTTAAATGGAGTAAATGTTTGATGTGTAATCTAGTCACATTAATGTTAATATAACTATCTAACATCAAATAAACTTAAGGTGGGCAACTGAATGTAAATAATTAACTTGAGTTAGTTAAGTTTAAAGTAAACGTCAAGAACATTAAGCCATAAGTTAATATTTAAACTTTAAAAGTTTTAAGTTAAGATGGATAAAAATATTAACTTAACTCAGTTAAGAATAAGTCAATTATTTTTTTAATAAATCACCATCTTGGCTACACATATTAGTCTGATAGAGCAGCTTTCAATTGTTCTAGAAAGTCAATATTTTGGTAAAATACTAAAATACTATTCCCTTTTATTGCACAATAGCTGTAATTTTTTGACACTTACACAGTTACACGTCTGTGTTAACTAAATGATTAAATCGATAAAGAATATTAGTTTGTATTTAAAATCATTGTATAATAATATATATTCAGTGATTAAACAAAACAAATAATAATTTAGTTTAAATTATTACAGCCTGTATAATTATGGATGAACCATGTACAGACGTGATTTTGACTAAACGTATTATTTATGACTGGAAAAAGCTAAGTTATTACAATTGGTTCTTTAACTAGTTAATTTATAACTTAATTATAATATTAACAAACTTAGGTTAATTTCAAAACCTAAAAAAAAATGTTTTAACTTATCCAGCTTCAATTTTTTAACGAGTTAATGTACACCCTTATCAATTACTATACTTATCAGTTATCATATTATACAATAAGCAAAGATAGAAATATTAAATATTATTTTTGATCCGTTTGCGATTCAAATAACGGCACTAACCATAGGACTATATAGGAGTAGAAATGGCCTAAAAATTGAAATGTTTATATACGTTTATCATTATAATAATAATAGTGGTCGAAGTGAACGGAATATGGAGAGAAGGCATCCCTCCATTTATTTTAAGACATTTCGACCACTCTATAACAATAACAGGCCCCGAATTTACACATTTTTTCTTTTGTGTTTACAGAGTGTGACGCGACTCCGGACCTGACATCGCGCTGCGCACAAGACCTTCCATACAGCGGTGGAGGCGAACCGACGGCAATGAAGTCGTCGCATTCAGCGGCTGTGGAGTCGTCCGGCAGGGCGGACTCGGAAACGGACTCAGACGGTTCGAGAAACTTTGTTACGACGATGACACTGAGAAGACCTAATTCGGGCAGGACGGACGAGGTGTGCAACCGAAGCGTGCGTGATAAAATAGCGATGTTCTCGCGGGCCACGGCTACGGCGACGGGCGGCGAGAAAAAAGATTCGTCGTCGTCGTCGTCGTCGTCGTCAGCTTACTCAACGGCGTCTACAGATTCCTCACCGGCATCGTCACCAAAGTCTGTGGTCTACAGCACTCTGCCGCGCAAACCACCACCACCACAACAACAAGAGCAACAACTTCAACAGCAACAGCAACAACAACAACAACAGCAACAGCATCTAGCCATGGCGCGACCACCGTGGGGTACTACACCGGTGCTGCAGGCTGCCGACCACCGGCGGTCGCAAAGTCTCGTCGAACAGCCGTACAGCAAGTACTTCAACACGATGAACGCGTACGCGGAAATGGGACGGTCGTCGCTGAACGCTCTCATCGAACAGCGCCGGCGGAGCATGTCCAAGCTCAGGGGACTGGTGATACCGGAAAAAGTGGTGCCGGGGTCCGGAAGCGGTTTTATCGGCGGTGACGGGAATAGCACAGGTGGCGGTGGCGCTGACGAGTTGCATCTGCATCCGGCCGCGATTCCCGATTTGCCGCTGGTGATCAAAATTCCGCAAAACGACGATGATACCGACGCCGCAGTGTTGTGTCCACCCACCAAGTCATACGTCAACGAACCGGTGACGGGTACGGTGACCAGGCGTGCTAACCCGGTGTTGCGGCAGTCGTTCGTGGTCGTCCCCGTCCTCGCGCCCGCACCCGTCACGGACCAGCGGCGTCCGTCGTCTGCGTCTAGTTCACCGTCGTCGTCTTCGTCTTCTTCGTCTACGTCATCGTCGTTGAACTCGAGCCGAGAGGAGCTCAGGCACATACATGACGAACGGCCGCTATCGTCCGTCAAGTCGTCCAATAAAGGCTCGTTCAAAGCGGATAGCGACGAAGACTCAGCCCTCAGTTCTAGTCGTTCGAGCACGTCACTCCAACAGTATTCGCCAGCTTCGTCACCACCGCCTCAGTCGCCACAGCAGCAGCCGCCGCCACTACCGTCGTCGTCACCACCGCCCCCGACCACAAATGCGGCCGCCAACTACGGTGGCCCGCCCGCGTGTGATATCGGAAAACGTGTACTGAAAGCCGAAAGCGTGGAGGCCATCAACCGGAAGAACGTCCTCTGCTCAGCCAGGATCAGCAGCGGCAAACCGGAACCTCAGCCAGTGTCACCGTCATCCCCGGCCAACAACTACGCATGCAAGACCGAATACTCGCCGAACCTCCAACACTACCACCAGCATCATCACCAGCAACATTCGGACGGGCCAGCGTTGAAATCCGCCAAGTCCGGGCTGACGTTCGCCACCGGAACCGCGGTCGTCAATAGGTACACGCACAACCGGATGTCATCCGTGGAGTCGACGACAAGTGACGATTCGTCCATGCAGTACGCGGTCAACGCTGAACCGTTCGGTAGCATCAGCTCGCTGGCGTCGTCCACCAGTCTGATTTCGCAACAAGAACTCCAACAGCTCATCGACGAGGCCAATCAAACGCTGGAAGAGAACAACAGTGGTTGTTACGGTATCTCCGCGGCTGCCACGGTTCCACCGCACTCGGTCGAAGTGACCGTCGTCATCTTACACCGGGACATGGCCACCAGTAGCGTAGGCATCACGTTGGCCGGTGGTGCCGATTATGAAACGAAAGAAATAACGGTCAGTACTTAGTACTATATAGGTACCATTACGAAACCCATCGTTTGCCTTTGCAGTCTTCATTATAGTGGTCACCATATATTTATTTAATTTTGGGAGTAGGGTGAGTTTTCTCTGCAGCTGTTTTTCATTTTTCGAGCCCGCGAGTGCGCATCATAACCATATAGGTAATATATAGACACATCATTGTTATGCCAATGAGGAAACGACTCTTATGTATGCATCTAGCCAATGTATGTGTCACATAAATTGACTATCCACACGATCGTAAATCGGTTTAGGATAGACGACACGTTTCTCGGGAATAACGCACCGGGCAGCTCGTAAAAGTATGGGAATAGGATGTTGCACATCAGTCACATCTTGGTGGATCTTGCTCATCGTGAGGATTTGTGATCGTTTATTAATTTAATTAGGTTTAGGTACCTACCTATAAGCCGGCGACGAGCGGCAAGGTATAATAAGTGTTATCCGCGGATAATACGAAATATATAATTGTTGTGCATATGAGTTTTCGACTATACCGATGAATTTGTTTTCGCAGGTGTATAAAGTATTGACTGGAAGTCCGGCGGATAAAGACGGCCGCATACGAAAGGGCGACCGCATATTATCAATAAACGGCAAAAGTATGAAAGGAATCACGCATCGAGAATCATTGGCAATACTTAAAGTAAGATTGAACCAATTACACGTCTACAGACATTAATTAATTAATTGTAATTTTATTTTTTTTAGGCGCCTAGGTCTGAAGTAGTATTGGTAATATCTAGGTGCAAGTCGGACATGATCAATGAATCCGTTGGGCTACATCAATCTGCTGACCTATTGACTTCGACCAAAAATGGTAGGTAATAATAAACGAGGGTGCTTGGTCGAGTAAAATACTAAGATGTCATGCGGGCAAATTGTTTAAACGTCAAACCATCAGATTTGTTTTCGCCCGAATTAAAACAATTTGTTTCTCTGCATGGTAAATTTAGTCCATGCCTCCGTATTTCAAATATTTCTCTATAAAGTTACATTTAATAGATAACAAGAAAGAAATAACGCAAAACTTCAATCCCGCCCTGTTGGTTGACCATAGTACAGGAACCCCGCTCTTTCTAATTTGGTCAATTCGTAAATCAATGTCTCTATAGTCTATACCTATATTATATCCGGTTACTTACATCACCCATAAACCATATAATAAGTCTGCCATTCATCGATTGATATAACAGTTATTACAACACTATAAACTTTTGTGACATCGTTTCGGACATTGCCCTACCTATTATTTCATTATAATACTGGCATAATCAGTATTTAGTATGAAGTAAAAGAAATCAATTTCTATACATTTCCAAATTGATGTATACTTAAATTATAAATTATAATTAATTAACTTTACAATAATCAAAACAATACAAATAATATTTATGTACCTAGTAGTATTGTTGATTATAAATTAGCATTTATCAATGGTTGTATTGATTATACATGATTTTTATGGTAAAACTTTTGCAAAGAAATTGTAACATGATATACAGCCTATTAAACGATAATTATAATTATTTACTAAAGATATCCTTAATGTATTTTTTTTTTAACTTACAGATGTCATTGCAAATAGAGTGTTTGGACCATTAACTAAAATAGTATTATCAAAAGACGGTTCTGGTTTAGGCTTTAGCTTAGAAGGTGGAAAGAATTCACCAACTGGTGACCAACCATTAACAGTGAAAAAGATATTCACAGGTAAATAACTTTATTAACTTCATTCTGTCAATAATATTGAATAATTGATTATTTGTCTAGGTGGATGTGCAGAGCAGTGTGGACAAATATTAGCTGGAGATGAATTGGTCTCAGTAAACGATATAGATGTCACTGGAATGTCACGTACCGAAGCATGGAATTTGATGAAGAGGCTAGTAAACGGAACTGTTACACTCTGTATACGACATGTAGTCTAAATACTATTATACTAGCATATAATATTTTTATTGTATGAACAATCTAAAATTATATATTGTATCTTTAATTTATATCTAACTTTAAAAAAATGATTTATAGAGAATTTGTTATATTGATTGGCAATAAAGTTTTTTTTTACCATCTTTGTAAAATACAATTTTAATAATTATTTAATAAAAATATAACTTAATAATTGTATAAAATAATGTTGTTAGTTTGATTTTAATTTATTTATAGTTTCATTTTAAATATTGTGCCATTGTGATTTATGTTAAATAGAATATGGTTTGTATTATAAATATAATATACACATCTATACATAAATTCATAAATGTATAACTGTATAAGTATAAGCCAGATATTATCATATAATAATCTTATTATCATTTATCAACCTATACCTATGTTATAGGAAAACATTAATTACACAACATACAAATAGACACTACATTTTTTATAATTTTTATTAAATGTTTATCTTCACCTTACTTAAATTGTTTTTAGACACATCAACATTTGATAAGAGTTCACTAATAATACCAGTAGCTACTGTTCTTCCATTTTCACGTATAGTAAATGGTTGTCCAATATCCATAATCATTTTATTCAGTAAAGTTATTGTAACTTCAGCGTGTTCTCCAGGCATTACCATAGATACTGCAGAATCCAGATCAATTCTAGGAGAAAATGAAGTAATTTAATACAAATATACAAGTATACGAACAAGTAAATTACCTGCAAACAATGTTCCATGTATGACTGAATAGTTGCTGTTGATAATTTGATGTGATTGGTTTCGACCGTCCTCCCTCAGAACGTGAAAGAAAATAAATTGTTGCTTTATAATGATTGTTCAGTGATAAAGTATTAATTGGGCACAAAATCATACCCTTACGAATAAATTTAGGCTTGAGACCTCTTAACAATACACCAACATTTTCTCCAGCTTTGGCACTTGTCACTGATTTATTGAACACTTGGATATCCCCAATACTGGTTATTTTTTTTTCATCAAATCCTAATAACTCGACCTTATCATTTTTGCATACTGTTCCTCTCTTTAATGTGCCTATAATAACAGCCCCTCGGCCAGGTACTAGTAAACAATTGTCAATAGGCAATAAAAATGGAGAAGTAAAGTCTCGTTTTGGAGTTGGTATGTCATTGTCAATTACATCCATTAACTTTTTTATAGATTGTTCTCCAAGTTCTGATGTGTCGCCTTTTAAAGCAAGAAGTGCTGATCCGAAAATGCACGGAACCTCATGTCCTTTAAAACCAAAATCCGTTAATAGTTCTCGTATTTCTAGTTCAACAAGTTCAATAACATCATTTTCTGTTATGTCACATTTATTAATGTATACTACCACATGTTTTACTCCAACCTAAAAAAGTTTAACTGTCATTAAAATTAATAAAAATATATAGGTAATAATTTAAAATTTGTGAGTAGAACTAAACATTTCTGAGAATTTTAGATTCTGTGTGGAGCTATGATACTATTGATTTCACAATAATATGTGCTTTTGTTTTAAATTTTTGTGTCTGTCAACACCGTTTGGGGCAGCAACTCTGCTTCAATTTCTTCAACAGTATCTTGTTTGAAGGGAAAATGAATCTAATTGGTGCATTCAGGAGGTCAACATTTGAGATTCTCAATAGTTCTCAAAAGCGCAGGGAAAAACAAAACAAATATTAAGGAAAAATAGTAATTTTTACTTAAAATCGGTTTTCGACAAAATAATCGATTTTTGGTGTAACTTTGCAAAAACAACAGTGGATACATGCAATTTTCACTGAATGTTTAAATTAGCATTTTAAATACACGATAACATTTTCAAAATATTTTGATTTGTTTTGAGTGATAAACGGACATTTTCAGGTTTTTTTTCTATTAATATCAATTCAATTTTATTCATTGGGTCAAAAAGCTTGAACATTTAATACAAGGCTCCTAATATATTATTATAATGACGGTTAAAAAATATTAAAAATTCATTGGCACACATTTTTTTTATAAGCATTTAAAGTTCAAATTTTGACAACATTTATCAAATTGAAAATTAAAAAATGATTTTGTAGTTAAAAATGTATTAAATATTCAACTTTTATAGCTAAGGATTGAAAATTTAAAACAAAGTTCTTTGTAAATAGATTAATCTATAAAAAAATTTAAATACACAGTATTTTTAATAGCTATTATATGTTCAAATTTGGATAAATTACATGATTCGTCGGCTTTTTGTCAAAAACTTGTAAGAAATTTTTATCAAATTTTACAGGAGAAGGAAAAAACTTGCAGCACGCAGCGGTTTGGTTGTATTATTTTACAGTGCCCGCTATCCATCCATTACAATGACTCACTTGTAACCTACTGTACAGCAGAGCGACACCCATTTTCCCACATTTTTTTTTCTTATTGATTTGTATTAATTGGGAAATATGGCCTATAGGCTTAGTTATAACTCATATATATACAAAATTATAAGAAACAAAATAATTTGAATCAAAAGTTTAAAATAATTATACCTGGTTGCATGAACAATCGCTAAAGATTTAAAGAATCGATAGTGAGCTAATGATCCCGTAAACATATTGTAGTGGCCCATATTTTCATGCGACTATAAATAATATAAAGCATATCCACACAGAGACAACACAATTAAAATAAAACAATATTTGTGTTATTCAAAACAATTAATATGGACTAGTCAGGGACAGAAAAGTTGAGTTTTTGTTAACTATTTTACAAGGACGCGGCATAAAAGACAAATTAATTTTTTTTTTAAATTGATACACATTTCAGTATATGATTTTAACTAATAATTACATATAATAATCAATGCAATGATAATTTTTAAATTAATTATATTTTAATACTGTAAGGTTAGGTATTTACTTGTTTAATCAGTAATAAATGTTCTCGAGTTTGGGGCATTGAACCATCTGTAGCAGCCACTACCAAAATAGCACAATCTATTTGAGATGCTCCAACGATCATGTTTTTGACAAAATCAGCATGGCCGGGACAGTCAACATGGGCATATTTACGCTTTGACGTTTCATAACCCACATGAGCTATATTTATAGTTATACCTCTAGCTTTCTCTTCAGGAGCCTTATCAATTTCATCATAAGCTACAAAACGCGACAGACCATCCTTTTCAAGAACCTTGGTGATTGCTGCTGTCAGTGTAGTTTTTCCATGATCAACGTGCCCAATCGTACCTATTTATACCACACTAATTATGTATGTTTATGTATTCAAAATTGTCTAGACTTACCAATGTTGCACGTTGGTTTAGGATTTGTACTGTATGATTTTAGTATTGCTCGGTTAACTCTGAATATTTTGTTATAAAAAAATATTTTCCTGCTCCATGTAATGTTCAACGAGCAAAGTGATTTAATAGACATTTCGTCCACAAATTCTATTAAGTGTTCTTGTGATAAATGTATAAAGTGACTACAAATCAGTTTTAAATATCATCGAAATTGTATTTATTATTGTACGTTATTTAGATACTATTATGATTGGAAAAATTAATATAATACTATTTAGTAGGTACCTAACCTAACTACTATAGTAACTACAATTTTATATTTGAATATTTTATATCATTGACGGATGGAAAAATATTAAAACATTTAAAACCAAGATGTCTTGAATAATATGGGTTATTATCACGAACCTCGGCTATAGATAACATTATTTATATTTCCGATTTCGATTAGCATTGTTATCAGTGTGATAACACTATCATATATCTTATCACATATTATAATGCCACAGAACAAAATATGTATTCTGTGACACCGCCACGATTAAGAGGACTCCAGTCGGTCGTGTTTTAAGGAAATTAATATAGGCAATTTAACGTGATGACATTAAAATGACTTGAAGTATGGGTGCAAGGCGCAGATTTCTCTACTACACCATATAGAAATCTGTGGTGCAAAGTAAACAACATTAGTATGTGTCGGTGCCGGTCGATTGTGTGGATCTGCAGGATACGCATGCTGCAATAAGTGCCAATAACCGCTACAGGTTTGCCTATAAATAGTTCAAAAATGGCTAAAATTTTCCGAACTTTAAACCATAAGGAACAAAATCCAAAAAACAACAAAAATATCTCTTGTTATTTTTCATTTGAAGCAATATTTCTGGTAGACAACGTCGTCCATAATTATTTAATATTATTAGATCGTAAAATCGTACGTTTTTTCTCTATTAACCGCTTTTATTTGGAGTAGCGTTTCGAAAATCGAAAAATGACCTCTTTAACCTTAAACCTAACCTTTCAGAAAAGATGCTTTACTTGATATTTTTGAGCAATTTTAGAGGGAGAAAAAGTGCTTATAGAATAAAAAAGAAATAAACATCAATGTAAAACCATTACATTCCTCACTCCGCTCAGAATCTAAAATTGATGAAATAAATGTCCGTAAACAGCTCAAAATAAGTCAAAATATTTGGAAAATGTTATGGTGTATAGAAAATGGAAATATAAACAACCAGTGAAAATTTCATGTATCTACGGTCATTTGTTTTAAAGTTACAACAAAAACCAAATTCAATTTTGTGAAAAATCGATTTTGCGTAAAAATTTCCTTTTTTCCTTAATTTTTCTTTTGTTTTTCTTGGCGCTTTTGAAAATTACTGGGAATTTTAAATTTTGACCTCACCAATGCACCAACGATATCCATTTTCTAATCGAAAAAGATACTGAAGTTGAAAATCGAAGCATTATTTCGACTACTTATCGTGTACACAGACACAAAAAAAAATAAATAAAAAAAATAAAACACGCATCATTGTAAAATCCAGGCTTAAAACTGGCAACCGGTTCCAACGAAAACCGGTAAAAAACCGTAAATTTGAGAACCGAAAACCGATAACCGCTTTTAGTTTTTGAATGCTGGAAGCGGTTATTGATTATCGGTAATCAAGGTAAATTTCTAAATATTAACAACAAAGCGGTTACCTCGTATTTTCAATCCCGGTTTTATAACCAAAACCTATTCTCGACCAAAAAAATTTATGGTTTTTTCGTGGAATTTAATACTTGAATTATGTCATGAATCATGATTACATTTAATTTTCCAGCTATTTTTAAATTTTTTCCCCAATTAATTGCCGTTGAGTATTGCTTATCTGTTGTGAATATCACATATATATATAAAATCAGTCATAAACGTCGTCGTTCATGATTATTTTTTTATTGATCTTTGTTTCTTAGAAATATACACATCTATAATGTATCATCATCAGTGCCACAACTTACTATAGATAGGGGACCTTCCAAATTTAATTTTAAGCAATTTGTTTCAAAATTTTTAGGTTTTTATCACATTATACTTTGTTTTGCATATATTTATAAATAGTTTAGTATTAAATTATGACTACCAGAGCCCAAATCCTCCTGGTTCTGCATTTTTTATTTGTAGTGTTTGCTCCAAGGTTTGGTCCGAAGGCTAGCGTAGAATGCTCGATCTGCAGACCTAGGTTTTGGGGTACTGTAATATATAGAATACAACCAAAAGTTCCGTGTCAATGTATCACTTTAAGTGTCACCTTGGAAAGTTATTATATTTAATTTTGGTTTTTTACAATTATAAATAAGAAAATTATAACAATAATATTTTTTTTTATTTATGAAGATCGCCATTATCTTGATCATTTGTTTTAAACTTTAAAGCAATTAGAAAAAATAAATAATAAATATTTAAATTGAGGGAAATCGACCAAATTAAAGCATATTAAGTTTTTGATTTTGTAATAATAATAGTTATGTTATCAACCCACGAATGACCTGAATAAACTGTTTTAATAATATAATTAAAAAATTGAAAAAAATTATTTTTAAAAACCGGTTTTATCGGTAATCGATTACCAAAAAACCTTATCAACGGTTTTTAAACAATTAACGGTTATCATAGTGTTTGATAAATCTTAAATGAAACGGTTACCAGTTACCAAAATATCAAAATTAAACGATAACCGGTTACCGGTTTTCAAAAATGTTCGGCTCCTACCGGAGCCGATTACCAACTTTATTGATAACGGTTTTAAGCCCTGGATTAAAATCAATACATTCATTGTTCCACTCAGAATCTAAAACACACATCAACCAATACATTCATTGCTCCGCTCAGAATCTAAAATATTATCTTGTTACTTTTAGTTTAATATTATTATTATTATTATTTATTGGTTTAAGATTGCTTACAGATTTATATTTAAGAGTCATTATTTGCAGGTATGTGATCAAAATTTGATATTTTATTTTCATTTGACTTTTTCATTTAAGTATTAATAAAATCTATTTTGTTTCTAATTTGTACTCGGGCACTTGTTTACTGTTTACACTTATTACAACTTAATAGCGCTGAATGCTAAAAACACGTTTATGCCCATGAATGAGTCCCAATTTATAGTCATCAATTAAGACTGAAATTATTAAGTAGGTAATCAATTTTGAGAAATAATGTTTGAAAACGTATGAGTCGTTTATGAACCACATGCCTATTGGGAGGTAACTAGCCACCATGAGAAGCTAAGTTAAATTATTTGTACTAAATTATTGCACTTCATCAAGTACAAACAATTATAAACAATTTCTATACCTACTAATGAAATTACTTAGCCTCTTTTTGATATCACAACTTGAGTTTTTTTTTCCTTATCGAGGTTTTTACAAGTAATTGACTGATGCTGGGTTGCATAAACAATTTATTAAATTTAATGGTTCGCT
This sequence comes from Sitobion miscanthi, assembly GCA_008086715.1. Lineage (NCBI taxonomy): Eukaryota > Metazoa > Arthropoda > Insecta > Hemiptera > Aphididae > Sitobion > Sitobion miscanthi. The sequence goes on from CM017802.1 coordinate 27,855,687, forward strand.
AAATATTTAATGGACCAATCACGGGTCACTAAATCTTGTTTAAGAGACCACTAGGTCACTATTCATTCATTAAATGTTTTGTGCAATTCGGCATGAGTGTTTTACTAACTGATATTGGGATATCACTCGTTTTTTTTTATTAACATTTTGGATATAGATAGTTAACCTATGTATTTTCTTATCGAGTGAAATAGTGTGGGGACTAATTAATATCATTGTTGTTTTATAGATTGATAAAATAAATAAAATATATAGTTATGGATATTCTAACATTTTATTATATAATATTCCCCGTGGCCCGCATTATAATCATAGAGTAATACACTTATAATACTCCATGATACAATGCATTATCAGACACTTGTATGTATAGTATATTATGATCTAAGATCCGACACTATAATCGTCGGAGGATCTCCCCCATAGACAATAAATCTTTATTATCTATGCCCCCACCACATGTCCACCTAATATTATGATAGTGTTACCGAATACCACGAACCAAACTAGGTAACCAACTAGGTATCCAAGTCCGTGCCGAATACCGATATCTTACGCGCGTGTCGCCATAGATATTGTATTCTATCTATGGTGTCACACAAGTGTTCGGCCCTAACACGTCATTCTCGAACACACATCCACTCTCAAAGTCTCAATCACGATATCATAATATTATTAAAATTTAAAACCACGTTTCCCTTGTTGCGTACTCACAGATACTATAATACACAGTATTATATATCTGTGCGCGTACTCGACTGTAACTACCATAATTAATTTATGGGATTTAAAAATAGTTATCATAAAGCCGTGGTATTATACTGATTCACGTAACAATCAACGACGACTTACAAATAATAATAAGGTATCAACAGAAAATTAGTGGTATGCTAATAAAAGCACTCCGTGTAAAAAAAAAACGGCTCTAAAAGTTGTGAAATCGTTTTATAGCTAAGTCTTTGAACTATAGATATAATTTACGATAACACAAATCGTATCTATAGTTCAGAAGTTAGTTCGTGCAAGCTAAGCTGTACAATTATATCCAAACTTTTAGAATCGTTTTTTTTTTTTTTTACACGGAGTTTGGTGGAGTGTTTTTATTGAGTATAATATAATATTATATTAAATAATATTATCTATTACCTACTTGATAGTTAATACTAAAGCAAACAACAAAAGATTAACTAACTCGACAATTATTTGTGAATGCAGTGTAGGTGCGTAAACGTATAAGTATCCTGCGGGAGTTAACCAATTTAAAACGGTGGGGTGAAGAGTATATACTTTAATTTCACTACAGTACGAGTAAGTACCACTTTACAGTTCTGTATGACGGCATGAGATTTTAAACATTGAAATAGAATGTCATCTGTTATAGTCAGGCAATGCATTCAATTGCATTGGACATTATAAAAATATTGTATTATAATTTATTTTTTTGTTCCTAGTACTCTATGCATAGTAAAATATAAATTATTTTAAAATGAAATTGATCGTGATTATAGTGCCATTAATAATATTTAATTGTATTAAATGTGAATCAGATAGATGCTTTCATCAAGACGACCATCCTTTTCCGTTCTTTGCTTCAAAAACTGCATATAGTTATGTATCAGCAAAACAAAACTATACCCAACCAAGTAAGTGAAACTTACCTATTAAAATATTATTATGATAATATGGTAAAATAAAATAAAACTTGATATTGTTTAATATTTATCGGTTAATTTGTAGGAAAAACTTTGTCTAAATACATTTGTGATGGATCATGATTTTTAAAACAAATTATAAATATTAAGCCATTATAAAAAAAAAACTCCTGTTATATTATTTATATTATAATATGACAAATCGCCCAGTTAGGTTTTGCTGGTGTCTATCATATAAGTTATTACCAATGGTCGAAGTGGAGGGCGCCCCACGAAGGGGATGGCATCCCTCTAATTATTTCGTCTAGAATAACGCATCCCCTAAGACTCGTGTTGTAAAATTAAATATCATATTTATATTTATATATAAGAAAGTTTTTATTTTTTCGGTGAAAATAATATTGTTTTATAACATTGAGGCCCGGCCTTATCGTGTTGTTTAGTATAGGCAGTTTCGCCCACGGTTTAAGATATAGTATATAATATAAGCATAAACCTATAAACTAATGGACAGGTCCGTAATGCTATATTACTATTATATATTTATCCCTATGAGGTATGTATACCTACATTAATTCGAATATACGAAATACCACAAGGCACACACGAATACACAATGGTCAACGGTCAGTACTCCACTCTCACCAATATTTAATCAGAGGTCCCATTATTTCCAATTTTAGATTCTGAGTAGGATTATTTTTTTCTAAGCATTTAAAGCTAAAATGTTGACAATATTCATCAAAGTATCTAAAATTGGCAAATTATTTTGTTGTTAAGATTTTATAAAATATTTAATTTTTATAACTACCTATGGATTGAAAATTTAAAACAAGGTTTCTCATAAGTATCTAGTTCACATTGTAACCAAAAAATCTAAAAAATATATTGACAAGGTGTTATTTTATAGATATTTTATTAGTTCAAATTTGGACAAAATTAGATTTTTATACGAAGAATAACGATTTTAAAATTCTAAAATGTAATTCGTAGACTGTGGGTACTTGTTACTTATAAAGCATATTATTATATAGATAATATTACGTTGTATGCACAATGATATTTTTAACTGCAATTTTTTAGCCAAAAATTAATTTAACCTACTGTTTTACTAATGTCTAATAGTAGAATAAATTACTTTATTAAAAATAACATCATTAAAATATATACTTAGTAATATTATAAGTTGATGCACTGCTCAAATCGTTTTTCGTGGCACCGAACCTTTTTTAAATCACTGGGATGACCTCTTTTTGAGTACCTAGCCACCCTCTTTAAATATGAGAATTTTTTTTTAAAATTTACATTATTGTAAAAGACATACCAAACAACAACGTTCGAATAAAAATTATATATATTATAAAATATTAATTGAATTCTATAATTACATATGAAAATTTATATTAATACAAGTTCATCAAAATATAATGTTTTAAGGTTTATCTAGGTACTTGAATCGTCTGATCTGATGAATATGATAGGTAATAACGATTATATTAGTGATATATTTTATTATTCTATAAATAATGTCCTTTCTTGTATTTTATATAGTCTATGTAATTAATTGTGTTGAATAACAAGTGATTACTAATTCCATAACTATAATATTAGGTGTAATCAATAAATTAATATTTTATAATTTTTGAATAGATTGTAAGCCATTGCAATTGTGGCTATTATCCAGACATGGTACGCGACATCCTGGAAGCTCTACTATAGATAAAATATCGAATTTAAACGAGTATAAAAATAACCTGACCAATAATTCAAGTTTATGTAAAGAAGATTTCGAGGCAATCAAAACATGGATTTTTAATTTGACTGAAAAAGATGGAGATAAACTCAATAATCAAGGCGTTAATGATTTGTCATCTTTGGGATTGAGACTGCGAAGTTTATACCAAGACCTATTTGACCAACCTTATAATCCCATAACATACAGTGTAATTTTATTATTTACCGTTTAATATACCTACATTAAATATAATTTAATTATGTTGTGAATTTTCAGGTGTTATCATCGAATAAAGAAAGATCAAGGGATAGCGCATTTTACTTTTTAAAATCTGCTTTTGGTGTGAATGTTACGGACATACCTTTAATAAATAGCGATGATATAAAATTAAACGTAACTTTATTTTAAATTCTAAACCGAAATAATATTTCTATATTTTATTCAGATATAAGTAAAATGGTAATACATGTTACTTCATTAATTATAGATATCCAAATTTGAAATTATAAATGATAATAAGGAATTAAAGAAATTTCGTAGTAGTATACACATGCAAAACGTAATTGTCAGAGTATCGAATATTTTGGGACTTGATCGTAATCTGGCGTTAAGTAAATCTACTATAAATTAAATTATATTTGGTCTTAAAAACTTAATTTGTATTATAATGTTTTTATAGATACAATAAAATCCATGTACAACTCATGTCGTTTCGAAAGATCAGTGGACTTAAATTCTCACCCAGCTTGGTGTGCGGTATTTTCGCAAGAAGATTTAGAAGTAAATACATCAATATTATTTATAATCAATAAGTAATTGATGTTCAGCGATTAAATATTGTATACTTTTATAGGTTCTTGAGTACGATGAAGATTTAAATTATTACTACACAAACGGGTATGGCAACTCAAACAACGAAAGACTCGGCTGTCCGATTGTGAAAGATCTAATGAATAACTTCAGGTGCGTATAGTACAATTTCAACTGTAGGTACATTTTTATTTATTTATCGGTTACAAGAGTAATTTTATTTTCATAGGAATAAATCTCAAGCAAAACCCGGGCCAAAAGGAGTGTTCTATTTTGGTCATTCATCGAACGTGTTTAGTGCAATTGTTAGACTAGGTTTTGCCAGAGACACTACACCTCTGCTAAGTTCTAACTTCAATGATATGCGCGATAGAAAATGGAAATCATCATATTTGAGTCCTTTTGCATCAAATTTGATGGCCGTGCTTTACGATTGCCACGGTGAGAAAAAAGTAACTTTTTTTGTCAATGAAATTCCAATGACCGTTGAGAAATATGGATGTACTTTGTGTCCATGGACGTCGATCGAAAATATGTTTGATCCCATTGTTTCCAGCCCATCGTGTACGTTTGATGAAAATAATTCATCAGCTTCCAGAGCGTGTACAACAACGAATATTCTCTTTCTCGCTTGTTTAATACAATTTTTTTATTATTCATAGAGCTTTCTTTTAAAAACAATTAGGTATAGCTCAAATATCTAAATAAATCTTAAAACTGTATTATGAGTACCTACTAATATAAGTAATATTTGTTACCTCTATTGCAGTTCGTTATTTCATATAAGTTACAATATAATTATTTAGGTAGGTACGTAATATTAAATTTTAGATTCTGATAGGACTGATAAATATATTAATTTATTAATGATATATTTTTTTTCTGTCATCACTCTTTACCAAACCTTTTTGGTAAAATTAACATCTGTAAACCTTCTTGCTGGACTTGATGCCATTGGGAGACATGGAAAAAACTCGCAGTCATTTGATAAGAAGGAATAAGGATAAACAGATGTAAATAGGTACATTAAAAGCTGCTAATTCCAAATCTACACGATATTCCAACTTGTTGAATTATGTGTTAAAAATGTATTCAATCAGGAAAAACATCTGAAAATGTATAAATATATCAAATATTTCAATTTATTTCATTTAATCGTATTTAATTAATTAAAAAGTATTAATTAGTTTGTAGTATGTTCTTTTATTCGCCTTATAACATTATTATTATATAAACGATAACATGTAATAGTTAATTATTAATAATATTTCTATATTTTTATTATCATTTATAATCATTTAACTAATGTGTTTGAGATTCTGACGGAGCGATGTATGTACTTATTCATTTTACAATTACATGTGTTTTTTTGTCTGACATCACCTTTTGGGGCATTAAAAATACTTAAATTTTTTACTCCCATGTCTTTTCTGGTAGGAAAGTGAATCTATTAACTAATTGGAATTTTTTAGGGAGAGCCCACTTTTTTCACTTTTCACCCCCACGGTAACACTCTGCTGTAAATTAGCTACTAGGTCCTGTAATGGAATGTGTTAAATTTTAATTTAATGATATAAAATTATTGTAACGAAAAGCGATTCTGAGAGAAGACTGTCGCCTATATACTAAGTATATTTTATATCATTACTATTAAAGTGATTTGTTTTAAAATAATTAGAAATTATTACTACAGTAAAATAAATTATATTTTCCAAAAAAAATTGAATTTAAAAATTTCAGACTGTATATAAAATATATAAACATTTTTAAAAGTTTCAAGGGCTCATATGGCCTATAATGATTTAAAAATTTTAACTTACATCATAATAACTATAAAATTGTAAATCAGGTCGTGTATATATATATATGCACCAAATTTGATGATGGAATTTGAACTTAGAGAAGGACATTTGTTACTTTCACTCTGAATATTCGGTTTACAAATAGTGATGGAAAATAGAGTAACACTTAGTATTTAGTCAATGGAACTATTTTAGGTTCACATATTTGATGTATTTAACTATGATGTCTTGTTACGCACCTTTATCTTTATACGATCGTTCAACTCTTTTTCACAGGTAGCCGTAAGTTCTTTTTGAAATAAATTTCGATCGGAAGAAGATCTTAAATGTTTTATGTTTTGATTGGGTGCATTTGTCATTAAGAAAATAAAGTACATCCCAAGAATTCGATAATGGTAGTTTTAATGTTCGACATATTTGTCAGACACTGCCCGGGCGTGAATATATTACGATTTATAGGTAATATAAATTAATCGTATTCATACCATTTCTGTTATAGTATTATTTTCGTGACTCTATTTCTAGATAAGAAAAAATTCATGTTAAATTATTAGCTATGTTTTTAACTCATAATTCATACAATGTGACTACGTGAGCCTTTCGTCTACATCGGAAATTCATTAAACCGAACCGAAAGAAAAAGAAGATCCTCCCATCGCATCCCCTCTCCCCCACCGCCCGGCGGTGAACTACCTGTGCAATAGTGCAATAGTGCAACAGAGGCGGCGGCGGCGGCGGCGGCGGCGGTTGCGGTTTCGACGGTTGCGAATCGCGATGTCTACGGCGCGCTCCGGCCCGGCGTTCAGTGTCGCGACAACAATGCTGGTCACGGGACGTGCGTTTGCGGTGTCGCTGCTGTTCTCGGCGATGGCCGCGTCCACGGCCGCGCTTAACGACTGGCAGCGGGCGGACAACGGCCGCATGTGCTACCGGACCGTCCAAAATCCGTACATGTACTTCGGCACGAAGACCACTTACGGCGCGGTGGCCGGCAACGACTTGCAGACTCCGCCAGGTGTGTGTGTATATACCAGGACTTGGGCCGTATGGCATAATATTGACCGTTAAATATGATGTACCGTAATAATATATTGTCAGTTTCAAATAGTATCGATAAAATCGCCGAAATACTTTCGTCACACGGTCAATATCTGATACCTACTCGCAGCTGACGATTAGGTTAATGATATCATATTATACGGGGGACACTGCAGTTATTGTTTCAGAAAATTTTCTCCGATAAAAGAAATATAGGTATTTAAAATTTTTTATTTTGTCCAATGGCTTTTCATCTTTTGGTTAGTTTTGTATGAATAAAATCACTACAGTTGAAACTGTAGTTGGAGACTTGGAGTAACAAAATGTTACCGTTAAAATGGTTAGGTTAGTATGACGTTATCTTAAGGTGGCTAAAGTATAAGGCATAACTTATAATATGCATACTTAATTTCGGTGGCGTAGCCAGAATTTCCAAAGGGAAGGAGAGCAATAAAAAAATCTTGTAAAAATTAAATTTGTATTATTTTAACTAAAAAAATAGAGATAATTTGTATTTTGTATACCTACTTATTATAATATTACCACGTATTACATCTTGCTGAATAAAATTAAAAATATTTAACAACTTTTTATCATTACAATAATTTACTGACGACATCTTAATATATATTATAAGGTAAATATTTTTAATGTTAGGTATTATAATGTCCGATCATATGAAAGATCCTCCTAGCAGATTTTTTAATAAAAGCAGTCAGTATTATTGCGAGTGAACATCGTACAACAATGTAGTATAAAATATTAAAATATCTCCAACTTTCACGGTTTGAACTGTTGAAATCGGCATAAAGGGTTACCGGAGTAGTTGACGATTATCCCAAATATGTAGGTACAACAATATTATACATTCGTTTATTTTACATAATATTATCTGTGACGATTATCATTTATCCATTACTATGAAAAAATAGTTTATAGTGTTTAATGTTTATACTTATCTACTGTCTATACTATCTATATATTATATACAGGATTGGGCAAGTTACAAGTTACAAGTTAATCAAAATCTATGTAACTAGTTACAAGTTACTAGCTACTTTTGTGTTGAGTAACTAGATACAAATGTCTAACTGATTTTATATTGAGTAACTAGATACGAGTTACAGTTATGTGTAACTTAGTTACATTTAAAGTTAAAAGTTACATTGGTAAATGTATAATAAATTATTTCCCGGCCAGGAGCTAGGTAAAATCACGTTATATAGGAAAAGAAAAGAGGATGTAAGTACTAACTATAATCGTATACCTACAACTACTGAAAATTCAAAAACCAAAATAAACGAATAGGTATAAAAAAAAAATCTTGACCATGTATTTTTAAACTGGTATTGTAGCAATAAGTGAGGAGCATTAAACCTTGTATTAATTTTCAAGCATTTTGACCAACTAAAAAAATTTAAAATTTAAAACGTTCGTAAGCAACTCGAAAAGATTCAAAATATTTTGAAAAATTGTATCAAGTATAAAAAGTGGTAAAATAAACCTATGGTGTAAATTGCAAGTACTTATACAGTGGTACTTATAGTAGTTATTACTTTATTAGTTATTGAATAAAAACAAAATAAGATAAAAGTTACATGAGAATTTGTTAATCCCTAATTATATAGTTACCTACTATAGCTATTAGAATATATAGATACAATAAACCTGCTGATATACTTTTTCTTTATAGTCTATGAACGTACTGATATAAAATCAATAATAAAAATAATACGGGCGATGGGAAGGGGCATCGCCCCACTGCCCCCCTGCCAAATTTTACATCAATAAGGCAATAAGTAAAAGAAAAATAAACATTAAGAATATTCTGATAGTCCAATTTTAAATGTATTAATATGGGTATAGGTATATTCCATTTTATTGTTAATCGCTGAGTTATAGGTACAATTTTTTCCAAAAAGTGAGAAAATAAAAATTATCTAGGTAGCTTCGTTTCCTCCTTTCCACCAGCGGAGCTGCATGAGCTAACAGTTAAAGTAGTAGAGGTGATTTTTAAGATCGAGGATCTGTATAGAATATAAAGTATAGATACCTAGGTAAAATCATTTTTTAGATATTTTAAGATATTATATTTAAGCTATGGGATTATGTTATATTGTGAGGAGAGAATTGAAAAGCATTATAATTTATAAGAGTATAAGCTACTATTTCTGTCACAAAAACCTTAAGTACTATATTTATTATTACATTTTACCAAACTCATCCCCTATAAGCTATACATATAGGAGACCTGATGTAAATCTCTGAAAATACTGGGATTTATTAAACGCATCTCTCTGAATTAAAATTGGACCAGTCATTAAAGATTGTCTTCTGCTCCTTAGTCCGGCCCATTTTAGAATATGGATCTGTTATTTGGGACCCTAAATTATCTATATAGACTCTTTAATGATAGAAAGGGTCCAACGGAAATTTCTATCATTTGTTGCTTTTGTTGGTACTAAAAGTGCCCTGTCCTCCTCATGATAACGAACCTGTCCGTATTGCTTTAGGTTTATCTAGTCTTACTGATCGTAAACGTAGTGCTAATATTTAATTTTTAAAAAAGCTTTAATTTTACGTGATTGACTGCCCTATCCTACTCTCTCAAGTAAATTTCAAAGTTCCACTACGTCCCACTGGATATACTCCTTCATATTTAATTCCATTTTCTTCTTCTAATTACTTGGTTAACTCCCATATTAATCATCTTTCAATCTTAATTTTGAGCGTGTTTTGGTTGTGAATTGTGTCTAGTTGGTACTTTTCATAAGAATCATGGGCAAAAAGCAACTTACCACAACAGATTATAATGTAAATATATATGTACACCATATGACATTTAAAAAATGAAAATATTTGGGATATTAACTTATAGTGTTTAAATAATATGATATTAAATTATATAATATATAGATAAATATAAATAAATATAGATCATATGGATGATGTTTTATATAATAGAAATAGATTTAGAGTATGGATGGTTAGGTTTTATTTATTTTAATAACAGTTACGTATTCACAATAAGGTTGGTTTTTACTTTTTGTATGGCATGATAATAATGGTAAGAATGATGATATAATGATATAAATTATTATATTATTGTATTAATGAATAATAATATACCTATTGATATTTATAGTTAGTCCAGTGTTTGTGTTTGGTTGAAGAACTGAATGGTATTCCATTCATTGGTCGGATCTGGATCTAAAGTTTCAACAATAATATAACTTATTTGAAGTTCCTCTCTGTATTGTTCGTATTGTTTGATTGATATAGAGTAGTGACACATGATTGACATTCGGTAGGGTAGTTTTATTTATCATATATCCATGTGTTGGTCTAACATGCCTATTTTTATCATGTAATATTTAAACATGGCCCGTACCTATAACATATTATTTAAAATATAAATATTAAATTTATAACACAATAATATGATACCTATGGTGCATATAATATCATATGTATCCACTATACCTCTGTCACCGTTTAAAATTTTCCTAATAATTATATTTGCATATCATACTTTATGACAATAATATGACGAATATTTTTCCTCGAATGTATTTAGAATTAAACTCCGTATACCTTTTTTGGATTCTGAGCAGAGCGATTAATGTATTAATTTTACAATGATGTGTTTTTTTGTTTATTGTGTCTGTCATCACAATATAGGTACTAGTCTTTTTTATACACGTTATAATACGGGACATAATTTTATTTGTTTGCAGACTAGAAATAAAATAGTTAAATATCACTGTTTTAAGTGTATTATTACGGTTTAATTTCTTCAAATATTCTAATTATCTTATTTATATTTATTTTGACAATCTGACGATAGAAAGCCAAATAACAAATACCAATAAACAATTTTACGCACAAAACACATATTTTTATAGTCATCCTGAAAACAACAGAATAGATGCTTTTATAGAAATAAATGTATAAATAAGAATAACAACAGACGTTAAGTTGACAAAGTTTTATTTAAAATATTATTATCTATTTATTACCTATAATGTTATAATATTTTAAATTTTATTTTTTCAAATTAATTTTGCATAAACTCAACTTATTCAACAGCTGGTTTTTAATACAATAGTATTCGGAGTATTATTTTTTTTATTTTTTTTATTGATCGTGAAGCCCGGCGACTATGGCCATTAGCTGTTTGTTTTTGTTTTGTAAGGGAGGAACTGTAGGTTAGTAAACACGTGTGTTTTTGGTTTGGCAGATTTTTTAGTGGGTATATCTGCCATGCCCGGGTGGGGGATGGCGGCACTTCTCTCCGGACTTCACCCCGAATAAAAATGCCACCCGTGAACCGAGGTTTGAACCAGCGCCGGTGTGCATCACAACCGACGCCTAAGTCCGCTCGACCACTCCGTCCCCCCCCCCACAGTAGGTTATTCAATATTAGTTATCAATACAATTATATAGGTACCTCTACTACATTGTGTTGGATAAACATTACATTATTATTTACCTAGGTATTATAATATTGTTTTAAACGTTGAAGAATTGGACTTATTTTACAAATAATTATGTTTGAAAAAAAAAATAAATACCTATTTAAAATGTTTTAAATAAATGTAATTATTGTTTTTTTTCCAAAATGAAAAAATACAAATACCTTGTAAAATGTATACAATGTAACTTAATTGGAATCGTGACGGTGATTTCCAAAATTTTACAATTTTCTATTTTATCGATAAAATCTAGAAAATAATATTTTATTATTCTTATTTGATCTCAATTCTGAATTATTAAAAAAAAATAATTTAAATCAACATATTCCATTAAATTCCTAATATTATTACCTCTTCACGAATTTAATACTATATAATATGTTATCCTTTACTAGTTTATCAAATTATAATTTTCCTAATAATTATCTACACATTATATTATACTTTATGACAATAATGATGTGGCGAATATTTTTTCCTCGAATGTATTTAATACTTATGTTCCATTACTTTCTATTATTTACCTATACCTATATGTTTTCCTAAGAAATTCTTTAGGACAATTAGTTATTGTTGACTAAAAAATATATACGTGTTGACTCTATAGGTACACTGCACCTTTATGAAAGAATAATAATGAGGTATTGGAAATATAATGTTTGGCATGTTTTCCAATTTGTATTCAAACCGAACACTATGCATTACAGTGCACAAATTCATCACTTGTCAATTATTACTAATTTATATTTGTCTGACTAACTGATAAAAAAGACTAATAAGCCACATAAGACTACAATAAAGTTTTTAGATTGCAGTGTGTGTTTCACTGTTTTTGTACGGGGTGCAGTATATGACTGTAGAAGCTTTACTGGCACAATGGCATATAGTATATTTGCATAAATGTTTACCATGAGCGATCACGTATATAAATATCACGACCGTTAAATTTACCAAAATCCAATCTCCGGTGGTTTTTTTTCGTACATACACATTTAATGCAATTCAATATTCTGCGCGTAACTGATAGTGTTTTAGATCTTGGTCTTAAGTTCGCCTCCAACCTTGAGCTTAAGAAACACATTGAATATATACGCGATGCAAGGCTTTTAAATCGTTCGGCGATAATAATATCAGGTTGGCTAATTAACTAAATCTAAGTGCGTCTGTTAAGGTTGGTATAGGTACAATATTGTTCCCTTGTCCGCTCATCCATTTTTGAGTAAGGGCGTATTGTAAGGGGTACTCATACTGCTAGGGATGTAAGGCAAGTTGAACGAGTCCAGAATAAGTTATTATACGTTTTGCTAGTTATATGTTTTAAAAATGTCCTGTAGTCCACCTTTCTTCGTTGGCAAAGCAAAGACGAACTGCTGGTATTAGATTTATCGGAGGACTGTTGAACGGTTAAGTTGAATCCACTGAGCTAATAAAAGCTTTGAGGTACCTCGGCATTTCACTAAATCTACCGGTTACCACTCTTTTTTATGGCCCTCATGCCACAACAAATTACTTAGTTAACAAACCGCTTAGAAGGTTAATGACGAACGTCAATGTGGACCCTCAGTTTTTAATAGCAAATTTTATTTTTTCTCTTAAACTGTTGTATAATATACTTAATATTATAATTTTATTTCGTTCGGTAATTGCTCTGCTATCAAATTTATTAAAGTTTTGTTTTTAAACTGAAAAATTGCTTTAAAATTTCAAGAGATGAAATTCAATGTAATCGTCCCAATCCACTTAAGTGGCTCTTCTCTTATATTTATGATATGTAAAGATAAAATCCTTGAAAGTATTACAATCAATAGAATTGGCTAATCATAAGAATGGAAAACAAAAAACATTATTAATATATTATGTTTATACGTCTGTCATAAACCTGATTACAGACTGCCGACCGATGCAAGTATGGCTGGTATCCAGGCATGGTACGCGGTATCCATCGCGAAAAAAGATCGAGGAACTAAAGAAGTTGAACGAACTTAAGACAATGATAACAGCTGAATCGACAATGTGCCCTGAAGATATCGTGGCCATTAAGAACTGGGATACAAATTTGACCAAAGACGACCATTATATGCTGCAGAGGCAGGGTGTCGAGGAACTTAAGTCACTGGGAGCTCGGCTCAAAAGACAATTCCCACAGATATTCAATAACCCATACACCGAAGCCAACTTCAAAGTACGTAGATTTAACTTTAAAGTGTATACAATACCTCCATACATTGAGAAACCTTCTCCGCTTGAAATTCAAAGCTATCACTAAGTTCTAAAATCCTAATTTATTTATAAACAAATTATTAGACCATCCATTACGTATAGTATTATCGTTATTCAATCTAAATTACAGGTGCTCGGATACTCCATATAGTTAGTGAGAAATCAACACTCTCCAGGACAGTGGCGTCATTTCAGTTTTTATTAGACTAGGGCAACTTTTCACTGCTTTTCCGACTGATCACTTTAGTCGACATAACCCTAGCATCCCCATAAATTAAACCCAAATCACGCATCTAACGTTATAGTAACTCGTAATATACTAATATGTAATAGTACCTAACAATTGTTTATGTCACTTTATCACAATGAGAGAGTGTTACACTTTTACAGTTTTATAGTATGTTAAATTAATTATAATAAAATATAAAAGTGGTTCGACCGTTTTATTTTTTCAGTTTCTGACTTCGCATAAACGACGTGCCAAAGACAGCGCCACCGTGTTTTACCAATCGGTGTTCAACCGAAACCCCGAAAATGAATTACCGATCGTCGAAATGTCCGATGATAGATTCTATGTAAGTATATAGGATATGACCTGCAAAAATTATATTTAACAATACTGATTTTTAATATTAGAACTAGCACAGTAAAAGGGACTGGTAATTAATAAATTGCAGTACAGACTAAAGAGATTAGCTAGGTATAAACTATGAATTAGATAAATAGATTAGGTACAAGACGGTAGCGGATTTAACGGTCGGAAAATGACGATCGGGCCCACTAAAGTATATGCAAGTTACTTTTTAATTAATTTTTACCACAAAAATGTAATTAATTTTATTTTGCACACTGCAATATGATTTTCCATTGTAAGGTTATAGGTTAAGAAAAACAAGAATTTCGTAAGTATATTACTGATACATTTTGTACTTACACACAATTTTTATTATTATACCATTTTTTGGTGCACAGGGGGGTGGGGAGATTTCCTATTCAATGGGGGGGGGGGAGAGTTGTGTGCATACGAGTTGCTTCCTAGTTCCTACCCTAATCATAAATAAAAAGGTTATTATATATACTAGTTGCTTCTAATGATTAGTTAATTCATAATTATATAAGAGTTGCCTTTCAAAAATATGTACCTCATAATAGATGAAATTATATAAGTACCTACCTATACATAATAAAGGTACTTATTGTAATAATTATTATAAAACATATTTAATTCATAGTAACATAGATATATTCAATATAATTTTACACAATAATTTCATAATGATAAACATTAGTCTTATAGCTTCAATTTTATTACGGTAAGCTTTTATTTTATGTTATTTTGAGTCGCTATAAGTTATAGGATATAAAATATCATTTTTAAACACATTTTCTTGATTTTTAGAAATATTTATATATACTACGATTAAAAAACCTCAGTTTTAGGTATGTATGTTACATACAAAATCCAGAATTGTACATTTCGCAATTTGTACAGTGATTTTTGTACACATTGCGAATTGTACAAACTAGATTGTACAAGTTACGCATTATACAATTCGCGATGTGTACAATAATCACTGTACAAATTGCGAAATGTAAATACAATCATTGTACAAATCACAAAATTTAAAAACATATTATATAAATTACAATATAATAACTGGTACCTATGTTTTAAAAGGTCTTTACGTATTAGTATACTACAGTCATCGAACAAATCACAAAATTTAAAAACATATTATATAAATTACAATATAATAACTGGTACCTATGTTTTAAAAGGTCTTTACGTATTAGTATACTACAGTCATCGAACAAATCACAAAATTTAAAAACATATTATAAAAATTACAATTTTTCGTATAAAAAAAATATTAATATAAAACTACATATTACCGTACACAGTATACACATTGTGATATAAAATAAAATACGTGAATCTATAATAAGATATATATTGTCATCTCGTATAGTCTTATGAGTTGTGTTTCCCACGTTATGTGGAATCTAAAATATTAGTAAAAGTATAATGCAATAAAAATGATAAAGTTTATCTAAACGACTTTACGATACCGTCGTTGAGTCGTTCAGAAATATAATTTAAACAGATTTTATTTTAATACGGACTAATGCATTGTACTCGGAACTGCTGAAATATTTCAACTTATATTAGTATGATTATAGTATTATACAATCGGGCAAAATAAGTAAAGTTGAAAAAAATATTAATTTTAAAAATTTGTTTGACGAAAAAATTAAAAATATTAATTTAAGTGTAAATTCAATGGCCAAAGCTAATGAAGAAAATTACAAAAAAATAATAAATGAGACGTTTAAATCGCTACGATATTATAAAAGTAGGTGATGTTAATAAATTGATTTTATTAGATAGATTTTTTTAGATAGATTTTAAATAGATCAGAAAATAATGAAGTTAAATACTATTTACATAATGATGAAATATATGATGTTCTTGAAAAAGATCAGGTTTATCTATTTTTATATGATATACGCGAATTGTATAATGTAACTTGTACAATCTAGTTCCTTTGTACAGCACCATTGTACAATTCGAAATGTGTAAAAAATCACTGTACAAATTGCGAAATGTACAATTCTGGACTTTGTATGTAAAATATACATGAAACATGTGTACAAATAATACACATCTGTTAAAAACAATAATATCATTTTTTAATATAAAATATTTGGTAGTATAATTACCTAGTCTATAAAAAAAACATTTGGTAAAAAATTTTAACAATATAATAAAAATATATTGTCTTGTTACTTTTAGTTTACTATTATATTTTATTATTTATTGTAAGATTGCTTATAAGTTCATATTTATCACTATTATCAGTTAATATTGTATATTTGTATGTTATCAAAAGTGGCAACTCGTATATACTATATAATCGAGACTTTGGGAGGCAATTTGTATAAGAATTATCAACCTTTTTGACATCGGGAGACTAGTAAGTGCCTGAAAACTACCTTCGTAAAAAAAATGAGACTATATTAAAAAAAAAGTCCTTCGATATTGACCTGGTACCATATATTATAAATTATAATTGTTTATATTGCAATAAAACTTCCATATCATTATATAATTGTTATACCCCATGCCTTACCAGCTCTCGATTCAGTGACTTTTTGCACTTAAAGGGTACGCCATTGAAATCATCATTCGTGTAAACATAATATACGTTTAGGTCATGTAATGGAGGTGGAAAAGTAAAGTCGGTGTATGTCCACTTATTATAATTTATAATTTACATACGAATATTATGAAATATTTATTAACTAGGTATTTCATAAGTTTGTATGCAGCTATACAGCAGTGTGTGGCGTGTGTCAAGTATACATTTAATGTAAATGATTAATTTTTAACAAGTTAAAAATAGATACCGGGGAATGGCTATAATCATATTTTATTATAATTAAATTTAAAAGAATGTCAGCGCACTGTTTTTCTCTCTCCCACCCACACGCAACATAGACAAAACGTATACCTACGCAGTCTGAATAGAACTCATTTAATTTTGGTTTTAGAATAAAAACACCAATTATGAAATTTAAATATGAGTATATTTCGGTGTGCAAGACTGTGCGTTTTTTAAAAATAAAATATTTTTTAGAAAGTTACCGGTCGTTAGAAGTTACATGATGAAATGGTCGTTATTTCTAAACGATATATCGAGTGTTATATTCGGAATAATGAAAAAAACGAACAGTCTTGCTCTTCGAAATATTGTCATATTTTCATTTTAAAATAGGTATTTTTACTCTAGAACCCAAACTGAGCGAGTCTACTCAGACTGCAACGTAAACGGCTGTAGCCCATAAGCGCAAAATATGACCCAAACGAAACCCAAAAACGCAAAAAAAATTACCTTTTTAATAACCCATAAGCGCAAATTAATTTTACAAAAAAAAGTGTATTTTATTAAAACCATATAGTTATTAATACTATGCTATTCATGATTATAAAATGAATTTAAAAATTTAAAATACGTATAAGTAGTAAATATTAATTAGTATAAAAGCACCCACAATCAAGATAATCAAAGTTATCTTAAATGATTATCAACCGTCACCGCAATTTGTTACGATAAAATTCGATAATACTAAATACTAAATTAAACTAAAATAATACTAAACTTCATCTAAACTCAATCACTGTTGTTGTATTTTTGAATATATTATAAAAATACCATGTTTTATACCTATTTAATTTAATCTATTAATTAATAATTTTAAAATGAAACCTATAGTGTAACAGGTACAATATTGTATCAGGTAATAGAATTTATTTTTGCGCTTTTATACCATTACTAAGGTACAAAAGCGCAAATTCGTTTTGCGCTTTTGGTCTATCGGACAAAATAGACAATTTGCGCTTTTGGGCTTCACCGGCGTAAACTCGTTTTATCTATGATGCGCGGGGTGAGAGAGAGAAAACAAACACTGCGCTGACATCCTCTTAATAATTTTGGCACGCCACTTCGCAACTAATGACGATGACTTGGGTAGGTATATTAAATAATAATTATGTGTAATAGCTGTACAAGTGCAAGCGGGTCGAAGACGACGACGACGACACAAAGGGACAAGGAGAAGTGAAAAAGTTCGAGGACGGCCCACTCGTGCGGTCCGTTGTGTCCAGGGTATCTATGGCGATGGGCCTTAAACAAAACCTCAGTTACGGTGAGTTTGTTCACGAGAGGTCAATATTTTATGCGTGAGCAAAAATAGTAATAATATGACATTACGCTTTTTACATTTTTGCAATTATTAATTTATCATTAATAGGAACTACGCACGGCTGGCAACTCATCCAACCGTATAACTGTATAAGTATAATATAATATTAATAGGTAATATTATATAATATGCATAAATATTTAACGTACCTGCTACGTATAGTAGTACCCAATATATCCAGTAACCGATTAACCTATTATAATATATTTGAATTATGTATAGCTTTCGCGTTGTCTCTATTCGTCGTTAATGAGTAATGACGACAAATAATAATAATAATTACAATATATTATTATTATAACATGGTACGTATTGTATTTTACATTTATAACAGTACTTACACAACTGACAATGTATATACACAATAAAAGGCTAGCGACCCCAGTGCAGTGTTTTCGTAAATCGTTCAACAGTGTAGTGCTGTATGTTATGATGTGTACATAAAATTCGATTTCCTCGTCTCTACCGGAACATTGCAAATATGTATAAAATATAATACTAGTTTAATTACCCGACTTCGCCCAGGTTAAAATTAATCTATCTTTCTATCGTTTTCCGTTTTGTTTCAGTTGAAATATATACCTAATACAAACATAATAAATTACAATGATTAATTTTATTATTTTCCACTTCTTAATTCTGGACATAGTTTTATGTAAACATAAAAAACTGGAGACTGATTCAACAAATGCTTAAAAGACGACGTAAATCTAATATCGGTAAGATTGGTATTATTCTTTTTGTGTTCACATCAAAAATATGTTCAGAATTAAAAAAGCAAATCTTGACTGCACATTAAAAAAGTAAACATTGCAATTGCGTTTATAGAAGTACCTATACCTGTTTTATTTGAAGATTTTATTTTTTAAATATATTAATAAACATTTTTATATGCCATACTACTATCAATAATATTGTAGTAATATAAACTGTAACAATAATAGCAACTATTATATTGTTTATAGATCACGTATGAATTTTGTTACTAAATATTCCCAATAGGCTATAGTAATCTTTAGGAGTTGAACAAATAAGCTATAAACACCAGTTGCGTTCCCAAGGGTCAAGGGGGGTAGGGGCTATATATCCCCCATTATTCAAATATTCGATGAATCATCTTATTTGTGTCTTTGGTATTACTACCACACTTAATTTAAACGTATTATTATTAATTGTTATAACATGTCACCGATACCCACCCTATGCAAAGTCTCAAGGAATCTATCGATACAGGAAGCTTTTATTGAAAACATTCCAGTAGTTTTTGTCTTATGAGTATACACAGAACAAACCAACAAAAATAAACATTCATTTTTATTTATATAGATAAGTACCTGAAATATAATATCACGTGTTTTCATTTTTTTAGTAATGGGTAGGTACTTACTGAACTAACCGCCCACCGGCCACCGAATAATCACCGTAATTTTATTCTATAACTACGAGACGCGAGGTCATTGGATTAATTAAACGAATATAATTGAACGGATTCGTTCGACTAATTATTTGATTAACTCCAATAATGGTTATAATATGCTAACCCCGCTCCCCGAACACGCAGATCCCTGTAAGCGTAGTATTGTTTTTAATAGCCATTTATTAAGTGTATTCGACTTACTCTTCGGTTGTATGTACAATGCACAATAATATAAATAACGCTCACCGGTTTAAACAAACGTTTTTCAATTACCATAAGAACTTGGCCGTCCATTATATTAATAGCGACTCGTCAAATTCTCGCAACTATAAAACACATTAATCACGTACTCAGTGGCGAATTTAAGGACAAAGGCTCATAGTCCGTAAACATTACTAATGTCCCATTAAAATAACTACGGAGGTTTAAAGCAACATTTTCGTTTTTTAATAAATATTATGAGTTCAATTACTTTAATTATAATGAATTTATATAAGAATTAACTATACGAATTAATTTGGTAGGCAAGTATCTGTCTATAAAATTCATAGTCAAATTGTACCTGACTATACGAAGTTTTAGCTCAAGAGAAATATTCAAATTAAAAGACTTCTATACAGCAATATTTAAAGATGAATAAAAATATTTATATTTACTTGGTTATAAGCTTGTAAAGCTCACTGCTTTCTGTTCTTGTCATAGGTAAATTATCTGTCTTTGATAATATTCACAATCATAGACATTAATATATGTATTAAAATTTATTACGGGGCCTGGTGTGGCTTGGTGGTTGGCCTCAGTCACTAACGATCAAGGGGAAGTTTAGGGGGTTAACCCCCCCCCCCTCATTCAAAATTCCTGAGCGCGCTTCTGAGTTCCCGGATGGGTGACTACAACCGTAACACTCCCTACAAATATATGCTTAAGGTCAAAAAAAAAATTAATATACATATGCATACTTTAAGTTAATTGGTACTTTCTATGATTATTATGGAAGATCCGCCATGATACACATGACACACCATTCCTAAAATTATTAAATCGAATAATTTTCTTTTTCAGTTTTGATAATTTTAAAAACAATTATGAAGGGACAGGAGGACTCACTCGGACAACGGTGTGAATGTCCATATTTTCTGTGTTAGATCCGCCGCTGCACGTTTTATGCGTACTAAGTATAGCTGATGCCTGGTAAACTGCGCCCAGGCCTATAAGTTAGGTACATACTATATTATTATACACAGTCATGTCAGACACCACCCAGAAACCAATGGTGAATGGGCACTTTTATTGTTATAGAGAATATGATTATATAAGGCTATATATCAGTACATCACACCTGAAATTGCACAAATGACACACTACACAAAGCCATTCGTGAACCACAAATCCTTCACAAAAATTCAAAAAAAAAAACTATTAACAAATAACGATGGTGTGAAAAACGATATTTAGAAAAATGGGAAAAGAAATGATTACTCTCCAAATAACAAGGGATGGATAACTTTTTTTTTATAGTCTATAATACTTAAACGTTTTTGAAAAAAAAAGTATGCTTTTATACCTTGGGGCCACCAACAGTCGGGAACCATTGGGAAAATCTTGTCCTCAGTCCCTATCGGCCTATTCACCCCCGGCTATATACTATATAGTACCTATTTACTTATATTATACTATACATAATAAATACATTTTAGATTAATACAATAAATTAATCATTTTAATGTATATAATAAAATACT
Organism: Sitobion miscanthi; assembly: GCA_008086715.1. Lineage (NCBI taxonomy): Eukaryota > Metazoa > Arthropoda > Insecta > Hemiptera > Aphididae > Sitobion > Sitobion miscanthi. The sequence continues at coordinate 27,877,342 of CM017802.1, forward strand.
ACAATACAAAAATAATCTACCAAAAACCAGCTGTAGCAGTCATCGTAATCGTCACGCCAAAACGCTACAACGTTTCTGAAACTAAAAACGGTTTTACATTCTTAAAAAATAATGATTTATTAGAATAGTTTGGTCAATATGATATTATATTAACGAATACTTGTCTGTAGTGGGTCAACTGCTGTCAATGGATATCGAAAACAAAAGTACTATTGTTCGTGTACCTTTTAGGGCGTTGCACTTTTCAATAATTATAGGTATCATGCAGGCAGTGTTAAATGATGGGAACTAAAATATATAGCATTTTTTGATTTTTATACGGTATACAGCCGTATAGGTAATATGATTATTGATGCGATGTATTAATCTTATTGATTTATTATGTTATGGTTTAGTAGTATGGGCCAAGGGGTAATTTCGCTGAGCGCGTATATGCATAAACTTAATGTTAAAATAAATTTATTTTGAGATTTATATTGAAAAACCCATATAGTTATCATGTTGCGGACTTATATTGGGTAGTTACTATATTTATAGTGTTCTTTCGTATTGTTTTGATAAAAATATTGATGCTTATAAACGTAACATCACTATCACACTGCAAGATTAGAGCTTGGAGTCAACCTTAATACACCAGTTAATAAGAAATTGTTTAGTGAAAAAATGTTTTATGTACTTATAAAAGTTAGTCTTTTAAGACCATTCAATTTTGATGTATATACTTTTTATAGTAAAAAAACATTTTAAAACTACGTTAATAATTTAGATTTAAATATTTTATGAATTAAGTTTTATTTTATATGCCATAGGTACACTGAACTTGGCATTTAGTAATTATTTGATTTTGTATGTATGTTTAGTGAATTGCGGACATTTCCCTCTCATTTTTTTTTAAATTTACCATTTATTAATATAATATTATTATTTACTTATGCCTATCTATAATTTTCAAATATTTTTATAAATATAATAAATTATAGATGTATATTATATTATTCGAACTGGTACAAACAAACTGGTACAGTTTTAATAAAAATAAATAAATAAATAAATATGAACAAAGGCTAAAAAATATAAGTTATGAAATAACAAAAAAATTAGAATTCAAATGTTTTTTACAAAATGTATCATTTTTATATTGGAACTTTTAACCATTTTTATTAATTATTAATTATATTTTACTTTATAACTACCTACTTTTTTAAAAAAATCTTTATTGTTTGAATTAAGTAGTTCAGTTGATTAAGCATATACATTTATAATATATTATATTTAAGAAAATAAAAACTATTTTATGTATATATTTTTAAAAAAAATTTCATATAAAATAATAAATAATATTATATTATTAAATTCAATATTATTAGTCAATAATTAACTTTATAAAAAATGGGGGGGGGAATGTCCATTTACCATGTTTAGTATTGTTTTTTTTAACTAGTGTATTTAACTAACTGTTCCCTTTCACAAGATTGCTTTTTGAGACAGCTTCATCAAAGTACCTACTATTTGTTTTTTTTTTTGTTTTGAAATTTATTTTCACTAAATATTTATATATTATATAATTTGTACCTACTTCGTAATTTATGATGATTCAATAAATATACAAGTAGTAATATATAAGTAGAACAGCTTGACATTGTTTTTGTACTTTCATTAATATTTCCGTGTAAAGGTGAAAACACAAAAAATATTAAATATCGTTACACATAATATTTTATTTACATACCCGAGTAGCCGCATTTGATATAATATCACTGAAAATATTCCAATAGGTAGTAGGAAAGAATTATTTATTATTTGACCAAGCCCCTATACATAGGTAGTGTATTATATTATAGGGCAAGTATAAGTTCCCTCGCTAGACATAAGTACATAACAGGTAAAAATTAGTACATTACCCATGTGTATGCATACGTAAGTTTGGAAAAAAACTTCAGCAATATATATAATAACTATATAATATATAGTTGAACCTAACCATTTGTAGGACAAGGTTAGCCAACCCCATTATATATTCGAGAGCGAATGAAGAAGAGAAAAAGAAAAAGAAGGAAATATACAAACACTGAAACACGATTCCACACATTTCATATTATTATGCATACAATATATACTTGATTCGTGATTCCAATAATGATTTAATATGAAACGTTGCCGTAACATTCGTTTACTTTTTTTATTATAATAATATGTATAAATATATTAGAACTAATTAGTATAATTAGTTGTATACGTGAATTAACCATTTTTATCGAAAAATACGCTTAATGGTGTCAATGTAGCAGTATTGCAGACTAAACGTATTACACACCTGTACATGGTCACTTGCAAGTAGGTACCATTAGAAATGTAATACATTACTTTTTTAGATATAGGATGATGTATAGTATGTATATTTTGGTTTGTATATTATAAACCTACCTAGTAATACAAAATTAAAACTATAAACACAAAGATAAATAAATACATTTAAAAAAATGTATACCTAGGCATTTGATATCATGAAATATGTATGTTATAGACCCATATATGAATCAACAATTTGTTGACCATACATTGTATTTATAAGGATACGCGTAAATACTACATACTAGAAAAAACTTAAATTAGTGTGAGACGTAACAGATAGAACAGAAAATGTAAAAGTTGAATAACCATTATTTTACTTGTTGATAGCGATCTTTTAATTGAGATATATATACAAACCAAGCTCAAATATTTCCAAAATCACGATTTTTTTTTAAATTTAAAAATAAAGTTATATTATGTTACACGATGCCGTCACCATAATATGTGCAACGCGTAACAGTGTATAATATGAGTATAATAAAATTGTTTTCTACTCTTTTTTTAGAAAATGTTTCACTGATGTTGGAATCGTGCAAGTATGAGAAAGCTTGGTACATACAATCGCGGCCAGCATGGTGTGCCGTGTTCACGCAGTACGATTTCGAAGTACGTATACAGTATACAAAATGATACAATTATTAATTATTATTCGGTATAATCGGTGCACTATTAATTATAGCGGGTGCACATCATAATTATGTACTGATAGTACCTACCTATTACTTACTCAGTTACTCAACCTTTTAACAAATGCATCCTCCACACGTCTACTTATAAGAACTCTTCAAATGTGGTTTTTTTTGTTTGCGCGTATTCATCTCCACCATTCCGCTTTAAATGTCCGATCTATTAATGGTGGGTGGAGCATCGTTAGTTTTAATATTATATTTATTTTTGGATAATTCTCCATAGTCTTTAATTGTTTGTGTGTTTGGATATAGCTCAGGGATATACCTCATTTGATTCAGATCTACTGAGAATATAATTTACTTTGATGAAGATCGACTAATGTGAAAAAAAAATATTTTATATCAATATTTATCACAAAAGTTAATAATAAACATAAAAAATGTAGTCATCTATAAAATGGATGCGTTTCACATTATATTTCTAAATAATTTCAAAACGTATAAACATTTTAATGTTGATGTAGAAGCGTGTTATTGCATATCATGACCAGTTAATTCTAATCTAGGCGGTATAGTTAGTATAGTTTACAATTTAAACGAAGACGTTTCTCTAAATTTTCATCAGAAAGTATAGCTCGGTATTCAGCTGCTTTTATAACTTTCATGTGAGAAAATGCCATTTCACACATACAGATCAATCCGAAATATGCATTTAACAGCTATATCTACAAAATGTCTAAATATATAATAATAATTGATAAATTCTAACAAGGGGCCAAGGAGATCCACTATGAAATCATTTATGATCGACCGTTTGCCGCCCCTGAGATATACGAATTACAAACCATCTTTAGTTTTTATATCTGTATAATTCTTCTGTATATCTGTGTTCCACTGAACTTGATGAGAAAAATTAAAAATCCTTAGTCACAGTTTTTATTTATAAGCATTTAAAGTTCAAATCTTGACTAAATACGAAAAAATACGAAAATTAGCAAATTATTTTGAGTTGAGAATTCATAAAAATATTTCTTTTTAAATCTAAGATTTGAAAATATAATACAAGATTACCCATAAGTTTGTCCACCTTTTCAAAAAAAAAAAAATGTCTACAAGCATATCAAATTAAATTTTTATGAACGTTTGAAATTCATATTTTTACAACATTTGATATTCACTCGATTTCTCATGTAACGATTTTCTTATTTTATTGTAATTAAAAAACGAATGACTGCAGATACTTGAAAATTTCACTGAATGTTTATATTAGCATTTTCTATACACGATAAATTTTTGAAAATAATTTGACTCTTTTTGAGCTGTTTACGGACATTGCCAGTTTTCAATTTTTTTAGTTTTTTTTTCTATAAATATCAATAAAATTTTATTTATTGGGAAATAAAGCGTGAAATTTAATACAAGGCTCCTGATATATTTTTACAATAGCAGTTAAAAAATATTAAAAATACATTGGCACAATTTTTTTTTATAAGCATTTAAAGTTCAAATTTCGACAAAATTTATAAAATTTATAATTTAATAATTATTTTGTAGTTAAAAATTTATAAAATGTTCAACTTTTATAGCTAAGGATTGAAAATTGAAAACAAGGCTCCACGTAAATAGCTTATATATAAATTACTTTATGCACAATAATATCATCAAATATTCTTAGTAACATCATAGTCTGACTGACCGTTTTCGCTCAGAATCGTTTTTCTTATACAATGATATTATATCATTGAATTCAAATTTAACACCATCCATTACAGTGACCCACTTGTAACCTACTGTACAGCAGAGCGAAATCCACTTACCCACCTTTTTTCCATTGAGCTTAAGCCCGGCCATTAGTTATTTTGTTTTTAGTAGGGACAAGGGATGTTGGTTAGTTAAAAAAATGGCTATGTTTTAGTGTTTTATGGACATTTTACGTCATAAGATTTACTGAGATTATGACCAAAATACGCACGAGTTAGGACGGCGCTCTGTATAGGCAATTTAGGGCCATTCAATTATAGTTTTATTGAAAGGATTCGATACCGTGATTTTCTGTCTTTACCTAACACACGCGCGACATAGGATTTTAGATGGGTTATTTGCCAAACATACCAATTGATCTAATGAAGCAATAAGAATTCTAAAAGACGATATGAATTTGTCGTCAAGTCTACTTGAAATTGACTTTCCCACAATTTTTATTTTTATGATTTTAGCTTCTCCAAAAATTGAAATACAAAAATGTTTAAATACTCTTTTTTTAATATGATGTTTTCTGGAATTTGGGGGGATAATATAAAAAATGTGGGAAAGTCGATTAAAAGTAGACTCGACGACGAATTCAAATCTGTTTTCAGAATTCTTATCGCTTCAATAGATCAATTGGAATGTTTGGCAAAAAACACGTCTAAAATACTATGCCACGAGTGTGTTAGACAAAAACAGAAAATCACGGTATCGAATCCCCTTAAGCCAAATAATATTCCTCTATGGCTTTATGTTAGGGTGAAATGAAAAAATGAATCTTAAATATAAACTTTCTAATAGTTGCAGGGAAAATATGTTTTTTGGTCCTTATATGCTATATATAATTTTAATATGCCCAGGATTAGATTAAGAAGTCCCACAAGGCATATGAAATTTATAATACAATTGTTTTGCTTGGTTTATTGTGGGCTATTCTATTTACGAGTTCCCTATCTTATCTTAATGTGACATTTCATTAATTCAATAGACAAATTCGATTTTACATTCAGTATTGCTGTATATTCGTATATGGAGTCATGTAAAGTTTATTGTTTTTGAGTTTGTTTGTTAAATATTCGTTCAAAATGGCTTATTTTGTCCAGGTATAAATATAAATGTTTAAATTTTAGAGATGCTAAAGATGTAACAATGTACTTCCAACTTTTGAAGATGTTATACAAAATTATTTGTATGTGAAAGTGAAACATATACTAAAACCCTCTAAAGAACCTAGTATAAGGTTTATAACAGAAATTGTAACAGTTGATTTGGAAAAGGTATGAAGTCAAAACTTAAAAGCATCAATTCTAGTAGTATCTCATACACGTGATGCAAATGATAAAAACATACCATGATAAATATTGGAATATACTGAAGTCAGCCAAGAGTAGAATAAATAAGGTAATGAAACTTTAAAAAAAAAATTAGAAAATGAAGCAAAATGAAACAAAAAACAGTCTATTTGATATTGCGGCATATGAATGTGTTGAGTTTAGTTTATGTAATTGTGAAGATCTCGAAAAGTTTCAACTATCAAGGAGGTATTAATTATAGATCAAATAAGTCTACGACTAAGAATAGTCTATGTACCTATGCATATAACGTTTACACCAGAAAGATATCCAATAATCTGACAATGCCTGTGAAACATTTTTAATTTTTGAATGTAGCCCCAGAGTCCGAAAAGGTTGCAGACTACTGTTCTAGGTCCTTGGGCCCCTAAGGCTTCACATTTATTTGATTAATAATTAACACTATCATTCTAATGGATTGCATCCAATATTCCAATGGTCCTTACTGCATTGTATCACTCGGCACTCTACAGTCCACGGTATTATATTAAAGAATAAATAATTCTTTTCTTTTTATTATTAATTTTATTAAGATGTTCCTAGCCTAGGCTATCTACATCTATGGATATAATATGTACAGATTTGAATTTTGACTGTTTTAACATAATAAAATAATATTAATAGTGTTTATAAAATAAGAATATAACAATAATAATTATTTTTAAATTATGTATAGTTCAGAATAAAGTAATAAAATAAATAATAATATAAATGCCTATTAACATAATATGTTGGACTTTCATCTAACTATCTAAGTACGAATAAGAAGGCTGTGAGTACGACCCTGTTTTAGTCGGCATTGAATAGAATAAATAATAATACAACCTGTCACCACTATCGGGGTAATCTTAAATTTGTTGACAATAATGTTTTTTTGTCTTAAGATCCTCGAATACGTAGATGATCTCAAATATTACTATGACAATGGGTATGGAAATCCCATTGGAGAGAGCATGGGATGCCCTATTGTGAAGGACTTGATAGACAATTTCAAGTATGAGTTGTTTGATAATAAATTAATAACACACCTGTTGTATTAAGCATACAATTAAAATTGTATAGGGTGAAAGTATGTTTCCTACATTTATTAAAGCTAAACATTATTAGAATTATAAACTAAATCAAGAAAACATTTAAGTAATATGTAACAAAATATACAACTAAGTCTAGTCAGTAAATTTTAGTAGACTAAAATCATTTATGTAGCAACATAGAAAAATAAGTTAAACTAAAGCTTATAAAAATAGGAGTGGATAAAAGAGAGAAGTCTACAAATACAACAAAGTAGGTTGTAGGTACAGCAACAAAATAAAACATATAATATTAATATATAATACTATACTACTATTTTGTTCTATGAAAAAAAGGTTAACCTAAATCTAACCTTTTTTTTATAGTAACCTTGTTAAGAGATCACAAACTAGTCTACAATGTTGTAAATGCTACATAATTGTTTTTAGTCTACTAAAACTTACTCACTAGACTTAATTATAAAATATATTGTAACATATTACTACATAAATATCGTTTGAACCTAGTTTTTAAATCTAATGATGTTCATGTACTGAAAAAAATAGCAACATACCCACACCCTAAATAATATAACTTATGCTAAATACAATACAACATTAACATTAAAAATAATAATATAATTACAATGTAGTTTGTTAATTTTATAGGAACATTTCCAGAGGGAAACAAGGACCATTAGGAATATTTTACTTTGGACACACACCTAACGTTTTGAGCGTGGTTGCCAGGTTGGGCATCGGAAAAGATAATATTCCATTACTTAGTACAAACTTTGAACAGATGAAAACTAGAAAATGGAGGACATCATTCATAGATCCATTTGCATCAAATGTAATAGCAGTGTTTTACAAATGTAGGGATGGAAATAAAGCCATGATTTTACTCAACGAACATGGCATACCGATGGGTAAAGATGAGTGCCGAACCTGTCCATGGGAACCAATTGAAGCACAATTTAGTACAATAACCTCTAATAACCAAACATGTAACTTAAATATGTGTAAGAACTGTGCAGTATTATCCTCATTCAATTTAGTCATTGTCATATTTGCATACCTAATACACTTAGCTTAGGTTAGGACTTATAATGTATATTTAGAAAATATTTTTACTTTTATCGCATTATACAAAATTGAACATAAATGTAATACTATCTTGGTAGTTAGTCTTTGTTTAAATTATCCAATGCAGTTTGAATAGACCATATACTCAGGGGTCTCATATAACCAACAGAGCGATATGCATTTTTAGAATAAATAGCTTCTGGTGTCTGGTACGCCATGCCTATATTATTATAAACAGTATTATAAATACCCTTGGCTGTTTTAAAACCTTCATCACGTAAACCCTATGAACAAATGTTTATCATTAACATAATGTACTTCATCATAATACTATAATTCACAATATAAAACTAACGTGTGCGATCATTAAAGAGGACAATGCATATGTAACTCCTGTCCAAACTTCTTCACTTTGCACCGAAAACGTGTCTGGATTTCCATCAGGCATCATGCCATTCACAGCTCCCATTTTTCCATCATTGAACCCAAGTACATTCATCTTGTAAATTGTCTGAAGAGCTTTTTTGACTCTATCAACTGGGAGTACCTAAAATAAAAACATAATTATTTGATAAAAATGTACACATTAAAACTGAAACCGCTCGTATTATCCATTACCTCTTCGTTTACACCACAACATTTCAAATACCATTCCCCACACAATTGATCAGCCATAATTGATTTTGAATGATGCTGACCAGACGAATCAAAATTGAAATATTCACCTGAAAAAATAAATGTACTATCATTCTAATTCTGTTCAGTATTCTATAACAAAATATTAAGTATATCTATAATTATTTTAGTATCAAAATATTAAGTTATACACATGTGCTAAACAATTAATAATATACATTTTATCAAATATTTTACAAAAAAATTGTGACAAATAAATATTAACCAATTTTTAACTTAATATTATATAAGATAAAACATCTAGTTTACATTTTTCCTTATAGAATGTAGATGATAGTTATATGTTTATTTATTGTTGTAATGAAGTATTGTAATTAAAAATAATACACTACAGTAGATACATTTTTTTTTAATAAATACATAATTTTTTTAATATTCAATTAATCTTACACATATTAATTAGTTTTATCATAATCTAACCTTTTATTCTTTCCATTTTTAAATGACAACAAGGAAGGTTCTGTTTGATCATTACAAATACACTTGACATCATTGTTTATTATAATCACTATATAACTTTCTACCAATATTAATCCAAACAAAGAATAACTGTATATAATATACTAGCTGATTCTGTGCACTTCATTGCCCGTTAAATATACCAACTCTATATGACTCAATCTTTGTTCAATTTGTTATTTAATATTCGGTGTATGGTGTTCAAAATTTATCTTAACTTTTCTGTTGCCCGTAATAAAAAATCTGATTCGCAGCAGTATATTATTAGGTAGCCAATCTACCTGCAGTAGATTGCGGACCTCGTGCTGTTTATACGTAAGTGTATGATTTAACTTTAAAGTATCAAAGTTATACCAAGTTTGTCGTTTTTACTTAATTTCACCTACGGTAGATTAATATAATCAATTAATACAAAATCCTAACCTAACCTAACCGTACTTAAACCCAATGAATAAAAAAAACCAAATTTAACCCTTTTTAAATTGACCTATCTTCTTACCAGAGGTCTAATCTACCCATAAACATTAATTTATATATATATATAAATATTGACAAAATATAATAATAATAAAAAAAATAACAAATCAACAAACATGCCCGATTGACCAATAGCAACCAATATATTATAATACACTGTTATTATTTTAATCTGTAACAATCAACTAAATTCTTATTTTATTATTTAGTTTATTTTTTTCTGGACAGATAGCGCTACTATTGTATTTTTGACATCTAGATTTCCTACTTTTTCAATGAATTTTCCTAAAATTTTCTTTCATAGAAATTTTCTCTGTGACATTCTCTTTTGTTTAAAAAAAAAAATCAAGAAGATCTGATAAGTAGTTCCAGAGTTTACCCTGTAGATTTTCACTTCACATTTATATAGTTAGATACATTCATATATATCTTTGAGGCCTCACATTGTACACCTCAGAGTACACTTATCTATCTTGAGTTTTGTAGATTATAAATAAATTACAAAATCATTTGACCACCACAAAATTCAATGCTTTTACGGTTAATATGATAACAACTTAAACCAAATTACCATTCCACAAAGCAGCATTAAATGATTCCTTGGCTTTATTTAATATGGTCGAATATTTTTCACTGATATCATCTTGTTTAAGAATATTTGATATCTGAACAGTGCAATAAAGAGCAGCTAACCATAAACCTCCACAATAAGCACTAAAAACATAAATATTGTAAAATATCTAAAACTCAAGTTAAAATTTACTAAATTTGATGTAGTTAACATTAAGAGATATCAAAATTAGGAAATCTGCAGTACTTTTTCAATAATTGGGCAAAACTATTGAAAAATAATGGAAAAATGGGTTTATCAACACAATGCAAGATTTTCATAAAAATCAATTTTGTTTTTTTCTGTTGTAATTCAAAAATGAATAATCTTAGATATTTGAGATGTATTATTATTTATACCTATTTACTAACTACTTAAATTTTATTTAATTTAAAATAAAAAATTGTTCCCTCAAAAATGTCCAATCACACTGTTCGATAATTTTGTGGATATTAATCTGTACCCTAGTCCCTAACGTTAAGATGTTCTTACTAAAACAATACAAAAATATTTGAATATACGAGAAAAATTTTGAACATTTTTAAGAAAAATTTTTTCCATGAAGTAAATGAATTACCTATTATTTTTATAAAATAATTATTACCTGATGCCAGTCATTATCCATGTGTCAAAAGTTTGATCCGCCGTTCCAGAATTCTCAATCATTCCATCCCCATCAGTATCCCAAGACAATGATTTCTCCATCACATTTTTTATCTATATAATATAAATAAATTATTATTTATTTAAATTCATTGTAAGTACAAGTTTACAACATACAACACAAAATATTTTATTTTCATATTAGTAAAAATTAACTGTTTAGATAAATATTTAAAACTGAATTACTTGTGGATACATATCAGCCAAATACTTGTTATCACCAAACATAGTGTAATCTCTGTAGCATTGCAAAACAAATTTTAAATTAAGATCACGCCATTCTGATACATTGTGTACTAAATAAGCATTCACCAAGTTAAAAGGGTCCTCCTCTATAAAAAAAAAACAACATAATAATTCATGAAATAAATACCTTTTAATAAAAAATAATTAATTAATTAAAACAAACCTGGATCACCTAGATCATGTGGTACACTATATTTATATTTCCGTAAACCTCTAGTACCACAGGACAAGTGTTTTCTAGTAATATTCAATGCATTATCAATTGTATCTCTAAACTTGTATTGAATACATGCCTGTAGTTTAGGCCACAGTTTCGCTAATGTAAAAGATGCATAAAAATGTACATCATATGTATTGTACATTCGATACTCATGACCTTCCAAATACCCAAAATATCCATATTGATATCTTGGATCTGTAACATCTAACCGTTCATAATCTTCTTTGAGAGGTAAGAACCAAATAGTTCCGCCATCAGCTACAAAATATACTTCATTGAATATAGCACTTTTATACCAGTCAGGTAATAATCTAAAATCAAAATAATAATAAAGAAAATTGTTAATAAATATTAAATACACAATACAGATAATAGCACAATCTAGGTAATATGACCAATAGTTGTACATGTTCATCAATCTGGTCTTTTTTTATGAGCGGTTAGTTAAACTTATTATCCAACTTTAACAATAAACACAAATGTATGAGTACATTGTACATATACAATTATTATACTGATTATTTTGTGAATTCAATGGTTTTTAAGTGTAGTTCAATCTTTTTTACATGTTATAATATCAGTTAAACATATTAGATATATATATATAATAATAAATTATCTCGGAAAAAAATATAATTTTATAATATCATGCTTTTTCTTTATGGTCTAACAACAATCCAAAAATAGTAAAATTCCAATTTTAGACAAAAATATAGAATACTTCTAATAATCTTACAGTATTCTGAAACTTTTATTACAATGTATTGAAATACCAAATTTGGACTATACTAACTACTGTGATATGTATATGTTACAATAAATTATGTTAAATTAGAGAATAACAAATTAGAAATTATGAAACTATTGAGAATTATAAATTAATATTAACGATATTTGCCTACAAAAGTGGAAATTATTGTAAATGCTCAAGAGCAGAGTGGTACACCAGGCAACAATGATATTGGCTGGTGTGAGTTTTCCAAGTGTGTCTTGAAATTACCCTTATTTAATGTCCCAAGTACATCCAAGGTATCTAAGGTATTGCAAAATTTATATTTTATGAGTAAAAAAAAATATTAACTGACAAACAAAATTGGTTCTTTAGAACAAAATTTGCTGTTGTTTATAAGATAGAGACAAGAATACTTGCATGACATTTTTTAAATTAATTAATTAATGTTTATATTATGTATTTAATATATAATATCTCATATCCATTTTCAGTTACTCGTCATAAAAATATATTATGTATTGTACATGAAAAGTCAAATAAAACAAATATAATTTAAATAGAAAAAAATTAAAGTTAATTAACAACCAGTGGGTGACATAAAAAAAATAGGTTTATAACCTTAAGAGGACGTGGCACCCGCTATGTAGTTTCTGTCTTGCACACGTATGACATAGCAAATTGTACGTTCAGCAGATCAAGTTTAGCTCTGTTAGTTTAAGCTTATTTTTAAAAATTAGAGTGAATTGACCTCTTATAAAATTTAAATATAAGATTTTTATCTAGGGTATATCACACACTTTTTGTTATATTTTAATTTTAGAGCAAGTTATGATTATTTTAAGATGTACAAACAATTTACAATTTTAAAATACTCATAACTTGCTTTAAAATTAAAATATAATAAAGTCTATGAAATACCCTAGGCCCCTAGATAATAATTTTTCTTTTAAATTTTATAAGAGGTCAATAATTCATTATAATTTTTAAACCAACGGAACTAAACGTGAACTGCTGAGCGGACAATTTTTTATGTTGTACGTGTGTAAGAACGGAGACAACATATGTAGGGGGTGTCACCAACACAATTGGTGAGTATCGTTAATCACAGATGAATAATATTATTAACATAAATAATGGTAAACATATTATTTTGTACTACTCCTCAATATCATTAATAAGATTTTTTTCAAATAATGAGTTTATTATATGATTTTGTAAATATATTAGAAATAAAAATAATCAAAAAAAAATTTTTAATATTATTTTACATGTTCTATAAGAAAAATATATTATTATAACATTATATATAACTATACCTATAAGCTGCAAAAACATAACAATCAATGAGCAATGTCCTTTAATTGTATATTTGATAAATTAATAACATGATTTTTAAATTGAAATCAAAATACTTTATTAATAAATATCATTTAATAATGTAAGATAACCTTAGCAAAATTAAATTAACACTATGTTATTATTTGCAAACAAATAATTATAAACAATCATTAGGTTTTTATATTATGTACTTACGGATTATTTAAAATTGGATTTTGCCATTTTTCAATTTCTTGTTCCCATTTTTTAAAATTTTGCATTGAATAATGCATTATTTTGGGACCAGCTGTTCCATTATTGTCAAAAAACTTAGTATAGTACCTTAAATATTATGCTTTTAGTATTCTTAAATATATTTGATAATAATATAAATTAGATATAATTTACCTGAAATATTCTGTTTTTGATTTAGGAAATTTAATTTTAGGCATATCTATAAATAATCCGAATTCATAAGTCATTGATGTGTTTGGGAGTAAACATTGTTTTAAACAAACTGCACTAGCCACTTCTTCATTACTCACTAAAAGAATATAAAAAATTCATATTTATTTATTTATCCATTAAATGTTTGTTCATGTGGTATTAGATATGTATTACTTACTGTGTATATCACTAGGCCCTAATTGCATATCTCTCAACTCTCCAAATAAATTTAAGCTTTTTGATATAGTCATACCATTGCCTTTTGGATCAAAATTTAATTGACTGAAAGCTGCACCTTCCTATAGTAAAAATGTTTATTAATTTCAAAATTATATATCAAATACTTGAACATTTAATTTAATTACTTTTATTAATCCACCGATAACATAGGTACACTTCATTTCTTTAAAACAATTGTGTATCAGTGAACCAGCAACCTCAGTACCATCTTTGTTTAAGTTAAATGGTTCACAGCTGGGTTCGTCTAAAAAATTAAAACAAAATAAAGTTATTATAAAATGAGAAATTAATAATATTTATATTACATTAAAACAAAATATTCATAGGAAATAACTATTTTGTACCATTTATCAAGCAATAGATGTGTAATCTCTAAATAATATTTACTACTTACGTATTAGGAATATCAAAATGTATGTGAGAAATAAAAGTATATTTAATAGAGGCTTTATGGTAGTTATGAATTAATATAAAATATTTTTCTATTTACCACAAATCAATTTGTATGACTTTTAAATTAGATTTTGATATATTAATTTTAAAAATATATACTATTGTAATCACCTGAATTATATGATGAAATGCCGTTACCACTTGCAAACGTAAATGTTAAGCTTATTGAATATTGTTCATCGCTATTATTTTCTACTGTCCATATGAAAACACCACCCGGGATACAACTATCCTGTAACAATATTAAGTTATACCCATAAAGGTATTAAATTATACATATACTAAATAAAGCTTAATAAAATATAACGGTATACATACTTTATAGTTATGTGGAATAATGGGTGAAATTTGTTTGCAAATGAGTTTGATATGAAATTCTGGAATTAAATATTCGGTCCATGATCTTGGATAGAGACCGGTATACTTACATTGATTTGATGGAAAATCCCATTTCCAATTGTACAATGTTTTTTTGTTACACCTAAAATGTTTAATATACAAAATTAAATGGTTAAATTAATTTTATATACATAATATAATATGAATAGTACACATTTGCTCTTACTTCAAACATGACAGAACGTTATTGTATACAGTAATATTTTCGGTATTTTGAATATTTACAATGAACTGGTTTGCTTGAACCGATTCATACTCATACATGCCAGGCACAACTTGATAACGACAAAACTCTCCTTTAAATCCACGGCCTATTGTTCCACCTCCAATACCACCCAAAGGTACACCTGAAAATATAAAATAATCAAAATAAATTGTTATTACTTATTATCATTATTTAACTAACAAGCTTTAACCAACAGTTTAATTAATAATTGTAAAGATATAAATATTTAACAATAAAAATTCTTACCGTACATGTGCTTTGACTTAATTGGAAATAGAAAATCCATTATTGGTTTCTGGCCTTTTAAAAAACATAATAGCATGTAACATACATATCTGGAAAAAAAATATTATAATATGTTAACCACAAAAATAATAAATTTGACCAACCATTTGGTAATATTTTATTCTTTAAAATTGAATAGTCGGTTACTTAAAATATCTTTATACAGTGAAAATGTATGTTAAATAATATAAATTTAAGGGGACCCCAATACCCATAGGCGTGCACAGGCTTTTGGTTCTGGGGGTGCACACAAAAATTAGGGCCCACAATAATTTTGAAAAAATTATAGATATAGACAAATGTTTTAAAGATATTAAATGCACTAAAAATATTTATTTTATTTTATTATTCATACTAATAAATATTACATAACAATATATAGATATACAATCTTATAATGATAATTGACGTTTAAAAGGAACAACATTTTTGAATTTGTCAATAATTTCATTAATTTAATTTACACTTAATTAATAATTAGGGCCCTTGTCGTTTTTGGTGAATGGTCCCCCTGTGCGCACGCCTATGCCAATACCATAATTAGGCCAGGGCTCTGTCCGCAATTGGACTAGTGGCGTATTTGCAGTCCAGATCCCATTTTGGCCTCCTAAATACCTATCTTAACATCTAGTATATATATTAATATATTCTGTAACGGGGCCCCCACTTACATGAATTTGGAAAATTAGCTAGACCCCCTCTATGAAAAATTCCTAAATACGCCACTCAGCGGTCTGGGCCAGTCCGACTCTGATTATAGCTATAATATAAATAATGTAACTAAATTATAGTTAGTACCTAATAAGTTAAGTGAAAATGAATTGTTTAATTACTAATAAGTAATGACTAATGTAATATTAATATAAATTAAGTAGATCTTGAGGTTTATCTAATTTTATCTATGAATATTTTTTATTACATAATACCACTTTTTATAAATGATCCCATATCATTATTTTATAAGTACACCATATTATAAGGTCATTCCAGGGATCATTCAAATGTAAATAATAATCAATTTATAATAATTCGATAACACTTAGTACACTACATAATTAATGGTATACCTAGTTAATGAACATTTTTTTTTATGAAATCATCAATTTTTTTAGTTATATAAGACTAAGTATGAAATTTAATAGTTCAAATTAAATGTATTGCCTTAAGTATAAAAATATAATAAAACATCATTATGCATTAGATGTGAAGAAATAAGAGAATAAAAAAGAATATGACTACCTACAAAATACATTATTTTTTTATGTATTTAAGTGAACAAATTCGTAGGCACAAATAGAGTTTGAGATTTTGGGTACTGTCACATTTAGATTCATTATTTTAAAAATTAGATTGAATCAAACTATTATGAAACTTGATAGTAAGAACATTATCTGTTTTTGTATGTGGGTTTTTTACAATGGTTAAATTTTTTAGCAAGTCTTGCTTGTATAATATAGCATAAATTAAAAATGATCATAACTTACTAAAAAAATTAACAATCATAAAAAAACCCACATACAAAACAGATAATGTTCTTTGATCAAGTTTCATAATCAATACACTCTAATTTTTAAAATAACAAAGCTAAACATGACATGCTGAGCGTAAATTTGCTATGTTACGCACTTGTAAGACAGAGACAACAAATGCTCGTGTTCATCCTCTTAAGAGTTAAGAATAATAACAAAAAAAAATCATCTATGTTTTTATAAAAAATATCAACATAGGTAGGTGTAGGTACTTATTATATTATTATTTGAAAGAACCTACCGAACTATACAAAAAGTTAAAAATAATTTTTAGCCCCCCCCCCCAAATATTTAACTAGCCTCCACATAATAAATACAGATACAAATTATGTCTAATATCATCATTCATCAATATCAACATTTTATTTAATTTTAAACAAGCTATTTTTCTTATCACCAAATATCATAATTCATAACGAGTTGATAAAATAATTTTTTTTTATAGTGAACAAAATTCAAGGTTTTTTTTAATTTAAAAAATTTGTTATAGAAATTGAGAAATTTTTTTTCAATTTAAAAAAATCTCAAATTTTATTCACATTTAAAAAAAAATAAATATTTCATCAACTCATTATGTATTATGCTTTTTGGTAATTAGAAAAATAGCTTGTTCCCAATCTAACCTGCAAAAATTAATTTTTTTTAATTCAGCGATTAAAAGCTTGTAAGAGAATAACAATGAGATATTGAGACAAGAATGATTTTCAAATGTATTAATATGATATAAATATCGAAATGTAATAGTCTTGACACAAAATCAATTATTTAAACATTTTCAGCAACTAATAGAGAATTAGTATTGGTTTAATATTATTTTACACAATTGATATTAGGTACTTTATATGTACATTTTGTATTTGAGTAAAAGTTTAATTAAAAATGTGTCGTGGTAGTTGTATAATTATTTATAATTTTAATTAATATTGTATAATTTACTACTTAGTTTGTTTTATATGAATTGATTTGTGTATTGTTAGTAGCCATCCGGTATTTTAGTTAAGATAGGGGCCCTAGGTGGATCTTCTGCGGTCTGTGCTGCTGATAAAATTTTAGCCCCCCAAAAAATTTACCCTAGTTACACCTATGCGGTTGGTGCATAGTAACCAAAGATACTTTGTGTCAAGTTTTGAAAGTGAAAATTCAAAATGATCATTAAACAGTATAACTGGTTAGTGGTTTAAATTTTAAATATAAGGTGGACACCAATTAATTCTTGTCCATGTATTGTTTGGAGAATAATAAAAAAAAAAAAAAAATCATGACTAAAACAAATTCAAGGGCACAATGTTTAAACCAATTCAGTCTGTAGGTTGTCTGACCAGACCTAGCCTATGGAACATTCAAATTAATTTTACCTAACAATCAGTGGTAATAACTGCAATATCTGCTTGATCCTCGGCAAGTAAGACGGCGTTCTGGGATCGGGGAACTGGTGATCAAAATCCACTTTCCAACCGTACTCGGGAACGCCACCTTCATGGTTGTTGACATCACCTCGAACCGACATGGTAAAGCCCGTACGTGTGCAATGTATACCGTGGACGAAGTACGTGTGCCCTAATTATTAAGGAAATAACGTGTTGTTCAGCCAATAGCCATGGTGTATAAATGTACAATTTTTTATATCGGCGTTCTTGTAGTATTCGTTTTTAATTTTTGCACCCCAAGAACAGACGACTATATAGACATTTGACAAGCTAATAAGCATTAGCGTGTTGCCGAGGGTCGAGACCGACTCGTTATCGATAACAGTAAGAATTATTGATAAGGCCTCCGCCCCCCACTACGGACACGGTCACACAAACGACAAAATATTAGATATTATGATGTATTTTATTTTATTTTATCTTAGTCCGTGTTTTTTACGTTGTTGTCGTTATCAGTTAATATTTAAGTCAGTACTAAAAAAATGCAATAGGTATGCAAGTATACCTACATTATAATATCTTATATAATAAAATGGTTTTAATAATATGAAAATATGTCATACAGCCTAGTATGTCATTACAGGATTAATTGTCGTCGTGACGTGATTGGTCTTCCACCGACCACCAGTAAATATAGTAATCAATTATTCAAGTCTCAAATATCAGTTACCTATTATATTATTATTATAGAAAGCACTAAGGCATAATATACTAAAATCATAATAGTATTATAAAAGTTTTGAGGCGTTTTAAAGTTGAAAAGTAAAAAAATTAAAAAGTTTTAGTATTGATGTTGATACCAGAAAAGTTCCTAACACATTTTATACGTAAGAAATTGACGGAAAAAAATTTAAATTTTAACGCGTTAAAAACATTTGATGGCCTATCTTTTTCAAAAATCTTGGTCCATTTTGTCTGCCATGGTAAATATTCTGCTTCAATAGCTACTGAATTTGGATTATAAATATAAAAATCAATACAATGTTTAATATCTTTATATTTTTTGTTGACACAAAATTTAGGAATAACGTTTTGCTGGCTTGTTAATTGTTATTAATTCTTTCTTGTCATTAAATTGTTCATTTAGTTGTTGACGTCTTTAAGTGGGTTAGGTTAGGTTATGCCCTGCCACTCCAATGTTCGAATATTTTATTTTTAATCATTAAGGGTCCCGGCGCCAGTTTTTCAAATTTTCCACAATTCTATAAAATTTGAAAATTTAATTTTGTATTTTTATTGCGACCTCAGTTATAAGACTTTTCCTCTAATCCACTACCCGATACCTATTTAGGGGGGGGGGTTGATAGAGTGTATTATATCGCAACAAATTACTTTACGGGAATAACTTTCAAGCTTTGTAGAATTGTCGGATTTTGATGATTATTTTTTTATCTGAAAGAAGAAGACTTCCTACAGCCCGCATCGATCTCTGATTTTGTATTTTATTTTTATATAATTGTATTAAAAATATTGCAAAAAAATGTTTTTTAACCTTGTATTTTCTTTGATCTAATATTTGAAGTAACGAGTAACTTAATTGCATTACTTTTTAAAGGTAATTTACCCAACACTGCCCGCCCCACTTATCATAGAACATGTAGGTAACTACTTGATTCTGTGATGGCTACCACGATTTAAAATAGTACTATCTTAAATCGTGCTGGATACGTTACTATATCGATTACTAATTTACAACATAGGTCATAGACACATGATATAGGTAATATAATTATGCCTGTGCCCGCTATATAGTCGTCACGCAGCGTTGAATATTTTACAAGCATCCATCGCGTGCATGGAAAAATAATAATTAAATATGAAATGTTGCATGCTGCCATGAACATAATAATATAACAGTAGTCAGTATATACCACCCATTAAAAATTAAACAAACGACCCAAAGAGTAAGAATATTATACTAAGCTATATGCCGTACTTATAAATGCCCGTGTTACATACGGAGAATGGGGGGGGGGGGGTTTAGTATATTATCCTCCCAAGTCCCAACCACAAGGGATAAACTGCAATAATGTTTTTTTTACTGGGGTTGATAACTGCCAGAATGATGTTAAAAAACAAATGGCGCCGAAGAAGTTTAATAATACTTGGGCACAATAAGTAAATTAATGTAACGCATAAAAAATGTTAAGTAAACCCTCACCACCATAAATCAAACCAATAATTATACATAATTCGCACCCCTGAAAAAAATAGTATATTTGATGATATCATTGTGAATAAGGTAATTTATATATTTACCTATTTACGTGGAACCTTGTTTTAAATTTTCAATCCTTAGCTATAGAAGTTGAACATTTTATAAATTTTTAACTACAAAATGATTATTACATTTTAAATTTGATAAATTTTGTCAAAATTTGAAATTAAAATGCTTATAAAAAAAATTGTGCCAATGTATTTTTAATATTTTCTAACTGCTATTAGAACGATTTATCAGGAGCCTTATATTAAATTTTCACGCTTTTCTACCAGACAAATCAAATTGTATTGATATTTATAAAAAAAAACTAGATATTTTTTTTTTTTTTGATAAAGGTAGACAAACTTATGGATAATCTTGTATTACATTTTCAAATATTACATTTAAAAGAAATTTTTTTAAGAATTCTCAACTCAAAATAATTTGCTAATTTTCGTGATTTTTTCGTATTTTGTCAATATTTTGACTTTAAATGCTTTTAAAAAAAAATTTAGTAACAGTTACTGTTGAAGAAAATCCAAGCATTCTTACTGTCCTAAAAGGTGATGACAGACACAAAAATTAAAAAAAAAAATGAGAAAAACACACATCATTGTGAAATCAATACATTCATCGCTTCGCTTAGAATGTAAAAATAAAATTAAAAAAAATTTTTACTGCATGTTTATATTTTCATTTTCTATACACCATAACATTTTCCAAATATTTTGACTTATTTTGAGCTGTTAACGGACATTGTCAGTTTCCATTTTTTTTGTTTTTTTTTCTATAAATATCAATAAAATTTTATCTGTTGAGTAAAAAAGCTTGAAAATTTAATAGAAGGCTCCTAGATTATTGTTTCAAAGGCAGATGAGAAAAATTAAAAATCCTTAGTCACAGTTTTTATTTATAAACATTTAAAGTTCAAATCTTGACAAAATACGGAAAAATACGAAAATTAGAAAATTATTTTGAGTTGAGAATTCATAAAAATTTTTCTTTTTAAATCTAAGATTTGAAAATGTAATACAAGATTATCCGTATGTTTATCTACCTTTATCAAAAAAAAAAAATGTCTATAAGAAAGTCAAATTAAATTTTTATGAGCGTTTGAAATTCATCTTTTTACAACATTTGATATTCACTTTATATCTCATGTAACGATTTTCTTATTTTATTGTAATTAAAAAACGGATGACTGTAGATACTTGAAAATTTCATAGAATGTTTGTATTAGCATTGTCTATACACGATAAAATTTTGAAAATAATTTGTCTCTTTTTGAGCTGTTTACGGGCATTGTCAGTTTTCAATTTTTTTAGTTTTTTTTCTGTAAATATCAATACAATTTTATTTGTTGGGTAAAAAAGCGTGAAAATTTAATATAAGGCTCATCGTTTTAATTGCAGTTAAAAAATATTAAAAATACATAGACACAATTTTTTTTTATAAGCATTTAAAGTTCAAATTTTAAATTTAATAATTATTTTGTAGTTTAAAATTTATAAAATGTTCAACTTCTATAGCTAAGGATTGAAAATTTAAATTACCCTATGGAATATGCCATGTTTCCATAATTATTATACTATCCAATAGTATTCATACACTACCCACACCACCGGAGCAAATTGGCCACTGTACTTTGTGTTCAGAGCTTCTAATTTATAACAGAATAGTGAATACATAAATAAAATACCAGTGCATATTATAGTTGGACCAAAACTCTTAAGTGTATCCTATCTTTTTCTAAAAATGTTTGATGATGAAATTATTTCTCATTACTACTATAAATGGATATAGATGGATAGATGATCTTAGTAGATAACCAAGTTGTATGCCATCTTTTTCCAATAATGTTGATCCCTAGAACTTTCACTGTTATCAGTTCATTACTTTATAGGTCAATGATTATTGAATATGATTTTATTATAATGTATATTAATAGTATGAGAATGTGAGATTTTTTTTTTATTTATCGAATATGACAAAATTTTCTTGAATGAAGAATATTTGAAAGAATATAGACAATAAAAAATATTTTTATGATATAATATACTGAAAAAATATAGTTTAAAATAATTAAGTTATGTTATGAGTAGGAAATAGGTAATCAATATCAAAATTGACAAAATTATTTGTGACGATATTTTGTTATCTATAAAACTGCAGTATACGAGCGTTTTGTATTCGACAAAAATAACTAATTTTTTAAGAAGACCAAAACATGATTCCATACGATAGGTAGAACATTTATCACATTCAATAAAATATAGCAAATTCAAGTATCAGGTGTTCCATACCAGATATTAAGTAACCAAAACACCAGATACTAGATAATTAACACATTTCTATTAAACATTTATTATTTCTTGCTTTTTGCAGTATTTTCATAAAAATCTGCAAAATAATATTGAACAAAAAAAAAATTATGACTATTTTTAATTAGGTATTTTCAGAATCATTTTTTTTTAATTACTATTTATGAAATCATTACTATTATATTGAATCATGTATTTGTTTAGAATCTACAAACTGCGATTAGGAACAATTATAATTATACATTTATTACTGCACTTATGACAAAACATTTGGTCAAGACACATGATTGCTACTTCTCATATATAATATACATATTATATAACACATAGTATAAGTATAAATATATTATAGATACAAAAAAAAAAATGTTAGTTTACACAATTTATCAAATTAAAACATATTTACACCACTTTTTATAAAATAATAAAATAAAAGTATAAAAACACTTTCAACTAAAATTAATGAATACATATAACCAAATTATCTATGTGTTTGTTTTCTCCTTTTACTTCCTTTTGCATATTGAAACTGAACCAGAATCATGTCTTATAATGATATATATATATATATAATTTATATATACATAAATTATATGTTAAACTTAAATCTAAGTTTCAGGTAACAAAGGTTCAACTTTAAATATGTGTGTACTATGGAAACTACATAAGTAGTTTATTTATAAAAGACAGTCTTATAGGAATATGATTTATAAAATAATAATAATAATAATAATAATAATAATAATAAAAATAATAATAATAAAAAACTATAGACTATTAAATTGCACACCTGTGGAAAGAAAAGAAAAAAAGGAACTAAACCTATATTGAAAAAATACACTGGCTTTGGCATTGAGCAAGTTCAATCTGATTTTACCCATGTGGCGGGTAATTCACAGGAAGTTAAAAAAAAAAATGTTCAATTAATATTGCAAAGATGGGTTAAATATTATATATATTTTTATTATAAATTGAAAAAAAAAATAACTATTTAAACTTAAAATATAAAATTGTGTATGTAGACACAAGCGAATTATTAAATTTTTAAGATTTAAAACAGAAGTATGAAAACTTTTTTATGTGAAATGTACTTCAAAATAAAATGTATAAAAAGTGTTAATATTATACTTCAACAACTTGTCATGGTTTAATTAAAAATTAAAAATAATAAAACTATTGCTTTTTCAATCAATTTTATATCTGATAATATAACTAGTAAATTTAATTTGTTAAAAGTTTTTCTTTCACAAGATAATAAAAATTTGAAAATGTATTCATTATTTATAACTGTTAATTATCATAACGGTCAAGTTATTTAAATTAATATTTAAAAAAAATATGGTTTTAAAAAATTAAAAGAACGAACTGTTATAGTGTATACTTAAAGAAAATCTCACACATTTTAATATTATTGGTAAAACATATTTAAATGTGTATAGGTATGTAATATGTATATAATATATGTTAAATACAAAATATAAATGGTGTGATTTATCCGTAAAATAAATTTCTATACACATAACATAGACCCATCTCTGCATATTTGACACAACAATTAGGAACTATATAAATATAAAAACAAAATATACCATATAAAAGAGAAAAAAAAGTTTGATCTAAAAAATTACTTCTATTAAAAAAAATATATATATAATAATAATAATAATAATAATAATAAAATTAAGGTCAGCATATAGTGGTATTTATACCATTACCATTATGTATGGACATGTATCCGTTAGGTGGCCTTTTACATGCAAAGTTTTCAATATGCAACCGTTGCAACTCATTATCTGAATCTTCTTCATCATCATCATCTTCTTCCAGATCTGCTTTTGGTGCTAACCGTTCAACAGGCAATGACCCTCCCCAATAATGTGCTTGGTTTTCTAATGCTGTTGTTATCTGGTCTCGTTCAGTTTGCTTACGCTCTCTCTCCAAAGACTCTGATTCTGTGATACCATTTTCGGAAACATCAAGTCGCTGTGTTTCAGACTGTAACTCATTATGAAAAAAGGATGTTTGTGCAAAATCTGGACGAGCACATGGCAAGAACATTTTCACTATTTCTGCAAATGTAGGACGTTCTGAAGCTTTAAAACGCCAACAAAGTTTCATACAGTCATATATAATATCAGGACAGTTGTCTGGTTTTTCCATAATACCGCCACTACTAACATAAGATATGACATTTTTGTCAATCTCACCCTAAAACATTACCAAACCATTAATAATTGTAAAATAAAAATTGTACTCAGGTATATTTACTCTATATGGTTGAGCTGCTAACGTCACCATTTCCCATAAGACTATTCCATAACTCCAGACATCAGAAAAACAAGTGAAAAGACCAGACTGAAGACTTTCTGGAGCCATCCATCGGATTGGCATCATACCTTCAGAATCTAAAATTAAATATACATTTCAATTAAAATATGAAAAATATTAACCAAGTAGGATAAACATTTACCTTTTCTATAATAATCTGTCTGATAAATATCTCTTGTAAGACCAAAGTCTCCAATTTTAACAATGTTGTTATCACTAACCATACAATTTCTAGCTGCTAAATCTCTATGAACATATTTTTTAAACGAAAGGTAAGACATTCCATCAGCAATCTCAATAGCCATACGTAAATTATCCTATAAAAAGAAAAATATATATATTTATTACATAATGTATGAAAATAAAGACAAATTATTATATATCTCTAAAAATTAAATACCCTTAATGTTGGAGGTTTAAGAGAAGGATCAGTTGTCATTTCTGGACGATGTTTAAGCAAATATGACTTGAGATCACCTTGAGGCATTAATTCCATTAGAACAAATGCTGGTTGACCTTGTGATACAACACCATATAGGCGTACAACATGAGCAGAACAAAATTCCCTGTTAAAAGATACATTGTAATAGTAATACATTTTTAAAAAAGGTTGGTAAGTGTATGTTTCTCTGCTGTACAGTAGATTTCAAAAGGGTCACTGTATAATGGATGGTATTAAATTTGAATTCAATGATATAATATCATTGTATACAAAAAACGATTTTCAGTGTGGATATTTTATAATATATTTAGTAATTGTTATTACTTATTATTAATACGGTAGCCGGCTAGTTGAATCAATATTATTAAATAACTAAAAACAAGATCCTAGGTTATTTAATATGTAATTTCCTCCAAATTTGAACATAAAATAAATATAAAAAAACAGATTTAAATTTTTGAGATTTTTTGGTTACAGAATAACCTACTTACATGGAAACTTGTTTTAAGTTGTCTATCCTTAGCTACAAAAGTTGAACATTTTATAAATTTATAACTACGAAATCATTTTTCAATTTTAAATTTGATAAATGTTGTCAAAAATTGAACTTTAAATGCTTATAAAAAAAAATTGTGCGTATGGATTTTTAATATTTTTCTATTGCTATTTAAGCAGTATATCAGCTTTGTATGAAACTGTCAAGCTTTTTGGCCCAACAAATACAATTTTATTGATATTAATAAAAAAAAAATTTGAAAAATTGAAATTTGAAATTGTCCGTAAACAGGTAAAAAAGTCAAAATATTTTGAAAATTTTATCAAGTTTAGGAATTGATAAAATAAACTTATAATATAAATCTCAAGTGTCTACGGCTCTGTTTTTGAATTACAACAAAATAAGAAAACCGCTACATGAGAAATCGAGCAAATATCCAATGTTGTAAAAATTTAAACTTCTAACGCTCATAAAATTTAATTTGACTTTTATACAGATATTTTTTTTTATAAAGGTAGATAACTTTATAAGGAATCTTGTATTACATTTTAAAATCTTAGATTTAAAAAGAAAAATTTTTAGCCATTTGTAACTCTAAATAATCTACACATTTTTGTGATTTTTACGCATTTGTCAAAATTCAAACTTTAAATGCTTATAAAAAAAACTGTGACAATGGATTTTTAATATTTTTCAAATATTAAGAGCCTTGTATTAAATTTTCAAGCTTTTTTACCCTACAAATAAAATTTTATTGACATTCATAGAACAATAAAATAAAAATATTGAAAAATTGATAATGTTCGTAAACAGCTCAAAACAAGTCAAAATATTTTGGATATAAGGTATAGCAAATTCTAATCTTAATATGCATTGAAAATTTTATGTATCAATGGTAATTTATTTTAGAGTTACACCAAAAACCATAATCGATATTGCGCAAAAATTCCCATTTTTCCATAATTTTTATGTTGTTTTTCCTGGCGCTTTTAAAAACTATTATGAATTTTGATCTCCCGAATGCTTCAACTAGATTCACTTTCCCATTGAACATGATACTGGTTAACATATTAAGTATTAACATATTGGTTGCTTTATTTTTTACAGTTAATTATAAAATAATATAGTTTATGTTTGGGAAGGCATGGTAAAGATAGACATAGAATCACTAAATGGTGGTCCAGATTGGAAAATAAAAATAGAAGGCCAAGAGACTTAGAGGTTTAGTTGTTTGTCAGGATGGTCCTAGTGGCTGTTAAGAGCACCCAAGAAGAAGTTTATGTTTGAACTCACTTCATAACATTAGCTTCTGAAAGAAAATCATGTCGAACCATCATATTGTTATTTTCAGTAACTGTCTTGATTGCACATGGTACAATTTCATTCTCCTTTTTCTTCCAATTACCACGATACACCATGCCAAAAGAACCCCGACCTAATGGCTCTAAAACTTCAACATCATCACGGGGAATTTCCCATTCATCAGTTTGATATTCTACAGAATAAACATCAATAATTTAAACATATATTACTATATTACTATTTATACATGTGTTATTAAAAAATTCATTATAAATAATTAACCTCACCACAACTAACGTAATCCGGATTACATGTTACAAATAATCTTGTTGAAGCCAATTTATTTTTATAATAACGGTGTAAGACATAGAATATCAACATGATTACAGCACCAATCATTCCAGTAACCATGAATATAATAAACATCAATTGAGGAGTGGTAATTGAAAGTGCCTCCTTAAAATATAAAATTAATAAATAATAAATAATAAATAATCCTAATAAAGACTTACAGGAATTAAAAAATGGCTATATTGTGTAAATTCTCCATAATCAGCTAATGATCTTGCACGTAATCGAAAACTATAATTTCCAGGTGCTACGTTTGATAAAGTATGTGAGTAGTCAGATTGCTGATACTGCTGTCTGGTTATACAAACAACAGGTGGATTGAGCTATTTAAATACCAAAAATAAATGAGTACATTAATATTTTGTTTTAAAGTTAATACATTTATAATTATATATATATATTAACATTACATGATCTCCGACTTTTTTGTATTCCAACTGATAGCTAACAATAGGTCCATTTGAAATTTCAGGCTCTTTCCAGAATATTTTAATTGAACCTGGGCTGGTAGTATTTGCGTTAACAGCTTTAACAGTTAAGGGATCGATTCTATCAGCAGATTCTAAAATTAAAAAACAATTTAAGGTAGCTTTATAATAAAATAATCGAGAAAAGCATGTACGTCCTGAATTCTGTAGATATTTTGATACTTTCATGAGTAAACTTTAAGTTAGGTTAGCCTATTATGACAATTTTTTTTTTACTATAAACAAACAATAAAAGTCAGAATTTAGCAGTCACACTTGGTTTCCAAGTTAGTTATTTTAGCGTTAATGTTTGAAAAAATATCTTCACTGAGATTGTAGATATTATATGATTACACAATGGGTAATCTTTTGTTAAGGGTTCACTACATATTTTAACAAAAACTTGATGTATTTATTTATTTTATTTTTCAACTTATTTTTTTATGGTAGGTTACTTCGACAGTTTAAACATAGCGATGCAAAATTCAAGTAGGACACCAGTTAAAACCTTGTTTTTAAGAATTTGAATAATGTTTCTATTTCTAAAAACATTTTATAATATTACAGTAAATACAAGTTCTAAAATGTATGTTAGTTTCAATCCCTAACTAATTTACATATTGTGAATCGCCTAATAAAGATTATTATAGATTTAAGACAATAAAAATAATAGTTAATAAGTATAAGGATAAGGTTTTATTTTAAATAAAAACCTAGAAAAATAACTAGTTTACCTTTTTTACTTGTTTGAGCTGTTGTCATTGCTTTCTGAATGCTACAATTACTAATGTTTTGATTAGGCTCTTTAATTTCATTCATGAGCCATTCTCTACACACATATAGTTCAATATTATAACTAGTAAAATGAGTTAAATTTTCATGCAGCGTAAATGTCAACTGATTACTAGGAACTACTATTTTCTTATTTTCATCTAAAAAAAAATATATATATATTAATTATTTAATATAAAATGATATTATTAAAATATAAATAACATACTTTCCAAATTTTTATCTGCATCAGATAAAAGATTGATTCTTATTGTACTATTTGGGAACTCTTGTAGATCAAAATTTGATACATCTCGTTTTTTCTTCGGTAAAGTATCACTTTTAGGGTTATTACTTAAAAAAAAATATTCAACATGTTAAAATGTGTTCAAAAAATAAAAAAGGGAAAGAGTGAGTGACAACTATGCTGTACAATGAGAGTCAAGTATACCTTGCCATTGCAATAGTTGTTCAGTCAGTCTATACTACCAAGTATTTAATATTTATCATAAATGTATGCTACTATTAATAACTGTTATAGTAATTTATTTTACTATTAGTAATTATACAGTGTTAACTATAAATAGTTGATAGCTTAAGAGGATGCTAACCATGCGTTTATTGTCTCAGTCTTACAAATGTATGACATACCAAAATACAATTTTTGTTCACTAGTATCAATAGTGTGATGTTATTTTTGGTATTAGATTGACATATTGAATTGACCTTTTATCAAACTTTTAAGTAAGAATATTATCTGTGCTTGAGCGTTTGCTTTTATTCAATATTTTAATTTTCAAGAAGGATATCAACATTTTTAATTTGTGATATTTTACATACCCATACTACCTTAAAAATTAAAGCATCTAAAATATTGACGATGCTTAAACATAGATGATAATGTTCTTCCCCAAAAGTTTGATAATATGTCAATCACTCTAATATAAAAACTAATAGCAAACAATTGAACAAAAATTTGGTATGTCATACGCATATAAGACGGAGACTACAAATGAATGAGTGGCATCCTCTTAAAAGGAATCTAAATATTTTAAATATGACATTGCATATAGTAAAATATAACATGCAGAATCCCAAAAAATATCATAGAATTACAATAAAATAACTAAAATCTTTATCAATATTTATTCAATTTTGTTTAGATTTGAAACTCAAATGACTATAAAAAAAATTGTGTTATTTAAGTTAATATATTTATTGGATTTTTGAGTTTTGGTAAAAATTTCTTCTTAGAAATCATGTATTAAATTTTCAAACTTTTAACTACAAAATAATTTTAAAATGTCTGTAATTTTGACAAATTTTGACGCAGCTATAATAAAAAAATAATGATTTACAATCATTTTTTATTTAATTCGAGCAATAAAATGTATCAAGAACATTGTATTACTTATTCAAGGTTTTTGACAGAGTGAAACTGTATTTATCGAAATTTGTAGAAAAAACATTGAAATTTTCAAATGTTTATAAATAGCTCGAAAAAGTCAAATTACTTTGAAAATTATACCATCTAAGAAAATAATAATATAAACATTTGGTGAAAATTTCAAATATTTATGGTTGTTTATTTATGAATTACAACATAATAAGAAAATTGATCATTCCGAATTATATTGTTTTTCAATAATTAAAAAAATTACTTGAAGTTATTTATCCCCCCTCCCACCACTAAAAGAATACCAACTTGATTAACTTTTCTACCAGAAAATAAAGTGGAGTTGAAAATCTGAACAATTTTACTAATCTAATAGTAGGAAGTAACACACATCAAAAATGTTTAAAAAAAAACCATTGTAAAATGAATAAATTCATCAAAAGCCGTGTAAAACTAAACTATACATACGTCTTAACATATAAAATGTTCTGCAAGTTATTTTCAAATTCTATCATAATTTGGATTTGTTGTTCATCCTTAATTTTGGATTGTTTTTTTTCTGGTTGATCAGTGCAATTACAATTTTCTTTCTGATCATTATTAACTATTTCATTTATACTACCAGAATAACTGTCAGGAAATTCATTCACATTTGGACCTAAATATTTAATTATAATTATATAAACAAAATTAATTGGAACACAATTTAAATGGAAAAAAAAATACATACTATTCTGACAATAATCCCTTTTCAATAATGAATCCCCAGATATGTTAATTGATGTATATTTAATAATGTAGTGTTTAAGTTCACCATTGGGTTCAGCTGGAGGCATCCATTCAATGCTTATACTATCAGCAGTTACAGATTTTACACGAAGATTTTGTGGAGGACTTGGAGCTGTAAAATGTAGGTTTATTTATAATCTAAGTTTATTGCTTAACATTTATTAAAATAAATTATACAAAAAAACCTACTTCCTGGCATTGTGCGAAAGTAATTTATATCACTTTGTGCACCATTGGATTCTGAGGCCATTGTATACGTTTTCACATAATATGCATACTGTGTATAAGGTTTTAGTCCCGTTATTAGAGCAACCAAATCATAAGTAGTTGCTTCTGTTGATTCCACATCATCAGTTTTCCATCTTAATATTAAATTAATTTAGGACTTTCATTTTATTCATATTTTTAAAATGTTATGCTTCTATTCATTTAAAGTTTTATATTTACCCATCTCCACCACAAGCATCTCGACCATCATAAAGAGAAACATTTTTATATGGTGCTTCTAAATAATAAACTACATATCCTAACAATGTACGAGTGTCATAATGTTCGAAAGGTGACCATTTCAGTAGAACCGAATTTGAAAGAACAACTTCTGTTGATACATTCAGTTTCTTAACCGTACCTGGAGACATAAATTATTTTTTATTTTAAAGTTTAAAAATGTAAATAAATAAATTTTTACAAGCCATTTTATCGCCATTTGAATTGGGTGCCACTTCCAGGTCATCCACATTTTTAAATCTATCACCTAAATTAGTTTGTAATTGCTTTATTCTATATATACAAAGCTTTGGATTGAAGTGGAAAAATATTTGACCCCGTTCAATTCGTAATTCACCATCAGGTTTTCGAGTACTCCAATCCCACAGTTCAACTAAATTTTGATTGTCCAATACAACTAATGCATACCTTTAATTTTAATAAAATATAGGTTTCATTTAAAACTTAAGAAAGATACATAGGTAGTAAATTATATTAAATATTTACTTTGAACTTTCTAATATTTCTCCTCTAATAACATGTAATTTTCTTAAAAATGTTAATGATACTAATGGAAATGATCTAACCACTTTTAAGTAGCCAGTAATTTCTTCAATCATACTTAAGCTTTCTTCTAATTCTTTTACAATGTTCACTAAAATATACACATACATAATTAAATAATTAGTAACTACACAAGGAATATAGTTAATATTAACTTATTTAAATGTTCTAGATTATTAATCAATACAGTAGTTATTAGATTATAATATAAATCATTTATTTTGGTTTCAAAAATTCAAAAATTTAAAAATAATAATAATAATATTGTTATACTTGACACTTGAAATATTAACACATTGACTGCCATGCGATTGTCGGCAGTCATCTATGATTTTTAAATTTTATATTTTCACGACTGTCAGCGCCTATAGTTATAGATCATTACTACCATACCACATGATCGCCGGCAACCGTAAATGAATATGGTTTTATATTATTAACTTTACAATGGCACTACAATAATGTACTGAATCATTACTATTTTTTTGATGTAATTAACATTTTATTATTTTTTTTTTTTATATTTCTAAATGTTTTTTTTTTTTAATACAATTTATACAATTCATATACAAAATGGAATGACATGGAAAAATATGCTAGGCGTTACCGATAATAAATATTTTGTGACCGCCGGCGACAATATAACAGTCAATGTGTTAAGAAAAAATAAGGAGGTTTTCCAATATATTTACTATTACTCTTTTATACTTACTACCACCGCGTATTTGTATTTCCAACGATCCGTTAATAATAACACATCCTTTTAATTTTTGTGCAGACTGTATACTTTCCACGTTAGCTGCAATACAAACTTTACGACATGGTCCTATAATAATATCAAACATATACAATTAGTAAATGATTTAAATTCATAATGCATTAGACTTTACCAGAACATTGTTGACATTTAAATACTTTTCCATAACTGTTCTCAGTAGGGACTTCCTCAAATCCAGGAGGACATTCCATTACACAAGATTTATTATTAAATGGCTTCCATGATTGTAAATGTAAGCCATTTTGTAAGTCTCTTGATCGTGGCATACGATAACAATCGCGTTCCAGAATACAACGCCGGTTTTGATACTATAAAATAAAAATTGTAATTAAAAATCAACCTTATGTTTGAAGTCATTATTACTTACCGTCAATGTTTCGGCTGGACATTCCTTCACACAATCCCGTTCATCTGCTAAATACTTACAAGCAAAACAATCGTCATGATTCTTACCAGTACAACCTCCAAGACACTGTTCATGACAACATGTGCCATCATCAGTACAACTAAGATTACCACATTCCGGTGGACAGACTAAAAAATAATTTTAATTATTAGATATTAAAAAAAAAAAAAAATGTTTAATAATAAAACTTTACTTCTTTGACAATGTTCAGTATTCCAACATAAAGGTTCGTTAGTGTGATTAGAAACAGAACAACTTATGTCATTTGTCCATGGGCATACAGGACATGCATTTACAGGACGATTATCCTAATAATATTAAAAATGTTAGGTATTGAATTTTCATTATTCTTATAATTTTTATACTCACATATATATCATGCGATTCTTTTCCAGAAGGCGCAATTCTTATCCAGTCAATAGTTTGTGTAAAACAAAGCATTGGGTTTTTAGTAATGTAAACAGCCCCTCTTACAACATCCATTAAGTTGTACAAACCCAATTCTTGCAAATGAACCATTTCATAAATCGCAATAGCATAAGACATAAATAAGTCTTGTCCTCGAATAACAGACAGATTAGGGAAGAGTTTAGCCAGTGATTTTAAACCATTTACACGATATAACAATAAATAACCAGTAATTTCTCGTAATTCGGGGAATGATAATGATTCATAACTTGTTTCATTAGCATTGTCAATTAAAACAATTTGAAGGAACCCTTCAATAACTCTACAACCACGAAGAGCATTCAGATTCTCAGCTTTATTTCTAATATCTTTACTTTGACATACTAAAAAAAAAATATACATTTATAAATATTTATAATTTAAGGTAATAATTACAAAACTTACTTCTCCCAGCTGAGAAGTGCACTCCACTATTATTTGTAGGTTGTGTGACTATTGGAGGTAAACTTGTAATTTGTGTCTGGTGTTCAGCAGATGCTTGACTAACACTAAGAATAGCAACACACCAAAGGGCTATACATAGAAAGTCAGACTTCCATACAGATTTTGACGCTATCAACCATGGTTTTCGATAATGTTTTGGATTCACTTTGGAAAATGTAGTTGAAGATGAAGGTCTTAAAAAGTTGTAATGTTCATAGTAAATATTGGAAGAAAAATTCCCACATAATCGACATCCGCCCAAACCAGGGCAGCTGTCACGTAAACAGCGTATTTTGTCACACTCTCCACACATTATAACAAAATGTTTTTACATAGTTAATCTGAAAAATATAATAAAAAAAATTAAAAATAAACTGTATACATAATATAGGTATAATATAATTTTTGTTTTTTTACTAAATAGAACAAGCTTGATAGGTACAATGTAAAAAAAAAAAATTATAATATGTTAATGGTTAAAATATTCTCGGTGGAATGTGATAAGATAAAAAAAAAAACAAGTTTCTGTAATAAATAAACAGGAAATTTTATATTTTATCATTTTTATTGGTAATGAACTCAGAAAAATAATAAATACTAAATTGCATTTATAATGTTGTTACTTGCTTTCAGTATTCTATGAACATTTTTTTTGTTACCTACTCGTTTAATTAAACACACTAAATGCATATGTTAGCTACAGATATATATATATATGTATATATGTATTAAAGGTAATTGTTTTTTAAATAGTATAAAGTATTATGTACTGAGTTTGAATAGAATGCGATAAGTGATAACTGATATTGATTCATGCTTGAAAGATATCAATTTTAAGATTAGGTATTTAATTTAAAAGTATAATCTAAATAATAATAATACACAACATATATAATAACATTTAATTTTAATACTTGATGATAGGTATTATTATTTTCATAATTTCTTTTTTAGCATACTCCATATAAATTACAAGGTAATCTGCTTAACATCTAATCTAAATTTTAAATACTATTGCTAATTTACTTCAAACCAATAATTTTATGATATATCTATTATTTTCTTTTTATAAAGGTATATAAATATTTTGGTACTAGTAAGTACCAAGTTTGAAACTTTTGAAACTTAAAAATATATAACATTCAATAAATATGTGACGAACTAATGAATCATTGCAAGAGTAGAAGCAAAAACAACATTTATTAGTCATAAATATATAAATAAAAAACATGACGAATGTCAGTTCCTTCAAGTGTTGGTGTTTTTGAGAATGTACTAGACAACAGTCATAATAAATTTATCAAAATTCAAATAGTATTCTAAAGTCAACTATTAACAATTATAAATATATAATCAACAAATTATATTAATGTACAGTCTGTTATAATCATGTATATATTTTAACTTTGTACAATTTAAACTAAATACCATGATTCATCTGTCAATATAAAAATTAAAATTATTTGCATGGGCTGCCATGACATGCTAAATAAAACTATAGAAGTTGGCGAGTTTTGATTTGCATTGTTTAATTGTAAAATAAACTTGGTTATCCCTTTCCCATGAAATATAGGCACCACCTTAAGAGTTAAAATCTTAAAAATACCAATCCAGCTAAAAATATGAGCACCCATAACAAATATAAACTATCTACTAAAAGAACATGAACAAACTGACAAATTGATTTAAAATATTTTCCATTCACACTACTTTATTGTGTTGAATTATAACTAATAATAGGGAATCTGGAGAAAAAATCCACGAGCAAGCCTTACCTTAACCTTACCTATCTATAAAAATTAGTTTTATACTCGGTTTTATATTATTAAGTAATTCTATAATAATTGAGTCACGTAATATAATATTATATCAATGCTTTTTTATTGAAACCCAAAAGTTATAATAGATATTTTATAGTAGAATATAATCCTGTAAATAATCTCGGACGTACACTTCACCAACAACCAACACAAGACATTGAAACTATAACTATTTATTTTTAAAAATTAGTAAGGAAGTAGGTTTAATTATTTTAAATTTAAAAAAAAATCATCCTGTAGTTAGATATAAACATGTAATATATTATGTGTAAGACATATTATATACAATTGATTTCATCAAGGTTTATCTACAAAATATCATGTTATTTTTATTCAATTTAAATGTTGGCATTTTGCTGAGGTACTCCCATAGAACCTTTATAAGATTAAGATATAAAACCGTTATGTAAAAACTAAAAAACTTTCAGTCTCACAAATTTATCTCCATTCTCGACTCTCCAGTGTTTTAGTGTTAAAAATAATTTTAAATTGTGTTATAAAGGATGTATCCATTTAAACATATGTATTCAAAATGTTTTTCTTTTTACTGCGATGTATGGTATTTAATGGTTATTACCAATTATATGCTATAGGTGGATGCTTAAATATATAATTTGATGAATTAATATTTTAGACAAATATATTAGTAGCTATTTACCCAGTATTTTAAATACTTACTACCTACCTAGTTAAACATTAAGAATTGCTATATTTATAAACTTTGAAATTTCTCATCTCGTCTACGACTGCCATAAATTGTCACTACAACGTGCCACCTATTGTCTCTTTTAAAATTTTCCAATATCCCCTTTAAAATTAAGTAATGACCCAATGACCAGCAAAAGAGAGGAATAGTGAGCAGAACTTCTTTTGGAATGGAGTACCGATATTCTACACATATATAATATGTAACATTAATATTTCTCAAAAAACCTAAATGTAAATTAGTTATTTGTGATTGATAGTTTTTTTTTTTTACATATTTATAATATGCAGGATAATATTATGTACTTGAGAAAATCTCATGACTGTTAGTATGAAATACTGAAATTGTATTCCTACTAAACTAATACAATATTACTAATATGCATATTAATCAATAAGACATTTTCTTGCATGGTTGAAATTCGATTTCTAATATTGCCTATTGGAATGCATAGTAAAGTTAAATAACAGGTAAATTATATTTTAGAGCTACCTACTTGATTTTTCCTAATTAACATTCTATAGACAGAAACTTTTGTTGTACTCGAGGTTGTACATATCAGACTAGTGAGATTCCTGAATGAAAAAGTAAAATTAACCTAGCCACATATAAAACTGAACAAATAATATAAACAAATATCTGCCAATTATAAAGTAATATAGTTAAAAATTTTTAATAGTTGATAACATAGTTTTTCAAAAGTAATTTTTATAAAAATATAACCAATAGGTATTATACCTATTATATCTTACATACCTACCTATGTTTATTCTTATTAATTTAATCTAAAAACTAGAAATTAATAGGTATTAACAATAATGTGCCTACTGTATGTTTAACTTTTTTTTTATCATAATAATGCCTATGCATTACAAACTATCATAAAATAAAATGTTTTATATGTACATACCTATTTTTGTCAATGTTAAAAATACATAACAGTCAGACATCATGGCCTACACAAATAAGGAAAAGTTGTTATTCACAAAATAAATACCTACTTATTTCATTAAATGTTTTAAATAGAACTAGTGCCAAGCAAATATTGCAAATATTATAAAACTAATATTGAATACCTACACAGGAAAATATGAAATGACTAATGAGAGATAACTCTGGTCTCTGGAGATAACCAATTAATTCAATAATAAACTGTACTTATATAATATGGTTCAATAGTTATAAACAAATTAAAATTTACTTAAATTATGAATCTAGTTCTTGAATATACCTAATAGGTACATTGATTTATTGCCAGAAACTGAAAAACAGAAAATACGTACAAGAATACAAGAATGTCAATGATAAGATGTATATTATTGTTTAATGTAGACACGCAATTGTCAGTACACAACAAAATAATTGAGTAAATAAAAAAAAAAATAGACCAATTATAGTACCTTTAGGTACCTACCTAGTCAACAAATAGTAAAGTAGCGCAGCAGGGTCCTTTTGCAATGATCACATGAGCGTAAACCGGACACCGGCCCCAAGAGATACGGCACACCGATGTAAATCGGACGGGTACTCCTATACGAGCAATGAAAACAACGGTGGACAGTTGAAAAATTGCGAGTAAAAACGAACCTCAGGTGAAGACGACCGAGAAGCAGTAAGCACACTTGATTCACAATTATTGAAACGAAACATTCACGAAGTCAATGGTTAATAATAATAGTTGGTTGTAGGTAGTAACTAGTAGTAAATATACATAATAATAGCTGGTACACATAATACATTTCTTATCAGTGCTGATAATTTTGCACTGACTACTTATCACGACAAACTGTTCGCAAGGAAAAATATTTTCCGGCAGCGTTTTATATTTTCGACACAATAACCCTGCGGTTCGTTTCGTTGAAACGGAATTTTCTCCCGCACTACCAAACGTTTTATAACGTCAATTGATTTCGTTAAATTCTCAACAACCGTAACACCTATTACATATCCGTTTTCGAGCGCTAGACTAACGTGCGAC
Source organism: Sitobion miscanthi (assembly GCA_008086715.1). Classification (NCBI taxonomy): domain Eukaryota; kingdom Metazoa; phylum Arthropoda; class Insecta; order Hemiptera; family Aphididae; genus Sitobion; species Sitobion miscanthi. The sequence continues at coordinate 27,916,436 of CM017802.1, forward strand.
GCCGCCTAACGCAGGGTAGCAGCGTCGATAGCGCAAATGCACAATTATTGTCTGACCAGCTCCACCAATGTCACTCATTCATTCACAATAACAGTTGTTATTAATATTAAATTGTCGTCGGTTTTTTCTACATAGATTTCGTCGTCTGACCACACACACACACACGCACACATTCTACAGTAGATAGCAGATACCTATGTAGTGTGTATGACCTGTACGACCGACGCCCGTCTTACACAATACTATTATTATTATTTACCGGCCAATATTATTTAAAACAATAATTAGGTACTTTTAGATCCTACGACCGCTGTGTACGGTGTAGGTGGGTAGTTGGTTTATGATGGTATAACGTGTGTCTATGCAGTATTTGCAACACCTACCTCCTAAATCCGTGTTGTTGTGACGCACTATGTTCGTTGTTCAGATCTTGGGAACACGGCGGCGGCGGGGCGCGAGCACACTTGTTTTTTTCGTTTCGATCAGAAAAACACTCGACTCGGCGGCGAATAAAAACAACGACGGCGGCGGCGACGACGACGACGACGACGACTTACAATAATATTATTGAAATAACGATATAATATTTATGACACTATCGCGCACACAAGTAGTAGTAGTAGTAGTAATAGTAGTAGTAGCAGTAGTATTATAATATATATTTTTTGATCTCCTCCGTCGTTACACTCTGCAGTTTTTGTAGTACGCGTACGATAATATAATATGATAGTATTATGTACACCGAATGCGCAACACAACTACAATGCGACCGACTGCGTTCGTTCACTGTCGACACTATCGTTGCGTATATAATATCACGATAACTCGGAGCAAATGATACGTTGTCATTAAACGATCGCGAAAACTGAGCACACACTGAGCAACGTTAGAATATTGCCCTCAGCGGAGGACGTTTTTAACAGAAAAATGCGCACAGCAAGCGCGTCGCTCCGCCATTGTCAACACAACACGCACCGCGGAGAAAAGGTCAATGACACCGGAGCCCGATGCGATCAAAACAACGCGAAATAATATCATAACGGAAAAACCCGGATTCGTCAACACCGTCAGGAACGAGATTTTATAATATTCAATGTGATTTATTTTGTTATGAACAGTCAATATTATAATATTATGATATTATAATAATTTACAATAAGAATAGCAATTATTAATAATAATAATAATAATACAATACTTTATAATACACTGGGTACGATAATGTGATGTCAGTGGTTTTTCGTTATTACCTTTATTGTGTTCTCGTTGTTTTTAGTCGTATACGACGAATAAATAATAATAATATATTAAATATTATTATCACATAAAATATTATTATTATTATTATTATTATTAGTGCATATAGTGTACGGGCAAAACGCGACTACGGACTTTTAGTACGGCGACGACGACGACGATGACGGCGGCGGTGGCGACGTGACACGACCGACCGTCCACGAAATCGATGTTTATTTTATTATTATATTATTATTATTATTATTATATTATTATATGCACTCGGCTGTTTTAATGAATGAGAATATTATATCAGATATTATACGTCGCGATGTAGGTAATAATATTCTCGCAACGTTATACCATTTCCATACACCATGCGTATGTCACGTTTATTTTCTCATCTCTTTTATTATTATTATTATTATTATTATTATTACTATTCTTATATTTGCACACACTATTTTAATAAAATAATAATAATATTGTGTTATTATTATTATTATTATGGACTATAGTACTATAGCCGGTGCTGTCTGCTTCAGTCGTATACAATTATAATATTACGATAATACGTACATATCGGTTATCACGTATATATAATATATAAATTGTTTATAATATTATTCGTGTTTGCGAATAAAATAGTTAATATTAGGTGTATACAATAAAAGTGTCAGACGTAACGTAAACCCTACATATCCTGTCGACTATCGGTGTTGTACATTCGTACGTACAATCGCACACTTTCGAAGTACGAAAAATTATGTAACAGGCAACAGCAATAACAAAAACGGACGTACGGATTTTGCGGCGCACTCGGACGCGGTTTCGGAAAATGTAAAAAATATGTTCAACAGTACTTTATGATATATTATAATAACAATGTCTTATATCATACGATGTTGTTACGCGTTACGACAGCGACAATAACATAAAATAATATTATAAAGTACAATATTATAATACAATATTATAGGACGCCGCACGGCATATAGATACGTCGCAGTCAAGTGCGATGTGCTTCGCGCGCGTACACACACAACTATAAAATAGTAAAATACGACGCAGTCGCTCCTCGGTCCTCAGCAAATGCGCAATAAACACTCGCTCACGCAAACGAGCACACCATTACGGTCGGCGGCGGCGGCGGCATCGGCGTCGACACGGACGTCAGACCAGACAAAACAACGCACACCGGCCTGCCCCTCACTCGCCGACCGTCAATCGCCGCAGTCCCCACCATCGTTGCCGGGGCAGTGTTGTTGTTATTTACATCCTCGGCGGCGGCGGCGGCGTCGGAAATCGGACACGGAATGGGGTTATGGGGAAAATATGTGAAACCGTGATCTAGATTACGGGGCGACGGGTGTGCTGCAAGTAAGTAGTCGTAGCCGTAGCGGCCCACGCCGCGCCGCGCATGGTATAATATAATACGACCCATCCGCGTTTTTATGCTATAGCAGTAGTGGCGTAGTGCAGTACAGACTACAGGCTACAGGCATCAGCAGCTGCTCGCGGAACGATGCACCGGCCAGGATTCGATTATATAATAATATTATATAATTTATAAAATATTATACCAACTGTACCATTGGATCGAGATGGTACTTGGAGGGTTTATTTTTCGATTTTCTCACGAATAAAAAATTATAATATTATAATAATGACTTAAAGGCTATAATAAATAATAAAAAGGTAGGTAGGTGCATGTCGCTCTGCTGTACAGTAGGTTACAAGTGGGTCACTGTAATGGATGGTGTTAAATTTGAATTCAATGATATAATATCATTGTTTAAGAAAAACGATTCTGAGCGAAAACGGTCAGTCAGCCTATGATATTACCAAATATATTTGATGATATTATTGTGAATAAAGTAATTTATATATAACCTATTGACGTGGAACCTTGTTTTCAATTTTCAATCTTTAGCTGTAAAAGTTGAACATTTTATAAATTTTTAACTACAAAATAATTATTAAATTATAAATTTGATAAATTTTGTCAAAATTTGAACTTTAAATGCTTATAAAAAAATTGAAAAATTTTTATGAATTCTCAACTCAAAATAATTTGCTAATTTTCGTATTTTTCCGTATTTTGTCAAGATTTGAACTTTAAATGCTTATAAATAAAAATTATGACTAAGGATTTTTAATTTTTTTCATCTGCCTTTGAGACAATAACCTAGGAGCCTTCTATTAAATTTTCAAGCTTTTTTAACCAACAAATAAAATTGTATTGATATTTATAGAAAAAAAAACTAAAAAAATTAAAAAACTGACAATGCCCGTAAACAGCTCAAAAAGATTCAAATTATTTTCAAAATTTTATCGTGTATAGAAAATGCTAATATAAACATGCAGTGAAATTTTCAAGTATCTACGGTCATTTGTTTTTGAGTTGCATCAAAAACCAAAATCGATTTTCTCGAAGTTTTTTTCTTTTGTTTTCACGGTGCTTTTAAAAACTATTGGGAAATTTTTACTTTTGACCACTCAAAGTACCAACTAGATTCACTTTCCTATCAGAAAAGTTACTGTTAAAGAAAATCCAAGCACTTTTACTGAACTAAAATGTGATGACAGACACAAAAATAAAAAAAAAAACACACATCATTGTAAAATCAATACATTCATTGCTTCGCTCAGAATCTAAAATTACAAAAATCCAGACTGATAAACCGTCTCAGTTCAGAATCATTTTTCTTATACAATGATATTATATCATTAAATTTGAGTTTAATACAATCCATTATACATTGACTCACTTGTAACCTATTGTACAGCAGAGCGACATCCACTTCCTCGCTTTTTATTATTTATTATAGCCTTTAAGTTGTATTAATAAATCGTTAGAAATTAAAATCCCATTTCAAACGGTTTTTCGTAATTTGTCAGAAGTTATTCCCGTAACATTAAATAACTGCCTATAGAGAAAATCGAAAAATGACATGCATACATGAGATGAACCTTATGAATTCATGAGATCAGTCCTAACTCCTATAGTCTGAATAAGAAAGGAAATTTGTAATCGTTATTGTTTTTATTTTTTGGGGAACTTACGTATGGATGTAATATTGTCTTCTACAAAAACTTATGGGCTGCAACACAATTCCTAACTTCAAATGTCTATAAAAAAAAACCTAGTTTATATAATTTTTAGATTTTTTGTTCTACTATGAACTGTCAAGTATTAATGTCTAATGAGGAACTTATTATATTATATTTTCAAGTCTTATCTATAAAAATTGAACAATTCATAAATCTTTAACAACACATTTTTGGGTTTTTAACTAATTTTGTATCAAAAACTACACTCAAAATTGAAGATTTCCTTCTGCATATTGTGAAGCCAGACACTAAATAAAAAAAATGCACATCATCATTATAAAATCAAAACATTCATCGCTTTGTTCAGAAATTATAATATGACAATCCTACTAATATTATAAACGCGAAAGTGTGTAAGTATGTTTGTTACTCTTTCACGTAAAAACTACTTAATGGATTCTAATGAAACTTTACAATAATATAGCTTATACATCAGAATAACACATAGGCTACAATTTATAAAGATGTATTGTGTGAATTTTTTTATTATAATTTTAATTTAAAAAAATGTGTAAATTGTATACCTATACCTTTTTTAGTAAGAAATAGTCGCTGGCTGAAAGTAAATAACATTCAAACAATTATTATAACTATTTAGTTTAACAAAAAAAAAAAAACAATTAATCAATCACGCGTGAAGCGTGATTTTGTTTTCTATTTAGTAAACTAGAATTATTTGCAAGTATAGCATTATAATTTTATAATATTAGTAGGATATATATAAATGAATGTTTATGTGTAGATAAGACCTCTGGGAAGAAGATAGGCTAATTTAAAAATTTTTAAATTTTTTTTTTATTCATCGGATTTTAGTACGGTTAGGTTAGGATTTTGTATTAATTGATTATATTAATACAAAATTAAAATTAAGTAAAAACGACAAACTTTGTATAACTTTGATAATTTAGAATTAAATCATATAGTTACGTACTAACAACACGGGGTCCGCTGATGAATAAGAAAAAACAAATTTAACCATTTTTTAATTAGCCTATCTTCTTCCCAGAAGTCTAATCTACACACAAACATACATTTATATATATCCTACTAATATTATAAACGTGAAAGTTAAAATTATAATGTTATACTTACAAATAATTCTAGTTTACTAAATAGAAAACAAAATCACGCTTCACTCGTGATTGATTAATTGTTTTTTTTTTTGCTAAACTAAATAATTATAATAATTGTTTGAATGTTATTTATTTTTAGCCAGCGACTATTTCTTACTAAAAAAGGTATACAATTTACACATTTGAGTGGAACGATGAATGTATTGATTTTACAATGATGTGTGTTTTTTTTTTATTTTTGTGTCTGTCATCACCTTTTAGAACAGTAAAAGTGCTTGGATTTTCTTCAACAGTAACTTTTCTGATAGGAAAGTGAATATAGTTGGTACTTTGGGGGGTCAAAAGTAAAAATTTCCTAGAAGTTTTTCAAAAGTGACGTGAAAAACAAAAGAAAAATTAAGGAAAAACGGGAATGTTTACGCAAAATTTGTTTTCGAGAAAATCGATTTTGGTTTTTGGTGTAACTCTAAAACAAATGACCGTAGGGACATGCAATTTTAAAAGAATGTTTATAATTGCATTTCCTATGCACCATAACATTTTCCAAATATTTTGACATATTTTGAGTTGTTTACGGACATGTCAATTTCCATTTTTTTTAGTTTTTTTTTCTATAAATATCAATAAAATTTTATCTGTTGAGTAAAAAAGTTTGAAAATTTTTATAGAAGGCTCCTAGGTTATTGTTTCAAAGGCAGATGAAAAAAATTAAAAGCCCTCAGTCACAGTTTTTATTTATAAGCATTTAAAGTTCAAATCTTGACAAAATACGGAAAAATCACGAAAATTAGCAAATTATTTTGATACAAGGCTCCTGATATATTATTACAATAGCAGTTGAAAAATATAAAAAATACATAGGCACAATTTTTTTTATAAGCATTTAAAGTAAGTTTAAGTTTCACTAAAATCCATTCAGTAGTTTTTACGTGAAAGAGTAACAAACATGCTTACAAACTTTCGCGTTTGTAATATTAGTAGGATAATATAATACCTAACTATAAAAATGTGAAATGAAAATCTCTGCACAGGCTAAATTCTGGAACTACTTATCAGATCTTCTTGGTTTTTTTTAAAAGGAAGGAGCATTTCACGGAAAAGGTTTATATGAAAGAAAATTTTAGGAAAATCCACCGGTGCATAATATATTGGTTGCTATTGGTTGATCAGGCATATTTGTTGATTTGTATTATTATATCTTTTGTCAATATACATATAAGATCTGATAAGTAGTTCCAGAGTTTAGTCTGTATAGTTATAGTCTGTGCATTTATAGTTAGTGGGTAGATTAGACGGTGATTAGTGGGTTAAATTTGTTTTTTTTTTTATTCATCGGATTTTAGTACGGTTAGTTTGGTCAGGATAGAATTTTGTATAAATTGATTATATTAATCCACCGTAAGTTGAATTAAGTAAAAACTACAAACTTGGTATAACTTTAATACTTTAGAAATTTTGATTTGATGCACCTGATGTCCTGATCTACTCGATTAACCAATGGTAACCAAATAATAAATACTAATTTCTATTAGATAAATATTAAATATTTCTCCTATAATCAATAGCAACCATTTTTAAACAAAAATTTCCACCGTAAATCTCAAAATCCCTGTTTGAGCACCTCCCTGGATTGGACCTACCGGGTCTAATTAAGAATCTAAATCATCTCGGGAACCACTCAAACACAAAATACTAAAAAAGCGGAGAGACGAATGTATTGATTTTAAACAAAGTGTTTTTTTTTTTTAAATTTTAAAATTAAAAATTTTTTATTTTTCTGTCCTTCACCGCCGTTTGGGGCAGTAAAACTGCTTCGATTTTCTTCAACAGTATCTTGTTCGATGGAAAAGTGAATCTAGTTGGTGCAATCGGGAGGTCAAATTTAAAATTGTCAATTATTTTCAAATTGCCGGGAAAAACAATATAAAAATTAAGGAAAAACGGGAATTTCAAAATCGGTTTTCGACAAAGTGGATTTTGGTTTTTGGTGTAATTAACTCTAAAACAAACTAACGTATTTACATGAAATTTACACTGGTTATTTATACTTGCAATTTCTATACACGATAAAATTTTACCACTACAGTGTGACTTTTAAGTAAGCTGAACACATAATTCTGCGAAAATTATACATGTAAGATGTATCTATAAAAGTTCTATTTGGATTTTACAAACTTATAAAATATATAAAATTAAATATTATACAAACAACAAACAACATCAGTGGCATACACATACATTTACTAAAGTGGAGAAATGTGGGGGGTTTTTAAAAAATGTTTCACAAAAACATTTCTACTTTTTATAGTGTAAAATAAAATCTGGGGGGTGGTTAAAACACCCAAACGTGTCCCGTGTGTATCCTGCAGTGTTCCTACCATAAAAATACTATAAACAAATTATTATATGTTCAACTACAATAAATTGTAAAAAAATGATGGTAAAATAGTATAATACATAATACTATAATGGCGTCTTTTAGTACGAGGAACATGTGAATAATGTTCATTATCCATGTATATTATAATATACGTGACTAATCGTGCGTCATACCTTGACATACTGCCCTCGGCAATCCTCGAGACCATACACCATAGACGCGCACCGGAAGTGCCGAGTGACGAGACCATAGCAAACGTGAATACAGAATTCTATAGACCTGCAGCGGTTCTCAAAATGTTTTTGTTCGCGGTGCCTTTTTTGAATTAAGGGCGCCCTTCCCAAAACATAACATGACTAATTATAAAAAACATGAAAATAAATAAAAACCAGAAAAAATTGTAATGGGTAATATGAATATATGAATATATATATTTTATTAAAATTATACATAATTTAAACATTTTTATTTACATAATCGTAATTGTTTCAATCGCCACCATCGTCGGGTTTTCAAATTAATTTTTGGACCATATAAAATTCTACAGAAGCACGACGCCCCTTTAAAAACTGCAATACGGTGCACCAGGGCGCAGCGCACAATTTGAGAACCGCTGCTATAGACTACAGATTCATATAGATTTCACTCTTGTTTTCCAAAATGCCATCGCACAACACAATACTTTATGCCACGGTGAACCCAAAGAATAAAGCCTGCGACGACCGAATGATACGATGATTACAACGGCCAATCCAAATACTATGGTGATGTAGCTGTGATCCCAACTCTGAGGACGGCTGCCAACGGCTGAGGAAAATGCGGAAAATGTATTTTTCTCTGCGTCCGTCGACTTGTTTGGATCTCGTTTGGTACTCCTCCGCAGTGCAAAAGCGTATTAAGTATTAAATACTATAGACTGCAGTGTCAGATGCGCTGTGATGCTGCCGCGACGATTGACGAAATGTGATGAGTAGGGTTAGGATGTTTATGATTTTGCATATTTTTTTTAGGTTGTCCAATAGCATCCATTCTTATACAGAAATATGTTTCATGATATCTATATTCAAAATATCCAAATTTTATTTTGCACATAATTGCATATTTTACATTTTTTTTAAAAAAAAGTGCATAATTTGTGTTTTTTCTGTTTTTAAGCGCATATTTGTCGGTTTTCGATGCATAATGCTGAAAAACACCGTAATTTTAAATTTTACTGAATCTTATATAAGTTTGATTATCTGTATTTCACATATTATCATTTATCACTTATTTATTGTTGAGAATTCAATATGGTTATATTATATTATACCTATACGGAATAAAGGTAGGTACCTACTTAAATAGAATTTTCGATAAGCCTCGTCAATTGTCACAGTCAAAACTTATCTTAAAACTGCGAGCCATTAAAATTTTATCAGATATTTTAACAGAACGTTTAATAATTCATAGTTAGTTTCCGTCTTGTCTACGACCGATGTGGAGTACCGTATATTGCACGTTTCGTATTTTGTCGTGGACGTATTTGATTTATTAAATCACTCAGTTATGACTAAAGTTAAAGTTCTTGTTTTAACCGACTAAGAGGTTTTGTAAAAGAATTTGGAGAGCACGTTTTAACTACCGATGGTTCAATCCTTTATTGCAAATTATGCGAAGTTAAGGTCGGTAGTGAACGTCGGTTTACTGTTGAACAGCATATGAACACCGCTAAACATATTCGATTGAGTAAACAAAAAGAAAAAAATGATAAACAACAATTAATATCAAACAAAAAATATCGTCATTCAACTTAGATTTATGTAGAGCATTGACTTCAGCTAACATACCATTAAATAAGGTCAACAACGCTATTTTTCGTGATTTTTTGGAAAAGTATACAGGAAAAGAGATACCTGATGAATCGACAATACGTAAAAACTATTAATCAGAGTGCTATCAAGAAACAATGAATAAAATTCGAAGTTATGTAACCGACAGAAAATTATATCGCTGAAACAACTAATTGTGAAGGCCGTTATATAGCAAAAGTAGTAGTTGGCACACTAGAAAAAAACGAATCCGGTAAAATTTTTTTGCTAACTTCAAAACAGTTGGAAAGGGCTAAATTTTCAACTATTAGTAAATTATTTGATAAATCAATGAATTTATTATGGCCAAACAATGAACTTCATGATAACGTCTTATTATTTCTAACTGACGCTGCGCCATATATGGTAAAAGCAGTCAATAGTTTAAAAGCTTTGTATTCTAAGATGGTACATGTGACATGTTTAGAACATGCACACCACCGTGTTGCTGAGAAAATACGGGGTAGTTTTAAAAAAGTTGACGAATTAATATCAAATGCAAAAAAAGTATTTTTAAAAGCACCAAGTATAATACAAATATTTAAAGACGAAGCACCCGCAGTGCCACTTCCCCCAACACCTGTAATACATGCTAGAGATTTATAATAATTTAAATAAATACAATTTTTTACATAGAGATTTTTTGTTTAATAGATTCAAAAACGTATTAGCACCAAACAGACGAAGATTTACAGCGGAACATTTAAAACAAACTTTAATTATTCAATACAACTCTTTATATTTTTTTTTTTTACCTAAACACAAAAAAGAGTGATTTGGTTTTCGCCCAAAGAAATATTATTTATAGTAAACGAAAAAACAATTTGGTTACCACTGCATTTTTTTTTTTTTTTATCGAAAATGTGTCAAAATTACTATACGTATACCTAAATAATATTTAATAAACATAAGTTTATAGGTGTAAAACATCTTAAAAAAATAGCATGATAATAAAAATAAAATTATTCGTCGAAGTTATGGCAAATGTAGATTAGTGTAAAACATACTAGTCAATGTAAATAATATATATAAAAACACAGAAAAAAATTTTAAATGATATATATATAAGTGTAATACATCTTAAAAATAATAGTACAATATTAAAAATCCAATTATTTGTCAAAGTTATGGTACATAGATTTTATAAATTCGTATCGTGCGAGCCGACCAGATTTGTATTTCATAATTTTTGATTGGTTAATTTCTTGTCGCTTGTATTCTTTTGAAATATTCAAAATATGCGCACTATTAATTTTAACATAAATGTCGACTTGAACTTGGAGAATAATATTCAACCATGGCATGATAGAAAGTAATTTTGTATTGAAATTTTTACTAAAGTGTGAGTGAAATGATTCGCATGTATTTGTAGTTAGCCTAAGACTTGAAGAGTTACATGCCCAAAGCTTAGGAGGAAAAGTACTGTCTTCTGAAATATAATTTTCAGTTAAATAATCGCAGTATTTTGTTAATTTATCATCAATTGGACAATCTTTCATTAAATCTTCAACAAAACAGTCAGATACTTCTTCAGGCTCTAAAAATATTAAGCCAAATGTACTATGTAACCATGTACCAATATTTGATGAATTATCATTGTAATCACTGACTAAACCAAATGTTTCTATGCTTCGCCACCATGACTCCGTGAGGTGAAATCTACAGCCAATTATAAGACTTGAAGACCAAACTTTCGTGACGGCAATATGCGTATTGACATTTCAAAATCAATTACTATTTGTTTGGGTAAAAAAATTTGTCCGATTCGATAACATTTATTGATAATTTGATTAAACACATTTGCATAAATTTCATTTATTTTATCGGGCAACAAACAAATAACCAATGGTACATAATTTCCATTTTTAGAGCCATCATGTATAGTAAACATTTGAGTCCAAAATCGAACACAGCATTTAAATTTTCCGTCAACGTAAATTGAATCGACCTCACATAACATTTTTAAATTTGTATCGCATGAAAAAATAACAAATTTTTTTATTTGATCATTGAGAATTAAAAATTGTTCACCTTTACAAGTTATTATATTCGTATTTTCTAAAGCTAAATGAGCTTCAATAATATTTTTAGGAATTACTGGAAAAACTTTTCTACAACTGTCATATATAACATTTCTAATTTTATTCATATCGTCATTGGTGAAATTCTCTATAAAAGAACTATTTTGTGTTAACTCTTTTGGTGTTATTTTTTTTGGATAAGTATGGGCATCATCTATTGCCTTACGTTTACACGCTGTACTCACAATTTGCCTATTAATTTCGTTTACGTTTGATGGATCGTGTTGGTGTTCAATGGAATCTAGTTCGCTCGTTACTATTCCTGCTGCAGTCGTGTATATCTTCGTTGTACAAATACGTTTAATGCAGCGCCAACGAATTAAGCCAGTTGTAATATTTTCTAAACCAAAATTATACTTATAGTTCTTGAAAGCAATTATTTTTTTCCCTCTTTTACTTTCTATAAGCACCACGTCCATTTTAAGTTTTAAGTAAAATGATATATCGGCACGAGCGAACGACTGCGGTATGTGATTTTATTTCGAATATTGTATCCGTACATTCAGTGCAATTATCGATTATAACTTATCTTTATCGGCGAGTAATGATAAGGGGATTTCTAAACTAATCGTGGTACTAATTGCGTAAACCAATAAAACTTTATCGTGCACATATAAGGATTACCTATACATATTATAACATTGGTGGTTACATTTGAACATAATATCATACCTAACGAATAATCGTTTAGTTGATTATGTGTACAACTGTCGTCGTATGTACCAATTTTAAATGGCTAAAGACATACTGTTCGTACAACTGAAAAATGAAAAATGAAAAATATTCTTATGAACAAATGGGATGATAATAACTCTTTTTTATAAAATTTATAAATGCACAAGCACAGTTTATTTTTATAGTAATTTTAAGTTCAAATTTGGACGAAATTACATATATGTTGTTTATGTATAACGCGTTATAAGTACCTAATGGATATTGTGATATGATTAATTTGGAATTTGGTATAGGTACCTATTATAGGTCAATTTTTTTTTTAATACCATAGAATTGTATATAATATGTCTTAAATCTAGACTGACATACCTTCTCCGCTCAGAATCGTTTTTCTTATACAATGATATTATATCATTGAATTCAAATTTAGTACCATCCATTATACAGTGACCCATTTGTAATCTACAGTACAGCAGAGCACCTTTTTTTTATTTATATTAATAGACAGTGGTAACCAAATTGTTTTTTCGTTTACTATAAATAATATTTCTTTGGGCGAAAACCAAATCACTCTTTTTTGTGTTTTGGTAAAAAAGGCCATTTGGGCAAAAACCAAAAGGTCGATTTTGGGCGAAAACCGATTCGCCCTAAACAGCACCGGGTCCGCGATCTACCGCAGGTTAGGTTTTGAGAAGATCAGAATTTTTATTCCAGGCAACAGAAAAGTTAAGATAAATTTTGAACACCTTACACCAAATATTAAATAACGAATTGAACAAAGTTTGAGTCATATAGAGTTGGTACATTTAACGGGAAACGAAGTGCACGGGATCAGTTAGTATCTTATATAATATTCTTATATAGGCTCTCTAGGTATACCTACCTACCAACTAATGAGTAATAAATAATAATGATCTACGGAAACGCAATATTATATTTTTTTAAATATTTTTAATTTTTGTGATGTGGAACAGATTTATATATAATAATTCTACATACATGTGGCCTCCACTTAAAAAAACAAGCGTAGAGCTCTCATTTCGAGACTTCACATTCGTAGACCCTTCCTCCGCTCAAAGCTCTCATTAATAATTAAATGAACAATTTACATGGCTCTTCTAAAACCCGTGTGGTACTATTGCATTCAACTATGGGGTTCTGCCAAACCATGAAATACTAGAACTATTCAGGCATTCCAGTCTACACTCTATATGTCTACGATTAATATCAGGATCCCCTGGCCATATTACCAATGAATCACTTAATAAAGACATTTGCATTCCAACCTTAAATAATCTTGCTATGATCACCTACAAAAGAACACACAAAACATACAGTACTCACTCAAATCTTATAATCACTCAACTATCGTCCAAATAAATGCCAGGTTATCCACCCAGGTGCCTGAAAAAGAACTGGTGTAGGGACCTACTCTCTTCCTTAAATCGATTTCCACGGGATGCTATCATTGGGTGACTTCCCCCTCCCATCAATCAAACCACATAAAATTTCCCTATTGTATAATATGTAAATACAGATTGTAAATATACATTTTTGTTCAATAAAAAAAGAAAAAAAATATATAAAATAAAATAATTCTACATAAAATTATAAAATTAAATTAAAACACTTAAATGTATACGTACCTATTATGTAAAAAGTGCATATTTATGGAAAATATGCAGAAAATATGCAAAAAATATGCAGGACACAAATTTGTATTATTATTTATTGATGAAAATCCATTTATTGCATGCAATATGTATGTAAAAATATGAACATGCATTATATGCAAAATCCTGTCTTTAGTTATAACTTATTAAGTTTAACACTACAATAACACTAGCATTACAATATACACTTAGGTACTAACTATGCTAAAAAAATATTTTGTATTTAACTTATAAACCGTGGACCAATACGGTGTTTTTTCGCGGGGACCAATTGTCCTAGATTCATCTAATAAGATTAACATTATCTAAAGGAAATTTCTTAAGTAAGATAGTCAAAAATATACAACGTGTTAACGTAATACATTATATTGAATAATGGTATCAACGCAGATGAACGCTGTCACATTGATAATAACACCTATCTATAGTTGAAACAAATTCATAGAGGTTAATCATAAGACCGTTGACTCAACAGACATAAAAAATGACGTTCTGATAGTCTGATCAATTAAATATGCTTTTTAACTCTTTCAAAAATAAGTGATGGAGTTTCGGTACCTGATATATATTGACAAATGACAAACATAAAACTAACCTGCAAAAAATATTTATTTTTTTCTGTTGTGGTATTTATGTATCGCTACTCGATCACCCACTAATTTGCTTATATCATATATTCATAAAGTATTGCTAAAAATGTTTTGGGTATAATATGTCATATTTCTAAATAATCAAAAAATAATTAAATAATTATCTAATTAATAAAATGTCTTTATTTACTAACATATTTTTAACATAATATGGAATCCAAAGTAGGTATAAGGTATAATCTAAAGTACTTATAATATATTTTATATAAACTTGTAATAAGGTTTTATGACTTATGACATACGAATGTGTTATATGCACATTCATATTTTATGTTCATTGCAATTAAACAAATACAGAGATGGATTTTTAAGTATCTAAATAGCAACAATGCAACACATTAGTATTAGTTATTAAAATAAAAATCAATAAATGCAATTTATTATGTTAGCATTATTTATTTTATTTAATTACTATGATTATATCTAAATATCAACATACCTTTAGTTATTAGTATTAATTAATATAAACAATTACAAATTATTAGGATAGTATTACCCAGTAGCGCCGAATGAAATTAAAACTGGCAGTTCAAATGCCTAGTTCGATTGAACCACCCACCCTTTTAAACGACTGTGAAACTGGCTCAACTAATTATGTATAAATAATATAATGACATATCTGTGTTTAATATAATTATAGCAGAAATACTAAGAAGTATGCTCTATAATTTTACCCAATACCCACCCACCCACACATTATTAAGGCAGTTCAATTGAACTACTTGAAGTACGTTTTCGGCGCCACTGGTATTACCTATATTATATAATTATAGTATTTAATAAAATGCTCAATATAAAATGCGTTTTCAGATCAGATTAAAATTTTCAATATTAAATTATAGGGGGGCAAAGGAGGGGCAAAATCAAATGCTGGGGATGCGCACTTGCCCACCCTGGCCCCTGCAGTGTAGCTCCTGAATTTGATTACTATGTATAGTCAATGGTATTAGGTATAAAACTAAATGTAAAAGAAATTATGTTGTGCCTACTATTTATAATTATTATATTATTATACCTCTAACTAACTACCTAACATTTTTTAATTTTAGGAATAAAACATAAAGAAAGATAGGTATAAAATTCGTTTTGGAACACTATTATGTTATGGTATAGAACAATTCGATAGCACAAAGATCTCTTAACGATAATGTAATATTGCAATAAAAGTAATATTAAATAACCTTGTGTTCGATTTAAAAATTGACGTGTTACCTTTATTTATTAAGACAATATTTTTTTATCTGACAAACGTGATACGTGAACTGTAATTTGTGAGAAATAAATGTTGTTTGTTTTCTGTAATAATAATGTTTGAAGTATCAGTGTTACACAATACATTAATAAATAATAATAACTAATAACTAATAAGTAATATCACATTACCACTTCACATATTATAATAATATAATAACCATTGCATTTCAAATGATGTGAGACTTCTGGACTCCGGTACCTAATGCGTAATCAATTGCAGTGAGTATTCTTTAAAACTATTTCACTTGGTACCTACATTATTTGTATATATATTTTATTTGGTGAATAACATGTTGACAAAATTGTAGTACCATCTAGTGTCTTACACCGCGAGATAACACTGAATACTATACAATATTATAATATAGGTTCACTACGGGCTACAGCAGATTATTTATTCATTGTTTCACAGAGATCACATTGGTCTGTACTCTGAAGTGGTCACTGGTCAGTGATGACGTATTTTACGCATTTACGATGTGCATAGTATAACTGATATGCCTAACAATTAACAATAACAAAAATATAATACACCGATGATAGGTGGGTAGTACAATATATTTATAACTTTTGAATTTATCCTATACTTTAATATGTTAGAATATTACTGACATTCGTGACCACGAATGAAATGTTAAGTATAACACATTGACACGTGAATGCAATTTTACACATAAAATACTTTAAAGAAATCACTTAGTAAATAAAGTAAATAAATAATTATTATAATTAATGTAAAACAGTTTCTGGCATTAACCAGTCGTAATAAACCTATTTATATAAATTATAGACCGTAAATTGTATTTTAAGTAGGTAGGTAATTTTTATAAAGATGGTTAGATATATGCTTATAGGTTAGGTATTACGTGTGATTTTTAAAATTTTTAAATTACCGCCAAACTGAAATCCCTCATGTGACAACAAATCAATATTATTCAGTAGGTTCACTAGATTGGGGGTTGGTTCTGGTAACAAATTGAACGTAATTGGTACTTTAGGTGATTAAAACCAAAAAATACTCAGTACTTTTAATTTTTTAAATAATCTAAATACCGATTATCTTATTTTGCTGTAATTCAAATCCAATATCCAATAGGTAACTGCGATACTAATAAAATAGTTATTTTCAACTTTTATATTATATTTGTTTATAAACATATTATATGATATATAATTGACCAATATTATCCCGAATAATTACAGGTTATTAATATTGAACATCCAAATGTTTGTTTAAATTTTTAATTCTGATGTTTGAACATCCAAATACAACACCCAAAACCAAAAACCCAAACAAATAAATGCTAAGCCCTAATTCAGATACATAAAAACAAAATAAATTAGGGCTCCCCAAAAAATATACTTATATATACTGCAGTATAATGTGCATAGTTAGTATTAAATAAGTTAAAAAAATATTAGTGTATACAGTAAAATATAAAAATTATATTATAATTTATGACCTAACGTCCTAACCGAATAATAAATAAACTCAAATAAATAAAATTTTAAGTTCATCAAACTTAATATATTGTTTAAAGTATATTACCTTAAATTATATTAATTTAATCTTTGCTGATATTATTGGAAGTTCAAAGTTTTAAAAAAATATCTATCTTTCAATATTACATTTTACGGAAAATACTAAGCATAGATAGTTTATTTACTTACCTATTGCTGTTTTTTAATTTATTTATATCCATCTTTCATTAGTTATAATTTATGAAAATAATAGTGATTATTTTAGATTCTGAGTGGAACGATGAATGTATTGATTTTACATATGATGTGTGTTTTATTTTTTATTTTTGTGTCTGTCATCACCTTTTAAGACAGTAAAAGTGCTTGGATTTTTTTCAACAGTAACTTTTCTGATAGGAAAGTGATTCTAGTTGGTACTTTGTGGGGTCAAAAGTAAACATTTCCCAGTAGTTTTCAAAAATGACGTGAAAAACAAAAGAAAAATTAAGGAAAAACGGGAATTTTTACGCAAAATCTGTTTATGAGAAAATCGATTTTGGTTTTTGGTGCAACTCAAAAACAAATGACCGTAGACACTTGAAAATTTCACTGGTTGTTTATATTTGCATTTTCTATACACGATAAAATTTTCAAAATATTTTGATTTGTTCTGAACTGTTTACGGACATTGTCAGTTTTTTAATTTTTTTAGTTTTTTTTTCTATAAATATCAATACAATTTTATTTGTTGGTTAAAAAAGCTTGAAAATTGAATAGAAGGCTCCTAGGTTATTTTCTCAAAGGCAGATGAAAAAAATTAAAAATTCTTAATCACAGTTTTTATTTATAAGCATTTAAAGTTCAAATCTTGACAAAATTAGCAAATTATTTTGAGTTGATAATTCATAAAAATTTTTCTCTTTAAATCTAAGGTTTGAAAATGTAATACAAGATTATCCATAAGTTTGTCTACCTTTATCAAAAAAAAAATGTCTACGAGAAAGTCAAATTAAATAAAAAAAAAGAATTCAATAGTAAAAAAAGTATTTAAAATACCATTCAAGTACTTCAAAATAAAAAGTATTTAATACGGAAAAAAGTATTTGAATACTTTTACTCAAATACTTTACGACACTGCGTACAATATATCATATACACAAACACAGTAGGTACTTATAATTTATATAATATATTATAGAAGAAGCAACAGTGTTTTATTCCATAAGCCCAACTCCTTATTTTGAACTAGCTGAATGACCCGGCTTTGCCCGGAAAAAATGTTGATTAATTAACTCTTTTTGGGTATAATTCGCTGTGCACATGGAAGCAAAATCATATTAAATTTTAATTTTTAGCCATTCCGTGTGGCGTTGCCCGTGAGACTCGCTTATGGTTATGTGAACAGTCTAATCTAACCTGCGGCAGATTGTGGACACAGCGAGGTGGGTGATAAAATAAAACAATTACTATATATGAGTATATCTTTGTAGTTGAAAAAAAAAATGTTTATACAGTGTACCTAAAATAGCATTGAAGTCATAGTTGATCATCTGAAAAGTGAAAATTGAACCACGGTGAATACTGATTGTTTTTGCGAGTTAGGTAACGATTTTTAATAAATCGAATTAAATAAATAATATCGAATAATTTAATTGCGAAAAAAGGAACAAATAACACTGGACAGTGAAATCAGATAACCACCTTGTTTTACTTTTTATCAAAATCATTACTATTTTTAAATTAATCAAACACAGTGGCTTATTTGAGACATTTTAAAACGCGTCAATGTCACGTTCAAATTTAAAACAATACCTTACATCCTAATCTAAAAATATGTAAATGGTTTTATTTTTTCGTATCGGTTTTTGGACGTTCACATTATATCTACGAAATTAAATGTATTAACTTTTTAACTGGTTTAAATTCTGCATGTAAACGTAGTACCTATAAGTACCTATAATTAAACAATATAAAGTATTACAATACTAATATATCTATGTAATTTTTGTTATTATGTCTATGTGGGTATAGGTAGTAATGTTATATTACAAAATATTAGACGTTTATATAGACACGTATACAATTTATTAAAACAATATATAAGAAAATACTAATAAAAAAACTGTATAACCTACCTATCTCTGCAGCATTTAAAAAATCTAATAAAACTCATCAAATACCATTCCATATTTATTTCACTCAAATATATATAATTGACCTTTATAAATTGAAATCAATTGAGACTGATTTATTTTCTTTAATTATTAGACAATTGTAAATTTGTAAACCTATGTGCCAATGTTAAAATAATATATAGTTCTAATCATTATACTTTAGTTAATTTGTATAAATAATAAATGTCAAGGTTAGATTATCACCTACAGACATTGTATAAACAATTAAAAAAAAAAAAACATAATTTTAAACAGAAAACAGCTAGTTATAAACACAAGTCAAATATAAATATTTTTTAATCATTTATCATTTAACCAGGATATAATAAAGAAAATAGGTGTTGTGCATATTCGTTTATCTCTGTACAGGATAGTGGTGTATCATTGTTTTGAAAGTAATAAAATCTAAACTTAACTCTTGGAAAGTACTATTTCTTATTAAAAGCTCTTTTATTACCTAAAAGTATTCACAGAAAAGAAAAAAAACATCTATTTAAAATCAATAAATTATAAGATTTGTCCACAACCTACAAAGATCAAAATTCAACTGTCATAATTATTTAATATTTTAATTTGATCAGTTAGTATATATATTTATTAAATAACTATTAATTATCAACTAAAGTATTGTTATTTCTATTAAATATTTAATGTAATATAAAACGTAAGACTATTTTAAAAAATAATTTATTGGAATTCAAAATTGTGTGTTTAACGGGATTACCTTTTTTTTAAAGAATATTGTTCATATTAGGAAGGTTTAAAAAATAATGCTGTGCGATTGTAGCAACGGTAGAGAAACACAAAGAAAATTAGGGCAGAAAAATACATGAACTTATATTAACAGAAAAGAGATTATCAAAACTGTATAAACTAAAACAAAAAAAAAAATTACTTGAACACATGGTAAGACAAGAAAAAGTTTTAGGAAAAGACTTATTAGTTTAACATGTCTTATGTGCCACATAAATTGATTATGCATACAGACATTAGAATAATAGGACTGACTGTCAGTCACTAAAAGAAAGCTGCTATAGACCAATACATTTGGGAGCAATTACTATAGAATTGCATTTAGTGTCAATCTTATAAATGTATAAAATAACAATGCATACATAACTACTCAAAGAATGATTTTAATTAAATCTACTTACAATCAGTCATGGCTTACATATTAAAACTAAATAAAACGTAAAAATTAATACAAAACGTCAAAACAAAATTAAACACGTGAAATGTGATAAACTGGTCAAGCTCTATAAATAAATGGTACACTATGAACTGCAGTACTAAGATATTATGTAAGATTATGATATTTCTAATTTACTTTTAGTATATTTTTAAAAAAACTTTAAAACATACATGTGAAAGAATCTAGAATTATTAAAAAAATTACTTAAATTATTTGAGTTATTTTAACTTTTAACTAAAGTTAAAAACATATTTTAATTTTTTTTTTTTTTTTACTTGATATTATACAGTCATAGAATGTACAAAAAAACATTAATTTGAGTGTTGTGACATAATTCTTTCAAATAACACATTTATGTGTTGAGTTACACGATACATAAGAATAAATCCAAAAAAAGAAAAAGGCAATGTTATAAATAACGCTATTCCTTCAAATATCAATTTTGGAGCAAAAATTTTCCACATCATCAAATGACGGGAATGAATAGTAGCTGCTGCCATGACCATAGCCACCTAATATTGAAAAAAAGAATAATTAAAATATGTAGATAATTAAGTAAAGTTGGTAATATTTATTTAATAATTACCCTAAAACAATTAGCGAGAATATATTTAGCAGTTAAATCAAATGAGCCGTGTATCATCAGTCTTGATTTTTCAGCTAATAATAATTCACCTCTAGCCAT
Source organism: Sitobion miscanthi (assembly GCA_008086715.1). Lineage (NCBI taxonomy): Eukaryota > Metazoa > Arthropoda > Insecta > Hemiptera > Aphididae > Sitobion > Sitobion miscanthi. Next base: position 27,937,931 of record CM017802.1, read on the forward strand.
TGTTTGTTCATCTTCATCTTTGGGAGGCAATGATTTTCCCGACCAAGCACCATGAATAGCAAATGGACATATTAATAGTAGCTATAATCAAAAATATTATTATTATACAAATAGTGTAATACACTTTTGAATAAATATTTTGATTAATTATTGTTTAATTTTTAGGTTTAATTATGAATTTATAAACAGCGTTAAAAATAAAAATTTTATTTATAAAATTAAATTCTCACATACATTTTTATTTCCCAACTGTGGAAATCTATTTCTTTGTATTTAAAGTGACAAGTTTATTTTAAGGCATACTAAAATTAATTTTAAAAATGCGTTTAAGTGGAAGTCATTCTGCTGTTCAGTATGTTACATATAGAAAACAAAACAAAAAAATTTAAAAATTTAAATGTCTATGTAATTTAACAGCTCAAAATGAGTCAAACTATTTTGTAAATTTTATCAAGTGTGGAAAATGATATAATAAACATATGGTATAAATTTCAAGTAACAACTTATTTGCTTTTGAATTACAATAAAATAAGAAAGAGAATTGGTGAATTGGTGTGGCGCGGTCCATACACTCAACTGCGGAAACGCTCTGAGTGAATTTAATGGACGTAGTTGTTAGATCCCGGATGAGCAACCTACCCAGATTTATAGCAACAAATTCTTGCCACACATACAAATGTGTTTCAACCAACGTTCCTCTCCTACAAACAAAAAATACAGGTAATGGCCATATTTGCCAAGCTTAAGCTCAAAAAAAAAGGAGGGTAAGTAGACGTCACTCTGCTGTACAGTAGGTTACAAGTGGGTCACTGTAATGGATGGTGTTAAATTTGAATTCAATGATATAATATCATTGTACAAGAAAAACGATTCTGAGCGAAAACGGTCAGTCAGCCCATGATATTACCAAGTATATTTGATGATATTATTGTGAATAATGTAATTTATATTTAACCTATTTACGTGGAGCCTTGTTTTAAATTTTCAATCCTTAGCTATAGAAATTTGATACATTTTGTCAAAATTTGAACTTTAAATGCTAATAAAAAAATATTGTGCCTAAGTATTTTTAATATTTTTCAACTGTTATTGGAACGATATATCAGGAGCCTTGTATTAAATTTTCATACTTTTTAACCCAACAAATAGAAAACTGACAATGTCCGTAAACAGCTCGTATACATTAATTTGTTTCAGAGTTGCACCAAAAACCAAAATTGATTTTCTCGAAAACAGATTTTGCGTAAAAATTCCCGTTTTTCCTTAATTTTTCTTTTGTTTTTCATTATCGATTTATTATCGTAAATATTCCCGTTTTTTCTAAATTTCATTATTTGTTTTTTATAGCGCTTTTGGATTCACTGGGAATTTGAAATTTTGATCTCTGGAATGGACCGATTAAATCCACTTTCCCATCGAAAAATAATTTCGATTACTTATCGTGTACGCACACACACACACAAAATCCACATAATTGTAAAATCAAATGAATATACATAAAAAAAAAAAATTAATATTATTTTTCTTTAAATTACCGGCAATAAAAATGCATGAACAGCGTGTGAAAAAAATGTGTTTGCTAAAATAAAAAATCCAGGAAGCCATGTATTGTTTTCTACATTTGATTGTAACACAAATGCAGCATTCCAATGAATTGCAGGAAAAGAAGGATTATGTCCAGTACCATAGAACCAGTACGATGATGATAGAGTCCACAGCAAAATATATAACCAGCTTACAGTATATAATTCATCTATAAAAAAAATTAAAAATTGATCATACACAGTTTATACTGAATATCAAAAAATATGTACCTACAAAATGTTCATATGCTACTATGTAGTAAGTAAATTTAATTTTCATTGTGAATTTGGTAAATTAAAAAGATTATATATAAATATTATAGAAGTATAATGAACAATCTGCAAAAAATTACACATAAATACTAACTGATTTTGGTACATTGGTTATGCCTAATGACCGAAACAATCATGGCCATTATCCAGATGGAAATAATCATGATTACTACTGACACTGCATAAACATATCCAAATAGCAATCCTCCAAAAATACATAACAATATTGAAAATATCAGAAATGTTGCACTGTAAACTGTGGCAAGTCCATATACTATAGGATAACCTTGAATATGTGGACCTAACTGCATTTTTACAATATTTTTTGCTATTCTGAGAACCAGTTGGTAAAAATTCTCTGATTGATTATTAGCTTTTCCTTCTTGTAAGTCCACATAATGTACAAGTAATGGACTTACAAATAATGTCATCATTAGTACTACAGTTAATAATATAATAACATTTGGTATGTACGCTATATAAGGTATGGTATGCTTCATACGTTGAAATGAAGAATCAAATATCCAATGGACAGACAACAGTACAGTAAATATTCTTGGCAAAATTGAAGACAAATAAACATTTAAAGAACATCCAGTTAGGTTTCCAGAACATTTCAATGACTTATGTACAACAGTAACAGAAATTACTACAAGAATTATGGAAATGATTGAATTTCCGGTTTTGGTTTGAGCTCCATCTTCAAAACACCATCCTTGTTCTTCGCGGCATTTCCAAAATGAATGAGAGTAACGCAATATAATACACAGCAGAATTGAACACCACACAACTTTGCAGTTTAATGATGTGATCCAATGTTTAAGTGAAAAGTTTTTAGGTTTTATTTTATTACGAAACCATGTTTTTCTATTTTCTAATTTAAATCTGACAACTAGATACCATAGTAAAAGAACAAATGATGTATGCAGCACATATGATTCTTCAATGATGTAACTATTAGAAAAAAATCCAAGAGTAGTTAATACAGTAAATATACGTATCAATATTTTATCAGGTTTATTTGTATTAAGAAAATCTTGTGTTAATGATGACCAACAAGCTACACAAAATATAGCAAGAAAAATAGTGCCTATAAACCCAGTAACAAAAAATACGATAGTTATATGAATTATCTTATAAAAATAAAATAGAAATGCGATTAAATTCAATGGAACAACTATAGAAAACATAACGAGCACTTGCTTACCAGTGATTTTATCATAATGATCTAAAGCAGATGAGCCAACAAGTAAGAAACTGAAATATAATGATACAAACATTAGGACTAAACCTTTATAAATAGAACTTTCATCAAAACGGATCCAAACTTCTTCACACGCTCTTCTACTTAATTGCATAAAATTTTCACAACTTTTCACAAATGTGTTATGTTGAATATCTAACATTTTGAATGTATCTTTAATAAAATGAATATGCTTATCATTAAGTTCATCATTCTGTAACGAGTAAGTTGTAAGATAATCATTAATCTGTTTAGCGTTTCTCCAAATACTATTGACTAAGTGAAAGTTTTGTGGCAAAGCTGATTTAATAAGAGAGCCAATATTTGAGAATGGAATTGGAACACCCATTAATGTTGATATAGTAGGTACTAAGTCAACTTGTTTTATATCACTTTCTGTTTTTGGTTGTAATTCTTGAGATGATGACAATACAAAAAGTGCAGATGTTAATTCATTTTCAGATTCTCCCCCATGATCACCTAAAAATACATAATAATTTACATAAACATTAATTAACACTTATTTTGATGGGAAAATGATATATTTACATACCATTTGATGTCATTCCATGATCACCAAATACAAAAAGCATGATATTTTCACGACCAAGAATTTCTTTTAATATGTCTCTGAAATTTAATAAAATATATTGATATATCCAAACTTGGTAAGCAGTAATAAATAGATTAATCAATTTGATCAAAGAAAATTGCAACCTGTATATCTGATATCGTGTTCTCACCTCAAAACTACATTTATTTCATTAAGCTTCCTTTCCATTTCTTTGTGATTTGGTCCATATCTATGACCACAATGGTCAACTCCTAAAAAATGAGCAATTAACACGTCCCAATCGTCTTTTACAATTTCAGGATATAAGTTTTTTTTGATCCCTTCATCAACAGTATCCAAATCCCAAACATTAAAACTTGGATATGTATAATTTCTGTAAAACCTTTTTGGAAACAAATTTGCCCATGTATCATCTCCCATGAATACAACTTTTTTTCCATTATTCACTAACTGATCAATAACATTATCTTCCAGTAATTCTTCAGTTGCAAAATTTGAACCAACATCTATAAAAGTAGGCAAACTTCCAGTAGTGAGAGCGGTTAATCTTTGCATAGTCGTGGTCGGGGGATCAGCTATAAATTTGTATAATCTTGACTGTTTTGGATAACTAGCCAATATGTCCCTGAACACTGTGATTTTGTTCGTATACGGCATGTCCTGTTCAGAATGAAAGACAAAATCATGGCGCAAGGCGTCAATAATTAACATCACCACTTTTGTATTGGTTTTTGTGCAATTCTGTGTCAACTCTTGAAGAGAATCAACATCGGTTTCGCAGATGGACTTGTTGGGCAACACATCTCTGTGCAGTAATAGTCCCTTGCTGAATAGAAGTATAATTGAGACGAAAGTGTACATAAGCCATAATAGTATAAACACATACTTGAGCACCAAACACATTGTGTTGTTTTTTATTGTTTTTATATATTTTAATTTAATTTAATTATAATTTAACGATAAAATATTCATTATTACTACGATTGTAATTGTATCACTGCAGTCATGACTAGAATTATTACACTCATAATTCTGTGATTAAATACTACCTAACATTATAAAATTTTTTTTTTTATTACTAATAAAATAATAAACAATAGGTACTTCACATCTTTTACTGGATTTCTTATTCTTGGTAAATAGGTACGTCCTACAATAATTTTCAATGATCATCATCCGTAGGACGGCATATCATCGTCACTCGTCGCCGTATCGGTATTCGCTAAAACGTCCTCATGTTCTCTTAAAACGCACACCTACGCACAATACTCATAATAATTAGTAAGTACATGCGTATAGCGTGTATCTTAAATCTTACGACGTGTGTGGGAGTGTATGTGTTTGTGACCATACAGATATAAGTTATTGCTTATATTCACCCTATGGTAGTACCACCAAAGAGATACTACAGAATAGGTTTCCACGAATTAAGATATAACACAGGATGCGAAACGGAAAGGTCTTATCAATGTTTTTCTGAGTCCGCACGATTATCATTGTTTGGCATAACAACTAGCGCTTTATAGGATTGTTCTGCGTTAGCCGGGAGAATAAGGAACTAAATGACAATAGTTCATTATTCTCCCGGTTAACACGAAACCATCCTGTAAAGCGCTAACTGTCATACTCATGCCAAACAGTGAGAAGGTTCGGGCTTCACTTATCACACGTCCGTTCGGTATTGTTATCTATTCTATTGAAGAATTAACTAACCATGGTAAACGGTAAGTAGATAACTATGTGATCTATTTCTATCACGATTTAAGATAGTACCATTGTTAATAAACAATGTTGTAAACAGTATAGTACATATATTATATAGTTCAATATTGTTCTATGATAGTACTATTTTACAACCTTGTAAATAAGCTGTATACAACTATCTTAAATTGTGGGTAATAATGTAATGTCATAATTTTTTTGTTTTTTTTTTTATCAAACACGAACTCGCGGGCTGACTGTAGAATCGCATAGGTGCAAAAAGGCAAACGATCTCCCGAGTGCAAACTTTACTGTAGGCTGCGGCACTGCGGCTACCGCTGCTTCTCGAGGCCAGTTCACTTTTTTGCTTTGTTGTTATTACTTTTCCGAACGAGGATAATAAGAATTTAATTATAATATCAAAACAATGTTAAATTAACATTTTAACGTGCGCGATAATTTGAGACAAAGAGCTCTACACGTCATTCATTCGGTGGTTCGACGTGCCGCTCAGAATTTACGTTAATTAAAAGCAAAACAACTTGACTCTCTATGTATCCCCATATATAATAAACCTCCATTAATCCATTATTGACAACTTTATCTGATAACCGGCTGTCCGCAATAATTTAATATCCCGTGCCGGTTGTACATATGATCAATGTCGTAAAAAATATCCACATTAATTATCGTCAATTATGGTATAATCTAAAACGTTGGCATGGTTATACAAGCAAAGGAATATTTCAACATAAAAAAAAATAGTTCAGTTTCAAAATTCAGTATGTTATTGTTACGAGTCATAAACAGATAATTACAGAGTAGGTATCTTATATTTTGTTTTTTAATATCAACCTTTTTAAATAAAATAATAGCCCATTCCAGAAGAACCTAGAGAGTCTTGATGTATAATTATGATATATATCAAATCTTTCTAATTTACTATAATTATAATGCTTGATTTACAATAATTATGTTTTTAATTTTTATCGCTCATATAAGATATATGATCGAGTAATTAGTACCTAATGTATACATTTACGTGGTTAAGCCAAAATAAAAGTAAGTTAATGTATAGGTAATTTGTATCTTCTTACTAGTTTTTCATAGATTAAATTTTTTAAATTAAATACATTAAATTAATGATGTTATTAACTTGCCTCATAAAGCTGATGAAAAATTTATAGTTTTCAGACTCTCGATGAATGTAATTTAATATAATTTTGAATTATTTTTAACATAAGAAATTGTTTTTAATAATAAATAATTTGAATATAATCTTTACTGCAAATCATAATAAAAAAATTTTCTTAAGCTAATATTTAATAATATAATGATGTGATTTCATACTTGTCATATATTATATTTTATACATAAATACAGACTACAGAATGATTCACCAAGGATGCTCACTCTCATTTTTTTCATTAATAATTAAATAATTAAATTCTGATTCTTAATAATTAATTATTCAAAAACTACTAGTTCAAATTTGATCCTGATAAATTGAAATTTTCAAATGAATGATCAAGTAAATAATTTAAAGTTGAATATAGGTGGTTCTCATTTGAAAAAAACAGCAATTTGTGTGGCCACATGACACTCCTTAAATAGTAAAAAAAACTACAAGAATTGAAAAAAATCTTCTGAGTAGATATATTAAAAAATTCCATAAATTAAAATTTGAATAAATTTTAAGGAAAAAATGGCATGTTAAGTGAATCACACTGTATATATATATATACATACTATATATATACTGGATAATCTTATAAGATAGATTTAATTTAAAATAAATTGCTGTTGTTCAAGGCTGGGCAGTTAATGATTTTTTTTAACTCAGTTAAGTTAAGTTAATATGCACCAATTACAAAAAGTTAAAAGTTGATTTAACTATAGGTTAACTCAGTTAAGTTAAAAGTTAATATACACTTTTTGTTAGTTTTATATAAAGTTAAAAAAAAGTTAATTTGTTTATACAACGCTAGCATACTTAATTTTTTTCCAACCCAAAACTAAATTATAAACTAGTGTTTATACTTTATACAGTATTTCCATATAAGTTAGATTATAATGATATACATTTTTAACTTTAAACAATTTACGGTAAATATTTTTTTACATGAAAACGAAATAGACTGAAATAGTGAAATATAATAAAATAAAAACAATAAATTAACTTACCTTCTTAAAATTAAATCTTTAATTTCACGTTAATTAAAAAACATATTTAATAAGTTAAAAAGTTTAAATTAAATTAACTTTAACTTATTAACTCGTTAATGCCCAACCTTGCTGTTGTTACATCAACTTATTAATGTTACCTCAATTTTTTTGTTGTATGAATCAATTTTTGGTTCAAAGACTAAAAATTCAAACTGAAATCAAATAACTACTTTCAAAAAATTATATACAGGTAATAATGTTTAACTTTTTTTTAGTTTTGGTTATATACCTAATTTATAAATTATAATACATTTTTTATAACGTAGAATAGTTGCACATTTGTTGGTATCATAATATAATCGTTAAAAAATTATCTCTATACCTATAAACTATAATATTTATTTGTACTATTATAATATTTGAGCACTGATTAGTTGTTCAACTTGTTGAAAAGCAAATTATTCATTAAAAACTATAGCTCCTTAGTCCATAGAATATATGAACTATTAAATTTAATAATAGATAATTATTTACCAACTAGATATCTATATATTTAACTCCAAAATAAATTAGTTTTTTATAATTATGATATTTTACAATTAATTCTTGACGTACAGATATATGGAAAGGAATACACACAAATAATCAATGTTATACATGTTTATAAAATAAATCATTTTTCATTTTTATGGATAGTTTTTATTTTATTTTATAGGTAATTTCTATTATCAATTGATTAAACCATAGTATTATAAAATATTTTGTTGTCAAAAATGGAATATTTACTAGCAAAGTTTCGTAAAAAAGATCCAATAAAAGAAGTTACTTTTGAGGACCTACAAGCTGTTCTTTTACGTACCCAACCTCCTCCTAAAAAAAAAAATATATCAACATGTGATTATAATGAAATTTGTCCAAAAATTTATGTTGGAGATTGGTAAGTGTAGATACATTTAATGAAGTAATTATTTCAACATATAAAGTCTTCGTATTCTTCTTATAGGAACACCGCAAAAAATCTTAATTTATTGCTGTCACTGGGCATTACACATGTAGTAAATGCAGCCCAAGGCATTGGGTTTGGTATGGTTGATACAAATGAACAGTTTTATCGTCCATTTAATATTCAATACATGGGATTAGCTTTGTGTGATGATCCTAATGTTGCAATAAATGAATATTTTGATAGCGTATCAAATTTTATAGATGATGCTCTATCACAAAAAGGTTAGTTTTTACTAATTATTACTAAAATTTAATTTAAAATATTAGATAAGTTTTAACTAAATTGGGTAAAAACCCATATTATATTCATATTTGCAGGTAAAGTTTTGGTTCATTGCATAATGGGTATTTCAAGATCTGCAACAATTACAATTGCTTATTTAATGATAAAAAAAGGATTAAGAGCTAAAGAAGCAGTGGAAAAAGTAAAAAAAGCAAGAGACATACGACCTAACAATGGATTTCTTAAGCAACTAGCTCAACTTGACAATGATAGATTACATATTAATAATATTTAACATTGGTGCTGTAAACATATGATAAAAAAAAAATTATAATGAACTATTTTCATGTCAGTCTGCATTAACGTTTTCTAGAGATATCCGTGTCTTCACTTCATACATCTATTTAAAATAAAACTTATTTGATTAACTTTTTACTTTGAGTAAATACTTTTATAATTTATAATAATTAATAATATAATATATATTATTTACCATTAAAATAGCAAATGATGTACCAATAATTGAACCAGCTAATACATCAGTACAATGGTGCATGTTATCAGTGACTCTAGTTAAAGCTGTATACCATGCAGATATAAATAATGCAAATTGAATAATAACCCATGCTACACTCTTCTTATAATTGTGTAGGTACAACTTTTAAACATAAGCAAATAATATATTTCTTTGTTACAACTATTATGTTATTTAAGTTATTTTACCCATTATATGCCCTTTAATTACTTACAACTTACAATTGTGTATACTGTTGAATAGAATGCTAAACATGCATGGCCTGATGGAAAAGATGCCCTGAAATAATTTTATATATGCAATAGAAATATGCAATTAAATACATATTTATTTATTATAGGTACAGTGTGATAAAATAATTAATTTTCTTGGACTGTTCAAGTAATTTACCTTGAATCATTTGATAAAGATACTTCTGAATTTGTGCATGTGTATTCTGAAATGAATTGATTTTGTGATGTACAATCGATACTTGGTTTACACACATGAAAAAAGTGAGGTCTTAAACGCCAGTGTAATATTTTCCCAGATTTACTGTAATTTGGGCTAATCCAGCACCCAACCAAAAATAAATTATATTTACATATAGGCTTTTTATGTTTTTATGCATGGTCCAGTAATATTTCAAACTTATCTAAAATTCAAAAATACTCATAAATATAAAATAATTATGTTAAAGTAATAAACAAAGTATAGAATATGTAATGTATATTGTATAATATATTAATATTTAACATGATTAAAATGTTTATATTAAGTTGATCGTATTGTTTTATTCTAATGCTATTTAATGGAAAGAACAGGTAATATTTTTATTAAATTAAACCATAAAACTAAAAATAAAAATAAATAAAATTGTAGTAATGTAGTTTAATCAAATCTGGGAAAGTTAATGATAATTTTTAATTGAGTTAAGTTAAGTTGATAGAAAATATTTTAAAAAGTGTATAGTTAGTTAGGTATCCTAATTTTTTTTCAACTCAGTAAAGTTAACAGTTATATGGAAACTTACAATTAACTCATTAACTTAATTTAAGTTATTTTTTTTTTTTAAATTATAAATAGCCAGTAATATGGTTTAAAATAATAAGAAGTAAATGTTTATGCAACATGTATCATGAATAATAATTGTATTACTTATATTTATTATTTAATTATTTATAAATGATCATAACTTGGATTTGATTAAAAGTAACTCGTTCTTTATTAAGTTTATATCAATAAAAATCAGTTAAGTTAATGGAAATTACATTTTTAAGAGTTAAGTTAAAAAGTTTAAATTAACTTAACTTTAACTTTTAACTTGTTTTTGACCAGACTTGAGTTTAATTTTATGATGTAGAAACATCCAATGACAAAATATATTTCATTAAGCGGATGCTACACCCACATGCGTTGTCTCCCTCTTAAAAATGTACAACATACCAAAAACTGTTTAGTGAAGGAAAACTATGCTCCTCTGTACTTATAGTAGAATTACCTAAATTCCACGACATATAATGAATAACTTTATCTGTGTCGTACCATTTTTTGTTTTTTTGATAGCACTTACCAATAATTTTTAATAATATAAAACAAAAAGAAATTAATGTTCTCAAACTGTTAACTTTAACAGGATATATTTATTTTATTCAAATAATAAAATCGCTATGACACAGATAAAGTTCTTCCCTATGCGATGTGGAATTTTGGTAATTTTATTCTACTATAAATACAGAGGGAGCATAAAGTTGTCCCGCGCAAAACAGTTTTGGCTATGTTGTGCATTTGTAAGACGGAGACAACACATGCAGGTCTTAAGAGGTCATAACATAGCAAATTATGCTAGTTATGCCATTAGCAAGTAATGCGTAGGTATATAATATAGTTTAAATTAAAAATGCTCATAACTCACTTAAAAACTGAATAATAGTAAAAAACGAACACACAAAACATAGATAATGTTCATACCATTAAGTTTCATAATAGGTCAATTCACTCTAATTTTGAAACTAACAGAGCTAAAAGTGATCTGTTGAGCTTAAATTTGCTATGTTACGCACTTTTCAATTGGAGATAATACATGCGGGTGTGGCGTCCTCTTAAGTAAAAATAAAAATAATTCTACTGACCCTATGGCCTATATTTTAAGTAAAGTTAAATGTAAATGGTAAACTATACATTAAATTATAATAACTACCTATTAATATTATTTTAAGACTAAACATTCAATAGCTTCAAAAATAATGAATAAATTTAAATTATTTAAATTGTTTGTAAAAAATATATAATATATTCACCGAAACATTTGGTAGAAGTAGATAAAACAGACATAAGAATGTTTTTCCAACAGTTGATGTCTTATATGGATATTTAATTGTCTCGTCATCGCAAAAAAAGCCTTTCGAAATAGGTTCAAGAGATGATGTTACCATAACCAATAACCCAACTATTAAAAGAAAAAATTAAACATAAAAATGACATACGCAATAATTAACTGTATTATTAAAAATCATCATGATTAAATAGGTTTGTTCATTTAAAAATTATTATAAACAAAAATAAAAAAATGTAATATCTTACTTATTGAAACTAATAATACTTCAAAAACTATATCTTTATACAAATCCATTATATTTTACAGTAATTATTATTGTAATTTATTAGTCTAGGAGTTACTGCTATTGCATTATTTGCATGGTGTCATCTGAAAAAAAAAAACTGAATGAACCCTCTTTTAGATTTAAATATAATAATCCATATTAATATGGCCCTGATAAATCAGATTAAATTAATATGTCTCTATCCCTCCCTTTTATCATTATGAACATGTTGGTTTTGATATTATAAAATATAAATATTAAAATAACACTAAAATAATAAGATTTTTTTATGACCTTATATATTTCAGACTACCTACATTATATTTCCCATTGTAAAATTACTTTAGCTCAGATGTTGATACTTGGAAAATAAAAAAAAAACACTGAGTAAATTCATTAAAAATGAAATAGGTATGACACTATGCTCTAAAAAAAAACATTTGATATGCTGCCCTGTACCTAGGCATTTGCGCCACTGGGTGCTATACAGTAATTATTATCCCAATCTATCACTGTTTTTATAATTCATATATTTGATATTTTTCTATAATAGTCTATATTAGAGATCCATAATTATTATACTGCATAATATTTTAGAGCACATTTATATGAATGTATTGGTTTCAAAATAATTTAAATTGTTAAAAAGTAGGTGTCGCTTTGCTGTACAGTAGATTACAATTTGTTCTCTATTATTTTTGGTTTTAATAATACCTATGCATTTTCGTCCAAATTTGAACTTAAAATGTTTACAACATCTAACTGAGTTTATATATATTTTAGATTTGTTGGTTTCAGTATGAACTATTTATGATAATCTTTGTTTTACATTTTTAATCCTTAGTTATAAATTTCCTTACTACAAAACAATTTTAAAATTGTCTAGATTTTTAATATTTATCAACTAGCACTATAAACTTTATGAGAAGCCATGTACCAACATATTCCATTTTCAAGATTTTTGACCCAATGAATAAAATAGTATTGACATTTATATTTTATAGAATAAAAAACTAAAAAAAAATTCAAATTTCAAATGTCTATAAATAACTCAAAAGAAGTCGAAATATTTTGAATATTTTATCATGTATAGAAAATGATAAAATAAACATTTTATGAAAATTTCAAGTATACCTACGGTTTGGTATTAAAAATCAAAGCATTTTTACTATCCTAAAAGGTGATGACGGACACAAAAAAACATCATTTTGAAATCAATATATATTCATTGGTACGCTAGTCCATTGAGAATCTAAAATTTCAATTATAAATTAAAAATGTTCACCATTACGTGTTTCGAGTATAATTTTCTACGCATGATATAGTTTAAATTTTAAAACATAATTAGATTAATCTTGAGCTATAGCTAAATATATATATAACGCGGTGTTTTGTGTCCTGTGAAGGGTGCAGACTGGCTGGCATCATATCTAATAATATACTTTGATTATGAATAAACCAATAATCCTAGATACTTGTAATTTTCACCAAATGTTAAAATTACCATTTTCCATACGTGGTAATATTTTCAAACAATTTTGACTCTTTTTGAGTTACTAATATCCATAAGAAATGTTATAAACTTCCTATTTTTCGGTAAGAAATTCATAAAAGTTTTACTTTTAATAGCTAAAATAACAAATTTTAATAGAAGATTTCACATAAGTTTGTCTGTCTATAAAAAAAATATTTACTTAAACTGAACATTAGAGTTTTAAGAGCTTTCGAACTTTTAATTTTTACAATATTTGATATTCAGATGTAAATTATTGAATTCCATCAATCGATATTTAATATTTTTTGTATTTTCAAAATTAATAACTATAGACTCTTGAAATCTTCTACAAATATTAGTATTTCCCATACATGGTAAAATTTTCAAACTATTTTGACTCTTTTTGAGCTTGTTATAACCAAGATAATTTTTTCAAATTTTGTAAATTTTTTTTCAATTAGAAATTCATAAAAGTATATATTGTTATCATCAAAAATTTTTTTATTGCATTTTGACAACATGATTCTTTTAATAATCAAAACGCTGATCAGTTTTGTTAGTTCTTTTTTAGTGATAAAAAAACAATAATGATTATATTGATAACAATTTTCTTGGTAAATAGGTAGTACTTACTAATTATTAATAATAAAATTATTGTATTGTTAAATTATAAAGTATAATAGTTGAAAAGCTTATTGCATAATATATATTTTGTTATCTTATAATAAAAATAACTATTACAAAAATTATATTTTCTCAAAATGATTTCCAAACTTTATTATTTACCAAACGATCAACAAATGTAACCTTAAATCTTAATTATTATTTATCAAATATATATTGTTTGATCTAACTTATCTATTATTTAATTAAGTGTTTTTAAATCAGGACATATTTAAATTGTAACAACAAAATTAATAAACAACTATAGGTATTAATTTTAATAAATATTATTATAATATATTAAATATTACAAATAACAAATTTAAAAAACGTACTTAAATAATTATCATAACACATATGTATCATATAACAGAACATTTTATGTCAAATATTAGGTACCTACCTAAGAGTCGACTGAGATTCATTCTTCATTCTTTTAACGATGTCATTTTTGAATCATTTTCGTCATTTCTGTATATTATCCAAAATGTCCTTCTTTAGAATCAAGTATAATCAAATTGCTTAATCTAAAACTACCCATAGTTGTTCTTCAATTGTTTTTTAAATTTATTTTAGCCTGTTGAAAAACTGTTTTTTTGAAGCTTTGGTAATCGGTAATAATTTACAGTGGTGTAGCCAGCGGATAAGCTTGGGCCTTATCCACTTTTCTCCAAAATAAATGTTTTATATCATATTGAATGTGTCGTCTATCTGGATATGATTATATTATATTATATTATTAAATCATATTAATATATTTTAAATACGGTTTTAGTTATTTAAATTCCAATGGTTTTTAACAACTTGCGGTTCAATTACTGACCGGTTCTCAAATAATAGGCACCCATCGAAATGCATAATGTGGTCCAAGCGACCAAGCTGGCATAATACAATATGTTACAGACCGTATATTATTTTACTTGATACTTGTCGCATTACCCATGTGAATTATTTCAAGTCTCCACTATATAATATTGTTCATTCGATTATTCAATTGATTTCCAAAAATAACAAGACGTTTATAATACATTGTAGGCAGATACCTAGATACTTTCGATTAGTCTATACCATTAGGCTTTAGTTGCTAAGCCCCTCCAAAAATGTCCTACATTTTTTTAAGCTTATTCAATAATATTATTGTAAATAGTAGGACTTCAACCCCCAAACCCAAATCTCAATCGCTATTTGCGCCTATGTCTAATCCTAACATTTAGTTCCACGTGATTATTTTTCGCTCTTATTTTTGTTTAGTCCGTAACTCATTTACGATATATGAAACTTTTTTATCACGCCACAACACCTGCAGGCTATTCAAAAGCAACTTCTGAGCCTGATGCCAGAGACTTTTTCCAAGACTAATAAACATTTGCATTACTATGAATATTCACATCAGATTCAACTATATAGTTATCACATAAATACATAATCAGTGCTCGAAGAGAAAGGGGAAGGAGTACGGAGGGATGGTATCCCTCTAATTTTTTGTTGGATGGAGATTAGAAGAATGTTATGATGATATCAGGAAATCTGAATTGTAAGGCATCCCTCCACTTATCTTGAGCCATTTCGATCATTGTACATAATACATGCAATTTCATCTATTCTGTGGTTATATTTCTTTGAAATATAGGTACTTATTGTTACTTGATGATTTAAAAAATATAATATAATATATTAATTCTCACTAAAATTTCTAATTTAATTAATTTGTAGAAAACAATAACAATTTTAATTATCAGATCAATAATTGTGTACAGCAGAAATATAAACAAATATTAAAATGGTCATGGTCTATTATTTTACTGAAATAGATTCATAAGTTAAATTTATATTCTAAATAGTATAAAATAATAATATTAAAACAACGCATATTATATAAACATTAAAAAATTAAAACACTACCTAATGAATAATATTAGTACAAAAATGAATTAATTTTGTTATTTAGTACTAAATTCATAATCTTAATAATACTAATAATAGTAATCAAAATTAAAGCTGATTATATTATTATAATTTTTTTAAATGTGAACAGGTAACAAAAATTACAGATCTGCCTTTTTTTAGTAAAATAGTTAATAAATTATACTTATGAAGTTATAACAAACAAAAAGTATACATTTATATGGAAGGAACATAATATTATTATAGTTATGTTGGAAATATATATTTTCTTAAAATATATTATACAAGATATATAAAATATATAATAATTAATATAAAATGTGCTTTTATTTAACCACAGCTTAAAAATAAATAAATTGCATTTTTTTTAGTCTTGTTTAATAAAATGTGATGGTGGCTTAGAATTTAATATAAATAAAATGTCTAATCGGTAATGTTTAAAAGATATACCCAAAACCATATTAATTCTAGTAAAAAATTTTTAGCATTAATGGTTAATGAAAAAATAGCACCTATACAATAACTGGACAAAATCTTGAGGATTTCATTTATGAATAAAATAAATATATAATGTACCTACCCTCGTTAATTAATTGATCACAAAAAATAATTATAACTGAATGTAATTTATGTATATTATATTCAAAATACACCTATACTTGAAAAATGTATAAATAAAAAACAATTAAATTATTTGTACTAGTCTTTATAAAATTATTAAAATTTTAATAAAATAAAAATGAAAATTGCGATTAAAAATTATCCGTTATTCATTAAAGTTTTTGTTTTGAAAATAATAAATATAGTTAGGATTAACAATGTATATGTCATGTATATGTCATTTAAACAAATGGAAAAAAAAAATTGTCAAATTATTTATTATAATCAATATATTAACGATATATTAAAGAATACTCATACAATTTAAATGCTGGTTTGGAGCATTAGTGCATATTTATTTGAGTTCGGTTGTTTGTAAATTATTTGTAGTTTCGATGTCATCTGCTGAAGAATTGCGTTTTCGGAGGGATTTATATTTTGACGCAAATAATTCCGATACGTATAATGCCTAAAACATTAAGTTTAAGTCTAATATATAGGTACACAAATTAAATACATAATTAACATCTATATAGATAAGTATTTCACAATGTTCAAACTTTTTTATTTTGATATTTGACTATTGAGTATTATTGAGTTTTTAAAGATGTCCATCAGTTTTCAAAAGTACAAACATCAATGAGACACACTAACACTACATTCATAAATATATAAGTACACATACAGAGCAGGTTCTTCTAAATTTTATTTTGCAGACTTTTCTGACATATATATTATTAATTGGGATTCCTCTAAACTTTGACATTTATAATAGGTAGCTATATAAAATTATGCAGGCAAACTGCATGCATACATATATATTTTAAATTGAATATTAATATAAAAATATTATTTCAATTGTACATTTGTAATATTTAATTGTTCTTTATTCAAAGCAAATCAAAAACAAAAACAAAATTACTGATTATGAAATAATAGTAGCGGTAGGTATTATTGTTTAACATGTATTATAATTTGCTACGTAATGTTAATATTAAGTTTTTATTTATTTGTTGCTTGTATTAGAAAAAGGGGGACAAAATATTTTTAACTTGTACCGCTCCCTTCCAAGTTAAAACCCATTTACATAACAATATCAACCAAATAAATAAATAAAAACAATAGATAGCCAAAGAATGTGTGTTATCATGAATCTATCAATGCTAAGGTTATCAACTACTTTGTAAAAATATTACGTAAACATGAAATAATTATTGATATTATTTTCATACTAATAAAATAATATTAACTATATAGTAATATACCATATAGACGGTTGAAAAAAAAACAAAAACTTATTTATTTTCTAATAAATTAAAATTTTAAAATCCCCATAACCCACATGTCTTTCTAATCCTAGAATATATTCTTAGCACACAAAAGTGAAAAAGCTCAAAAACTGCTCGTTCAAATTTTTATTTTGATATGTCAATATTTTCAGAAAATTGATCCGTTAATAATTTGCTGTAAAAAAGGGAAGTTCTTTTTTATAAAATACAAGTTTGTATTTCCACAGGATACTCCATAAGCAGTACAAAAAAAATCTCAAAAATTTGAAAATATGGTCATAAAGTAGGTATATAAAAACATTCCAAAAAGCTGAATAACTGCGTTATTGAAGAAAAAAGGAGGTGAGCTCTAACCGTGGTGAATCATTCTATAAACAATCATAATTAATAATCATCAAAATATTTATAACAGAAAATATTTGATGAATAAAATTATATAAAATGTAAAATCAACTAATTTACTATTAATTATTGCATCAAATTCTATATAGAAAATATTATAAAATAAATATTATAATAGGCCGTAACTTCAAATGTTTTAGAAACTTTTAATTTTCAAGAAATACAGGATAAGTCAAAAACAGTCTTAAAAGCAAGACTCATTTTAATATACCTAAGTTCCCCCCTCCCCAAAAAAAATATTTTGATTAGTGTAATCTTACAATGAAAATAAATTATTAAACTTAAAAAACGATCTCCTGAACTAAATTTTACTTATGACTTGATTGTACTTAACAGCAGTGTAATAGTTATTGTAATAATTAAATTAAATTAAATTTGGTTATCTAGGAACTAATAAATATTTATGATTATGTATTTATAAATATATATTAAAATAATATTTTCCAAATATATGCGATCAAATCAAGAAAATGAACTAACAAATGTGGAAATATATCTTTAAAAATGCACATTGACCCCATTAACTAGTGCAGTGGGTCAAATAGAAGAATTTTTTCCTATGTATTCGAATAAACATGTAAATTGGGACCAGCCTGTTGAGTCCATAAACCGTCCAATAAGCTACGACTACTGGTATAACATAACATAATTTAAAAAATTAGATTTTGCAAGAGGTCAGCAGTTTGTTTTAAAATTATTCTGATTTTGATAGAAAAACAATTCTGTAAATAGATTATAGTTCAGTTAAGTCTATGTAATTGTTATTCAATTTATACCTATAGGTGACTCTCTATTAAAATTAACTAAACATTTAATTAATATTATAATATTATTGTACATTTTGGTTGAAGCAATAATCTACATGATTTTATAGTCCATTTCCAGTTTATAAATCAAATATTCAAATGGAACTTTTGCAACATTTATTTCCTTAAAAGTGGTTTAAAAAATGGTAGTTAAATTTAAAAGTACAATAAAAAAATCGGTTTGTAGTTATGAAAGAACTAGAAATTATTTATTGACTAACTTTTATTTTTGTTTTACATAAATAATAATTTCTCATTCAATTTTTGATTATTAGGTACTTATAATTATTAGTTATCACTTTCAGTTATTAATAATAATTAGTTTGAATGAAACAAAAACCATCATACTATGGTAATGACGGAAGCTTTTTCGCTCCGCTTGGAATTTAAAAATATGCAGATTTGTTATAAAATTATGATCTTGCAAAACATAAAAAAATAATCATAAATTTGAAAATATTTATTGTCTTATTACCATAAACATTTTCGTTAATTCATATACGTATACATATTGTAAACAAATCTAACAGGTATACAAACTAATTTAGTAGTATATTAATCAAATAAATTCATCATTTTTCTATTTATCATAAAACATAGAAGAATATTAAAATTAAATTGATTTATTTTGAAAGACCACAGCATTTTTTTTAAAAATTAAGCATTTATACAAAAAAACATTAAGTGGTTTAATTTGAAGAATTTCCACATTAATCTTTACATTTTATCCTTTTGAAAATTTTTTTTTTATTATTACAATTGATCATTTGGCTTACAGTTATAGTAGCAGTGGTAATTCCCAAAATTGTTCCAGCCAATACATCACTCCAATGATGTTTATAATCACTGACTCGTGATAGTGCACAAAACACTGCCATCGAAATAACCCCAAATTGAGCTAAGCTTCTTGCCATTCCATACTTAGATGTCTTAACTCGGGCTTGTAAATATAACTAATATAATATAAATTATAAAACGATTATTAAATAACATTTTAAACATAATATATTTTTAAAAGAGAACTCCACACTTACCGCTAAGTAAACCATACAATAAAATGATAATGAAGAATGCCCAGAAGGAAATGATAGTCTACTATCGGTAAATTTGTTGGGCCTTTCTCCGCCGCATGTAAAATCTTCGTTATATTTTGTTTTATTTATGTCATTATCACAGTCCACGTTGGGCTTACAAATGTCTAAAAAATGTGGTCTCAATCTTCCTATTGTATATTTACCAATATCCGTAGTTAGTTGTGAACAAGCTGCTCCAAATAAAAACCATAACATATTGTTGTACACGGAATACAGCCAATTAGGAATAGGTGTTCCCAATAACGAATAACGCGATTGTTCATTGTTTCGCATTGAATATTCAATAAATAAGATCTATAAATATTTTGAAAGTAGTAATTACAGTTATTACTTATTAATAAATAAATAAAAACAAAACAAAAATTTTTATGTGGTTTCAAGATGTTTGGTCCATTTTTTTACACACAATGTCCATAATGGCAGTCCATAATAGTTGAAAGATCTTTAACATATAAATAGTTATCAACATAATATATTATAGTATTTTGTTTTCAAACATATTATGCGAATATTTATTACTATCTACAGACTACTATAATAGTACGTGTATCCTAATATTATCTATAGTCAAAATTACACTTCAATAAAAAAAATTATATGAAATGCTTTAAATTGAATGCTTACTTTAAAAATGTGATAATTAATACTAATAATTACTTTAATTTTACTATTTTAGTATAACACTAACTAATAAAGTAATAAATGATAGTGATATTGATAAAAGTCCATATACCTATATGTAGTTTTAAATGTTGGAAGTAAAGTAGTTAATAATAATAATAATCTGAATTGTTTTTGAGTTTTTATAAAATAATTGAAAAAAATTTGATTAAAAAAGTACGAAAAAATATTTGAAACACTGGTTTTGGAATGTTGAATAATTGTATATTGTAGATCTACCAAAAATGTATTATGGGATGACTGCGATAGGTATATATTATACAAACATAGAAAATTGAAATAGTTTGGTGCCACGTGTATAGGTTTGAAGATGTAAGGCTGTGAACTATACGATAAGTATAAAGGTGCGTTTACCTTAAGAGGATGTTAATCCCGGTCCAGACTAGGAAACATTTGTCGGAAACAATGTTTCTGACATTGTCATCGATAATTAATATTTGTTACCGCTTATGACGGGAAATCGGAAACACTGTCGACGAAAATTTTTCTTTGGTCTGGACAGGGCTTAAAGCTGACATTAATTGTTGTCTCCGTCTTACAAATGTGTAACATAGCAAATTATTGTACGCTCAGCAGAACACGTTTAGCTCCGTTAGCTTAAAAATTAGAGTGAATTGACCTCTTATAAAATTTAAAAGTAAGATTATTATCTATGGGTAATATCCTATGCTTTTTATTATATTTTAATTTTATAGCGAGTTATGAGTATTTTAAAATAGTAAACTATTTGTACTTTTAAAATATTCATAACTCGCTTTAAAATTAAAATATAATAAAAAGAGGGTTTCATCGATTCCGCCGGACCTTTTTATACTAGGGGATAAGGTTTATTGATTCCACGAGTGCAGGTAGTCTAAAAACCACCTATCGAATCCGCCGGGGAAAAAATAATCTTCCCGAACAAAAATGTTAGTTTTATTTTACTTGCATAGCTATATTATAAATATTATATGAAATACCTGTATAAAAATGTTATTGCTAATTGATGATAATCTAACTACTAATAGTATTGTCCAACACTAATCTGGTTAGTCTCGATTGTCACTATGTTATCCTCGTGTCATTATACTTCGCGATAGTGAATTTCGAAATCGTAGCTGGTGAACGAGAAAATGACTTAATTATTTATCAAAATGGAAAATTTTTCATAACAAACTTTGCGAAATATTTATGTGCGTATAAGTGGAAATGTATTAATAAAAAGCGTAATGCAAAAATATACATAAATGAATCTTTAACGAACATTTTAAAATATGATGTTGACCATAAAAACCACGAAAAACCGCCAATAAATGCATTGAAAAAAAAAAACTATTTTCAAACCAACTCAAAAGAAACTTACTGATGTCACAGAAAGTCCTTCAAAAATTATAAATCGTAAAATACTACAAAATCCTCAAATTGAAAATGTCATGAAAAATGACTATATTGACAATATCAATCAATGTATACATCGAGAACGTAGAAAACGCATACCTTCACGTCCAAAAAATCTTATTGAAGTGATTGAAGCTATGAATAATCGTGAAATAAGAACTGTTGAAAGTGAGTCATTTTTAATACATACAGATTAGGTGAACAATATGTGTTTTTCTACAGACAGTAATCTGAAGGCTCTAAGCTCGCGTCTAATACAATATTTGTTGATGGTACATTTTCTTCGTGTCCTATTTTTTTTATCAACATTTTACTATCTATATGTAAATATAAATGGGAATTAGGTTCCATTAGTTTTTTTTATTACCTAACAAAACAACACATATTAATGAATTAGCATTTAGTTTTTTTAAAAACTAAATGTGCTGAATTAAATTTAAATTTAAATTTGACAACAATTGTGGCTGATTTTGAAGAATCTATTCATGCTGGAGCAAAAATGATTTGGTCATTAATACAAGTAATCGGATGTAGATTCCATTTAACGCAAAGTTGGTGGAGAAAAATCCAAGAAATTGGATTAACTGACGTGTATAAAAATAAAAAATGTGAGTCCGGAATCTGGTTAAGAAAAATATTTGGACTTTCTTAAGTCCATAAGAAGTTTCTGATTGTTTTACAGAAGAGTTTATGGCACACTGCCCTAATGATCCAAAATTGTTAACATTTTGTGATTATTTAACTGAAAACTACATTGACTAGTTTTCGAGATTTCCACCCAATGTTTGGGCCTCTTTCTCCATTAGTTCTGAACGAACCACAAATAGTTGTGAATAGTTCACGAAAAACTCAATTCTTTATTTACAAAATCACATCCAAACATTTTTTTATTTATACACGCCTTAAACACAAGGATCCAAACAGATAAGTATATTATTCTCAGGTCAACTCACAAAACAAAAATTAGTAGGAACACAAAATATATTCATCAATAAAGAAAAATCGAAAAATTATTAAAAGATTATGAGGCTAAAAAAATTAACAGTTCACATTTCATTAGTTTGGCATCATCATATTATAAAAAATAACATTGTAAAACTTAAAACTATATTTGACTAAATTAATTTATATTTAAATTAATTATTGAATTATTTTGTAAATACTTATATTATTATTGTTGTAACAATTTATTTATTTAACTGTATTGTTGAATTAATTTTTAGATATATTATTATTATTATTATAACAGAAACAGGTTGACAGCAGTAGTTGCCAGGTTGAGGTAAAAATTGGTAGGTGGCGGAATCGATAGGTTGTTTTTAGACTATAGTCAAGTATACATGAACTGGCGGAGTCGATAGGTCCCCAATAAAACGCCCATGCGATTATCTACATAATAATCTTACCTTTACATTTTATAAGAGGTCAATTCACACTAATTTTTAAACTAACTGAGCTACGTGTGTTCTGTCAAGCGTACAATTTGCTATAATGTTACGTACTTTAGAGCCCGAACACGAACGAATGCTACTGAACGAACCAATGTAAACGGTCTAGCGTTCGCTCCAAAGGAGATCTGATCAAAGGGTTCGTTATAGGTTCGATTTCGTTTGTTCATTAGTTCGTGTTTGAGACGTTCGGGCTCTAAATGCAAACCTACCTTAAGAACAACATATTACACAAACAATGATAGATAATACTTCTATACAGGGTGGTTCACCAAGCACGCTCACGGCTCACACCACTTTTATTATGTATGCATTTATTCAAATACTGATTATTAGAATTTAGATCATAATATTTTCAAGTACTTAGATTTAATTTATTATTTAAGGCGTATCCCGTGACGGTAGAAACTATTTTTTTTGTTATGAGAACCATAATTCAGCCTACACACGAGTATGTCTCAGTGAGGCCCTGTAATCTCATAGATTTAAATTTAAATAATAAAAAAAAAAAAAAATAAAAAATAATTTTTTATTGAAAATTGTTATATTTGGATGAATTTTTGATTAAATGAATGTTGATGTAATTGAATCTAAATTTAAATGGTTAATAGTAATTAAACTTTATATACTAAGAACAATAAGAAATAGGCAGTACTCAATAATGATTTTGTATAAAATATAAAATATAAGTAATACCTATTTAGTCTACTTCCTATTATACTCGGGCAATTTTTACAACTTATAAAATTGTAATAAATTAATATTAATTACTATGATTTAAATTATTGCTATTATTATAGCTCCTGATTTAAACCTGTTCATGCTGTTATCACAGACAGATATTAACCCATTAGTACTTAAGTTTGATAAGTCAAAAATTAGACTCGTTCAAATTTTGATTAACATAAAATTTTTCATAAAAATTATCTTTTTAACAATATACAATAAAAGAAAGATAGTTTTTATTTAAAAAAGTTTATTTCATAACATTTGCCACAGAACACTTCTTATATTATTCATAAAATATTTTAAGCTTTAAATGTATTGTTCTTAGTAGGTTGTATATATAAGTATACCAACAATTTAAACTAATAAATTCATTATTAAAGGAAAAATATTATAGGTGAATGTGCTTGATAAATCACCCTTTATATAAGGATAAAATAAATAAACATTGACACGAATCAAATTAAAAAATAAAATCTATAAATAAAATATTATGATAAGCACACGTTCACACCTTAAAGGAATATATATGAACGCTGATTGGGATAGTAGGTACAGCCAGTGGAATGACGACGGGGGTAATCGAGTAATGGCCAGAGTGGTGGTGGGTGGGTCATCACCAATAAGTGATAATTTATAGTTTCAACTATTTTAGTAATAATTACTGACAGGTAGTTACAATAATTATGAAACTGGATGCGCCTTTGTCGGGTTATTAGTGCTGCAGGGTGGGTGTAAATGTGTAATATTAGACTATAGCCTCCGAAAAATGTCAATTTCACCACGCCACTGGGTATAGGGAGCAGAATAGAAATTAAAAATCCTTAAATTCGTTATTGGAAATTCATAATTAACTAAGTATATATTATATTTAAGTAAATGGAAAATTATTTTGTTATTTATAATCGTCCATTTTATCAAAAAGAAAAAAACATTTCGTGAAGCGATAAGAATTCTGAAAACAAATTTGTTATTTAGCATAAAGTCTACAATGATTAATTCAATTTTCAAAAATGTTGATTGTTTTAAATAAATTATTTTAAAGTTAGGAATCAAATGTAGCCTGACCGTTCCATTGAAGACTTTATGCGGAATTCAAATTTGTTTTCAGAATTCTTATCGCTTTACTAGATTAATCGGTACGTTAGAAATATAACACGTCTATAATCCTATGTTGCGCGTGTTTAATTTTAAGTATCAGTCAAATAATTAAAGAAAATACAACTTTATGAAATGGAGATGTAGGTACTACAAAAATATGTTCAGCTACTTTACTGACGAAATTGGATAAAAAATTTTATCAATAAATCACAATTACGACTAGCTAAATAAACATGTATGGGTTAAAAATTAAGTTTTTTAAGACATTCAGTTATTCAGTGATTTTACCATTACGCCTACCTAAGATCGCCATAATTTTTACGCGCAATCCTGATAATTGAATTGTTATTTTATCAACTCTCAACTATGTGATTCACAAAATACTGTGAACCCATTTTACGGACATTAATAGACATGGACGAAACGTCTGGAGACCTTTTCGGTAAATTATTACTTACTACTAATGTAGGTAATCCTAATCCAACTGTATATAAAATACTTGATGAAACAGTTGATTCTTTGAATGGATATCGAATAGATTCATCGCCACAGAAGAATCCTCTTTGGTATGGAGAGCCAAACATATAAAACATCAATACAGGAAAACCAACTGGTAAAAAAAAAAATATATTTTTATGTAGATAATATCGCAATTGCTTAATGTATATAAATATAAAATATGCAGCATAAAAAATGTATATTATAGGTATACTTGTGCTTTGTATCATTATTTATTATAATAATAATAATACTTTTCAGCGCCTGGTGTGGCTTGGTGGTTGGTCTCAGTCACTAACGTGTTCTGAGGTCATGCATCGACCGACGTCGCTAGTTCCCGGATGGGTGACCACCCGGGTTTTTAGTGACCAATCCTCTCTCCACATAAACGTGTTCTTCAACCAACCGTATCCCCCTCACACAAATGCTAATGACCATAATATTCTTGCCGATGCTTAAGATCAATTTTTTAACCAACAAATAAAATTTTATTGATATAAGTAGAAAAAAAAATTAAAAAATTGAAAACTGACAATGTCCTCAAAAGAGTCAAAATATTTTCAAAATTTTATGGTGTATATAGAAAATGAAATTTTAAATATTCAATAAAATGTATACGTAATTAGTTATTCGTATTTTAATATCAACAAAATAACAACATTTCTACATGAGAAATCGAGTGAGTATCATTTTTAATATTTTTAAACTGCTATTAGAACGATATATCAGGAGTCTATATTAAATTTTCACGCTTTTTTACCCAACAAATAAAATTTTATTGATATTTATAGAAAAAAAAACTAAAAAAGTTGAAAACTGATGATGTCCGTAAACAGCTCAAAAAGAGTCAAATTATTTTCAAAATTTTATCTTGTATGGAAAATACTAATATAAATATTCAGTGAAATTTTCAAGTATCTACAGTCATTTTTTTTTAAGTTGCACCAAAAACCAAAATCGATTTTCTCGAAAACAAATTTTGCGTAAAAATTCCGGTTTTTCCTTAAGTTTTCTTTTGTTTTTCACGGCGCTTTTGAAAACTACTGGGAAATTTTTACTTTTGACACCCCCCCCCCCCCAAAGTACCAACTAGATTCACTTTCCTATCAGAAAAGTTACTATTGAAGAAAATCCAAGCACTTTTACTGTCCTAAAAGGTGATGACAGACACAAAAAAAACACACATATCATTGTCAAATCAATACATTCATCGCTTCGCTCAGAATCTAAAATGAAAATAAATATTGAAAAAAATTGTCTTAGAAATGTATTCGTAAATAGTAGGGTACCTACGATCTACCTATTATTATATAATATATATACATACATCATTCAATTACAAATTTAAGAATCTTACTAATCAGTTATAACTTTTAATAATTAAAAGAAATTAGATTATTATGTAATGATAATTTGTAGGCATTTAGCTAGTATCTTTAATATGGTACATAGTATTTTAATTTAAATTCGATTAAAAGTGTCAATTATAATTGTAATTCTTAAGACCTCGTGTTATTCTCATGCACACACCCACGTGCAATTTGCATCATACAAGTTATTAGTCGCAAATCATAATTTATCAATCACATTCATATGTAATTTTTGATAGTAGGTGTCAACTGCATAGAAAAGCTTTTTTTGTGCATAATTCACACCACTATTTTGGTACAGGCAAAATAAAAAATGAAATATGTGTTGTACGAGAGTACCTACAATACTTAAGTTATGGTGTATTGGTGTTAAATGGTTTTTAGAAACTACTACTGCCAATTTTCGATTTACGATAATTTGAATTTCTTAATATTGGAAACCTACATATTTAATACATTAATTTTAATTCCGGAGCAGTTTAGTTTAATATAGAAGCATAAGTCAGTAGATATTTTGTAATAAATAATATCTAATGTGTGGACACGGGACAGTATAACGTAATGACCTAGGTGGTTCGGGCGAGTGCGTGCGATTTCTTTAGCGTTTGGAGGTGGGTATGAGCAGCAACCACGTGTCTTTATGTAATATACAAAAAAAAGTTGTGGAAAACGATAAACAAATGCAATTTATTTTAACGAATTAAATTAATACAACATTTCTAGAGAGAATATCAAAACACTATTAGAATATTTGCAAGGTATAGCCAATTATATGTATGCGATAATATATTCAGAATCAAATGTAAAATTAAAATGTAATTATATAAGTGCATTGATACCTATATTCATACATTTTATAAGTCAAACGTTTTAGATTCTGAGCGGAGCAATGTATTGATTTTATAATAATGTATGTTTTTTTTATTATTTGTGTCTGTATACACGATAAGTATATAGTCGAAATAATGCTTCGATTTTCAACTTCAGTATCTTGTTCGATAGGAAATAAATCTAGTTGGTGCTATGGGGAGGTCAAAATTCCCAAAAATTGTCAAAAGCGACATGAAAAACAAAAGAAAAATTAAGGAAAACGGGAATTTTTACGCAAAATCAGTTTTTGGTATATAACTCTAAAACAAATGAACGTAGATACTTGAAATTATCACTAGTTGTTTGTATTAGTATTTTCTATACACGATATAAATTCAAAATATTTTGATTTGTTTTGAAATGTTAATGGACATTTTCTGTTTCCAATTTTTTAAATTTTTTTCTATGAATGTCAATAAAATTGTATTTGTTGGATAAAAAAGCTTCATAAATGTTGCCAAAATCCAAACTTTAAATGCATATAAAAAAATGTGTGCGGAAGTATTTTTAATATTTTTTAACTGCTATTGAAACAATGTATCAGGAGCCTTGTATTGAATTTTCACGCTTTTTTGCCCAAAAAATAAAATTTTATTGATATTTATAGAAAAAAAAAACTAAAAAAATTGAAAACTGACAATGTCTGTAAACAGCTCAAAAAGAGTCAAAATATTTTCAAAATTTTATGGTGTATAGAAAATGAAATTTTAAATATTCAATAAAATGTACATGTAATTAGTTATTCGTATTTGAATAACAACAAAATAACAAAATTTCTTCATGAGAAATCGAGTGAATATCATTTATTATAAAAATATGAACTTATCAAACGCTCATAAAAATTTAATTAAATTTGCTTGTAGACATTTTTTTTTCTTTATTAATAAAATACACAATCTGTACGCAATACGGCACAATAAGAGTATGGGCTATAATACAAAAGGAAGAAAATCTTGAATGAAGAAGCCACCCATTGATGATACTCAAAAGCCGCGTACACACTTGTAACATTTTCTGTTGAGCCCTAATGCCGTAACACCGTTCCACCATTTGTCGGTAAATTTGGCCGCATCAAAGGATATATGATGATATAATTGTGAATAAAGTAATTTATATATAACCTATTTACGTGGAACCTTATTTTAAATTTTCAATCCTTAGTTATAAAAGTTGGAGATTTTATAAATTTAATTTTTAAAAAATTATTAAATTTTAAATTGAGTAGATTTTGTCAAATGTCGAACTTTAAATGCTTATAAAAAAATTGAGCTTATGTATTTTTAATATTTTTCAACTGCTATTGTATTAATATATCAGGTACCTTGTATTTAATTTTCAAGCTTTTTACCCAACAAATAACATTTTAAAGATATTCAAAATCTAAAATTATTGAAAATGTCCGTAAACAGCTCAAGACTTGTCAAAATATTTTAAATATTTTATGGTCTATAGTAATTGCTAATATAATGTTGAGTGAAAATGTCTTGTATCTACAGGATAGTGTCATTTGTTTTAGAGTTACGCCAAAACCAAAATCGATTTTGTTTAAAAATTCTCATATTTCTTTAATTTTAATGTTGTTTATTCCAACGCTTATGAAAACTTTTAGGAATTAAAATTTTTTTTTTAATAGTTTTTAATATATCGTAATTATATCTATTAAAATAATATGCGAATTTATGCAATTTATACAATAATCAAATATTAAATCAATATATAAAATTAAAGAATACAAAGCTATGATAAAATTTAATTATTTATATATTTAACTAGAAAGTATGATAAAGATAATAATCTAATGCTGTAGCAGTGGCGCTACATGAGAAATCAAGTGAATATTCAATGTTGTAAAAATTTGAGCTACAAACTCACATAAAAAATTAAATTGACTTTCTTATAGATATTTTTTTTTTTGATAAAGGTTAACCTTATAACCTTTTTATCTTATATATAAAAATCACGTGTCACATCTTTGTCCGGAATAAACTCCGAAACTATTGGACCGATCTTGATGAAAATTTTACAATGTGTGTAATTTGGCCGAACTTAAAAGATAAGCTAATTTTAAAAGGGAGAGGATTAACCCCGGGAGGTGCTAAAACGGGAATTTTGAGATTTCAGATGGAAATTTTTGTTTATAAATGGTTGCCATACATTTAGCGGGCAACGAAGTGCACGAGATAAGCTAGTAACCCTATAAGGAATCTTGTAATACATTTTAAAATCTTATACTTAAAACAAAAAATTTTTATGAATATCTAACTCAAAATAATTTGCACATTTTCGTGATTTTTACGCTTTTTGTCAAAATTTGAATTTAAATGCTTATAAAAAAAAATTGTGACTATGGATTTATAATATTTTTCATCCGTTTTTAAAACAATATATTAAGAGTATTCTATTAAATTTTCAAGCTTTTGTGCCCAACAAATAAAATTTTATTGATATTTATGGAATATAAAACTAAAAAATTGGAAACTGGAAACGTCTTTAAACAGCTCAAAATAAGTAAAAATATTTTTAAAATTGCATGGAGTATAGAAAATGCTAATATAAATATTCAATACAAATTTCATGTATCTACGGTCATTTGGTTTAGAGTTACACCAAAAACCAAAATTGATTTAGCAAAAAATTGATTTTGCGTAAAAATTCCCGTTTTTCCTTAATTTTTCTTTTGATTTTCACGGCGCTTTTGAAAACTACTGGAAAAATTTTACTTTTGACCCCCCCAAAGTACCAACTATATTCACTTTCCTATCAGAAAAGATACTGTTGAAGAAAATCGAAGCAGTTTTACTGCTCCGAGCCCCCAAACCATGATGACAGACACAATATTGTAACTATACGTATTTTACTAATCGAATGAATATTTTTAAAACCATTTAAAATAAAAATTCTAATAAATACCTAGTATTTTATTATTTTTTTATAAATTATAAAAATACAATTTGCGTTACTTCACGGTTGAAAACCACTGTTATGCCTAATACAGTAATACCTATAGCCGTAAAATAAAATAACATCAATTATCGTTTGTTGAAATTCCAGGCACACCTTTAAAAATCAATGAATCATCAAGATTACAATACGAGGTTAAATTCCAAAATGTAAACAGACTTGTAAAAAATATATTTTAATTGAATGATACTGGTTTGGTTTGAGACGTTTCTTCGGCATTACTGAAGTTATAAATCACATACGATTTAATAATTGAGGACTTTGATTTAAATAATAAATTTATAAAATATAAAATATTTTATTACTATATGTATATAAATATAGTACATAATAAGTAATTATGTTGAAAGTTTCGTAAAATTTAAAATCCGACTCGTCGACTAAAAATCCATTGTGATAAATAATAAATGAATCAACTAGTGACAAAATTAAATAAACATATTAACTGAATATAGACAGACTTCAATATTTTGAATAAGTATTTATTTTTAGCCGTGGTTCAGTATAGGAGTGTACGGTCGTCATTGCGTATAGATAGGCACTGTAATGGATGTGTTCAATTTGAATTCAATGAAAATCATTGTATATGATGAAAAAAACGATTCTGAGCGAAAACAGTCTAACTTTTGGTTACCAATTATATTGAAATTTGTATACATTTTCATATTTTTTTTTTAGTGTCTCTTGAATATTTAAAAGTGCTGAGAATTTTCAATTTCGACCTTTCAAACGTACCAACTAACAATTTCTACAAGAAACCTGGATGATTTGAGTACTTTCCTTAGTAGAAAAAGTGTCTCCAGACACAAAAGATAAAACACAAATTAATACATTTACTCCAATCTAATTTTTTTTTTAAATAATCATTTTTCTTTATTATTGGTTACTGCCAAAATAAGTAGGTATTTAACCAGGTACCGTTTGAGCTTTTTACTATAAATATGTGAATAAATATATAACAAATTAAACTTTAGACACTGGGCCACAGATATTTAGAACATACCTAATACAGTAATACCTATTGGCTATTAACATGTTATTATTTTTATGACATTTTTTACTCCCACCTACAATTTAAAATTATCCTCTAAAACAAGTAGAATTCCAAGAAATTACCTGTACAGAATATAATTTGTGCTCAATTTAGAATCTAGAATATGTTTAAACATGAGCTTTAAAATAATTGTTATAAAAAGTGAAAAAAACTATTCATATTGTTTTGTTATAATCGTACTAACTATAAAATATGAGGCAGAATTTAGTAATAATAAACATGCATAATATTTTTTTAACATATGTTAAGTGAGACAAGTTCTTACCTGAACCTAAGCATAATAAATCAACTATAACTTTATGAAATAATTTTTTTGAATCTCTGTCCATGGTAAAATTTTTGCTAGCAATATGTTCTCAAAATACGTAATAAATTATCGATTCACGATCACCAACCGCCCTTTGCTAACGTCGGGCGTAAACTAATTACTAAATTGGAAATACTAAAATCAGTAAAATTGACAATAGATAACAGAAACTGATGCGCGTAAACGTTATTGAAAATAATAATTGTTTAAGCGAACTCGATTGAAAGTGGGACGATGTTACGTCATAAACGCCACACGACGATAAGTTAAACTTTATTAATGGAAATAAATTATATTTATAACGATTACGTTATCGTCCTAAGTCAACGTCACAGAATATTATTTATTATCACCATACTCATGCTAATGATAAGTATTTGACCAGTGCGACCAACGCGACAGAAATGCGTACCTAATTGGGTTGCTACCAGTTTACCAATTACCACTTTTCCCATTGTAAATTTTTTCCATAGAAAAAATTTACTTTGGGAAAAGTAAACATTACATTTATTACCAAAAACCATTTTATCCAGTAACGTTTTTACCAGTTTTACCATTGTACTCAATTGCCAAAATAACGTTTTTCCATGACTCAATATTTTCTATGTTTTCTAATTCCCAAAAACCACTATTTCCAAAGTTATCTACCACTTTTTCCACATTTTAATTTTTCCAACAACAACTTTTTCAGTTTTTACCAATATTGGAAAAAATTAACATTGGTCATAGTGGTTTTTAGAAAAAGTGGAATATTATCATTAGGGATGGGATGATTCGGTTACTTGAGTAATTTGAATCATTCGCAACGAATCAGTTTAATGATTCGGTCATTCAATATTTCGGTCACATATCGTACTTCGGTCACTCGAGTGATTCGAATTTCGAATTTCGAATCAGTCAAACACCGATATCATTTTATCTGGTTATGTCAAAATTACAATTAAGTTTTTAACCTCTTTATTTATATTTACAAAGGCTTGCTTGGTGGTAACCTTAGATTTATATCGTACATATCGTATACATATCGTATATGATCCAAGGTGGTAACGTGGTGACGAATCATAGAGTATTACCAGTATTACTCACGATGTAGAGAAGAGAAGGTGATTAACACTCGGCTTGGTCAGGAGCTGAGGAGAAAAAAAGTGGCTTAGTTTTCGATTGCAAATTTGTAGTTTAAATAATATCCACCGGGAGCACCATAAGCTTCGAAGGCCGGGCGTTTGAATAATTGCATTAGACACTATATATTTTAGACACATGTGTATTGTGTTTTATTGCAATGAATCAAAAATATCAAATATTATAAACATTGTATTTACGATGGAAAATACCTGTGTGTACCTACGGTTATTTATTGGTATTTCAATAAGATAATTATAACGTATGGTATTCATATTGCAAATCATTTATTGCCTTATTATATACTTTATTCAACTACCTAGAAGTTGACAGTTGAAAATTATAGCAAAATTGCAGATAGCAGTATACAGACCATTACAAATTTAATAATTTCTATATATATTGGAAGTAACTCAAATCTATTTATATATACTTACTTTTTTATATTTACTTTTGATTCAATATTTACATAATATTGGTATTTGGTACCTTCTCTTAAAAATATTTAAATATATCTAAAACACTATTACATTAAGAATAGTAGGTAATGTGCCTAAGTATAATACATAAAATAATATACATATAAGTAGGTAGTTATCACATAATATTAAAGAAGTAGTTACAACTTGGACTGTTTTGATACATTTTTTTGTTTTCTCAGGGTTTAAAGTGGGAAAAATTCCTGAGGGGACTAATGTCTCCATATAGTTTTAACTTTTAAGCCTTCCGTTTATAATTTTATGTTTAAAATGTATAAAATCCTAATTTGATAAATGGGACGCGTTTTAACCGTCATCAGAAGGGTAGGGTTGACTGAGTCCTCCTGCATCCCCCCCTACTTTAACCCTTGAGTGTTCTGTGGTGTGACTTATAAATAATATTCTGATTTGGATAGTATTTTTTACAAATTATGTTAAAATAAATAATAAAATAGATTTACTAAAATAAACAAATGTGTTATTTAATTAAAATTAAATATCTTAAAGCCTATGGGAATATTGTAATGAAGATAAATTAATATATAATACATTTTTACAAAATGTTAAAATTCTTATTTTTACAGATTGTCAATAATTGATAAAATATAATACTTACGGTTTCCAATGGTATTCTCGTATCTCTGTCTCCATTCTTCAGAAATAATCATAGCACCCCAATCTCTTGTTATGCTTGGTACTGATGGTTGGTGCCCACGTCTCGCTCTGTGCATTGTCCTTGCTGCTTGCAAATGAGTATATGTCCTTGCTGCCTCTGGAAATCTAATTATTGAGTATTATGTATAGTGTGCAGGTAATAATTTAAAATGTCTTTAGAGTAGATACCTCTGAATCTCTTCTTTATAAATTGAACGGATATTTATTTGTTCTCTCACAGCTCTCTGTCTTAATGAACGAATAAAAGCTGTTTGGTTGTCGTTATTATTTTCTACAAGTCTCTGTGGAACACATGTATGAGGTCTTGTTAATTTAAAATCACTATTATCTTGTCTTATGCTGCCTCTGCCTCGACATTGTGAATTAAAATAATTTTTGCATCTCAATTGTCTGATAATAATAAAATATCAATAATTATATACTTTAAATTATCCCAATGTGTTATTTTATATTTTATGATTAAATTTAAATAATAATGTCGAATGCCCAGAGATATTAGCGAAAATATATTTAAAATAAATTATAGTCATACAAAACAAATTAGTTTATTCTAGGTACAGAAAATATTTATTCTAATTGTATGATTAGGTTAGGTTAGGTTTTTTGATAACAAAATTCAATCTAAATTTTTTAATTATATTTTTTTTTATATATATCTGTATTTCATTTATAGTTATATGTTCTCATTAAATTCTGTTTGAATAATGTAACATGATTGTATTGTTTATTAATACCTATTAAGTTCGTGTTTTATGTGGACCAAATTAATAACTACTTTATACTTATGCACAATTATGCAAGAATTTACTATTTAATTTAAATATAACAATCATTGCAAATTTCAATTGGAATATTTTATTCCCTTAATAAATTAATAAATAAAAATATATTAATTAGAATTTTTTATTTGTTAATGACAATTTTTAAATACATACCCTGAATTATACCGTGTCTTTCCATTGATTCAAATAAAAAAAAATTTAAAAAATAAAAAAACCACACTTAATTTAGGAGAATTGGTTCTACAGATGTCTTCTAGAATTCATATGATCATATGAAAGCTGAGACGTCTAAATGAACGGTGAAGGTACTGTGAACTAGTGTGGAGTGATTTGATTAAGAAAAAGTGATTTGATATATTTTGCCCATTTAGTACGTATCTAAGGTTAAGATAAGTATAAGAATTTCTAGAGAAGCTAAAATATAAGTTCATGTTAAATGATTCTTGTAAATTGATATTATATAATATTCATACACTAATCCTAATTACATATAAAATATAAGTTAAATTTTTGAAATAAAGTGCTATACAATATTTCGGAAAATATAAATTATTAACACAAGTTAGCCAAATGTGAATTCATCATAATCCTCTAAATAATGTATACGACATTATTTATTAGTAGGTACATGATATTATCTACAAATTAGGTATACTACAAAGAAATTACGGAACGATTTGTGATGATGAAATTTCAAGAAGAATATCAAGCCCGTAAATATTTGGTACTTGGTATTTATCTATTATTATCATATAGATACGTAACTAATAGACGTTGAAAACTACCAATTTACCATGCAGACAGTTTTTTTTGTTTTTATTTTATCACATCTGTGTATATATATTTTCGAAGGCCTTCTCGAAGTTTTACCAATGTAATTTAAGGGCTATTGTAACTCGGCGCGAGGGAAAAATTGTTAGTTATGTCCATAATCGTGTCTTATGACGTAGAGGATGCAACCTAGTGCGTATCCAGAGAGCTAAGGGGCTTTAGTCCCAATTTTTAAATAATTTTTGATATTCCCAAAATTGTCATTATTAAAATATCAAATATGAATTTTAAAAATGTTGTCCCCTATTTCAGATTGCATATAACTGGTGTAGTAATGTCAGTAGGTAAACAATTAAAATAAAATCATACGCCAAACATATAGATAAT
Organism: Sitobion miscanthi; assembly: GCA_008086715.1. Classification (NCBI taxonomy): domain Eukaryota; kingdom Metazoa; phylum Arthropoda; class Insecta; order Hemiptera; family Aphididae; genus Sitobion; species Sitobion miscanthi. The sequence continues at coordinate 27,974,679 of CM017802.1, forward strand.
AAATCGTTATTTACTTGTCTTGTTACTTGGGAACGAATGCTATTTTAGCTCTCTTGCGATTTTTTTGATTTAGCCAGTTAGTTATATGAACCACAAAAATTCGATAATTATATGGGCTCTGCATATCTGTTGACGAGGGATATTGTCATTAACATAACAAAACAAACATTAGTATACATAACCTATATCTGTTCATTTAGGTTTTTTATTGCTTATTATTTTAACCAACATTTCTTTATGATATTACACCGAATTAAAAAAAAAATTAACTTTGAGTTACTTGTTTAATATGCAAATGTTTGAAATAACTTTATAATTCAGTTTTACGTGTTTTATTAATAATAACATAAAAAGTAAGTACGATGGGTAAATTCTGATTCCATCAAAAAGTTAAGTATATAAATACTAACATTTCCAAAAAAATAAATCCAAATATTTAAATGTTTGGTATTTAAACCCCATAACATGATTTTTTGAAAAATTGAGCATTTTTAAGTTTTTTGACACTAACAACTTCTAAATTTTATTTAAAGTATCATCAAATTAGCCATGCACAAAAAACGTTTTGAAAAAAAAATTCCAAAAAATCGGTCGGGAGCTAAACTGCATTTATGCCAAGATAATTTGAAGATATAGTAAGGAATCTTAGGGATCTTAGTTGATGGTGCCACATAAAATCGCAAGGTGTGAAAGTGCATACACTGCACCCCCCGCGGTGGACACGCAAGCCCTGATTAAGGGAGGGCATGGCCCGGGCCTGGATAGCTAGAATTTATTTAAGGGCCTCTGATTTGTCCATTAGTTAATTATCATGTCATGCGGTTAAGTTAATTTTCTTTTCGAGTCACGCGCAGCCAGCGTAGGTAATCAACTAGACAATAGTGATTCAACAACTCTTTTTCGATTTTGGTCATTTATTTTTAAATTATATATCATATAATAATCTAATTTTGGGGAATTGTACTATAAATTAAGAGGACGTCGCCGTCGCACCCTCATGTGTTGTCTCCGTCTTACACACGTACGACATAGCAAATTTTCGTTCGCTAGTTTCAATAGGGTGCTGTCATTTTTGATTTTAGAGTGAATTGACCTATTTGAGTTAAGAGCATTTTTAAACATTAATAATTTACATACTGACAACTCACTTAAAAATTAAAACATCGTAAAAAACTAACGAGAGAACATATAGATAATATTGTTACTTTAGTAAGTTTGATAATAGGTCAAATCACTCAAAATCAAAAATGACAGCACCCTATTAAAATTAAAATTAAATAAGGTAGGTAAGTGGATGTCGCTCTGCTATGCAGTAGGTTACAAGTGGATATCATTGTACTGGATGGTGTTAAATTTGAATTCAATGATATAATATTTATATTATGCTTTCAATTTTCAATCCTTAGCTATTAAAGTTGAACATTTTATAAATTTTTAAATACAAAATAATTATTAAATTAAAAATTTGTTAAATGTTGTCAAAATATGAACTTTAAATGCTTATAAAAAAAATTGTACCTATGTATTTTTTATATTTTTTAACTGCTATTGTAAAAATATATCAGGAGCCTTGTATTAAATTTTCACGCTTTTTTTCCCAACAAATAAAATTCTATTGATATTTATAGAAAAAAAATTGAAAACTGACAATGTCCGTAAACAGCTTAAAAAGAGTCAAATTATTTTCAAAATGTTATCGTGTATAGAAAATGCTAATATAAATATTCAGTGAAATTTTCAAGTATCTACAGTCATTCGTTTTTTAATTACAATAAAATAAGAAAATCGTTACATGAGAAATCGAGTGAATATCAAATGTTGTAAAAATATGAATTTCAAACGCTCATAAAAATTTTATTTGATATGCTTGTAGACATTTTTTTTTTTTGATAAAGGTAGGCAAACTTATGGGTAATCTTGTATTACATTTTCAAATCTTAGATTTAAAAATAAAGTTTTTTATGAATTCTCAACTCAAAATAGTTTGCTAATTTTCGTGATTTTTTCGTATTTTGTCAAGATTTGAACTTAAAATGCTTATAAATAAAAACTGTGACTACGGATTTTTAATTTTTTTCATCTGCCTTTGAAACAATAACTTAGGAGCCTTCTATTAAATTCTCAAGCTTTTTTACTCAACAAATAAAATTTTATTGACATTTATAGAAAAAAAAAACTAAAAAAAATGGAAACTGATAATGTCCGTAAACAGCTCAAAATAAGTCAAAATATTTGGAAAATGTTATGGTGTATAGAAAATGAAAATATAAACAATCAATGAAAATTTCATGTATCTACGGTCATTTTGTTATCTACGGTTTTCGTATAAAATATTAGTAATTTATTAAGTGTTAAAGAAATATACAGGTAATAACAAATACAAAATATAATACTGTAAACAATAACATTAATATAATAAATATAATAAATATTAAAAATGAATAGGAGGTAGTTACAAAATTCAAAATACATTAAGCTATTATACCTTAATATCTAAATTATACATACATAGATAGGTACCTCCTAATAAACCTACACAGTTCATAGTGTTACGAACCCCTGTTTATAATTTATTAGTAATTAGCACAATAAGCACCTTTTTTTGCAATGCCCGTCGACGCAATAACGTAATACCGAATGAGCGTCGCCGGCAATCGTATTTTATATCACACACAGTACTCCTATGAATTCGTATTCAATAAAAGTATTTAGTTAAGTAAATCAAAGACTATTTATTTATTACCTTATAAGATCCTCCGGGAATCAATCTTAAAATAATATAGTTGTTTCCTCATCGATGACGAACTTACAAACCCGCAACGGATATAACCGAGGGAATACAACAATAGTACATATTATCAAAACATTTTTTATGCAATGAGTGACTTAGTACAGTCATGATTGCTTTCCCTAAACCTATACGGCTATACTTACCACAAAGGCATAAAACTTTATACATCAACGATCAAATTAAAATCTACATAGTATGAGCCAATGATTACAGTTTACAGTTACAGTAAATATTAGGAGAAGAAAATAAATTTGAAATACTCAATAATGTAATATAATTTTTTTATTTTCGATTTTGAACGGAGTGATCAATGTATTGTTTATACATTGTCAACATTAATGTGTGTTTTAGATTCTGAGTGGATTGATGTATGTATTGATTTTACAATGATGTGTGTTTTTTTTTTTATTTTTGTGTCTGTCATTACCTTTTAGGACAGTAAACATGATTAGATTTTCTTCAACAGTATTTTTTCTGATAAGAAAGTGAATCTAGTTGGTACTTTGGGGGGTCAAAAGCAAATATTTCCCAGTAGTTTTCAAAAGCGACATGAAAAACAAAAGAAAAATTAAGGAAAAACGAAATATACACGCAAAATCTGTTTTCGAGAAAATCGATTTTGGTTTTTGGTGCAACTCTTAAACAAATTACCGTAGGTACATGAAATTTTGACTGAATGTTTATATTAGCATTTTCTATACACCATAACATTTTCCAATTATTTATTTTGAGCTGTTTACGGACATTGTCAGTTTTCAATTTTTTTCTATAAATATCAATAAAATTGTATTTTTTGGGTAAAAAAGCGTGAAAATTTAATGCAAGGCTACTGATATATTGTTACAATAGCTGTTGAAAAATATTAAAAATACATATGCACAATTTATTTTTTATAAGCATTAAAAGTTCAAATTTTGACAAAATTATCAAATTTAAAATATAATAATTATTTTGTATTTAAAAATTTATAAAATATTCAAATTTTATAGCTAAGGATTGAAAATTTAAAACAAGGCTCCACGGAAATAGGTTATATATAAATTACTTTATTCACAGTAATAGGTAGGTATCATCAAATATACTTTGTAATATCATTGGCTGACTGACCGTTTTTGCTCAGAATCGTATTTTTTATACAATGACATTATATCATTGAATTCAAATTTAACACCATCCATTACAGTGACCCACTTGTAACCTATTGTACAGCAAAGCGACATCCACTTACCCATCTTTTTTTTCTTTTGATACATTACTTGGTATTTTTAAATAAAGTAAAATCATTTTTCAAAAAAATGTATCAGTAATCAGTTAAGTTAGAATGTTTATATGGAATTCTGTTTTCCATTTCTATAAGTACCATATAGTTAAATAATTTTAGTGGGTTAGACATAAATACCTTTTGTATTTCTATTAATCTATAATAAATTTCTTGAAGTGGATATTTTGCACATTTAATTGATTTTTTATACATTGTAAAAAAATCATATTTGAAACAGTTTAAATTATTTAGCGGATGATGAATTCTCACAAACATTGGTAGCTGGTAGGTAAGCAAACTACACATTATAAGAAATAAAATGTTTGCCACATAATACTGAATAGACTATTTTCATAACCAATTGGAAGAGATTGGTAATTAGGAAAATTAGATTTTAGGACTAGTATAACTTTGGAAATAGTGGTTTTTGATGTTTTTGGGAATAAGAAAACATAGAAAATATTGAGTCATGGAAAAACGTTTTTTTGGCAATTGAGTACAATGGTAAAACTGGTAATAACGCTACTGGATAAAATGGTTATTGGTAATAATTAAATGTAAAATTTTTCCAGTTACTGTGTAAAATATGTATAATGGATAATTTAGTAAATGGTAAAACTGGTAGCATTACCATTATTCCACTTTTCAAATGCATATTTTTTCTAAATACCACTATAACTATTGTTTATTTTTTCCAATTGGTAAAAACTAAACATTGGAAAATCTAGTTATTAGGAAAATCTGAACATAGGAAAAAGTTGGTGTTAGAAAAATTAAAACGTGGAAAAAGTGGTACAGTCCCATATAGAAATTTTTTTTTTTTTTAGACACTAAAATCACTGATATCAAATATTTTTTTTACATGGTTTTATCAACATTCAAGTATTCAACATAACTATATAGTATATAATTTAGTATTTACACTTTAGTACAAACTACAAGTACACTACGGTTGTACGGTGCACACGATTTTTGGTGTTTGCAACTTGTAGGTCATATTCGACAACCCAAATTATTTTTGTACTACTTAATTTCAAATCATTCCCTATTGAAACATTTGATAATTATCTTCATTATCTATATTATAATTTTATTTTATTTGAAATTAATTATATTATTAAATTTTTAATTAGAATGAATCCTTGTATAATTCCTGAGGTTCCCATTGATATACAAGGAGACAACAGATGGATGAGCCAGGTATATAATTTGTAATTTTAAATATTTAGTAATACTCATATTACTTATTTGACATTTATTAGCATGAACGTCATGTATCTGAAGCAAAAGAACGTGAACCTGATGTTATAATGATTGGTGACTCAATTATACAGAAGTTACAGTCAAGTCCTATATGGAATGATTTATTTGAACCCCTCCATTGTTTAAACTTTGGTATTGGTGGTGATCTAACCCAAGGAGTATTATGGAGAATCCAAAATGGCATTCTTGATAATATTAAACCAAAGGTAAGTAAGTTATAAGAAATTTTAAAGTCTTAATATATATATACAGCCATACAATGCCGGATTGTTATGCATCGGCCCACCGAGATTTTCACTTCTAAGCAGCTCACTTACATATTTACCAGCCCAAACTTATGTTTAGAAATGTTACGAGCTTATAGGTGGCAAATCGTATTTTAAACATGAATTTATTTTCATCCACACTCACGCGACTGGCTCAAACTTTAGGCGGTCCACAGAGATTTTCTTGGTAGCCCGCCTAACCAATCCGGCCCTGTATATAATATATAATTATATAGGTGTGTATTTTATTACATACTTATATAATATATAATTATATAGGTATGTATTTTATTACATACTTTTTTGGCTAATGTACAATGTTATATTATTTAATTACTTTGAGCTATAGTTGGCAAACAATACACTTAAGAGGTATACCATCAAAGTCCACATTGCCGTGTGCTTGAATATATTCTTCAAATTAATAATTTAGGTAAATTGTTATCAATATCCTATCTTTGCAATGCTATTACTGCCAACAATATCATAAATTATTAGGTACATAAATACATTACTTTATAACTCATTTCTATGAAGTGTTTTTTCTTATAATTTAATAGTTTGGATATTCCCTACCAGATAACTAGTAATTAATAATACTCAATAGTCATAGGATATTAGTATTTAGTAGTTAGTAAGTACAGCTACCCTTTTAAAATAGATTTATAGTAGCAGTCATAAATAATTTGAAAATTTTATTTTTGAGGGATTAATCGCCGATACTAATTTGATCATGAATCTTATTTATTATTTTTCCATCATTAAATTGGGTTTTATTTTATTTAACACATTTTTAAAGCTACGAATAGCTATTAGTTGGTCATAACTAAGGCCGACAATTATATACCCTAAGAATGTATAAAATATGTATGTAGTTATGCTCTAAAAATTGAATGAAACAAATTAATATTTTGTGATTCTTGATTTGCTATGTCTTAAAAGTTAAAAATCCACCAAAAATGTACTAAATTCTAAAATATGCCCTGAAAATACAATAATACCATAATATGCAAAAATATGTAAAATAAAATTTGTTAGGTTAGGTAACAAATTTTGGTATAAACTAGCCTTTTTTTTACCAACCAATAAAAATTTGCAAATATATACAAGTGTCGGCTTTAGTCATAACGAAGACCCATAAATGTCTACAACTTTGATTGATTGTTATAAATTTAACAAATGAATGATATGTTTATTAAATTAGTTGTTTTGTATTATTTTACTAGTTCCTTTCATGTTTCAAATATTATTATGAACATAACTCATAGCCATATCATGTAGTGTTTAAATTAGAATTAAATTATCACTTTAATACTAATATAATCTAAATATATATATGTATATATTATCTTGTACACTAAACAAAAGTTAAAATATTCTATAATTTATTTTTATCAAGTAATATACATTATTGTCAAAGTACCTAATTAAAGATTTGTATTAATTCCTCATATGATTTTAATGATATTATTTAGGCGTGTGTTCTTCATGTTGGTACAAACAATTTTGGTAATACTCCTGATGAAATATCAGAAGGTATTTTAACCATAATCAAAGAAATCAAATCCAAGCTGCCCGAGTGCTATATCATTTTGTTGGTAATTATTTTGTGATGTAATTTTTTATGTTATTTTAAGATACATTAAAACTTTTTAATATAAGTTATTGCTTTTTATTAATTAAACTTTATATTTAATTTGCTATATAAGTAATATACCTAGTGTAGTACAATTTTATTATTTTTTAAAAGCAACAATGAATCAACAAGTTTGAATGATAATTTCATTAGAATTAAAACGTTTAATCTATTAATTGTAATATTTAGTTAAATATTGATTTTTATATTTGTATTTATTTTTTTTTGGAAACCAGTAGCTTTCTTGCTGTATTTAAAATCTAAAACATTTTAGATCAATTGACTGATTTTTTATGAGTAAATAACATTAATATAGACATTTTTATTTTTGTGTCGTTGTTTGGAATAAAATATTTTATGTTATATTAATTGTATGTTGTTTCTAGGATTTATTACCTCGAGGAGCCAGGCCAAATGAATTACGTGTTCGTAACTCTAAAGTTAATGAAATTATACATGAAAAAGTAAAGTCTATTTCTCGGTTAGAAGTAATTACTGTCAATACAGGTCTGTTGCAATCAGATGATACGCTGAGTGCTCAAGATATGTTGGATTACCTACATCCAACTGACACATGCTACCGTAAAATATTTGAACCTGTACATGAATTGCTGTTACAAATTCTCGGAGAAGCCAAAGATATTGACAAAGAAATAATTGGAACACAGTAAATCTGATTTTGTATATGCACAGAGAAAGCAGAAGCATTTTGTATTGTGATTCTTTTATTTCATATTTTCTTATAATTAATTTATGATTTTTATCGGGCCTAAAATATTTTAAAATGTTCCTAATTTAATTGTATAGACTGTTCTTTATTTTAGGGGGGAGGGCGGGGGCTTAAGCAATATGCACAAGGTTTATCATAAGCTATGTTCATTTTAGGTATATTTCAATATTGCTTCGAAGCTGATACTATTAATTTTAATTAATTGGGGAGTTAGTATATTAGCCTAATATATTTTAAATCTAATTTTGCAAGCTCTTTATACACATATATATATGTAAACAAAAATTAGTAATATGCTTACTTTAATACTTATATTAATAATTTTATATTACCATATAAATGTTGCTTATTACATTTGATTGTTTGTGATGTAAACCTTTTCATTAATAATTGCAACAAGTTTTTGTTCATGCATTGCACAAATCATAACTTTTTTGTCGATAAATGTATTTTTATCTTATAATAAAATATAATTAAATACAATTTAACTTATCTTAAAAATATAATTAAATGTTATCCTAATATTTTAAATTTACCTAGTAAGTATACAATTTCTAGCTTTTATATTAAGTTATTTGTAGAGGCCGGTATTATATGTTTTTGCATATTTTTTCCTTTTAACTTTAAATTTTTGTTAATAATCTCGACAAATCACACAAAATTGGAATTCCTATACATTTTTATTTTGCATATTCTTCCATACTTGGCTGTAAATATATATTCATTGCATGTTTCAATAAAATTACAATCGTGTTTTTGTGAACAGCTGTATACACGTCGCCGAGCAGTGGAGACGTGAACTATGATGGGAGAAAATTAGACAAGCGGAACTCGCTACCGCCATTTCAATGCGTGAATTATGGTCGTTCTCTCGTGTGCGCGAGTATAGCTACAATTCTACATACTTTCATACTTTTTACACATCGCCCGCCGCAGCGAAAATTAAAAAAGGCCATATCTCTATTTTTACTAATTATTTTTCAAGTTGTAAAAGTAGTCTGCATAGTCTTAATTATGTCCACTAAAAGCGCTATAGTATTAAAAACAGCTGATTGCTAGATTCAAATTTATGGTCGTCTAATGAGCCATTTTACCGTGGTCGATGGGCAACCATACTATCTTAAATTGTGGATAATATTAAAAATATTTGAAAGTCCCATTCTTCTATTATCTATGCCGACTACCATGACTTGGTAGCATGATACTATGTGATATGATACCTATAAAATACAAAATTACAAATTTACAACGGAACTTATTTCATTCTTTGCTCTTTGGACACGTGATTGAAATTGAGTTATTTAAGATTCAAAAATTCCAAGTCGAAAGTTGACAGCGTAGAACAGAATAAATTAAATATGAATACTATTGCATGAAGTATTTCTCGATTAAAAATGAATAAGTGAGTCAGAATTTAATTATCGTTATTTCTATTGTAATAGTATATATTATTAAATACACTTTCAGCCTGAATTCATTATTTGTTGATGATCATATAAAATATGTACAGCTTAATTCAAAGTAACACATAACCAGTATAATAAAATATTACAATATTTGTTTACAAAAACAGACTACACGCGTTCTTAACTTGTATTTTACTTTATAATAAGAAATAACTACCTAATGATTGTATATAATAATTTACTATACTCTCAATACTTACACTATAATACATAGTTATATTTATGTATATTATTTAATTTTAAAGTTTGTTGATTCACAAAAATGTACGCTTGTCTTGAACATTTTGGTATCATTCAAAATTATTGTATATATTTTATCATATCTGCTTGTAATTTGACTGAACCCGTCATAGCCAAACTAGATTTACGCTATAAACTCCATTTCGATAATTATTTCATAACTAGCTGTATAACCCGATTTCACCTGAGGGGAAAAATGAACAAATATAGAATATCCAATATATAGATAGGATCTCAGTTCACTGGCAAATTGTTTTCGGCATACCCTGAGGACTAATTATTTGGTAATTATTAGATCACAAAGGCAATGCAGTAGAAAGTATATTGCACTTGGTATATTGTAGAACGTGGTTCAAACTACTCTCTTAAGTTTTCTGATATCTCTAAGAACAATCTCTGAACCATTTCAACAAAATTGGTTGATTAGTTTTTAATTCTATAAAGGTGCAAACATTTGGACATTTTCTTTTGAAGTCCATTTAAATAACAACAAATAAAATATTATTTTATTTTATTTAAAAAAATACCATTGCAGCACATTGCGTCCATTCTAGTTTTTTTTTTAATTTTATTTATGTAAACAATGTCATCTCTATATAATATAAACAAAAAAATGATTCAATTTTTGTGGCCAAAAACTAAATTCATGACGTCATGTGTAAGCAGGTATTACTCTTAGGTCTGGGTTTCTCTCTGTGGCTCCGTGGCCTGTAGGTAACTGTGTAAGACATCTATTATAACCTTTAAAAGTTGAAAAACAAAACACTCATCAGATCATTAAAAAAATGATTGTATAATACTTTAAGAGGACGTGATACCCGCATGTGTTGCCTCCGTCTTATAAGTGCATAACATAGCAAATTTTATGCTCAGTAGAACATGTATAGCTCCGTTAATTTAAAAATTAGAGCGAATTGACCTCTTATAAGATCTAAACGTAAGATTATCATCTAGACAACCACATGGGCTTTTTATTATATTTTAATTTTAACACGAGTTAATAGTATTTTAAAATTGTAAATTGTTTGAACATCTTAAAATACACATTACTCGATTTAAAATTAAAATATATTAAAAAGCCCATGTGGTTGTCTAGATGATAATCTTACGTTTAGATTTTATAAGAGGTCAATTTGCTCTAATTCTTAAATTAACGGAGCTACACATGTTCTACTGAGCATAAAATTTGCTATGTTATGCACTTATAAGACGGAGGCAACATATGCGGGTATCACATCCTCATAATACTTACCTATATAGTTATATGTAGTAATCTCTCAAATTGTTGTATCAGTAACAATTTATTTTTTACTTGTGGCTAAATTACTGGTTGTTTTCCAAATAACTGTTTATAGCACATTAATTATGCATATAATTTCATTAGTTTACCATATTAATATTAAATAGCATAATATACACTGTTACCATCATTTTACAATTAAAATGTATTAATAAATTTATAAATATAATGATTTAGGTATACTAAACATTTTATAGTTTTGATTATTCGTCAATGTTGTGTTATGTTTCATGGTATTGAGGTGTAAATTATATACTACACTATCCATTAAACTTATATAAGCGGGGCCTTGGACATGTATCCCATTTGATACTGACCCAGCCTATAAGGGTATCAAGGAAAAACAATTTAATATTATTTTAACCTAACCAATTACCACAGTAAATGTTTTCATTAGGTATATAATCACATTGCAAAGATTTATACGGTAATACACATTAAGCAAGATACCTAATATAAAAATATTTTAAAAAAAACAAGTTTTAGATATTATTTTTAAAACATTTTAACCTACACAGTTTGTCATACCTGTAATGATCATAATTTGTAGAGAGAAACAAGACATTTTTAGATTCATAGACGGTTGATGTCATCAAATTTGTGTATCAAAATTAACGAATTAATGATAGCAATACTTCATTATTATAATATTATTGTTATGACATGATTGCATCGGCACTTTTGTCAACCTTTGTTCATCACTTGAATTTCAATAAAATAGCCAAATAGAAGTTATGTATGAACTAAAATTTTATTTATCTTCCTCATTGACAAAAATCATTCTTTAAAAACATACTTAATAATTTTTCTCAAATTTGGAGGAAGAGGTAAACTATTTTGAGTAATATGACAGCTCCAGAAATTCTACACAGTTCTATATTTTTTGATTGGAAACACCAAAAAAATGTTTCAAAGGGTTAAATTTTTAATCTTTTCAATAGTTCCATGCAAGGAAAAATTATTGATACCTTGCAAAAAAAACTATTGAAATAATCATAATCTCAAAAGTTAAATGTAAATGCGTTGACCCAATGGGCTTAACTAGAATTTAAAAGTCGCAGAGGCTACAGTTCTAGAAAACTTAAGTTCAAAATTAGCCCACACACTCTCATCCCTTTCATGAGCATAAAAGCTATCCATAATAATAATTATACCATGGGTTTAAAGAACTCCATTATTTCTGTGCAAATTTGTCACATAAATAATATTATAATATGCATTACTAAGTTATACCTCATCAATTAAATTTAAATTACTGCTTTTATAATTGACCTATATGTTATGTTTATATTTTAATTTTCACAAATGTTTATCCTATCAATTTCTTTCTTTAATAATTTAACTATTTAAGTTATTTTAGTTTTATTACAGTTTAATACTAAATAAAAAATCTGTGTTTGTAAACTTAACCACTAAATACTGTTCATAGATTGGTAACTCTCGACCTCCATACAAGTTATCTAATCAAGAACCAGTAATCTTACCAGATATTAATAAAATATAAAAAGGTGGGCAGTATATGTTGCTCTGCTGTACAGTAGGGTTAAAAGTCGGTTATTGTAATGGGTGGTGTTATATTTGAATCCAATGATGTATCATTGTATACAAAAACGATTTTGAGCGAGGCGGTCAGCCAGCTTATGATATTACTAGACATATTTGATGATAATATTGTAAATATAATAAAGTAATTTATGTGGAACCTCGTTTTAAATTTTAAATGTCTGTAAACCGCTCAAAGCCATAGGCGCAACTAGGGTTAAAATTCTAGGGGGGCTAACAAAACTATTTATTTATAATAACCCATAGTGGGCTTATATCTAAATCAAAAAGGGATATTTGTAGGGCAGGGCTAAATCATAGTCAGGGGGGAGGGCTAAGCCCCCCTAGTTGCACCAATGCTCAAAACATGTTAAAATTTTGTCAATTATAGAAATTGATAAAATAAACATATGGTGTAAATTTCAAGTATTTATTCGTTTTTAAATTACAAGAAAATAACAAAATCACTACATGTGAAATCGAGTGATTATCGAATCTTCAAACGTTTATAAAAATTTAATTTGTGGCTTGGCGTGGCGCGTTGGCTGCTACCAGTCACGGAATGCGACTGGGAGTAAGTAACGGCCACAGCTACTAGCTCCCGGATGGGTAACCACCCGGGTTCATAGTAGTTAAAAACCTTGCCACATATACACAAGTTTGCTACCTACCGTAACAATCGTAAAACCAACCTACCGTACTAACCTTACCACAGTTCATAACCCCTACAACAGCTAATGGCCTTAGTCGCCGGGCTTAAGTTCAATAAAAAAAAAAAAAAAATTAATTTAATTTGCTTGTAGACATTTTTCTTTTGATAAAGGTAGAAAAACTTATGAAAAATCTTGTATTACATTTGCAAGTCTTAGATTTAAAAAGAAAAATTTTTATGTATTCTCAACTAAAAATAATTAGATAGTTTTCATGATTTTTCCGTATATTGTCAAGATTTGAACTTTAAATGCTTATAAAAAAAACTGCGACTAAGGATTTTTAATATTTTTCAAATGTCATTGTAACAATATAGTAGGAGTCTTGTATTAAATGTTCAAGAATTTTTATCAAACAAATAAAGTTTTATTGACATTCATAGAAAAAAAAACTAAAAATATTGGAAACTGATTGTGTTTGTAAATAGTTCAAATCAAATCAAAATATTTTGAAAATTGTATCGTGTTTAGAAAACGCTAATATAAACATTCGGTCAAAATGTCATATATCTACAATCATTTGTTTTAGAATTACACCAAAAACCAAAATCGATTTTGTCGACTACTTATCGTGTACAAAAAAAATAAAAATTATCAAATTAAAAAAAAACATCATTGTAAAATCAATACAATTTTTGCTCCGGTCAGAATTTAAAATAGCTGGCATTTTATAAAATAGTGCGTATAATTATAATCAATTTTAAAGTAGAATATGTTAAATAAACATCACTTTTTTTTGAAAATGTTTTACTAAATATCATTGTTTTTCTTAATATTTTCATATATAACATTCCCATTTTTCTTTTAGATTCTGAGCGGAGCGAAAGAATGTATTGATCATACAATGTGTTTTTTTTTTTTTTTTGTCAGCAACATTTCAGATAGTAAGTATTCTTTGATTTTTGAAATCAGCATCTTTTCTGGTAGAAAAGTAAACCTAGTTGGTACAAATTATGAAAATTCCAAGTAGTTTTAGAAAGCGTCAAGAAAAACAAAACAAAAGTGAAATTTTTACGCAAAAATTATTTTTGAGGAAATCTATTTAATTTTTTTGTATGACTCAAAAATTAATAACCGTGTAGACCATTGAAATTTTTACCAAATATTTATATTAACATTTCACATGAATGGTAACATTTTTATACTACTTTGACTCTTTTTGGGCTAGTTATAGTCTTGAGAAATTTTTAGAAATTGGTAATTTTTTTTTAAACTATTCTCGATAAAAACTTTTTCACTTAGGAAAAAAGCTTGAAAATTTATTACAAGATTCCTTTATAATTTCATAAATGAGTGTTTAAAAAAATCAGATATACATAGGCATAATTTTTTTTTTTATATGCAATTGAAGTTAAAATTTTGACAAAATTCACCAAAATATCGAAATATTTTCAGTTAGCAAATCATAAATGGTTTACTTTTTAAAGCTTACATTATAAATGTTGAAAGAGAACTCCTCCCAATTTTCCTACCTTAATCAAAAAAAAAGCAAGTCAATTTTTACGTATTGGATTTTCATAGGTAAATTAAATAATTAAATATTTTTCAAATACTATTGTACCTATATATTAGGAGCCTTGTATTAATTTTTTCCGCTTTTTAACTTAACAAATACAATTTTATTGACATTTATAGAAAAAAAAAATTTGAAACTGAAAATATATGTAAACAGTTCAAAACTAAAATTATTTTGAAAATTTTATCAACTATTGGAATTGATAAAATAACCACAAGTTATAAATTTTAAGTGTCTACAGTTATTCGTTTTTGAAAATTGAATTACAACAAAATAAGAAAATTGAGTGAATATCCAATGTTGTAAAAATTTGAACTTCAAACGCTCACAAAAGTTTAATGTGACTTTGTTTGGTCATTTTTTTGAAAAGGTATACAAACTTATAAAGAATGTTGTATTACATTTAAAAAGAAACATTTTTATGCATTTTTAACTCAAAATAATTTGCACATTTTCGTGATTTTTACGTATTTTCTCAAAATCCAAACTTTAAATGCTTATAAAAAAAATAGTGACTGTGTATTTTTAATATTTTTCAACTGCCATTACAACAATATATTAGAAGTCTTGTATTAAATTTTCAAGCTTTTTGACCAAATGAATAAAATTTTATTGAAATCTATAGATAAAAATCCTAAAAATATTGGAAACTGAAAATGTCCGTAAACAGCTTAAAACAAGTCAAAATATTTTAATAAGTTTATGGTGTATAGAATAATGGCTAAATGCTAATATAAACATTCAGTAAAAATTTAATGTGACTAACGGATATTTGTTTTCTAGTTACACCATAAACCAAAATCGATAATGTCAAAAACCGATTTTGCGTAAAAATTTTCATCTTCCTTTAATTTTCTCTTGTTTTTCCCTGCGCTTTTGAAATCTATTGGGAATTTTTGTCTCCCCAATGCACCAAACTAGATTCACTTTGCCATCAAACAAGATACTGAAGTTAAAAATTAAAACATTTTTACTGCCCTTAATAGTGATGACAGACAACATTTTTTTTAAAAAAACATCTTTGTTAAATCAATACATTCATCACTTCGCTTCGCTCTGATTCTAATATAAGTAGGTATTTAAGTAAATAAAGTAAACCTAGTATGAATATCATTACCACACATTAAAATATATTTTAATTTATGAGGATTACATATAAGCATATTAAATATATATAATTTATTAATTTAGATTCTAATCATTTAAAAGTTATTTGAACTAAGTAATTGGGTTTTTTTTCAGGAATTGTGTTGATGATATTGAGATATTGATGGTTGATTCATCAAAGCTTTTAATAAAGGTCAGTTATTAGGTATTATGAATAAGTCATAATCATTATAATTTACACACCAGTGGCGGCTCTAGGGGAAGGGTGAGTAATTAATATCCCCAACATCAAAAAAAAAAAAAAAAATATACAGATTTTCTATTTACTATAAAATTTAATTTAATTTAATATAATATACTATTTTATTATTAAAGTATAATATAATTTAAAATATATTAGTATACCTACCCAATATTGTTATATTTTGAATTCTCGTTAATGATGATTGTATCTATTTGTACAGACGTTATTTATTATTTTAAATTATAATTTATTGTCTAAGAAAAAAGCCTGGTCCAACCCTTTATTTTATTTTAAAGGCCTAGCCCGGTCCAATGTCACTACAGACCGGGCTTTTTGAGGTCTGGCCCTTGCAGGTCTTTAGACTATGTACGTGATTTTCCGACATGGCCACCTCCTATAAAAAATCAAATCCTAGATCCGCCGCTTTTACAACCAAATTTTAATTTTTACTCAAACTAATTATTGTGTATATAATTGACTTACTCTTAATTGCAATTGCAGGAAGGCTTCATTAATTTATGCCAACAATATGGTTCAATTAAAAATATTACTTACATAAAAGAAATGATGAAAATCAAGCATTTATTCAGTTTGAAGACAATGAGTTAGTAATTTTACTATTTCTAAATAAAACAGGCACTTACTGTTTTTTAAAAAATAATCATTATTTATTACAATTTAACCAGGCCTGGCCACGATAACCTAATACAAATATTACTATGAAAATGATTATTTTATTTCCAGCCAATTTTCAGTATTAAAAATACCTTTTGTATTAATTTATTATAATTAAAAAAATTTTAAATCAACTTTTTTTAAGTTATATTTATAAGGGCTATGTTAACTAATTTTGACTCAGTTAACTCGGTTTGAATACAACATGAGTACTGTAATAAGTGATTTTGCTTCATATTCTATTGTAGTTATAACTTAACTACTTAAGACAGTACTTGGTTGTCGACTAGTGTGCAGAAGCATGGAAGGTGTGACTTCAATATTTAACGAGCATACAGATGGTAGACTTGAGTCGGACAGACAGGAATGTCCTGATTGCCATCTGCCAAAAACTGGTCACCACCAAGATATTTTCTCAATCTAGATGGAGTAAAGTGAAATAATAATTTTAATTACTGATTTTTATTTTTATAGTGTAGCACTCAAACTTTTAAATGAAAAGTTAGATCTTCCATCTTTCATAAAAGCGAGTATTTCTAGTCGAACACAAAACAAGATGGAATCATTAACATTTCAAAAAGAAAATGAAGAAGATGTTGAAAAATGTAATGCTGACGAAAATCTAAAAACAATTATTAAAGAAAATAGAACAAATGAAACAACATTTGGGTTAGTTTTTAATTATAAATTAGTTTTGTGTGAGAAAAACAACATTAGCCATTTGCGATCTATTTATCTATTTTTTCAATCTTTTGATGATTGATCACTTCCTTAAGCCAAGTTCCCACAACTTGTGTACTTCTGAAGTTCACAATTAATTAAATTAACGGATGATAAAGAAATTATTCTGACGACTGGCGAGTATATTCAATTATATTGGTTACTTATGAAACACTCACCAGCGACAAATAATTATAGAAGTTGTCGTTCCTAGGGCCGCATGCAAGCATCCACAAATTATCTAAATATTTGGGAAGCAAACGAGTCTTGGAAGCCTGGCTTTAAAAGATCAAAAAAATTTCAAGAATATAATAGAGTATATTTTACTATGAAAGTAAATGATTGTAGGTTGTTAATTTCCTCTTAACTGTACTACAGTCATTACTCAATAATTTGAAATTCAGGGGTCCGATCTTAAAATTTGATCCTTAGACATTTTCGATTTACCGAGTGTTTGAATAATCAAAGGAATAAAAATAATTTGAATTAAAGATAGGTGAAAAATATTATTACATACATACATAGTATTAATTATTAATTATTAAATGTATGATACATATATTTATTATTACATATGTATGTACTATTATATTATGTTATTAAAGAAAGCTGTCAAATCATGAAGTTTTTTAAATGTTTACAACCAACTCATTAGCTTGAAATTTAGTGATATCTAAGTTGGCAGTAAACAACTTTGCTTGCGTAGTTGCATTATTCTGCCTGCATTATGTAAACCAGGCTATAGGATATTTTTCCAAATCCAGGGTACTCGCATTTTCTCTGTCTGATACTCTATGAGTAAGGTGTCAATTTAGTAAGATGGTCCTTTAATTTGAGTATAGTTGAATACAAAAACGTAGTGCAACGTTTTATATTTTTTTTTCCATCAGCTTCAACTGCCGCAATCACTTTTTATAATTTTTTTTACTTTATTTGAGTTTATACTTTATACAATTTAGTAAAGAAGTTTAAATTATAAAGGTTGTGGCAAAAAAAATTTGAATTTTAGAGTGTCTCCTACCGACAGAAATTTCAAATCGTTAAAGGGATTGAATCATATATATTTTTTCTAATTATAGAGGGGACCAAGCGTTTAGTTCAATGTATGAAGTTTTTGGAATTATCAATTGACAACTGTAGAACGAAATTGAAAATTTAAGAGAATTTATGCTGTCAAGGAGAATTAAAAGCCACATTATTTATTTATTAAATTTGTTTTAATATGCTTACTTTAATTTAACAAATAATAAATATTGTATATTTTTACCTTTCAGCAGATAAATATAATTGCTTGTATTATTTGTAGGACTTCAATTTATATCGGGCCTAATGTTTCTGGAAGAAGTTTAATAGAGGAATATAAACAATCAAAAGTAAATAACAAAATTATACATTATAATCTAGAAAATGATGATCTTTTTGGAAGGCCTCTAAGTACAAAATGGGAAAAATTAAAAAAGTATTTACAACACTTATGTTGTACATAGTTCATAAACTTTTACATAATGTTACTGATTAAATTGCAGGCCTGAATTTGAACTTAATAATCTTGATTTCTATCATCGTTTTAAAAATTGTTCTGGTGGTGAAATTAAAATTGAAAAAAAGTTAAGTCCAAACATGTTTACTGGTTTGACTACATTTTTTAATGATGGTGATAATATACAAGATAAATTGAAGATTATTAGCAATGATATTGAATGTTCTGATCTTCTAAATATGTAAGTGATTATATTGTTGAAACTTGCAAATAGGTATTGATTATTATTCATAATGAAATAAACAATTTAGAAATAATCTGAAATATGGAATGTTAGTGGGCGCATTTGATAGTGCAACTAATTTATATGGTCGTGGATATGTTACATTGGTTGCTGGAAATAGTGTTAATATCGCTATGAGTGATTATGGTCGAGTAATTAATACAACTAAAGTTAGAGTACTACCAAATAAACATTCTAAGTCACCAGCTTATTCATTTAAAGTATATACCAAAGGTGACTATGTTCCACAATTAAAAGTAAGATCATAATTATTTCTAATTCTTATCCCTTGAAACTTCTTATTTATTTTTATTTTTTAGAATACATCTTATACATTCAAAGTGCGCAGTGTATGTCCTGAAAGAATTGTTTTGATTATGTTTGATGAAAATAAAGAAATTAAAGTGCAATTGAAAAAATGGCAGCCTACTGTTGAAGAATCTGGTGTTTCATATATTGATTTTAAGAGCAATAGCTCGGTAGAATTACTTAAGTTAAAAGATATGAACTCTGTATTCATTAGATCAAAAGAAAAGCACCATTTTGAATTTCTTTTTTCATCCTGGAACAATTTAGCAGCTTATTGCTATAAAAATTGTAATTATTATTTTTATATTTGATTATGTATGTATTCTATGATCCCATGTCAAATTAATTAATATGGTATATGGCAATTTTTAAGCATTTTGAAAATATTTTATACTTTATCTTTAGTATTCTCTAATTGACAAAAAGAATATATTTTACTCTAATTTTTTTATACATCACTAAAAAATTACAAGTGTATCACATTTAAATTTTGGAAAACATGTTTTTCTCAATTAATTTTAAAATGTTAACAGTATTTTCTCATTTTGTACTATTTCAATTTGATACAATTGTTGCCAAAAGAATAATTAATATACATTTTTTAGTTACATTACAGAAAAAGTGAATTTAATTTCAAAAATATTTTAATAAAATGTCATTGCATTATTTAAGGCAGGGGTCAGTAACCTTTTCAAAAAAGTGAGTTTCTTTAAACATTTTGAGTATCTTGTGTTCGGCCACTATTTATTTAAGTATATTATTTATATTATTAAAATATGCAGCCAATGTTTGGTATATTACTTTTGAAAATTAATCAAATTACGTTACTCATAAATAATTTTTATTTAAATTACATCCACGTTACCAGACATTATTTTTATTATGTTACGTTACTTTTTTCATTCAAAAAGGTGGACATTACAAATAATATTACTTAGCCAGCCATAATGACTTATAAGTAGGCAGTAATAATTAATAAATAACTTTTAATGTATAGTTCGTACAATATATTAACTCTTTTATGTTCAATTATTTAAAAACCAAAGTTTTTTTTTTTTTTAGCTCAGCCTTTAAATAGAGAACCGCTTTATGGTGAAATTGTTGGATTTAAATCCACCTTAACCAATAACTATGCCAGAGGTAGAATTCATAAATTCTTTGGTGACAACATTTATTCTGTGAAGCACATGGATGATCCTTTAAAAGAAAATATCAACTCATCTGAAATGATAGAATTACCGTTCGAGTATAAAAGTGTATGTATTTTTAAAAAATTTTTAATATTATAATATTATATGTAACCAGTATACATTTTTTATTTTTATATGTTAAGTTTCTATTTTAAATACATTACTGATATAATTCAATTTAATTTATGCTCAATGCACATCAATAATAAATGGTTTAACTTTATACCAAGATATAAAAAATAAAATAAATTGCTACAACATTTATTTTATTCTGAATGATAACAGACGTAGTTAGGATTTTTTCCTTCCACTTTTTTTTTTTTCATTATTGCACATATTGTCCTTAAGAGAGATGAAACAGTAACAATATTTATCACTGTGTTGCACTGTCACCTCCCTTCAAAAGTTAGATGATTTTGATTTTGTTTCCTCAGTTTGATAATTTAAAACTACTTTAATAGGGCTATAACGTATGTATTAGGGATTTTTAGAAATGTATACTACAAACATTTTGTAACTAAGTAATTTTCAATATGCATAATTATTATTAAGTAATTTTTGTTTGTTATAGATGCCTGTAAGCTTTTTAAAAGTAGGACTGGAAAATGCTTTACCATATCCTATCCAGTTTGATGCTAAATATTTAGTTGAGCATGTTATTGGTGTTCGCCTATCTGTGGTAAGTTTATTAACTTCAAAATAAGAAAATTGTACAGTAATAATTTTAGTTAAAGAAAAATTATTTTATTAGCATTTTGATGAAGCAAAAGCAGAAGGATGGAAATATGTAGATTTAAATATTACACTTGTAAAAGAAAACTTGAATTCTATATTGAATAGTCTAGTCGAACCTTTGTGGCTGAAAGAGAACGCTACCATAGATAGTATGTATATATTTTTATAATAATTTATTTTTCATAAGTTAAGTTTTATGAAATAATGGGTTAAACATGTTTAAATATGTAGATTGTAAAACTTATGTCTGTATGCATAATCAATTTATATGTCACATAAATTTATATGCATATGGGCATTAAATCCTAGTGTTTTCAATTGTAAATACATTTAGCTATGTTGGCTTTAGATATCTGCTCGTACACTGTTGGGGGTTGTCCATGAAAAAAAGAAAAATTGTATAGACAAATTAATTTTTATTAATTTGTGAATTTTACATGCCAGTCGCATAAACTATTACATTTTATTTTATTAAACTTAAAAATTATTCCAATTCTATATGAGTATTATTATTTTTAATTGCTATTATTTTAAATGTAAAATAGGTATAGATGATATGGCAACATTTACCAAGTACATGGATTTGTCTAGGATTGAATTAGTTGAAAAATCAGTTGTGACCATGAAGTTTGTTGTGTATCATGATGGAGTATTTTATATGAGAGATAAATTTTTTGGAAAGTCTTTCTCACTTTTATCTGACATGATTAAAGAGTATTGTAGCTTGAGTTTAAATCCTTATTTGCCACATATTGATGAAGTATGCCTTGGCCAATTTCCAGGTATTTATTACTTTAGTGTATGCACTATATATGAAATAAATTAATAAAATGTATGCATTTATTTATTTAATTTTAGATGGTATGTGGTACAGGGTAATATGTGATCAAATGAAACCTGGTGAATTGGTTAAAGTACATTCTGTAGATTTGGGAAACATTGCATTTTTGAGTTCTAGAAATATAAAAAAACTTCCAGAAGAATTACTATTTCATCCAACTCATGTTGCTCTATGTATTTTAAGTAAACACTAAATTGTTAATTTTTAAAGCTATATAAGTGTCATTAATTTAATTTCAAAATATTATGTTTGTTTTTTAGATAATTCTATTGAGATAAATGAAAAAAAAATAGAATTATTGGAAAAATATGAAAATACCGATTGTGAAATAACTATTGTGAAAAGCTTAGGTGGTAAAAATCATTATACATTCAACTGTCCATTCATCGAAGAAGTTCTTCAATGACTTGTTAAATATTAGTCATTCAAATTATTATAATTTAAAAATAATTAAATTATGTAAGCAACATGAACGATAAAAAAAAAATTGTATTTATCATAAGTTACATTTTATAAATAAAACATTATTCAAAATCCATTATTAGTATAATATATAAGTAAAATATAAAAGAATAAAGTTATTGATGTTCAACTTTAATTTCAGTAACTATGGGAGTTTCGTCATTTTTCACTGCTTCAGCTGCTTTTACTGCTGGTATTCCTGTTTGAATAATTGGTACACTGCGTTCACCTGTTACTTGGGTTTCCTATAAAAGAAAATATACAGATTAAACTTGATAGAACAGTTAGTATTTAAGTTTTTAAACTAGTTTCAAAACCTATTGAGTTAAACCAAAATTTTGTTTGAACATTTAAATTACTATAGGTTTTTTTAATAATATGGTAATTCTTATATTAATATTTCTTTTATACTTGTTAGGGTGGGTATGTCTCAAGCATATTAAATTCTATCAAATCCTTTAAGTTTTTTTTACTCATAAGTAGGACACTTAATGTATCATTGTAAGAAATGAGACAGACCATTCCAATGGTCTATATATATAAAAATGAATGTTTGTCCGTGTGTATGTCCTTTTTGCATTACTAACTGGCTGGACCGATTTTGATGAAATTTTTTTGTGTGTGTTTGAGTGGTTCCCGAGATGATTTAGATTCACGGCAGGTCCAACCCGGGAAGATGTTCAAACAGGAGATGGAAATTTTTGTTTAGAAATGTTTGCTATTATTTATAGGAGAAATAATTAGTAGAAATTAGTATTTATTATTTTATTGGTTGCCATTGGTTAATTGGGCATATCAGTTGCACTTACTGCAGTGAGGAGTTACACCCAAAAAGAGTTGAACTATCGCAATTTTTATGGGCAACGAATTGCGCAGCATCAACTAGTTATTAATATTTATTACAATAGGATTAAACCGAATTGTATTTTGGGCAATGTTTGAAATGGAAAATTTTCTGAACCAGAATGCGTTTTCTTTTCAAGTAGGTACACACAATTTTAGTGGTATGTTTTTTCAATTTTAACCTTTTTAGGTCGAGTGGAACGATGAATGTATTGATTTTCCAATGATGTGTTTTTAATTTTATATTTTGTGTTCTAATATATATTGTATTTGTATCTATACATGTCATGTAGTTTAAATATTGAAATATTGCTTTAATTATCCACTTCAGTATCTTTTATGGTGGGATAAATATAATTTATTATAATAAAATGAAAAATTCCCTGTAGTTTTCAAAAGCGTCAAAAAACAAAAACAAAAATTAAGAAAAACGGGATTTATGCGCAAAACCAGTTTTTGACAATTTTGATTTTGTTTCTTTTTACCTTAACTCAAAAACGAAAACTGTAGATACTTGAAAATTGCCCCTAAATGTTTATATTATCATTTTCTATACATGGTAAAATTTTAAAAATAATTATAATGTTATTAAGCTATTTACAGGCATTTGAAATTTGAATTTTTTTTTATTTTATCCTCTAAAAATTATATTTTTATATTGTTTTCGCTGAATCAAAAAACTAGATTTCATTTTCATTTATTTCTTTACTTAATTATAACTAATTTATGTACTGTTTTAATGAAAAAATCCTATGTAAAATGTTGTAAAGAAAACATTTTCCTTCATATGTTTAGCCACAAAATGCTCAAAACGAGTTTTTCTGCTATATTAAATAGCTGCCCTAATCAATGGTAATGTAGGTCAGCCACAAAAATAAATATGTATACAAATTAAAATTAAAATATAGACGACTATTAAGTACATTAATCGAACCCAAACCAACGAAATGACATGTATATAAATACATAATAACAAAGGAAAGTTAAATTAGAAAAAAAATTCAGTTATTACAAACATAGCAAAGATATCAGGATTTTTAGGTCGTAGGTATATATACAGTTTATCGTTACATGATTATTTAAATATCAAATCCATGTTAGCTCGCTATATCTTAATATAGGTATAAAGTTAGGTTAGTTAAAAATGTTTACCTTTTTAGGGACGCTAACTGTAAGTATTCCATCTGAAGACAAGCTTGAAACGATCTGTTCTATATCGACATCTTTAGGTAATAAATATCTCCTTTTAAATTGTCTGGATATAAAACCATGCTCGTCTTGTTTTTCTTCATGTTTTCCTTCTACAATTATTGCTCCTTCTGACGTTTTAACGGAAATCTCACCGGGTCCAAATTGTTGGACGTCCAATATAACTTGCACTTGTTTATCATCAAACTTAAGGTTGGACGTACCACTATTTTGCCTGTTGAGTACTCCTTGCCATGGTCTATAGTATGTGGCCGATCTCAGAGAAGGCGATGACAGAGCAGACGTCAAATTGGACAGATCATCTCTATGCAATCCCAGACCAAAGTGTTGGTCCAATAATCGTCTGGGCAATCGCTCGCGTTCGAAATCTTCCCACCAGTCTCGGAAAAACAATGGCACCAAAGACATTTCTGTGAATTTAATGAGTGATAAAACATTTAAAAATACAAAATAACACGTTTAATACAACAATAAGGACGATATGGTGATTTACATGGCTAGGCACACTAACATAGGTACACTTCTTTTTTTTTTTTTTTAATTTACGTAGGTACCTACTACAGTAGAGTTATAAATACCGAACTCAAACTACACAAATACATAAAAACAATTTTTTTTACAAACCACACAAATTTACTTGGAAAATAAGTGAAGCCAATACATGTAAATGGTTGATGCTAATACTATACATAAATACATAATACCTACAACCTACTACACATAGGCACCTAGGTATATGAATATATATTAATGTATATTTATAAATAATTGTGTATTAAACATTCAACGTATATAGGTATACCTATAAACAATCTATGTAACGTTAAAAAAATACTTACTACAACAAAATAATTGGTTTCTGAGATATGTATATATAGGTAACGTGTATGTACTGAAAAATAAAGATGTAACTTTTGTGATTTTTAAAACGAACTGTTATGAAAAGTACGTTTTTCGTCGTATTTATACGCTAGTGCTCCGTTTCCATATGTATGTAGGTGATTATTACTCACCAATCGTTTTTAGTTTATTTTTGTACATTTAAAATTAGTGGTTGTTAGTTGACCTTCCTCATTGACTCAGATATATATTAGTGTGGGAGGATTCCAAAAATATTACTTTGTTTATTTATTATTCTTAGTCCTTACCAATTCGTGAGTCATATAGCTACAAATATTGTGGATGCCAGCCCTAAATCGTACAATCGTACATTTGTATAATATTGTATAGTGTATATACCTATATCCTATGTACATACTTGCTATTTTTGCCAAATATCTCAAATAAAAGTGGGCCAACTGCATATTATGATAATAAGACATCTAACATTGTCGAATATTATTATTTTCAATTAAGAAATTATAGAAATAAGTAATAACTCAATTTAAAAGAAATTTTGTGTTTAATTAAATGTATTACTGAGTTCCAGGGTCATAATTCAATGGCGTAATTATTTCGAGGGATCAGGGAAATGACAGATTATAGGCATTTCAGCATTTATGCCAACTTTAATTTTAATAGGAGCCTGAAGGCTGGTTGTTGACAATTTGAGATGAGAATAGCCTAAAAATGTGTTAGGTAAATAGAATATTTTTAATCAATAGCTTAACTATTAATATCGTCTATCAGAATTTAGGTAAATGCTTAACATTATTTTAAGGCCCGGTGCTTGTTTTTAAAATTGTCCGCAATTTTATATAACATTTGAAAATAATATTTATATTTTAGTTGCCACCTTAATTATAATACTTTCGAATTATCTACTGCCCGATACTTAAGTAGAGGGGGGAGGGGGTTGATAGGTGTATTTATCGAAAAAAAAAACTTCAGGAATAATTTTCAGGCCTTGTAGTCCGCAGAAATGCCAGATTTTGATAACTAATTTTTTATCAGAAAGATGAATTTTTCCTACAAGCCGCATTGATAGAACTTCGATTTTTTTATTTTATTTCAAATAATTTTGTATAGCATAATTTGTAAAAACAGTTTAAGATTGTATTATTTTTGAAAATGACATACCTAATTAAGTTTGAAATTAAAAGATTGAAAAACGGAGTTTAATGAGGCCTGTAGAAAATTACCCTCTATTAGGTAAAAAAAATTATCAAATTTGGATGTCTGATGATTCTATTGAACAGGATCATTATTCCCGTATATTATTCCTCTATATAGAGCGTATTTTTGGGAACAAATTTGCATAAAACCCGTTTACGTATGTGTGTAATGTATATAACTGTAAACAAATTATTGGTGAAAATTCATAAGTACTATCCCAGAAAAGTTCGGTTTGTTTAAATAAACATAAATCATTATTTTGAATATTCTTTAATTGGGATCAGGGTTGTTATGTTTAAAACATAAAAAAAACATATTGATTTTTTTTGAAACGTTTAAAACGGGCGTTTTAAACATCAATAAAAAACATGTGTTTAAAACAATATTTTTAGTAAATTTTAAATTAAAATAACCTATGGATTTTTTCTACTCTAATGATTTTCTAATGAAATTTTTTTTGTTGAAAATCAACGATTTCAACATTAAAAACGATGGCATCCAAAGCAATAGGGCCATTTGTTGTAGATAGAACTCCATAACTTAAAATAAGCTCACCCCACGCATATTATTTTGATCGCACCACGTCAGCGTCAAAATCTACATAAGTATAAATAACAAATAAAATTTAAAAAAAAAGGTGTCCTGTAAGTAAGACCTAATAATAATAATAATAGCACAATTACTTGATGACTGTCGAGGGATGCTACCTATAACCTATATCGTCAAACATATAGAACCCCTTAATTATATTTAAAATGTATTATATATTTATACTTATACTTTATAATACCATACCATAACCTAACCGTAGTCCATACGTCCATAGTCCATACACATAACTACCATACCATCACATCACTCATTGCTTCATTATCATTATCTATAATAATTAATAATATAAATGTTATTCTGTTAATTTATCTAGTTTTAGTTTACTCAAATCTGTACTTACATGATGCAAGTAACATCCATGCATCTTATTTAATGATATTAAATTAATGTACAATATACTTTAATGTTTATACCAAATACTGTGTTCAACTTTGATTACCAAAATATCCCACAAAAATCATTACTTAATTTACTATTATCATTTATAGGATTTTATTAATAGGTTTTAAACATGTATAAAAAACCATTTTTAAAAACCGTTTAAAACGCTGTTTTTTTTTGTTTTAAAGGTTTTATTTGTTTTTTAAAAAAAAAATGTATTTCTTAACAATCCTGATTGGGATATAGCTTCATTTTAAGAAGTAGGATAAATTGTGTATTGTTTTCTCTTGTCATAAACCGCCTTTCGCACAGATGTGTAACAATCTGACTATTGGGTTAATAGTCTATAGATTATTGTGCAGGTAGCAGGACCGTGAATGTGAGGTAGATCTTCAGGATCTAAAAATACTTTCAGTATTTTAATAAAAAATTTAGACTCGTTTGATAATTGAAGTTGTGTTTTATTATAATGTATTCTCCAAAATATTTCGAAGTCAAAATTACAATTTGTTGAACTGTCTGGCGTGAAGGTGCTAGCAGCCTAGAATGTACAATGGTAAATCACGTTTGTCTACAGGCTGTCCCGGGGTCCCTCGACCCTCTGAATAGTCCTATCCCTCGCTCTCCCTACCTATCGATACTGTTATTAATGTTCGTGTATCACGATTCTGCATCACGGATATGGTCACCGACCTAAATCCTATCAGATTTGTTGACACGTTCATACCGTACTTGTGACAGTTCCTATCTATTAACTATTATGACTATATAATAATATAATATACCTATATATAGATATCCATATTATTATATATAATGTTCTATTATATATATAATACATCCACCATATATCACTCTATTACTACAATAATATCAAGTCGCCAATTCTGTGCGATTCTAGAATCGTATCAATTTTGTTATTCGCACTATTCTGGAAACAATATTACCCATTGAGTTTCCTTATTTACCTTACTATTTAGTGTACAGGTATTATTCGTATATTTCGTTATACCCTACAAAAAATGAGTCTTTCTCATTAGTTTATTGATTATAAAGTAAAAAATAGCCTTTCTTTGTCACTTCACTTCCCATGGCCTGATTGTGTGATTATTTATATTAGGATTTTGTATTATTACGTATTTCGGTATTTGATTGTTAGTATAGTTGGTATACTTTACTAGGTATGATACATCGATACCTTTAGGCTTTAATATGATTTCAAGTGTACGTAATAACTTTGGTTACTACAACAGATGTGATATCATTGTGCTTAACTAATATTTGGTACGAACCTATATGTCACTATTTAGTAAACTCGGTTCTAATAACTTTTAAAGCTCTTGTAGCTGTATTATTGAGTTTATATAATTATAATAAAATTACTATAATAGACAGTGAATACAGATGTATACAAACCTGAAACCGGTTATTTTGTTGGTTACTTAGGCTTACCGTACAGCCCTTTTCATTAGATGATTTAATTTATTAACAGTTTATTATTTACTTTGGATAAATATAATAATATAATTTCTTACATGTGTACAGCGGGCAAGAGGAAGTGATTTCTGTTGAGGTGAGTTAGTGACTATAATATATGACTAACCTATGATGTTACAGATATTTATTAGGTTCTAAGAATAACATATTTAATAGTGTTATGAGTTACAAATATAGATATTTCCAAGACTACCTGTTATAATCATCTTGGTTATCTGAATTATACCATACCTCCGTATGGGAAATAGGAAACTATTTATAAATGAACATTTTTGAACATTTTTGAAGACACTTAAAATTTTCACCAAATGTTAAAATGACCATTTTCCATACAACAAATATTCAAACAATTTTGACTATTTTAAAGCTATTGATAGCAATGAGAAATGTTTAAATCTTGTAAATAATTTTAGATTCTGAGCGGAACGATGAATGTATTGATTTACAGTGTGTTTTTTATTTTCGTTTGTGTCTGTCATCACCTTTTAGTACAGTAAAAATGGTTAGATTTTCTTCAACAGTATATTTTATAATTTATCTGTGGCACGAATTAATATAATTAAGATAACTTAATTCGTGATCTGTGGTAAAGGTCTATGAGTATTCTTGAATTCTTGTAACCATAAACTTGTCCTCATGGTGCGCTAGTAGTACTGGGAACAGCAATAGCTGTTTCAGATTCGGATATATAGGTCACAATATGGGAGTCGGAGTTTGATACGCAACCAGTATATTATCTTAAATCGTGGTTTGTTCATAGATAATATAAGATTACATTATCTATGGGTTCGTTCCACAGAATATGGTGATTATGTTATCTATAGTAATAGCTTTATTAAACAATATCATAACCTCAATAATATTTACATTAAAAAGTTAACGGTAGGTTCTTAGAATTTGATTTAGTTATTGATATTTGGTTATTACTTGTTACTTATTCAATATTTACTATTTATTAATTGGTGATGGCCGGATGTTCTTATGATCATGTTACCAGAAGTTTGTAAATTGAGTATTGAGGTGGAACTTGCTTCGTCTTAGTTATCGGTTACTCTGACATTCTTAAGATTTAAAAAAAAATCATAACTATTTTTATTCTATTACATTAGATTTCATTCATTGATTTAACTGTATTTTAATTATTTGTAATAATAAATCATAAATCATTACTCATAAATTGTATGGATCATAGTTGTAAATATCTATATATTATATAATATTGTTTTTAATACATACTGACTAGTAAATACTTAACTTCCATTATTTTCTTGTTCGTGTAATTGGTGTATAAAATGAATTCAAAACAATTGACGTAAGTTATGCTCAAAACCATTACCTCCTTCTTTTCATATAAATCAATGTGTATGATTTTACCGCTTTATATTTAGATGCTGGAAACAATTCTACTATAAGTTAAATAAGCTGAATGTCAACTATGCTGATGAATCAATTGAATCTATGATATATGATGGTTTGGATGATTTGAAAAAAGGCATACTCAAATTTAAATTTCATGCTTCATCGAGATTAGTGTTTTATAAAAGTGATAAATCAGATACAGAATACTTATATCCCATATTATCCCAATTACTTGTAATAATTATACATTATTTTATGGTTCTCCAGTCATGATCCAGGATATGTCTATACTAATATATTGATTTTATTTAGTTTATTAACGAACAAGATGCTAAAATTGTTTACAACAAATACAACGAGTTTGTTTGTCAAAATGAATTGAATACTACTGTGACTGAACATGAATTACATAATCTCTGTGTAGATATTTGGAAGTTTTACAATGAAGAAGTGTTATTTTTATTTCGTTCATTAAAATTTATTCTCACTGCTGCAGAAAATCAAAACTGTCATTATTCTGTAAGTATAATCGCTATTAATATTTACATAAATATTTTTTATTTTCATTTGTCTATAATTACCTAGATGTATAATTTATTTTTTTAGGCTATATGTAAAAATATTGTCCGTAAACAAAACTGGAAAGATTGGTATATTTCTCTACGAGAACAATTATCATATGTTCGTTCATTGACATTTTTTGATACTATAGTTTATAAACCGCTTCAAAAAATAATACACAAGAATTTGTTAACATTTGTTTTAAATCAACAAATTGAAATTTTGCAATTGATGGTGTTAACTTCACTCAGAATGGATCAAATTACAAAAGATGATTTTAATACTTGGATTACTAATCTCATTGTGAGTAATTATTAAAAATATATTTATGTTTAAATATTTTATATTTTATATCAAAATACTTACCTATGCAAGGATGGTTTGAGAGCTCTGTAAAACAGAAAGCGTTATTTTCACTTTGTGTGATTTTGTAATTTGTTGCAACGCGGCGATATTAAAACACGTGAAAGCACCATGCCAACGAACCATTTACCGCTTTAATGCGCGTTATAAAGCGTTCTGTTTGACAGAGCCTTAAGAAGATCGGGTACTAAATATTACGGTTTTCATTGCCTTTCAAACATGCAACCTATTAAAAAAAATGCATTTTGCGCCCGTCAGTAAGATTGATGTAGTAAAGTAATTTATTTTATTAAAACATTTGAATTTGTGTTCATGGGATTATTCTGGTCTATTTTTCGAACTTAATTCCCTAATTTTTAAAAACTAGATGTGAAAGTTTGAAGAATGTAATTAATTATTAAAAAAATAACTTAAATTCAATTGAAAAGGTGGCCTGAATGATTTTAAGTTAATTTGAATTCAAAATGAATGCAAAATGGGTAGGTAATTGATACTGTTGGGCACAAATATTTTTATCCAAAATTGGCTTTAATTTTGTTTAAATTAGGTACTTCCACAGAATATAACAATATTGTAGTACTTATTTTATGGTACTTTCTTATAAGTTTTACTTAAGAGGACGCTGTACCCACATATGTTGTGTCCGTATTATTAACGCATAATATATCCAAATGGACGTCCAGCAGTTCTGTTGTATTGCGTTATAACTTATTTAAAAATTAAAATACAGTAATAAACCACTAAGACGTGGCTTTCTAAATATGCCTAATGCAACTACAAGACAAAATTATGTGTGTCTAATTAAAAATACAATCTTTGTTTACCATCCAATTTCTAGTGATATTGTCTGAAACACTGTCCAAACAATGTTAATTAAAATAGACATACTGTAAAACTAATAATGATTTCTCATTCCACTTGAAATCCAAAAAAATCTATTGTTTTCTATAAGTCAAAAGTAGTAAATATTTATAAGTAATATATTATTTTATTTGACTTGGTATTTTTAGGATAATAACTTTGGAAAAAATCAAACATTGGAGTATGATTATAATAACTTACAAACTGTGTATTATTCTTTTATGAGTCAGATCTCAAGTTTAGAGACACTACATTCATTACAAATCATTGCATTATTTTGGGAGTGAGTAATTTGTTATTAATAAATACTATTCATAAATTGGATTTTTCAACAAATTTTTTTTTGGTTTATTATATTATTTTTTACTATCACAGGAAAGAGAACTATATCTGGTCAACTAATATAGAATTCAATGAAGCTGATAAAATTATTCAGATGATCCAACCTAGTAGTGAATACGGTGTTGTGCTGATGGGTTGGACACTCCTCCACCTTAAAGGAAAATTTGGAATAAAAAATATTCAAAATTTAGAAGGTTATACTGAAGTCATAAGCGCATTAAAAATGTGGCCATCTTTATTAGAAATGTGTCAATCACCTGCTGTTAAAGTATATAAACACTTTTGTTAATTATTCATGCGGCTTAAATGCTTCTTTTTAAATTATTTTAATTCTAATTTACTCTTTGTTACTTATATTCAGTATTTTTTTAAATATTTATTTTAGGATCATCCAATAATAGACAAACTAGGAAGAGTGTTATGTGAAAACCTTATCATTGAAAGTATTGAATTGGATGTATTTGAATTGGTTGACTATGATTCAATTATTATTAAGCTTCTGTCTTATTTATTAAAAAGAAACCCTAGATTATCAATAGACACAATAGACAACTTAAAAAGTGGGGTTGGTTTGTTTGTAAAAAAATTTATAGAAATGTATCCCGTTGATTTATGCAGCTTATTTGAACTCTTTACTGGTATTATAAAAGGAGCACCACAAAGTTTAAATAAAGTAAATATTTTACCTTAAAATATTATGGTTTATTTTTAATATTTAATATTTGTAGGTGTGGAATCTGATGAATAGTATTAATTCATTTACTGCTGTTTCTCCACCTGATGGACAATATATTTATGAACAAGAAACAGACACGTTTTTATTAACTGATCAATATTATGTAAACGACTCAATTTATAGCATTGAAATTCCTAAAAATACTAGATTTATTCTTAACGGAGATATGGTCCGCTTCAACATCAAAGTGTCATTATTCTATTTTTTAAACTCAGCAATTAACAACTTCAGAATGGTATATAATTAATTAACATTATTATTATTATTTTAGTGTTAGGATTTATTTATTTATTTTTTAGTGTCGTGATGAGGATCGTAAGACTTCTTCTTATATTAGTACTAAACAAATACTTATCAGTTCTATTAAAATTATTCAATCTATTGCATATGTTGCGACATCTTTAAATGATGATATTATGGGGACATGTGAAACTCTGTTGACACTTGTACCAAGGTATAAGCTTTTACATTAATATAATACGTATGCATGTTTTATATTTGATTCATATTTATTTTAGTGTATCTTATATTGATTCAAATTATGTGGCTGATCCAGAAGTCGTGTCTGAAATATTAAAATTAGCAAGATGTATACTTGTTTACTTCCCTGAACAAACGATGTGTTATTTTAATGCCAATAATTTTTTCCCTTTTTTAACGAGTGGTCTCGAAGATTCTGCCGTAAATTTACATCCTTTCTCTCAAAATTCTATTGCATTAATGATTCTGAAATATGGATCTGAAGTGTATCCAGTCTTAACACAATATGTCAAATTAGTCGAGGCTTCTTTAAAGGTATTTTATTAAAAATTGCTTTTGTATTATTTAAATATGTTTTATTTTTACATAATTAATTACAGGTCAGGCATATACTAACATGCCAGTGTGCAACAGCAGGTGTAATGTTTGTGTTCAAGACTATCATGCCATTGTTAGCTGTATCAGATTTTTTTATAGGCTCCAAAGAAAAAATGGACTTAGGTTGGGCTTGTATGCGCTTAATCTATGTTGTTTCTGTGTTAGAATCAGAACCTGACGAAGAAAATTCAATAATGGTTATTAAAAAAGTATTGGATTTATGTTTGCCTTATAGTCCAACATCAATTGCTTCATTAATGATTTTAAACATAGCTTCTATAGGTAAAGTTATGTTCATTCAATTATAATATACATAATTAATCAAATCAATCATTGCTTGGAGTTAGTTATTTAATAAAACCATTATTTCATTAATATTTTATGCTTGGTTTGCAGAGGTTAGACCAGAATAAATAATTATATTTAAATAAACCAAAAAATAAATATATTTTCTAAATTGAATTAATGTTTTACTAATTTTAGGAGAAAAGGATTTTATTAAAATAATGCATAGTTATCACAGTTGGACGAATGGAGTTGGAAAAAGAAATATACAATGTTTAATATTTGCATTGTCCTTATTAAATTATATGATCGATATCAAGTCACTTGTAAGCTTATCAATTTTATTTATTTATATGTAATTATATGTTTATTTTTAAAATTTCAGTCTACAGTTAAACAAGGAACAAATACTGCATTATTTGATCCTGAAAGAAGGCTCGCAGTTTTGTTATCATATCGTTTGACTGTATTTCATAACAAATTAAACACATTATCTCTTACTATTCTCGGGACACTCGCAGAAGTAAGTAAAAAAAAAAAAATGTATTATCCTAAATATTGAATTATGCATTAATTACTTTGTTCAGAAACGATTTGTTTCCTTCAGCCTTTCAATGGGTTTTGACAATGACAAAAGAGCACGAAAAGAAATGATATCTTATTTAAAACTACATAGACTACATTCTAATAATATTGTATGTACATATACAATTATGTTTTAATTTATCAATATTTCAAAAATATTTTCTCTTATTTTATAGGTAAAAATGTTAAAGTTCTTACATAATGCTATTGCTTATCAATGTAAGATGTTTGAAATCATTTTAAACGTTGAGTTACTTGAAAAATGTATTAAAGATAAGAAGCAAATTGAAAATAATGATGATAGTATATTATGGTTCATTGAAGTTGAACTCGAGACCGATGTAAGTCAAATTTTACTTCTTATTTTTATGCAAATATTGTTTTTTTTTAACTCAGCATATTAATTAGTAAAATTTCGAAAATGTTGAATAGGTTTTAATTATATTTTAATCTTTTATTTAAATTTACAAGAATAACTAATTTCTGTTATACTAGTTGGGCAAATTTAGTTTTGAACAGATATAACACTTAAATGTGTATGACAGAAGGCCTGCAGAGAATCAGCTCACTAATTGCAATATGCTTTTGATATCAATATAAGCCATGGCTATACTTTGCCCCACATCCCCTTTTTTTTTGTATTGGTATCACGGCGTTGTAGGAGAAGAAGGACTAACCCATGGTGGGCCCAGGGGCAGCTTTCTATTGACATGGTTAGGGGGAGGGAGTCATATTTTGAATTTTCAGAAAATTTTGATGATTTTTTTGTAATTTTGTTTTTAATTATATAAAATTTTAGAAATACAGCTTGGGGGGGCAGCCTTTAGCTCCTCTCCCCCTAGAGCTGGTCCTTTAAGGGGCAATGTATAATTTATATATGCAACCAACAATAAAATCAAGTTGGCGTCACACGTATACCTTTAATCATATGCTATGCAGTATGCACAAAAACACATGGTGATACTCATGTGCGAAGTAGGACGAAAACTCAGTTCATGTTGAGCATACTTCTTAAACTATAACTGTATATAATATGTTCATACCAAAGGCTGACAGTTTTTCAAAATTTCACTATTTTGCATATAATCATGGAAATAATTTAACTAAGAAAAAAAGTCTAAATTATTAAAAAATATTTACTCAGGTGGTGCATTTGCCACACACTAAAAGCAACCTTATTGTTTGAATTTTTTTATGTTATTTATGTAGGATTTTAAACAAGAACAAGAAAACAATATTTATCTTGAGACACTCGGAATTATTCATACTTTATGGTACAACAGATTTAATTTAGCTATGCATTACTTACAACAAAACAAAAATTTTTGGAAGTTAATATTTAAACCACTTTTTCATAATAAGTAAGTATTATAACTATTATCTATTACTTACATTATTCTATGGTAATTTAAATATTTTCATTGTACTAGATTAGAACAGTGGTTCCCGATTAGTATGAAGCCACGAACCCTTAGCTAAAACTTAAATTGATCCGGGACTCTTATTTTGTAAATACTTACTTTTCAATTTGAATAAATTAATTATCTACCATTTTCGCTGTGAATCGAGTTTCTATAGTCCAAAAATACCCAGAATCTCAATCAACTACGATTTTAATAATTTCACTAAAACAAAATAAAAATGAAAAATCACTACAGTACGACACAACTGCAGACCCCTAACATCAACACACATTTGAGAACCACTGAACTAAGAGGTTCTTTTGTATTTAGTTATTTTACACTTCTTAAGAGGAAGCCCATGCATTTGTTGTCTTGCCACCTTACACACTTACGACAACTTTTGTTCACTAATGTGCTATAAGTTTTGATATTAGAATGAATTGACCAATTATCATAGGTGAATTAGGGGGAGCTAAGCCCCCATAAGTTTTTTAATCATATTTTAGCTTAAAATATTAATTATTAGTGTTTATGCTGCTGATAAAATTTTAGCCCCCAAGAAAAATGTCCCTAGTTGCGTCTATGATGTCTATTATACAATTTTTAGATAAGAACATTCAAAGGTTATATGAGCATTTTTAACTGTTGATGACATTTCACATATCGATATATATTTCTTGGAAATAAAAATATCAAAAATTTGCCAAAACTGAAGCACAGATAATGTTAATGTTCTTACCTAAAAGTTTGATAGTTGGTCAATTCACTCTAATATCAAAACTAACGGCACACTATTGAAACAAGTGAACATAAATTTACTATGTCGGGCGTGTGTAAGATGGAGACAACAAATGCACGGGTAGCATTCTCTTAACCGTTGATTATAAATATTATAGATATAATATAATCTATTTCTTATAATCAATGCTTTAACATATAGCAATATGGTATGAAATTCATTTTTACATATACAGATTTTGTCATATGATGAAAATATTGAAATATGTATTATTTTGTATGAAAATTAATTTTGTGTTGTAGTTTACTCTTATAATTTATAAATTATTTTGAAACCTTAAAATTTAAATAATATTTATAGAATGATACCAGAAATAAATTCAGAAGTATTTTCAATTTTGTCACTTCAAGCACATTATTGTCCTATTGAAAGCAATAAAGAATTTGCAGAGCAATTGGATATTTTTTTGAAAACTAGATTAAACAGTATGTTAAAAGTAAGTTATTTATCTTTATACTTTGTGAAAATTGACTTTATAAATAAGTTTACCTAGTTAAATTGATCTTAAGTAAACTTAATTTTCTATTGTTTTCATTTAATTTTTCAGGGATTTTTAAATTTTTTTGAAGACAAAAATGATGCTCTATTTGATATTAAACGAAAGTTAATTTACTCTTGGAAGTTTTTTACTCTTCTAATTTTAAAACACCGTGATTCTGCTGTTAACAACAAACATCTAGTTGTTGAAAATATTTTAAAATTATTTATAATTGAGTTGAAAAGTAATGATATAAGTTCAATTGTTAGTTTGGGAGAGTCTTTACTGATCATGTTACAAATGTGGAAGAAGTAAGTGTTTTATATTTTGAAATATTAAATTAATATTGTTGGTTATTAAGTTATAAATAATATCAAGTAATATAACTAAAAAAAATGGTTAAAATACTTTTTTTTTGTAATCTTAACAAGCCTGAATATAAAAATAACATAGGTAATATTTAAAATATATATTTTATAAATTTAAATCATTATTCAAGGAAAGTAATATAAATTATATCTTAACTTTCTATTAGTTCGATATTTAGAATATGCTTTTTAATTTTTATTAATAGGACCTGTGTTATAAATTCAAAATCAACCATTAATGATGTACAAACAATATTTAAACTACTTAATGACAATGAATCGTTATCGAAAAGTCAAACATCAAAAACTTCAGTATTAATTGTGGTAAATGAGATTGTGAATATTATACTTTTGAACGATGGAGCTTTAACTGAAAATGTTCCTAAAGGTTTATATTATAAATATATTTTTTCTATTTATTTTTAAACATGTTTTAACTTTTTGATTTTTCTATTGTAGATGTGTTTAGTAATGAAATGTACAGTAGTATTTGTGAACTTGCTGAAAATCAATTGGAAAATATCAATGAAACAGATAATGAATATCGATCTATTGTTATTAATATAAAATTAACAAATCATTATTTTATAAGATCATACCTGTAATTACTAGATCATCTACTAATTTGCGTCAATCATATATTTTAACAAATACTATTTGTCAAATGCTTAAATTTGTGGATAAATCCAACAAAGTATGTATAGTTACAGTTGCTCATTATTATGGAACTTTATGCTTTTATTTGTTTATTCAGGAAAATAAAATTAATTCTGTCACTGTAGAAGTAACTGATTTTCTTCTGTATTTATCATCGTTTAAGAATTTTCATTCACAGTTTGGTACTCAGCCATATATCATAAAGCACATTTGTGCTGTATTGTCTGCAAAATTTGTAAGTAAAAAGTAAATACACAAAAAATTATTTTATTTGTTTAATGTCTTATTTTTATTTTGTTTAGACTGAATTTGATATTAAATTTGATGATCCAAAACGGTTATGTGTTTATAAAAACTATTTCAAAATGCTTGTAAACTTCTTAAATATTTGTGACCATTGTGTAAAAAGAGAAGCAATACAGCAATTAACTTCAATTTTTTTAGACTTGTCAATAATTTTAAATTTTGTAAGTATTAGATAAAAAATATATATTAATTATATTTTTATACACCGTAAAATAGATCAACTAATACTTGCTTTTAATAATTAGCCAAAGAATATGAAACTTACAACTGCTCATTTAAACCTTGTACAGTCAGTTATTAAATTGATGAACTTAATTGTTTCAAAAGAATATTATTATCATTGGCAGTCTGTTGGTGGTTCGTGTTATATTGCACTTGAAAAAATTATCGTAAGTAACTTATTGTTATATTGTTTTATACCTTTTCATTGACAAAAAAAAAAAATATATTGGGTTTAGATAAATATTTGGGATTGTGCTTATGGTTCATATTTACAATTAAATGATCCAGATGCTTTAATCATGAGTATCTTCAAAAATGAAAAAGTACAATTAAATTTACCTGGTTGGAAAACAAGAGGAGATTTATTTACAGAAAACGATTTGCAGAAAATTAATACTACCAGAAAAATGTAAGAATATACCATACTTATTTATGTACCTTATTCTATAGTAATAATAATTTTGTTATTGGCTATTTTTAAGACTTTTTGGAATGTTGCATTCTTGCAATTCAATTCTTGTGAGAATCATGATCCCTCCATATGAAATTGTATCATTACTTCAATTGGGCATAAGTGATGCAAGTGTATTCAAGAATATTGTTAGCAAAGAAATAATCGTTGATAAAAGGTTCAGTACATTCTTTACCGTCGATGGACTAATTGAAATGATTGTATTCCTATCCGACAAAATAACTAGAGTGAGTTATATTACTTTTAATTTAATTACAGTTATTTAGAATATAACATAATATTTGGACAATAATTTAGCACGGAGCTGTTTCCACTTCATTGATATCAGCACTCAACGAAAGATATGTGTTAGATGTAGATTTAGCCAGTTTAAATGATGCCTTGGAACTATGTGTATATACATTCACCAGTCAACTTTTAATGAAAGTATCACAAAACAGTGATAACAACCAACAATTATGTGAAATCGCCGAGGTTGCCAAAAATATGGTAACTTGTACCTAATTATTATTGTTTTTTTTTAAAGAACTAAACATTTTCGATATTTAGCACAAATGAGATGCTATGGAACAATAAGTCATAGGTTTTTGAATTTATAAGAAACCCATTAGACACACTTTAGACCCAGTAAAGAACTAATAAGTTAGTTATTTTACTTTTAATTTGGTATGTTTATTACTTGTATATTGAGTATGTGACATAAAAAGACTAGATTTTATAGCTAGCCTCTTGGTACGAATGTGATTATTCCAGGTTTAATATTAAATATCTGACTGTGTTAGTGACAGGAATAGGAACATTATTAAGCAATATCAAAGGGCAGAAAGAGTAACATAAGGTGACATTTGTAGGAAATCAATTGATTAATTTTGATTATGTTTAATATACCAATTGTTATCATTCAGACATACAATTGAGATGAGCTTGTAAATTCTTAGAGGCAGTGACAAGAATTTTTCTATTGATTAAGTGTTTTTGGGATGTAAGTTGATCTATTCTAGAGAAAATTCCACTTTAGATTTTTGGGGATTTCGAATGAATTTTGTCCTATAGAAACTGAGGAGCCCAATCGGATTTTAAAATGGCACTTCTCAATTGTGCTATATACATATGCATCGACCCAAAACATGTGCATTGAGGATAATGAATAAAAGCAAGGTGGATCTGTTAATAGTGCTTTAGAGTAAAATTCATATGGGTTAAAATCCCATACCTTTTTTTTTCAATTAATTTCCTATGCATTTCATTTGACAGTCACTCTTGCTAGTTCTGACTTCCTGAGTGCCTAGAGAAAGACTAACTGGAAGCAGAATTGTCTTAAACTAATATTTTAGTTACAGGGATAATAATGAAGTGAGTGTCTTAATTTATAAAACAAAGATATTTTATAATAAACTCTGTTGAATACATGTTTTATATGTTTTTATCTATAGAATGTACAGTAAAAAAATCACTTTGTGTGTTAGGGTATGTTAAGCGTCATTCGTCTGAATTTAAAAATTTGGATTCGCTAAAGTTGCTTTATTGCGCTTTAGTTAGATCCATTCTAGAGTATGGATCTCCTATTTGGAGCCCCTATACTAAATCCAACATTGAGATTATTGAGGGGGTCCAGAATCAATTTTTAAGTTATGCAGCATCAAATCCAACACAATTATTAACCAGTATGATTATACATCAATAAGATCACTTCTGAACCTTCCCTCTCTAGCCTCTAGATGGGATTTAGCTGATATTTCATTTTTATATAAACTAATCAATAACCATATTGATGCACCTTATCTATTAGAACATATTTCATTCAATATCCCTGCATATAATATTCGAACCACTCCCATTTTCTATTTACCATCACACAGTACAAATTATTTAAAAAACTCCCTTATTCTTAGAGCCATGTCCCTGTGTAATAAACTTGCATCTAATATTGATTGTTTCTTTACTCCATTATCCTCAATTCATAAAACTTACTTTACTAATAATAGGTAATATTTTATTTTATGCAATCGTTTTCATTTTAGTCTATATTCTTAGTTTATTATTATTATTAATTTATGTTATTATACGATGTCCGTATCAACTTATTGTTAGAAACTTATTTATTTACTTGTACTATTGGGCAATTTGCCCGTTTTACTCATTGAATAAACAATATTATTATTATTATATCAAGGAACATGGCAGTACAGTAATTTTCGCGGAAAAAAAGATTAAATTTATCAATCTAACTTATTATTATTAATTTTTAATATTCTTGTTTAGAGTTAATAATGATAATAATATATTTTTTTTAGAGTTTGCTTCTCTATAGAACAATAAGTAAAGATGTTGAAGATAAAAGGATAACATCATTTGATATCAGATCTCAACAATCAAATGGAGATAGTACAGAAAATTTATTAATTGGTTTTATGAAATTACTAGAATTTATCAAAGATATCCACAGGTTATAATACATACAATTTTAAAATGTTATTTTAAAAAATACTAACATTATTTTTTATTACATTTTTAGAAATTCTTCTACATCCTCAAAAAAAGATTTATCAATTACAGGATATTCAATTTTAAGATGAATAGTCACGTGACTAATGAGTACAATTTATTCCAAGACTGATAGTAATTATCATTACTTTATTACTATTATTTGTGTATACAGCGTGTTTTGTAACAATGAAAATAAATTTTTTGTATTCATTATACGTATTTTATTTTGTAAAACCATCAGTAGTATTAGTTTTTAGTTTGATAGGATGTGTGTTCTCGCAGTGTAATAATAGAGCTCCCCAATGGCCTAGTGCTAAAATTAATTTTTTTACAGGCAAAGAGGGTGTTAATGTTCTTTTTCAATCTTTATACCTAGGTAGTTAAAAGGTACCTAGCTTACACATGAATTTTTTTTCACCTCACAAAAAATGAATATTTCTTTTGCTTATTTATAGGGATGCCATTGATTATATATTATACTACTATTTTAATGAGTAGAAATATGGTACCTGCAATTGTTAACAAAATATATTTATAAAAATTAAAACATCTTTAACATGGACAGCGCCGGACAGGACTGCTAGTCAGTGGTGTATATAGGGGAAGGCCCTCTAAGCCAGAACCTATAGTGAAATCACAGGTTCAATTAAAACATTGCATTTATTATTATTTTTATTACATGTTAATAGTTTTTCAGCATTATAGGTTGATTAAAATCGTTTTTGACAAAATGTTAGATTGTCAGGACTTTCTTAGATAACTGATGTTAAATTCATCTTAATATAACATCAAATATAGATGAAATATAATAATAGTTATAAAATAATATCTTTATTTGTATTGTGTATGTCATAATAATTTTAACCACCCTGCTCCTTAAAAAATGTTTAGTTATGGCTATGTTAACGCTATGCCTGACTATATAGTGGTAAATTTTTTTTATCAAAATGTGTGCTTTCGCATACTTATTTTCCAGTTATAATGTAACCATAGTAATGTATACTATTAAATATAAAATTATGTAAATAATGTGTTACATGCCTACAGGCTACAATAATGCATAAATATCAATATTACCAAAGAATAGAGTATATTATTCAAAATGTGTGTAATTGTATGCTTCATTTTAAGGTATATACTTAAAAAAAAATTGTTCTAACTTAATTTGTAATTTATAATCAAAAAACTTCATAATGCTTGATTTTTGGAATAATCGTGTTTTTTTTAATGAAATGTTGATATTTTTATGCTCAAAGTGTTGGTGAAATCTGAATTTACCTATCTTACTTACTTTTTTTGTTATTGTGTTAATAAATCACGTAAAGTCGTAAAACCTACAATTATTTTTTACGTTGTTTGTTTGTTTAACATAAAAAGTAACTAAGATTGGTAAATTCTGATTTCACCAACACGTTGAGCATAAAAGTACTAACATTTGCAAAAAAAAAGTTTCAAAAATTCGTTTTCTAAAGTTTTAATGCGTATAATACTATGGTACACATTATAATTATTTAAAGAATTGGCCTTCTTAGCGCTTCTGGCGGACAATTCCCGCATTAAATGCCATCAAAATACGACTAACTACATCGTATTATCTACATCGTGCCCACGG
Source organism: Sitobion miscanthi (assembly GCA_008086715.1). NCBI lineage: Eukaryota > Metazoa > Arthropoda > Insecta > Hemiptera > Aphididae > Sitobion > Sitobion miscanthi. Next base: position 28,018,797 of record CM017802.1, read on the forward strand.
CAGACGGCTATATTTAATCGTGATGATGACCCATCCCATGTAAATATTTTTATTTTTTTATCTACATCCTGGTATAAACAGAATTATAATAAAATTGTTTTACGGTATCTGGTCTTTGGGTCTATAACAAAACAAAAAAACAAATTTGTTTTGTTATGAGATTATCATTTACCATTATTTTTTTTCGACGTATTTGTTATCTGTAAAATAATTATATTAATTACAATTTATCATACGTTAATACTCATAACTCATTATTCCGTTTTAATACTTTGTATGTATAATAATAAAATACAAATTAACTTATTTTTACTTATTAATTCAGATTACATATCAAAATTAATTATTAAAAGGTATATAAAACAGTTGACTGCCAATTAGTAAATACTATTGCGTATTATTCAGTTCATACTGTTGTGCAATTTTTGACGTACATTCATTTTTTTTAATACAAATGTGTCGAATAATTTTGAAATGCATAGATAACAAATTAAAAACATTTCAATCATGACTGAAGTAATCAACTCTGAGGCTTCATCGATATACAGGTGCGATACCTAATTTATTGTCCTTATAGATCATATATATCTTAAATATAGAAAGAATATAATATTTCTTTATCGGTTTAGAGGGTGCTCTTTTTGGAGCTGGTTTCCTTGGAGCTCAATGTCGTGGAAATGTTTACAAGAAGCTGAACGGAAATTATTCGCATGTACTTTACATCTACCTTAACATTATTCTTGTTTTATATTTCAATTTGCACAATTGTTTTTAGTTGTCCAATCTCCATACCGCACTCGATATGTTAACCTAGGTCCAGTTGTTGAACAAGAAGATAAAATATGGACATTAGAAGTTAATGCTGAAAAACGTGAAACACCTGTAGTTTTGTTACATGGTTTTGGTGCTGGTATTGGGCTTTGGTGTATGAATGTTGACAAAATATCAAACAATCGTAGGCCTGTATATGCCATGGATTTATTGGGCTTTGGTCGCAGTTCTAGGCCAAAATTTAGTACAGACCCTGAACAAGTGGAACATCAATTTGTAAATGCTATTGAAAAATGGAGATCAGAAATGAAACTTGAAAAATTTATTCTTCTTGGCCATAGTTTTGGAGGATATTTAGCTACTGCTTATTCTATAGAACACCCTGAAAGGTATAACCACTAGTTATCTTGTCCAATTAATAGTTATTAAAATATTTTGTATAGAGTTCATCATTTAATACTTGCTGATCCTTGGGGATTTCCCGAAGAAAATAAAAATATTAAGAGCAAAATTCCTTGGTGGGCCAAAGGATTATTTTATGCTCTTAAATCGTTAAATCCACTGTGGCCAGTAAGATTTGCTGGTCCTTATGGTAAATTAAACTATTTTTTTTTTTTTTTAGTTAATAGGTTGTATAATAATATAAAGATTTTGTGTGCTTGTTGATATTGAAGGTCAATGGTTAGTGACAAATTTGCGATCTGATATACTGAAGAAGTTTGAACCTGTACTTGGAGAACAAACAACTGTGATTGGAGAATATATATTTCAGTGTAACTCTCAACGTGCAACGTATGTTTAGTTAATTATTTCAAAGTACTAAATAATATACATTTTTTTATTATTTTCTAATAAAAATAAATATATTTCAGCTCTTTCAGTTATAGGTAGTCTTGTAAAATCTTAGTTGATAGAAGGTTTTTAAAATAAGTTATAATTGTTAAGTGCCGTATTGCACTGTTGCGAATGCTCTGTATCTATTTTTATAGACACCGACTATATCCAGGCTAGCAGTTGTGCCTAAAAGCTACTTGGAAAACATTCCTTGAGAGGACACCTCACTCGCATAAGTTGTCTCCTTCTTACAAGTGTGTAACATAGCAAATTGTACGCTCAGCAGAATACATGTATCTCCGTTAGTTTAAAAATTAGAGTGAATTGACCTCTTCTAAAATTTAAAGGTAAGATTATTATCTAGGTTATCATTTGGGCATTTTATTATATTTTAATTTTAAAGCCCGTGGGGTTGTCTAGATAATAATCTTACCTTTAAATTTTAGAAGAGGTCAATCCACTCTAATTTTTAAACTAACGGAGCTACACGTGTTCTGCTGAGCGTACAATTTGCTATGTTAAGCACTTGTAAAACGGAGACGACATATGCGGGTGAGGCGTCGTATGTCAAGTTTATCTAAATTAAGATCATATACATTCTTAAAAAGACACTATACCCGATGTGTTGTCTCTAAAGCAAATCCAAAAATCGCATTCTTACTACAATTTATTCATAGCTGATTTACATATTGTTGAATTTATGAAGGATATTAGCTAGCTATTATAAGAAATAAATAATTAATTTTTTCAAATTCATATTATTCAGTGAATATTCTCCTCTTCAAATTCGATATATATGCCCTAAAATTAACTATAAATAAACTGTAGTAATAATGCAGTCATTAATTTGTTATATTAAACATGTGTAAAACAGAGACAACACGTGGAATTATTGCGTCCTTTTAACATTGGTTAATTAGTAAGTACTAAATGTACTAACGATTAAAATTATACTAGTATATTTATAACTATTTGCAAACTTAGGTTATTTTTATGTTTGGAGAGATATTGAACAATTTATATTCATAAACCACTTTATAACTTAAAATAATGTAATAAAGGTCTGTATTATATTCGTTTTAGGGGCGAAAGCGCTTTTACTTCATTAGTAACTGGTTTTGGTTGGGCAAAAAACCCAATGATTAAACGCATACATGGTTTAGATAAAAGAGTGCCCATTACATTTATTTATGGACAAAACACTTGGATGGATCAAAGTATAGGACAAAAAATTAAATTAGAAAGAGAAAATAATCTTGTTCAAGTTGAGGTAATATATCTAAACTATTATAATTAATATAGGTACTTCTTAACTAACAATAATTAATATTGGTTTTTTTCATGTAATAGACTATACCGAATGCAGGTCATCATGTTTTTGCTGACCAATTTGAAGAATTTAATAATCTAGTTGATAAAATATGCAAAGAAAATGTGATTGAAATTGAAGAATAGTGAAACAAAAAATAGTATTACAACAATATTGAAATTTATGATTTATGTTTATGATATACGTTACATTACATTATTTATTTACATTAAAAAACAAAATATTATACAATTTTGTCTAAGTCCATATCATCATCATCTGACTCCAATGGTTTTACTTGACTCATTAACAAAAATTTATCAATTTTATCTGTGGAATCTTCATCCATATATGTAGTATACGGTTCCAATGTTCCACTTTTTCTTTTTGTCATACGTTCTGTAATAGTATCCAATCGACCCTTCAATTTTAGTAGTTTCCAATGGTATGATGACATATTTTCTAATGGGTTTATGTTTAGACACTAAATATTTAAAAAATGACAACAATTAGTTTACAATGAGAACTGCCTTTATTTCATTTAATGGTACCTAGAATGATGGATGTGTAATAGTTAGCATTGCACTAGAAGTACAGATGCAAATATGCAATTTACAGACGAATGCATTTTGATAAATCCTTTTGTGTTATCATTATTTATTTGATTAATTTGGTTTATGGAGTAAATTCCTTACCTCGCCAGATTCCATTTTAGAAACTGTATCGGCTATACTTTTTCCTTGCAGAATGTTGTTTGTAAACGAAGTCATAACTATTATAATTAATTATTAACTACAACTGTGTAGTTTATACTGTATAATATTATAATAATAATGTAAAATGTTCAGTACTTTAAACTTATAATTTCTGTGGTGTGTGCTGTATATTGTAAATTTGTAAACAAAAGGCGTGTTTTGCGCTTAACCTAATGCACGGATATAGATACTAGTATCTATGCCTATTGTAACTTGGTATATTTTATAAACAAGTCGTATTGATAGCTGTGTTCAAATATCAAAAACACGATAACAACGTTCTTATCACTCCGGGTGAACTGAATATTCATGACAACGTTACATGAAAAGAAAAGAATTTGTACAATATTTTTGATTTTTCGAAGGATCACTGCTAAATCTCATTCACCGAGTCCGTAGGCTGTGACCTCAATTCATATAATTTTGTTCTTCACCTTGTGTCTTATCCATGACAAAATACATTTTGTAGTTAGTTTATTTTGTCATGGCCCAATCCATTGATAATATAGGATGTATATTATAATATATTCTTTTATTTAATATTAATAACAATATTATCTATGCTACCGTAGAACACGTAAATTCTATAAAGATGTAATATATGATATATCTTCTTATAAGTCTGTGAAGTTAACCTAACTACTAGAACAGTGTCCATTGTCCAAGTGTCGCTAGTCTACCATAGAAAAAAATGGTACCGTAATATTATATATATAAATAAAAAAAAATTGGTATGTATCTAACTGTCGTCGAAAATATGGGCTTCTGGAATATTTTAAAGTGCCAAGATGTGGTGTCACTTTATCATCTCTGCATCGTGGTCCGTGCTTAAAAGTTTAAACATTCCACCGAAACCACAGAACGAGTCCAATGCTGAGACTTCAGTTGTAAATATTCAATTTGTGGTTCCAACTTCCAAGCCCCAAGGTGGATATCACGGACTATATTGTATTATCATAGACCTTAGTCCATGGTGGATATATTCATCACAGATATATACTATAATAGTATTTTATATCTGTGGACTGTGATCATAATATAATATTAAATTGAACAAAAATATGTAGTTCTATCACATATCCCTTATCACTTTTCATATTCATCTAATTATGGCGCCAACATCAATAATATTGACTATTGATAGTAAAAAGAGCTAAATTACATTTTTTCTCTGATATGAATAGGATAGGACGGAATGACGGATATTTATTTTAATATATTTTGTGTATCAACTATCTAGCATTCATGAGTCAAGTTGTATTTGTTACTTGTTAGCTGCTAGTTTCTATAGGTTGAAAGTTGTAGTTTTAAGTTTGATATTATTCTGAATTATGGCTGTTCAATACTAGTTGTCCAGTTATTGTTATTTATGTTATTCATTGTTAATTCATTTTGAGTGGTAAGTTATTAACTATTGGAAAACATTTAAAGATTTTTATATTTCTTATATTGATATTACAGATATGGAAATTACTGAAGTATTGCCAATAAAATCTTTAGAAGAAGCATTATCATGGCAGCCATTGTCTGAATCTCTTCCTGTTATACATTTGAAGGATCGTGCTAATTATTCTATTAATGGCAGAGATTATAAATGTCATGAACGTTGCTTAACATCAAAAAGGTTGCATAATCAAGGCCTTCCAAAAACACTTATATGTCATGACATGCAAGGGGGTTATTTAAATGATAGATTTGTAAATGGAACTAAATCTAGTAATGAGTATACCTTTTATAATTGGTCTGTAATAGATACATTTGTTTATTTTAGCCATCATTTTATAACTATACCACCAATTGGTTGGATAAATGCAGCCCATAAACACGGTGTTAAAGTTCTTGGAACATTAATTACAGAATGGACTGATGGAAACACTTTATGGTTACAAGTGTTTAGTAATTTAGAAAAACGAGACAACTTAGTAGATAAGTTAGTGGAAATATGTAAATATTACAAATTTGACGGTTACCTTTTTAATGTTGAAAATGAATTAGAATTGGAAAACATTGAGAATATGATAGAAACAGTAAGCTTATTAAGAACTAAATTGAAGACTGCAATAACACATTCTGAAGTTATTTGGTATGATTCTGTAAGTATGGAAACCGGAAAACTTATTTGGCAAAATCAACTAAATAATCATAACAAATTAGCATTTCAAGCTTGTGATGGTATATTTCTTAACTATAATTGGAAAGAAGAAGATCTTGCAAAATCTGTTGCTAATGCTGGAAATAGAGTTATTGATGTGTATGTTGGAGTAGATGTATTTGGTAGGAATTGCATTGGAGGCCTTGATTCTTATAAATCATTAGAAATAATTAGAAAATATGACTTATCTGTTGCAATTTTTGCTCCTGGTTGGACCTATGAGACATTAAGTGATAAGAATAAATTCAATGCAGTGGAAGATACATTTTGGAGAAAACTTTACCCATTTTTGTACATTCACATTCCTTGTACTTTACCATTTACTACATACTTTTGTCGAGGTTATGGATCAAAGAAAATCGAAAACTTTGTTTTGTCTTCTTTGGATGCCTGGTATGATTTATCAAAACTAAATTATCAACCATCTGTTCCATTATGTTTACAAGATGGTAACTTTCCTTGTAATTCTTATGTTGACGGTGAAGCAGTTATAGGCGGCGGTTGCTTAAGACTAAATGGTAACAATGAAAACACTTCTTACCATAGGATATTTGTTTGTCATTTTGAAGTTAAATCAACATTATATTTTGAAATAACTGTTAAAGCATTAAAGCCCTATGACTCCCACAAAATATTTTTGGGTGCATTAGATCCATATGGAATGCCATATAAAATGGAGTTTGGCATTCAGGGGGATAATAATATGTTTTTCAATAATTGCGATGACTACAGCTGTATTATTCCTGACTCTAAAATATATAACTTGACGTTAGAAAATGGATGGTTATTGCATAAATTAAAGTGTGAAATGGTTGGGATAATAGTAGAAGTTGCTATTGAAACTGAAGAACCCTTACTTATTGGACATCTGTTTATAAATGATGGCAGTAGTTCATAAATAATATTGATTTATATTATTGAATGATTTAGTATACCTACCTATTAATTTATTTTTTGTTAGCATTTTTTTTTTGTCATAAAAATTGTTCATCACTTAATATATTTTATTTTGTTATTTTTTACTTACCTTATTGTCAAAATAAAATAAAAAATGAAATCATCAATATTTGTACTTTTAAGTTTTTATATACACAAAGATAAAACACCATTAACCAATTGAAACATTAAGATTAGATAGCTCATTTTACTATGTTAGATAAGCCTAATTGTTTAGTATTATAGGTGTCATTTTTTTGTTAAACATTAATTAAACAGTTTTGTTTTAGTTATTTACTTGTATTTTTTTTTATATATATTAGTAAAAATGAATAATAATACTATAACGAGTACAACTTCAAACTTTCTCCAAGTTCCCTCTACAGATGGAGACGCACCTCCATCAAGAAGGAGATTTGCCGGGATAATACCTATACGACGACATTCAACAGGAAGTAGACATACTGGTACAGTACACTCTCCACAACCTAGAAGACCCACTAGAAAATCTACTATTATTCCACCTATTGGACTTACAACGGTAAACTTTTAGAAGTACAAATTGAAGTATTTCTTGATAATTTATTCCTTCTAATATAATATATTGTGTGCCAAACTAAGCATTTTTATTTTTAAACATTCTATATTTCTATGTAAATATTTACACCATGGGTGGACTAGGTAATAGGATAGTATTTACTTCTTACAAGTTAAATTATGTTAATTAACTGCTACCATTATTCATTAATTTTATAGTATAGGCGTATAACACAATTTTAATTTAAATGTTATAATAATATAATAAATATAATTAATGACATAAACAATGACATTATATTACCTACTTACATTTTCATTATTCTTAGTAAATTTCTTAGTTTATTTATGTAATTATTTAAATTCCCCATAACTGGATATCAATTGATACTTAAAATAGTTTGGTTATTTTAGAATAAATCAAAAAATTCTTAAAATTAAATTAAATTAAGCTTGTGCATATTATAGTCATTAATTACCTAAATTATAATTAATTGATACCTATATACTTTCGTTACTTAGATGGCTAGATATTAAAAAAATTAACTACCTAATTTGAAAATAGTAATATCCATCTGAAGAGCTATAATTTTTGATTTTCTGAACGGATGAAAATATTTAAATTTATTATTATTACAATGATTACCGTTGAAAATTACCTCTGAATTAAATATTTAGATATTAGTTAAAATGATTGTGTACCTATGTATAAAAATATATATAATCTATTGGTTCAATAGTTTAAATACCTAGTTATAGATCTATTATTTAAAACGCAAATAAATAATACGGTTAAATCATTTCTCAGTTTGGTAAAGATATTTTAGACTTAATCGATTCATTGCATTTAATGTGCAAGTTTTCCATCAATCAAAAATCATCAAAAGCCTATTGTGTTGTCATTCAGGTAGGTATTTAATTTAAGAGGACGCTACATATTGTGTTGTCTCGCGGTCTCCGTCTTACAAATGAAAAACTGTTAAGAGCAGGTAAGAACTACTCAGGCTGAGTCCAAGATAAGCAACTAAATTTTCACACTAGAAGAACATTTCCTATACAATATTATTTTTATTTTTTTGAGTTCTGATATCAAAAAAATAAAAACGGATGTTGCACAGGAAAGTTCTCTTTTTTATAGTTTGAAAATTTGGTTGCTCATCAGTTATCTTGGACTACAACCTGAGTGGTTCTCACCCGCGCAAAATAGTTTTCGCAATATTTTAAATTTGTAAGACGGAGACAGCACATGCGGGTAGCGTAAGAGCGTAACATCTTAAGAATATGTTTTTAATTAATCCGTAATCGTCAATATAGCAACACACAAAAATGTAGTTTTATAAGTGTACTTTGAAACCTTCAACCCCGGAAACTCGTCACATGACCCACTGGCCATTGGACTATTATTTCTATTTATTTTTGGGTACCTATTACATTCTTCCTTCAATTGGTACCATTATACATAATTTTACTATGCCTACCTTTATACAAATAGGATATGAATATGATAATATAAGTACACTTAAACACCATATTATTAATCTATGCTTTAACTTCAATATTATTATGTTTAATGTGGTTCGGTGTCATTGTGTCAACTAGCCAACTTATTGGGTATTTGTTTGTTTATATTGTGATTTTATCGAGTCGAAATTGACCATTTTGTCGTTTTGATAATATGAATAGAATAAACGTGAGCGTGAAATACAATGGTTTGTCAATATAAAATCATGTTATATGTAAAAAAAATAATTAGGTATATCTTATATAAAGTATAAAGATTTAAATTGTATGAACAAATCAATACATGATGGTATAACCGTATAGCCGATAATTGAATAATAGGTAGTTACAAGGGAACAAGAGAACTAATATTAAATATCTATTTAGAAATTATAGGCAATAAGTATTATTAAAAATATGCTATTAATAAAAGCATAATAATATAACATGTATTTACATAAGTTGTTTTTTTGCTGCACATTTATTCTAAATCCTTTAATGCCTACCACTAATACGCATAATATACAACTTAAAATCGTATATTAGATAAGTACGCTGTACGTATGTGGTCTAAGTTGCGATAATTTGTATTACCTATATATTATGATGATCATAAATCATAATTAGTTACGTATATAATATAATTATATGTTTTCTAATTTGCGATAGCTATAACTATAAAAAGATAGTATACGCTCTAAATTACAAACATTTTAATAATATGAAATTTATGAATATTATTATTAACTCATTAAACTTAAAGTTTTTAGTTTTTTAATTTTAAAGTACCTACCTATTATCTTAACTAAAAATAAAATAAACCTAATCATTTACAACTATCTCTTGCATGGAATTATATTCCTATAATAGAACCACTACAATTTAGAATTAAGATCTTGCGCAATTTATTAATGTTTAAGAAAAATATACCTAAAATACGTAAAGCGTTTTCATAAAGAATAAAAATAGCATTACCGCGTCAAGTTGTAGGTACATTGGTGCAACTAGTGAAATATGCTGATGGAACTTGTGCACCTTCAAAAAATAAGACTCCATTATATAGATATTATTTCAATGTACTCGATGTATATTGTATAAGATGACTGCAGCGTCGCGTAAGTTTCCACATCACATATGCTTGTGAAACGACATTATATCACATCGCCCATGTTGTTTAAAATCGTATGGTATTACAAGTGGCACGTTTTTTTATTATTTTGTCCTCTAACATGGCAACAAGAACAGATACCAGAAGAATGGAAGGTAGCAGTAATACGCCCCATATATAAAAAAGGTGATCCATAACATTGTCATAATTACAGGGGTATATCGCTACTCAATGCAGCTTATAAAATATTATTATATTATCAAATGTTATCTTAAATAAACTAAAACCATATGGGAAACAAATAGTAGGTGAATACCAATGCGGCTTTAAACCAGAAAAAGCTACAGTTTACTACGTGTTTACACTAAGACAATTAATAGAAAAACATTACGAATACTATTACACAGTATGTTTATAGATTTTAAACAGGCATACAATTTTATTCTATCAAAAGAAAATCACTGTGGAAAAGCGTGGAAAAGTTCGATATACCATCGAAATTAGTCAAAATGGTGAAAGCATGTATTAAGGGATCAAGATGTAAAATCAAACTTGGAAACAATTTTCAGAAGAACTTGAGGCAGCAGTAGGCTTAAGACAAGGAGATGCCCTGTCACCGACGTTATTTAACATTGCCCTATAGGAGGTTAAGAAGGGGTTCAAGAAACAGAGAATGATGTCAGTTTCAATGGAAAAATGCATTCATTACTAGCCTACGCCGATGATGTAGTATTGTAGTGATACTTCGGTCAAATGAAGAAGACATAAAAAATACTACGAAGGAGCTGATAACTAGAGCGCTGAGTATGGGGCTGAAGATAAATGAAGGAAAAACTAAATATATGGAAGTTATGAGAGGTAATCAACTACACCAAAACAGAATTTTGGACATTGAAAATTATTGTTTCGAAAAAGTAGAAAGCTTTTAATATCTGGGAGTTGATATAAATAGTCTCAAAAGTTATCATAAGGAAATAAACCTGAGAGCAAATGCTAGAAACAGGTGTTATTTCGTGATACAAAAAACCTTCAGATCCAAGGTATTATCAAAAAAAATAAAAAATGCGATTATACAAGGTTTTAGTTAGACCAGTAATTGTATACGCATGCAAAAGTTCTAGAAAGGAAATTCCTACGACGCATTTTTGGTTCTAAAAAAAATTATCAAACAGGTGAATATGAAATAAGATCCAATAAGGAAATTAAAGAACTGTGGGGAAAAGAAGACATTATACAAATACTTAAAGGCAGGAAAATTAGCTGGCTTGGACATGTATGGAGATCAAATGGCATAATGAAGGATGCGCTTAACTGGAAACCAGAAGGCAAAAGACCATTGGGCAGGCCGAAGAAAAGGTGGATGGACGAGCCCAACCATAATTTAAGGATACTTGGGGTTGATAACCTGGGAGAATTAGCAAATGATAGAGCTGAGGAATGGAGGAGGTTGTGGACATATTGTAATTTAAATAAATAAATATCGAATTTAACATTCATTTTAACGTTGAATAGGTTTTAATTTCAAATTTTTAATTTTGTTGCAACACGGCATTTGCACATTTTTGGCTTACTATAGCGTTGAATTTTAGTGTGTTTCAGCCTCTGGAAAGGCGAGCTAGTCGCCGAAGGATTTATATTTGTGACATAGCATTATAAGTCCAAGAGGAGTACAAATACAGTAGTTTTAAATTATAGGATGATATACACTGATCCTTATCTAAAATTCAACACTAACTATATTATTATATTTATCATATTTTTATTATACAGGGTGATTCATTAAGCGTAAAACAGCATTATCTCAAAAAGTATTAATGTTTTTGAAAATATTTTTTTACATAGTTTCAAGTTGTTAAAAAACAAAGTTTTTAAATATCTTTTTTTCTTATATATTTTTTTAAGTTTTTACTTTTTTGAATGACAACATAGTTTTAATTTCATTTACCAAAGCAGAATATTTTTCTAAGTATTTTGATTCATAAAAATCGAATTTAGGACGAGTAGCTTACATTTTTGTTAAGAATACGTATTTAAATACTTTCTTTTAAAAGTATTCAAAAAACTTTCAAAAATACTAACTTTCAAAAATCAATAAATCAATAATTAATAATCAATAATTCAATCAGTTCAATGACTAGTCGACTAAAACCACTAATTACCACGCCATGAAGTACTATTATTGAATAGTTTCTTTAATCAGCCAAACCAAGCCCTCTCATGTCCGTCCATCTATTGTGCTTATTGTAAAAAAATTTATTATAGATTGTAAAAATTAAAATAAGTATGAAAAAAAAAAAGTTCAATAACATTAATACCAATAACCAATATCTTATATATACAAATTATAAGATACTACCACAGTGCCACCCATTAAATAAGAAGAAAGACTATTTAAAGATTCAAGATAAATGCTAATCCAACCAGTGGTGGTGTCAGTGTCTTGTATGTCATGGTATAATATGGGAGTGAGGAGCCAACAGGGGTTTCAGTGTTCAGTTATTCTGTTATCTGCTTGTATTTTGGCGAAACCTTATTTATAAATGATCAAAGGTTAGAACCATTTTAAAATAATATTTTAGAATCAACATTTAAAATAGTACATTCCGAATTATTAGTGATTGGAATTTGGAGTAGACCACGAGGATGAAAAAAAGTATTTAGTATTCTAGAATAAAAATACAAATAAAAAGTATTTTTTAAGTATTTAAAATACATTTTGGTCAAAAAGTATTAGAAATACAAAAAAGTATTTAAATACAAGTATTCGAATACTTAACAAGACTGGTAGTTTACGAGTTATAAGTATTTAAAGTTTAGACAAGCGGAGTAGTGGACAAACAATTTGCGGGGTAACCCCATACCACTCCACTCCGCTCATCTAAACTTTAAATACTTATAACTCAAAAACTACTCGTCCTAAATTTGATTTTTATGAATCAAAATACTTAGAAAAATATTCTGCTTTGGAATATGAAATTAAAACTTTATACTGTTGTCCAAAAAAGTAAAAAACATAAAAAATTATAAGGATAAAAAATATTTTAAAATATAATTTTTTAATAAAAACGTTGTTTTTTTAACAAATTGAAACTATGTAAAAAATATTTTCAAAAACATTAATACTTTTTGAGATAATGAGTGTTTTACGCTTAATGAATCACCCTGTATATAATATATATTATAATTTATTTATTATTATATAGATATTACTTAAGTCCTATTTCTAAGTCTTCGAACACTGACTATTCCTATTGGACCTCTTTATTCAACCTATTTTAAATATCGTGAAATTCATTCATAAACATATTTTTACGGTCCTGGAACAAAGTGTTTATTTTGTGTCTGTGACGCCGGCCGGCAATAGTGGTTGATGTGTTTGGTGAGATGGTGAGTCCGGTGAGGGGACGGCAATATTAAATAAATATATTTTACAAAATACTTAATACATAAAATTATCTTACCTGGTTTAGGCATCTATAGTTTAGACTTTAGCTTACTTATGCGCCGATCAAGACTTATATGATCGAGTTATATCAAAATAATTCCTTATCGTTACGTGGACTTAATAACTTTTTTATAAAGCTTGACGGGTGTTGAAACATTGCAGGTGCATAAAAATATTTCAGTCTTTAGATTTATGGTCTGAGAGAATAATCCTTCGTTAATAATTGCATTCATTGTTGATGTGCGTGCGTCTACGAATCTAAAATGTGTTATTGTTTTATGTTGAAAATTATGTAATAGTATTGTTTATGATTATTACATTTTTAGTAAATTTAGTTAATTCCTGTAAATTGCTTGGACGGATATGTGTGGAGATGTCGATAATTAGGTATGTTATTTATAACAATAATTTGACATTATAACCGTTCTATTAATTTTACAATATTTTCCAGGTGACTCCAAGGGTGGCCTTTCCCCCTCCTTTTTTAAAAATTACTTTTGGCCTCCTAAAAAAAAAAAACTATTAAATTATCTGTATTTATCCAAAAGTAAAATGTGAAGTTTATTTATTCATGAGGAAAGGTACATTTTTCCACAAGTCGCACTTATTTTTAAATACCTACGATTGTAAGTTTTACGTTTCTATGGACAAAAAGTGTATCTTTATCGTTCCTTTCCTGTTGCTGTGGAATTACCAACATGAGTTCGACGTATCTGCAGATGACGAGGATATTGATATAATATAAAATACATTATCTATATCTGTACATTTTGGTTTTTTATTGGTTATTATTTTAACCTATTTCTTCCAAACCAAAAAGTATATATCAGTTATCTGATATCACCAAAAACTTCTATATGTTATAACATAACACACCGACAGAAAAAAAAAGTCAAAAGTCAACTTTGAGTTACTTTCATTTGCAAATGTTTGAAATAACTATATATAGTTCAATTTTACGTGGTTTATAAACAATAACATAAAAAGTAAGAACGATAGGTAAATTATGATTCCACCAAAATGTTTAGCAGATAAATATTAACATTTGAAATTTCAAAAAAAAAAAATGTTTGGTATTTTAAACCCATAAACACGATTTTTGAAAAATTGAATATTTTGAAGGTTTTTTGAACATAACTTCCAAATTAAGTTTGAGATACTTTTTTTGAAAGTACCATTAAATTAAGTATGCAAAAACATATATTTTGAAAAAAAAAATCTCCATTCGTTCCCAAAATTAGTTTTGCGTGAAGATTTCTGATCTTCCATAATTTATTTTTGGTTGCACCTGGTTATTTTATTACTTGAAATTTTTGGAGTTTGTTTCTGAATCATGTTTCTCAAATCGAAGAATTTTTACTGCCCCTTGGATCACAGGTCATTGTTGATGATTTATATACACGATAATATAAGTATCTGTGTTGTTCTGCTCAGAATCGAAAATAAAATTGCATATTATACATACAACATAGCCAGTAGGTAGGTATATAGATGATAGATGATAGATGTGTGCCAATTTGAATTACATACATTTTGTTTTGTATTTATCGTTCAATAATAACAAAACTAGTGGCCACAGACTGCAGTCAACTAGGCCATAAATCTCTAAATCCGGAATGTATTATTATAAATAATGCATTATAATAGCCAACAGGGAATAATATTATATTACTAATTTACTATAATTAAATTATTATTCTCTTTTGTGATTATTTCTGTGCAAGGTGCAACCTTAGCTGGTGGATCATAGATTGTATCATTAAATACTAGACATACGAATAATGAATAATATACGATATTTTGAGTTGATGATTTGAAAAGACTGGAAAACATATGGTGACCCTCGTCCAATGGTCATTGTCCAGTGTTTTTTTTTTATATCAGGCTATCATCAATTTTACTTTACTCTTTAATTTGTCACATATTCAGATATTTCCGCAAAATAATAGTCATAGGATAATAGTTGTTAATTGCAAATATGCGTCGATGTATCAATAACAATTTGTACCAGTGATTTTAGTGCGATCTTAAAATATTAGGTTGTACCGATATTGGAAAATGGAATCGACACTAACCGTGAGTTCTTTTTTAATTAAAACAATTATGGTTTCAATGTATACAAGTAGGTCTATAACATTGGGTATTTCTAATATATTAGTCATTAATCATTGCATTTATCTACCGCCCTCTTAAAAAAATGTATTCAACTAAAAGTTCATCTAAATCTTCTTCATCACACTTGTTTCTTTATATTCATTTAAAATTCAAGTAGGTATCTACCAGATATATTGAAGTCTAAATATTGATCAGTCAGAGAAATATGTTAAATAAAACTGATAAATGTTTTTAAATAATATATAATAATACCTATACTTATTTCATTCAAAGATTTAAAGACATTTAAGTAATTCTTTTTAGGTACTTAACTATTTTATTTATTATCGTAATTTATATTGTACCTGTCACATTATATTAGTTTAAAGAGAACATAAACATCATTATAAACTACCCATAATATAATATATAGCGTGGACATTCTGGTCAAAAAGAGTAAATCACCTTTTCTAAATTGTACATGTCTATTAAATATACCTACCTATTACATCACTATTACTTGATGATTTGGATATAACTTTATTTAATCAATGTTGACTATCAAAATATGTGATGTTGTAAAGATAATATATTCGATAATGATAAATAACATACAGTAAACAGTTATTAAAATAATATAACTTAGTACATTCTAATTTAATATTCACAAGTCACAATATAAAAACATTTCATGATGAATCCAAAATTACTTGGAGGTGTTCAAAAAGATCAAGAATGTATAGGTGAATAAACACTAATATCTACAAAATAGATCCCACACTGAAACATAATGATTACTATGCAGTAGATAATGATCGGGTAATGTGGCAAAAACTCTGTGTGCCATGAAAAAATGCTTCAAACTAGTTTATAAGTTACCTTTTTTCCCCATCGGATTTTTTTCTATTTTTTAACCATCTACTAAAAATTAAATAGGATTTTATTAGTTTATAAGTATGTTAACAACCAACATAATCTCTACCATTTTTATCATACAAAATTTGGAAGACCCTGTATATTAATATAGATTATAGATACAGTGTACTCTCGGTAACTAACTTGAATCTTGATAACTTGAAATTCTCGACATCTCGAATAAATAAATTTCCTCTTCATATAACAATAACACATGAAGATTTTGATAACTCAACATTTTTAGTAAGTCGAATTTCTATTTTCCCCGTGAGCTTCAAGTTACCGAGAGTACACTGTATTATAATATTACTATCATTATTATTATGTAAAATCCATATGTGCATGAAAAACATAGGTTTACAATTTTTTAATATTCTGGAGTCTAGACTAATTACTAACCATTTTAAGCATTGAGTTGTATTATGTATTTATGAGGCCAAATAAAAATGTATGTTATTATTATAAATATTCTGTATTATTATTTTAATATTTAACAATTAATTACCTGTATTTTAGAATCAAGATCCACTACTGAGATTAAGAGTGGTTGCTGGTCATTCACTTGCAAAGAAAGACATATTTGGTGCAAGGTAAATGATACATGTTGTACTTTATAATTGTTATATTTAATAGTATCTATGTTTACTTAAATTATAATTATACATGTTCTTTTAGTGACCCTTATGTAAGAATTGAATTGAACACTATTGTTGGAAATGTTGCAATAGACTCAGTTTTAACTAAAACTAAAAAGAAGGTAAATATAGTAATATTTGTTGTTATTTGTATAATGATTGCTTAAAATATTATGAATCTAAATGTTAAAATAAAATAAATTAAAGATCTATACTCTGTCCAGCGAGAGAACGCGCTGATTCTGCACATCGCCCCGCGTCTCCTTGCTATCAAAACCGGTTTCCCCATGCCCGGGTGTTGCGTGGGTGGAACCAATTTTGGTCGGTGCGCGGCACATTATCTCGCTGGACAGACTATAGACTAGGTGAGGTTCTGTTGAACAATACATTTTCTAGAAAGTCTAGCGCATCTAGTTGAAGTAATTTTATTAAGTTGTTACAATTTGATAGTGGTACCACACAAAGGTTTCTTTTTATTAGATTTTAATATTTTGCTATTTATATTTTATAATAGGTACATTCAAAATTTAACAATTTTAATAACTAATAACTGAGTGTAAAAGAAAGTCTTAAACAGTTTTATTTTATCTTTTTAGGTTTTGTGGAAATAAAGAAAGGAGAATTAGGAGATTGATGTTTATTTATGAATTTCTATAAACTTTTTTTAAAGTAGTAGGCATTCTATGATTTTTAAGGGTAGATTTATATAAGTTGTATTAATTTATTTTTTTGGATCATACTTGTTTTACGTTTTATTTTATTAGTAGGACACATTTTGAAAAATTACATATATTTTAATTTTCAGACCTTAAATCCAGTTTGGAATGAAGAGTTTGTGTTTCGGGTAAGTAAACTATTGTATTGATAAGCTTTAAAATAAATGTAGTTAATTAATGGCACTTATTAAGGAAATTAATGTCCATAATATTGATTTTATATTAAAACCTATAAGTATCAAATAGACTTTTAGTTTATTTGTAGTAGTTTGTGTTTAGTATCTAAAATATTATAATTATTTATACCACATGTATGTTAAAAAAAATGTTCTTAAATAAAACTCCTATAGATCAAAATATTTTGAAATTAACAGTATAATTTTAATTTAGTATCTTATTAATACCGATTTATTGTATCCAAAGTTTAAATATACGGTGATGTTTTTATAACAACATAAATATAATTAGATACAGTGTTTCCATATAATTTTATATTTTAATATGCTTTTTTCGCAATTTAAATAATTAATTTTAACTATTTTATAAATGTATCATTATAATATGTAAATTTCTACACTGTTAAGCCATGTTTTTGTAGAAATAATTATTTAAAAAAATATATTTTTTTTGAGAAATTAATATAAAACAGTAAGGTGTAGTATATACATTGTTAATTGGAGACTTGATCTAAAGCAGTAGTTCTTAAACTGTGGTCTCATGTCAGAGATCAGTGCCGCTATCAATTTCAAAATATTGATTATGAATTATGATAATAATATGAGTTATTTTTTAAAAGGAAAAAGATATTTGATAGAATATTTGTAAAAGGGTATGCAATTTTTAAAAGCTTTTTTTAGGGGTCCATGTTCTACAAAAGTTTTAGAATATCTGATCTAAAGTATTAAAGTGTATGACGTTGAAAAATATTTAAACCTGCCATTTGTTATTGTTGTTATTATTTTAAAATTACCACTTAATTTACATTTGTATAAAATAGAAGTTGATAATATCTAACTTCATCGACATATTTCAGGTCCGTCCTCATGAACATAAATTAGTCCTGCAAGTATTTGATGAAAATCGTCTCACAAGAGATGATTTTTTAGGAATGGTTGAAGTACCATTGAATAATGTTCCAAAAGAAATTATTGGCAGAAATATATGCAGTCTTCAATATTTATTAAAACCTAGAAGGTTTGATGAGTTTAACTTTATTAAGAGAATTTTAATTTAAACCTTTATAACTTGAATTTAAATATTTTTTATACATTTTTTAGTGCAAGATCAAGAGTTAAGGGCTATCTTGAGTTATATCTAGCGTACGTTCCAGAACATGAACCTGGAACTTCTGGTCGCCTATCCGCGGATGGCGAATGGGAAATGATAGAAAATCCTGAAGTTTTAAACATTTCTCACTCACCTTCTGTAAGAAATTAATTGAATACATTTGTGTTCTATCAATAATTACAAATATTTTATTAGTCTTATACACCAAATGTTATTGAGTCACAAGGGGTGTTACCTTCTGGTTGGGAAGAACGGCAAGATGCTAATGGGAGAACTTATTACGTAAATCATTTGGCTAGATCTACTCAGTGGGAAAGACCAACAATAACGTGAGTTTAATATTGATAATATGTGTATAGAATTTTAGTATGTTTGATGATGACGGAGTAACAAAATATCAGTTTACTTACTCACCATCAGCTTACTAAAAAATAATATGTTATGTAAGTTATTTCTATATTAATTCTGTGTTTTAAATATTGTAAAAATATAATTTTTTTATAAGTCGGTGTTTATAAATGAATGATATATTGATATGCAGTTAACTTTGTTTTATTATTTTAGAGATCTACCTGATGCCAATACAATTCAAAACTTGGCGTTAGCAGCTACAGAATTTGAAAGAAGATATCATATCAGTGTAGATACTCCAGAAACTGATAAAGGTGATCCTAATCGGAAAAAGGTAAAAGTAATTATCGAGGTCATTATTTACAATTTATTTCTCTTCTTAAGTAGCATGTTATCTCATCTATATCCTCCAATGTAAATATAAAAAATACTGTACAAATATTAACAAAATATTGAGACTATTGAGTCCTTGTGGTTTGGAACTAATTTTACTTATGCTCAAGATTATAGTAATTGTATACTATAATTATTACAAACTTTAAACCTCACTTTTTGCTGCAATTTCTTTAATATTTTTTTTGCAGTTTTCACCTGTTGTTGTTTTGTTCTTTACCCAAATAGATGGTATTTAGAATAAACACAACCTATTTGATTACCTCCTGGAGAAGGAATTCTGACTACATTTTAGGATCTGTTTTACTTTTTTTTTTAAATGTTGAAAGAATTAAAGTTTCATTTATGATGTAGAAAAAAACGTGTACCCCAAATATTTAAATAATTAAAATCATTAGTAGCTCTTAATCCAAAAAAAAAACTAAAACTAAATTTAAACTATTCTGATTAAAACATACAAAATAGTTGTTTAAATTATCTTAAATCCATTCATGAATGTCTTACGATTAATATTATTAATAATGATTAATACAAAAATAGTTTATTTTTAATTTGTATAATTACAATTTGTAATAGTATATTTTGAACTGTCTATTTAAAATGCATGCTACTATGTTGCCATTGTATATATTGCATGTTAAAAGGCTGTTCAAAGCGATGCAGATGATGAGAGTGATGAAGGATATGAAGAGTCAGATCCACTTACTAACATCGATCGTCGGCTTTCCAGTATATCAGCGACAGCTGATCAAAATCAGGTATGCCTGATGTATGGTTGTACTTCCATATTAATTGAACATTTGTAGAAATAATACTTTGTTTACGTTCTATGTAAAATTGTATTGTACTCAATTTATTTAGATTTATATGATTGTATTTAGTAAATTACATAAAGCTAAAACTATATTTGTGTTAATGTTTCAGAGTGATCAGGTCGATTCAAATGAACAAAGTAGTACAACTGTAGTAGTCCAAGAAGATATTCCCGAAGGATCTGATGGTCTACCGAAAGGATGGTCTATGCAAGTCGCCCCCAATGGACGAACTTTTTTTATTGATCATAATACAAGAGCTACAACTTGGGTTGATCCTAGGACAGGCAGGGCAAGCTCTATGCCTAATCAAAGCCAACCACCAGCGGCTGACCGTGTTGTGTCTACATCAGCTTACAATGATGAATTGGAACCTTTACCAGAAGGATGGGAAGAAAGAGTTCATGCAGATGGAAGAATATTTTTCATTGATCATAGTAAGAATACTATTATTAAAATTGTAAATTAAAAATTCATTTCTTTTTTAAGAGGCTTTCAAGGTTTTATGGTAGAGTATTTCAAATAGTTCTGTTTAGCCACTGGTAGAGGTGGGTCGCGAACGAACGAATCAAAATGACCAATTCAGTATTGTGACTGAATTACGACCGTATCTAATATCTAAATGATTCGGTCATAATATGATTTTTAGATCTTTCGGTTCTCAGTACATTTTGACTGATTATGCACTGGGGTGTATCACTTATCCGTGGGCGTATCAAATTGGTTATATTTTGAGGTTAACTCGTTAACTAGACTCTAGAGATGGCATGATTTGGTTACTTTTTTTTTATGAACTATTAAATAAAATAAATATTATTGTTCTAGATAAATTGTAATTAACTAATCCAATTATAATTTATGAATTAACTAGACTTTAGAGATGGGATATCGATTCGGTCACTTTTTGTTAATATTCAGGATATTTACAATAATCATTGTCGAATTGTCAAAAAAATTGTCTGAAAATTAATAATTTTGATAATAATACTAATATATATTAAAACATAATTTACAATAATAAATGAAAAATCGTCTGAAAAATAATAATAATAGTAATGTATAACAGAAATCTCAAATCTATTCTGTGTTATGATTTACAAATAATAATTTTTCAACTTTATCTGTGTTCAGTCGTTACCTCCTATCCGTTAACACCAAGCCAGCCTTTGAAAATATAAATAAAGAGGTTAAAAACTTAATTGTAATTTTGACATAAATAGATAACATGATATCAGTGTTTGACTGATTCGAATCACTCGGGTGACCGAATCATCCCATCTCTAGCCACTGGATATTAAGTTTAGTTCTTTGCTAAGCTAATTTTTCAATTTTCTCAATACTTCTAACATTTTGAAAATAATTGAAGATTTTTAAATTTGAGTATAATATGTACATAGGTTTTTTGAATACAATGATTTTGTCTGATTATTATATTTGATAATTGCTTATGTACAAATATTGCTGACAAAATATTTATTTTTAAATAATAATCTTTTTAATGTGGTAATTATTATAAGTTTAAATTATATTTTTATATTTGTTTAAAATAGGTTAGTATACTTTCACAATTTGGTTGGATTGGCATAGTTGTTTTGAAAATATGATACTTTTTAGTCATAACTAGAGCTAGGGATTTATTGTACAAACCTTAAAATTTGAATGTCTTCATATTCTAAAAATAAGCATAACAACTTATAGAAATTTATTTTTTGGTTCACCTTTCCTTATAATAATGAAAAAAGTTTGTTTGCGTGTTATATAAAACCATTTATCATCATTTATCAATTACATAGACTGTTCTATTACGTAGACTATGTTTTTATGTAAATATTATGAATAGGAGAGTTATTATTATTATATATTACATGTTGTTCCTGGGTCTATGCAGTGGTCTTATAAGAGTCAAAATAGTAGACTATTCGTTCAATTCTCAGTTTTTTTTGTATATTTGAGAATATTTCATGGGTTAGAGAATATTAAACCCATTTAGCATATTTTGGAATATTTCGTAAATTGTGAGAACAAATTTGTATTTATTATTAATTTTAATATTAAGGTGCCCCTCATCATTTTGATAAAAAGAAAACAAGCAGTGTTATCAAGGTTTATCTTATTAAGTTGCCGTGCCTTTTCCTAAACACGGTGGGTAACCTGCAATGCTGACTGTTGTTTTCTTACTGATAATATCAACATATACGTTTATCAAATATTCAAATATCCAAATTTTGTTTTACACTTTAATTAGTTTTTGTAATTACTTACATACTTAAATAATGTTGAAAAAAAAATTTTAAAAAATGCATACTAAAGCATATAATGATTTTTATTGATTATTTTTGCATATTTTTTAAATTTTTGAGAGAATATAATTAGAATATTTAAAGGTTTTTTAGAGAATATTAGCATCATATTTTGGGTGTTTTAAGAGAATATAAATCCGGTCTTAAGTTATTATATATTTTAATTTGAAACAGTTTTTAAATGATACTAATTTATTTTAATATTTTTATTTAGATACAAGAACAACTCAATGGGAAGATCCTAGATTAAATAATCCAAAAATCGCTGGTCCTGTAAGTTTAATTTTATTACATATAATTTAGCAAAAAATTTATAAAAACATTTCTATTTGAAGGCATTACCTTATTCTCGAGATTATAAAAGGAAGTACGAGTCTCTCAAAACAAGACTGAGTAAAATGGTAAGTTTAACTTCGTCTTTTGACGAATTTATTTATATCCAGAATTTTTAATTGATATCTTGAATTTTTTTTGTAATCTAAATACTTTTTTTTTATTTCTCATGATTTCCACTTTTCAAGATATCAATATCAGCATAAATATTTTATTAATCCATACTGTAATTATTAGGCTCATGGGCCACCTGCTAAAATGGAGATTAAAGTTAGGCGATCAAATATACTTGAAGACTCATTCCGAATTATTAATTCTATGCACCCGGATAAATTAAGAGCGAAATTATGGGTTGAATTTGAACAAGAAGTTGGCCTTGATTATGGAGGTCTAGCTAGAGAATGGTTTTTCTTGTTGTCTAAAGAAATGTTCAATCCATATTATGGCCTTTTTGAATACTCTGCTATGGATAATTATACATTACAAATTAATGCTATGTCAGGATTGTGTAATGAAGAACATCTTCATTATTTTAAATTTATTGGGACTGTAGCTGGTATGGCTGTTTATCATGGCAAACTATTAGATGGTAAATATTACATAGATGTAGTTGTTTTAAATGTATATGTAATAAATATTTATACATTTATTAATTTCTGTAGCATTCTTCATTCGACCTTTTTATAAAATGATGTTGGAAAAGCCCATTGAATTGAAAGATATGGAAAGTGTGGACTCAGAATATTATAATTCACTTTTATGGATTAAAGAAAATGACCCTTCTGAATTAGATTTAACATTTTCACTTGATGAGGATAGTCTAGGGCATACATCTCATAGAGAATTGAAACCTGATGGTGCAAATATTCACCTAACACAAGAAAATAAAGATGAATATATAAGGTAAGTTTATTTACAATATTTATTCAACTAAACATATTTAATAATATATAAAATATTATATAATCGATACATAATATTGAATAAAATCTATGAAATATTTATATATAATTTGTTTTTTACATTTAGTTTAGTGATTCAATGGAGATTTGTATCTCGTATACAAGAACAAATGAATGCTTTCCTACAGGGTTTTGGTTCCATAGTACCTTTAAGTTATATTAAAATATTTGATGAAAATGAAATGGAACTTTTAATGTGTGGTATTCAAAATATTGATGTTAAAGACTGGAAAGAAAATACTCATTACAAAGGAGATTATTCTCCCAACAATATTGTCATTCAATGGTTTTGGAGAGTATGTACATTTAATACTATTATATATTCACACTAAGTTATAAATTTCTATAAATGAAAATATTACATTTAAAAATAAATAAATATAAAAACAAAATAAATATTAAAAATATCATCAAAAAAGGGGTCTTCATTTGCAAGTTTTATAATGATGGATAGGGATGTTTTAGAGGAAGATAGAAGAGGAGAAAGAAACACGAAAAAGTGAATTGCTTTTGGTCACCCAAGCAGGAACTCGCATGTTAATTTTAGTCAATATAATTAGATGTATGGTTATGAAGGAAAGAAAGAAGAGAAACCTTCGGTCAATAAGGACTCCTTATTGAGGAGTCAAATAAGTTCTAGAATAGATGCTGTTGGACAGAAGTGTAGTTGTGGGGAATGCTATCATAAAGCAATTGTGTTATGGTGCTATTGATCCGAAGTGAAAATACTAAGTTAGAAGTTAAGTAAGAATTTTCCCTGGATATGCTCTATTACTGCCCGTGATTCATGGGGGTTCTTAATCAGTGCTTCATGGACTCCTAGGCCCTAAGGGTCCGTAATTGATTACTCGGGGTCCACGAACAAGCTGAGTCTTGGAGCCATACGTGTGACCATAAATGTCACATTGTATGTATCATATTCATGATTATTCACAACAAGCATGAACTAAGTCTTAGTAATTACTAATTAGTATTAAAATAATTAAATAAAAAATTGTAGGTACTTGTTTGATTCCCTGTCGTTTGTGCTGAATCATTGTTATTGAAAAATAATATTTGTTCAACATTTTTATTATTTAAAGTTTAAACAAAATAGTAGTTCTTTAAACTTTTTCCTAATAATTTGTTTCATAACCATTTATACAATTATTTTATTTTCTTAAAAGATTTAGTATAAAATAGAATTATTTTTTTCTTATATGACAGTGTACTATCTCCATACATAAAATGGTGTGATGTTGGCTTTTCTATTTCTTTTATTTTACAATTTATTCTGAGCCTTACTATTTTACTATTTATATTGTTGTAGCTCGCATAATATGAGTATAATCATTTCCTTTCTTGTTGCCTCAATGTTTACGCTTATATAATTTTACTTGTGCTATGAACAGATTATATTGTGTAAGCTGATTAACCTGCACTATCTGCTTGGGTGTCCAATTTTTGTGAATGTAATACCTCTTTGTACAGGGGCGCATTTAAAAAAGTTTATTGGTGAGATACCAACAAAGTATGCAATGTGTGAATAGAAAATATTGTAAATCGGTATGTGTTATTTAATAATTACAGTAAATGGGGAAAGGCATTGTCCTTTTTAAATTCTTTTTTTATATACTATTTTGAAATGGTTTTTATAATACCTTATACCACTATACTAGAAGCTAAATAACTAGTTTAAGTAGTATAAAATTATATTGTTTATATAGTCAAATATTACTTTGTAAATTAATGTATTAAAGTGTATAATTTATTTAAACATTTGTTATAGGGTGTCTTATCATTTAATAATGAAATGAGATCAAGACTTTTGCAGTTTGTAACGGGTACATCAAGAGTTCCAATGAATGGATTCAAAGAGTTATATGGAAGTAATGGACCACAATTGTTTACAATTGAAAGATGGGGCACCAAAGAAAATTATCCCAGGGCACACACCTGGTATGAAGTGAAATTATTTAATGTGTTTGTGCCAAATTTAATTGGTTTTTTTTTATATAGTTTTAATAGGTTGGATCTCCCACCATATGAAAGCTATCATGAACTGAGAAACAAATTAATTAAAGCAATCGAAGGCTCACAAGGTTTTGCTGGAGTGGATTAATGTGGATTCTGAACATTATATTCAAATTACAGGAGTTACCTTCTACCAAATGCAAATCTATGTTACAGTAACATTACCCCTCCAATGATCACATGTGATATGACTATAACACTAGAGATAAATATAAAAAATATAAAATAATAATCATTCCAAAATGTAATATTAAAGGATTGTAATTAATATGTTAGTATTATGATTTTATATAACTGTTAGAACAACATTTTTAAGTTGCTTATTAGCAATGGCAATATATTTTTTATAGAACATTTTTTTTTATTATTATTGGGTTGAATTCATCATCAGGGTAGTTTAGAATGGCTATCAGTTCAATTTTTATAGTGTTTATACATTTATGATTATTCATATATATGTGACTTACAAGTTACAATCATCAGTTTAATTATAAAGACTTATTTGCTAATAAAATCATAAGTTCTGTTATGTCATGTTTTTACAATGTGCAATTTTAAAAATCATTCTATTTCTGTATACAATAAACCTAATTTTTTTTATTTATTTTATAACAAAAAAAAAATTATAACATATTTTTGATTGTTGATTTATTACTGATTGGAATTTAGATGGAGGATCTGAACTTCTTGGCCTATACATTATATATTCGTTTTCTCAGATTAGACTTACGAATTTTAATCGAACATATTTTAAATACTTAATATTAAGCCAAAGAAATGCAAACATTAAATTGAAATTGTCATTTATAAGTAATATAAACATTTTTCAAATGACAATTATTGGTTTCAGAGATAAGTGTGTATTAGTAGAATACAAAACTAGTCATTGAGACAATTTGCATTTTGCCGATACAATTATTTGAAACTTTTAACTTATCGTGTAATCTATTAACAGTATTCAAACAGTTAGTAATTTGTGTACCTAATATAGAAATTGTTAGTTGGCATTGTATGGATTTATATCATATTTTTAAATTTAATTATCTCTATAATTTTTTTTTTAAATTATGTATTATGCAAATTTGAAAATTTCAGTGATCCTACATTTTTAAATATGTAATAGGTAGTGTTTTATAAAATTATTGTTATTATTTGTATTTTTTTTTTTTTTGAAGTATTTTTATACTTCATATTTATTTTATTATAACTATTTTTTTATTTCTTTGAACGAAATTATCGTTTTTATAAATAATATACATTTATGGTGTCACAATTATATTTTGTGCCTTGTGACTAGATTGATACCTTATTGTTGTTAAATAATTAATTGTACTTAAAGAAAACAAATTATATTCACAATATACACAGCAAATTTATTATTTTTTTATAAATAGACAATAGTACTAAACTCCAGAAATTGCACTGACAGTCTAAAATATAAATTTAAAATTTAACTGTCCGTACAGATAATATTTAATGTTATTTACAAAGTGACAGAAATTTCAACTATATGCTCACATAATATATTTTATACACCTAATATGTAATATATTTTTTATTATTATGGAAGTTAATAATGTATAATATACACAAAAAAGACCTAATCAAATATTATGTTTGTTTTGTTTTTAATAAAATGTACAAAATTAAAGGTTATTGTTCTATCATCATCAACTTACATACTACTTATACCATATTCATCCATTTTCACTACTGTTAAAAAAAACATTTCCTTTCATTAAAGTACCTAATTATTCCAGTTGGAGGACATTATCATTTAATTGAAATTTTTTAAGAATACTATATAGGCATGGGCGGATAGGCCTTTCAGAAATTTCCCAGTGGGCCCCCACTGTATTTGAGCAATGGGGCCCTTTTTCATCTTTTGATCCAATGACATTTTGGTTGTTAAATATGCACGGACATAATATTGTGTACTATGAAGTATGAAAGTATAAAATATTAAAAAGGTGGGTAAGTGGATGTCGCTCTGCTGTACAGTAGGTTATAAGTGGGTCACTGTAATGGATGGTGTTAAATTTGAATTCAATGATATAATATCATTGTATAAGAAAAACGATTCTGAGCGAAAACGGTCAGTCAGCCTATGATATTACTAAGTAAATTTGATGATATTATTATGAATAAAGTAATTTATATATTTACTTATTTATATGGAACCTTATTTTAAATTTTCAATCCTTAGCTACAAAAGTTGAACATTTTATAAATTTTAAATGCTTATAAAAAAAAATTGTGCCTGTGTATTTTTCAACTGCTATTGTAACAATATATCAGGAGCCTTGCATTAAATTTTCACGCTTTTCTATTCAACAATTAAAATATTGATATTTATAGAAACAAAATTGAAAACTGATAATGTCCGTAAACAGCTCAAAAAAGTCAAATTATTTTGAACATTTTATGGTGTATAGAAAATGCTAATATAAACATTCAGTAAAATTTTCAAGTATCTACAATCATTCGTTTTTTAATTAAAACAAAATAAGAAAACCGTTACATGAGAAATCGAGTGAATATCAAATGTTGTAAAAATATGAATTTCAAACGCTCATAAAAATTTAATTTGACTTTCTTGTAGACATTTTTTTTTTGATAAAGATAGACAAACTTATGGATAATCTTGTATTACATTTTCAAATCTTAGATTTAAAAAGAAAAATTTTTATGAATTCTCAACTCAAAATAATTTGCTAATTTTCGTGACTTTTTCGTATTTTGTCAATATTTGAACTTTAAATGCTTATAAATAAAAACTGTGACTAAGGATTTTTAATATTTTTCAAATGTCATTGTAACAACAATAGTAGAAGCCTCGTATTAAATTTTCAAGCTTTTTTACCCAACAAATAAAATTTAATTGATATTTATAGAAAAAAAAACCAAAAAAATTGAAAACCGACAATGTCCGTAAACAGCTCAGAAAGAGTCAAATTATTTTCAAAATGTTATCGTGTATACAAAATGCAAATATAAACAACTAGTGAACATTTCATGTATACACGTTCATTTGTTTTAGAGTTACACCAAAAACCAAAATCGATTTTGTGGAAAACCGATTTTGCGTAAAAATTCCGGTTTTTCCTTAATTTTTCGTCTGTTTTTCACGGCACTTTTGAAAACTCCTAGTAAATTTTTACTTTTGACCCCCAAAGTACCAACAAGATTCACTTACCTATCAGAAAAGTTACTGTTGAAGAAAATCCAAGCACTGTCCTAAAAGGTGATGACAGACACAAAAAAAAAAAAAATACACATTATTGTAAAATCGATACATTCATCACTTCGCTCAGAATTTAAAATTGAAAATGTCCGTTAACAGCTCAAAACGAATCAAAATATTTTGAACATTTTATCAAGTATAGAAAATTTCTAATAAAAAATTAAAAAACAATATACCTGATGTGAATTTTTAGTATGTAGAGGCTTTGAATTAGATACAACAAAATAAGGAAGTAGTTTTGTGAGAATTTGTTAATTTAAGGGTAAAAATCCAATTCTAACGTTTAACCCTTGATTTGAATAGGTACCTTAATTTAAATAAAACTAATAATAATAATAATACATTTTAAAGGCCTATAAATAGCTAAACATGATTCTAAATTTTTCGAAAATTTAATGGTCTATATAAAATGATAATATTCAGTGTAAATTTCACGTATCAATGGTAATTATTTTTAAAATTACATAAAAATCTATTTTGTGTAAAAATTACGGCTTTTCCTTATTATGTTTGTTTTTCCAGGTGATTTTGTAACTACTGGGAATTTTAAATTTTGAACTCTAAAAAGTACTTACTAGATTCACTTTCCCAACGGAAAAGAAACTGAAGTTGAAAATCAAAGCGTTATTTCGACTACTTGTCGTGTAAACACATAAAAAAAATTTAAAAAAAAAATTCACGGTAATATGTTTAAAATTATTATACCATGTACAGAAAATGCTAATATTAACATGAGGTGAAGATTTTTTTCAGATTTACTGCTCCAAAAGGTGATTGAAAAAAATCGACTTTACGAGTGGTAAACTGCATACGACAAGAATACATAAACATGCAATGTAGGTTATATTTCATATATTAAATAACTATTGTTAATTAATAACAGCTAAATTGTAACCATTATAATTTTTATCTTACAATTAAGAAACTTACCAGACAATAGAAATGACCAACAATATAAAATAAATTCTAATCAAATTCTAACCCTTATGCGTTTTTAGATGTTTCTATTGAAATTATAGATTTAACTTGAAACTCAAAACACCATAGTTTTGAAAAATAAGTTTAAACAGTAAATTGTACTAAATACTTGAAAATAAGTTGATTTTATTAAAATTATAACTTGAACATAAAAATAATGTATTGTTATAAATAAATAAATTATATTAATTATTCAATACAGCCAGCATGTTGATACTTTAAGCTTAACAGTAAATAGTATAAAATAAAATGAACCTGATATGTTGTTAATTAATTCTAATTGTTTACATTAATATTAAAATATCATAATTATTGTATAACAGTCTATAACGGTCTAAAAATAGTGACAGTTCGTGCAATGTATATAAGAAAATAACTGAAACAATTTCATATACTTCAGTTCTAGTTAGTATTTAACATAATTACACTATACCAAACAATAAAAGTTTAAATAATATTATATAAAATTAATATAATTCATCATTTAGGAAGTGTATTTTTTTTTTTACTTACATAATAATTAGATCAAATTTAAAATTAATTCTTTAAAGTGGAAGTTGGCACCTGCTTGTGTTGTCTTCATCTTATATTCTCCCCAGATTAAAAATTTGCTTCTTCACCTTGGTGGCAAACCAGTTTCCTGTCTTCAATCTCGATATAGTATATTATCAACCAATGACATTAGGCCAAAAAGGTTCAACCTGAACGGTAGCGGACGAATTTCTGGGGCTATTATATAATGTATAACATAAAAAATTTCACAATTAGGAGCCCTGGATAATATTCTTCCCTTTAAGTTGGTAAATCCACTATATTAAAAATAACAGAGTAAAATGGATTCTTCTTAAGATAAAATGTGATTATAACATTATGAAACAATATATATGGATATTCTCTTAATAAAATAAAAATTAATAATACACAAGACAATTAATTACGCATTATAATACTATTTTAGATGAGATGAATTGCTAAAATAATAGACAAATATAGATCATTAAATAAATTATTAAATACAAAATTAAACAGTTAATATTAATGGACAGATCGTTATGTTTCTAATGGACGGATTTGTCTTTTATTTAAAATATCTTATGAAAGTAAATGTTTATCAGTGTTATTGATCATAGAAGTTACGTTCATGAGGAGGATACATTTGCATGACTAAATTTTTGCTCTCTCTTCTTTGTTCATAAGCAATTTGTGCGTCCTAAAAAAAAAAAAATCATTAAGTGGTTGTCTGTAATGATTCAATAATAAATAAATATTCAACAAACCTGAAATAAATACCATGCTCCATAAGCATGCACAAAACCTGATACAATAGCAATATAAAATGACCACGACAGATGGTTATACATAGGATACATGAGCCAATCGCGTCTCCAACAGTTGAATGGAAACAGGCATACAGTAAACAGTATCAATACACCTAGAAAAAAATTAATTTATATTTTAATCAAATAATGAGTCATGAGATAATATAACAAATAATAATATGTTTATAACAAACTAGTAGTTGTAGCTGCTAAGAAACATGCAGCCGATAGCATGTATTCATATTTAAGTACAAGACGTTGTGGATATCTCGTTACAACAGCAGCAATTATTGCTAATGTCCCAAGTGATAACAATACTGCTAAAGTCATGCACAGTTCCAAAAATAATAGCCATCCTTTTAAAACAAACATCATAATTCATAAATGTTTAACTATTAAAAAAATGTATACAAATTAATTGTAATTTATTATCAATTATTACTAACCTGGCAATAGCCATTCTCGAATAACGTAATATTCTTCACTGAATACTGTATTGCAGCCATCAAAGAGTTTATCAAATTGATAGTGAGGATATCGGTAGTGGTCAAAACAGTATGTCCATAAACCCATGTGCTTAAAATTTATGAATGCGTCATCATATGATTCCAACCAATAAGGGCTACAAATAATTCATTATTTTTGAATAAGTAAACCAGCTATAATGTTAAAATTGTTTATAAGTACCTTATAAATGCAATGATTAAGAGAAATCCTCCAATGTAAATGATAACACCAGCATCACTAATTAGCTCTAGAATAGGTTAACATTTACAATTAAAAATTACCCAATTTTAAGAATAATAAAAAAAAAATAATAATAGGTACATAAATTTACATATTTAATTAATGTATAAACCGTATCACTAAGTAATGATTTTGTATGCTTAAAGACTTTAAATATGATGAAATTATATATCTAAAATTTAAAAAACCCTTGATTAGTTGATTTCAAGCTTTAACCCTTGAACCAAAAAAAAAAGTTGAAGAAATACTATCAGTGAACACCAAGCGACGTAAATTCCGTAAAGCATAGTTTGTAGTATTAATTAAAAATAAAGAAAAAAGCACTGCGGATAGATGACCAACTTGAGGGGCATCAAAATGTGTGGAAAGAAATTCACCATTCATTTTAGCCTATTTTTTTTTATTCAAAATGAAATCTACAAACTAAAATAAAATGTAACCAGTCCCAGACCAAAATGAACAGGTATATTCAAAAGAACATGGTGATTTACCGATCCGAAAAGTTTTACAAATAGTTATAACACAAAGGGTATCATGGTGTTAAATCATATTGTTATATTAATTAATTATAATTAAATATAATCTAATTTTGCATTAAATAATTGCAAAATGGATAGGTACGTAATACGGTATTAATAAGATACAACACTTACTCGATGCTTTTGGATAGTCAATTTTGTCAGAACTCATGGTAATGAGTGGTTTAAAATACTTAGATAACTAACTGCATACGCTGTTGAATATAAATAGTTATAGCTTACAATATTCAATAAAAATAACGTAAAAAATTAAAAACTGAAATCTCTAAAAACATACCCAAGGTATGTAAGTTATATAGCTATGAAAAACTAAAATTAATTTAAAATAATAAAAAATGTACTATTTAATAGTGACTATTAACTTTTTACGACTTAACGAGTGTTGGTTCACGCCTTAGATAACAATTTTCCATTTTCAATTCCAGTAATTAATATTGAGGTGTAACAACAACATGTTGATTGTATTTATACCACGGTTGTAGACATGACAAAATAAACAGGTATGCTATCAACGTAACTAATATTGGTCGAGAACGCGCACCCCTCCTGCATTTCGCCAAGAACTGTGACGTAAGCCGTTCTCACCAGCAGAAATAATAATAAAAATATTAATAATATATAATATCGGAGAACGGATGAAGTGATTTTTGTGGTGGGAGAACATACAGTTGCGTATCACAAAGTTGATAGCATACCTATTTATTTTATCATGGTTGTAGTCACGATGTAGAGAAGAGAAGGTGGTAACACTCGGGGGTGCGGTCGAATATGAATAGTTAGAGTGGGGTACGTTAAGTTAGAGTTAGAGTAGAGTTGATTTTGTTGTCTTCGTAGATAAACATTAATATCAGTGGAGTTAAAACAACCTACCTATTTTTTCGGGGTCAAAGAATTAACCCGGAGTATAACAACTCGGCGTTACCGAACGGTAGTACGGAGTTAACTCTGCGTTCCCGAACGAAATTGGTTAACTATTTTTTTATAGAGTTTACTAGAGTTGAGTTTTCGAACGCAACCCGGGCTTGGCCAGGAGAAAAAAAGTGGCTTAGTGTTCCATTGCAAATTTGTAGTTTAAATAATATCCACCGGGAGCACCACAAGCTTCGTAGGCCGGGTGTTTGAATAATTGCATTAGACCAGCGTTTCTCAACCAGGGGGTCGCGACCCCAGGGGGGTCGCGCAGGTCAAAAATAATAAAACGCTGATTTACAAAATGTACCTTTTTATTTAAATATTTAAGACTTTTTATTGAAAAAATAAAATAATAATAATAAAATTATCCCGATAAGGATATAAACATAAAAAAAAATAATTAGTGTGATATTTGAATTTGTTTTAATGATAGGATATTTTTACTGTTTAAATTTTTACCTAACCTAGATGGAGGGGGGGTCGCAAATTGATTGACTATATTTTATACCTATTTTGGGGGTCGCGATACTAAAAAGGTCGAAAAACGATGCATTAGACACTATATATTTTAGACACATGTGCATTGTGTTTTATTGCAATGAATCAAAAATATTAAATATTATAAATATTGTATTTATGATGGAAAATACCTGTGTGTACCTACGTTTATTTATTGGTATTTCAACAAGATAATTTTAACGTATGGTATTCATATTGCAAATCATTTATTGCCTTATGATATACTTTATTCCAGTGGCGTAAATTGGGCTAAATTGTTAGGGTTGCAATAAGTTTCTAGGTTGGACAGACTTTTGGGGGGCTTAGCCATCCACACCTCCCTAAAATGTTTTATTTTGTTCTGTATTTAACCTTACAAGTACATAAACTCAACAAAACTATTTTAACCCTAAACGCTTAAACACATATTGTCATATTTTATCTATTCGTAATTGGTTTATATTATGAATATGCACTATAATTAATAGGGTAATAATAACTTACCGACTACCGTCAATAAAATATGTATAATTTTCTTAAAGAATATATGAAAACATAAAATACAACAATTCTCTTATTTTATAAAATTAATATTTTTAATAACAGCTGCTATTTAGATTTTTATAATATGTATACTATTTATATTTGTATTTGTATGTTTAAATATATATTTATCACAAATTAACCAAAACATTTACTAGTTACAGAATTTTCACTTTGAATTAAGGTAGAAGTAGGTATTTAACAAAATATCCTTAAATATTTAATGATATTAAATTATTATAAATATAATTTCAATAAATTGTATACGAATACTAAATATATGATATGAAATTAATTTTTGCTCTTTTTCCTGGGGAATGGAGGTTTTCTTCCGATAAGCTAACATTTTTTTGAGCATTTGTACAGTATTTTTCTCTTAAGCCGGTACAACAATTAGTACCGAAATAATACAAAAAATATATACCAAAATAAATTTAATTTGCTCAATAATATATTATCTTAATAATAAATTTAAAAATTAACTTACAGATCAAATATACATTTTTTTATTTGTCAAAATTGTAGTTTTAATATAAATAGGTATGTGTGTACTAAACAATTATACGAATTTAATGAAAAAAATATACACTTACTTTCGACTTTTTCGATATTTTTACAATAAATTTATCCATTTTAGCAAGTTGTCGAAACACTTTTAATTTCGAATCGTTCGTGGATAAGAAATAAAATAATACAAGTGTCAAAAATAAATGCATGTACAAAACAAACAAATAATAATTTTAAACTATGAGACACGTTTTTACTATCATTGAGACTCGAGTCGGCCCATCACAATAAAATATAAATATACACATAGGTATAATAATAGAAAATGGTTTATTGGTTTATAACAAAACTATAAAGAAATGTGGAAAGGATACAATATTATAATAATTCCAGTGCTTCAAAACAAAGTTAATCATTGGTTCTCAAAATATAAATTTGTTAATTTATTATTATATTGATATTTCAATTTTTGGAAAACTGAAATCGTGATTCTTCGGAGTCGCAAAAAGATAATTTTGCGACCCCTGTTTACGCCACTGCTTTATTTAACTATCTAGAAGTCGACAATTGAAAATTATAGGAAAATTGCAGATAGCAGTGACGCGGGGCTACGGCGATGTGGTAGTATGGTCCGCGGTAAGCCGGTCGTTGGATTTGGTGACAGCGTGGGTGTGGCTGGCACTTAAGTGTAATAAATACAAGAAACGACGGGTCTGGGTGGCGGGATAATGTCCACGTTTATTTACACAACAGAACTAAACACTGTACGTACGTCGAACGGCGTGGCGAATGCCGTGGGTAAAACAAAATGATATGTAGATTTATCAAAAAACCGGTACTGTCGTGAGGGGCGGTTGTAAGTTAGACGGTGGACGTAAGATGGTATTCGTCGTAGCCGCCGGCGGCCGGTACTCGTTCGCGCGACCCGTTCTTCCCGTCCTGCCATGTGCCTACGATTTAAGATATTTACTATCGTGCTTGTGCCTATGAGGCGCGGTGGGAGAGTTGGCGTTGTCACGCTGTAGTCCGTAGTGGTGGTTGACGAAAGTGTAGGCCGGTCGCCGCGGTACCTGTACTTTGTACAGACCGTTACAAATTTAATAATTTCTATATATTGTAAGTAACTCAAATCTATTTATATATATACTTACTTTTTTATATTTACTTTTGATTTAATATTTACATAATATTGGTATTTGGTACCTTCTCTTAAAAATTTTTAAATATATCTAAAACACTATTACATTAATAATAATAGGTAATGTGCCTAAGTGTAATACATAGAATAATATACATATAAGTAGGTAGTTATCACATAATATTAAAGAAGTAGTTACAACTTGGACTGTTTTGATAAATTTTTTTTGTTTTCTCAGGGTTTAAAGTGGGAAAAATTCCAGAGGGAACTAATGTCTCATTATAGTTTTAACTTTTAAGCTTTCCGTTCATAATTTTATGTATAAAATGTATAAAACCTAATTTGTTAAATGGGACGCATTTTAACCGTCATCCCTCTGGTAGGGTTGACTGAGTCCTCCTGCATCCCCACCCCACTTTAACCCCCGTGTGTTCTGTGTTGTGACTTATAAATAATATCCTGATTTGGGTAGTATTTTTCACAAATTATGTCAATATAAATAATAAACTTGATTTACTAAGATAAACAAATGTGTTATTTAATTAAAATAAATATGTTAAAGCCTATAGGAATATTGCAATAAAGATAAATTATTATATAATACATTTTTACAAAATGTTAAAATTCGAATTACTTAATATGTATCCAATAGTTATTTATTAATTATAGTTGATCTTACATCAAGATAAAAGTTATAAAAATATTGTTTATTACCCAATAATTATCATATTAAATTATATTTAAATTTAAAGTATTAGTATCAGTATCTTGAAAATTACTTAAAATGATTTTATGTACAAATAATTTATCTAAGTGTATAAATTATTATTAGGTACCAAATAATAATATATTATTGTGGAGTAATGCTATTTAGTAATTACCTACTTAAAATTTATAAAAAATCATGTAATTATTTTTTTGTCTTAAATATAGTCACAGTACCTTTCGAGCTCTAAACAATGAAATATTTTTTCCTTCCCTTCCACTAGCATATCCTGTCTTACAGCCTAGTACATAGCATTTATTTAGCATTTTTAATTACCTATTTAATTTACCTATTAAACTTTTAAAATAATATTTTAAAACTTAATATAATATTTATTGTTCGGTAACTAAACAGTCAATAGTAGACATTTAAATGGACTGTCATAGTTATGACAATTATTCTAATACATTTTGAACAATATTGGGAAGGGATTTATATTTTAAATACTATTTGTTATGACTGGAAATCTACCTCTATATGTTTATTTTATTGAATTCGTGACTATATTTATACAATACATTAGTATGGTCTATATTTAATGCACTATAATTGCAAATAATTAATATAACCGTCCTTCAAGTAATGTGGTGGTGTCTACCAGTATTCGTGTTAACTAAATTTCTACCACTTTTTTCACGGAGTGTTATTACCTTCTCTTCCCTACATCGTGGTTGTAGATATAAGCCGTGATTTATACCACGGTTTAAGATATATCTTAAACCGTGGTAGCACCATAGATCAACAGAATATAATGATATTACGTCTTCTTTGAAAATTAACAGCTGTTTCTATTATCACATCGCTCGAATTTTTATTTTAGTTATCCTTTGGGCTTCGAATTTCGATTTTTTTGCGTAATCGCGTCCATAATTGATTTGTAATTAATAATATTAGTATAGATCCTGATATATTTAAAGAAGTAAGTATTTCTCTTCTTAATTTTTCATAGTATAATAATCAAAATTAATACATTTTTTAAGCGATGGGTGGCCATCACGAACATGAAATCAATATACCGGATTACAGAATATATAAAGTTGATAACGTACCGGAACTTGTGAAGGTGAAGAATATTTTAGCCACCGAAGGACTTAAAGATCCGTGGTTGAGGTAAAGTTTCTTTGAATTATTAATTCAATACCTATATAATACCTATTATTAATAGGTAGTTTTAATTTTACGTATATTACCTATTAAATGTAAAAACGCACAATACTTAATTATTTGAATACAAATATTTAATACAGCATTTATAATGTACATACTTATATTGTATAATGTATAGACATAAGTGTGTAGACTCCAATTTCTGGTCAAGCCTGATATAATTCATAATATATTAATATTTATAATGTACCAATTCTTGGATGGTGCTCCTTGCTTTTAAAAAAAAATACAATATCAACGCACTTACCATCTACAATTTACTTATAAATTAAAACTAATATTTAAATGTTGTAAGATAAAATACATTGGATGGGTAATGTGTGACCTTTACTATTCTTGTAATTTAAAACGGATGTTATCTTGTTAGATTTACTGTATACATTCACTCACTCATATATCAAAGATAATTAAAATTAATGTACTTGTTTAGGATATTTATGTTTTAAAATATAATAATTAATATCCACAGATGATTATTTGTAAGTTTACTCTAATAACTGTTTCATATATAACTTATGTCATAATGTTTGAATTTTAGGAATGAAGTTTGGAGATATCCTCCAAATCATGGTAGTCGTTATGCACAATATTTCAAATGTTGGTTCCGCGGTAAACGTGGGCTTACAATTGCCTTTGGATTAGCAGCTTCTATTATTGCTGTGGAAAAAACCTATGAACATTTTTATCCACCAGTTCATCATCACAGAAAGCCTTACTTTCCATCATCCAGTGTTTAATTTAAGATAATAGTACCAAAATCAATAGACTTCAATGATGTGTCTAGAGAAATAATAATTAAACTTTATAAAAATTCAGTATGATAAATTTTAGTTTTAGTTTGTATTTGTTTGTATTACAAAAAAAAAATCATTTATAAAAATATATTATATGAAATACAAGGAAAAATTTAACTATCATGCATGATTTATATGTGGAACACGCACATTTTGTATCTTAACCCATTAACGCCGTGCGTTGCCATATGCCCATATGGCAACATAGATTTTTTGCAATAATTTCTGAGGTATAACATAAACATTTTCAACAAAATTTTGGTTTAAATTTAAATAAAAAAACTTCGGCGCTAATGGGTTAACTAAATTGTTTAAAAAATGGTTATAGTATAGAAAAAAAGTGATACTATAATTCTTGTTTAAAGTCTCAAAATGTTATAATTGAATATAATTTTTTCTCCTATTACTCATGTTAAATTTATTCATAAAAATTATTTGTGGTCCAACCACAAGATAGAATAGATTAAAAAGTTAAAATGATTATTTTGAGGGATAAGTTGATATCCTTTGACCCTTATTATCCCTTTAACCAATAGACTTCATTCTTCACTAGGGCTTTGCACTGAAATCATTTAATCCGGTTTTGGGTGTTGAAAGAAAATTCAGCTGTTTTGGTTTAATGAACTTTCCTGGTTATGATTAAATGTACACTTATTTGTTTAAATTACGGTTAATTTGGGTGTTAAAGAAAACCCATGTTGTATTAATTAACATGACAATTTAATATAGTAATCCGATTTATTTTTAAAATTTACACAATGAAAAATATTTACTGAAAAAAATATGCTTTGGCAAATTATATTTTCGTTCTGATACATAAGAAAACAAATCTACCTTTATTTGTTTAGCTATGTTAATTCTAAAATCGTAGGTATGATAGATTCTTTTACATTAACAGAAATAAATAAATTTATTGGATCAATAAAAATAATTAATTTATAATATAATACGAGAAAATAAAATAAGGCACGTATATAATATTACTTACAATTAAAATCAGTTGAAAGTTTTGAATTGTCAGACCAGGCTACATAACCAGTATTATTTAGACATTTAAAAATATATTTTTCTTTGCATCTATATTTAATTAACTTAACAATGTTAAATTATCGGCATGCCCAAATTGACGCCTAGTGGCTGTAATCTGTTGTAAGTTATGTGACACTTTTAAGTACCCTTTGTAAAAAAAATATTAATACTTAAATATATTGTATATATTTTTAAAACTTTTAATTAGTAAATCATCTTTACTCAATTTGAATAAATAATAAAATAATATTTTTGATTGAATGGATATTTTTCTAAATTACGCGGCCTTGACCCCATACCGTTATCATGAACCGTAGCTATGATTCGGTGCAAGACCGGTTCTACGGGTTTACGAGAAGAACTATGGGAAGAAGATGGGCTAATTTAAAAAGTGTAAATTAGAGGTCCGACCCGAGGAGGTGCTCAATTAACAGGGATTTTGATATTTACGATG
Source organism: Sitobion miscanthi (assembly GCA_008086715.1). Classification (NCBI taxonomy): domain Eukaryota; kingdom Metazoa; phylum Arthropoda; class Insecta; order Hemiptera; family Aphididae; genus Sitobion; species Sitobion miscanthi. The sequence continues at coordinate 28,059,590 of CM017802.1, forward strand.
GAAATGTTTGTAAATGGTTTTAACAACAATAATAATAATAATAATAATAATTTTTTTTTTAAATTATTATTCCAAGGTATTTTAAACGGCTGGACCGATTTTGATGACATTTTTTGTGTGTTTGAGTGGTTCCCGGGATGATTTATGTTCACAATTGCCCCCGAGAAGGTGCTCAAACGGGGACTTTGAGATTTACGGTGAAAATTTTTGTTTATAAGTGGTTGCTTTTGGTTATAGGAGAAATAATTAGTAGAAATTAGTATTTTATTTGTATATTGGTTGCCCTTTGTTAATCGGAAGCATGCATCAAATCATCAAATCTAATATTCGCACATTTGCCTCGAAGCGCTCCTTCTGGTTGACATTCTGTAAAAAGGATAAAAAATAAGAATAAAAACCATTGTAAAACCATTAAATAAAATATAAATTGAAAAAAAAATGTATTACCTATTTATTATTAGATTTTTCATTTTCTGATCTTAATTTTATTAATAATAATCTTTAAAAGATAAATATTTCATAACTTTCTAGTTTCTCTTAGATTGAAGATTTTAAAATAAAATGATCACTTCTATTCAAAATCTGCTTTACCTACGACTTGATATTTCTGATTCAATTGTCATTAAAACACCTTTCTTGGTTTATAGTCGTAGTTGACCTATGGCTGGCGGTATTGAAAATAATTTTCGGTATTACAGTATTGATTTCAAACGGTTAGGATAGCCTAACCAAAATGATTCGTTGTATCTAAATACCGATATGGTACGGTTAGGGCTGACGGTATTTTAAAATTATTTTGGTAAACGGTATACCGTTAAAAACCGAATGAATGGTAGTGCTGTTTTCTAGTATCAATGGCAATATTATAGTATATAATAAAGTATATAATGTGAAACAATAAGAGTAAAAAATATGGATACTAGTTAGATTGTATTTATTATTTCGGTATACCGTACCATGTCGATATTTAGGTATACCGAAACAGTTCGGTTTTCTACGGTATACCGTTTACCAAAATAATTTTAAAATACCGGTAAACCGAAAATACAGTCAGCCCTATATTATAAAAGTTGTATTTATATAGGTACTTACTCTATGGACGGACATAAGTCTTTATATTATACTCCATGGGCTGACGTAGTCTTTATATTATACTCCATGGGCAGACGCAGTCTTTACATAATATATTGTTATTTTTGCTCGACCGATTTGACCGATTTTCGTTTCTGTTGTATTCGCAATTGTCAGGACAAGGTTTGTACGAAAGACAATTTTATGAAAATCTTCCGAAAAAGTAGGAAACTGGAAGGAAAAAATGCAACTGTGGCGCCAGCTGTCCAGCAGAAAGAAAATAAACTAAATAGGTAAGTACCTAATAGTATATTTTTGTTTACTATGTAAGGTTATGAGTTAATACAATTTTAGACATGTACCTATATTATATTCGGTCAAAACTATATACCTTGGTAAAAATGGTATTTCCGAGGCTAATTTTTCGACCGTTGTCGCGGGAACCTACACATGCACATCTTAAGCTACCTACGTGTTGTTACTAAAACATTAGTAATTACGTACGTATCTCAGGGGTTTGCAATCCACCACAGGTTACGACTATAGTCTATAGATCGTAAATAATGATAACAAAATTATACTTATGTACCTACCTTATGAAACTTGCAATTTTCACGGTACCTTCGTACCACCATGTAAATGTGCACTAATAGCATCTTACAAAATTCGAATTTTAAAGTACCTAGTGATTGTACAAGTATTTTGAGATCAAGATGATTGATGACATTTTTTAAGTTTTGAAAATCACACACCGAATATTAAATAAACAAATTGAACAAAGTTTGAATCATAATAGAGTTGCCACTTTTGACAGGCAACGAAGTACACGGGTTCAGCTAGTTTATAATAAAGTAAATAAACTTAACTTAAATGGTCAACAATTTCTTTTTCTACCCTAAATACGTTCTTTCGTTTGATCTTTGATGAACAGTTACATTAGAAGTCAAGGCCAAACGTCAAATTTTATAAGTAGGTACATGGTAAAAATATGCTTTGCAACTTCTGCTTTTTCCATCAAAGAATAAATGATAATGTTTTATCTTCTCGTAACATACTAAATGTATATTTCTAGTTTTGTTTGTACTAAATCATAATCTTGAAGATTATGCTACACTGCTTGGCGAGAATGAAGAAATAGATTTGTTTCCAATGAAATATTGAGTTTATTAAATGGTTGAGAAAATAATAAAAATAATGGTTGAATAGAAGAAATACATGATTTTAAATTGTCATTTGTTAGTTTAAAAAGGGTATCGAGAACTATTTTAAATTCTTTTCTGTAAAATAGATGCATTAACGCATTGTAATTTCAGTTTGGGTTGTTGCATTATTACAATACAATCGTTTAGGTGCTGATCTTTTACGATGATGGTTTTTAAAATAGCACGAGCAGTCCACCGAGTTTTTGTAATGCATTTCAATTTTAGAAAGTTGTTCATGATATAATCTATATATCTTATTACCTGAAGAAAAAATACATAAAAATATAACATATATCAATACATATGTTTTATATTATTATAGTATATTTTCGTTTGGCAGTTGGAAAATCTTCAATCACAAAATTAACTTACATAGATAGTACCTTCATATTATTGTAATGGCATTTTCGTAATTTCATATTTCGTATTATATATAAAATTATTTAAAAACTTTTTCTAAAAAAAATGACAATTTGCCAACTCAAATACCTATTCAATGTATCGATGTGCCAACTGACATATACATTTGAACGCATGGTGGTTTTGGGTGGGGGTGAGTGGAAGTGTGGGACGAGACGGCCCTGCTAGTCCTAGAATAATTAAACTTTTCGACATATTATGAACACTCCAAGGACAGAATTACACAACACAATTATTACTTTTGAAATAGAATAAAACAAAGATCTAGGTCTTATTTAAATTGTAATTACCGAATAAACATAACTTTTACCAATGCATAACATATAGTCAGTGTCGGCCTGGTAGTTAAAGGGCCCCGGATGCATTTATACAAAAGGGCCCTCAAAAATGTTATTTAGAAAATCATAAAAATAAGGCTGATAAACAGGTAGTGTAAAATATTGTATTTTTTTAAAGGTACCTTATTTAAAATACACATTTAAGTTAACTACATAGTTATAATAATTATTTATAATTCTAAAAAATCATATAAATAGTATCTTAAAATATTATACAACTTAATATTTTTTAATGCAATTAAAATTGTGTAATTGATTTTATTTATATCAGTAATTTTTGATAAAATGATAATACCTTCTATAATAGTATTATTATTTTGAATGATATAGTATAATATAATAATATTCAATATCCAATATTCACAGTATCTATTATCCGCCCGCCCTCAACAAAAATATGGCCGGACGCGTTAGCGGCTATGGCCAGGCCGACACTGCAACATACTTAGTACTTATTATACAAATACTTCACACTTTTAACACTTTTAAAATATGATGCTTGTTGCAAAAAATACATACCTACAAATTAATATGCCAATTCATTATTTTATACAATTTTATATGATTTGGGTTACACCAAATATTTTATATTCAGGTTTCGGTTACTAATTTTTGAATCGGTGTTGCAAAGGTCGAAACCGATGGTATGTGATTTATTTGAGGTTCGGGTGCAAAGCTCTGGGGCTTTACTCCCTTTAATTGATTTATTTAATTAATGATCGGTTATAAATATAACAGGATTACTTCAATATTTTATATTGATTAGTTGCCATTTTCGTAAATACCTATTGTATTTCAGAATTCAGGTGATGAAATTAAATGTAGGTTCCCATTTAAGTATTTTACAATTAAAAGTTGATAGTGGTTTTATTATCAAAACATAATGGTTAAAAAAATAAAGGTAGGTATTATAAAATACTACAAATACGTATAGCCTGTATAGTCTGTACTACCTAAATTTACCAAATGTTTAACAAAATTTAATAATTTTTGTACAACAAGTGTTAATCATTAACAGACCACTTCTACAATTAAAATAACTTTCTGGTTTGTATGTTGAACCAAAAGTCATATTATAATCATTTCGTCTTTATGTATGAAAAAAATATCTATAAACTTATTGATTATAAAACCCTGAAGGTTAGTTTACGTTCACAAGATTTATATATATATTGCCGTATTGGTATTGCTCGTTGGTAACATGTACTGATACTTGAGAAATAAATAGCTGTAAGATTAATCATTTTTAATTAACAATAATTTAATCAATAAGACATGTACAATTACATTGATAATAATATAATATAACATAATAACATTGTAATGTTTCTGATATAATAACAGATTTAAAATTAACTTTATATTCAATTGGTGAAGTCGTTTCTGCTACATTTATTTGAAGATAAGCAGTTCATCAACTACGCTATTTGACCGACCAAGTCCAATTTGCCTTGTTCCTAAGGCTCCCAACAATTTTGGCGATGAAGTTGCGAATTTGGTCCGGTTTTCATGATACTCTTTGGCAAAATGCTAGATTAAATATTCATCAATTTATTATTTAGGTTACAAAGTAAATTAAAAGTATTTTGATACAAGTTAAAAACAAATTATAACTTTTTTTACATTGGACTTTGTAGTTATCACTAGTGTCTCGTTCTTCGTAAACCAGTCATAATTTACTTACAACTTGCATACTCATTACTCATTAGTTATTAGTATTGGAGCCAGGAGCGTAATTAAGGGGGGATATAATTTAAATCAAAATTCGTTATAGTCATTGCTTAAACGTAAAACCACAAACTTTGGAAGGACATAACTTCCAAAATAATTATTTGCGCAAATTCTTTTTGCACCATTTGTTCTTAACTCGTTGAAATACGTATGTTTAAAAAAAAAAATGCTTGGTAGCTAAAGTGAATTTATGCCAAATATATTATAATATTGTATAGGTAAATTGTGTAGAATTTTAAACCAAAATTTAACATTTGTGTGTTTATATTAGTTTTAGGATTTTTGATAAAATACTCATTACTGTACTTGGGAATTCACTATTTATTATATTTATTTTATCTATTTAGTATTTTGTGAGTAAAAAAATGTCTATCTCCCCCCCCCCCCAAAAAAAAGACAAATTCCTAATTATGCCTCTGATTGGCGGATCGCATAACTTTGAAAATGTGTTATGTATAGTCTGTTCCTATTCTTTAAGCAGGAAAGAAGTGTACCTAAGCTCAATGAGGACCTCATCTCATCATGCTTGGTCCAACATTAAGTTCTTCCCAACCAAATTATTGTTCATAGATTCAATTCAATTAAATTACTATAGTGGAAATATTTACTCCAAAAAGTAAAATTACCTATTATGCATTTTGAAGTACTGATAAACCCAAAACGTAATATACCATACTACCATAGTGAGTGCCAAAATTCCAAATGCTAACGCTCAATTTTCAGTTCATATACATAGTTTTTAAAATCTTTTAATTCAATTTCACTTCACGGATTCTAAAAGTGTTTTCAAAAAATGTTTAAGGCTTTCGCCTAAGAATTTTTTTGTTAAAGTTATATAGGTACCTATGGTAGTCATATACAGTTATATATATAATAATTTTTGTAAAGTTGCCAAGATAAACTGTTTGTAAATTACACTCTTTATTTCTGACTTTGTTGAGACAATTAGCCAATTTAGCCAAATATATATTATTATTTATTTAGGTACTATTGCATTTTAATATCCAAGTATAAAAAGGTCAGCAAGTGGGTATCATACATAAACATTAGGCGTTGTTTGGGTCACTATAACGGATCGTGCTAAATTTGAATTCAATGATAATATTATAATATCATTGTAAATTTTTATAGGAAAAACGATTCTGAGTGAAGACGATCTGTAATTTAACCTATATGGTAATATTTTTACATTAGGTACAACAAAATAACTTAAATCGTTATTGTTCATTTAAATATCTTTTTGTAAAAATTATTATTATAATTGGATTAAATTGTCAACCTTTTTTTGACCCGATAGAAAACATTTTATTCGACATTTATGGAAAAAAAAAAAAAAAAAAATCCAATTTAAAATAAATTGCTAAAAATGGTTCAAAATATTTTGAAAATTTTATTGTGTATAGAAAATAAAATAAACATTTGGTAATAATTTAATTTACGGTTATTTATTTTTGAATTATAACAAAATAAGTAATTTGTTCGATGAGATATTTCTACGTTAATTTACGGCTGAATGTTAAAATTATTTAATCTTCAAAAGCTCATATTTATTTGACATTTCGGTAAAATTTTTTTTTGTCACAGGTAGGAAATCTTATATTAAATTTTAAATTTTAGATGTATAGAAAACATTTTATGAATTTCTAACTCAAAATAGTTTGCAAATTTACTCTTTTAAAAGTACCAACTAATAATTCATTTTCCTATCAGAAAATATGCTTAAGTTGAAAATCGAAGCATTATTTCTACTAGAAAAAATGTTTATAGAGAAAAAAAAACCCACATAATTGTAAAATCAATACACCTATATATATTGCTCTACTCAGAACCTAAAATATCACTATAATAAATATTAATGACTATTATAACGGAAACTTGAAATTTAGTAGGTGGGTAGGTCATAGGTAACTAATATGTTTAGTATAATGAATCAATAGTATAGTCATCAATATTGTAATTATGTATATAAGTAGGTACCTACATAATCAATTAAACATCCATGGTTTCTACCTATTTTGCAGTTAAAACATAAAATATTTACCTGTAATTTGTAAGAATTAAACATGGTTTTTTCTCTTTTCTTGATCATATATTCCGTTGGTAATAGCCATCTATGTTCGTGGCATTCTTCTGCTGATGGCCGTTTACTAAAATATAAAAATAATAAATCAAAGTCAAAGGTATAAAATAAACTGCAAGTATAGTAGGTACCTATTTTCTGCAAAAAAGATATTGGTGAAATTGTTTTCTTTATTTTTTAAAGAAAAATATATGCTACTTACGTTGGTGTCCTTTTAAATAACAACATTAAAAATCTAGTGGCTTCTTGCGATAAGTCCTTGTACAGATATTCAAACCTATATCGAACAAATGTGATGTTTTGCCTGGTCTCCGTGTCATTAGATCCTCGGAACGGAGACATACCAGATAACAGAGTGTATGCAATCACTCCGAGCGACCAAATATCGGAGTATGGGTAAGCAGGTTCATCGCACAAGATCTCCGGCGCTGCAGATTTCAAGGAATTAGTAGACAAAATGGTTAGTGATTATATAGATCACCAATCGATGGAATTCGATAAAAAATATAATTTACCTGTGAACTCTAAGACGCTGTTTGCCCCAACAACTGCTCCTAGCTTACTGACTTTCTGCGCGCATCCAAAGTCGATCAGTTTGATGTGTATGGTCCGCACAGAAGCCATCACTATGTTGTCCGGTTGCAAATCCAAATGGGCATATCCTCGCCAGTGTAAATATTGCAAACCATCTAATACCTACGATGTGAAACGTATAAATTATGAACCAAGTGTAAATTACCTAACAGGTCAGATCGGGTTTGGTTATTATCTAAAAATAACCTATCTTTCCTATATGTATTTGGAGATATTATGTAGATACCTATTACCTACCCGTATTTTATTTTCGTAACTATGGTAGGGATTCCCCGCCGATATATAAACACTCCAACAATATTAGAAGCCTCAAAAATCTAAACTTCTATTCGATTTTAATATTAAAATGTTATTCTGCAATCGGTTGTCGTCTTCGTTGTCAATAATGTGAACATATTATAGCTAATGGGTATTATTACTATGATACCGGTTTTAAACTTTACATTTCTGTTTTCTAAAATTGCTAATTTATTTTTGGTCTAACATTTATCAATTTTGAATTCTACTTTCTTTATAGTGACTCGGTAGATTGGAATACAAAATATTATCATTATTTAATGATATATAATGTTGACTATAATCTTACAACTCACAGGTTTCCCGAAAATGAGCAGTACCAAATATTTGACATGTAAATTACTGACCCAGTGACCCCTACCTCAAACAATCAACCTTTTTCTTCACATTCATTTAAAATTTAAATAATAACGAAAATATTTTTATTAGTTTCTATATGGCTTTAAATTATCAGTTCAAAGTTAAAATAATAAAGTGATTTTGAAACATCATTTTATGATATGAAGAAGCTATATTTTAATTAACATTTAAATCCATTTAAAATGCTCGAAAATACTATTTGTTTTTCTCTATTTTAAACTTCTCACCAACATAAAATGTAAATTAATTAATAATTAAAAATAAAATAAAAATAAATTACTTGAGTGACGATTGTAGCTACAGTTTGTTCAGAATAATGTTCTTTTGTTGATAGGTAAGTCAGTATATCTGCTCCTTGTAATTTTTCTTGAATAAAAACAGCAACAGGTGCATTTTCTAGCCTAATATTTAATAAAACATGTAGCTAATAGGGTATTTAATAATAATAACAAATTACAATTATAAGTAGTAGGTAGTAAGTGACTAGCAACTAAAAAAATACAAGTGACAAGTGTAAACACTTCAAACCATGATGGGAGGGGGCGCATATAAAGTTGGAAAATATATGCTAAAAATCGTGTTTCTTACTGACCTGGCACTTGATTTTATTTTTGAATAGTTGTAACTATATTCTTTTATAGGTACCAAAATAACTATTTATTTAAGTTGATAAAGGTTAGGTTAAGTAAATTATGTTTAAATGGTTTTATGAATTTAAATTAATAATAAAATACAATATTTCTTAGTTAAAGTGTTCGTATAAATTTGTTATATGTTCATTAGTTAATTAATTGTATTTATATTAAATATATCATTACTATATGAATATTGTATAGACAATTTACAAACATAATAGACAATTGTTGTATGATATCCTTACTTAAAAGCTTCAATGAGGTATGCTATTCTTTCGTGTTTTAATGATTTAAGGACATTAAATTCGTGTGTAACTCGTGATTCAGTGTCAGGTGTAATCTCCAATAATTTCGCTACAGCAATTGAATCATTTGATGTGTTTATTCCTTTAAGTATGACGGAGAATCGCCCTCTATTTGAGAAATTAAAATAATTAATAGGGATATATATAAATATAATAAGTACTTGGTAAATTTATCTTACCTTGCAATTTCAGAAATAAAACGATATTTTTCGATAGGAGGCTGTTCATCCCAATCTATTGGTTTATACTCAAGTGAATAATCTAAATTATTACGAGGCTCGTCACCAATGATTTCTCGTCCACTTTCAGTTATTATCTGTAAATTTAACATCGCCGATGGAACTTCCAATTTTTTCGCATCTATTTTTAATCAATAAGTTTATAGGATTTTAAATCTATATTTGTATATATTTGTAACTAAGTATGAATCTTACCGGGGAAATGTGTTCGAACCATTGGTGAAGATGGTCCAGTTGGACCCCAAGCAATAGAGTTCATTGCTGCTAATCTGAATTCATAATTTGTGTAAGCTCGGAGGTTTTGCATTAGCCAAAATTCGTGATCAATATTTTTAGCCACTAGTTCCCATTCACTTTCTATAATATAGAATCATATCACGATTGATTGATATTTAAATAGCTTAGTTCATAAATAGGTATATTATAAATTATAGGTTTTCTAATATTAAAATTTAATTTTTGTGAATCGTAATTTTATAATGTATTATATTCTTGTACCAAGTTATTTAATAAATGTACCTACTGTACATCTAAAACGTCTAAGGTAATAATTTGGTATTGTTAACATTTTATAAAACAGTTATACATACCTAGTTGATTAGATATACAGCATTTTAAGTTTATACTTTACTAGGTTATCAAATACTATAAACTATCACAGTATTTTAATAAAATAATTACATAGTTAATTTCATTGTAGATACATAAAAGTACGATACATTTCATTAAATTCTACAACTTACCATTTTCTCGTACTTCCAATTGATAGCATAATATTGGAGAATTTCCATCCAGTTTTGGATGATCCCACCGTAATAAAATTTCAGTATCAGAATATTCCTTCACTATTGGGGCTTCCATAGGTCCAGGTTCATGTGCTAAAACAAGCCTTTTAAAGATTTAAATTTTAGTACCTATGAATATTAATATAAAATATATTAATAAAATAACTCAACTTACCGAGCTCTTGCTGTTGTTTGTCCAAATTTATTTCTCGCCACAACTTTATATATACCTAGATCCAACTCAGTTGCTGGATCTAATCTGAGAATTGATCTTCCATCATTGTCCTCTAACATTTTTATTCTATGACTTTCAGTTAAAACTATATCATTTCTATAACAAATTAATATTTATATAAGTAAAATATATTTATTTTACCTATGATATTTTCAAAATAAAAACTAACTTGAACCACTGAACTAATGGTTTTGGTACTCCCACAGCTAAACACATAAGATCAGCTGGCTTATCTGGTTCAATGGGTAGTTTTTGTGGCTTTTCTCTAAAGAATGGTGGTTGCCCATCAATTCTTGATTCTAAAATTGCTTCTGCTTCTACATGAGCAGTTGGTCTAGAGCCTATTTCTTGTTTAAGTCTCCTTAATGTGTATATATCAGCACCATATTTACTGATCCTCGCTTTTTGTTCATCTTCAATTTCTTCATCCATGATATCTGTAAATTTTCTTCTTTCGCGAATAACTGGAGCCTGAAACAATAATATTTTGGATATGATTTGAAAATCTTTCTTAGATTTACATTTTAAATGCATTATAATGATTTTGTAACTTTGATTACCTCCCAATCTAAATGTGAATCACTTCCTCCTCTATGTGTTAAACTTTTACCGGCAACTTTCATATATTCCCTTAAACGCACTGGGAAGTTTGTGTCTCTTAGTTGTAACAAATATGTATCCGGACCATATTGATAGTGACTCTCTGATTTAATTATCCCTATTTCTGTATCTATTGGCTCTTTGGATGGAAGTTTATCTTTCCATGACGGCACGTGTTTCTTTGGTGGCTTTATTTCTGGTTCTGGAGTAGGGCTAGGAGTGCAAGTGAAACCAGGTGGATAAATCATTTTTGATGGATGAGTGTATGCAGAAGATAATGGGTGGTGTCTATACCAATTTCTACAAGACGCGTTACTATACCAATCTCTGAAAATATAAATAAATTGTATTAAAGATTAAAAATGAGATTTTAAATATTAAAAATCTTACTTCAAGTTGTTGTAATAATTTCGAAGAGAATCTGTATTTATTTGACTAGTTCCTGCAGGTATATCTTCACCAAATTGTAACCAGGGATGTTGAAGAGCACTTATAACATCCAAACGATCATTAGAGTTGAATACTAACAGTTTTGAGATAAAGTCTCTTGCTAGATCGCTAATTTTGGTACTAAGTGTATAGGAACCACTTTTAACTCGATCCAAAGTATCAGCATCATTTACACAACGGAATAATGACACTCCAGTTAAAAGTAAATGAGTTATCACTCCAACTGACCACATATCGGATGAAAGGTCAACGCCTTCTCCTTTAGCTATTTCCGGAGAAATAAACTCTGGCATACCATAGTCAACTGGTTCTAATTTTCTTCTATTGATTTTTCTGCTTAGTCCAAAATCACATAACTTTAATGTATCGCCTCCTGGGTGAGATATTAGTAAATCTCCAGGCTAAGAGTTTAGAAATGTAATAAATAATCATAAATAATTAAATGTGTTAATAATTTGTGTATTTGTGTACTCACTGTCAGCCCCAAATGGGCAATTTCAAAATCATGCATGTGCTTCAAAGCCTTCAGTAGTTGAATTATGTATAAAGCTATATCATATTCTGTGAGGAAAGAATGTTTGGTTAGAATATCCAATAGCTCACCACCTCCAGCACTATGTTTCAAGTTAAGGAAATTATCGATGTTTTATAGTACAGTGAAACCTGATTTAATAGAACCTGTCTCAACAGACAAAATTATTTAGTCCCCGAAAAAATACAGGTATTCAATATACCTGTCTATAACGGACCCTTTACACTACGGATATGGACTTACTGATACCTTAATGATTGACAATAAACTAGTCAAATATAATTGCATTTTTTCATGGAGGGGATCCATATAATTTTTCCAACATAAGAATGTGGGTTACATATTTTATAATCTCGTAAAAAATTAAACAACGTTATGATCCTTTAAAATTCCTGTTTCAAAAAAAATTGCCCTCCCGAATGCGTCAACTAGATTCACTTTCTACCAGAAAAGTTACTGAAGTTGAAATTTAGTTAACCAATAATGATTAGTTTAATAAAATAATAATTTAAGATAAATTATGTATTATATTGTAAAAATAAATGATTGTAGTGAATTAAATTTACTATTTTCTCACATAAAAAATTATATTAGATTCTGAGTCGAGCAATGATATGTGTAATTATTAAATTTTTTTTATTTGTATCTTTCATCACCTTTTAGGACAGTAAAAATGCTTAGAATTTCTTTAACAGAATCTTTTGACTTTTCTGATAGGAATCTAGTTTGTAACATGGGTGGTCAAAAGTAAAAAATTCCTAGTAGTTTTCAAAAGCGCCGTGAAAAACAAAATAAAAATTAAGGAAAAACGGGAATTTTTACGTAAAATCGGTTTTTGACAAAATTTATTTTGGTTTTTGGTGTAACTCTAAAAAAAATAATATATATATATATATAATATATGTAATGAAATTTTCACTGGATGTTTATAATAGCATTGTCTACAGTTGACAAAATTTTTTCTAGTTATTTTATGTTAACATTTTGACGAAATTATATATTAATTGACCAAGAATAACAATTTTAGTTATTTTGTTGTAATTTTATAATATTAATTCAACTTACCGGCTACTGTAGTAATAATCACTTTAATAAGTAATAACAATTGAAATATAATAAAAAATATCCACACTGATAAACCGTCTCCGCTCAGAATCGTTTTTCGTATGCAATGATATTATGTCATTGAATTCAAATTTAATATACCATCCATTATATAGTCATCCACTTGTACCCTATTGTACAGCAGAACGACATCCACTTACCCACCTTTCTATTATTATATATTAAGCTATTAAATGGATATGTTAACTGCCCTAATCCCTTGAGTGTTGAGTCTTATTGGCTGAAGGGCCTCCCAGTTAGTACTAGACCTAATAGGTACCAAATTTTATTTTTCACCAAGTACTTAATCGTAATTTTGTTTTTCATAGTCCCATCAATAGAATTTTCCATTATAAAATAAACATTTATCTGACTTTGATTTTTGATTTTTTTGATGGAACGTGTTAATTTCAGTGAATGTTATTGCATTGTAAATTATAAATTGCATTATAAAAAATAAAACGGTAGTTAAAAGAAAATGTCAACAGAAGAATTTCTTATACATTATATTAAAGGATACAGTTCTGTGATTAGAGTGTATGTCCTGGAAGTCTGTAATGCATCATGAATACGAATAATTCTTCTATTACTCAAATCAGTCATTATCTTCAGCTCATTGTCCATTAGTTTCGTCAAATGATCTCCTTTTGCATTCATAACCTTAGCAGCGTAATTTCTACCTGTCGACCTTTCAACTGCGTGGTACACAACACCCTGTGTACCGCGTCCCAACTCGTCTCCGATATCATATAAATCTGAAAAATCTTTTTTCTTCCATTTTATGTCTGTTTTACCGTTGTATGAATAATCAGATTCCCGGTCCTCAACATGTATAGCCACTGATGTAGATATTGATCCAGCTAAATTACGAGCACTAATACTATACAACCCTTCGTCTTTCATAATAACATCTTCGATACGTAGTATACAAACATCTGGTTCTACTTGTTCAATCTATCATTTTAAAACAAATTAATATAATAATAATAACATACAACATTCATACATTTTGTGAATTGTTAAATTACTTGAATTCTAGCAGAATCGACTAAGGGTTTCCAATCTTTAAACCATTTTATTTCTGGATACGGAACACCAATAACTCTAGCTTCTAATTTACAATTTTTGCGTAAAATTACATACTTTTCTTCGGGCCGTTTTAAGAATTTAGGATAATCAGCAATTTGCAATCTAACTCTTTGTCTAGCTGTTCCATGTTCATTTGTAGCAACAGCATCATATGTTCCTATATCTCGATCCAACATCCTTAAATTTAACATACGATAGTTATTTAATGGCATTTTTTATTTAAAATTAAATTTAAAAAGTGACTTACTTATTAATAAATAATGTAGCTTGGCCATTTCGAGTATAGCTCGAATCGTAACGACCACCCATTTCTATTAACTGATTATCAAAATAAAATTGCATTTTTGGTTTTGGATATCCATAAACAAACCAATATAAATTTGCATTATGACCTTTAACACCGTATTGTGTATCGTGTTCTTGATGTAAAAACCTATAAGTATTTTTATAGTAATAATAATGTAAACCAAAGAACAACGCATTAATTAATTTACCTTGGTGCTTGGGCATAGTTGTCATGAGGAGGTCTTTCAATATCAAAATCTCTTGGGAAATAAGGTGATGATTCTGGCTTAAAGACAGTTCCAATTGGTAAATAAGGTGTAAATTTAGGTGGATCTGGTTCTAACTTTTCTCTAAAATATGAGCAAAATAATAATTTCATAAGGTTAAATAAATAGTTTGAGATTGTTACAGTATTTTGATCGTACCTGTATGTCAAGACAAATGGAGAGGGATCACTAATTCCATAGTTATTTTCAACTCTTACTCGGAACTTATAATCTCTAAATGGTATTAAACTATGTACATCACAGGCACAACCTCGAATACCAGCTCTCACTGTAGTCCATTCGCCTTTTGGTTGTTCTTCCATTTCTACTAAATATGTCACTGGAGTCCTTGGCGTGATTGGTAAAGAAGGTTTCCATGAAAGAGTGAGTCTTTTATCAGACATTCGGGTAATTGTAGGAGGGTCAGGTAATGGTAGTGGTGCTCCAGTTGCACGATATCGGTCAAAGTCTTTATAAAGTTCACCAACGGGACGTTTCGAACGTGAATCCAAACCATCTGTAATATAATTAAATTTATTATTAAGTTATTTTGTTTTTATATTTGATTATTAACTCACTGTCAAATATAATGCTTGCTTCACAATAGGCTTCTCCATGAGGGTTATAAATTCGTAATTTATATCGACCAGAATCAATAATTGAATCGGCATGTAATATTTTTAACCGCATCAAGCCAGAACCTTCTTTTTCCATTCTAATCCTTTCAGTTTCATATAATCTATTAGTGTCTAAGAACCACTCATATTCAGGTTCTGGCCATCCAGTAGCACATGCGGTAAATTTAGCTGTCATCCCATCAAAGACTTCACAATCACCAATTTTCTTCATAAAGGACGGTGGTTCTTGTTTCCTAGATTCATCAACACTAAAAAAAAAACATTATAATTTCACATTTTAATTTTTATATACACATTTAAAGTACATTCTTGGGGCAATTGAAAGTTGTGCTTCGCACGTAGCTGTTCCATCTCTATTGGTTGCAATACAACTGTATAGTCCCGCGTCATCACTATTGATATCCTTTATAGTTAGGCTACAAACTTCCCCATCACGTTTTAATTTGTACTTATCCCCATTCGTTAATTGATGGCCATTTTTATGCCATATAATATTTGGAGATGGAACTCCGGTGACACGAGCATGGAATTTAGCTTCTCTTGAAAGCAACTAAATATATAATTAATAGAATTACAAAATATATTTACAATATTGAACATATTTTATTTTGTTATACCTGTTGGTTATGTGAAAAACGTTGCGTGAAAACAGGAGCTTGATATAGTTTACGAATGCCAACTTGACAGTCTGATTTGGAAGATCCTAGTTTATTTGTAAGAGTGCAAGTATACTGTCCAGCATCTCCTGGGTTGGTATCAAGTACTTCAAGTCCAACTTTATAACCATCACAGGTAAAGTGAACTTTATTACATGGCTGCAAAACTTTTCCGTCTTTTTCCCACTTAACGTCTGGTATAGGATTACCAAGGAATGGAGCTAATAGCGTCAATGCATTGCTTTCCTCTACTGTGGTATCTTTAAGTCCCTGAAGGAATTCTGGTTTAGATTCTAATGAATCTGTGTTTATTTTTGCTGCAATTAAATTTCATTCACAATAAAATATTTTGAAAAAGTATTTGAAACATACCTACTGTATTGAATTTTTAAAGTAATAATTGTTTTAGTTAAATATGTTTAAGAATTCAAATTAATAAATGTATTAATTCACAATTTAAAAATTTAGAAAAGCAATTTTTTAGTTAAACAATGTAAATTCTAATGGTATATATTTCGTAACACTAATTAAATTAATTATAAGTACTATTTAATTTTTGAAATAAAAATAAAACTATTGACTTACAAGTTACCGAAAGTTTGGCTTCGGATGTAGTAGTTCCATTATCATTTGAAGCAATTATTGCAAGCTTGCCTGCATGTTCCGGACCAGCTTTTTCAATTAATAAGTAATGGAGACCATCAGGTTCATGTGCCATTTTGATATTTTCTCCATCCACAACTAATGGCGTATCATTGATTGTCCTTGCATAAGGTAATTTTATATATTGAATATGCATCAGAAATTAAAATAAAATAATTGCTTACCATGCCATTTCTGGAAGCGGAAAACCAGATAACCTAAAGGGTAATTTTGCAGGAAATCCTTCTACTACTTTAGAATCTCTTAAAGGCATGATAAAAGCTGGTACTGTAGCTGCCGGGTTTACTTTAACTTGTATTTGACCAGCAGCTTTACCAAGTTCATTTGATACAACAATTTTATAGTCACCAGCATCTTCAAGCGTTGCTTTTTCAATTACTAGAGCGATATTGCCGTTGGGACCCATGACAAAATCAATCTGAGGACATGGATGTAATACATGCCCTGCTTTATACCATTTTACAATAGCATCTGGATAAGCTACGTATTGAGCTTCTATTTTTAAAATTTCACCCTCGTTGACATCCACTTGATTTGGGTGTTTAATTATGACTGGCTTTTTCGGCAATTCTAGAAAAATATACTTGAATGTTTTAATTAGAAATGTTTAATGCTGAAAATGTTAACATATTATGTTAAAATTATTTTTAAATTAAAATCGCAATTGCGACTATTAATACTGTAAGATATTGTTACTGTAAATTGTTTCTTTGATTTTATATACATTTTATAGATTATAGATTTACCTAGATACAATTTTTTAAAATATCACTAAGACTTTTTATGTTATTTATAATTAAATTTTAGTACTTTAAATTTAATAAGACAAAAAAATTATTTATTTTTTCAAGTTATTAAATTACAATTTAATCTAATGTTAAAAATATAATTATATGTTATACAATATATTCATTCTACAAACTTACCATTTACTACCAATGCAGTATTAGTAGCACTTGTACCAAAATTATTAGTCGCAATAATTTTATATGCACCACAATCTCCTTGTTCAACTTTATCAATTTTTAACAAAATAGTTCCATTTGGATTTGCTTCTAGGGTAATATGTTGTTGTTCATCCTCAGTATTATTTTCTTCTATATTTTTAAGTTCTTCGCCATCTTTATACCATGCAACATGAGGACGAGGGCTTCCAATAAGTTGTGTTTGAATTTCAATTGGAGATCCTTCAACAGCTTCTGTTATCCGTTCTAATGGTTTTACAAACGAGGGCATTATTTCTGCCATAGTTAAAGTTGATGATGTTTCAGCTTCACCCATCATATTTACAGCTTTAACTGAGAACTGTAATATAAATTAAACGTTAATCGACATTTAATTTAAGAAATAAAATATTATCTTACGTTTGCAATATCTAAATTACTGAAATGGTCTATATTAAGAGTACTTTTAATTTGACCTTCTTCATTTGTATGTATACTGATTCTCAAGTCAGGTATTACGACTTCCCCATTTTTAAACCTATGTAAAAACATTGTTATTTCCAATAAAATATTTGTTATAATAAATATTACCAAGTGACTTTAGGTTTTGGAATTCCATTAACTCGTACAGATAGCTGAACTGCTTCATATTCTTGTATTGTTAAATCTTCCATCAATTTAACAAATGAAGGAGTCTCGGCTAAAATTTAATTTTTCTTTGACTATATTATTTTCTAATAAAATAAATTTAAGTAGATTTACTTACTGTGAAGTTTAAGGTTAGCTATGGCAGTAGTTTCACCCACTTTATTCCAAGCTTTAACTACATATTCACCTTCCTCTTCTGGATTCACATCTCCAATAACTATCTTGAACTTTGTTATATCATTATCTAAATCTTCACTTGTAAGGTTAACAAATTCTCGTTCTGATAAATCTTTTCCATTTATTGTCCACACTATTTTTGGCTTCGGCACTGCGTGAATAATTGCTTCAAATACCGCTTCCATCGAAGGTATTACAGTGATGTCATGGAATCCTTCTATTTGAGGTTGCATAACTATATCTAAGCGAGCGCTACATTCAGCAGAATCAAACTTATTAGTCGCTTTCACTCGGTAAACACCGGTATCACTAAGTTCAGAAGATGGAATCGTCATTGTAAAAGTACATTCCTTAAGACCATTAGCTATTTCAGATGAATCAATAGTAAAGTCAGCATTGACATTTTTTCCATCACAAGTCCATTCAACATCAGGAATGGGATCAGCTATGAGCGTTATCGACCATACAACCTTTTGACCTCTTTTAACTTCTAAATCAGTTAGTGGTTTTCTTATTTTGGGACCCCGAAGCAACTCTACATCTTGCACGTTGAGTTTTGCTGATTGCACGTCTTCTCCTACTTCATTAGTTAGCTTACAGCAATATGAACCAGAATCAGCCACTCTCAAATCTTGAATAGTTAATTTAAATGATTCATCTTCATCAGAATCTTTAATTTGGATATTTCTAGTATTTGATAGTTCATCGCCATCTTTAAACCTTAAGTATAAATATAGATAAAATAATAAATATTATTAGAATTTAAATTAATAACCTATTACCATTGAACTTTTGGTTTAGGAGCACCACGAGCCTTGACATTAAATACTTTTGTAAGTGATTCATAAGTTTCATCATCATCCATACCAGATAAAATTTTTGGAGGCACTAAAATTTCAAACAAGATAAATTGTAATTTTTTTTAAACTTTTTTCTTGAAATAAAACTTACCAAGTTATTAGGAAAAATATACAACTTTTTTGAACGTATTATTTACAAACACAAAAACCAAAAAATATTTGTTATTGGTTACCATGAATTAATTAGACATCAAAAACAAAATGGGTTAAAATAATGCAGTATTAGGCGCACATTAACTTAACACAATATGTAGCTTAAATAACCTGAACAGAGACGAATTCTTAACGAACAAGAGATAAAAGACAACACTGACGTTATTATAACATCTGATATTTTGTATACCTCCTATTTGTTTTACTCCATTTCTTGGCATATCATAGTTTTCTTCTTTTGGTGTATTTTGGGTTTTTAATTTTGATACATTTTCATTTTCTTTATTTGTATCATCTTGAGAATGATCTTTAACTGTTTTGTCAACCTTTTCTATGCTACTCGCAGTTTTTGTGTTATTTAAATTGTTTTCTTTATTAATTAAATGTTTTTCTAATGGCATATTTAGAATGTTTGTATCTATTATTTCTTTTGTTAATGAAAGAGAATCGCCAGGTGATATATCCGTGTTGTTATTACATGTACTGCATTCAATACCTTCTTTTTGATGCGTTCCAAGTGGTAACTTTTTACCATTTTCTTCATCTGATAAGCTCGGAATAGGTTTTTGAATCATATCATTTTCTTTATTGATGCCATTATTATAGGTCGGGATTTGAAAGTTTTTAATGGCATTTGTTGAATCATTAGGTTGCAAATCGTTCACAGAATTTTCATTATCACTTGATGAAATAGATTTCTTAGGTAAAATGATATTTAAGTTGTTATCTTTTGGCAAAGGTTCAGATATTGGGCGCTGTTCATTATTTAAAATATTCTCTTTATCTAACAATACATTTTATTTTCACTGTTTGACGTAGAATGAGGAATACAACCATTTGAAATATGCGAGTTATTATTCAAAGTTCCATTTAAGAGATCAGAATCTGCTTTTTTAGTTGTTAAATCATTTAACTTTTGTTGATTTAATTCCAAGTGTAAGGATTTTCCCAATGGTTCAGTATTTGACATATCAGATTTTTGTTCCGGTAGTAATGAGTCAAATGACTCATTATTAATTTCGGATGCATCGTCAATATCTAATTTAGGTGTTAAATTATTTTCCAATTTAGTGATATTTCCCTCAATTTTTGAAATGCTAGATTTTCTAACTAAATAATCTGTTATTTCAGCTTTATCAAACAGTGGATATTTTTTAGAATTTTCAGGTTTAATTAAAGTTGTCAATAAATTGTTATCAGTTTTTTCTTTTAAAGTAGTGTTGTAATATGTATTATCTTCTTTAATAGAAGGTCTTTTTTGTTTATAATGTTTATTATCATCGGGAATTTCAGTACACATCGCATTTAGAGCATCACTTATGATACTAGATTGTCTTATTAATGATTTTCTACGAAAGTCGGCTTCATCGGTATTATACATATGTATGGGACTAGGTTGCAGGGACTCATCATCATCCAAAGCCTTTGTGTAATTACTTTTTGACTTATTATTTATGATAGTTGACTCATTTAAATTTTGCTCCGATAATGGTTTGAATTTATTATTTTCACTTTCTTCTGTTGTATATAGAGGGAATGATTTGGAAATTGAATCTTTATTTGATTCATCTAGTTTAATAATAGGAGAAATAGATTTTTCCAGTGTAGTATCCTGTTTTTTAGACTCAGTAGAAGAAAATCTTGACAACGATGGTCTCTTTGGTATTTCAGAAAACTCTTTTATATTTTTTCGAGATGAAAGAGAGTTATCACATTCATCTATAGAAGACAGTCTTGATATTGAATTTCTATCAGCAGTATTCAGAACTCCTTCTCCGTGTTTGGAATATGTTTCATCCAAATTTTCGCAGCTTTTTCCTAATGCATCAGTAGACAAAACAACTTTTTTCAGTTCATCTAAACTATGGGTTGTGTTACTTATAAGTTCTTTTGAAATATTATCCGTGATTGATGAGGTTTGTTTTTTGTTTTTTGTACAAGTATTTGAATTATTTGAAATTAATTCATTTACCAAATTGTCAGACAGATCATCCATCTTTATATTATCTTCTAAAGATGATAACCTTGAAACTGATCTTGCTTTTAGTGTAGATGATTCACTTAACATACTATTGCTTCGTGATAGTATATTGTCAGTACGATTCATCTCAAACTTATTTATATTGTGGTTTTCCTTTTCTAATATATCTTCTAAATCATTTCGCTGTTTTTGTACTCGTTTTAGTAATTCTATTAAGGAATTATCGTCGTCTTCGTCATAACCATCTCCTAATGACGCTTGAAATTTTTTATTATCTTTCATTTTTTTAATCTCATTTCTTACTTCTTCATGTTTTTTAACGCTTTCAACAACCCAAAATGGTTCTTCTTCTTCATCAGACGCTGTGTGTATTGATATACTTCTATCTATTTTAATTGGTATAATTCGTTCATCCCTAGGCTCCTCTACAATTCCATAGTAATTTTTACATTTAGTAGAAGATTCTTCCCAACTCATTTCCACGCAACTAAATTCTCCTGACTGGCTGCTCATTATTACTAAACTTTCTTCGGTTTTGATAGATCTATCGCCATCTGTAACGCGTTAATTACAATAACCTAATTTAATGAAGGTAATATGAACACCATAGATGCCCTTGTTGACTCCTGTAAATAATTTCATACCTATATTAGTTATTGATGAAATACCAATTTTTCTATCTTCTTCCACATTTATTTCCACTAATCTTTTCCTGGTGCTATCCATTCTGTTGATTTTGATTGGCAATGTCACTAATAAATGTAATTACTTAGTTTTTAACATTTTCGTATGTCATTTTGTTTACAAAATTAATTTAGCAACTTAAAGCTTTTAGCATATATAATATTCTATTCTATTCTATAAAATCCCACATATTTGGTAAATAGCTATATAAGTAAAATAGCTTCTATTTACACAAAATATTTAGGACAATAAACTAACCTTTTTCTTTTTTATCTACATTTTCTTCAACATCTTCATTTTTACTTTTAGCTGATTCATTATCATCATCTTTGAAATCAGTTGAGTGTTTCGCTAAGTTTTTCAAAAATCATGCAAAATGATAACATTTAAAATTAAAAATTAAAAATTTTAGCTCACAGTGGATTGGATTAATATTTGAAAACATGCTTAAAACGCATGCCCGGTATTTATCCAAAGTGTAATAATTGTCATTATATAAAAAAATAGGTTTCATACTTGTCGTTTAAATAACCAAGCAAATTACTTACCTAGAATATTTACTATACTCTTAGTAATAGCTGTCCCCATTTCGTTAGTGGCTCTAACTTCATATTCTCCACCATCTTCTACTTTTACAAGATTGACAGTGAGACTAAAATTTTCCACCCTTTTTTTGTCTTTTGATATTTTGATGTGAGCATCACTACGTACTTCTTTGCCATCTTTAAACCATTTAATTTCAGGAATAGGGCTTCCGTAACAAGTCACTTGTAGTTTAAGCATTCCGCCTTCCGTTACTTCCATGTCCCTTAATCCTTTTTTAAATGTAGGTTGTGCTATTAAATGAAAAAAATATAAATTTCATCGAAACACCTAAGCATTAGTTTAATTCTATTATATCTTACACATAACTGTTAGAGTGGCTTCTGAATCATAAGTTCCAATTTCGTTTGTTGCTCTACATTTATATGTGCCAGCTAATTTAGTTTTTGCTTCTTTTATAATTAGCTTGAAATTATCTCCATCTTCGAAACAAGTGAATTCTGTAGTTGTTTCTGTTATTTCTTCTTCCTCACGGAACCTATTAAATTAATATAAATAATAAAATAATTTTTTTTATGTTTTTATTTCTATTATTTTACCATTTAATTGATGATTTAGGATAGGAATTCAATTTTACAGTAAATTCTACATTTGTATCCCCTTCAACTGCTTTTGTATCAGTTAAAGGCGTTTCGAAAATCGGTGGACATTTGACTAACAATTTTCCTTCGCTTGTATTTTTTCCAAACTCGTTACTTATCTCACACGTATATTTGCCTGAATCTTCCCTCGTAAGATTACTAATCAAAAGAGTATGAACGTCTTCTACAGCGTTAATTTTGATATGTGTTTTATCAGCAATTAACAATTTGTCTTCAAAGTACCTGAAATATAAAACAATTATGTACTTATTTGTTTCTTATGTGTTAATATTATTGTTTTTACCATTTTACTTGAGGTGGTGGGTCTCCCTCTACTCTAACACTCAAGGATACATAATCACCTTCCAAAGTTTCTACCTCTTTCGCTAAGGCACCGATAAATTGGGGAGGCATTTGAAGATTAATTCGACAAGCATCAGATATTTGACTAAATTGATTAGATGCGACTACTGAATATAAACCTACATCTTCCATTTTACAATCTTGAATAATTAAAGTATAGACTCCTGATACTTCATCAGTGACATATTTTATTCTATTCGATTTCTTTATAGTTTTACTGTCTTTATACCTAGAAAAAAAAATGTATTATTGATAAATTAAACTTTTTTTTAAATAATATTTTGTATAGTATTTTACCATTGTACTATTGGTTTTGGAGATGCTTCAATCTCAACTGTTAATGTTATTTCTTTCCCAGTAACACCTTCATAGTCAATCAAATTTTTTTTGAACTTTGGAGCGGCTTTAATCAATAGGTTAATTGTTTCTGAATCAGATCCTAATTCATTTTTGGCAAATACTTTATATTCTCCTTCATCTTCAACTTCAACATTTTTTATCACAATAGCTGCAATGTCATCTTCAAACATGAATTTTATTCGTTCATTTTCTTGTATTTCTTCATCGTTTTTAAACCAAAATATATCTGGTAAGGGATCACCAATTACTTTAGCCTCTAAGATGGCTGTGCTTAGGATTTTGGTTTCAAATTCTTTCACGTCAGTAGTTACTTTCGGAGCATAAGGCAAATTGAGTTCTTTCACAACACCTAAAATTAACAGAAATGTAAACTAAATATATCGATATAATGGCAAAATGTATTTTAATTTATAACACTTTATTTATATGTTATTTCATCATACCTTGGACACTAAGCTCAGCACTACATGATATCTTTCCATGACAAGTAGAGGCAATACAAGTATATAAACCAGCATCTTCTGGTTTTACATTTTGGAACACTAAGGCTAATGAATCCTCATCATCCTTGAATAATACTTTAAATCGTTCTTCTGGGTTAAATGGCTTTCCATTTTTCAACCAGGTAAAATGGGGAGTACCATCAGGTACTACTGTTTGCATTCCAGCCCATAAGTCTTTTTCATCTAAACAAAAATATACAGTTATATAAATGTTAAACCTTATATATCACATAAAATAATCGCATACTTGTAACTGTAACATGACAAGAACATGACTCTTCGGAGTACTTATTACTAGCAATCACTCGATATTCTCCTGCATCTTCAGGTTTTACATTAGGTAGAACAATTTCATAGAGTCCTTTTTCTTTATTCACTTCTAATATTTGTATTCTTTTGTCTTCGTCAGATATTTCTTTATCTCCTTTGAAACTAAATAAATATAATAGCAATTGAAATACATTAAATCAATACAATATAATAATTAAGTAATTTACAATCTCAATTTAGGCAATGGATTTGCTTTTATCTCAATCATAAATCTAGCATGAGTGTTTTCTAAAAGCTCAGTATCAGCTAGCTTGACAGCAAAAATTGGGGCGTTTGCTTTTGCCCTTGCTTTCTTTTCATCTGCTGAAACTGAAAATGTTCAAGTTTTATAGTTTATGCTTATTTCATTTAAAAACAAACAGATTGACTTACGATTTTCAACAAAAAGGAGTGCTGTACTTGTAGACTCTCCTAAATCATTTTCAGCTTTAACTGTGTAAGTTCCCGAATCTGACATTATTACTTTGTTTAATTGTAATTTATACAAATTGTTTTCTTTATCTTCTGTTATGGTAGTTCGGTTAGAAATAGTATTTGGTAATGGCATGTTATTTTTCAACCATGTGACTTTCGTAGCACCCTCAATTTCACATTCAAATGTTGCATTTTCTCCGACTAGTATAAGTAAAATATTAATCAGGAAATAATTTTACTTAAACATATATATAATGCAGCATTATGAAGTATATAAGCAATTATTTTGTTGATGAACACCATATGATATTTTAAAAACATTTTTCAATCTACTTTGGCTTTGGTTAAAATAAAAGCATATTTAAAAACAAATTTAAATTTGCGTTACTCTCACGTGTTTATCACCTGCAAGAGAAGATTCATTATTCATTGATCTTCCTGATTTAAATTCACCCTTAGTGTCCCACCATTCATTACACTCTTCAATAACACCTTTTCATTTAACGATATAGTTTTATCAATAGTTGCATTAATAGTAAAATTTATTGAAATACAGACACTTGAGAACTTATTTTATAATTTAATTAAATATTTGGTAACTAACCTCCGCGATTAGTTCCTTTAATATTGACATGAAAGTATGGTTTTGAAACACCTTCTACGTATTTTAATGGTTCGGATTCAATTTCTTCTTCAGCTGGTGAAGGAGATCTTTCAGGTGGAGGGGGTTCCGTTGGAACCGGTTCTACTTGTGGAATAGGCACTTCCTCTTTTATTTCCTTTTCAACAACAACCTCTTGATGTGGAACAGGCATTTCAATCACAGGGGGTTCTAAATAAATATTAATAACAATACGTATTAAAACTTTACTTTGTATTTATAATATTATTTTTACAAATACATAAATTGATTATAAATACAAATATTTTTAAATATATAAAGTGTTCATTCGTGCATTCACAAAAAAAAATTTCGCCCAGCTAAAATAGCTTTACGTCTGGGGTGTTAAGAGAACGTGATACCTGCATGTGTTGTCTCCGTTTTACAAAAGCGTAACATAACAAATTTTACGCTCAGCGGAACACTATTGTAGCTCCGTTAATTTAAAAATTAGAGTTTATTTATCTTTTGAAATTTAAAGGTAAGATTATTATTATGTAGGCAACATCGTGAGTTTTTTTATTATTTTTTAATTTTAAAGCGAGTTATGAGTATTTTAAAATGTACAAACAATTTACAATTTTAAAATACTCATAACTCGCTTTAAAATTGAAATATGATAAAAAGCTAGTTATCTAGATAATAATCGTACCTTTAAATTTTATAAGAGGTCAATTCACTCTAATTTTTAAATTAGCGGAGCTACACGTGTTCTGCTGAGCATACAATTTGGTATGTTACGCATGCGTAGGATAGAGACAACATATTCGGGTTTCACGTCCTTTAAGGAGCCTGCACGTGACCTGTTTTTTGTTCAAAAACATGCCTTAAAGAGGAAAACTCTCACGCCTCGTGATCCGATTTTGGTAATTTTTTTTTTTTTAAAAGAGAAACACTTCTTACATAGTATACTAGATTTTGATTTTCAGAATGCTATTTATAAACCATATAATACGATTTTTAATATGACCAATTTTTACAAGCTTTTGTTTTTTATTATTTTTGTTTTAAGCAGCGAAATCAAAGTCCATTGCACCATGTACAAACCATCCTATTTCTTACAAAAAAAATTGATTAATTAAATTAGACCATTCTACGAGACGTGAGATTTTCCTGAAAAGCAAGTGTTTTGAGTGAAATATCGCACTTTTATTTTTGGCCAGCGTTGCCATTGACATGTGCGCATATTCACATGTTTGCGTTCGTATACAATCACACTCATACTAATTATAATTTACGATTAACACGGTCGTCGGCTCGAAAATGTCATATTCCCTAAATATTGGCCCTTATTAAAGACACACTAGGAGGTTCCTTAAGGCGCCCGGTGCCGATGCGATTTTGTCCTCAAAAATACACTCTGCGGGAATAACGATACCACCTTGTAGAATCAACCAAATTTCTTTTTTATTTTTTTAATTATTAGAAAGA
Source organism: Sitobion miscanthi (assembly GCA_008086715.1). Taxonomy (NCBI): domain Eukaryota; kingdom Metazoa; phylum Arthropoda; class Insecta; order Hemiptera; family Aphididae; genus Sitobion; species Sitobion miscanthi. Next base: position 28,086,858 of record CM017802.1, read on the forward strand.
AATACATAACAGCCCGCATCGATCTCTGTTTTTCAATATTTTATCCTCAAACTTAAAAATATGTCTAAAAAAATACGAGATAAAAAGCATTTTTTCACAAATTTTTTAATACAGTTATTTGAAATAAAATACAAAATTTGAGATTGTAAAAAATTTTTTAAGATAAAAAATAGTCATCAAAATCCGATGATTCTACAAAGCTTGAAAGTTATTCCCGTAAAGTCATTTTTTTCGATATAATACACCCTCCTATCAACCCCCTCTAAATAGGTATCGGGTAGTAGATTAGTGGAAAAGTATTATAATTGAGGAAGCAACTAAAATATAAAATTTTATAGAATTGTGGAAATTTTAAAAAACTGGCACCGGGGCCCTTAATACGAAAAGTATAATAACGATTTACGATGAATGAGGGGGCACGGGCTTCATAATATTTATAAAAATGTTGATACTAGATTTGAGCTATTGATACCACTTAGCTATTCACACCAATCTATGGGGTACGTTATTTATTAAGTTGGCTTATGTAATAATAATAGGTAATTTAATATGTGTTATTTTATTGACAAAAATTAGTTGTGTCTACCGTATTACTAATAGAAAAAACTGCTTATAGTTATAAAAATAAATTATAAAAAAGATTATAACATAAAAAATAGAATCTGGTACACCATCTCAAAATTATTTTTCATATAGGTACATTGATTTAAATAAAAATGCATATTTAACACATTCATCACAGTGAACTACTGAATCATGCGATGACGCGAAGTACACTCGAAACCTAATATATAGGTACCTATGATTTAAAAAAATGTTTTAGTAAATAAAGTTTTAGAACATTTAGTTATAGAAAAATGAAATTGAAAAAAATATATTGAAGAATACAAAAGTCTTAAAAAATACATGTTCTATTGTTCTAGAATGGAACAATTTAGAAAACGTATGTTATAGAACCTTAGTTCTAGAAAGGACCAAAAATATATTTTTAGAGAGCATAATTATCACATATCCTACAGGCCACAATGCTTAAATATATTACAATTACAAAACACGGGCAACTGAAACTACAATAAATTAATTTATATAAAATAAAGAATTAAAAAAATTAATATTTGTAAACGAATAGTTGAAAATCCAAATTTTGATATAAAAGAATATTGAGTGCAATTGAATCACCTAATTGTAAACATACTTAATTGTGGCTGACTGAGTTCATAAATAAAAAATAAAAATAAATTTACATATCTTAAAGACAACGATATTTTTACACAAGTTCAAATTTTTATAAAATCGTACCTAATTATTAGATAACTACGAAAACATAAATTATTTTTTAGTTAAAAATTCGTAAATTTCTTAGCCTTAACATCAAATACTTGACAATAACTTCTGTCAATATAGCAAATTAAAAAAATAGTTTATCAGAAGATCTAATCATTTTTTTATGACGATTAAAGATTTGACAAAATTTAATATTCACACGTTTAATAACGGTTTTTCTTCAAACAATAGTTTTTATTTTGATAGAGTTTAAAAATATTATATTCGTAGAAATTTGAAACATTCCATTATTATTAAAATAATAATTTTCTTCACATTATGAAATTTTCAAAATATTTAGACGAAATTCAGATGTCTATAAATAGCATAAATAGAGCGTAATATTTTTTAAATTATATCATAAGTATTAAGTATATAGAAAATGCTCATATAAATATTTGGTACAAATTACTTTATTACAACAAAATAAATCAATTTTGTCGAAAATAGAATTTGCCTAAATATTCTTGTATTCCCTAATTTTGGTTTTTTGTTTTTCCCTGTTATTAAAAAAAAAAAACGTTGACGTTCTTTAACCTCCCCACTCCCTCAAAGTATCAATTATATAGGATTTGTTACCAGATACACCATCCACAAAGGTGAAAATTTAAATATTTAAAATGTTTAACTGCTCATATTATATAAAGGTAGGTAATGACGGAAAAAAACCGACATTAAATTCTCCTCTCAGAATCTAAAATGTTAAATTTTATGTCACTCAGGTTTAAAAAATAGAAGGATTATTATATTATTTGAACATTTTGAATTTTCCCGCATAAATAAAACGTACCTATTATTGTTATTCCAAAGATATAGGTATTATACAATTTACATAACATAAAAATGTACAATAAGCATAGGTACTTATATCTTATGATAGTAATTATTATTTTAAGTTACACGAGAGAGGAGTGCTAACTCATAAGGCATAAACCACACTTAAATTTCGATGAGGATTAAATATAATACAATTATTAATTTAAACATAGACTCACCTTCAACTTTCTCAGGTTCTGGTCGTTTCTTAGGTTCAGGTGGTGATGTGCATTCAAATATTGGTTCTTTAGGTGGAAGTGTAAGTGGTGGACGTTTTGGCTCTTCAACGTGTTTCAACGGTTTCGGTGCTAATCGTCTTTCAATGGGATCTAAACCTTCTTCAATCTCTGAAGAAATATCTAATTCGATACCTTTAAGAGGTTCAAATAAATCTTCATCCTTTTGTTTTTGTACTTTGATATCGTCACTGTTATGTTCAATATTTGTCACTAAAATAAAAAATCATTAACTAAAAACTTATAGTCAACATTACGGTAAAAATAGAAGCAAGTGCAGCGTATTAATATTCAAACTAAATTAATATAGCTTAAAGCGCGTGTAATATTTATTTTTAATGTGTCCAAGTTAAAAGCAATTTTTTTCAGAAATTTATATTTTTGTAAATTGCTTAATTGTACCTATTATTTAATCAAAACCAGTTCAAGCATACGCGTAATTTTATTTTTATGAACCTGTTATAGAAGAGTTAGAAGTTTCTGTTATAGAAACGTATTCTCGCTCCCAAAATTGGTCTTGTAAATCTTCTTTTTCACCTTTTAACCGATAATCCCATTAAATAAAATGTTCTTTTAATGTTTAAATTACTTAAATGTATAATATTATTAATTTATTCATTCTATTAAAATTAGAATATAATTGTCATTAGAAAAAAAAATAATATATATTCAATACTTACGTAAATCGTTTCTATGTTCTTCAATTTCTGTAATCCACTGATCCCGACTTAAATCTTCATTAGCCCTAAAGGTGAAAGGATAATTTCCAACATCTCCTTGTCTATGATGAAGTACCCATACACGCTTGTTGTCTGGAGCTGTTTTTACAGTAACTTCAGGTAACTGTATGAGAAAAAATAATATTGTTTATAATTTCATATATTTATTTAAAATCCTTCTATATTACTCTAATTATATCCTTCAGTACGAAGACAGATCTATCTTCAGATATTCGACGAACTTTACAGACAAGGATTCTAGATTTGAATAAAAAGCAATAGCGCTGATGCCCTTTAGGATCTTCGGCGTCTTGTACGTAGTACCATCCCTATAATTTTGTAATAATAGTATTATGTATGGTGTATTCCAATAAAATGTAAAATGTACTAAAATGTTATGAATTGGAGTTTGAATCCTTCGATTTGATTCAATTATAAAACAACATACAAAAACACATGTTGCAAATATATAGGAAAAAACCACTGACTATACAAAATTTGACCTTCGGTGATATTTATAAACCTTTGATGATTAATGACGTAGTCCACTTACGTGTTTTAATAATCGGCCCAGTTTATGTATAGTGCCATGAAATCCTTCTATATTAGTTAAAAATTTCGTGTCGGTAAATCGGTGTGGAATTGATAGCATCAATTCCAGAGCTCTTTCTAAATCAGTAGTATCTTCTCCTATGATTAATGAATATTTCACTAGTTCCTAATAAAATGAAATATGTATAATATTAATGTTATATTATTAACTAAACATTTTTCCATCTATTAAATCGCAAAGAAACTGATAAAAATAATTTAAGGATATATTTTCCATTTTATTAAAATATTTGAGTAGTACGGAAAAATGTTTTTAAATTATTAGCTGTACAACCAACGTTCCACAACCCTGACCATGGTTAAGCTGGATTTTAAATTCTTGGGGAAAGCGCTATTATAATTTAACAATAATGCTAACAATTTTAAAAACACATTACACAGTGTATATACTATATACTGAAAAGTGTAAGATATACGGCATACGCTTTTAAGTTCGTATGAACAATTTATGAAACTCGTAAAATAATTCAGAAATTAAGTGGTAAATGAGTAAGAACAATATAAAAGTTCAGTAGACAATTTGAAGATTAGAACTAGGTACCTAATTTATACCAACATATAGAAACAAAAATTATTCATACAAGATACAACTATATTTAATATTTTGTATCCAATTTTTCATTGATAAAATTATGAAATGAAATTATATACATTATAAAATATTTATTAAAAACGTTTTAAACTTATAATTGTAACCAACAATTTTATTTCATTAATCTTGTATAATGTATTTTATCGTTGCAGGCATCACGTTTTTTATTTATGTGAATTGTTCTGAGTAAATTATGTAAAGAGCCTAATGACTAACCTTGAGTAGTAATTGATAATCGTTAATTCGTTGTATCGGCAATTTCAAGTGTTCCGAAAGAGCTTTATCGTCTCCAAATTTCAATCGCTCATCCTGAAATTGAAACAAAAAGTAAACATTTTTATGTTATAAAGTTAACTTTTTTTACTCTGGTGACCGAATTTCGACCTGACAACAGACAGTGTAAAAATATACTGCTGATGAATTTTCAGGAAATCGTCACAACAAGTGTGAGCGTTGTATGTATAAATAAAAAGTAGTCTTCATAGCTCTTCCGTTATAATCATGTATTTAAAATAGCGCGATTTAAAAATAAATAATCGCACACCATTTGCCCTGCGATCTATTAATTTTGTTAATTATTATTTGACAAGATATTATATTCAATTTTAATACCGCGATGTAATATAAACGATCTTAAACTTATTATAATTTTAAGTTGAATAAAATCATCTAGTATAATATAAAGAGTATATACAATATCAATTAAATCACAATTACATTACAGCAGCTGTATAAATGACATATCCACCAAAAAAAGAAGCAATTCAAACATTTTTAAATTTTTTATTTTGAATATTATATATATTTAATTTTTTTTCTAATTTATTCCCTCACCCAATAATTACCACAGAATCGTATTAACTGCGAAAATTTTTTATTAGATTTTCGCATAAATATTTAATACTCATCATAATATATTATGTAATATATATTTTGTATATTTTGTTCTACTCCATAGTTTGTTTAAAAACGTAAAATATATTTATTTTATCATATTTTATTGTCAATTAATGCTCAAAATCGAAAGTCCGTTGTCTCGTTTAGTATTCCTAACCTAATCATTTTAACAGTTAAAAATATTAACTTTTGTTACCTAATTTATTTATTTTTCATCATATTATGAAATGTGGTTTGCAGTAAGAGCAGTTGCAGGCCGTAGTTAGCTATTAATTACTACTATAATATACATACATAATCATAATATATATATATACCTATTATTATAATATCAAGTCTGCCAAAAGCGAGTGGCGTTCATCATTAGTGGATATTAAATCGCCTACAAAAGGTATTTTTAGTTATAGTTCACAGAAACCTGTACCAATATTTCTTTACCATTAATTGTTCACATATCTTAACATCAAATGTATTCATTTCCAACATCCACAATGACCTATTACAGGTTATAGATAGTTTTCGTTGTAATCAAATATAATAATTAACATAATAAATTATCAATGATGACTGATGAATCAGGTAATAAATTAGGTAAGTACGAAAATACTGAATATTTTAATCGTAGGTACATCAAACCGTTAAAAAACACATTTGAGTTGTGTATCAATAATTTACTAATGAATTATTTACAAATCGTAGTGACATGAGTTCATGGTAGTTGGAAATAAACGCTTTCGAGAGAGATAAATTTAAATTTAAATAACTTAATCATCATCTACCTATTTGTAATAAGTAAAACATAAGCTGTACATAACTATACGTCTTAGTGTGTTCTACAGTTCTACTCCCATGGTACATTGGTATATTAAAATAACTTTCTACGTTCGTTAGACCAGCGTTAACCTTCTTACAAAGATATAAAAAATCTAAAATGTAAATTCGTTCACGGACTAATGAAAAGTTTAACAGAAAATGGCTTAATTTTATGTCAGTTGGCATATTTAAAGACAATTTTTATATATTTTTTATCAAAAATGGAAGAGTTTAGTGTGGCAGAATAGATATCGAAGGTCAGGCACTTGGCCAGCTCTTTTTGAAATTATTTGTTATGTAGTCGTAACTATAGTAAGGACCAGTAGTGGCGTGACGAAGGACTTTATTTGGGGCACGTGCCTCAGCTTAAAGGGTAGTGGGTGTCCTGGAGACTAAGGGCATTTTACGTATAGTAAATAATTTATTAAGTACACACTAAGACTAAGCCAATCATTCTCAGTTACCATTTAAGTAAATACGTAATTATTTATATAAGTATTTATATTTACTAATATAAATTATTGTGCCTCATAAGTTAATGAAGTTCGCTTTGCCACTAGTAAGGACTAAGACTAAGGTTGTCCACATGGATTGGTAAGAGGCTTAAAGCTAAAGTTTAGTTAAACCCTTATTTTACAGGTACTTATATCCAAGAAATACAATAATTCCTACAATGATATTTTTACTATTTTTAAATAGTAAACAAAAACATTAATACATATCTACTCATTTAATTATTTAAATTAATAAAATCTAGAAAACAACACAAAACGCTATTTGATCTGAAGACAGGTACTTATTAATTATTATTAATTTAAACATTTGAATTATGCCATAACTTATGACTTATCTTAGGTACCTACCCTATTGAATAATAGAGAACATACATTTTTGATTATTAAAAAAAAATTATTTCAACATTAGGATCTAATAAGTAATAGTCTTAAAAAACCAATCACTTAATGTGGAAATTTTCAAGTTTAATTAATGGCCTAACTTAGTCTTATCATAATTTAACTTATCTTATAAATATAATCTTTATCGAAAAATATATGATTTTTGTTTCTGTGGGTGTTTAATGGTTTGTGGTATTTTGCACTATAAAAATCTTAAGAAATATCATACTGTCTATTTCCAGCAAAAGGATTCTGCAAATGGCAACTAGCCAATACTAAATAGTTGTTATATCCAACCGTATACATTGCAGTATAATGCTTTACAAAATTATAATTGTAAGGTCAAATAAAAGATTCAAATAAGAAATATATTCCTACATAGGTAGCATTTGTATTCCTTACCCAATTAAAATCCAAACTGATCAGTAATCAAAATTAAAATTATCTGGTTTTAATATTGTTACGCTACTCGGAATCAATCTGCAATTGGCGCCTATAGTCAGTAGATATGTACCTGGCTACAATAATATTATTTTCTAATAATATATTTTGGCTTCAACTATTTTGTTAATACATTATTTTTTCAATCTTTAAATGTTATGACTTATGTAACTATAAGGTGGATACATATGAATTTAATATTGGCTCACGAACATCCGGACCATCTCCCCCATTGACCCATACAACGTTTATTTTTTTTATTCGGATTATAAATGTATCTCACAGCTTAGTGTTGAAAATATTACGAGACCCCCACCATGAAAAAATCTTAAATACGCCACTGAACCGCTATTATATATTAGAGGCAGAGTGTGTGGTTGAGGTTTATATAGGTTCTAAAAAGAATACTTTATAGATTTTGACAAACATTAATTGAGAATACTTCAAAAGAATCAAACGTTAAGGCTATATAAGTTAAATAAAAGTATTTTTATTTTAATTTAATTTTTTTTCCAATACAAAACCCCATGGATTAAAAATATATTTTGTTTCGTAAATTATTTTTATAAAAAATAAAAACTATTAATCAGAAATATCTATGAAATATTAATTATTATAAATTAAAATTCATATATTGTATTTAGAATAGGTATAGGTACCTTGGTACCTACTAAATTGCACTATCGAAGTTTTTCGCACTATTTCTGGACTCTATAATAGTGATAAAAATAACGTATATAAATACAAATGTATACAAAATATGTGAAACTGGTAAATAAAGTACAACCAAGAGCAGATCCAAGAGGAAAACTGGGTTCACAAAAAAAAATATTATATAACTTTTCATTAATCATTAAAAACCAGCATCGTAAAATGTTTGATATGATCAGGTAGTGACCAGTGAGTATATTATAATATAAGAAGTTATAAGTAATGAGTAATAACTAATAAATAATATTTTATTCAAACAATCATATTATATAGTATTATTACGTTAATACAAATATACGATAAGTATTGTTTAATGTTTTCACCGATTTCTAGATTATAAAACAATTTTAGACATAGTTCTATATTTATGCAAGGTTTCATAAAAAGGTATTCATTTAATAGTTTGCTAAAATGTAATAGAGTATTCATGGTCCACCAAATAATGTTTAAGTGACCTAGCTCACTATTGATTAATAAAATAAATCTTAAGTGATTGTTCAAGCAAGCCCGCAATAGTCTAGTTCTAGTAGCAGATATGGTTTATATTAATCGATTTTTAATTCTTATTTTATAAATATTTAACACCTTAAACATTCACGATATAGGCAGTCTTATAAAAGATGGCAGATTTATAATCTATATAGTCCTACTGTGTATCACGATTTAAAATTAGATTTAAGATTATCTTATATCATGCTGTGTATACTAATGTTATTTTATAATATCTTAATAACGTATAACAATACCTCGCATAATAGAATTGTGCAACGAATAATTGAAACAATACAAATTATAATCTCCTATAGGGTATAAATCTATAATATCGTATTTTAAAAATCATCATACCTACTAAAAGTCAATACAGAATACATTTACACATAAAAATAAAGTACCTTAGAAACATTTAAATTACGTATAAACATATTTTACGGGTATTAAAACCATCGAGATAAATAAGAATAATATAGTATTCTTGATCAAAACAAAATTTTTGTCTACGTACCTCAAAATACTCGTTTACTTCATAATTGCGTTCCAAAAATTCTTGTGCTTCTGGTTCTGTCTGACAATAATTGACATGCTTATCAAAATCTCTTTCCTGAAAAAACCAAAACATTATAATTTACAATGGTTTAAACTTAAGTCAATAATTGTAATAGGTATACATATAGATATTATTTAAAAACTGTTATTAATATTACATATTATTAAACTTTATTAAAGTTAAATGGTTTAACGTTGAATATGTTATAGAATTACAAGTTGCTTATAAAGTTATAATAATAACACTTATCGTTACATTGTATTTTGTGCCAGTGGCTTATTAAGGACTTTATTTGAGACATGTGTCTCAGTTTAAAGAGTGGTGGGTGTCCTGGAGACTTTCACAAATGATAATAATTTATTAAGTGTGTACCGAAACTAAGCGAATCATTCTCAGTTACCATTTACGTAAATATGTTATTACTTAAATAAGTATTTATAATTTATTACTTATATAAATTATTGTGCCTCATAAGTTAATGAAGTTCGCCACGCCACCGTTTTGTGCACATAACAAGAAAGACATCACCAAAATTATGAGCTTAAAATTATTTATAGAATATATCAATGGTATACATATAATAAAACTAATAAAAGTTAAAAAAATATTTTCCTGATTTTCTATAATTATTGTGTGTAACTTACATTGCAACTACAGAAAAATGATTAAAATATTGATATAAAAAATAAAATAAAATGTTGCTTTTATAATTCAAAAGTGAATATTATTTGCACGTTGGATACGTCACTGCTAGGATATGTTGGACGTGAGAAGTAATGCAGATGAAGCCATTATAAAAAAGGTGGGCAAGTGGGTGTCGCTCTGTTGTACATAAGTTTACAAGTAGGTCACTGTAATGGATGGTGTTAAATTTGAATTCAATGATATAATATTATTGTATAAGAAACACGATTCTGAGCGAAAACGGTAAGTGAGCCTATGTCTAAGTATATTTGATGATATTATTGTAAATAAAGTAATTTATATATAACCTATTTACGTGGCACCTTGTTTTAAATTTTCAATCTCTAGCTATAAAAGTTGAACATTTTATACATTTTTAACTACAGAATAATTATTAAATTTTAAATTTGATAAATTTTGTCAAAATTCGAACTTTAAATGATTATAAAAAAAAAATTGTGCCTGTGTATTTTTATATTTTTCAACTGCTATTGTAACAATATATCAGGAGCCTTGCATTAAATTTTCACGTTTTTTTACCCTACAAATAAAATTATATTTATATTTATAGAAAACAAAACTAAAAAAATTGAAAACTGACAATGTCCGTCAACAGCTCAAAAAGAGTCAAAATGTTTTAAACATTTTATGGCGTATAGAAAATCAAAATATTAACTTTCAGTAAAATTTTCATATATCTACAATTATTTATTTTTGAATAACAATAAAATAACAAATCCGCTTCAGAGAAATCGAGTGAATAACCAGTATTGTAAAAATATGAATTACAAACGCTCATAAAAGTTTGATTTATTAGTAAGATATTTTTTTTTTTGATAAAGGTAGACAAACTTATGAATAATCATGTATTACATTTTCAAATCTTAGATTTAAAAAGAAAAATTTTTATGAATTCTCAACTCAAAATAATTTGCTAATTTTCTTATTTTTCAGTATTTTGTCAAGATTTTAACTTTAAATGCTTATGAAAAAAAATTGTGATTTTTAATATTTTTCAAATGTGATTGTAACAATATAGTAAGAGCCTTGTATTAAATTTTCAAGCTTTTTTACTCAACAAATAGAGTTTTTTTGACATTCATTGAAAAAAATACCATAAAAATTGGAAACTGAAAATGTCCGTATACAGTTCAAAACAAATCAAAATATTTTGAACATTTTATTGAGTATAGAAAATACGAATATAAACAACCAGTGAAAATGTCATATATATGTATATGATAATTATATATGATATACATGATACATATATAATTTGTTTTAAAGTTACCTAACCTAATCTCGAAAAATGCCTGGTTTTCCTCAATTTCTTTATTGTTTTTCTCGGCTCTTTTGAAAATTACTGGGAATTTTAAATTTTGATCTCCCGAATGCTCCAATTTGATTCATTTCCCATCGAACAAGATACTGTTGAAGAAAATCTAAGCACTTTTACTGTCCTAAAAGGTGATGACAGACACAAAAAAAAAATTTTAAAAATAAATTAAAAAACACACATTTATTGTAAAATCAATACATTCATTGTTCCACTCAAAATTTAAAAAAGTTGTATCACAGTAATGGCCAATAGGTACTAAGATTTAAGACGTATATTAAGGAGTAAAGTATAGGCAAACGTTAAAGCAATTTTTTTCAAAAATAATATTATTGTATGAATATCAAACTACTTCTATAGTTGATAATTTAATATTCAGTAAATTTTTTTTTGTTATAAAAATGTTGTTTACTTAACTTATATAATTAATAATATATTTACTAAACATATCTCATATTTATTTTTATATTTAAAAAATGAAAGGTAAAAATTATTTCATTTTTATATTCTGAGTGGAGCGATGGATATATTGATTTTACAATGATATGTGTTTTTTTTGTGTCTGTCCTCACCTTTTGGGGCAGTTAAAATGCTTCGATTTTTTCAACAGCATTTTTTCTGATAGACAAGAAAATGTCTAGTTGTATTAGTTTTTATTTAATAATTATCGATAAAAAAATGTTTGCTAGGTCAAAGAAATTGAAAATGTAATACAACGGTCCTCATAAGTTGTGGTTAGTGAAAGTTAAACATAAAGTAGAGCTTAAATCAACTTAAATTTTGTATTATCATATTCGATGTATGATAAAAATTTTAATTTCATATACCTAGCAATTTCTACTTACCATCAGTTTTCGAAATAAAAATATTTTGATTCTTTCTGAGCTATTTATAGGCATAAGAAAATATCGAGTTATATACTTGTATTAGTTTTTTTTTTTAAATTATTGTCGATAATTTTTATCAAGTCAAAAAACTTGAAAAACTAATAGAATGTTCCTTTAAATTTTTGTAAGGAGAAATTTAAAAAAAAGTTGAGTGTAAATCTACATTAATTTTTATGAGCGTCTGAAGTTAAAAATTTGACAAAATTACTTGAGTTAAAAATTTATAAAATATTTTTTATTTATATCTAAGCTTTGAAATTTTCATACAAGATTTCCCTTAAGTTTTTATATATTTAACAAAACATTTTTTATCAGCGTTTGAAGTTAGACATTGGATATTCACCCGTAAATTAACAAATTCTCATACAACGATTCACATATTTTCTTGTTATTCAAAAAATATTTACTGTAGGTACTTGAAATTTTCATCAAATGTGTATATCAATATTCAATATATTCTATAAAATATGATAACGTTTTTTAAATATTTTGACTTGTTTTGAGGTATTTAGAGACATTTAAAATTTTCAATTGTTTTAGTTTTTTTATATCAATAAAATTTTATTAGTCGAGGCAAAAAGCTTGAAAGTTGAATACAAGGTTCTTCATTAGTAGTTATAATAGCATTTGATAAATAATAAATATGCATAAAATATATCGATTTTTTATTCACACAAATATGAATATGAAAATGTAATTTTTTTGGCAAAAATTAATTTCACCTACTGTTGTACCAATGCCTAATAGTAAAATAAATTACTTGAATCACAATAATATTATCAAATGTACTTAGTAATATTATAGGCTGACAGATCGTCGGATCGTCCTCGCTAAAAACTGTTTTTCGAATTCAATGATTTTTCTTACAAAAACCTATAAATCTCTAAAAAAATATGTATAACATTTTGTAAAATAAATTGTCAAGGTAAATTTTTAACCAAATATTTTATATTATTTTTATTCAAATTATAAATGCCCAAAAGCAAAGACTACAGATATAAATTTAAGTTAAATAACTTAATACATAGAATATAGATTATAGATTATAGATACACTTAAAGAATTAGTAATACAACGATTAATACATTTAAAAATCAATATTTATAGATTATTATTATTTTTAGTCAAGTTCTTAACCTGGGTAATGAGTTTCGTCGGTATTGAATTATAAGACTTATAATACTATTACTTAGTAATAAATCAATATTATATTAATAAGGTATTATGTACGATTTATTTCTAGTAAAAATAAGTTCAACCAACCGTTTAAATCTTCCTAGTTCAATCTATCAATAGAAAAATAAATTACTTATAGTAATAGGATTAAATTATAAAATATCGATAGAAATATAGGTTGACACACCGTCGGCTCAGAATCGTTTTCGTATGCATTGATATTTTATTATAGAATTCAAACTTAACACATCCATGATCCATTACAGTGACTATAGTGACATATAATACTCATTATAGTAACCCTCGATAGTCGATTCACCTACTATAGATACAGCAGATTGATTTAATAGGTATTTTTTTTAATTGTAGGCTTCAATTTACTGTTTTAGGAGATACAACATACATATTTATTATAATTTTAATTTTTAAAATTACACTATTAGTATTTTTGTTTTATTAAAAACAATTTTTTTGTTCGTTAGAACAACTAACACGGCGTTTATCGAGAGTTGTCATTGAATTCAAATTGAACATGATATATTACGACAATACACCAATACATTTAAACCAAGGTAATAGCTGGGCAAAATGAAACTCAATACGACAATTCCGTGATTCTATATATACAGGGTGATTTTTAGGCATGCTCATCCTATTTGTATGCTTAAATTAAACATATATTTAAATTCTGATTTTTGGAATTTTTAAGTTTACTTGAACACAATATTTTTGAATAGTTGAGATTTTTGTACCACTTAAAGATCATTATGTGACAACACAAACTTCTGTTTTTCAAATAAGACCCCAAATAAGGGAGGCCCTTTTTCACTTTTAATTATTCAGCAGATCATTTTTTTTTTAGAATTTTGATTTACCTTTCTAAATTAAAATTTTGAGTTATATAACTTTGTCTACTAAGGATAATATGACTATATTAATGATAAATGGGTTAAGTAGATTTGAAGGCTTAGATGATTTGAAAATGTTTGTAATTACTATTGATTTATCAATATAAATTTGTGAAATTGATCTAATTATAATGAATATTACATATAATATAGCTTATATTTTTGTAAAACCATATTTAAGGATTATTATCCTTAATAGTTAGTATAAACATTTTAATAACTCAGAAACTTCTTATTAGAATTTTGATTAAGATACATAAACATTTTCAACAAAATCACCCGCTCAATAATTTGCAGTACAAATGGGGGAGGTTCTCATTTGAAAAATTGATGTTTGTATACACAAGATACATCAGAAGTAGTTACAAAAATATCAGGAATAATAATATAGTCTTTTATGGTAGGTACTTAAAAATTCTGGAAATCCGAATTTGAATAAATGTATTATTAAAGGAAAAAAATGGGGGGAGCATGTTTAAAAAATTATCCTGTATATATAGTATCCATATACACGCAATCCTGTATTTTTATTTTGATCGTCGAGGAATTAATTTATTTGGTAACTTATATATTATATATATTATGATAAATAATTGATGTAATCTCAAATATTTATTTAATATAGGTACACTTACTAAACGAAGAAATGTTCTGCCCATAGTTTTTGGTTCGCTAGCTGCATATTTTAATCCAGCAATAAGAACTCTATAAAATTATACAGAAAAAAAAATTAATAATGTACTTATACCTATGTTAATTCGTAACTTCGTGGAAAGATTATTTTAAATAACTTACGTGTTATGAAATTGTGATATTTGTTTTAAATTATTGAATATAAGATCTTTATTATCTCTGACTATTCTTGGTGCATCATTGAGCTCTAAAGGATTTAAATATCTTTCCACTACTTCTTGGATATCTTGACCAAATTCTTCTTCAGTTTCTACTAATTCTGCGAGTACCACACTATAAAAAAGTTTAATCGTAGAAATAAATTATGTATTAAATACCTAATAAAATAATATATTGTACAAATAATATTTTTCCTTTAAAATACAATTTTCTTTATATTTTTCATAAAAATATAATTTATATGTATTATATTTATTTTATGTATTTATATGTATTTTTTTTAACTATTTTTAATCCTATAACAGGCATTAAGTTTTTATAGAATTAAATTATTATTATTCTAAATATTTTATTTTTATTACATAATAGGCATAGGCTCAAAATAAAGTACAATATAATAAAGAAATAATGTTAAGATTATTGCTAATAAAGCTAGAGACAAAAGGTAAAATTAAAACTCAAAATTTGGGTCCACATATTTTGCCACAATTGCGTGTAATATGATGTAGCATATGGTAAAGTAGTTGGAGAAAGAAAACGGATTAGAAATTGAAAAAAATCTTGTCTAACGCGGATCAATTCTAAAATGAATTGCAGACAACAATATGGGGAATCGATTAAGCCATTTATATGTTTGGTTAGAAGTTCTTCTGTTCTTATGTAGTCAGCAAGGATAGATAACTGTTGGTAGTATAAGACCAGAGTATAATATTATGGGGGCAAGACATATTTAGAGAGTAAGAAATATTGCGCAAGAATCTTCGTTGAACGCGTAATTCATTATATTTTGATATTCGAATAATTGATGAACTAAGGAGTAGAATAGGAATTTCAAAGATAATTTAATTTGAAATTTGGAAGCTATTCTTTGGATAAATCCTAAGAATTAGAGAGCTATAACACAATTGATGTCTGTGATACGTGTTCTAGGGTTATTTTCTTTAAATTATATTAGGTAGATATTATAATTTAATTTCAGAAATGTCATGAACATTTTAAAACATCTATATTTTTCTTATTTGTTATTTTATTATCAATCATCTTTTTATTAAATTTTGGTTTCTCACTATATTTAATAGATTTTATCAGTGTCTCGGATTTAAGGGGAGGGGCAGATGGACCTGATCCCCCCTCCCAAACCCAATCAGATGTGTTAGCAGATGGTGTGACATACACTTATAAGTAATAAAATAATATGATAAAAACATGTTAATCATATGTTACATCCATAAAAACAAAATCTTAGATCCACCACTGGATTATATTTATTTTGGTTGGACTATGACTGATAAATTGATTACCTAGGCTATATGGATAATGTTTACACTGGAATGAACGAAATACATTTAGTCATAAGTCGTCATCGGATAGTACCGAAAGCTAATATCGTTAAGACATTAACTAATCACTCTACCTGTAAAAATATTTTTTAAAATGGCTTATCTTACTCTCTATTGAATTTTGCATCTTTTTTTGATAACGTCTGTCCTTCTGCTGGAACCACAGCAGTCGCTCTAACAGGAGCCGGTATTTTTCTAAGAATTTTATTTGGTACATATCCCATTTTAGTTGGCTCATCTAGACTTTGAACCAATGACCTAAATCAATAATTAAAAATATTAGTACAGCAAATTTTTTTTATGTTTATAAGAATAATGATAAAAGCAATATCACGGCTCTATAATATTATAATAACAGCATAAAAAATAAATATAATATACAATGTATGTTTGCGAGTTTTTGTGCATTTTATACATCGTATAATTATAGGTAATTATTTACAAAACACTAATGCAAAGTTATTTAAAGCATTATTTAAATTACTACACTGCTCTAGTTTTGTCATTTAGAATATGATAGACATATTTTTTAACATAATTTTGTTTATTTAACACCAAAGATTTATTTTTAAGTACCTATGTTGTATATACAATAAGCACTAGGACTCATTCAATTGGGTAAACATTTTGTTAGACAATTTATCTGGCAAAACTCCTAAAGATAAAATGCCTTTTTGGTGGTCGTATAATAAAATACATAAAAAAGTACCTATATTGGTTAATTTGGTTTTTACGAACTATTAAATCCTATATAATATAGTGCCACCAACAAACGTAAAATTATTCTATGGCAATGATTCTTTTTCACTGCAATACCATCGACTTGTTTATGTAATAGTTAATTTAGTTGAGACTACATTCAAGTGGTATAAATAATAAATATTACTGTCTAGAAATGTATAATATTTATGATGTTGGGGGAAATTACTATAAACTTATATGCGTATAGCATCAAACGATTTATGAGCATTAAACATGTAATGTGTGTTATTGTATTTTTATTTTGAATGCACTAAATAATATTTAGAATTCAATTTATTACGTTTAGTATAGAAATTAATAACTTTAATAACAATCAGAAGAAGAGCTGACGCCCAAAGCCATAAGGTTAAAATACACGTTTGATATTTGTTTTCATATTTATACATATTCTGATGATTTTACATAATCAAATTGTATGATTGTTTATTACTCCAACATTAAACGTCATTTTAATATAAATAATATATTTCTCATCAAGAAAACTGTGAAAAACTAAGGAAAGATGTTGAAATTTACTGTTCTATATTTTGACTAATATGTTGTCACTCAGAAAATAATAATCATTAACATTAGAAACGTTGTTTGATTATTTATTTCACTTTATGATGCATAGGAGTGATATAATTTAATTATTTTTAGTTATATAGTATCAATAATTCTTTTGCCCAAATATCCTGTTTTTATATTGTAAAATTTGTAAATTTAATTTTTATGAAATGAGAATTGTACATTTTCCAGCTTATTTATGGGATTTTACAATTATGGTTGCTAAATTTAAAAACTCAATAGATCAATTTATTTTCTAAGGAATTAAGTTTGACCCATGGTGGTATTTTAAATTTTTATTCGTAGGAATTAACTACGGCCTAGGTACGATGATATTTTTAATAATTTGTAAAATGAAATGTGTAACTTGGGGTTTTAAAAATTGAGTTCAAACTCAATAAATCATTAGGTAGGTATTTGAAATATTTTATGTCTGTATCTATATTAGGTATGATTGCAGGAATATTGTTTTTAAATTATGATCACTAGGAATATACGATAATAATTTCCATATTATGCTTAACCTCCCTCCGCCCAAAAAAAATCCTACGGCACTGATAATATGGAAGTACATACTTATAACATTACTTGGATACATATTACATGTGATACGTAGGTAGGTATATCGTATAATATTATGTATATAGAAAAACGATTTAGGAATGTATTTCATTTTTTCACTTTGTACAAGTGATGTTTGAATCAATAATTTACCTACCTATATCGATGTATCTATTTATATGCTATGCATGTAGCTTGCCCATACTATCGAATTTAATCGGAGAGGCCATTTTTCCACTAGGTTCCTACCTGAGTCATTTTTGTTTTTATTGAAAATACTAGATATACAGTATAGTATATATTTATGTTTTTATTTTAGAAACTAACAGCAAGCACCTATACCTATTATTTATTTGTGAAAATTATTAAATTTGAAAAATCGGAGTCGTGTAAATGTATAGATAACAGTACATAATATTATGTATATTGTATATTATTTCTTTCTGCGTAGGTACATACATGAATTAACATTATATAAACTTTCGTGATTTTTAACTATATTCACGACATGGCAAGTTAACGAACGCTTCCGTAAATATCAATCTTCTTTTACAATATGATTTATAGTTGTTGTTTTACGAAGCTGTATATGTTAACAACTCATTACTAGTCTAGTATATTTCTATTTCCTGACAACGGAAAATATATTAGGTAGGTAACAGCTGCATATTGTTTCAAATACGTTTTATAAAGTAGTTAAAAACCATTGTTATTTGATTAAATATGTTGGAATTATTTAAAGACGATATGGGATTAAGCAAAACAATTGATGTTACTTATTAACGTAGATTTTTAAATTTCTATCTAAATGTGTAGAATTAATAACAAAATAGATTTTCAATAAGTCATTTATTTTGTCATGAGTTTTTATAAATAAGTGACCTATTTGTGGCTTGGTAAATATATAATAACAAGTACCGCAGATAGAGCGTTTGATGTTTGATTCCTATACGTTCAAGTACCGTTCTACCATCCAACGGTTTTGTATATTACAATATTACATTGCCTACAAAAGTTGACCAACATAATATATTACTACAAATAATAATTACTTAGGCCACATAATAACAATTTTTGATGCCAAGTCGTGCTCAGCAAGAGTATGTTTTATAAATGTACAAATAAATTGTGTTCGTGGTATAAAATAAATGGATATTTCAACAAAATTATTGCATATGACCTTAAATTATATTTTAGTTGTACTGAACAAATAATGTTAATTTACTTATAAACAACCACATTTTTTCTTTTATTCTTAAATTACGTATTTAGATACAATTTTCTGGCTTAAAACATATTTAACTAATAGGTAATTACAAAAATTGATACTTAGATAAATTGTGTAGAATATCTACCTAGATACTAGTTAGCAATTACAGAGAAGTATTTGATTGTTATTAACTATTTCCCTTTAATAGATAATTTATTTTTAAAGATTTGGAAATTATATTTTTTTGCTGAGATAACTAATAGCAGACAGGAGTTACATGTAATTTAGTTCACATTATGATGTCTAAAAATCTCTTTTTTTTGTAGGTAACAAATATAGGTACTCTTAGATTTTAATTAAAGTATACAGTATAATAATTAAATGCAGAATATTGAAAATAAACTTTCAAATTTTTTCATGTTATTTTTTCATAGTTTACAATAATTGTTACATATTATAATAATATTTAACATTTTAAACATAATTTTTTTTTAATTTTTTTTTCTTAAATTAATTATCCAATATATCTAAGAAATATTACAATTAATTAAAAATTACCTATGATAATTGAGTTGTTAAACAACAAAAACTTCCAAATAAATTAATATATAAATGTGTCGTATACTAAGCGTTCAAATTAAAACGAAAAGTATGATAACAAATAAGATTATCTATGATAACTAGTCAGGTGGTAGTTATGTATCTAAATTGAAATAAAACACCAAACTAACATGTTTCATATCAGTCTTTTCGCACAGATAAAATTGAAGTAATTTGAATTGTATATATTTAATATAAAGAACTTGGTTTGTAAATTGCTAATTTCGATACTAAGAAATAAAAATGTATTTATTAATACAATATGGGTTAAAATATAAAGTATATATTATAGCGTATAACTACTATAACTTATAAATTTTAAATATTATGTTATTCATATTCTAAGTATAAAATTTATAATAAAACAAGTAAACTACAGAAAAGCAGTTGTTATTTTTTTAAATTTCTAAATACTTTAAGTATATCTAAAACACAGCAATTACTTTATTTTCAATACTACAATGATAGAATAAAGCGTAACATCAGAGTCTTATAAATAGGTACAAAAAGCAGCGTCAAGCATGTAATAGCACCGTAAGCCAGCAGTTTCAATATATGGACATATTTTACCCGTCTGTATCCAAGGGTTTGTGTTTGGTTGGATGTACTTTATTTGGTCGTACTGACATTTTATGTTTGGCCGCTGCATTGTCCAACAGTAAATTTCGTTTTACCTCGGCGCCCCTGATAACAAATTATATGTAAAGAACGCTTAAGTCCCTGCATGGAAAACAACATTGGCCTTCATAGGAACAGTATTCGGTAGACCAATCATGATTTGACAGTTTGAAAACCTTTGCCAGAAATTCTCTAATTATAGGCTGTCCATTCGGCCTCTAGTCACTCAACTTCAAAATAATAAACTCAATTTGTAATGTCTGCGGACAATGCGTACTCGCCAAAAAAAATCAACAGTTCATTTTTTTCATCAACAAACTCCAATGACAGTACATTTATGAGTACATTTTGAATATATACAATAATATATTGTAACAAATACTGCTTGGACTTTTATCGTTACCTATGTTAAAATCCTAATATTGATTAAAACAAAGATACTCAAATTTAGAATATCTTTATTTGTACTCTACAATATATTACGTATTATGTCATAAAAGGTTTAACAATTAATATTAAAAATTATAAATTTTAAAGGTAGTAGTTAAGTAGTAGCTGCTAAGTTTGCCTCAGTACATATTACTTACATTGATGGGTCATCTTTGGATTGTTTTAATACAACAACTCTATCACCCGGTTCCAAAATCAAATCATCTTCCTCGTCAGCACCATCAACTGGTTCTGTTTCATAATCTTGTAGAACTTCATATTCGTCTCCACCACCCTGTAAATATCATAATTAAATTTATTTAGTTAGGCTTATAACAAAACGTTTTTTTAAATAACTAATCTAAATTCTTATTATATTTAACCTCTCCAATTGTTAATTGTCTATCATCCAAACTAATTGAACTACCACGAGTAATAGTTCCCTCATCTTCCGTCAGCGTTTTTTGTACAGCACAATTATACATTGAATATCTTCCTGAACTATATGCTCGAATATTTAAAGCATCTAGTACATTCATTGGTTCAAATCTGTGTATGCCTCTTTCGTCTAAAACAGTGTATGGAACCTGCCCTGTTAAAACTGATCTGGCTGCTTCTCGTGGTACTACAGCTTGAAGACCATTTTTAATTATTAGTAAAATTCCCATTTTTCTTGATTTCACCATAAAATCTTCCATTGCCAAGCTATTCCCTGGACTAAATAATTCAGCTGGGACATCAAAAGATGTTTCAACGTTTGTTTCGGGAGGAAGTAATAAGACTCCACTCTCTCTGACTAGTTCACGTAATCTGGGATCCAATCTAGCTTCAATTGGGTCGGCTGACATCCCGCTTAAGGTTTCACTAAATTCTGGACGTCTTTCAGCAAGTTTTCTCATTACAGTCAATCGTCTTAGTATCTCAATTGTTATTTTATCTGATGCTAATATATCAGCTGATCTTCGATCATCTAGAACATCCATAAGTACTGAAACTACTTCTTTCAGTCCTAATGCTTTAGCAAGACCAACTGCATCAGATAACAAACGATTGAATTGTTCACTTTTATTGTCTTTTAGCATTTGATTAACAGTTATTTCGCTGGTTTTATTAATGACACTAACGATTGCCCACTGTAATGCTTCAATTGCTTCTTTTTCACTATTTACTTTTTTCATGTCAATTTTTAATTTCACTTCTTTTAATAATTCTATATTTTCTTCTGCTATATGTTCAAATGCTGAACGTAGTTTAGAGTCTTCTGAATCATTCAAAATTTCACTGAATGCTTCAACAATATATTTAAATTCAAGTTCTGAACTATTCATTATTCCCTTCAAAATATTGACTTTATTTGGGTTTTTTAAATCCGTTACAAAACCATCATCAAATATAACTACATAGATTTCATTTAAAGCTGTTATAGGACTTGATTTAGTAGTTTTGAGTATATTTTCAATAACTTGAGCTACATTCTCGTTTGATTTAATTTGTGGCAACTTGTTTATTAAGTTTTGTACTAATGGTGATCCATAATACGTATTTTTTAAATCTAGCTTACATAATCGATTAATTATATGTGCCAATTTAATTGTATTGTCATTATTAAGTTCCAGTTTTTCTGCAACGTCATATGCCACTTCCATTGAAGGAAGTGTGCTTACATCAACTTCTGGAAGTTCTGCAGGAACTTGTCTTCCTATACTCATTCCTGCAAATGATAATTGTTCCAACATTTTTGAATCAAGAGCCATTTTACCATTTTGTGTATAATACGAAGTTTGAGGAAAACTGGGTTGAATAACTGTAGTTCCTCTGGTGACACTTCAAATCCCTGGACACTGAACTCACAGCCACCATCATCTGCATCTTGAAGATCTGGAGCAATGAATTTCAAACCTTCTGTTGTTTCAACTACTTGACCAGGTACAAAAGTTACACAATCTCCAGTTTCTATAACTCTCCTGGTACAAATCTTGGTCCCTCTATTGTATCGACAACTTGACCCGGTACAAATCTAGATCCTTCTTCTTCTGTAAATATTATTTGACCAGGTATAAACGTTGGACCAGATTTTGTTTCTACTATCTGACCCGGTACAAATTTTATTCCATCTTTGGTTTCAATAGTCTGCCCAGGTACAAATTTCGTACCAGTTTCTGTTTCTACAACTTGTCCTGGCACAAATTTGGGACCCGTTTGAGTTTCAATCACTTGTCCCGGCACAAACTGCTCTCCTCTATCTGTTACTACAATTTGTCCTGGTATAAATTTGTCATCGACTACAACACCTGGAACGAATCTAATACCATTGTTTCGTATTAATTTTCCTGAAACTATTTTTCCAGCAGGTAAACCCACTTGATCACCCGGATAAAATTCTACCCCATACGCGGTTTGTACCATCTGTCCAAAAACTTCATCAGATTTCTCACCTTTTGGATAAAAGGAATCGTTTGTTAAAATTCCAGATTGTACTTCATCAGAACAAATAACTTCCTGTAATGACTTAGCTTCTGTAAAATTAATCTCACCATTTTCTGAATTTGTTATGTGTCCCAAAATAAACTGTTTATTTCCATTATTGTCAGATAAAATATTTCCAGAAACAAATTTTATTCCATTTTCAGTTTCAATACTTATTCCAGGAACAAATTTTGTATTTCCATTGTTATCTAAAGTTGTTATACCTGGTATAAAAGTAGTATCATTATCAGTTTCTACTATTCTTCCTGGAATAAATTCTTTTTTGTCTTCTTCAATAACTGTTAATCCGGGTATGAAGGAAGATCCAACACAAACACCGGGAACAAATTCCCAATCGCCATTATTTTTTAAAACACTTTGTCCAGGAGTAAATTCGACGTTTCCATCATTCCAAAACTGTCCTGGTACAAATTGTGGCCCATGAATAGTCATTACGGTCTGCCCAGGGATAAACTGTGATTCGTCACCATTTTTGATTACTTGTCCAGCCACAAAACCAATACCTTCAGGAGTAATAACTGTTTGTCCAGGCACAAATCTTTTCTCCCCTTCTATTGTAATCGTTTGTCCTGGAACAAATGATTCGCCTTCTCTTGTTACAATATTTTGACCAACAACGAATACAGATTTGCCAGAATCTTCGATAATTTGTCCAGGAAGGAATTTCGGTCCGTCTGATGTTTGGACCATAACACCATGCACAAATAGTTTACCATTAGCTGTGTCAATAATTTTACCAGGTACAAATTTTTCACCATCTTCAGTTTTTACATATTGTCCAGGCACATACTTCTCAGAATTGTTAATATCTAATTTAAATATTTTGGTTGTACCTTTACTGGTAGGAATTATTTTTTGAGAACCCAATTGAATATTTTCAATTAGTAAATTAATTTCGTTAATTGTTAATAATTTATTAATATTATCTTCGATTAATATTTCTTCAATTGCACATGAGTCGAAATCAGGCAAAATCATAGGTTGTTTATTGAAGTTATTTATCAAAGGTTTTATTGGTGATATAACCGGAACGATAGGTAAATTAGTAAGAATAGTTTCATTAAGAAAAGTCTGATGTATTACACCAGGAAATGCAGAACCGAGATCTATGACATTTGGTTCAATTGAAATTGGAGTGGGTAATATATCGGTTTGAAGTTTTAAATTATCATTATTTTCCCCAAGTATTATATTTTTCGTGATTGGTTTGACAATATTTTTTATTTTTGAAATAGTTAATGATTTTGTATTCATAATTTTTGGCGTAGATTCAATAGATTCAATTTGTTTTCCTTGACCTGCTGAAAATTTTATCCGTTTTGATTTGAGTTCTTCCTGTTCTAGTTCAGCGTCACTTTCCCTTTCCTTGTCTTCAAATATTTTCCTTCTCCAATCGTCCCTTATAGTTTTTTTCTGTTTGGGCCTGTTCCGAAACCCTTCACCTTCCATCAACGTAACTCCAGCTACTTCCATTTCTTTAATTTCTAACTCAACAGTTTTCCCTTTACGTAGTTTAAGAAGAACTGTGTCACTGGTTTCTGACATCATGACGTCTTTAACGACTCCATCTCTTACTGCATTTTCTAAGCTCGTTGGAAATACGAGACTACATCTACGCTTATCCACCGCGTACACATATCTACGATCATCTGTGCACTTCGTTTTCAATACATCAGATAACTCTGAACATCCTTCTATTATTGGAAATACATACCGATATCCATTTATCACTACATGTTTAGGATCAGATTTTGTTTTTTTTCGTCCAACTAACACTGGTATGTAATGATGCGCAGGCAGCCCGTACGACTTTCCAGTTATGCGACAAAAACGCTTTGCATCTGCTGGTGAGATTGGTGGTAGCAATGGGAAATAATTCGGTTTTGGTAAACCACGGCTCTTGCCAGTAATACGACAGTATGTTGACATTTTAATATCATGATACAGAAACAATCAGAGAAATATCATATCAAGTCACTTGTGTACGCGTGGCACGAACTCGCGTAGTTGTAAAATGATGCGAACGGTTACTCGCGTCGGAACAGACTGTTTATACATTTGTGTGGTAATAATACGTTAGAACCGTCTTTCTAGCTAATTTCCACCTCTGGCACAGGCCACCAACCGACACAGCACGAATCGAACCGAAATGTTAAAATTTTAATGGCCCAAACCCTCATATCCAATGGTGCCAGAAGTTGTAACTGTGCCAAATAACGTAGACGCAGTCGATGAGTTTGAAAAAACACGAGTCGCCGATTCATCATGGTTTCTTTTGTATTTATAAAAACTTAACATTTTTAAGAATGAAACAGAAGGACATAGTACAATTATTTAAAACCAATCTATTTTTAAAATTAACAAATCATTCTTTATAATCAATTAATTATAAATTTTAATTTGAATAAAAATGTTATACAACACTCGTACAATTATTTACAAAGGTAGGTTGTTGAATAATATTTAAAAACGGAAATAAACATAAACATTATACTTTCAAACTGTCTAGTAAAAATACCCGTATGTTTATATATTTGAATCCAAACCTTCGGGAGAATAGGTTATTGGCAATACAACAGAAATATATTTATATAAAGTTACATATTTAGTAGATTATATCTGTATAGGTATGTATAAAATATATATATTTTAATTACAAAGTAACTTAACATTATTAATGGTTAGTATAAATTAAAAATTATTCTATAATAAATAACTATAACAATGTAAATTGTGTCATGCTTTTTTTTACATATCGACTTTTCGCTAGAAAACTAAACTGTTTGTTAATTATTAATCCATTTACCATTTTAAATAGTGTTTCTATTTCTAATAATATTTAAATGGGTACTTACTGCTCCTTTTTTCGCCAAAATAGAATTGAGCTCCGACACATAAGCTATATAAAAAAAAAAAACAATTATTATTTTACTATTGAAGAAGAAAATTACTATTACGCGTTTTATACCATTATTTTTATTAAGTGGCAGGTTTTTATAACTACGAAGAGTAATAAAAATGTATGAGCTTAATAAAGGGTGCAAGATTCTTTCCTTTTTTAAAAAGAATATTCTATACATTCTTATACATTTTCTATTATAGGTTTTTACAACATGTTTGGTAGATTATTATATTATTTTTATATTTTATTAAATTTTTAATTTTTAGTTTAATTTATAATTTAGCTGAATGAATTAAATGTTATGAGTTTTCAGATAGTTTCTTATACTTATAAGGAACTTTTCAAAAAAATATTTTAATAAATTATTATTTAGTTACTTGTATTACATAATTTACATTTTACTAATTTTCATTATGGGCGATGACACAAATATAAGTTCAGTACATAATAGTTAAATTTCATTCATTTATCTGCATTTGTTATTAATATCACTCGATGTATTTTATAGATGTACAAATGTTTTTGCAAGAGGCGTGACTAAACATTAAAATAACCGTAACAATAAAAAAAATGTAGAAAGCCCTTCATCGCTCGATTACTAGAGTAAAATGTTATTCTATTACTATATTATACAATATGAACTATATAGATAGCCTGATAGTGAATCTTTGTGTCGACTGTTTTGACACGACTGTCAACAAAAATACAAAAATAATTTCTATTTTTACGTAGTACTATAGTAGGTATCCTGTTCGTAATAAAACTTATTTTATTAATTAGTACTAAAAGCGTATGGAAACAATATGATATACCAACCTATTCCCTATTAATATTACTAAAATATATTATGAAGTATATTATATATATATATTCAATATTGTGTTTACATTTTAAATACATAATTCTTGCTGCTTATATAATTTTGTTAATTAGTGAATATAAAAAAGACCACAGTATGAGCGAAAAAGAGGTTTATTTAGATTCTGAGACAATGTTTCTCAACATTTGTTTTACGGCGAAACACTATTCAATTATTTCTTACTTATAATCAATTATTATGTAGGTGTAGGTATCAATAATGTATAAAAATTGTACGTTAATTAAAAATATATTAATTTAAATGCATATTTTATACGATTATATATAATACTTTAATTTTATAACATTTTAGATTTAGAGCAGAGTGATGAATGTATTAATTTTACAATGATGTGTATTTATTATTATTTTGCGTCTGTGTACAGTGTGCAAGATAAGTAGTCGATATAATGCTTCGATTTTCAACTTCAGTATCTTGTTCGATGGAAAATATATCAAGTTGGAGCATTAAGGAGGTCAAATTCCAAGTAATTTTCAAAAGAGCCGAGTAAAACAATAAAGAAATTAAGGAAAACCGGGGATTTTCACGCAAAATCGGTTTTTGACAAAATCGTTTTTGGTTTATGGTGTAACTTTAAAACAAATTACCAAATACAGGATATTTTCACTGGTTGTTTATATTCGCATTTTCTATACTCAATAAAATGTTCAAAATATTTTGATTTGTTTTGAACTGTATTCAGTTTCCAATTTTTATGGTATTTTTTCAATGAATGTCAAAAAAACTCTATTTGTTGAGTAAAAAAGCTTGAAAATTTAATACAATAAGGCTCTTACTATAATGTTACAATCACACGTGATAAATATTAAAAATCCAAAATCACAATTTTTTTTCATAAGCATTTAAAGTTCAAATCTTGAAAAAAAATACGAAACAAAGAAAATTGCATTTTTACAAACTGATTTACATAATACTAACTCCGCCTAAGATAAAGTTAGATATTAATAATTTTGTAGGCACTTTAGTAGTTATAGTATACTTAGCCACCTAAGTAAGTAGGTAGTATAAACACTAGACAGTAGACACGTAGTGGATATAGAATATCATGAGGGGAAATCACATTGTCTCTCTAGCTAGGTTCCAACGACTTGAGAAAAAACAACTATTTTTTTTATAGAAATCTTAAATTGAACTTGAAGTTAATTCCTACTATTTTACATATACAAATGTGCTTAAATTTAAAATACATTGATCGATTTCAAAAAAAAAGTGTAGTTATACCTATAAATACTAACTGAACACTCCATTTGTCTTTAAATATTCAATTGTTTTATAATTAAGTTTAAAGATTAAAGGGAATATTTTATAGACTTACAGATTTCTTTGATTTATTCAGATTTATTTGAACACATCAGGAATTAGTTATTTTATTTCAAAATGTATCAAGTAAATACGAAAGTCTACAAGATATATAACTTAGAAGAAAATATGATTTTCTTGAAAGATACGTTTTATGATAAATTAATATAATAACATTTAACATTAATCTAAAACGTTCAGTTTTTGAATACGGAATGGTGACTTCTTTGTTAAGTTATTGAGATGACAAATTACGAATTACAGTAAGGATTTTGCCGCCAAGAAATAGTCATGATGATAATACTGACTAAGTACAATACTATTTTGCCAAGTTTTAATTGTATATTTGGATATTTTTAACAGAATATTTATGTAATGTGCATATGCAAATATTGTTGTCTTACTGTGGTATTTAATTAACAATGAACAAAGGTTATTCATCCTAGAGAAATATTTTTTATTCTAATTACCAATAATGTAAATTCTGTACACAGTACACCGTACAATACAATAGGGAATAACGTATCAAGGGAAAACTGTAACCGTTCATTTGAATAAGAAGGAATTATATATTTACATACCCATTGATATTTATATAGGATTAAATTGTTTAAAATTGCAATAATTTTAAAAATAATTGATAATTAGTTACCTAATAGATAAATTTAGGACATACCTACCAATAACCTATAATATTGCTATTTTATATTGCCTATACCTACCTATAGTTTGTGTATCTACTGCGCTTGTATCCGAATCTTTAAAATATTTATTTATTAGATATGTTTTTAAAAAATATTACCCTCCTTTATTATATAATAAACATTACAAAAAGTTAGTGTTCCCTAAAATAAAATGTGCAATAACACACAAAAAATAATTAAAACAAGAATTTTAAATGTCACGCACTACATATTGAACAAATATAACTGTGTCTTTTACAACGTTACCTTTGATGTGTTGAACAGAAAAACTAAGAAAAACTAAAAAATGTGCAACTTTTAAAAATAGCCGATGAATAAAACAACCTGATTAGAATTTAAAAAAAAACATTTCTATGCCGGTGAAAATAACATTGATTGAAAAAATATAGTATTTTTATTTCTTGTAAATATAATACATATTTACCTACCAGTCATATGAAAACCATTAGTTTCACTCAAGAGTCAAGGTAGACTCAGGTTTGTATCCCAAATGTCTAGATTTAGTGTCAAACTTAGGAAAATTCATATGCGAAAAATCATTTAGATTCTTAATATCTAGTGTATCATACACTAACTCTGTATGAATCAATGAATCATAGATGAAATTTAAAACACATATTTTAAGGGTCGATCAACAAAATTTCATCGTCATAGATATTTATAAAAAAAATAGATTTTTGAGGGCTTATCCTCACAGCATCAATGTTGAACACTTGCCAAACTATTTTTTATTTGAGGATCATTATTAAAAGCTCTAATGCCAGGTTGCACGGAAAATGCACTAATTTAATGGTCCAATAAAATTGAATAGACCAATCACAAGTCACTAAATTATGTTTAAGGGATCACGCATTAGCTCACTATTGATTCGTTAAATGTTAAGTAATTATTCATGGAACCCGGCATGAGTAATCCAAAATAAATTATGATACAGGTGACACGTCATGATAACAAATGCATACAATAAAGATTTGGCATATTATTTCAATTATTTGGCCCATTGTAAATATAATTACATGTTTTAATTAAAAATGAATACTGAAAAATAATAAATAATATCTACATTATAATATTATAACATCAGTTTATTTTTATTTTTATGAATTATTTGCCATCTGTGAAACTGCAAACATTTAATAGTATGCCTATTATTTTAAACTCTGCATATTTATTATTTTGCATTATTATTGATAAAAATTACCAAATATTTATAGTTTTATACCATAAGGTATTTCAATCATAGACCAATTAAGTAATTACTTATTAATTATTATTAATACAATTACCACCCTATCTAATAACATTAATTTCTGGGATCTTAAATAATATTGTTGATTTTTTGGTACCTAGTATAAGTATTATAAATAATTTTATTACAATGATTTTTAATTTGCATCACGTATTATTTCCCAACAATATAAATATTGTAAATATACTATGACCAACAATTGCACATAAAAAATTGGTGTGAACAGATGAGATTTTAGTTACAGTCAACTTTTTTCACACACACTGACACATTTTTTAATAATAATTTATAAATAGGGCCCTAGGTACACCCGCATACGTTCTGTCTGTCTCACAAACGCATAACATAGCAAATTGTACTCTCGACAGATCACGTTTAGCTCTTTTAGTTTAAAAATTAGAGTGAATTTACCTCTTATAAAGTTTAAAAGTTAGAATATTATCTAGTGACCCACATAGGGTTATTTTTTATACTTTAATTTTAAATCATGTTATGATTATTTTGAAATTGTAAATTGTTTGTGCATTTTAAAACGCTCAAAACTTGCTTCGAAATTAAAATTAAAAAAAAAACCTATGAGATTTACTAGATAATAACGTTACTTCTCAATTTTATAAAAGGTAAATTGACTCTAATTTTTAAACTAACAGAACTAAACGTGATCTTCTGAGCGTAGAATTCGCTATGTTATGCGTTTGTAAGACAGAGAGCACGCATGCGGGTGTAGCGTCTGTAATGCGTAGGGATAGACATACAGATACCAATGAAAATTTCTCCAAACAAACATTTATTTTGTACTTGAATATATTCTAATCAAATTATTAGATAAAAAATCACTAAAGTCATTGACAGGTTTTCAAAAACCAAAAGAAAATTAGATTTTGCTTTATAATTTTTGATTAAAAAATCATATTTTTTAATTGTTTTAACTAATTGTTCTTAAATATAGTGTTCTTTTCAATGTATCTACATATTTTTTTTTATTTTTAGTTGAAAGTACTAATAATATTATAGAATTATTGAATTTTATATACATATTATAAGATATTATGTCCGGGGGGCGGAGTGGCTTCGAAACCGGCCGCGGGTGACATTTTTCTTCGGGCAAATCATGGTGTCCCGGGCATGGCAGATACCTACGGGTGCCCACTAAAAAATCTGCCAAACCAAAAACACACGTGTTTACAAATCTACAATTTCCTACCCTACAAACAAAAACAAACAGCTATGGCCATAGTTGCAGGGCTTCATCATCAATAAAAAAAAAATAAAAAATAATATTATGTCCACAATATAAAATGTCCCATCTTCCCTAATAATTACTCTGGATAGAGGATTCGTGCCTGATATAACAAACATTGAAAAGTTCATGTAAAATATTGAATTCGTTTATCAAATTAAATATATATGATATATTATGATATAATATGTAAATATTGTAAATTATAATTTACATAGGTAATCAAAAAAATTAAAAACATATAAATGTAGTTTTTAAGTTGTTGGATTATATACAAATTATAATGATTAATGTAACTTTCAGTGTCTGAATGCCTACTTTTGTCATTATAATATTACGTCACAAATGTTGTTTTATTTTGTTTAAAGTATACAAAATCTAAAATTAATCAGATAAAATATTTAATCTAAAATAGAGTGTTAAATAAGGAAAACATCCAAAGTAAGTAGACTATGAAATACATTTTGCCCTTAGACGAATTTTCTCGGTATTTAATATTTATTGTATATGAAATTCAATTAATAATGTATATATATATTATTGAATTGTCTACTCTTTGATTACCTATGTACCTAAAGCCTAAAGCAGAATATTAACAATGGTAGTATAGATATGCATGAATTTAAATACCGAAATCATATTATATTATTAAGAAATGTGATCTTATTAGTTATTATAGTAAACTAATTTGAGAAAATGTTAGATATATAAAGATGGATCACCATTAAAAATTCGCATTAGACGGTAGAAATTCCCCTCATGATTCCCCCATTAAATAAAAAGATCGAAGGTATTAAATAGGCATTTGAATGAGAGAGTTGAGTCGATTAAGAATTAATGTAATTTAAGTAAATTATAAAGTAAATAATAGAACTATAGAAGTATTTAATAGGAGAGGTAAATAATTTTCCGATTTAATTCTTATAAACTATGGAAACATTAGGTGTTCCAAAAATCACTAGTTATTATAGTAAGTTGATAATTTGTTAATAAATTTGAAAATCATAATATTTAAATACTTACGTTGTTTGCGTCTAGGCATGTTGCTCAAAAATGTATTGAAGTTTATTCCTAAAAAAATAAATTTCTATTAGTATTTAAACTCAAACTATAATGCTTAACTAATTCATTTTAAAGTAAAGACATAATACTATTTGTATTGAACTTATATATTTTAGAATTGGTCGTAATAAATAGGCGTAGAATAGGGGAGGGGGTCTAAGGGGACTATAGCCCCCCTGGAATTTTGTTTAGCCCCCTCACATACATTTTTTTAATATACGTTGTGTACTATTGTCCCAGAAACATAATATGTTATAACCCCCCCCCCCCCCCATATAAATTCATCACGCTACGCCTATGTCGTAATATTATTAAAACTTACATTCGACATAGAAGGGTGCGTAACGATTGCGTATGATACGATTCCGTATGGACCTTTTTCATTATTACGATTGCGTACATTCTACCTACTAATACTTAGCGCAACGTTGCCGTTGTTCAAAATCGTGAAAATTTGTAATATAACTTATTTTAGGAAACGATTGCTTATATTTGATACAATTTCATAAACGTTGCCGAGACTATTATTTCCAGGCCAATAGGTACTTTTTGGTAATCTATAAAATACTATGAGATAAGATTAAATGCCGATTATTATATTGGATTTCCTGGCGCGTGTCACACTTTAACGTCGTTATATTAGTATGTGACCAACGTGTCATTCGATAAGTCATTGGTTTTAGTTTTAGTATTAATAAGTTGTAGTGCGGTAACTATGGAGAATTCTTTAAAAATTATAATGTCAGAACGTGGGAAAGAGTTAGCTGTGGTTTCTTCACATAAATATCGTTTTATAAGAAAACGCAAAGACGAATTATTAAAATGGATATGTTATAAAAAAAGTTGTTATGCCAGTATTTTAACCGATGTCAAAAAAACTCAAGTTATTTCGGTAATCGGTGAACACAAACATGAAGCAATAACACCTCAAAATATTGACCGCCAAGTTCTCAGAGAAAAATGCAAACGAAAAGCCAGCGATTCAATTTCAACTCGACCAAGCAAAATTATACGAAAAGAATTACTGACAAATGTAGGTACAGATATTGTACATAAGGATATTTCTTCTGTCCGAAAAGCCATGTATATGGCAAGACGGAAAAACTTTCCTATATATATCCAAAATATTCTGATGAAGCCATAGATAAAATTTGGGAAATGCAAAATGATGATTTTTTTAATGGTCTACCATTTCTGTCTTATCAAATAGTCAAAGACGGTTTTGTTGAATTTGTAGGTGATTGTCCGGATGAAGATGGCTTAGAATTTTCAGACTATGTATTAAATAATTATGTACAATCAAATTGTATACTTCCAACTAATATATGGGCTGAAGAACCTTCAATAAATAAAAGGTATCATATTTTTTATAAATTATAAGAAAAATTTGGAAGTATTCTTATACAATATAACTTTAAAGTTTATGTTCTGATACATAAAAATAAAGTGTCATAAAATATTTAGATTATTATTAATCCCGTAATTTTTACGTATTTTAATGTCAGAACAACAAATGGTCCAGAGAGTTTCCACAGAACTTTTAACGCTCAATTCTATAACTCACATCCACCAATATACTTTGTGCTTGAGGCATTGAAAGAAATGCAGGCTGAAACCAATATAAAAATATCCACTGTACAAAAAAATATATCCAAAACTATTCCATCTAAAGATATGCAAAAAATTAACCATGTTATAAAACTATACGACCAATTTAAAATAGATGGTAATATATTAAATTTTTTATCAGGGACTGGTTATAGATACCAAGGTTTTAATTTATAACTTATAATTTGTATTTTGTATAATTGAAGTTTTTAGTTGACTATAAAATTGGTTTCTTAAATTATATTATTATTATCATTTTAAATTAAATTAATTTTTTTTATCAGGAACTGGTTATCGATACCAACGTTTTAATTTATAGCTTGTGTGTATTATTTTTGTATTTTATATACCTAAATATTTTATATTGTTTTTAATTAACTATAATATTATAATAATGATTTTTTTTTAATTATATTATTATTATTTTTAATTTAATAGTACATGTTGGCAACGTTGCACTCATTTTCGTACGCAATCGTAATGTTTTTAAGGCCTAGGTAGAGAAATCGTACGCAATCGTAAAAACGTACGCAATCGTTTTACTAAAAGGGACAATCGTACGCAATCGTATATCACTGACATAGAAACTGTAAATACCACTGCTAATTTTAATATGACAGATATATAAGAGGGCATTATACACCAAAGCCAAGTACACAAATATAATATGTCATAATATCCATTAATAGGGCGGAGCGAAGCGTGGCTCTTCTACTCCCTCCCCACCACACACACACACAAGTTCAATGCAATTTATTATTGATATCTCCTCCGAGGCTACTGAACCAATCTTCATGAAACTTAAAATATAAATTCTTTAGTATCTAAAGGGTGCATAGATTAAGTTTGGAAAATGTATAGGTGCTCGTGCTATCAGTAATTAGTTATGATTAATTATTCATTATTCGTATTACTACAGCATTAATGTTAATCTTAACACGTCAGTATAAAACATTTCGTATATTTACTGTATATGGTTGTTATTGGTAACAGAAAATAAAACTTATTATGATTATATAATTACTAACCGAACTTTCGCCCGTGATCGGTTGTTTATTTTTCCTCCGGAGGATAACATGTATAATTTTTTATTCAAATTTTATCGTTTAATGTGATCAGCAAGTAAATATAAAAAATGGTTAATGAAAACGTATTGAAATGTTTCTAGCGGTATTAATGATAAATATATTTTTATCAAAAATAGCTGATCTCTTGCACCTTGTTGCCCGTTAAATGTAGGTACCAAACCAGGGCCTAAAATTGTGTGCAGTAGCACACACTATGTGCTAATATTAAATGTGCAGTACTTATTTTCGGCTTTTATACATTTTTATTTGATTAATATTCAATTAAATTATTGAAAATTACTAATTAGCATATTGTATACGTTTTAAATCCTTAACACTAAAAATAATACTGACTACACTATATTCTGCGTGGCTTATAATATAATAAGTATACTAACCCAAGCTATTTCGTTTTTAATTTAAAATGTTTAGTCATAGGTATGAAGGACTTTTATAGAAGATTGTCTCAAATTGTATTTATTATAACTACCTAATTATTAATAAATAGCAAAAACAATTGTGCAATGAAGTTATGTGTGGCATGTGCACAGTAGCGTGTCCAGGAATTTTAAATGGGGAGGACAACATTTTTTTTTTTAAATAAACAAAAAAAAGCGGTTAAGCGGAAGTCGCTCTGCTGTACAGTAGACTACAAGTGGGTGACTGTAAATTTAAATTCAATGATATACTTACATCATATGTTCAAATAACGGTTCTGAACAGAGACGGTTTGGCAACATAGGATATTGTATATTATATTTATATTGTTATTATTAAAATATATACATTTTTAACTATTAAATCATTTTATAATTGTTTTACAATGATTTTTATTTATTTTTTATCCTGGATACAAATTATCATATATCATTGAATTCAAGCTTAATACAATCCATTATACGTCGACTCAGCGAATAAAATTAATTACTCTAAACAACTTTAATAACTTATAAGTGGTTTTCTGTAGGTTAGCAAAAAAAGACAATTGGGAGGATATAACCCCTAACCTTAAGTGGCCTGTAAGAAGTCATCTCTTTTCAGATTAAAAAAGGTGGGCAAGTGGGTATCGCTGTGCTGTTCAGAAGTTTACAAATGGGTCACTGTAATGGATGGTGTTAAATTTGAATTCAATGATATAATATCATTTTATAAGAAAAACGGTTCGGAGCGAAAACGGTCAGTCAGCCTATGATATTACTAAGTATATTTGATGATTTTATTGTGAATAAAGTAATTTATATTTAACCTATTTACGTGGAGCCTTGTTTTAAATTTTCAATCCTTAGCTATTGAAGTTGAACATCTTATAAATTTTTAACTACAAAATAATTATTAAATTTTAAATTTGATAAATTTTGTCAAAATTTAAACTTAAAATGCTTATAAAAAAAAATTGTGCCTATGTAGTATTTATATTTTTCAACTGCTACTGTAACAATATATCAGGAGCCTTGCATTAAATTTTCACGCATTTTTATCCAACAAATAAAATTGTATTGATATTTATAGAAAAAAAAACTAAAAAAATTAAAAACTGTCAATGTCCGCTCAAAACAAATCAAAATATTTTCAAAATTTTATCGTGTATATAAAATGTTAATATAAACATTCAGTCAAATTTTCAAGTATCTATAGTCATACGTTTTTTAATTAGAACAAAATAAGAAAATCGTTACATGAGAAATCGAGGGAATATCAAATGTTGTAAAAATATAAATTTCAAACGCTCATAAAAATTTAATTTGACTTTCTTGAAGACTTTTTTTTTGTTGATAAAGGTAGACAAACTTATGGATAATCTTGTATTACATTTTCAAACCTTAGATTAGGTAAAGAGAAAAATTTTTATGAATTATCAACTCAAAATAATTTGCTAATTTTTCCGTATTTTGTCAAGATTTGAACATTAAATGCTTATAAATAAAAATTGTAACTAAGGATTTTTAATATTTTTCAAATATCATTGAAATAATATAGTAGGAGCCTTGTATTAAATTTTCAAGCTTTTTTACCCAACAAATAAAGTTTTATTGACATCCATAAAAAAAAATACTAATAAAATTGGAAACTGTAAATGTTCCTTAACAGTTCAAAACAAATCAAAATATTTTAAAAATTTTATTGTGTATAGAAAATGCAAATATAAACAACCAGTGAAAATTTCATGTATATACGTTCATTTGTTTTAGAGTTACACCAAAAACCAAGATCGATTTTCTCGAACTAGTCTAGCGTTATACACAAGGGTGAATGGTAACTGAGATTAAAAGATGATGATTTTTTTTATAATTTATCGTTCGAATATTCTAAACCGGTTCAATATACACGATTATTAATTATAATGTGAGATAAATGTAAACATAATTGAATAACTTTAACCAGTGAAAAAATTCTGGAAGAAAAATACTATAGGTACACTACCTATATAGGTAAGTACTATAAGTATAATGGATGAAATTATTATTTAATTTAATTAATTATTTTGTTTAATGTTTATAATGTTGGCATCGTTTTACGTTTAACTAGCTTTAATTTTGTTGTTTCTTTAAGTTTAATAAAAATAAGTAGTATCTAGTAAGTACTAATATTAAATGTTTAATGTTGCATTTATAATAACATTTGTATTTCAATAAACATAATA
Organism: Sitobion miscanthi; assembly: GCA_008086715.1. Taxonomy (NCBI): domain Eukaryota; kingdom Metazoa; phylum Arthropoda; class Insecta; order Hemiptera; family Aphididae; genus Sitobion; species Sitobion miscanthi. The sequence goes on from CM017802.1 coordinate 28,125,007, forward strand.
TTAATTTAAGTAGGTACTAGCGAATAAGCATTTAGTTCTAAGTTCTAACAGAGAAGTAAAATTTATATTATTGAGAAAGATAGGTCTTATATAGTTATATTGTGATATAATGCCTATATTAATGTTATATTCTTTTTCTTAATATAGTGAATAATAAATAGCAGTAACACGTTCAAAAATTTAGTGTTGGCATAGTATAAATTGTTTTTTATTTTTATTTTGTACCATTGTAATTATAAGTTACATGAATACTGAATATACCTATTGTCTTATTATATAACTTGATTGTTATTTATTGATATGAATATCAAAAACGGCTCAAGAGAGATTCAGGACTCCTCCCCCCCCCCCTTCCACTTGTATTTTTTGTCCATCATACAATAATGTAATATAATAATCTGAAAATCTATTCAAATGAATATGTAATTCAATGAACATTACTTGAAAATTGTTGAAATTAAACTTTTTATTTTTTTTCCGCATAATCACTGTTTAAAAATTCTAAATTTAAATATTATATTACAGAAGAAGGATAAGATTTTAAATTTTAAAAATTATCAATCTCAAATAACCTTTATGCCAAATTTAAATATGTTTTTAGTTTTCTTATCATATTACTTTAACTTCATCAGTACAATTAACCTAACATCATAGGTAATATAAAAATGGATAGACCATTCCTATATTAGCAAAATAAGGGGCCGCGGTCCGGAATGTGGATGAGAGACAGACTGCTTTTAAATAGCTTTTCACTCCAGCGAGGGGTTTTGTCGTTAATTGTATTTGTTATATACCTGATAAGACCCCGTGAAACCTCAAAATATCAAAATGTTCATTCTTGGGTTATAAATTCTAGTGACCTATCCATTCTTATATCATCTATGGATACAATGGTCAAGAGACAGAATATAAATAAGATAGACAATATAAAACAAAATATTTTCATAAAAAACTTATGGTATTGATTCTCTTTTTATCCCTTTATAGATGTTATAATTTAATTACTCATACTATAACACCTATACTACAGAAAATAAAACATAATATATGATATATACCCATACCGGCCATACCATAAGGCCCGGATCCCTCAGGAGACCATGGACCTGGGCCCACCATGGATATCGAAAAATAGTGGGGCTCATAGGCACAAATAGGGGAAGGGGGCTTTAGAGACTAAGCCCCCAAAAAAAAAAATGTTCATGGCCCTCCCAAACATTTCCTACATTTTATTTTAAGCTTATTCAATATTATCAAAGTAAGTCTTTAGCCCCCCCCCCAACAAAAAAAAACCCCCATACGCTATTTGCGCTTATGGTGAGGCCCCTAGTGGGTAGTTTGTTTCCTACAGTATAAATATATAATAGTATAAAAAACAAGTTCAAACAAGCAGTACACAGGAAAATGCATTTAACTAATTTAGGTAGGTTATGGTTTTGTGTTCTGAAAGTGATATTTTGGATATCAATGAAATAATTGGGGAGTTTGCTTCCAAAAAGCAAGAAAAAATGGCTTGTAAATAGAAAATTTATTTGTATTAAAAATTATTTACCTATTTAAAAACAATTTTTTTTTTAATATAAAAAATATATTTATTTGTGGATTATAGGTATCAATTTTTTGATTATGTTTATGGACCTCCTAAAATAGTTTGGCCCCCGAAAATATATGTGTGTAGAATTATTATTATTAACTATACTGTCGGGATCCGGACTCAGGATTTCTATAAATCCCCCTGCCTAACTTACGAAATTAATTCTTATATACATCACTGGGCTTGGATACCACAATACCTACATTGGTACTATGTGTGAAACAATTAAAAATTAATTAGTTATTTGTTTTAAAATTAAAATTATCTTAAAATTGAATATTTTAAAGTCATAAAAATGAGTAAGTATTACTCATGGTCCTAATAAGTCATATAATGTTTATATTTTAAGCATAAAATGTATAATGTATCGAAATCAATAAAATTTTTCTAATAAATCTTTTTAAAAATGTCTTGCCACAACTATTTATAATACTTACCTACGTATTTTATTTGTACATTGTCTGGACACTCAAAAAATTAGTTCAGTAGGTGAAAAATGAATTACTTACAACTCTATCCATCTCCCTCTTTATTATATTGTTGTTATTACTAGTTATTACTTACACTTTTTTATATCAAAATACGTATTTGGTGTGAAATATTTTAATAGGTATCTTATACCAAGTGTGCTAACCTAACCTAATGGCTAATTACTTCTAAAATTGAATATATTTTTTTGGAAAATGAATGTCTAAATCTAATATTTTTTGGCTGATATTGTTAGAATTTGCAAACATCATTTAGAAAAACTTATTAACGGTGAGAAACATATTGTATTACCCGTACATTGTAGGTACATCATCATAATATATAATATTAATACAATATACTATTATAGGGTACCTCCATTTAGATTAAAAAACTTAATTGAATTAATAGGCTGTAAATAAAATAGAAAAATAGATTATTTTCTACATAATACAGACACTAAATGAAAATGAATAATTTATATAAATTATTAATCGTCAAAAGTTGACCAAACTATTGTATAGATACCTATTGTTTAGTGTTTACTATTCACGTTAATTCAACTTGCGACCGTCTTCTATTTACCTTTTCATAAATTACTTTGCAAAAAAAAATAAGAGCTTCCAATTGTATGTTGGCAAGAAACAAAGATACACGGTACCCGTGTAATTTAGCAGGGCTGCCTTAACAGGATAAACAACATTATTTTTAGATTCACATTTTTGAATCGCTATATTTCTACTTGTATAATCTGAGCGAATTTATAAATCTTTGTTTTTCCTCATTGATTAGGTCATTGGTTTTTAAATATTATGATAAGGTTACATTATAATACGTATAAAATTAAATAACTTAAATTAAACAGGTATTTATTAGAAGTTATACCAATAATTATTATTATCAATATGGGTTAAGAGCTACGGATACTTTATACCAGATAAAACATGGCGACAGATAGTTGCCATTCACTTTATGTTATCAATTTTTTTTTAATAATTAGGTTCATTAATCAATACATTGTTAATAGGTAAATAATTAATATGGACTATAAATACACTGTGAGTAGGCTATTAAAAATCTTCAGTAATAAATGAATACACATTAATATATAGGTATACTTTAAAATTTGTGAAAATATTAATTGTAAATTGGTTATTATTTATCTCTCTACAAACATTCTAATAAATAGTTTTATAATAAATATAATAGTAAAAATATTACTTTATTTAATTTTTATGTAGTAAAAATAATAATTATTTACTAAACGATAAAATAAATAATATTTATGCTTGGACATTTCGTATTTAAATACGTAAGTCCAACACATAATAATATAATTAGTAGTAAGTTATTACATACCTAGTGAGGCGTCTTGAAAAACAATATGTTCAAAAACTTTTCACATTACACACACTAATACTGACAAAAACTAAAAATATAAATAAACTCAATAACAATTTTTCATTTAATTAAACAAAATATTAACGTGTATAAACAGATACGTTTATCTAAATAAATTATCAATATAATACCTAATAAATTTTGAAATGTTTATAAGTTTATTTCGCGGAATATTGCGTTTTTGAGCAGCGGTCGACGATTGAGTGGTGCTAATAGCAAATGAGGGCGAATTGAAATATTTTGGTACGAAGCCAAACGTTGGCCAATATTAACCTGACAAATTTAGATTTTATACGTGAATATGTTCGTTTAAAAACGTCTTGTTCTTCAATCAATATCATTTAAATGTGTATATATAATAGTTCGGCATTTATTATACCTATGTTTTTTGTAATTTATGTAAGTAGGTACATATATTTGTTGCATAGAAATAAAAAAAAAAAATGACAACAGTAATAATATACGTAATGATTAGTTTAAATAATATATACATTACATACGTTTACGCCTTATTGTAGATATACATATTATATTATTAATTATAGGTACATATATAGGTATATACCACACTTTAAACTATAATATACTTATACCTACCATTGATTATAATCAATGCTTATACTAAGGTAATAAAATAATAATTATAGTAGACTAGTTGACTTTATTTTAAAATATATGGTAGGTGCCTACAAAACCATTATATACCTAGGTATTACAGAATCACGAAAAAAACATCCTGTAAAATAATATATTACATTATAAATAGGTGCATAATATTATGCAAACAAATTAATTATATATCAGATATATCATTCAAATTTCTAACCAAAATCAAAAAATACAGATACAATTTTTTTACCAACATTTTTATACAGTGAGTGTCATTCTCATATCTCGTGTTTCATGTAAATATATATGTTTATGTTAGTTCTCCTCTTTTTTAGATGTATTAATGTATAATATATATATATGTAATTTCTCTCCCTACCACATGTACTCATTGTGCCTCTTAGGTAGGTATAGATTGTATTGATCTTTTTTAGCGGGAAAATGGAAATTGTAGTATAATATAAATATATAATATTCAATCATATTTTAAATTTGTAACTATAGATACTTGTCTAAAAGTATTTTTTAGAAATATTAACTTGTATTTTTTCTACCCTCAAAGTATGTTTTCTAATAAATAGACGATAAGCACACGTTTTTGTAAGCCCAACAGTTAAAACAGTTACAAAATAAATCAGAATATTTACATAAAATAATTCTTATAGAATCTTTTTTTTTTTAGGAAAATGTACAATATCATTAAGTCCACAATCGCTTAAAATATGTCGTACATGGTACATACGTAATAAAAAACCAATTCATGCATACACAAAAGTGAAAAAAACTAACTTATTGATAGAAAACCAAACCTATAGTATTGAAAAATAAAGTGATGTAAGTATACCAATTCAATTCAGTTAATTTATATAGTGTAGGTATTCTTAATTCTTATCTAATTGTCATGTATTTCTTCTAACCTTAGAATTTTGTACAAGTATCTATTATAATAATAGTCAATAGGTAGGTGTACCTATATATTATAATTATATTTAATAATATAAATAGTGGAATAGTAATTACAATTATTACAAAAAATTGAAGGACGAGGGTGATAAATAATATGATAAAAATATAAATTCTTAGGTAAGTTATTTTATAAAATTATAAGACTAACATTAGAATTTAGAATTTAATTTTTTACAGTACCTACCTATAAGTTATAACTATTATAAATACGAACAGTTTATTATTCCATATTTAGTCATCCTTTAACACAGTGAACTCAAAGGTTCGCTGGAAAATCCGGCCCTTTTTTATGACTCATTTTAAAATACTAAATCCAAAATAAACAAAATAAATTAACCAAAATGTATTTATTTATTGCAATTTATTATTATATAATGCAACAGCTGTATTTAATATTAGGTATTATTCTGACCTATTAACTAATTTATAGGTCTACGGGTATTACAACGAAGTACCTAGATACATATTGATTTTTGTTGGATGATTATTTATTTTTATTTAAAAAAAAATTTCAAAATCGTTAAAGAAATAAATGTTGATTGCGGTACACACTAAAAGGGTCTACATGTTTAAGACCATTGTAATTTAGCAAATAGTAGGTAGGGAAAAGGTACACAAGAAAGCGGCGTATTAAAAAATGTATTAGAGGAAAGAATAAAACATTCAATGAATTTCTAATATATAAAATATTTTGTTTATACTCCAAAATATAAGTAAGTATAAAATGTGTACAACTATACAGACTACACTGATACCTATATTTAATTATTTTATCTTACATTAATTCTACAACTGGAAGCATTTTTACAAAACTATACATGATAGGTACGAGTTAAGCAATTACAATAACAATATATCATGCATATAATTAGATTATTACATAGGTATTACCTTTGATACCTAATACCTACACATGTAATAAGTAAAACAATTATTAATAAGTCAAAACTCTAATTAACACCTATACCGGCTATACCAATTGGCAGCTCGCGTAGCCAGGATTTTTCTTCGGGGGAGGGAGGAGGGGGTTGCTGATCAATTTTTAGACAGCGGTGGTTTACCTAGGTTCTTCCATAAGTGTAACATGCAGATGCTGAAGTTTTTTTAGAGATATCTGATATGATCTACTTTCATATTTGCATGTGCTGATTTTTTTAATACCAGTTAGGTACTAGATTTTTGTCTGTTGTTTGCTAATTATCTTATAATATTTCCTTAAAATAAAAACATGCTATAACAAAATTAAAAATCTAGGTACCTATGTATGAACTGAGGGAATATTATATTTATTGTACAAATAGACAATAATAGTGTACAATAAAATAATAACACGATATTAATAAAACTCACACAAAACAATTAGAAACATAATTGTGAAATAAATGTATTTCTTACTTGTTCAGAATCTAAAAATAATTATTAATTAATAATTACCTTATAACAGTAAATTAATTTCAATTTTTACCTTGTAAAATATCCTCTTAAGCTTTTACGCATATCATATTTAAATGTAACCTATATTTGGTGTTATACATCAAATTAACGGGAATATTTTATACTACAAGAAGTTAAAAAATTAATTAAATACTAAGGTAAATTTAAGATTTAAATAAAATGCTTTCCAAGTTATTTACACGATTATTTAGTTGAATCTATCCATCATATTCTATAGGTACTCGTGATCACAATTTTACTGTCAACATCATTAATCGTAGGCATATGCCATATTCTATACACTCGTCATTCAGAATAATATTATATTATTAATTTCGTAAATTAAACTGAAATTACGATAATATAACGTTACACATTTGTCATTTATTTGGTTAGTAATAAAAATAAAATTCTAAATTTGTTTGAATTACCTATATAACGACTAATATAATCTTAATATTACCGTTTTAATTCAAAGAATGATTGTTTCATGTTTGTAGTTTTAAACAAATAAATTTAATTTTTCATTATTAGATTGTATTTAGTAACTACTTAGAATTTCAATTTTGTTGGTTTTTTTTATTCATTGTTTAATTTTTAAAAATGTAATATTAAGTTAAATAATTTGGATGCCTTATGACTATAACCGTTGGATGATAAAATTTATTGATCTATTTATCTTGTGTTTACGTTTAAAATTTTATATTTATGATTATGGAGTTTATCCTTGATTTTTAAAGCCAAGAGTCATGTTATGATTTGTTTTCTAAAAATAATATTACTAGGTCAGTGGGTGTAGGTTATATTGAATACTGTGCAATCTACATGTTCACCTACCTTCATCTTCCGTATACATAATGTATTATATTTACACATGTACGATGTACAACGTATACATATATTGTACAATTAAATTAAATTTGAAAAAGGACATTGAAAACTTGTTGGCGAACAATCAATAACATTTTTCAATCATAAAATAATACGGGACCAATATAATCTTTATAATATGTAACATTGTAACACAACTAATACCCATAGGTAATATTGTAGTATATTACGTCTTTAATTTACTAAAATTTATTCGAATCTTTGAGTTTTACAATGATGTGTGTTTTATTAATTATTATATTATACTTCGAAGACACATTTTGGAGCAGTAATAGAATCATTAACTTTGAAGCTGATTCATAGTAATAAAATTGGTTCCTGTTTGTGTTTTGGAATATCAAAGAAGAACAATGACAAACAGTTTTCTACACCATTGGGAAAAGTAAATAAAAAAAAAGAAAAACCTGAAGAATTATGCAACAAAAAAAAGTTGAGCGTAATTCCATAAATATTTTTTACAAGCGTTTGAAATGATTAATTCATTTTTCAAAATCACGAAAATTTTAAAATTATTTTGAAGTTAAAAACTTATAAAATGCTCAGTTTTGAAATAGCTATAGGTAGTCTATAAGGCATGCAAATTTAATACACTTCTCATGAGTAGTTCATACTGAAACCAAAAAAATCAAACAAAATATATGTCATGCAATTTTTCTTATAGACGTTTTAAGTTGATATTTGGACAAAATTAGATATTTAAACAAAGAGTAACGATTTTAATTATTTTGATGTGATATAATATTCTTATAAGATACATTAATGATTTTAGATACCTACCTACATAATATTTATTTTAATTAGTCTTAATTATTCACTTAGTCAACTATAAATACCTATATTTTTTGTAAAAATACACTGTCTTGTTAAAAATCTAAAGGAGAGTTACTAAGTTATTTTATATTGTATGCAACTTGTAACTCAACTGTCTTCTGCAACTATAAAACAGCAACAAATGGTTTTTTTTTGTAGATAAGGTTCCCTGTATATATTTTTAGCTTTAATAGCTAAATTAAATCTCTTTAGTCTAGAACTTTAGAATTTGTTTCTTTATTCTACTCAGTAATTTGCCCGTTGTTGAAAATATGAACTGTAACTTTTACTTTTTACTGTATTATTACACCTACTCTACTTACGGGAACCTTGTTTTAAATTTTCAATCCTTAGATATAAATTGTTATTATTAATTTATTTTTTTTTTAAATACACATTATTGCTAAATTAATACATTCATCGCTAAACTCAGAATCTAAAATATAAATAATAATAATTATCAATGCATGAAGTATTCATAATAATATGGCAATATAATCGGTATTCGGAAAAAGAAAGCCCGATATCAAAATACGGTAAAAAAAAGCCCCGTACTAACTAAATACATAACGCATTTTCATTATAGTGTACATTTTATAATTTAATTTTTGTATATAGGTAACCTAACCTTTTTTAGACATAGGTATATTCTATAACCATATATTATGTATGTATAGTATATAATTTTACATCATAATAATATTTAATAAAATAATACACCAAATATTTATTTAACTCTAGATATACCTAAATATACATTTGAAATATAAAAGATTTAAGTATAGTAGGGTAATACAATTAATTGACATTTGACTTTATCTTAAAAATGATGAAGGTGTTATATTTTATTATGTAGACTTTGTCTGGAAACTAGTCTTGGTATATGAGTAGGAAGTAGGTATCTACAACATTGTACTATTACAAATGTGGTTTTTTCGTTTATATAGTTATTGTTGTGATAATTTTAAATTAAAAGTGTGTACGGTGTACCTACAGTATGATATTCTCTTTAGTACGAATTTTTCGTTCATCTAGTTATTATCTTGTAACGTTTTGATTATTTTTAATTAAAAGTGCGAATATAAAATGGAAGTGATTCGTAATAATAATAAAAAACCTCAAATTACATACGGCGGATATTTGTACAGCATTCGAAAAGAGTGCAAAACTATGATTCGTTGGAGATTTACTAAATCAAGTTCAATGAAGTGTCCCTGTATTTTAAAAACAGATTTAAATATTGATAGTCCAACTTTACTATCCATTGAACACGATCACGTACACGAGGCAAATGAAAATATGCTTTCTGCAGTAAAAATTATAAAAAATATGAAGGCAAAAGCCACAATAACCAACGACACACCAAGTCAAATTTTTTCAAGTACAATATTAAATGTTCCGGAGAACATATATGTCATATACTAGATGTAATTTTTTTTTTATAGTTACCTTTTAATAAAATAAATGTATTGTCTAGTATAATAAATATTAAATTAGATGCATACCTAATAATATAATAACTAATTAAAAACAATTGTTACTAAACTAGTATTTTAGAATATTATATAGTTTACTTCTCTTTTTTAGATTGATAAATTCGTGAAATAAAGGAAAAATATTATTAAAATATTCAGTACCTACTTAGAACAAAAGTAAACCTGAAAAATGTTATACTTACGTCTTACAGCTAGCATCTTCATTAAAAGTCATGTTATTTAAATAATATTTATAATATTACAATAATATAGTATTAATTAATTAAGATATTATAATATGTATAATATATTACATACAATTTTTAGAACATTTTTAGAACATGTTGGCAACAACCTATGGTCATTAACAAATTATGTTGGCAACAATGTTCCTCCAAGACATTATCAAGAATATTACATTTTGGAAGAAGTGTTCTGAGACCATGTCATAACTGGTGTTATTTTTCGGCCCACTATCGTAATGGTATACGATAATGGATAATATAAGATTATATTATCTTTGTATATGATAGAAAGCACGGTCTTAAAAAGTATACGTTTGTTAAGATAAATTTGTTTGTCTGTAACTTGTATTCAATATTTATATAATCTGTAATCTGTATCAAGTCTGTAACCTGTGATTTGTGAAATATAATTTCTATAAACACAGAACAATACTAAAGTATCCACCACGATTTAACTATTTAAAATATAAAAGCTTATTCATAGACTATATTATAATCTTAGTCCATGAATTTATTCAATATATTTATTTAATTTACTTATTTTTTAAGAAAGGTATCTAGGTCTTAAATCTTAATAACTACCTATAGAAAAAAAATGGTAAGTATTACTATCAAACATTACATTTTTATTGGTTTTAATTTATACATAAATATATTTGTATGAAATTTAATTTATAAGTTTGTTCTTTTCATTCATATGTACCTGAAATTTGTCAATAATAATATTTAGGTAATTTTAATCATATAGAGATAATGACCAAGCTGTAAATATGAAATATAGAAAAAAATATATATATAATTTGTATAATCATACAATACATATACTCTGTTTATAATCAATTTTTATTTTGATATTTTATTAAATAGTTTTGCTAAAATGTAATATTCTTATACTAAAATAATATTATTTTTAATTATTTTTTTTTTTTACTTATTTTAGTTACAAAAAGATGTAAAATTGGATAATACAACTAAGACATGGGTATTAAAAAAACATATAGATTTCTTACAATCATTTGGCAAAGAAAGACATCAATATGTAAATATTTACACTCTGTATTTTAACTCAAATAATACATATTGACACTGTTTAATAAAAATAGTTTTAACTTTACAGGAAAGTAGTATGATGGAATTTCTTCGTATGTCCGGTATGTACTGGGGCTTAACTGCATTATATTTGATTAATGATGGAAAAATACCAAAAGAAGATGAGATATTTGAATACATTAAAAGTTGTGAACACAGTTGTGGTGGATATTCACCAGCCCCTGGTCATGACCCACATTTATTGTATACACTCAGCGCAGTTCAAGTTAGCATTATTTAATAGAAATAATATTTAATAGGACATGTGTTGTGTTGTATTTGTTTTACAAACGAGCATAGCGAGTTGAGAGTTTTGAATAATCTATTTAACCCTGTTATGTTTAATATTAGAGTGAATTTTGACCTAATGTCAAATTTGAAAGTAAGAATATTATCTAGTGTATCTCATAAGTATTTTTATATTTTTATTTAAAAGCTAGCTATGAACATTTTAAAAATGTTTATAGCACTAGATAATATTCTTACTTCTAAATTTGATAATAGGTCAGAATTCACTCTAGTATTAAATATAACAGGCATGTAAGATGGAGGAAACACATGTGGATGTAGCATCCTTTTAAGTCTTAAATACTATATTTTCGTACACATATTGTTTATTTATATGTGAAATACACAATCTAAATTATGTTTTACAATAAGTTTATGAATGATTAGTAAATGGTTAGCATGAATTGGATGATAACATGAAGCCACCCAGTAGTGACACTTTTTATTTGATTATTTGTGCATACTTAATTATTTTTAACATATTTTTTGTCTCAGATTGCTTGTCTTCTTAATCGAGAACTGGAATTGCCAATTGAAAAGATTGTGTCTTATGTATCTAAACTTCAGCAAGAAGATGGCAGCTTTACTGGAGATAAATGGGGAGAAATAGATACTCGTTATTCATTTTGTGCATTAGCATGTTTATCACTTTTAGTAATAATACATTAATACTTTTTAATTAATTATTTACTATTTATAATTAATATGAATTAATCTTTTTTTTAGGGTAAACTTAATGAGATAAATTTGGTTAAAGCTGTAGACTTTATAAAAAGCTGCCAAAATTTTGATGGAGGTTTTGGATCACGGCCCGGAGCTGAAAGTCATGGTGGCTTAATCTATTGTTGTGTTGGATCATTGTCTATTGCTGGTAAGTGGTAACTTCGAAAAAATAATCGTAAATAACATTATTTTGTAAAATGTTCCACTATGAATAAACCAAAAATAAAAGCAGTTAAAAAATTATAGTTATTATAACTTAGCCAATTTAATTGCAAGCTTGTGCATATCATTATAAAATTATTAAGTTACCATGATATATAATAGTCCACAGTTTACCATGTGTTTAAAACAAAGCTGGGCAAGTAATTTTTTTCAACTAGTTTAATTACTTTAATATGAAAACTAATAAAGTTAAAGTATAAGTAAATTCAAAATGTTCTCGTTCAAATGTAAAAGTAGGCATTACATAAAATGAATAATTGTCTAACTACAGTTATTGGTGAATGATTAATTAATTACATTTTTAAATTTGAGTATTAACCTTAATTTCTTGCAAATAATCAATAAGAAATAAGAATATCGAAATATAGAATATGTAGATATTGGATACATGATTGCAGCGGTGGTGGTAAATTGAATTTGGCGCAACTGCAACCGCGGCGGCACCTACAAGATAATACACTTGTGGTTTAAACTATGAAATATTCTACATAATATAAATTATTAATTTTATATTCCACTAGTATGGACATTTTAACGAAAATTGGGTTTTTTGTAGTGATTTCAAAAATAACTAGTTACTATCAAATAATTTCATGCATTCGATTCAACTAGTTATGTTAGAAAGTAACTTTCTTTAACTTAAACTTTCTAACTAGTTAGTGCCAGCTTTGGTTGAAATTAATAGAAATGTACATATTTGGTTTATACTTCTCCTTTAATATTATATATTTAGAATATATTAGAACATAACAAACATAAGTAAAATAGATAATATTAGAGACTGTGAATTGAAAACACTTAAAATCTTAAAAATTGCTCTATATGTAACAATTTTAATTGTTTATAGTTAAAAAAAAAAATAACTGTACTTTAGGGTGGACAGATTTAATTTTTAGAAATCCGGGACACCAAAATTCATAAAAAATAGGTTAATATCTAGTAAGTATATACTATATAATTACATAGGTAGCTGTATATAACTTTTAGGTATAAATAATATTCAAATTAATCAATTAGATAGGCTATCTTTATTTTATGAACACTTAAAATTCAAATAAAAACAATAATACAATTTCCAGCCGTTAAGATAAGTATACTAATCTAGATAGATTTTACTGATTTATTATTTTTCTTTATTTTTGTCGTCCAAAGAGACCTTATATTTTTCAGTGCTGTGTACTTTCTTCAGTAGTGTAGAATTTTTTATTATTTCATTGTAAAATTCAATGCAACTCAATCCATATGTTTTTGTTATCAGACAACATTCTATTGTTTTAATATCCATTTGATTTCGAACGTCAGTCCAAGTAGTTGTCATTAAAGAAAATACTCGCTCTATTGACGCATTTGACCCCGGTAAACAAAATGCAAACTCTACAACCATTGCCAGATTTGATACATTTACATCTTTTTCTTTAAATATATTAAATATTTATACCCATTTTTGTTCTACTAAAACAACATTTTTTGTCCAGTCATCAAATTTGTCTTGAAAAATGTTTATAAAAGCCATAAACTCATCAAAGTATTCATCTTCATTAACTTTAACATATTTTGATAACATCTTTATTGTATTTTTAGCATTATTCCATGTAACTGTATTTTTGTTTGTTAAGTGCAACTAATTTAATTCAACCATTAGTGCCTGGTTAGGTAATGTCCACTTTTGAATATACGATATACATAAATCGTAAAACTTTTGACAATTTATATCAAATTCTTTTTTAACTAAATAACCCTCTTCTTCAATAGAATCAATCATTATCTCCATTTCAGTATTAATAAAATGTTCATTCTTTCTGTTTTTTAAGTTATTTAATAAACTGTTTAATATATCAATTAATTTAAATGCCGAAATTTTTTCCCCTTCAATTTTTTGAATATAGTTATTGAACAGTTTAAGCATACTTTGTATAAATTTCATATATAATAGAGCAGTGACGTTTTGAAAAAAGTCAACCAATATCTTAGGACTCGAATCTTGTGAAATAAAATACGACTTTAGGCCATCAAACATTAAAATAATTCTGTCAATTGCAGGAGACAGTGATAGCCATCTAGTTTTGGCATGTGATAAAATATCACGGTATTGGACATCAGCAAAATCGCAAAATTCTTTTAATCTTTCTACCCGCACTGTATAAATGTGGAAATATCCAAAAAGTTTAACTGTAATAGCTTCTACGTCAATAGGTAAATTATCTGACGCGATTTGTACAGCGTTATGTAGGATATGAGCGTTGCAACCTAATCCAAGTATATCTTTTTTTAATTCTGTCTGAAGTTTTGTGTACACGTTATTTTTTCCTTTTCTATTTAATCCACCAAAATTAGTGTTTGTTATCAGCCGATAGTGCAACAATTTTTTGCTTTAATCCGAATTTAGTAAGAACGTCAATAATTTTAGAAGTAATTGAATCAGACGTTTCACCGGGCAAATTTGAGAACTCTAGTATTTTGTTTTTTACACCAACATGAGGCAAAAAATAACGAACAACAACAGGTACTAGTTTAATTGCTTTGTGGTTGGAACCGTCAACTAAAACAGATATATAATTCGCAGAAGATAGTTCTTTTAAAGTATTATCAACTATGTACGGGCAAATAACGTTGACAACTATTTCCCTGGTTTTTGTTTTTGCACACGTGAATTTTTTGTCGTTTAAACATTGACGAATCAGTTCCGATGTACAAGTCATAGAACGAAAACTGTGATTGTGAATTTACTGTATGATACACAAGAGTAGCTTCGCGGGCGGCTAACAAAAAATCATTTTCAGTAGGAACCAAAGCAGAAAAATAGTTGGAAACTTTACCAGATTGAATCGATGATCTTGTAGCTAACTTATGTTTTTGCGTTTTGAGGTGATCGTTTATGTCCGATCGTCCACCATGACTTACTGAAAAAGTTCCATGGCAAGTTGTACACTGTACATTGAAATCGTCAGT
Source organism: Sitobion miscanthi (assembly GCA_008086715.1). Taxonomy (NCBI): domain Eukaryota; kingdom Metazoa; phylum Arthropoda; class Insecta; order Hemiptera; family Aphididae; genus Sitobion; species Sitobion miscanthi. The sequence goes on from CM017802.1 coordinate 28,140,171, forward strand.
AGATTTAAGTTTTTTAATAAATGGGAAATCATTTTGCAACTTTTCGTTAAAATGACTAAGTCTTTTAGGCGGCATAGTCACTACGACACTGTAAATTATAAATACGAACAAAACTGTTGATAAATCAGATAAATATTGCACTCGCATACAACTTGTATCGTCAGCAAATAACTGTTAACTAATTTATAATGTTTAGACTATAGGTAAACTATACATTCTGTAGTATAATCTTTCGTAACCGTAATACTCGAAATTTAAAATCATAATATGGTTTTTCCCGATTGAAAATTAATTATAACTGATTATAACTGCAATTGTCGTACATTCCGACGTTCGTTATCGAAATAATATACGATTAGGATTTGTTCAAAATAAAATCGATAACCGAGTAAGTAAAAGAATACCAATTTAAAAATGGTTTTAATTTCCGGGACATAACTATGCAAAAGTCCAAAACCGGTACAAATCGGTGTCCCGAGAACTTTGTCCGGGACGCCGGGACATGGGTTCCTAAACCGGTAACGTCCCGGGAAATCCGGGACGAATGGCCACCCTACTGTACTTGTCCAATATATGCTATCTACCATGGATATATTATCTTCAGTAATTATATATGTAAATTATCATTATTTTCATTATTATTATGGGTAATTGGTAAAAATGACAGAGGAAAAAAAGAACAATTTTTAAAAATTTTAAATATGCCTATTCATTGATGATCACAAAAAAAATAAATATCAATATCATATTATTATTACCTAAATCACCGGTAACACTGCAAACCTTAAAAATAGCTAATAAGTCAAATTGACAATTTGTCTATAAATTCACATAAATGCTACGTTGCTCTTCAAAATATTTTATAAATCATTTGACATACATTTAAATATAGTAAAAAAGTTAAAAAAAAAAAATAATTAATGACAATCAAAGTATGTTATGTATGAGTCGATTTTCAATATCTTATTTTGAATGTCCAATAACTAGCTCTAAAAAAATTTAAAAGTTATTATCTGATAAAAAAATCTTTATACCAATTAATTTATGATTTGATTTATATTATCTATAATAATTTGTATATTTAACAAAATTTAAAAAAATGTTTGAAACTCTAGGAACTTTCTGGTTATCTATACTTATCATTATTAAAATTTATAGGACGGTTAGATTTAGTGGATGCTGACACATTGGGTTGGTGGTTAGCTGAAAGGCAATTACCATCTGGTGGACTTAATGGACGTCCTGAAAAATTACCAGACGTTTGTTATTCTTGGTGGGTGTTTTCAACATTAAATATTTTAGGACGCGACCATTGGATTGATAAAGAAGAATTAAAAACTTTTATTTTAGCATCTCAAGTAAAGCTCTAAATAATATGTGGTTATAATACCTATGTATAATATTTTATGGTTTATGATCTATTTACAGGATAATGAAGGAGGTGGATTCAGTGATCGTCCTGGAGATGAACCAGATCCTTTTCATACTCTTTTTGGTCTTGCAGCATTGTCACTAATGTCATATGATAACATTTTACCAATAGACCCCACTTATTGCATGCCAAAAGCAGTTATTGACCGATTAGGATTAAAACCTCAAATTTTATCCCGACCATAAAAAGTAAGTTAACATAGGTTACTACTCAATTTATTATTTTATTTAATGTTATATGAATTGTATTATGCACAAATTTATAAAAATTAATATCTTATAGATTCTGCAATGGATATATTATATTGTAATATTTTCTTCTTATTATAACTTATATTCTATATTTCTTCTACATCTACACTATATTTTAATTCTGTAATTCTATAACTTATATACGTTATAATTTCATTTTTATATTACTATTAATATTACGTTTCCTTTGGATAATAGATGTTGTTGTACTAAAATCCTTCTGGAGCTATTCATTTTGAATCCAAGTGTGCAAGATTTTGGTACCGTAAAAAGCCGGTAGCATACTCTTTTATTATTAAATACGCTGTAAGAAAAAGTACAAATAATAACCATAAAGGAAAATGGGCTTTATAAGTACCTACATGTCTTAGGTTTTCATTATAAATGATAAAATTTTACAACATAAGTGATTGATAATGTCTGTTAACTTCTTGGTATTTTTTTTATTTTTTTTTTGTAGTATATAATTACAATCATTAGAATCATATATTAGTGGTTTGAACAGCAAACAATTAAAGAAATTTTATAACATACTTCAATTAACAGTAAGACTGTAAGAGCTCTTTTATATTATGTAAAATAAAAATAAAAAAAACTCATATGTAGGTTGAAGCTTTCCATAAGACATTTAAATATCAGACACTGAAATTATCCAAGACGAGATTAGGTACATACATATATTATAAAAGATAAATAAGTGAAATTAACATTTGAGTGATAGTTTATGTTGATACAAAAAAAATTGTAAATTCAAAATCGTAGATAATTTATGTAACATATGAAGAATTACTATAATAGATATATAATAAGTTATGACTTTTTATAACTAAAACTATATCATAATTTATTACATCTATGTAAATAGCATGAGTGATTATTTTCACGATTTATTCGTTGAATGAATTTCTATCTTAAAGTTTGTATCCGTTCTATTTAAAAATTTGTAACTTGTAATTTGTTTAAAATAAATAAAAATATGTTAATTATGAAGTATTTAAATTGTTTAATTTTAACATGGATTTTATTTTAGGTGATTTATTAAAATTGTTCATTTGACCATACCTTACATGTCAACTTTACACTTTTTCCTGCATCCAAAACATGGATTCATTTATTTATAATAAAGCAGCTTTCACATCATTACTTCTATTGCTGTAATAAGTATTGGACATTGGTTATAATTTATGTGTACACTGTACAGATCAGAAATAATAAAGTTATGGTATAATATAATTTAAATAAATTTTAGTTACTTGCAGCCTGCCAGGTGCAGTGAGGAATGACTGTCAATAAGTTAGAAGCAACCGCCAACAAATATGTTTATAAACATAGGCTAGGCCAATAGGAAAATAAAAATAATGCCACTATTAATATAATATTTAATTATATTATTTTAACCCTTTCAGAAAACACATTATTTTTTTTTATTCAATTCAATTTTTTTTTATTAAAAAATCAAAATATAACATCATATTACAAAAAAAGTTTAAAAAAATAATGTACAGTACTACCAACATGTTACAGCATAGGTGGTTTCAATAAAATACCACTGTGAATAACCACACACAAAAATAACAAAAAGTTGGTTTTCAGTATAATACCACTATTTATTTTGTCTAAAAGGGTTAAACAAAAATTCATATTTTGATACACATTAATTATTTATAAATATATAAATCAATTTTTCAAAAACAATTATTATATTATTTTATTGTTTGGAAAATTGTTCTAAATCACATGTTCATAGTTTGTCAATTATGATGCCATAATTGTATTATATTCCTAATGTCAGTGTTCGTGTTTCTGTAGCTTTAATTTAGTGGGATTTTCTAAATTTATTTTTGCATAAGGTGTAGATCAAGTTGACCAATTTTAAATAAATATTAGCTAGTATTGATATTCAAAATTTGGTTTTGAAAAATCTAGAGATTGACTCTTTAAACTGATGTAAATACTCATAAAAATAATACGTGCAACATTTTAACTAAATAGGAATTTATTACCCGTGTCATGTGCCACAAATGCATTGAAATGTACTTCATAGTTCATAAGCATTCTTCAAAATAGACACTTATAACGTTTTAATTCAAATAGGTAGGTACCCATAATTTCTTTCTCCATTAATTTCAGAGCTTTAAAATTTAAGCTACTTCTAGGCATTAATTGTATGATGTATAGTAGACTAGTTTTGGGTATTAAGTATAGTACAGTTAATATACGTTTGAAGAGAAGAGAGCCCTCATTAACATATATACCTAAACAATATTTTAAAAACAAAAATGATTTAGAGCGCCCAAAATAATGGTATTTTATTAGGTTTTTGAGAATAATTTCTTGTTAGTTACAGATTAATAAGAAAAAACAAGTGTCTCAGTACTGATCTGCAGAATATAATTATATTAAATACGGATCGATAAAAAATAAAACGGGTTTGTTGAATGCTGAGAGCCTTGACACATCACAAGCATCTACTATAACCGATCAAGGCACTCAAGCCTTTTGGTATGTTTGTTTGTTGTTTAACATTTGACGTTTAATGGGTAGGTAAGTACTAGAAAATAGCAGATAATTCAGCAACCCGGATACCGGGCATTACGATTATTAAAAAAGTTGTTTTTCTTTGGAAAATACAGGAATCTCGTAGACGCATAAAATTAAAATATATGTATTACAGTCGAGGACGATTGAACGCATTCATTGTTTCAATAATAATGAAGTGTAATAATATGTACAACGAATTTGACTAGTTAATATAATATGATTTATCTATTCTATATCCTAATACCCCAGTCTTCTTTAATCATGTCCGCGCCTTTTTCGCCGATCATAATCGTCGGAGCGTTGATGTGTGCTGCCGGTATTTCCGGCATGACCGACGCGTCGATGACTCTCAATCCGCTTATGCCGTGTACGCGCAATCTGGGGTCGACCACGGCCGTGAGGTCACCCACCGGTCCCATTTTGCACGTGCCCGACAAGTGATAGATGGTAAAACTAATTTGTCTCGCGGAGCATTTCCAGTACGCGTCTGTGTCGAATTTGTGTCCAACGCAATCGGGCAACGGGGTGTCGAATAACGTGGCGTTGAGCCTCTTCATCGCGTCGGTTTTCAACATTTTTTGGAAAATCCGCACTCCGGCTACGGCCACGTCCAAGTCCGTCTCGTCGTAAAAGTAATTCGGATCGATCAGTGGATAATGTGACGGGTTTGCGTCCTTTAGCCACAGGCGGCCTTTACTTTTCGGTCGCATAATCATTGGGAACACCGTAAAGCCGTCCATATTTGCGGTTTTCCTGTACACTTTGTTATAAACTTCTGATTTCAAACCAAACAGTTTATGAGTGTAACCGTTGTCCGAAAATAGACCCGAAACTAATAGTAATTCTAAGTTCGGGTGTCCGTCTGCGGATCTCGGTCGGTCTAAATCGAAAAACGCCAAGGCTTCCGCAGCACCTGGTATTGTATACGGACCACTATGGTGTTCGGTGTATTCGTGCATATTAAACGGATTCTTCAGTAACCGTTCGGTTTTCAATGAAATAGTATCATTTACCAAAACGCTCAAACCTCCCAGTGCTACGTGATCCATCAAATTTTCACCAACCGGCAAGTTTTTTATCAATGGAATTTTTATATCATTCAAGTGTTTTTTCGGCCCGATTCCCGATAACATGAGTAACTGTGGCGAGTTTATGGATCCACCAGAAATAATTACTTCTTTGCGCACAAATACTTTATATTTTTTATGGTTTGTTACAAATTCTACTCCTATTGCTTTTTTTGTACCTTTTTCTATTATTATTCGTGTTACAGTGCTGTGTTTTTTAACGTGTAAGTTCGATCTCGTGCTTGCTGGAAATAAAAAAGCTGTATTTGTACTACAACGACGACCGTCCTTCATGGTAGCCTGAAAAAAATTTCCTCAAGATAAATAGATTGTGTAGGATGGTCAGTCTGTTAACTATATTACCTAGTTTGCTTCTGTTTGTTTAATTTATATTTGTATTTAGCGTGCACATTTTAACAATTCAAGATTTTAAATCTATCAATAATTGCTTGCTTAATAAGTAATAGTATAGATAAATTATTTATTATATTATAACTGATAAACTATTATATTACTAATCAGCTTATATCAATCATAAGTAAGTACTTAATTAAATACCTAGTTATTAATTTCATCAATGCTTAGGCAGGTATACCTATAGGTATGTGCAAGGCCATAACTGGGGGAGGTCCAGGGGTCTGGACTCTCCCACAACGTATATTTTAAAAGTTAAACAACTGTTTTCATATTTTGAACGTAAAAATGATAATTGTCCAATAACCAAATAAAAAAATGTTGGCCCTTCCCCGAAATTTTTTCAGTTATGGCCTTGGGTTTACATTTTGGGTACTTAAAAATAAAAAAACTGTATAGAAACCCACTCATATAGGTATCTTATTGTATCTATAACTATAAAACGTAGTTGGACCAAATGAAATCATGAATTTAAAATTGTGTTAAACTGGTCTAGTATAATATAGTACCTACTTGAATTAAGCGTTTTTAAAGAAGAAAACTGAATTTTAATTTATATTCAATTAGTTGAAGATTCTGAGTGGAGCGATGAATGTATTGGTTTTACAATGATGTGTGTGTGATTTTTCTTATGTGTCTATCGTCACCTTTTGGAACAATAAAAATGCTTAGTTTGAGCTTGAGGTTTCTGATTACAAATTAGATCTAGATGGTATTTTAGGGGTCAAAGCTAAAAAATACTCAATAATTTTCAAAATAATCAGGAAGAACAAAAAAGAAAATTACTGTAAAACTCGGGACAGTGTGAGGGTAGTTCTGTGAATACATATAACTATATAAGTATTAAGGTCGTGCCGGTTGTGGGTGTATATTACTATGTTAGACAGGAATTACTAATCCGGTGCTATAGGTACTTGAGAGTTGAGGTAGATTGTGTAAGCTTAAGCTTAAATGTGTTTGAAAAGGCGTACCTACATATTAGGTATTTTATCAATAAATCGATCAAATAATCAATTGTTTATTGTCCCTCACATATTATAAATTCGCGCGGCCACTAAACGAGGATATTTACATAAAACCTGTTTTTGTTCAAATTTGTAGAAGACTTGAAATTTTCGACTTTTTAGTTTTTTTCTATTTATATATATTGATAGTGAAAAACCTTGATAAACTTTTTATGCTGGTAAACTCACATCCTCATAAATTATTCATACTTTAATTAAAAAATATCAAATATACAGTAACAATTTTTTTATATAAGTACCTTTAATGTTCAAATTTACGAAATTTTTAATTTTAATACCTAGACTCAAAAACCTACCTAGAGCAGTGTCAAACTGGAGTTCAAGAGGAACATAAATTAGTTTCTTAATTTAATAAGTTAAATCAAAAAATAAGAATTTAACTTGATTTGCAAAAAAAAATGTAAAAATATAAGTGGAGTATAAAAATAAAGAAATAATTATGGAAAATATTTTAAATATTTATCATTGACCTGAAAAAATATTAAGTAAGTAATATGTGTTTATGTGTTTATTATCTGTTTTTTTAAAAAAAAAAAACACCAGAAATTTAATTTTAAATGTAATAATTAAGTAGTAGCTATATAGACAATTTTTTATAAAAAATCAAATATTAATGTTTATTATTCAAAAAATTAATTTATGTTATAAATAGGTTAAGTACATTGTTAGTTGGGTACTTGTGTTTAATCTATTTCATCTGTCTTTTACCCTATTTTTGATTCTAATCAACTTTGCCAAGGACAGTTTGTTTTGGCCAATTTTACCCTGTACTTTTTTACAGTGGGCATTTTATTCTGTAAACCTATAACAGGGTGATTTTAAACTCCACCAGTTTTATTTACTTACCTGTAATGGGTTTATTACACCACCAGTGTATCCTTGCTTATGTAAAACTTAATAATATATCTCAACCGAATAAACAAAAAATTCAAAATGAAAAAAAAATGATATGAGTACGCTATAGATAGTTATAATAATGTATTTATATTAGATTTAGAAGTTAGAATATCTACAAATTGTATCAAATCATTTTAGTTCAAAGTTCAAAATATTATAAGTTATAACTACGTTTAACATGACATAACATACTTACGCATATTTTATCATTATTACAATTACTTATTATGATATTGATTTTTAAGTTTTATAAATTTTTTGGTTATGTTAGGTAATTTCCCTAATTTTTTTTCACTGACGGAGTTTACATGAGTCAAATTTTACATGTTTTTTTCCTGGTGGAGTTTAAACTAAAAAAAAGTACTTATGGCACAGTTTACGTACGCCCCTATAACAAGATTCCACATTATTGTTTTTTGACTGTAAATTAAAAAAAGTTTGTTATTTTGTTATTATTCAAATATCATAGGAATATTCAATTATTAGGTACTCAAATTATAATTTTTTTTTTGCAAAATTAAATACTTATTCAAAATATTTAGACTAAATGTACCTAAGCTATATTTGTAGGTATTTTAAATTTATGTCGAAGTTGATCATATTATTGGTAATGTATAGAAGGTATCAATAGGCATCAGTGATTCCAACGTTACTTTTGAAATATGTTTACAAGAAAACACCTAAATAATGTTTTATTATATAGGCATGATATTGCCAGTTGTAGATATACCTATGTTCGGAATAACTAAAATGTTCTTGATTATAGATTGCAAATATCGGGTATTAGCAGTATCAGGGACAAATTCAACAAAGAAAAACGTGATCTTATACATGTTATAAATTAAACATACCTTGTATGTATATTTTACTACACTTCTACATATTATTGTAAAGTGGTTATAACTGTCTCAATATTACCTCGATTGTTTCTAAAAATTAACGTTCAAAAACAAAATCGAACTGTTCGTTATATATACATGATAGGTACATCCTATGAATGTGATCAACTTATGCTTAGAGTATTCAGGGGTCAGTTTTTCAAATTTTTAGCAATTCTATGAAATTTTTTAATTAAATTTTATATTTTAGTTTCCACCTCAATTATAATACTTTTTCACTAATCTATTACCCGATACCTATTTAGGGGGGGAGGGTCGATAGGGTGTATTATATCGAAACAAATGACTTCACGGGAATAATTCTGAGGCCTTGTAGAATTATATGATTTTGATAACTATTTTTTTATCTGAAAGAAAAAGACTTCCTAAAAGGCCGCATTGAACCCCTATTTTTTTATTTTAATTTAAATAATAGTATAGTGTTATTTATAAAAAAAAACGCTTAAAATTGTATTATTTTTGAAGACATATTAAAAAGTTTGAGATTAAAATATTGAAAATCGGAGTTTGATACAGCCTGTAAAATATTACCCTCTATTAGTTAAAAAAAAAAATTATCAAATTTGGTTGATTATACAAAACAGGATCATTATTCCAATTATTAGAGTGTATTTTTGTGTATAAAATTACTTTGGCACTGGGCGCCTTAACGAAATAATATTATAATGATTAATAAACATAATGGCATTTTTAATGCATTATGTAAGTACCTAGCTATTATTAGAATTATTAGAAACAATGTATAGGTATTTTTTATAAAAGTTGTCGTCATTTCCGCCTAACACTAAATACAAAATAACTACCTAACTATAATATATAAGTCCTGTAAGCATTTTAGTCTATAATTTACGTAGGTACCTTGGTACATAGGGGCCGAGTAGCAATATCAAAAATGTATGTTTGGGATGGATTACAAAAAACGATTTATCGTCATTAAATAAAACTACCCACTGATAAATGGTTATGGAAACGATATGACTCGAAATGAATCGATGACAATTTGAATGTGTCGCGGCGAACAACGTGTAAAATTGTTGGTGGTATATTATTACTGTTGTAATTAATATTTTTTTACAACAGTCCCATGTACGATATAATGGTTATACTACTTATTACCATACATACCTTTACAGGTATTTCTGATGTATCTACCTCACTATTATTTACCTGTATATAATTAATCCCGATTTGTTTTTCACCGTTCAGGTCGATGACAGGCAGTCCGATCTGTGCTCCGGCGTTCACAAAAGCATCCGCTATGGGCGTCCTGTATGGCACGTCGGTCACCGACATTAATCCATCATACCCGTGGTAATTCACCTCAGCGGTAGTTAGGTTTGCATTTTCCGATTTAATAAAATACCTCATCACGTCGTCGTTGCTCCATCCTATATTACCGCGTGCAGAAACATTTAAAATTGTATAAAAAATAATATCCCGTACGAACGAACTTTGTCTATTGCAGAAAGTTACCTGTATTGCCCATTTCCTCCCAATTATCATAGTCCTTTTTATTACCACGTGTGTATATCATGTAATTCAACATACTACTACCGCCCATTACTTTTCCTCTGGGAAATTTACAACGTTGGTTTTCGAAACCTATTCAATTTTATAAATTTAATAACGACTAAAATATGGTTACGTAAAATAACGGTTTCTCACTTAAGCACGAAGAGTTCATCGGTATAGTCCTATACTTCCAATTGTATTCTGAAGCTTGCAACAATTGCGCTGTTATGGGTACGTCCATAAAATGTATTGCGTTTGTTCCAGCTTCAATTAATAACACCTTCCATTTTTTAATCTGTCCATAAATAATTATGTCACATATAATATGAGTGAATATGACTAACTATAATTGCAATTATAACGTTTACATTACTTCGGACAATCTACTAGCCACTACTGATCCAGCACTTCCAGCACCGACTACGACAAAGTCGTATTCCGAGAAAATGTTGATCACATCCTTGGGTTCCTTTGACTCCCATTCTAAAGTCTCTTTCAAGTACCCCAATGTTGATTCAAATAAAGGTGGATATTCCAAATTTTTCGACGTTGTTAGAGTTGCACATCCATTAAAAATTATAGTTAAACACAATAATATCAGCTTAAACGATTTTGAAAACATTTTAAAAGTAAGAAATATATTTCAATACTTTAATCTTTTTCACCACGCTGTAATATTTGTGAATACCGATAAAAAAAAAAAATCAGAAATAGGTAGCATTGAGCATCAGAACCGGAATCAACGAGACCAGTTGATTAACTGCGGCGTGCTGCCGTGGTCTGACGGGATTTTACTCAAGTCTCGAAATGGACGAGTGGGCTTAGAGTATAAATATTGATGTCCACCACTCTGCCAACCTGCAATTTACTGTGTAAATCTGGTATAAATTTGCAATAATGAAACTGTTGGTGAGTTGAACAAGCTAATCGGAGTTGTTATTTTTATAAAGGGTAGGTATATTGAAAAAATATCATGCACATTCAGTTTAATTGCGAATTAACTGGGTAGGTATATATACGTTATCATATGGTTAATATACAAGGTGATTCCCCCAAGTATGCCACCCTCGTTTTTCATTTAATAACGAATCTATTAAAATATTCTGATTTTTGGCATTTTGAAGTATATACTTATAAGTAATACTTAATGACTTTATTTTGAAATACTTAAATTATGTATACCATTGATTTAAAAATTAATAGATACATAGATAAGCGAAGGTCGCCAAAACTAGAGTAAATTTTATTGATCGTTTCAGTTTTTACCTTTAAATCAATTTTACCCGCTATCAAATGTTCCAGACGTCCTTTTGTCCGTTAATAGAAAAAAAAAATTACCTACCACAACTATCAAAACAAACACACCAATGTCACTTCTCAGTTGTCGGTATAAATTAGTAAGTACAAATACCTAATAATATTAATGCCATTAAAAGTATATAAATTGAATATTATATTTTAACGATATATTATAACTGTGATAGCTAGATAATTAATATTATGTAGGGTTACAGCGCGCACCTATATTGTATTATCGATGGAAATTTATAGCAAATTAAAAATTATCATTAATGTAGATGGATAGTAAAAATGAACGAATTTTTTAATATTATATTATGTAGTTGGAATTAATTTGAGAAAAATAAATAATTATATGGATTAAAAATAAATATGAAATATGAATAATGGTGGTCATAAACTCAGAAGTACAAATCTGAACATTTTAACTAAATCCAATGTCGTAGAGTAGGTTGCACACAGATTCCCCTCACTATTATATAATATGTCACCGTGTTTGTATGATGGAAACTGTAAATTATATGTGAATATCCTTGTCAATAACGGATCCTTGAAAAGATTAAATAAAGGGCACGGACGTTACACTTATAAAGCTTGAAAACCTGTAATATGTGGCGAACGTCATTCCTACATACCTGGCTGCTATCTCTACGTATTAATACAAATATTATTTAAGTAACAATTCTTTCGGAGTTTTTGAAACAACCAAATATATTATATCTGGTAACTGCTATCTACCCTAGTATACCAGCTATACAGGGTATGGTTTATATTTTTTTAACAACATATATTAAAGGTCTAAAAATAGATTTCAGATGTTAATTTTTAAACGTTTGTATTAGTTTTCAACGTTGGACTGCGGATTATAATGGTATAAAATAATGAAGAATTGCGATCAGATCGACGACACCCGAACCAAAAACACAAACTAAAAACGTTACGATTAGGTATAAGCTGGTATACCTCGTGAGTATTCCTCAAGGATTGCTCATGTTTTTGTTCCTGACCGTGTTTTGGTTATTACTCAATAGGTATTATACAAGATGTATGATGAATACGAATTAAATAAACAAAATATATTTGAATAAGTCATAACACCAAACAATGACTAACAAGAATTGATATATTTTAGTCTTATCTAATCTCATTGGAGTGTATACAGTGTAGTTATCGTTGCGGTGTAGGTATATATAACTCGTTTTTAAGCCTCCACCTAATTCGCACATGGGTATTATTTTATCGTATCATAAATAACAAGTTGAAACGGGTTTGCACACATTACTTTGTTATATACCGTCTCACATTATGTAGGTACTGAAGTCTGAGACTGAGCGCATAGATGTTATAATTAAATTGAATACATTTGTCATGTTTTTCTCTTATTTCGGCTAGGCGTCAGCTGTGCGTGGCTAGGTGTTTGTTATGACCCAATCCCGAAACCCCGCCCATTGATTGTTGATTCAGTAGTTTATTCGTTTGACCACCTGAATACCTGATCAGCTAGTATTTTATATCATAGCTGGTAAACACAAGTAATAAGAAGTAATAAGAAGGAATAGCACCAACGACAGCCGAGCTCTTGTTGATTTTTAATAATTTTAATAAACTCAAAATGTTTAATGTAGGTATACAAATAATACAATGCATTTATCTCCTTAGGGGGGATATTAAAGTATATAAGTAGGTGAATCTACGGGATGTTCTAAGTGTTCCATATGGCATCACCCAGTGATTCGTATAACCCTGGAGCAGGGCTCATATTACTAATTTCAATTTCTAAATTTTAACCAATAATTAATTGAGAACCACCTTGCAGTACTTACCTATGTAGCAAGTGCCAACTAGTAACAATTATCGTGTTACCGATACGTAGAATTTTCACACTAGATGATTTATTAAAGTTAACTATTTTCTTATGACAATCTTATATAATTTTATTGTTTTTTATCGACCGAAACCTTTATCAACTTATAATCATAATTATTATTTATAATGTTATGCCGTTATGGCCTTATAATATAATGAGTATACCAATAATGTTACATCGAATTCGGTTTTTCTCGAGTTCTATTAATATTCGGGGATTATAATAACGTAGGTTTATTATCATTTATCACTTTATCAGTGAATAATAAGCATTGACCACGGACTTTAATGTATATCTTATTCGTCCGAGGTAATGTGGTATTGACCCAAGGTGGATTGATATCAATCCACTTATTCACCTTATATTGACCATTTGACGCGTTGCTTATGAAAGTTATACTTCAAGCGCTTTTCTACTTCTGCCATTGTGTGTAACAGTACTCCCCGCGATTGCTCGATTCGTGAGGGTGCTAATCGGATATGTGGTAGGTATACGTCATAATATTATGTGATCTATTTAATAGAGGTTAACATACAAAAGTACTGATCCGAATTAATGATCGTGTTTAGATTGATTAGCCGTGTCAGAAACTCAGAACCACACACCCTGGAGCCGTATAACTTTGGTAACCATATTATGCGCTTACTTTTCATGTAATATGAGGTAGGGGATACAGCCTCTCCTCAACATTTTAGCCCTAGTTGCGTCACCGTTGGTAATCCTTATCAAAGAGCTTATATTTCATGAACTTACAATACAATATTACAATGTGAATTTGTGAAATATGCTGCCCTATAAATTGTCCGTTCTGCAGGAGCAAAAGCTCCTTTTGCACCTACGTTTATTCGGCACTGTTCACATAATATAAATGTATAAAATGTTTTTCTATTATTTTTATTCTTATTACAGGTACATAATATACAATGTGTCCCGTGCTGGCGTCATATGATAGTACAATTTAAGTTATGAAAAAAAACCCTTTAAAGGGTGTGTCTAACTTTTTTTCTAACAAATCGAACCTGTTACCGCACATTTTCTGATTTATCATCAAAACTTTTCAACTTTTTATCGTAATTTTTATTTTATTTAAAGCTATGTTATTGTGCTATCAACTAACAGACACTATATATCAAACCAGAAATGTACACATTATTTTAAATTAAATAAAGTAGAATGCTGTAGAATAATGAAATAAAATAAAAACTGTAATTTACTACATTTATAAACATGGAGTTCTTTGGGGTTATATGCGATTTCTTTTTAAAAGTGCAAAATTTTTCTAACTTTTTTTATAATTTTGAATTTAACAAAAATAATTTGTACATTTCTGGTTTGATCATCAATAATATATTATATGTAATTTGCAAGCTCGGGTTAAGATAATTTTGGGCCCTGGGCCAAATAGTAATAATATATCCATCATCCCTATATTATTATATAGGAAACATTCTACTCGCCAGGGGTCCACTATTTTTCGATATTCGTTCAGGGCCCGGAGCCATACCCCCCCCCCCCGGCCCCTCTTAATCCGGGCTTGGTGATTTATTTTAACAAAAATTAGTTCTGCGTAAATATTTATGTTTTTCCTAAAAAAAATTTTTTGTTTACAATTATTTTGAAAAGTACTGGGGATTTTTTTACTTTTGACTCACTAAATTACCAACTAGATCTAATTCTAAATCAAAGAAAACACCTTCAAAGTTGAAAATCTTGTGGTTAATGACAGTTACACAAAATTAAAAAACGCACATAATTGTAAAACCAATAAATTCATTGCACCGTTCAGGATCTAAAAAACAGGTTTTGGTATAAATATAAATGAAATATACAATGTATTAAATAATAATAATAATATAAAAACGATTCAAATTTCAAGTTCCTACGAATAATATTTAAATACAACAAGAAAATTAAATTTTTTATGTTTTGTTTGAATATCCAATTCCGTAAACATTTGAATTTTAAACTCCCATAAAAAATTAATGTAGATTTACGCTCAACTTTATTTTTTAATTCCAGTATAAAAACAACACCAAACCTTGTATTGATTTGGTAAATTTTTGGAAAATTGAAATTTTTTCAACGTTTATCGAAAGAAATTCAAAAGCAAAATTGAATACAGGTTTTATCAAAAATTAGCATCCGCCACAGGAATCTGTTCCCGAAAAAGATTATTCACAGTAGCAGGTGTGTTTAATAACGAGTGTAGAGTAAAATTAAATATAAATAATAAATATGTATACCTACGACTTGTAACTTATGTAATATGTTAAATAGGCAGTGTTCGGGGAACGTTCACTAAAAAAATTAATTCTTTCACGTTCAAATTAATATTTTTTTCAAATGAACACGTTAACGTTCACGTTCTTTGAAAATATGAATGTGTTCATTTGATTTATTTTTATTTTTATGTATCGTTTACAAATACAAAATCGTGGAAATCGTAATATATTACCTATATATTATTGTTTTATGTCCAGGCGTGGCCACTGGAATTTCATGTAGTATTTGTATTGTCACTTATTAAATAATAAATAAATTTGAACGTCTTAAAAATCATTCAAATTCGTTAAATATATAAACGTGGTCCACGTTCTATTTGAAATAACGACGTGATGTTCACGTATAGTTCACTAAATATGAACGTTAACGCGTAAACGAGAGTTCATTTCCATACACCGGTTATATAGGTTTCTAGGTATATATGGTATATTTATACTATACCTGGTTGTAGCAAGTCTGTTGAAATGTTAAAATATGTATAGCAGTTTTCAGTGCACACATATTATTATTCAAGTACACTTGAACACATGTATAATATATTTATTTCTAATTATTATCACGGTGCGCGTGCGCAACAAGTTCGCATTCGAATACAATATGTATATCACACTGATACGAGTTTTTCAGTCTTTTAGCTAAAATTGCATTGTGCGGCACTGCGGCGTGTACATACAGTATAAACTGCTTAGCTTAAAGGTACAAAAATAATTGTTTAAACGTTTCTCGTGTGTAGAAAAAAAGACTCGTCTCAGATTATATTCGATTAAAGAAAAAAAACGTGCTCTAATATTTACGCTGCGTGGAAGTGGAAGATAATATCATAATATATATTATGTATATCGTATACTAATGATATATGTACTCGATACTCGTACAATATAATTTATTAATATGCGTATAATACCTTACATAACTATATATATATATATATATATATATATATATATCAATATGTTATTTAGCGTTGTTTTATGGCATATATTATAAACAAAATTCACTGAATAAAAAAAACTTTTTTTCCATCGCGACCACTGCGTCGTATAACCGAAAGTACTTACCTACAATAATATTATCACTGCGCAGTTTACGCGAAGCATATATCAACAACGAAAACTGGAATAATCAATAATTAATAATTCTAGTCTTAACATGATTATATTATCAACTATACAATATCACATAGGTAATTTATATTTATATATATAATATTATTGTATTATTTTGTCGATATAACTTCTATAATATATGTGGATTGTGGGTTCTCCAATATTATGTAACTCATGACCCTCGTTGTTTCAGAAAACACTTAACATTTTTTATTGTTACAACTTTTTAAGTTTTTTCCTCTTTTGACACCACACACTTTTAATTCCATATATTTAGATGCAGAATATTATTTGGAGTTTATTGTATAAGATAAAAATTACTTATAATCTAATATTAAGTATAGTATAATATTAAAATAAAAGTACCTACACGCAGTAATAAATTCCCAGGGGGGGCAATGACAAATTAAATTTTGGAAAAGTTATTTATAGGTTATAATAGCCTTTAAAGTGTATATGAGCTATAGTGTGGTGTAGTAGATAAACATTTGGCGTGGTACCAATAATAAGATACCGCCTCACTCTGCCATCTAAACTTTAAATACTTTTGTCCATTATAACGCATAGGTAAACTATATTCGTCCAAAATTCAATTTTTATACATCAAAGTATTCCAAAAAATATTCTGCTTTGGTATAAGAAATTAAAAAAAAATTTTAAAATAAGTGGGTACTTACTGTTCTTCTGTACTACAGTATAGTGAGTAATGGTCGACTGTGCACCATTGTGGATGTGTTATATTTAAATTCAATGATAACCATTGCATAATTGCATATGAAAAGTGATTCTAAGCGGAGACGTTGTGTCATCCTATATAACATATTACTTGTATAAATAATCAAGTTAAATAATTAAAAAAAATTAATAAAAATCGAAAATATCTCATGAGTCAAGGCTATAAATAGCGTAACTTTCCGGTAAACTTTATTGTTTTGTTATAGGTAGAACAATTATTAGTGGGGAATCTTCTATTAAAATTTCTAATGTTAGTTACGAAAAGAAAAACTTTTATAAATTTCTGACTGACAAAATAAATAATAAATGCCCTAAAAAGAGTCAAAATAGTTCAAAACTTTGAACATGTATCTATTGTACCTATTGAAAAAAGATAATGTTTCGGTGTTTCACATTTGGTGAAAATGTTGAGTTACTATAGAGTTTGAATTAAAATCAAAATTCGATAGATTATGGAAATTCGTTAATTTACCGGTAAAAATTTAATATCGTAAACATTTTAAATTCAAACGTTCATAAAAGATTAATGTTACTTTCCGTTAAACTTTTTTTATTGTTTAAGGTAGAAAAATGTGTGAGCAATCTTCTATTAAATTTCTAATGGTAGTTATAGGCATAGAAAGAAAATATTCGAGATTTTGTAAAAATTTTAAATTTAAATGCATATAAAGAATATAACTATAATCATGCCTGTGCGTATCTTTAATATTTTTTAACTTCCACTAAAAAAAATTATGGGGAAACTTACATTACATTTTCAGCTTTTTTGCTAAGTGAAAAAGTTTTTTTCGAAATAAGTTAAATTTTTTTACTTATTTTGAAAATTTTTTAAGATTAGGTATAAATAGCTCAAAAAGAGTTAAAATAGTTTGAAAATTACACTAAATATTTAAAACGCTAATATATAGTAATATAAACTTTTGGTTGAAATTTCAAATCATACTATACGGATATTATTTTTTCAATAACAATACTAAATAAAAAAAAAATTGGTTAATGAGGAATCGTTAATTTATGTGTAAACGGTAAACATCCAACCATCCAAGTTTGTCAACATTTAAACTTCAGTCGCTATAGGTAATAAAAAATATTAATCGTGGAATCACCCGCAACTTTTATTTTAAATTCAAACAGTATCAGCTTATAAGGAACCTTGTATTACATTTTTAAACCTTAAATAAGAATAAAAACGTGGGCAAGAAGGTACCGCTCTGTGTAGGTGTCGAGTGGGTCACTGTAATGGACAATAGTGCGTAATGGTAATACTCTAATGGTCAATGGATGTGTTTAATTTGAATTCAATGACAACGTTTAAACTTTTATAGGTTTATTATAGTTTCTATGATATATTTTCTATTCTAATTTTAATCAAGTAACAAATAAAAATTTAGAGTTTTTAATAATATATTTTTTTACTGTGAATTATACCCACACAAACGAATATGTAAATTATTGAAATTTCAAGCAATTTGACCCAACGAAAAAATTGTATTGCCTATAATTAGCTCAAAAAATCAAAAATTCAAAATATAAACGTTTCGTGATAATGTCGAGTATATCTACGGTTATTCTCTCGAGTTACCTACATCAAAAAAATAATATCGATTTCGATAAAAACTGATTTTGTGTAATGATATTCCTGTGTTTTCTTAATTTTTCTTTTGTCTTTCTAGTTTTTCCAATTTTAAATGTTGCGACCTTTCAAAATTACAAACTAAATATTCCGATTTGATACAACAAATACACTTGAAGATTAAAGTCGAATCAGTTTTTCGACTACTTTTCGTGTACACACTATACCTATATAATATACAGACACTCCAAAAAAAATACATCATTGTAAAATCAATATAATATATATTTATCGCATCCAAAATATAATAAATATAATATAAATAATATTATACAACTATTATACCCCGATATACCCATATGCATCATAGTCAATGTATGCGTGTCACAAAAGACATGTTAAACTACGTCACATACATTGACTATGCATATACGGTCATTACAAATTATGTTATTACGATAAATCCAAAATATACATCTAAATATCTAATCATGACGAAATAAACTAAGACTTAAGGTCATAATATCAAGTTTTTAGTGAAAATTAAACTAAAATCTTTGTTTTTTTTTTTTTTATGGCGTTTTCACACGATTAATACTAACTGCATAAAACGAAATGTACGCGTTAGGTACAATAATATATTATTTTTTTACACATAGTTTTGGTACGTATGTAGCTTTATAGTGGCAACATCGCAAAACCAAACCACGTGGATTTGTGTTTATAAACATTGAATTTACATAATTCACGACATTGTGTTTACATAATAAAAAAAAATTATAAATGATTGTTGAAATCTATACACGATTCCGTAACTTTGCATAGTATTCGAGTACCTTATAATAGACGAATATCAATAAAATTACAAACATTTCTTCGGAAAACGATTAATATTCCAATATTTTTTTTACAAATCAACATAGATAAATATATATATTATCAACACTATATCCTAATGCCCCAGTCTTCTTTGATCATGTCCGCGCCTTTTTCGCCGATCATAATCGTCGGAGCGTTGATGTGTGCTGCCGGTATTTCCGGCATGACCGACGCGTCAATGACTCTCAACCCGCGTACGCCGTGTACGCGCAACCTGGGGTCGACCACGGCCGTGGGGTCACCCACCGGTCCCATTCTGCACGTGCCCGACAAGTGATAGATGGTAAAACTTATTTGTCTCGCGGAGCATTTCCAGTACGCGTCCGTGTCGAATTCGTGTCGAACGCAATCGGGCAACGGGGTGTCGAATAAAGTGGCGCCGAGCCTCTTCATCGCGTCGGTTTTCAACATTTGTTGGAGAATCCGCACTCCGGCTACGGCCACGTCCAAGTCCGTCTCGTCGGAAAAGTAATTGGGATCGATCAGTGGGTGACGGAAGGGGTCGGCATCTTCCAACCATATACGACCTTTACTTTTCGGTCGCATAATCATCGGGAACACCGTAAAGCCGTCCAGTTTTTCGGTGGGTTTGTAAATTTTGTTGTAAACATCCGTTTTTAAGCCGAACAACTTGTGCGTCGATTCGTCGCCCGAATACAGGCCGGATACCAACAGTAATTCCAAATTTGGATGGCCGTCTGCAGTAAACCCCGGTTGGTCTAAATCGAAAAATGCCAATGCTTCTGCACCACCTGGTATTGTTAACGGACCGTTATGGTGCATGAGAAAATTGTAGAAATTTAGTGGATCCCTCAATAATCTCTGTTGTTTTAATGAAATAGTATCGTTAATCAAAACGCTCAAACTTCCCAGTGCCACGTGATCCATCAAATTTTCACCAACCGGCAGGTTTCGTATCAATGGAATTTTTAAATCTTTCAAGTGTTCTTTCGGTCCGATTCCCGATAACATGAGTAATTGTGGCGAGTTTATGGCTCCGCCAGAAATAATTATTTCTTTGCGTACAAATACTCTATATTTTTTGCGATTTGACACAAACTCTACTCCTATTGCCTTTTTTGTACCTTTTTCTATTACTATTCTTGTTACAGTGCTAAACTTTTTCACGTGCAAGTTCAATCTCATTCTTGCTGGAACCAAAAAAGCTGTATTTGTACTACAACGACGACCATCTCTCATAGTAACCTAAAATAATGTTTAAGTATGAAAATTAATTTTATTATTGCTCAGCAGTTCATAAATCATTTTGGTGCCTATAAATTATAATGCATAATATAATGCAGCTATAATACAGTAAATGTAAAATGTCATTATACAGTGTATAGTGGTCGTATTTATATTTTTAAAAATTATAAATAAGTTTACAAAATGACTAACGTAGGTATGCATAAATGTTATGGTTTTATAATGATTTAAGTATTTTTTTAAATCTTTATCAAGTCATTGTAACTTTAAACAATATTTTAACTTAAAAGTACACTATAATACAGGTACCTACTCGTATGATATTAAGTTTGTAACAATGTTTGCACAATATTATTTAGTTGTGTTAAGAATATTATGTAACAATTTTAAATTTTAATATTAATTTTTATGCTAATTATTATCTAGACGATTTCATAATAAGTAGTATTATCTCATAGCATAATCATTCACTTACATTAGGTATTCAAGTTAGACGGCTATATACAGAGTGTAACAGTAAGGCCTTGTTAGATGAAATAGCTTTTGTTCCAATTGGTATTTTTAATTTTTTTTTTTATATAATTAATTTATATAGTTACTTGTGCTACACGTATAATATAAACAAAAAAATTTATTTTTTAATACTGAAAATAAAAAATTTTAAATTTGATTCAAATTTTTTGGAAAATTTCAAAATAGCCAATATTTAAATTTGATTATAACAACAATTTTTATGGTAAAAACATTTATCTAAGTCAAGTGATTTAACTTTTAGAATTTTTTTTAAATTTCAATATTTTTTTGAGTAAATTAATTTAGAACGTGATATCTTTTTTCAAAATATTATTTTCGGAAATTTCCTGACATGAGTATATTTATTAATCATATAATTTTCACCATGTTTATCATACGTTTAAGAAGCTTAATTTTTTTTTTTTTTTTTGGCAAGTCATCTTGTTACACCTTACACTTCATATGAAAAATTGTTTTTATTATTGTACCATTGTAATATCTATTTATACTGTAATGATCGAATAATAACCTGAATTAATCATAATAAAAAAAAATGTAATTTTGTATTTATAATATTACCATAGTATCATATTCGAGCAATACATTGTTTTAAAGTGGCACTTTGATTTGTTATTAAATAGCTATATATATTTTACCTGTATACTTATATGTAAATTAGTGTGTTTGTATAATATAGTTCCAAATTGTTCGTACCCGCCGGCTATACTAATAATTCTGACAACTATTCTAATATTGCGTGGTTTTATTAATGAGTAAAAACAGGATTAATATCCGATAATTTAACACAGGTTTTTAGGAAATAATTAAACAAGATTTTAGACTATTTCTAAATTATGTTGGATAACAAAAAAACCGATAAGCAAACGTGTTAGGTACCTACATAACAATATCAAGACCCAGGTACTAATATAATTTAGGTATACTGTGTAATTTGATTCTATTAACAGGGTCTATTAACTTGACATAACATGTTGAGGAGGCACCAACAGAACAGATATCAATGCATTGCATACTACACAAAAGATGATTGTAAAAGTAGCATACTCCCTACCATTAAAATACCCATCAGAGGAATTATTCGACCACGCTAATATACTACGTAAATGTTTATAAATTATACATTTGGCAAATTTTAGTTAAATCCATACAGAACCAGAATGCTACTGCAGAGATAATAGACGGAAGAACAGGAAAATACATTAAACCGTCATATACTTTACTATATGACTAGTTATATAAATTCTCCTATAATTGTATACATGAGGAAAACTGTGTTCAATAATTTATACAACGAAGTAAAGAAGTCTAATAAAAAGTTTATGCGAAATTCAATCCAATAATATCAATGAATAAAAATAAAATAAAAAAGGCAATAAATAAAATAGTAATAGTGATCTTGATGATAATGTGTGTAAACGTGATATCGTATAATATTTTAATCTATACCTTTTTTTTTTTTTTTTTTTATTGACAAAACATAATATTTACAATCTGTATTTACAAGTGGTACAATAAGTAAATGTGATGGGAATTGATTTACAGGAGGGGGAAGTTGCCCATTGGCGACACCCCGTGAATATGTACCTATAACATGTAATGCTAATGTAAATTTTTGTTTCTAAAGATTTTTTATCATGTTATGTTTATTTAATTATATCATATTTTTATTTGTGTAAGTATTTTACTTCAAACGAATTGTAATATCGCTGAACTCCGTATACCAGATATAGGTACGAGCTTATAGATCGGTTGATATTCGTCGTATCAGCTATTATTAATTTATTTTATTGTAATTATTTAATTGTAATTGTTTTGGCTGAATAAATAAATAAATAGATACATTTTAGAGTTGCGAAGAGTGTCAATGTTTTTAAGGTGAAAAATACATGGGTAAGCTTTGTAGTTTTCTAATTACCAATCATTTTTAGGAAGACTTATTAATTGTTGTAAACTAATATGCATTATAATACAAACACATTTTCGGCATTTTAAATGCCGTGGTGGCTGTGAAGGTTAATATTATATAGTTGTATCGTTTCCGTGGAGTCAATGACTGTAATATATGCGACAAACCCAATATTACCACACACCACGGCGATGTCGCATCAAAGAGCTAGACGCTATAGTACCTTATTTGTCTTGGAAATCCCAAAACGTAAAAAAAATGTTCGAAAAATGATATAAAAGGTCTAAAAATGCAAAATTTTCATTTTTTTATCCTCCTCATATATTATAATATGCAACTGATTTCGTGCGGAAAAAAATTAAATTTTTATTGAAATCCGTTCCTTATACTTAAAACCATTCGTTAACTACAAATCACCTGCAAATAATTGATCCCGATTTGTTTTTCACCATTGACGTCTATGATGGGCAGTCCGATCTGTGATCCAGCGTCCACAAAAGCTTTCGCTACGGGAGTCCTATATGGCACGTCGGTCACCGACAACAACCCATCCTGTCCATGATACCCTTGGTCCGCGTCAGATACGTTTGAATTTTCCGACCTCATGAAATACTTCAGAACGTCATCATAGCTCCATCCTTTAATATATTGGGACATATAGTAAAAATGTGTAGGTACTCGGTACAAGTATATATAAGTACAGAGTGTTTCCTCTAAAAGGTAGCACAACGTATTATTTCGCTGTTCAGTGACCTCGTGGATTGAAACGGGGTTTTCGGGAGGAGCTATAGGAAATATTGAAATACGCATTTGTTGACGTTTCTCGAGGTTGTATATAGTGGTTATACAAAGGGTTATTGTATGCGAATGTGCACATCTGTCAACAGATCTGAAGAGACTACATTTTTTAAGTAATTTAACCTTTTGACTGAACTCGACCGAATTACAAAACGAGTTTGAGTTAAATGGGAGACGGAGTTACCGAGCGGACTACGGCGTCGTCGGTTCCGACGCGTATCGTGGCCGGTTCGAATCTCTCGACCACGGGCGGCTCCTCTCTCCGGGCGGGCCCCCGATGGCAGAAACCCATGGTTGCCCAATTCGAAATTCTGCCAAGACCAAACACACGTGTTCGCCAAAAAACCTACAGTACCCTACCACACTGATGAAAAAACCACCCAATGACCTAAGTATGTACCGTCACAACCCCGTAACACCCACAACCAATAAATTACCTCTTTTGAATACGAGGTCACTGGACTTCGAGTTACCTTCAAAAAGATACATATAAACTATGTATAATATACGAATGAACTCTGGTTACTATATTTGTTTTGTACCTGTGTTGCCCATTCCTGCCCAATTGTCGTAATCCAATCTATTACCACGCGTATATATCATATAATTCAATACACTACTACCTCCCATTACTTTTCCTCTTGGAAATTTACACCGATGGTCTTCGAAACCTATCAAAATACAATGTGTAACGAATGACAACGATCATACATTATACATACGTATATTATAATCGCATACGATATTATAATGAACAATATGTATCATATAATATTATAACAATGTACAATAATAAAATATATATTATAATATTATATAGGAACTTACACAAGCAAGAACTATTCATCGGGACCGTTGTGTACTTCCAATTTATTGACCTCGCCTGTAGTTTTCCAGCTGCTGCTGGAATATCCATAAATTGTTCTTCGTCTTGACCGGCTTCAATTAACAACACTTTCCAATCATATATCTAGTATTTAATATTAATAATAATTAATAATTTTATAGGAACTTGAAAATGCAACACAATACGTTCCTCAAAATTTTATGACAGTGGAAATTAAGAAAAAAGTTGAGTCCATAATAATTTTTGATAATGAGCGTCTGAAATTAAAATGTTGACAAAATTCATCAAAATTATGAAAATTGGCAAATTATGTCGAGTTGGAAATTTATAAAAAAATTTCTATTTATATCTACGCTTTGAAAATTGAATATAAAACTCCTCTTTAGTTTTACTACATTTAACAAAAAAAAAAAAAAAATGTTACCAAAAAGTCAAATTTGTTTTTACGAGCTTCAAAAAACCTAGACATATACGGGTGAATATCTAATTCAACCGTAAACCAACAAATTCTCATACAATAATTTTCTTATTTTAGTTGTTTAGTTGAAATTTAAAAAAATCATTCGTGAGTTTATGAAACGTTTATAGAGCGTATTATTATATTTTATACACACAATGACATTTTCAAATGAATTTTTTTTTTTGGCAAAAATGTATTTAACCTTCTGCAGTAGATGCTATAATGCTATTAATACTAAAATCAGTTACTTTAATCACAATAATTTACCATCATAAAATAATATACCTTCCTACTTATAGTAATATTATGGGCTGACTGACCGTCCTCGCTCAGAATCGTTTGTCGTAAACAACGATTTTATAGCATCGAGTACAAATTTAACACCGTCCATTACAGCGATCCACTTGTAAGTCGAAACCAGGGGGAGGACTGGCTACTTTTGGTCAGGTGTGCACAATTAATTAGAGACCGTACATTTTTTTTAAACTCACTAAAATTAGAAAAGAGTTCTATACATTACAACAAGAATTGAATTTAAGAAAGGCCCTGAAAATGGTAATCGGTGCTTGTATCATAAATACGATTGGGGGGGGGGGGGTGGTGCAGGGTGCTACCTGGTTTATAGCACCCTGGACCAGTCCGCCCGTGGTAGTAACCTACTGTACGGCGGAGTGACACTTTTGTTACTTTAAAATCACTTTTTAATTGTTGTTTCTGCACTTGGTTTTCGTGGTCCGTGGACATGTTTTTACGGCCGAAAATTATAGGCAAGTATAATATATGTATATAACATACTCTTTAAATCACAATACTACATGTGACCATATGTGTACTAGTACGTCAGAAATAATACTTAGATGTTATGCCGACAAAAGAGTTGAGACTAATAATTCAGTCGTACAACGCTGACCAAATTATATAGTGCATTTAATAACGATAAGTATATATACCTATTGTACCCTGAAGAGGAGACACCGGGCGGCCACGGGCTAAACCGCTCTTGTTATGCAAATAATATGGTGTCTTCTCTTTTATATAGGTATATTAGGTATATTAGGTACCTACGACGGCTACAACAAGACATACC
Source organism: Sitobion miscanthi (assembly GCA_008086715.1). Classification (NCBI taxonomy): domain Eukaryota; kingdom Metazoa; phylum Arthropoda; class Insecta; order Hemiptera; family Aphididae; genus Sitobion; species Sitobion miscanthi. The sequence continues at coordinate 28,166,789 of CM017802.1, forward strand.
GATATTGTCCGAAGTGAATACATACGAGGTAACGACTATAATAGTGCACTCAATACTACACTGCTCTATTATACAGCACGTAAGTGACTTCCACGTTTTTGATAAATAATAATCGGCTGACGATCAGTGCCAAGTTCCAGTTATAAATAAGGAAATTACAGAAAAAAAAATATCAAGGACGATATAAAAAAAGCACGGTTTTGCTCACCTCGACACAAGATACTGGTGTACCATATTATATACATTTAGAAACGCCGATATTTCATTTGCATATATGGTGTATATATCATAGAGTGGTGTAGGGAGTTTCTACCTTCCAGCTAGTAAATGTATTACATTCCTATGCATTTTTTCGAACTTAATAGTAGGTCTATAAGGGAGTAAAAACTATATAGTTGCTAAAATAATGAGGACAATTTTTTTTTTTTTTTTAATATTTCGTTATTGGCATCACAACAATGTAGATATAGAGCAGGGGGGGTCGGCAGTTCAATTCTATGGCGGTCCGGGTAATTTGGAAAAAAAATTTTCGAGCGCCGGAAAAAAGCCATTACACCTAATGTGTTAGTCTTTGTGTTAGATATACCGTTTAAGCTGTTTAAAGCCAACTATTCAATATATAGTATTAACCAGTTTTTGAAATTTCGTATTCTTATGGACAACAAGTAATGCGCAGAGTGTTCTCAAGGTGGAGATCAGTTAATCTTGAAAGATATTGAACGGGCGCGAGTGTGTTCATTTTTGTGTTAAATATACCGTTCAAGCTAGTTAAAGCCAATTAATCAATATAATGTAATATTAACCAGTTTTTTTAAAATGTCGTATGCTCTTATGGGGAACAACTAATGCGCAGAGTGTTTTCAAGGTGAAGATCAGTTAATCTTGAACGATATTCGCTGTTTAAAAACGGCATTTTGGAAAACGGTGTTTCGCATATGAATATGTGGAGCCAAAATATATCCAAATACAACATGTAGAAACAGCAGATCAAATATCTATTATATGTGCAGAAACCAGCATTAAAAAAATATATATTCTTGGATGTCCAGTTATTTCCCCTCCACGGGCTGCCTATTGCCGAGCCCTGATATAGAGTATATGGTACACAAATTGAAAATTGTGATATAAAGATACATTCATAGCATATAGATTCAGGATTTTAGATTCTGAGCGAAGCGATGAATGTATTGATTTTATAATGATGTGTGTTTTTATTTTTGCGTCTGTCATCACCTTTTAGGACAGTAAAAATGCTTGGATTTTCTTCAACAGTAACTTTTCTGTTAGGAAAGTAAATCTAGTTGGTACTTGGGGGGGGGTCAAAAGTAAAAATTTCTCAGTAGTTTTCAAACGCGACGTGAAAAACAAAAGAAAAATTAAGGAAAAACGGGAATTTTTACGCAAATTCTGTTTTCGAGAAAATCGATTTTGGTTTTTGGTGCAACTCTAAAACAAATGATCGTAGGTACATGAAATTTCACTGAATGTTTGTATTAACAAAATTTTGAAAATAATTTGACTCTTTTTGAGCTGTTGACGGACATTGACAGTTTTCAATTTTTTAAATTTTTTTTTCTATAAATATCAGTAAAATTTTATTTGTTGGTTAAAAAAGCGTGAAAATTCAATATAAGGCTCCTGATATATCGTTCTAATAGCAGTTGAAATATATTAAAAATACATAGGCACAATTTTTTTTTATAAGCATTTAAATTTCAAATGTTGACAAAATTTATCAAATTTATAATTTAATAATTATTTTCTACTTAAAAATGTATAAAATGTTCAACTTTTATAACTAAGGATTGAAAATTGAAAACAAGGCTCCACGTAAATAGGTTATATGTAAATTACACGTCATAGTTAATAATTATTAGTTATATTATACACCAAATTGTATATAGGGTTCTCGCATAGGTAATCGTAATTCGAATTTCGTAACACAAAAGCGTAAAGACATAATTATTTATTGTTATTACTTATAGTGTATATTACAGAATATAATAGAAATATCATAAATAATTTCATTTTCATTATCATCAATATTATGTTGCATATATAATATATAGGTACAGTGAGTGATCTTTTGCGTTTATACATATTATAATAGTCATATAGATTATAATATATTATAATATGATCGTAAATATAGTCATTCTTTTAAACTATAGCTATATCTCTACATTTTTTTTATTATATATTATTTATTCTTGTAAAGTGCTAAACCATTTACTAAGCTTGTTATTGTACTTATTAATTAATTATTACTTTGTTATTATTACTGTATGTATTTGAAATTGGACAATATTGTCCGTAAAAAATATAAATAAATATTCAAATAACATTCATCGTTGAGATCAGGATATGTAAAAACCAGTTGGAGTATAGTAATTTATTTATGACATATTTAGTGAACCATCTGGTTTTAAAAAAATTATCGATATTCGGTACACCTAAAGCCATAGACAATACAGTTTAATGTAGTTAAATTGAAATCGTAGAAGATAAAATAAAAATAAATAGAAATAATAAATATTTACACACCTACACATTTAACAAGTACATAATTCACGACGAAGTGTCGAAGTCCCCCGCTGGAGAGTCCTCTTCATTCTTAATACGATTGTTAATGCAATGATATTATAATACATTATCAGCTGAATAATATGAACCCATAAAAAATGTAATTTATCAAACGATAGATATTAATATAAGTTGAACCAGTTTATTCGTTGGAACGTAGGTACACATTAGTGAATTTTTTTAACAACGAGTAAAATTACTTCAGATAGTCTACTAGCCACAACGGTTCCTGCACTTCCTGCACCGACCACTATAAAATCGTATTTTATGTCCATTATGGTGTAATCATCTTGTTCCACGGCGGTATCTCGTTTATTCGGGCGATGCCTCTGTGTTGGCTCCAAAACTGCCGATTCGGATTTGTGTAAAACATATCCGACGAGACAAAAAATGAAACAAAAATTCGATTTCATCGTATACGAAAAGAAGAAAATACTGAGGACAAAACGTATTATGCAAGTGACGGACACTGTAAATACAAGCGCGTAAATACCTATACTAGTTGGTGAACACTAACTAGAATTCATCTAAATATTCATAAATATATATTGATATTATAGTTTCACCTGTTTGATTCTTTTGAACTAAAGGAGGGAAAGTCATTTAATATGGTGAGTTCATTTGTATTGTTATTTAGCATTCGATCATTAGCGATACATATACGTCATATAATAGTATTATTCGTATATTTATGATACAATGCGATACTATAACGTATACACACTAATGTACCTATAAAGCTACACATTAAATTAAAAACAATATTATTCAGTTGATATGTTTATTCTGTTCTTGCATTCACTATATTTATTGGTCATTTTTACTATCTGAGTGTGACGCATTGTGAATTGATGTTTTTTTCGGGTGGTTGGTAATTGGACCACATTCTATCCATACCTGATTCGTAAAAAATATACATTTTTACATTTAATTGCCCATAAATGATATAAATCATTTTCGTAGTGAACCGGAAATCGTCCACAGTTACGTATTTTATTATATTGAATACAAAGAAATGTTGGTTTGATAGAATACATAATTATACTATAAAACAATAATGGATCATGGATGTTTATTATTTCTTATTTGGTAGGTATTTCATCATATCTGTTCTGATTTTTGACCTTCGGTGTACTTGCACGGCTGCACATCTAATGTGAATTTCTGTTGGAACTTACAATAAAACAGTCGAACAATCATTGCCCCTGGGTACTTATTGGCCCAAATGTGACAAACCGAATATTTAAAAAAATAAGAATTTTGCGTTATATTATTAACCGTCTGTCCAATAATAAAAAACCGTAAAATATATTATATTATACCTAGACTATATTTGACCAATTACCGGGTTTATAAATGTAAAATGCTCATAATCTAATAACCGTATACCTATGGCAGTATATACCTTTTTGAAAAAATATTCACTGTGGTCCAATAATAATACCAGTCGTCCATTTTAGATTCTGAGCGGAGCGATAAATGTATTGATTTTGCAATGTTTTGTTTCTTTTTATTTACTTTTTTTTTTAATGTGCACATATAATAACTATGGTGGAAATAATGCTCAGATCTTCAACTTTCAGTATCTTTTCAGGTGGGAAAGTGATCTATAGTTGTTGCATTCGGGAGGTCAACATTTAAAATTACCACAAGTTTTCAAAAACACCAGGAAAAACTAAAAAAAAAATTATTTTCGACAAAATCGATTTTGGTTTATGGCGTACCTCTAAAAAAAAAAAAGTTGATAAGTGGATGTCGCTCTGCTGTACAGTAGGTTACAAATACGATTCTGAGCGAAAACGGTCAGTCAGCCTATGATATTACCAAGTATATTTGATATTATTTTTTTTTTTTTTTTATTAAGAATAAAGGCTTCGACGGCGGAGGTCATTAGCCTGAAAAGTTTACATTGGTAGGTTAAAAGAAATTTAGAAGCTTAGAAATATTAATTCATTCTTATGTAAATAGTAAACATGAAAGGGGAGGAGAAAAAAATAATAATAATATTAAATAAATAAATAAAACAGTTGTATTTGTAGATTATTTATATTAAGTTTGTAGTTTGATGATATTATTGTGAATAAAGTAATTTATATATAACCTATTTACGTGGAGCCTTGTTTTCAATTTTCAATCCTTAGCTATAAAAGTTTAATATTTTATAAATTTTTCACTGCGAAATAATTATCAAATTATAAATTTGATAAATTTTGTCAAAATTTGAACTTTAAATGCATATAAAAAGAAATTGTGCCTATGTATTTTTAATATTTTTCAACGGCTATTGTAATAATATATCAGGAGCCTTGCATTACATTTTTAAGCTTTTTTACCCAACAAACACAATTTTATTGATATTTATAGAAAAAAAAAACTAAAAAAATTGAAAACTGACAATGACCATAAACAGCTCAAAAAGAGTCAAAATATTTTCAAAATTGTATGGTGTAAAGAAAATGCTAATATAAACGTTCAGTGAAATTTTCAAGTATCTAGTCATTCGTTTTTGAATTACAACAAAATAAGAAAATCGTTACATGATAAATCAAATGAATATATCAAATGTTGTAAAAATATGAATTTCAAATGCTCATAAAAATTTTATTTGACTTTCTTGTAGAGATTTTTTTTTTTGATAAAGGTAGACAAACTTATGAAGAATCTTGTATTACATTTTCAAATCTTAGATTTAAAAAGAAAATTTTTATGAATTTATAACTCAGAATAATTTGCAAATTTTTGTCATTTTTACGTATTTTGTCAATATATGAACTTAAATATGCTTATAAAAAAAAAATTTGACTATGGATTTTTTTCATCTGCCTTTGAAACAATAACCTAGGAGCCTTCTATTAAATTTTCAAGCTTTTTTAACCAACAAATAAAATTTTATTGATATTTATAGAAAACTGAAAATGTCCGTAAACAGCTCAAAATAAATTAAAATATTAAATGCTAATATAAACATTCAGTCAAAATGTCATATACCTACGATCATTTGTTTAAGAATTGCACCAAAAACCCAAATCGATTTTCTCGAAAACAGATTTTGCGTAAAAATTCCCGTTTTTCCTTAATTTTTCTTTTGTTTTTCACGTCGCTTTAGAAAACTACTGGAAAATGTTTGCTTTATACCTTCCAAAGTACCAACTAGATTCACTTTCCTATCAGAAAAGTTACTGTTGAAGAATTATTTTTACTGTCCTAAACCCGACGTTGGTATCACTATGCAGAGTCCCGCCATTGGTATTGAGTGAGCACTGCGCTCACCTCGTTGTTTTTTCATCATTATTTATTATACAATGAACATAAAATATTGAAATCAACAACAAATTATTTATATTTTAATCTTTTACATAAAATGTTCTTACAATTTTTTTCAATTATAAATTGATCACTACTAAAAATTAATTTATAATTTTTTATACATAATATAATCATTATCATTCAACTTGGCCCTAGTGGTCTCGAATATTTTACTGATTATTATACAGTACGTATATGTATATTGTGTGCTTCTTCAAAATAGTTCTAACCAAATTATTATTTAATAACAAAATAATTTTTTGCTAGGTCAAAAAGCTTGAAAATTGAATACAAGGTTCCTCACAAGTAGTTCATATACTTTAACAAAAAATTCTAAAAATTATATAAACACGCCACACGGTATTTTTCATAGACATTATATTCAGTTCAAATTTTGACGAATTTAGATAAGTATTTTAAACAAAGACTATCAATACCAGTTATTTTGTTTTAAATTTAAAAATTTAATTCGTGGGTCGTTATTTAGTCATATAGGTACACACTTAAAATGTTGAAATATATTATTATATGTTATATACGCAATGACATTTTCAAACACTATGTTTTTTTTGAAAAAATAAATTCAATCTGTTTACTATATTAGCAGTTTTAAAATAAATTACTATTTAATATCATAAAATATGCTTACCCAGTTATATAATAATATACTGGCAGACCGTTTTCGCTCAAAATCATTTTTTTTTTTGTACAGATAGGTACCAACAATGATTATTGATTTAAATCATTAAATTCAAATTTAATACACCCATTACCTACTAAACGACAACTAACGAGGTACTCTAGATCGACCCCCATGACATACTTACAGTATATATTATACATGCTGTAGTGAGCAGATCGACTTTCCTATTATTTTTAACTATAATATTATAAATACGTGCAATAACACAATATGATAATAATGTAATACCTATCCAATTTTGACACATATTATACTTATAATATGATATAGATGAGTGCCTTATTAGACAACTTTATGCTCTGTTAATCAAACATGATTTTTATTTACGAAAAAAATTAATGAGTAATAAAAATCTATTGAATACTTATGCACGCAGGGATATTAGAAGAAAAAAAATTTATTGGAAACACTCACAATCTGTATTTCAAACACCGGCATAAACATAAAAATAATAAATAACATAATACAATATGAAAACACACGATGAGAGAATTCTATCCATTGAACGCATTGACAGAACCCAACGTGATTTTTGTTGTAGTCTTATGCCCAATGCTGGGTTAACGGATACTTATACAGTTATAATCTTACAACGATTGAACCCATCATAAAAAAAAAAAATACGTTGTATCAATAATATTACGATTTAAGAAATATTAACTATTATAATATTACCTATAAAATTATTATTTAAAACAAAACTATATATCTACTTGATTACATTATTTACACGACGAGGGACGATATAGTGTGAGGAAAACAATTGTTTGGTGTACAAAATAAATTGAAACTATTTTTTTATCAAATTTAATGATCTGATGTACTGATCTTATAAACATTTATAATAAAACAAATACCATTATATCAGTGTACTATAATATATTAATAATATGTACTTTTGTAATTTGTTAACACATTATAGATACCTATACAATGTGGGTATACTCAAAAATAATATGAACGCAAATATAAATTCTTAGTTCGAGGCTCCGAGCGCTATATACAATATTGTGATAAATATGATTTATGATCTTTCCAAGAATACGGTCAGTCATAAGTTGTAACTTCACACACAAATAAGGGGGGCTTAGGCCTCCAAAAAACTAATGACTTTACCACATAATACATTGGAATATCCAGTATAGACAATAGACCTGGGGTTCAGCCCCCCCCCCCAAATGTCAAACACTATTTGCGCCTATATACGGCCCACTGACGTGAAATCCTTGCCACAGGCGGTATAGCACTATAGCATAATAATATTATATTACTGTCATTATTAATTATGCATTTTTTTTCAATAATTAATAATTCATCTTAAAAATTACTATACATTAGAAAACTTTTATTTTCGCCTTCAAAATTGGCCACCTCTGTACAAATTTTGCGCCGGGGCACTGCCCTCTTTTCCCTCCCCCATTTGACCCAGCACTGTTTTCGCCATCCATAAACCTTTATCCAATACGTCGTTGTAAAAATTCATTAAAATAGAAAAGATGATAAATATTATTAAAAATAAACTAATGAGTAAGTACAAATTTTCAAGTTAATATCCATCGTTGATTATTGAAGTTGGCTGGTAGATTGACGTTTCTCTAAAACAAAAATTGTTTAAATTTAAATGTAAACATAATATACATAATCTAATACAACTAATACAAGTTATTACATTACACTTCATTTTATTTATTTAATTTGTACTTAAAAAAGTATTTAAAGTATAGAGGAATTAATAAAATAACCTTACGGTGTAAATCTCATGTATCTATAGATATGTATACAGTTATTCGTTTTTGAATTACAATAAAATAAGAAAATCCTTATAGAATCAAATCGCACTTATTGTGTACACAGACACAAAAAAAATATAAAAAACACACATTTTAAAGTCAATACGTCGCTCCACCATCAGAAAATAAAATGTAGTCATCGGTGGCTCCATAATAAATCGTTTATATGATTTATTATATTATTATAGCCACGTTTCATATTAGATTAAATATGTAAGTTGTTAGTATCTATGAGATTCTGAAACAATAATTAATTGGAAGGTGGTTCTTAGCAGATACCTATATCTGGGTATTAAATAGTAGATAATAATATATTTCTCAATGACAAATTCCAATAATATATAAATTGCATAACATTTGTAATAGTTTCTCTTTTATTTTACGTTATTGTTGAGATGATTCGTGGGTTTTTAATATAGGCACGAAAATATAACAACATACGCATATATACATACATTATTCCGGGGCAATTTATAAACTATTACGATAATAGACACGTAATTAGTCACTTAATTGTTTAGATACCTTGGTTGATGCTTAACCTATTATGTACCAACAAGAAACATTTAGCAGACAGTAGTAAATCCATCTATTTTTGTGAACACATTAAGTAGGTACCTCATCAGTAGTAATATGAATAAACCGATAAGTAATAATTAATAACCACCACTCACAAGTCATAACTAACTAATTAATTATAAATTGCCCAAATTTCTATGCAAAATGCCTAAATAGCATCAATAATATATGCACATTTTTATGCACACAAAATTTTAAAAATACTCAAAGAATGTGCATCAACAATGTATAATATGCGTGTCGGGTTTAAGCAAAAAAATACTTGTAAAATAGTGGGAATACCTATTGAGTATAGGTACATATGGTTTTTAAATTTGTACAAATTGTAAGGTATTTTTAATTTATTTTATTGCTTTATTACGAAACAATTTAAATGATATTAGTAGCATATTATTCTAAATTTGGTATTGTAGAAAATATTCAGAAAATGATTCATTAATTATTAAAAGCTAAAACAATTTTAATTATCTTAATTAGTATTTATAAAGTATGCAAATGTTATGCAATTACCTAAAAATACGTAATTTATGTATTATATTTTTTTTACTACTCTAGAATCTATACGCATAACGAATCATCGGCGTATTTAATCAGAAGTGAGAAAAAGTCTATTACTATTTAATATTAAATTTAATCATCACCATATATTATTTATTTATTATTTAATATATTTTTACTCAAAATCTAAAAGTATTATACCAAATCACCTGAAATTAGATAATTATGCTAAGCCAACGGTGACGAAATTTGGGTTTACCAATGATACATGGCATGTCATAGGCAATTGAATGGGTGATTACTGATTTAATAATTATACATTTCAAATTGGTTATAGTTGGTTGAAGATGTTCTCTGGAAGTGAATATTTTCAAACAACATGGTAAATGTTGATGTTCGAAATTTCATCATATAAATTTTTGATTATTTCGGCATCTCTTGTTCGAGTAAATCACTGAAGCTTTCATCATTCATATTTTAAAAGGTATAAAAGCTTAAAAAAAATGCTCTAATCTAATCACTACTAATTTAGGTTGAATTTTGCATAGGTATAGCGAATAGACCATAATATATAGATCATCACAGACGGTACAATTGAAAATCTAATTAGTTGAAATAGGTATAGTGCTAAAAGTTCCATAAGGCATAAATATGATAGAATAAATTATTATCGGTATGACAGTAAAATATGTTCGGTAGTTAGGTAGGTATGTATTGTTTTATCAATAGCAGTTTTTAAGCCCAGCCTGCGTAATGACCGTTGTCCCACCAATTTCAAAATTAAATTCGACAACACATCGTGACTACAACTAGCCACCGTGCCTATAATTGTGTACCTATTTTCCTAAATTTCTTTATACATACAAAATATGTCAAAATTACCTTAGTTGATAGTCATGTGCAAAAGGAGCTTTATTTTGATTAAATATCCTGTGATAGTAGGAAAGCGAATTTTTTCGTTTTGCACAGCACATCATAATCCCCATTGTAAATGGTACCGTCAATATAACGCCAATCAGTATTCCTATCAACAATATTCCGTCTCTTTCGGGACGGTTATTGTAGAAATCCAAACACCGCATATGGTAATGGCGATGATCTAAATCAAGAATCGAAATTCCACTCATTTCAATTGGCTCTTGACAACTAAAATAAAATTTTATAAAATGTATGATCGTGCCTAAATTATACACTGTTAACAATATAATCACGTGAAATCATTTAGGAATTCCGGATGTCTTGATTCTGCCATTGGAGCTAAGGTAGACACGAGCCATTGATTTACACAATCACATATCCACTTGTTGCCTTGCAAGTTCAATTCTTCTAACGTGTCCCATCTATTCAACAAGCGGCTATCCAAGTATCCTAAAGCGTTGTAGCTCAAATCTAACTACAAACAAAGACACTCAAAACTTACCGTCATAAATAAACTTAAGTGTAGTGTGTGCCTAACAATATATACTTACTTTGTCAATGCGAGGCCACAATTCGCCGTCTGATCCGTCATTCAATTTGTAGCTAAACGCAGTCGGGTCTATTGATTTGAGTTTATTATTATGCGTGCAATGAAATTCCTCGAGAACATTAAGAAGACTTAAAGCACGTGGTCCGATATTGTTTAGTTCGGGCATGTGAGATAAATGGAGTACTTTTAACGATGCCATTTTTGGGAAACTCCTTAGTAATAAAAGTAATATATATACATTTTAAAACAACATTATAAACCACGAGTCACACGACACGCTATTATATAGTCACTATTAGTAGAATCAATTATAAAATTTACTCACAAGATGCTTTTTATCGGATTGGAACTAAAATCTAATCTCTGTAACGCGTGTGCTTCATCTAGTCCTTGTGGAATTTGCGTGAATTCATTATTTGACAGATTTAATATTTCTAAAAATCGAGGTGTGTGTAAAAGATGATTTGGCAACTCGTGTAAAGATGTATTGGACAAATTTAAGACCTGCACAAATTATAGATTTTTAAATGGTTATCCGTTAATATACCTACCTATACCTTACAATGTAATTAGTTATTTTCATACTTTTAACATGGGCAATGAAGATAGTGCGAAACTAGTTGGTCGATCAATGACTGTTAAAGGATTTCCTGCCAGTGTCAATGAAACAAGGTTACTGAGTTCTTTAAAAGTATGTGGCAACAGCGAATGGATATTGTTGTAATCAAGGCGTAAATGAATCAAGCTACCTGGTCTAGAAGTATCTTCGATATTAACCTGTACAACGAATATAAAACACAATTTATAATGATTATATAACTACTTAATTTTAGTAGGTAGAATTAAAAAAATACCAACCTTAAAAATATCGGGATTTAGATTTTCCGCCCTCAAAGAATTGTAGCTCAGGTCGAGTTCCGATAATAACTTTAAGTTTATAAATGCCATTTCATCTATTTTGTTTATCTTGTTATGTCGAAGTGACAAGTATCTAACTTTAGACGGTGGCAACTGTTTCACGTGCACAATGCCATTGTAATCAAAATGCATGAGGGTTGCATTCTTTACAATTTCTGAATGGTCCCATAGATCTAGAATGTCTATCAATCCATTTTCTGTACAATTTATTATGGAATTTTTACACGTGCAAGTATCGCATAAAATACTTTCACCACTAGCCACACAAGTTACAACGATAATTAGCATGCATGATGCAACGTTTTTCGAGAACCTGAAAATTAAAAAAAAAAAAAAAAAATAGAAAACATACGTTAAACATTACAATTAACAAAAAATTATTCCATACAATTTGTACATCACAATTAACTAGTTAAACATAAAATATAAAATTATATACTAACATGTTTATGAATAGAAAAACTACTAATATTTCTGGTTGGATTCCAATTTATGAACAGAGGCGTAGGTACCTGTATGTAGGCATTGGTTCATGTAGCGCGCAAAACAAAGTCAACAATTTCGAGCGCAAGATAAACAAATAAATCTTATCATAAGACAAACATTCATTTAGATACGCCATTGTCTAAAGTAACGTAACTAATTCCGTGCCTACTTTAATTTTAGCCTAAATGCATATGAGTATTGACGTATTGTTAAGAATCAATAATAATAAATAATAATAGGTTGGGTTACTCGTTGTTATAATATATTATTATGATGATATTTTTTCTGAACTTTGTAAGCCTTTCCTTAACAAAACACTTACACGGGCACTGCTGTTCCGTTATTATTATTTTTTTTTATTAATTTTTAAAGGCATCAACTGCAAGGTTATTAGCCTACGTTACATTTTTTAAATCACTTATTTCTATTATATTTTTGTACATTTTTAATAAGATGACTCGGTTCAGTTTCATTTCTGATTTTGATTATTTTCTTGAACGTCTCGGGATTGTAAACATATGACTGAGGATGTAATTGCAAGCCCGGATAATGGTGGGGGGGGGGGGGGGATCCAGAGAGGGCCATGGCCCCCGGGCCTCGATGCTTAGAATTTATTTAGGGGCCTCAGATATGTCCATTACTTTTTTCATTTTAGGCTATAACACCTACATAAATCACCTAAAACAAAATCGATGATTATTTAGCGGAGAAAAAAGCTTATAAATTACAGTTTATAAATAAAATGATACATTATTAATTATTGCCAAGTACTTAATATCCATATATATTTATTATAACAGGTACCTATAATATTAAATAATATATATACATTATAAACATAATGTACATAATAAAGTATTATTATTTTTTTTTTCTTTTTGGGCCTCAAAATGTTTTAATCCGGGCTTGTGCAATTGTTTTGATTAGGATTTGAAGTTCATGTAATTTACTATAATGTTCCATTATGGAATTTGATAGTCGTGAGTGTTCCCCCGTCGTTATAATTGTATTCAAATCGACATTGTGCCTAAACACGAATCAACAAAACGTCATGCCAACAGCTAACGGTAACTGAACGATAGACGCCGAACACGGAGAGTTACCGTACAAGTAAAATAACGACAAATAGGTAAATAAACTCGCAGACATTGATATTGCTAGTAGGTAATAAGTAGGTATGAATACGTCTTCATAATATTGACGCCAATACAACTTTTAAAACATAAATAATGAATAACGAGTACGTTATATACACTGCAATAGCCAATAGGTCAACTTATATAGTAGTAAACTAGTAAAATACTAAAATACCTACGTAAATCTTATTATGACTAGGAACCCGGATTTTCAGGTTTTTACATTCATGGAGATGTCAGCGCACTGTTTGTATTCTCTCTCCCTCTCTGTCCCACGCACAACACAAACAAAACTATTTTACTATATTTAGTTTCTTTGGCATACAGCTAGTATCTTAAGACTATTTTCAAGTGTATTGTAAATACTGTGAGAAAAAAAATTCTCATATAATATTATGTATTTTAATTTGTAATTATTATTGAAATTTTAACTAGTTATCTTTACACAGTTGTTTGTTATCCTTTATACCAATACAATAAAACAATATTATTCTCTTTTAAGTCGCTGCGAATTTCTATACTTTTTTTATAATCATTATTAATTTTTCACCATATAGCTATAATAATTTGTAACTTCTTAGAGAAAAATAGTAAATCTCTTTGGTAAAAAAAATTTTAAATGTTCATGGCAGGTGATTAATTTTACGTTCATGGAATATTTTTGCATTTTTTTCTCATTTTTAGAGAATATTGTTATAATTAAATTTTTTACCTAAAAATCCAGATTCTACTTATATGACACATCACAAGACATTTTTAATCGAATCACAGTAATATGCAACCAATTTATTGCAAGCATAAAACCTGACCATAATTATTACCTATTAGGTATTTATATTATAATAATACCAACTCCGACCTCGAGTATGTACCCACTCATGTATGTATTGTTGTGAATCGTATAATAGCTGGATACCACCCCGCATTGTAATGACTCTTTCATACAAACGTAGGTGCCTACAAATTAAAACAGGTAGGTACATATCAAATTTCGAGTTCGGCAGTTCCAAATGTTCCAATGGTGTGCTGTTGATTTTAATATTAGAGTGAATTGATTGACCCGTTATCAGATTCAAAGCGAAAACATTTTTTTTTTTTTTTACGTCTGTTTTAATAATTTTATATATAATTTTTAAGTGATAGATACGAGTAGGTACCTATTGGGGGGTTACGTGTGAGGTATCACAATTTGAAAATCTCACCTATATCTCGCTTTAAAATAAAAATATAGTAAAAAACAGAATAACTTTATATGTTCTCGCTTTAAGTCTGATATTAGCTGGTCAACACCAGGGCTTGAAACTGGTTTAAAAACCTCAAAACTTTAGGAAATAATAAATATTAAAACATAACCTTTCTACAAAATATCTACTGTAGTGCTTACCACGTGTTTATGTTAATCTAGACCTAAAGTTAAACTACTAATAAATCTCAATTTTATTAAAAGTATATAAAAGATTTAGATTCTGCGACTATTAGATACCTATATGTAAATGTTGAACAATTCGGGCAACTTAAATGTTTTTTCATTTTACGACATGACAATTCTGCAATGTTAACATAGGTATACTGTATATAAAACGAACTTGGCTTGGGATCGTTTCCTAAATGCTATAAGCTATGGCCTACAATTTATTTATCATGGAGTCAAGGCCGCAACTTGGGGAGAAGAGTGGCGTGAGAAAGACCCAGGAGTCCAGACCCTCCCCACCCCCCTGAAACTTTTAGCAGTGAATATAATTTATCAACTATTTATTGTATTAAGAATAAATCTATATTTTTGTCAAACGAGTAATAACGAGGTAAAAAATTTTTATATTTTGAACGTAAAAATTATGAGTGTCCAGTGAATATATTTAAAAATGTTAACCCCACCCGCCGAAATTTATTTTCAGTTATGGCCATGGCTACAGTATAGAGGTTTTAATATAAAAAAAAACATGTGTAATAAAAATAATTATGCACAATAAAATTTACTACGAATACTAAATACAAATGATCCTTGTAGTAAATAATCGATTTACTTAAATAATACCTATTTAAAATTGTTTGTTAACACTTGAATGCCTATAAGTATTTAATGAACAAAAAAACTCTACCACAAATTAGTGCAAATGTATAAAAAAATGTACAATTGCAGTTTCCCGTGTTTTTTTAAAAATTATTTCTAATAAAATCTGGTATAACAAATATGTACTTACATACAATGTAATTTTTTTCCATATAAATAAGTGCCTGTTTTAATTTTTTCAAACTCAAGTTTTGAGTACCAAGTAATAAAAAATGTTGCTATTATTTTTATATGCTATAGGTACATAAACAATAACTGTAATATACAGTTGAATACTTGAATTAACTACCTACAATTCAAGTTAAGGTAACTAATTAGTATACCTAAAAGTAATCATAATAATGGTTTTCAATGTACCTACGGTTTTAAATTGACATTGATTGAACAATATTGTAAAACCATTTAAATAAATCACGTATTCAAAATTTCTTTTTCATTTTAGGTATCTACCAATAACAGGCTGAAACAGGGGCGGAGAGCGGAGTGGCCGGTCTGGAAATGGGAATTTTCCAGATGGCCTGGACCATATTATAACCTGGTGGCTTGGTAATTTTATATTAGATTTTATATGCAATGTGTAGGGCCCGGTTTTATGTGTAAATACACATTTTCTCTGCGACATGATAAACTAATTTTGGCAAGTAATAAATTTGTTTCACAAGATTTTTGATAAAACGAGCTATATTTGATTTTACATATTTTGTCATATATAAATGTTTTTACATATTTCACAATTATTCAATTTTTTTCTCACATATTTAGACAATTATACTGTTATAATGTCTCTTCTTCAGAGTTCAAAATGATTGGAAGGTTATCATGACAATATATTATTATATCGACGATCTTTTGAATTCTTTAGCACATTTTCTGTTGTATAAATACATACTTCGGTTATATAAATACATATAAATCCGAGCCCTAGTAATGTGTAATATTTCAATAGTTTGTTTATAGCTATAAAATAGTTCATTTTATTTCAACTCAACATTTTAAACTGTAGGTACCCATTATTTCCAAATTCACCTAATGTTTTGAATTTTCAGATTTTACATTTTCCCATTTTCTCATTTATTTTTAATAAAAAAAGACACTAATTGCTAGCTATTAAGTTACAATACCTTATAATAAAACAATATAATAGATACAGGCATGACTAAAAAAAGTTTATTTAGTCGTGGATAAAGGTATCTACATTAACATGGCAATATGGCAAAGCACCTTGATAATTTAAAAAAAGTGGTTCATCTATTTATATTATATTCTGAATCAGATTGAAAATTAAGAATAATTTAGTACCTATATATTGAAAAAAATTATTTTAGTTTTTCATAGAGTTTTCCTTAATGAAATATAAGTATTTTAAGTGCAAACCATAAATAATCATACCAAAACTTAGAAGAAATGTTAGTAAGTTTAATAGTTTGATTGTGCTTTGTTAGAATAGTTTTTTTGTATACAAGAGTTAATCATTTTGACATACCTAGTTTTGATATTAACAACATATAATTCAATAATCTTTACTTTTTATCTTTATACACAATTATTATGTGCAATATTGGTATGCACCTATATCTATTATCCAATACTAAACAAATAATTAAGATAAGTACCTATTTTAGTACCATATACTAATTATTAATTAGTAATTAGTTTACACTATACAGAGTGTCTCACTATGATTATTCTCACAAATACGTATATCCGTTAACTACAGCATATTTTACCCACTTCCAACAAAATACCTGCATAATACCAATACGCAATACCTACTCAATAAAAATCATTAACTCAACTTTTTAAATATGTACTTACACACATTTTAGTACTAGAAACAACTCTTAAATATTTGTACAGCAATAGTTTAAAAAAATACTAATTACAATAATGTTACACAGAGATATAC
This sequence comes from Sitobion miscanthi, assembly GCA_008086715.1. Classification (NCBI taxonomy): domain Eukaryota; kingdom Metazoa; phylum Arthropoda; class Insecta; order Hemiptera; family Aphididae; genus Sitobion; species Sitobion miscanthi. The sequence continues at coordinate 28,184,233 of CM017802.1, forward strand.
CCTGTTTGATAGATCAAGTACTTCCAACAATCTGAAAATAAAAGGTGCAACAATAATATCATGGTAAATCCGTACTGAATAATTTAAATTTTACTGTTTAATATATAGATGATGTTTAGTGATATTATATTGACAAATTCTATTAAATAGGTATAGAAATAAATAAGGTATGCGGTGTTTATACAATTAATATACTATCCAAGAATACATTGTTCATAATACACGTATGTTAATTAATTAACATACAATGTCTGCAGAGTTTGAGAACATGTTAAAATTGCAGCTAAGACCTTAACTAGGTAGGTTAATCTATCAATTTTTGTATATGTGCTACATTTTAGAGGAAAGAGCACAATTTGGCATTTTTAATTTGTTTATTAGATTAATTATTTACTATGTAGATTATTCTCTACTATGTTAAACAATGGTGGGCTGACATCCTCTTAAGACAGAGCATCAGTATACCAATTTTCAGTTTCACGTTTTTTCAGTGATTGAGATTAGATTATTAAAATGTATGAAGAGTATTGTGCTTTGTCAGAAGCTTAGTTTAATATTTTTATTATTTAAAAAGTTATGACATATGATAAATAATTTTCTTAAGAGGACATCACACCTGCATATGTTGTCTCCTTCTTACACAAGTACAAATTAGACTAAATGCATTTATGCAGTCTGAGTATAACTTGCTCAGTTTTGATTTTAGAGTAAAAATACCTATTATAAAATTGAATTGTGATAATATTTCTGAGTGCAAGTAGTTGCATTTTTTCCATTATACCCAATATAACGTTTATTATATTTAGAAATAGAAAAAATGTCAACATTTTTAAAATATTTTTATTTTTTCCAAATATAAATTTTTAAAAAAAAACTTACCCTCAGAAATATTGTATCAATTCAATTTTATAAAAGTATTTTTACTCTAGAACCAAAACTGAGCAAATTTTACTCAGACTGCATAAACAAATTTAGTCTATTTCGTACGTGTGTAAGACGGAGACAACATATAGGTGTGACGTCCTTTTAAAAATAAAAATATTAAAAAAAGATTTTGAAAAAACACAAATAATATTATTTTTAATAATTTTTTAAGCAAAGATAATATTCTTCCTTATTTTTTTATTTTCTATAAAATATTTAAGATTTTAGTGTTATTGTAGATATCTGATATTAAATCGCGAGAACTGGATTTTAATACGAATAATTACTGGTGGGTAACTTCTTCGGAAGCATAAACATTAAATTAATTTCTTTATATTAAAATGGAAGAGCATATTATTATATCATTTTAGAGGTAAAAGCCTCACTATTATATCTTTAGGAACCTGGTGGTATCAAATTAGTACACAATCTTTTTTCAATTCCAAATTTAAGAAATAAGAAGAATAAGTCAGTAAAACCCAAATAATTAACATGCTACGTTATATGAAAAAGTGATTTAAAAATAAGAATCTGACCTGATATAGGTTTTTTCAGTTTTAATATTTTAAAGGTAAATACTTAAATAATTTACCAACAAATGTTAATTAGTTAATTATCTTTAAGCAAAATCAAATATCAATGAAATAATATTAGATGTTTGAATTGTAAATCATATTATAATATATATAGTAATTTATAATAAGTAATTAAATGAAACAGGCAAATATGTTAAAATTAAAATCAATGATAAATTTATTTTTCCATTAATATTGGTAAACAAAATTAACATTAAATTTCCTATATAGGCGATATAAGTAGTTAAAAAATAAAAAAATTTACATAGAATTTGAAACAACAAACATTTTGTATATTTTATACAATCCCACCATTACTTAGCTATTGTTCTAGTGTTTTGCTCTGCCAAAGGTTTTTGTCCACCCCTTCTTCTCGATTTATGAGCAGGCTGATTTTCGTTTTCTCCAACATTCTATAATAAAGAATGCATAAAAGGTAAATACCCAAAGTTTGATAAAAGTTTTTTATAATATGTTTTAATGTTTAATTACTTGTCCTTGTGCTTGAGGGTTTGACTTTTGAGGTTTTTGAGATTGTCTGACGCCTATTTGACCTGTTGGAGGGGGCACAGCTAGTACATTGCCAACAGCCTTTGTCCTGCCTTCTCTAAATACCAATCTTTGACCGGGTCGTAAGTACTCTGGGTATTTAATGAACCTAAATCTTACTTTTGCCTTATCCCCAGTTCTCAAACATTCTTCAGACATACTAAGAATAGATGCTGTTTGTCGAATACTACCACAATGAACTGAAAAAAAATGCAACTATAAATTACATTATTAAACATAGTTGTCGATGACCTACCCATTGCTTGGTAACGAGAACTAATCGTTGTTGGATGATGCAATACAAGTATCTCTCCATCAAACTCCCAGGTAGCAGATGGATTCAGTGATGGAGAAACCATTACCATACCTTTTCGAATTTGGGATCTTTTGATTTTCTTCAAAGCAAAAGAGGCAGTTTGTCCGGCTTTTACTTCACGTACAACCATTCTTTTACGGTGAATACTTTTTACTGTGATTGCAATAAACTGGCCAACAGGATCGGGTCCTAACATCAGTGTATCATTTAAACGAATTGTTCCACATAATGTTGTACCGGAAACTACTGTTCCAACTCCCTAAAATTAAAAATGAATAAATAAAATATTTGAATACCATTAGATAATCATAATTTACAACATATACATACAGGCACAGAGTATGTGTCATCTATTTGAAATTCAGCTGGATCATCATCAGTAGACATAACTCGGGTAGTTAATAGATTTAAAAACATTTTTAATAAATCTAAATTTTCGCCATTTACATTAGAAACTTGAAATATTGGGCAAAGTCTTAAAAAATATATTAATTCAATTTATAATCAAATAAATATTTAATAGTTATAGAGTTACATACCTTTGAGAAACAAAATTTGTAGCACTCACAATGACATCATCCTTGGTCTTAACCATAACTGGAACTTTTCTACAACCTGGTGACTTAAGTATACGAACTAATAATCTTAATGTATCTTGAAGTATATTAGGTGGGCACATATCAATTTTTGTAACTACTACAAATACTGGAACACTAAGAGCTAATGCAAGACCTAAATGTTCTTTGGTCATTCCAATTATCCCAGCATTGGCTCCAATCTAATTGAAATTACAATTTTAAAACATGTCACTGCGAAATTAAATTTTAAATTACCATTAACATGCCGAAATCTGGCATATGTCCAGTCATACCAAATACAGTAGTCTTCAAGTAACGTTCATGTCCAGCTAAATCAATAAAGGTAATAACTTTGGTCGATTTCTCACATATTTTTACCCAATCTAATGATCCATGTTCTGGTCTATTCACCACTTCTCCTGTGCTATCAAAACCAAGAATATCATTGCCTACAGAGCTTGTACGTCCCGATTCCATTTCATGTTTGTGTCTAAACAGTTTTAACCTCGCATGGCCTCGACCATTATCTAATTCACCATGAGTCAAAACCCCCAACAATGTTGATTTTCCTGCATCTACATTTCCCACAACCGCTACCCTAAATGAAAATTTTTTTTAATTAATTAATTAAATGAATATTTTTTTATTTAAAGATGTTAATTTATTTAATTCATTACCTTATTTCAAGAAAATCTTGGGATTCTAATCGTTTTCTAACAAGATACTGTGCTGTACTAGTTCCACCCTCAACTCTTTCTCTAAGAAGAACACAGTCTGCATCCTGAGTTGCTGCTAATGAATGTAGAGTAGCCACCGAGGCTTCAAACTCATCATTGGTTAAGCCGCTGCCATCATCTCCAATGCCTACATCATAAATAGTTTCTCCATGTCCTTCTTCTATTAGCTCTTTGAGCCTATGTTGCAACGTTTCAAATTGCTCTTCAGACGGACTAACCAAACTTGACTGCAAGCAGAAACATTAAGTGTCAAAATTAGTTCCTAATACTATATCAAGTGTTGTTATAAGCGAAACATACAATATATCTAGGTAATTATATTTTTTTTTAGTTGAAAATAATTGTTTGAAGGCAAATTATGATAAAAAAATACTTTAATTTAAGCTTAATATTGAATATTAATTAAACTACAGACTAAATTACCTTTCCACGGACAATGGAATAATCAACTTTTTTTATTGCCTTTTCATCTAGTTGACCTCTGTTCAACAAGGAAATGGCTTTGTCCGCTGTATTTGGAGTTTGTTCAACTATGTTCGCCATTTAAATTAACTATAGTTGGATAGACGTTTGCAAGTCTTATTCAGACAAAATTACGGACAGGAACTCCATTACAAGTCAAAATATCGTTCTACAGCAAAAACGGTTGGCTATTGCAATAAACAAATATTACAACAAACGAACAAACTATCAAACGTAAAAACGTATACGTACCTACCTCTTATTATAAAGTGCCTCGAAATCGCAGTTGAAACAAATTCAGTCGTAGGTCAGCCAATATCAACTATGTGGATCCCAGTCTATTGTAATGTCTTACTGGCGAACTGCTACGACGGTCGTGTATCATTAAACGAAATTAGTATTTACTATTTACCAAGAGTAAGTCGTTCTAAACATAAATATTTTGACACCTTGTCAGTTGTTATTATTATTATTATTATTGTCGAGTTGTTATCAAAATGTTGTTCGACGATGTAAACGTATTAGTATTTGTCAGTGCATGTCACAACGAGTAGAAATAACCATAATATGAAATAACGTAAGCCCCCCCCCCTCACTGGCCACCGCACACACGACACACACCGAACGACCGAACGGCCTACGCTAATGAGGACACTAAATTACTAAATATTCTTCGAGCTTCTTCGAGTCTTGCTTATATTTTTACCAAATATTTCCCGAACTGCCCATTTACTATTTAGACGAAATTGTTCGCCTTCAGCTCGTTAGCGCGGTTACGATATGACAATAATATGAGTTACAAGGTAGATATTTTATTATAATACCCACCTTGATGAGATATTATCTGAGGATCTTAATCAAAATTATAGTCTATCAAAATATTAAAATCAATATTGAAAAAAAATACAAAAATGAGAATTAATAAAAGGAACTAGGAAGTTACATTTATATTTTATAACACGGACCTAAGATATCCTAGTCAGGAGTTGAGTTGTAGTCGGTACTCCGACACTCGGTTCTTTTTACTTTTTAGTTTTTAACTCTTTTGTGATTACTTATTTAGGTATGCCAATCGTTTGAAAAACAGTGTCACCACATTTAATATACAATGTCCAAGTCTTTCAAGTTTCAATGACTTTGGACTACGGTTGTAGATATATCTTGCCGTGCTATGGACTACGGTCTACGACGGGACTGTATTTCATGTACCTACCTCAATAAATTATTCGTTTCATTCTTAGAATATATTATTAGCCATTAGGTATAAGGTAGGTATAAATTCATATTTTAAATGTTCATATTTGTATGTCTACACGATCTAAAGCTCCGATGTATTTAATCAATTCTTTTTTTCTTTGAAACATGAATAATCCCTATATTATTATTTTTTCTTCGGTTTTTTACAGGTTTCAAGCCCTTTGACACAAAAACATATTACTTCCATTCTTCCCTGTCTTTTTCAATTTCCTCTATATTACAGAGGTTAAAATAGCAACATTTGCTTCCAGAGTGCAGCCAGGGGCCGTTTAATCGTGCGTCACATAGTCATTACAGTACGGGACGTATTTTCGAGTGAGCGGCTGAATGAGTTTGGTGTCTCATTCTAGTCTTCATCATAATGTATAAATATTAAATATATAGGTAATATTATCTTCTCTACATAGTACATCGTGGAACTATCCAATATAGCTATGTTACAGTAAAGTTATTTTATCATGGGCACGTAGTCACGTAGATATATGAAAATATTATATTTCACAGGTCTATTTTTATAGTCCCTTTGTATATGATCTTTGGTATGCTTGGTTTGGACTACCATACTTTCTTTAATCGCGATTCGTGATCATCACGAAGACTAGAAATTAGAATAAGGAGACCAAACTCGTTCCAGCTCCCACATGAAAAAATCAAATACTATATATACGACCGAATACGACATAGGTACATCGTACATAGTATAAAGTATTTGATAAACATAAAAACGTCCCGTAATGAATGCAGATCCGGCGCTAGGGGAGGACAAATGGGACATATGTCCAGGGCACCGCGATTTTTAATCATCATCTTAGTACCCCGTGAAACACATGGACATTTTACATTAACAAATTATAAATCTATTCTATTCTTCAGTTCTTCACATGTATAATATAATTATTATTCCTTTTATCAGTTATTTGGAAAACGAAAGCTAAATTTAGCCATAGTACAAAGTAAATCGTTATCGATACGACGAAGGAGTAATATTTGAACGAAACACACCGAGTAGGATAGTAGGTATAGGTAATACTATAATTAATAATATAAATATTTATTATCTATATAGTTATTGTTTTCTCTGTTCTTTGTTTGGAAAGGCTTTCCGCGTATTGCCATATAGCCCGTATTATAGAGGGGGCAAGAGCTATATTCTTAAAATATTTATTTGATTATCTAATATTATATATTCGACATTTGAGAATTTGACTGCAATCCGCTTTGCACCTTAAAGTATCTTTTCAACAATTTCTGCATAATATCATAAAAGTAAGTTTTCATTTTATGAAATTATTATTGCAATTTAGTTTATAATATAACCGCATTAAATGATATGTACCTACTGCGTGCGTATCTAGTGTATCAGGATTAGTTTAAATGTATTTTATTGTCTACCGCCGCCGCGTATCTAGATATTAAACGGTTAATTATTTCATTCACACATTTTGATGAATTTATTTATTTTTATTGATGGTGTTGTAAGTTGTAATTATTAAAATAGTTATGAAATAATAAAATAATAAGCCCCCACGAATTTATTAACTTATTATTTACTTTTTCTACACACACGTATTATTTAACTATTTGTAAATAATTTTGTTGTAACATTATAACATTAAAATAAAAAAAAGGTGGGTAAGTGGATGTCGCTCTGCTGTACAGTAGGTTACAAGTGGGTCACTGTACTGGATGGTGTTAAATTTGAATTCAATGATATAATATCATTGTATAAGAAAAACGATTCTGAGCGAAAACGGTCAGTCAGCATATGATATTACCAAGTATATTTGATGATATTATTGTGAATAAAGTAATTAACCTAACGATCTTTTACCCAACAAATAAAATTTTATCGATATTTATAGAAAAAAAAAACTAAAAAAATTTAAAACTGACGATGTCCGTAAACAGCTCAAAAAGAGTCAAATTATTTTCAAAATTTTATCGTGTATAAAAAATGCTAATATTAACATTCAGTGAAATTTTCAAGTATCTACAGTCATACGTTTTTTAATCACACCAAAATAAGAAAATCGTTACATGAGATATCGAGTGAATATCAAATGTAAAAATATGAATTTCAAACGCTCATAAAAATTTAATTTGACTTTCTTGTTGACATTTTTTTTTTTTATAAAAGTAGACAAACTTATGGATTATCTTGTATTACATTTTCAAATCTTAGATTTAAAAAGAAAAATTTTTATGAATTCTCAACTCAAAATAATTTTCTAATTTTCGTGATATTTCCGTATTTTGTCAAGATTTTAACTTTAAATGCTTACAAATAAAAATCATGACTAAGGATTTTTAATTTTTTTCATTTGCCTTTGAAACAATAACCTAGGAGCGTTAATATAATATTTTTAAAAAATATTCCAAATAATTATTCAGAATACTGCTGGAAAAAGTTTTCTGAATAATTACTGATCATGATCTGTTATCATTTAATGTTAATTGTTATCTATTAGCTATTGCTAACTTGACACGCGTTAGGTTTTTGGTTTTCTTAACATTTTAATTTTTTAATTCAATGCTGCAAGCTGTTATCTACTACTAACTTTACACGCGTTTTTTCTTTTTTTAGTAACTTTTTACGTTTTACTTTCTACTCTTATAGTTCATACCAAGTGTAGGTACGACATTATTATTTCACTGTAAAATGAAAATTTACTGGTTCGAAATCTTCGGTCTGGTTTAAGTAACTGTACTCTGCAGTTTGTATTTGACATCAGTTGTATATTGTATACATTATTATAATATTAACGATGGAGGAGTATTCTGAAGAAATATTTTGCTGTTCTCAATGGATCAAAAACGGAAAATTCGAAAAAGTAATTAGATCTAGGCAGCTGTCCTGTAATCGATTACTGCTACATAATAGCATTTTAATATAATAACATTATTCATGTTTTATTGTGTATGTAGGTATGCATCCAATTACCGGACTACATGTTGTGCAAAAGCGTATCAATTTCATCTGAATTTGAAAGACTGTTGACGGCTCACCGTGTATACATACTTGGTGATACATCATACGGCAGGTGAACACTAATACTATTGCTTTTCACACCAAAACTATTACTGTTTCACTGTAATAGTCCGATATGACTTAACACTTTTTTATTACATACATTTCAGCTGTTGTGTTGATGAAACAGCCGCCCAACACGTAGCTGCTGATTGTATCATTCATTTTGGACGGTCGTGTCTGACACCAAATAGTCACCTTCCTGTCTATTACATTCTTCCTAAACAGCCGTTAGACGATGTCCAGTGTGCCAATTCGATAATCAAAACCTTTGAAACTGATGAGGGACTGGTTTTGGTTTTGTATGATGTGGCTTATCATCATGTGCGAGGTAAATTCTTAAAAACAGTATTATATTTTACAATTTACTATATTCAATAATAACGCTGGTTTTTTTATTCCAGATCATTTGGCAAAATCATTAGCACCTGCGAAGTCAATAATATTATCTGACTTAGATTTAAAGGAACAAAATACTACTAGTTGCACTGTATCCGATGGCCAAGAATATACATGCATATTTGGAAGACGATTTCCTGACTTAAATTACAAAAATATTGTTTACATAGTTCATGATAACTATATGAACAATGTTGATAGATTTATACTAGAGAAAAAAGGTACAAACATTAAACTTTACTGTAATAGAGATAATTTACAACTATTTATATGAATACATTTATTTTACAGATTGTCAAGTATATATCTATCAAAATAGTTGTAATATATTAACACAACGAAACTTGTCATCAGTGATAAAAAAAAAAAACTATACAAAAGAAAAGATAAAAGATTCTACTCATATTGGAATACTCATATGTAGTTTAAGCATCAAAGATTTACTCGAGCGTATTAATAGAGTTAAATATTTGTGCAAAAAGACAAACAAAAAATGTTACATTTTTTCTGTTGGACGTCCTAATGTTGCCAAATTAGCTAATTTTCCAGATGTAATATATTTTATATTAATGAATAATGATCAAGTTTGCAATGACTATTTATTTATATATTTATTTAGATTGACATCTTTGTGAATATTACATGTGCAGAGGGTGTCATAGAAAATCAAAAAGAATACATGCAACCAATTGTTAATATTGATGACATTGAATTGGCTTTGGGGACTGATAACACAAGTTGTATTTATAAAAGATTTTTGTACTTATATAGTTATTTGTTTATAATAATTTTATTTTATTTTAGATTTACCTGATATATCTTTAGTAACCAACAAATTAAGAAACTTAACAATGCCTAATGAGGAAATTGAGTTTTCTTCAGCATTAAATGTAAGAACAGATATGTCATTATCAATGGTCACTCAAAATAGAACATGGACAGGACTCAATCCACATGACACGCGACCTCCAGTCATAATAGCTACTGAAGGAAGAAAAGGCACACCGAGCTCTGGATATATAACATCTGATTCAGATCACCGTAGCTAAAGATAACAGTTTATGAATGTGTTTTCCAAAATATAAACATTTCTATTTTGGTTAATGAACTTGATCAAATAATATTGTTCAAATGTTTGGTATTGTTATTCAAGTAATAATTGTTGCATGAAAGTAATAATAATTTCTTACTTTCAAATTAAACATTTTGATATATTTTTTAGTCATTTTATAAATGATGTATTAAATATTATGTAAAATCACTGCCATTTTATATAGTTGATATTAATTAATTATAAAGTACTGAAGTCAAAGTATCTTCTAGTCATTAAAAAGAATAACACAATTCTTTACCTGTACTTAAATGGCATTTTTAATTGTATATACAATTTAAAAATTATTACCATCTTTAGTTTTTATTAAAATGTATTTTACAATTGAGAACTAAAAGTAGGTATATGAATAAAATTTTAATAATAGTCAAGGTTTGATTTCTTCAAAGTATTACAACTTATTGTTTTATAAAAATTTAAAAATCAATTTATTTATTCATTTATTTATTTATTTATTTATTTAAATAAGTTAATATTTAATAATTAGTAACATTTTAACAGATTAATCATAATATTATACATTTTATTTTATTTAACTGAGAATCATATTGCATATGAGGTAGCACACAGACATTTGTTTTACACATAATATTATAATTAACCAAAATGAAGTATTATTTTCTTTTAGAAACACCAGTTTTAAAAAAATATTACAAAAGCATATTCACATTATTTGATGACTGTATATTGGTATTGCTATACTTTTAGCAAAATTGGTTCAATTTTTCTAATTAAAAAAATAATTATTTTATAATATATATCATAAACTACCCTTAGAATAAAATAGAATATGCTTAATTTATTCAAAATTGTTGTTTGTGTTCAATCAGGGCTGGATTGACAAAGGTGCAAAATGAGTTATTGCTCCAGGTGACCAGGCGGCATCTTTTACATATCCATATGGTGTTATATATGTAATATTGAAGTATATGTTGTTTTAATAACTCCTTGATACGGGGTACCAAATATATATATTACTTCACGGTGGTTCTGATCTTAACTCTGGCTCTGTGTCAATTAATTTATTATTGAATTCAAATTAAACAAATAATTTATAAAATATTCAAACTCAATTTTACAAAGTATATTTTTTAATCTATGCTTATACTTAATGACAAGGTATCCTCAAATCTTACTATACTAATACAATAGATTAAGTTCCCTGGTTTTATTAATATTAAGGTTGCTAACACTATTTCATCTATTCTAAGCTCATGGATAGTTGAACTTGGTCAACCCTTACTTTTTACAGTCCTCTAGAAGTCCAGCCCACCAAGAGAAATTAAAATTTAAAAATATGTATTATTTGTACATATTAACTTGTTGAGTTTAATAAAATTTACTTATTAACTAGTTAACGCTCAAATTTACACATTAATAATATTTATAAAAATGATAAGATTAATATGCTTATGGTATAGACTGTAGATTGAATGATATCATAGAACATTTGATTTATAGTCAAAGCACTTGTGATCGAGTATTGACAAATAAAATGCAGTCGATACAGAAAAATCTGGAACTAGAAAACTAACCTAACCTACTTAATTAAATAAGATTGGTCCCTGTAATTCTTAGTGTTCCTACATCTTACTACATACCTTAATACCAAATTACATAGGTACTTATTATTTTATACTTCATAATTAATAGAGTATTTATAAATTATAACATACGCACGAGTTTCAACCTACAAAATGTAAAGTCAAAACTGAAGTATACACTATAGTTGTACTAAACTGTACATCGGCACCACAGTTATCTACACCGATGACCAGTGATCGGTATTATAAAGTTTAAAATATAACTATTGTTTGTTGAAAGTTCTCAACCATTTAAACATCTTGTAGTTTGTACCTATGGGAATAATATTACTATATAGTTAATAGATATCAATAAAATTAAAATATAGGTACGTGGTCTTAGGCGCAATTTGGAGGGGTCTGGGGGGGAGGCTTAGTCCCTCCTAGTTTTATTCGAGCCCCCTACGTTTTTAAATACATTCATTCTTAAATGCACGTGTTAAAAAAATGATGCGGGTCTGTATTGATTTTATAAATTTAGCCCCCCCCCCAAAATCAGTTGTTCAAATGTACGTGATATAAGTGCGTCGCGTATCGAGGTGGATTTATATCAATGTACCTATTGTTGCATATAATATATATGTACCTACTTACGCACCGTATACCCACAAATATTTTACAGTCGTCATAAATCATAATTAAGCACTGGCACCTGTCGATAACACCAAAGGCGGATTACACTAACGAACTAACGGTAAATAATATCTATACATCGTATTGGTGTTTGACACAGATGTGATTTTGATCATTTAATATTGTACATAATTATAGGTTATAACTTATATTATTTTGTCAACTGTACACGACCTGTTGTACCTACCTACTGACACATATTGCTGTGACGGTATCAATGGAGTAACGTAAAAATCGGAAAATTACCTAAGTGATGTTAGATGAAGTATCTTTCTTCTTGTTTCTTGATACAATATTTTGAATAAGTTCACGATTTTCAATTTTGAGCTAGGTAATTATTATATAAACTATTAAGTATAAAGACATAGGTAGGTACCTATCAAAAATCAATAATCTTCGGCCTCCGCCAAAGACGTATTTCGCACCCTGCAACGATACAAATGCAACAAAATGTTGAAGATCGTTTGCCTCTCATCCTTAAAAATTTCAATTTTTTCCAGTAAACATTAATTATTATCCAGGTACGTGTGGAGGTGTTGTGTATAGGTAATTAAATAGGAAAAGCAAATTCGACAGAGAAAAATGAATAGTTCTTAGTTAAATTTCAATAAACAACATTATAGCAATGAAAAAAAAAAAAAAACATAAAAATTAGAAATAAATTAATGTTCAATTACACGAACAGTAATATCTAACAATCACGGTTCATTTAATGATGAGTAAATAACAATTGTATTTTTATTAATCCCTACGTATCTATAGTCTCTGTATTTGTCAATTCACCTAGAATCTTATTATAGATTTTGAGTGGTGCGATGAATGTGGTGATTTTACAATGATGTTTGTTTTTGTATCGTACACACGACAATTATTTATTGAAACAATGCTTCAATTTTCAACCTTAGTATTTTTCTGGTGGGAAAATATAGTTGGTGCTTTATGGAGGTCAAAGTGGAAAATCCCGAGGAGTTTTCAAGCGTCGGGAAAAACAAAAAAAAATTAAAGGAAAAACGGCGATTTTTACACAAAACTAGTTTTCGACAAAATTGATTTAATAACCGTAAAATGAGTATTAGATACTCGACATTTTCACCAAATGCTTATTTTATCATGATTCTATATTCATAGTAAAATTTTTTAAATATTTTGACCCGTTTTGAGCTATTTATAGACATTTGAAAAAACTTAAAATAAATAACTTATAAGTTATAAGGATTGCGAATACGTAAAGATCATGAAGATGTGCAAATTATTTATTGAGTTAGAAATTCATAAAACAATTTCTTTTCAAATCTAAGATTTGAAAATGTAATGCAAGATTCCTCAAAAGTTTGTCTACTTTCATCAAAAATAAAATGTCTACAAGAAAGCTAAATTAAATTTTTATGAGCGTTTGAAGTTCATGTTTTTACAAAACTGATATACTATACTCGATTTCTCATGTAGCGATTTTCTCATTTATCGTATAGGTACAATGATATTATATATTTATGTTATTGAATTAAAATGTAATACCTTCCATTGTACAGTGGTCCACTTGTAACCTACTGTACAGCAGAGGGACCTCCATTTACCACATTTTTTATTTTTATTTTTTTATTTGTATTCGTGGTAATATATTAAAATGTTAATAAAAAAAAAATATTGACAAATGATTTATTCTGTTTTAGATTCTAAACGGAGCGATTTAATTTTTTTTTTTTTATTAACTTTACATTTTAACATCAAAGTTTGACATTTATCATTAATTAGTTGGATACAACTTTGAACATATACATATAATATAAGTTAAGTCAGTATTAAGACAATGTTCGATTCAAGATCAACCTAACGCTCAATACATTTTTGTAGGTTATTCCTGTACCTATATATGTAGCCCAAGTAGGTAGTTTTTATGTCCGAACTTAGACACTTAGTATCAACTATCATAGCAACTACTGATGAGTATTAATCAAAATAAAATGAATAGGTATATTGAAACTAGATATTTTAATGTGATACCTATATAACAATAAATTCTAATCTATTATGACTATAGGTGAAAATCTATCGTAGATATACGGTATACTTGCACCTTACATTTTTAAGTCTTAGACTTAATTAATATTTTACAATTTTTTCACAACAAATGGCAAATAATACATTAATAAGAAATGTCCGTTATTCGAATATGGACCATTCCGTCGCGTATTAAATATATCAATTTCCAATTTTTCCAGAAGCTTTACAATGCTTATACTGTACCCAGTGCTCGAATTGGGGGGGGACGCGGGCGGACGGAGTCCGCTTTCATTTTTTTCATAGATTTCAGCGTCCCCCTTCATTTAATTAAGCGGGGAACGCTAAAAACGAGTCCCCCTCTGACCTCTGGGGATGCTTACTTTTGAACGGTGTATTTGGATTTTTTTTGTTTTGGTTATTTCTATTTCTATAGCAAACTGCAAAGTAATGGTATTTTTTCGCAGAAAACGGTTATCGTTGACGCACGATGTAGATAAAACGGTGTAGTCACTATCAATTGTACGTATGGATAGTGTATTTCATATACGTATGAATGATTATTACCGCCGCGGTGGTTTCATTGGTTTGTACACTACCACGATTAAAGATATCATGTCTACCTTATCTCTATTATCTGCAAGTGTGATAATTTTGAAGTGATTTCGGTTGTATTGCCGCCGTATACGTGTTTCTACATTTTACTTTTGAGAACTTTTTGTTTAATTTTCACAACGGGTTACTTTACAATTTATTAGCTATGGAACGGTGTTTTTTCAACTAAAACCAGCGTCCGTCCTCAATTTTTTTTCCAATTCGAGCACTGACTGTACCTATACTACCTATAGGTCCTAGGTAGGTATACACTGCAGTACTACAATTTTATACTCCGCAGTATACTTTGTACGTGTTGATAGGAAGGTAGGTAAAAAATAAAAGTACAGACCAGCACAGTTATTTCGATTTTGGATTATATAACTACCTACTTAATATACTATATAGTCTCTACTTAACATAATATTATATTATGTTGTTCAGCACTCTGAAGTGAAAATAGCAGTGCGTTTTACTACAAGTTCATGTCTTGTCTGCATGCAAATTGCAGATAATAGTGGCCAGCGGGCAGTGGCGGACTGGCCCAGGTGGAGAGTGGGAGAAATCCACCGGGGCCGCTGTCGTGAGGGGCCGCTTCGTTATAGTGCACTTTTAATAAAAATATATTACATTATAATTTTATATTCGATTACTAAATTAACAATATTAGATAATAAGTAATAACACACAAATACACAATTCTGGGGCACGAAATGAAAATAATTTTCCCTGACCCGCGCGATGCACCCCACCCTAATATTATTATAAGAAGTCATGAGCTATAATTAGACATAACGAAATTCCCGTAGGCCGTCGCCCGCCGTCGTCCGACGACCGACCATCGACCAATATTGTTTTGCTTATATAATTTATACCGTGTTATCTTTATTGTCAATACTCCTGGTTATTCGTTATTTAATTGATAATATTGAACGACTGAAAAGTGAGCAAATGATACCTTTTGCATACCTATGTGTAACTTGTCACTCGTGTAGTTTGATCATACAAAAAAAATTGGGGGCCGCTCAAATCTTCTACACCCGGGCCGAAGTACTCTTAGTCCGCCTCTGCCAGCGGGGGAGGTATGTAAGCAATATATTATTCTACGGGGCAATGTAGCATATACCAAGTAAGAAAAAAAAACATTATGGTTGTAATGAACATATTATATCAGTACAAATAATTAGTTATTATTTACTGTAAATTCAAAACAATACAACATTTTAAATAACCATTGTCTACATATCTCCCTAACCCATTATCGTGGACTGGAATAGGTACCTGCCTGCACAAAACTAAACAATTCAAACCCACTCTTTTGAATTTCGATTTTGATACGTCTAAATGTTCAGTAAAATTGGCCGTCAAATAATTAGCATCTAAACAGAGGAGTTGTCATTTGAAAAACAGAAGTTTGTGTGTCCACAAAACACTCCTAACGTACGGTATGATAAAACTCAAGAATTCAAAATACGGGCTGTAAGTAGTGATTACCTCTATATACATTTAAAAATTCCAAAAATCAAATTTTGAATACCCATGTAACTGGATTATTGAATTAGAAGAGCAAAAGGGGTGAGTGAGAGTGCTTGGCGAATCAGCCTGTATATTATTAGCCATACGTACACCTTTGTAGTGTTGCCGACATTGCCGTGTTACGTGCAATTTAATATGTTTCATAAAATATGAATAATTATGTTTATCCGCTGACCGCTGTATAGGTATCTACATCACTAATAAATTGAAAACATGCTCGTTGACCGGTACATTGTTCAGTTGATGTTATCAAGTAACCTAGTTCATAACATTGCGTCTAAGGATAGAATAATAATAAATTATTAATTAATAACGATAGTATTATATACATTTAGCCATTTAAGTATGAAAAAGATTCATTTATTCACATTAATATATAATATTACTGCCTACGTGGCTATAATACGTGTGCATTGAAATTCCGATAAATTTAATTATGTTAATTCGATTACGATTATTTATCCAATGAATAGTGTTTGTGTGGTACGATTAAATTCGTAGATTCGACATTCATACTAAAATTAAATAGTGAATGTTTATTAGTACATTTTACCAGCAGACAGCAATTTTTCTTTTTTGAACATTCTTATTTTGCTGGGTCGGAGAGAGTGGAGGTTATAAGGACTCATGCACCCCTTCATATACATTGAAAAACATATTTTGTATACAATCGTCAGTGTAGGTACTCAGCACATTTGCATATTGAGGATTACGAATTATAATAGGAAAAAATATTAAATCACAAAATATCATAAATTAAATACTTAAGTGAGTACCTAACCAAATAGGCCCTCCGATCATGAAGAACTTATAATATGTAGCGGACAACCGTACTGACGTCACACAAAGTATGAAAAATATCTTATCAAACTAGTAAGTGACCTGGTTCGCCGTCTACGTCATCGTTGTTTATACTTTTAAATAATAGTTCTCAATAAGTATTCGATTGCATGTTGATTTTCATATATATTTTTATTTATTTCTCAGCAACTATTGGTAATATACATTAAATGAAATAATTGTAACTGCAATAAGTTATAAAGTGTGAAGTTCATAAGTTTCATAAGTTCATAAGATAATATTATGAAGTCATAAAAATTGTGTAGACTGTGTTTGAACAATTATAATAAACATGTTTTATCTATATAATATTATAATATATTATTTTAGATTCTGTGCGCGATAAATGTATTAATTTCACAATGACGGGTGTTGGTGTTTTATTATGTCTGTCAAAGGCGCCGTTCTAGAAATCTGAAATTGGGAGGAAGGTTACATTTTTTTTTAGAAAAACACAATTACAATTTCAGTACCTAGATTACCTATATATAGTCATACAGGTAACATGATAAATACTATTCGATTGCAATATCAACAATTTTTTTATTATTTTATATTATTTGGATTTTATGGAATACGAACTATTTATTATATAAAAAATATATATACGTGCAGGTATACAACAGTTTCAAAGATGATGGGGACTTAGGCCTCTCATCCCGAGTCCACGCCAGGCTTGTCATAATTTATCACTTTTTGGAGCAGTAAGAACACCCCAGTTTTCGACATAGAGCCCTGATTTTTGGTGGAAAATCAAAATTGTACCTATAGTTGGACAGTTTGTACTTTTTGGTAAAATTAGAATATTTGGGGCATAACGATGGGGAAAAACAAACAAAAAATGCATAAAAATTATTAGCTAATTATATAATATGCCTAGCTTAACTTGTTACATTTTTATTCCATATTTAAACAAATAGTCAAATGCATGTCTTACTATTTAATATTGCATACAGTTATAAATTATAATTTATATAAATCTTAGCCATACTAATTACATTTCCTTTGTGTAAAACATAAAAATGTATTATTATTGTATATTGCATGTCCGCATCACGAATTTTTAAATATTTGTTTGGTATAATTTTTCTTTGAAACTCGTATTATATGTAAAAATAGCGATCATAGGCGAGGTGTATACCTAGGTATCGTTGTATCAATTTATTAATGGCATGTAATTTTCATTTTTCTCTTTTACTATTGTGGCCTACCGGGTCGCCACTGCGCCGTCGCATTGCTACAACGTTTTATTATTATAAAACGTATATTATTATGATAATGTATTATAAATTATAATGGTTGTTTTCTACGTACGATCTGGTCTGGTCTGGTCGAGAAAAAACCAATCCGTCACACCTCATCACACGTACCATAAAATATAAATTTATCATTTTACTTTCAAACGAAATTCGAGTGTATATTATAGTCCAGTCTAATGACAGAAATAAATGCAACCCGGCTCACGAGCGGCTAAGCTATATTCTACTGCGCAAAATGCAACATAAAACATGAATACCTGCACAAATTAACGTAATGCCAATATGCATATTGCATATATTATGGTTTTATTTTTAAGTCGAAATCTCTCGTTAAATAATGGATTAAATATTATATTGATCTCGTTGGGGCTTTCAAATCGTCCAGTTGAATACGCAGGTACACGGATTGCCCAACCCACTGTTTAAAAGCCAAATGTTAACGGTATAGTTTATGGTGGTTTCATCAACAAAAATAAGGACATTGCGTCATGATGTATATCATAGAATAGCGCGTATACCTATTGTACCCGTTTTAAATTTTGCAAATTTCGTATAAAGCTAATTCTATACAGATGTTATCATCGAAATAATGAGAGTTTGCTGAATAGCTGTATTATGCACTGTTATAATATTCATAAATAACACGCCAACACGTTATTATTGTATACATATATACGCCTGCAAGCTGCAGTCCGCACAATAGCTGATAATAATTTGACGATTGCCTGGCTTGTTGACTGCTGCGTTTAATAATTAAATTTTTTCACGGGTTAGGTGCAATGCAATAATATAATATATAATAATAATAATATGTACATATTTGTTATTAGGTAGAACGCCTTATTACATATTATTATTATTGTAGGTAAGTATCTATATATACTATTATATTATATCTCTCACGTCGACTATATATATATATATGACAGCCTCTCTCTCTCTCTCTCTCCCCCCACGGGTGGGCCAGTCGCCAGACACAAAAGTCCGGTCTATACACTCCACGATACGCTTGATGGAGACTTAGTGAAATTGTTACATATTATTATTATGATTACGCATTACGCGACGATATACAGTGCGCTTTTTAATATCATTATGATGTACTACGCTATACCACTGCTTATGTACCGGCCCTGCTTGCCTGTAGTACCTACAGATTAACAGGTACGGTTGTTTGTAAACACACGCCCGTCATATTATACCAAACCACCTTGGCCCACAGACCCAGCTGTATAGTAGGTCGCACATTCAGCTGTAAACACAATACGAGCGGTGGACCGCAGACGCCATTGGTTCATAAAATCTTCTTAATGCTTCGCTCGACCGTGTTCCTGTGTATAACATGCACATAGTGTGTGTACAACAAAATAACGAAATCCTCGTTCGGTGAAGTAAAAAGGCCTCAGCGGGAGGGGTGTACTTCATGTGAAATATATTCGTTGCAGGGAGAACGGTCGTGACTATACGCACACTGTAGTCAACTTTTGTGGAGATGCATTTTAATATACAACACACGATATTATTAATATTAAGAAGTATGAGTTAACGGTCATAATTTATAAGTTATAACATGGTTTAAATGACTTATAGGTGTGGCTGTGAGGGAGAGTCAACTTCCCATGGGTGGACACCGAGGGAACTAAGGAGATTTCAATAGCCCCCTTCCTAAAAAAAACAAAAATTTATTTATTCGAAATATTATTGCTGTTTTTATCTATCGATCTTTTATACTATTGTTTGAAAATTCAAAAATTGTAAAATATTTAGTCAACAAATGGCGTTAAAAATCTTAATAATAGTTATTCTAAATAATAAGATCTATATGGGTAGTAAGTTGCGGTCACTGGGTGCATAACAGATATTAATTATTGTTTAATGTCATTATTTGTTAGTACACTACTGTACTCATATTTTTATTAACAAGGTATAGTAATGTGTTTATGTGTGAGAAGGGGTGCGGGGGCGTAGATGCCCCTAAAAATTTAACCATATGCAACTTCCTAATATGCACCCTCGACCGCTGCTGATAAATACAGAATGACATCGTTTTTTTCGTGTCCACAATCCACGTCAGTGGCGTGACGAAGGACTTTATTTGAGACACGTGCCTCAGTTTAAAGGGTGTTGGGTGTTGGGTGTCCTGGAGACTAGAGGCATTTCACATATTATAATAATTTATTAAGTGTGTACTAATACCAAGCCAATCTTTATCGTAATTACTTAAATAAGTATTTATAATTTATTAGGTACTTACATAAATTATTGTGCCTCATGAGCTTATGAAGTTCGCCACGCCACTGATCCGCATAGTATGACATTGTAATAGTGTAATAGCTTTAATAATGCCTGCCTATATATCTTGCATGGTACCTATAGTACCTACTAGCTACCCGGTAACTACTGGTTTAATTTATTTCAATTTAAAATGTATAAATAAAAAAAATGGGAAACATATTGGGTTCTGGTTTATAGTAAGTTTCGAGTATAACTATATAGGTATACCTACTTCGTCATTAAGTGTATCTATCTTCTGTACGTCACTGTAAATAATTAACGATTCTGAGTGACTGAGCAATGGAAATGGGATTATAGGATCAACCATAATATATTGAAAACGATATAGTTTATGTCTAATCACCTAGGTACCAAAATTTTCCTAACCATTTTCGTGCCTTTGGATTTTCCGTATACTTCAACGGGACTTCAGTCGGTCGTATTTTAAATGTAATTAATATTGGCGATTTAACATAATGACATTAAAATGACTTGTAAGTGTGTGCAAAGTAAACGAATATGTGCGAGTTTCATGTATAATCGTTTTCGGTCAATATTTCCTGAATTTATACAGTAGGACCGCAAAATACCGCCCGGTATAGGTCGGTCGTTGTTTATATTTTTCCGTTAATTAACTTATACGTATGCGCAGGAATTGGCAATGTAATTAAATTAGATGGATTAATTAAATTTCAAAAAATTGATTTTTAGACCAAAAAGGCAGACAAAACTTAAGAAATTTGGTTTGACGGATTTCAATTTTTGAAAAACTGATTTTCATTGATCACCGACAGTTGACTAGGCTTCGGTCGAAGTGATTTTGAAAATCTATTTTTTCAAATGTGATATCCATGAAAAAAAAAGGTGGGTAAGTGGATGTCGCTCTGCTGTACAGTAGGTTACAAGTGGTTCACTGTACTGGATGGTGTTAAATTTGAATTCAATGATATAATATCATTGTATAAGAAAAACGATTTTCAGCGAAAACGGTCAGTCAGACTATGATGTTACAAAGTATATTTGATGCTATTATTGTGCATAAAGTAATTTATATATAACTTATTTACGTGGAGCCTTGTTTTAAATTTTCTATCCTTAGATATAAAAGTTAAACATTATATATACATTTTTAACTACAAAATTATTATTAAATTTTAAATGTGATAAATTTTGACAAAAATTGAACTTTAAATGCTTACAAAAAAAAAAATTGTACCTATATATTTTTAATATTTTTCAACTGTTATTGTAAAAATAGATCAGGAGCCTTGTATTAAATTTTTACACTTTTTGGCCCAACAGAAAAAACTTTATTGATATTTATAGAGAAAAAAACTAAAAAAATTGAAAACTGACAATGCCCGTAAACAGCTCAAAAAGAGTCAAAATATTTTCAAAATTGTATGGTGTATAGGAAATGCTAGTATAAACATTCAGTGAAATTTTCATGTATCTACAGTTATTCGTTTTTGAATTACAACAAACTAAGGAAATCGCTACATGAGAATTTGAGTGAATATCCAATGTTGTAAAAATTTGAATTTTAAACACTCATAAAAATTTAATTTGGCTTTCTTATGGAAATTTTTTTTTTGATAAAGGTAGACAAACTTATGGATAATCTTGTATTACATTTTCAAATCTTAGATTTAAAAAGAAAAATTTTGATGAATTCTCAATTCAAAATAATTTGCTAATTTTTGTCATTTTTACGTATTTTGTTAAGAGCCTTGTATTCAATTTTCAAGCTTTTTTACCCAACAAATAAAGTTTTATTGACATCCATAGAAAAAAATACTAATAAAATTGGAAACATTGGAAACTGAAAATGTTCCTAAACAGTTCAAAACAAATCAAAATATTTTTAAAATTTTATCGTGTATAGAAAATGCAAATATAAACAGCCAGTGAAAATTTCATGTTTATACGTTCATTTGTTACACCAAAAACCAAAATCAATTTTCTCGAAAACAGATTTTGCGTGAAAATTCCCGTTTTTCCTTAATTTTTCTTTTGTTTTTCACATCGCTTTTGAAAACAACTGTGAAATTTTTACTTTTGACCCCCCAAAGTACCAAATAGATTCACTTTCCTATCAGAAAAGTTACTGTTGAAGAAGCATTTTTACTGTCCTAAAAGGTGACGACAGATACAAAAAAAAAAAAAAAACACACATCATCGCTTCGCTCAGAATCTAAAATATGATATTTTTGTAATTTTATTATTCCTTATGATACCAACAATAATTGGAATATTAAAAATCGCCTCTAGAGTTACACACATATTTTGGACTAACATATTTGTGGGAAATGGCATTTCCTCACATGAAAGTTGTAAAAGCTGAACACCGAGCTACACTTTCTAGTTTCTGATGATTATTTAGAGAAGCGTCTTTGTTTAGCAATCAGAGACTATTCCCCTGCAGATAATAATCAACTGACTAAAAATCCACAAGCAGCGTTTCTACTCCAACAGTATGATATGTTAATTTATTTTGAAATTATTATTGATTATTATTAATAGTATTTTCTAGTTAGGATAAAGACTTAAAAATAAGAAAATAATTTTTTTACGCGAGTCAATTTTTATAGAGACAAAATATATTCCCAGTAGAACTTAATCAAAAAAGTTTGGCCACCCATAGTATAAACGATGTGAAATGCTTTACTAAACTTGTCAGTTAAAAAAAACCGATGATCAGTGTTCTTTAAAACTTTTGAAATACATTTCAAACCTCGATGTTCTAAATTGATGAGTATAGATATAATTGGTGGATTATTATACTATGAATAATTATGATCGTAAGTCGTAACAAACTAGCTGAACATTTTGAATTCTAAGCGGAGCTATGAAAGTTTTGATTTTACAATGATGTGTTTTTTTTCTGTGTGTGTCCGTGTACACGATAAATAGTCGAAGTATTGCTTCGGTTTTCAACTTCAGAATCTTTTCTGGTGGGAGTGTAAATCTAGTTGGCACTTTTGAGAGGTCAAAATTGACTGGTAATTTTCAAAAGAAGCGAGTAAAACTAAAAGAAAACGGAATTCCTTACACATAACCAGTTTTCACAAGAGTTAGTGACATTTTGTAGTAGTTAACAACAAAACGTTCTCGTGCATTTCTTGGGTCGGCGAATCGACAGGGTCAGAGTGAATATTAATATTTCGAATAGTTGAATTAAAAATTAAAACACCTATACGAGTAGATTTTTTTTTATACTCGACATTATTCTTACGGACCGTGGCCATCACACCGGTTAGATTATCATAATTAAGCCTACTCACTTCTCAGTACCTACTCACACACAAAGATCAATTATACACTCATGTAATACATATTATATAAATAAACTAAAAGTGCGTTTTAATTCCAAGAATTAAACATCTCTATAAGTAGATTTTTTATTTATACACGACACTCTTAAAAAACCTAGCCATAATCATACAGGTTAGATTCTATAAGAATTAAGCCTATTCAGTACTCACTACGACTTAAGATAGTACCTATACATCTTAAATCGCGGTACTTACGCACAAAGCTCGCAGGCGGAATAGATAAATGTATTATACGCTTAATGCGTATCTACCTCAAACATATTGCTTATGCAATAAAAGTAAAAGCGCATTTTAGTTCTCAAAAAGTAAACACGACAGGAAGAACCATAAGAAATCACCATAGTAGACTGTATAGACTATTATTATGATAATATAATATTTAAATTATGCAACACTGCGTATAAATATTAAGCGACCACCCTACTCGGCTACTCACACGGTCACACAAAAAATAAGATACCGCCATAGCTATATAGGTAGTATGGAATCTATAGATATCAAAAATATTATCAGTAAATGACATAACATTATGTCAAACCTAATAAAATAAATCCGCGAACCACGTAAACAAGAAAACAATTTTTTATGACTAAAGACCGGATTTATATTCTCTTAAAATACCTAAAATATGATGCTAATATTTTATAAAAAACCTTCAAATATTCTCATTATATTCTCTTAAAAATTTAAAAAATATGTAAAAATAATCAATAAACATCATTATTTGCCTTAATATGCATTTTTAAATTTTTTTTTTAAATATTATTTTAATAGTGAGGTATTAATTAGGTATTAAAAGTTGCGTACTCTAATGGAATACTATTGCATTTAGTAAGAGTTGGAAGTGATAAAAAAAAAAAATTGTAAATGTTCAAAATTTTTTTCCTGGGTACCATAATATTAAAAATTCAAAATAAATACAAATTTTTCCTCTCAATTTATGAAATATTCCAAAATATGCAAAAAAAAACTTTTTTCTACGCATTCGGAATCCAACGAATCGTCCACATTTTTTACTCTCATAAGACTGCATAGACCCAGTAACGATATGTTAAAACATATAAATCCGGTCCTTAATTATGACACAACTGTCATAAATCACAAGTAGCGGTGGCGTGATTTTTTCTAGGGTGGGCCAAAAGACAGGAGGCCAACATATTATATTAGGAAAGATACAGACATAATATATATGATAGTGGGGCAACCAGTGAGTCTCCGGGGCTAGATCCCCTGTATAATAAGTACCTAAAAATTCTTTATTTAATCTTGCCTTAAGCCTTGTCTTTAAACCTCCCACCTCTCGAAAAGAGTGGTTACAAATGTTACAACACTAATTGACTTTATTTTTGACCATAGTATACTTTAAATTCGAATTCAAACTATTAAGTTAAATCAAAACATTTAAGGATGGCCAACGGGTGTGGCCAGCGGTTTTCGACTTTCGAGGTGGGCCATTGGACTGCCCAGGCCCGTCCTTGGCGCCACACTGCTGCTATTACAGGTGGGTAACATACGAGCCCAAGGAAGGGGACAAAGTGGTTACCGCATTATAATATAACAAGGCACCTCAAAACTGACAAATTTGGGAGATGTATTCTGGAATCATTACGAGACACTACCTTCATGTCAATGAGTTTTTTTTGATGTTATTCTTATTTATATTAGGTAAATTATTTATTTGTGAATAAATAAATAGGTATATTAAGTAAAAAGTACAAGTTTTTTTAATTGAACAAATCTTGATAAATCTGGCTGTGGTTGGCTTTCAACAATATCAATATTTTATTAATCGTAGTTGCTGTAACATAAACACATAATTAATATATATATATATATACCTGCTATAATGATGTGGATTAAATCCGGCACTATTATTTTAATTCAGATAAGTTGACCACGTTCAATAATTAATATAAGCAATTAATTAGGTACCTACTATTTATTTAATATTAAAACAGACAAATTTATCAAACCGTTTTTAAATCTTTTAAATTTTCTTCATATAATCATATACCTATCAACTTGTTCAGAAAATTAACCATAATAGAGCTATATTATAGCTAAGGCACCCAACCTCCTAATCAGTAAGCATATAGTTACTTTACATATACCTACCTGTATAAGTATATAACTACCAAGTATATAATATAATGTAGGCAATGGGCATAACTGCATTAGCTTGTAGGTAACCACTAATCATAAATACCATGCATCACACGTTATATATATGCATATAGGCGCAAATTGACTAAATTTTTTGGGTGGACTCAAGCCCCCTTCCCCATAGGCCATAGTACAGAATATAAAAATTAATAGTAATTACTAGATTTTGAACTGAGGGGACTTGACCCCCCAAGCCCCCCTCTATTTGCGCCAATGTATATATGTATTATCATCGTTGATATACCTACATCCTCTAGTCATCACACGAAATATATTAATATGACATACCTACTTACCTATGCGAAATACGAGATTACGATATAACATAAGAATATTTACGCAGTGTCTATTACAGCCACGAAGGGTCTTCAATGTCAAAAAAATGAATGTCAACTTTATATTATTGTCAATACTCGGTTATGTCTATATATTGTATACCAATAATATTAATATGACGCGCATACCTATATAGTCACATAGTTTTCTTTCAAAAACTTTTCTTCCTCTTTGCGTAAGTATTGCAATCTTTTAATTCTTGTACGGTGACCCCACCGGCCGTGAACGAGAAACGACGAGGACGACGTTCCTATATAATATTTCTATTTGGCAAGAAATCGTGGCGCCGCGTCAAATCTAGAACCGGTGGCAGTCGCATTCAGACACCTGTTGAAGCAGTCGCTGATGTGCGTGCACGCGCCAATGGACATACTAACTTATCTGAATTATAGTCATAATAACTATATAGTTTTACCATTAAATAGTATTCAGTGATATTGGGCAAAGCATAACGTCCACAATCGCGAATTCGAAATACGTTTTATATTTTTGTAATCCGACAAATAAAATATAATGAATATGAACCGCTGGAAAGGCAAAGTGGCGTTCGTGACCGGCGCCAACGGAGGTATAGGCATGGCGATCACTAAGAGACTTCTGGACTTTGACTTTGCAGTCGTGGCCATTGACAAGCAGACCGAGCTTTTGTTGGTAAGTACCCATATATACTGGTTAAACTGCGGCAGATTGTTTGTTGACTTATGACGGCTTTCCTATATTAAATATTTATATTTATAATATACTATGTATATATTATGTGGGTATAGAGCAGAGGTTTTAACCATTTTCCGGGTAATTGACCATTTACATACAGACGATTAGTAATCACAAAGTATAGCCACGGGTCTCCCACGTTTATATTAAATACAAATTTTAAATTTGAATCATAATAATTATTAATTATAATACCTTATGCATCTCATTTGCGCACATGTACTCAGAGCGTAATCGACAAACCTAAGACCCGTGTCATCGAATATAGTTAGAATTTGTTCAAAAAAATGATTTTTATGCTACACCCAACGGACCACTTGTTGTCTGGTTAATTATATAATATATAAAGTTTGTTGCTCGTAATATTATAATATTATACAATATTCTAATATTCCATATGTGCAGCTAATATTATGTTCACAGACAACGAGTTCTACACGACTACACCATACATTGTTTTATAGCACAAGTTGAATCCAGTTAAAAAAAAACAATATGGTATTGCTATAAGCATTGATTAAATATACTGTCTTTAATCATTGGTATAGGTTAACATGTATTGCATAATTTTATCTAAGCCAATATTTTCACTCGCTTTGTATAATTAGTCAGTAAGACTATAATTGATTAATTGATAATTCGAATGGGTAATAGATACAGTTAAAAATAACATTGGTTTATAACTTGGTTATAATACTTAATTAAAACGGTGAATAAAAGTAAATTTAAAATTTAAATATAAAATTAAGTAACGTAATTTTTCAGTCAAGCGTATGGGCAATGGTTGTCGGTATTTTTGCTAACATTACACTATTTCAAAATGCAAAACTAGTTTTCATTATTTGTTTCTTCAACAAGTAGGTATATACCAACTACTTCTCATTTAAATACAAAACGTTGACCTAATTCATTTTTTCAAATTATGATTTAGTAGGTATATAGTATTTATTATATTTACTTAGTACATTCTAAAAGTTCTATAAAATGTGTTATCAATTAAATTATTAACAGTAGGTATTTATTTTGTTGGGACGCATATAATTACAACTTCCGTGTATATTTAATCTAACCACGGTACCCTGTTAGACATTAGATCATATTATACTATAATACCTATAAGATCTAAGGATTCGACAATATTATAAATGGATCACGTCGCGAAAGACGAGCGCAAATGTCTAGAAGCATATAGGTAGTTACTGTCGTCTGTAATTTTATTTATTTGTCTCTAATCTCACGAAATATCGTTCAATTTACTTTTTAAGACGTGCGATTTACATTGTACCTCCCTATATTATTATGCAGATCAACGTGTTAAATAGTATCTTAATATAATATCGTAGCAATTTTTAATAACGTCTATAATAGTTTTTTTATCGATAATGATAGGCAATATGCCAATACCTACATAATATCTAAATAAAATAATAAATAATACAAAATAATGATGCCAATGGCTTTTAGATATTAATAGAATTAAGGAAGAATTAAATAAATAATTAATTAAAAAATAATAATAATAATACAAATAAAATCAGTTAAAAATTAGAATGCACAAATACCAAGCTATTTATTTTTAACTTAAATTTAAACTAAGCTTTTTAGTGTACTATAGTTGTGTAACTAAGTTTCTATACTGCTATTATGTATCATTTACAAATTACAAAATATCTATGCCTTAGAAATGTGTAATGAATTAGTAACTATTTCTATCATAACGAACCGCCGCAACACTTTAAAAAAATAAAAACAGTATTATTTTTATGATTTGTTATCATCTATCAATTATCATATAATTTTTATACGACACGGGTATACAATCATCGCTTTATTGATATCTATTATGACATCTTATTGCTTATGCCTTATTCGATAACAGGTCGAACGCAATACCTACTTACATTTGAGTTACTAAAACTTCATCGCAACTTTTTTGATTTGCATGCCAAATTGTTATTATGTCAAGGATAAAGATCAATAAAAAATCATTAGTAAAACACATGTCAAATGTGCATTTAGGGGGCAATACGAAATTCGTTTTAGTCCCCGTCGGCAATAGGGCTTACGCTCAAATTAACGGGTTTCTATACTTACGTAAGACACACCGCATAATACTATGTGTGCGCGCGTCGTACGCACCAAGAAAAAGTAAAAACTAACTTGAAAGAATCTGGTTCCATCGTTCTTCTTCGTTTCATTTTCATAATATTATTATGGTGTGCCGTTTCAATGTTTCTATAACATAAATAAAACATCTGTGATAGTGGTTACCTCAGACAACCTATATGGCTCTATATATACCAATTATTTATTAATATCAGTACCTATATAAATATGTTATGCAATGTACACAAACAGTACAATAAATGTGTTGACGTTCAACAGGTAATGATAATATTACATCAGGTATATATTATTTTGATGCACAAAAACAATAGTTATTTTCTCACAATGCACGTGATCGCATATAGACTAGATATAATAATAAACACTCGATATATGTAATAAAATAATATATTATAATGTATTTATAAATTAAATTATTTATTCGTCGTTTACTAATTAAACTGTTACAAACCATTAAAACAATATTTATTATTAAGTTATTAGGTTATAAATTAGGTACAATTGTATTGTATTAAATGCAGTCTTGTTAAGCATTCAAATACTTGTGCCTATTTACCTAGGTATATCTTTGGCATTGCGAATACTTTTTTTCAAGTGTATTTTAAATACTTTCAAAATACTTTTTGTTTACCGTCGTATTTCAACGAACAATATTTTTGTTTCTTATGTTACAATAAAAAAAAAAAATAGTGTTAAAATAATGTTTTATAATGCTTATAAGAATTTTTAAGATTTCATTAAATACGCAGATAACACAATACCTACAATTCATATCCACCTTGCTGAAGCTTAACTTGACAATGTAATAGGCACGAGGCACTTTAGTGAGTATGTGACATCTGATATTCTTAATTCAAATATTTTTTAATAATTTTAAGTACCCGTACATTTGTGGTAAACGCAAACGTAAAAGATTTTAATATACTAAAAAAAGTACTTGTAAAGTATTTTGAACACTTTTAAAATATATTTGTACTTGTAGTAAAATTCTTTTAAAAGACAGTATTCGAATAGGTATACGTATTTCAAGTACAAATGAGTAATGACACCAATAAGTGGGTATTTAATACCTACGTATTTCGAACACATTTGAAAGTATTCTTAACAAGACTGAATTTAAATGTAAGCGGATTGACAATACTGCCAACAGTAGACACACACAATAACTATATCATTGGATCATATTTTGTGTTTCCTACACTCTAACAGACTGTTATTAGTACCTAACAGTCTAATCTTTCCAGCTTACCTACGGCTATACCCACCTATTGTCTATTATTTTATATTGTGGATGTTAATTTGTGATTTAAAATGACAAAAGCTATATTTGCTATTATAATATTATAGGTATGCATACACATAATTTTTCATCCGGTATTTGAGCTAGATACCTACCTACAACGATAGGTATATTAGATTAATAAATTATGTTATAGATTTCGTAGATTATGTACACCTAAGTAATATATATATATATATATTTGACAGAACAATATTTGGTAGATCACATTGCTAGATAGGTATAGTGGGAACCCAATAAATACTCATTAGATGCCTAATTAAATCCGAGCACGATATAATGGAGTAAACATGGACAAATTTATAATATGATATTGACTTTGTACCCCATACGGTTGCCAAGAGCCAACATCGTTAGAAAGAGATTGTCCTGTGCCTAATATATGATGGGATCTAAGTCCTAAATAATATGTGCTAACTTTTTCGAAAAACGTTGTTATCATCGTAACTTCTTTCTCTCTCTCTCACTGCTAATGGGTATATAAATTATAAAAAGTCTTAAGTTGTGTATATACTATCTTTTTCCAACAACGTTGGCACCTGGACCTCTCTCTCTCTTTGTTATAAGTCCATTTCATTATAGGTCCATCATGGGTGTAAATAAATGAAAAACGCACTGAATACGAACATAATGTATTATGTAGGTAGGTATCAATAAAGTTGGTTTATCAACTAATTATTATATTATGTAATATAATATATGTATACCATACATACTATACATACACATGTAATTATATATATGGTTTTGTGTTATGTCATAAATTCTGTACGATGTTGGTTGATTAAGAAAAAATCAATATAAAAACATTATCAAAATAATCACAGTTTATAATTGCACCTTATGTAACATATTATTTACATAATGTTTGATAAATTTATTTGTCTATAATTGCGTATAGGAACTGAAAGATGAATTAAAAACGACAAACCTCTACCCGTTAAACGTGGACTTGTGTCACGAGGAAGAGATCATACGAGCGTTCCAATGGGTCGAAGAAACATTTGGCGGCATCGACGTGCTCATAAACAATGCTGGCGTCGGCGGACGGTCTACACTCATAGGTAAAAATACATGAAAATAGCTATCACACGACGTCAAAAATATAATACCTAGGTACCTATTATTACACATTAACACCTAACTAACACTTACCAGCAGCAGCTGTGTTGTACTCTAGCGATATCTCCGTAAATGCCGTCAGCATAGTGTTGTAGTGCATATTATAATGATATAAACGACATGGTATGATCGCAAAAGTCTAGATTTGGTCCATGTCCACCTAATGCATGTCACGCTCTACAAAAGTAAAAACAGGTAAAATATGATTTTAAATACCTATATGCTCTGGAAATTTCACAATAGGAGAAGATGAAGATAACATGCAACACTATATGTCAATAGGTATTGCTCGGCATGCCCGGCTCAATTAAGGACAACTGGCATAGGCGTACCTAGAAATTAGAACCAAATTTTTTTGGTGGGAAGTGGGGGCTATTATTTGGAAAAAAATAAAATTTTATTGGTATAATGAATACATTAATTGGTAGATAGATAGGTAAGTAGGTAGGTACTATTCATTATAATTTATACAACAAATAATCAAAAATTCGAAAGCACAACAGGAATGTAACATTATGTTTATCTACGGCTTAATTTTTTTACCAGTTTTGGCATTTTTTAAAAACAACATCATTTTTTTAACAACCAATTCAAAATTCATAACTGTAAAATGGAAAATTTTAAAACCTATCATAAGACATAGTTGATAACTGCTGATTCTTCGCATTACCGAAAATGAACTTTCACGTGTCGCTGAACTAAATGATATTGTTAAAGCCACTTGAAAAATTTCAAAAACGTTAGGATATATATCTTTAGTTATATACTTATATTTTATTAATTAATAGATTCGTAAGAAGGCACACCGTGTCATGTTTATCATAGCTGTCATTTCATACTGAATATATTTTCAATCAATGTTAAACTAATCCTTTAAGGCAAACAATACCTATACAGTTTTTATAAGCCAAACCACTTTATAATAATCAATGAATAATAAGCTTTCTTTATACTTTGATTTTATGAAATTATCACTAAGTCTGGCGTCTGCACTAGTAGCAATCTGAAATACTCCGAATTTCATTTTGGGATGACTTAGCTACTAGATACGTATGTTTGGAGTACGTGGACAGGTCCACACATACAGAATTTAATATAGGTACTTAATGTATAAAAAGGAGGAACGAATAATTAAGACATTTAAGGTTATGAACTCACCTAGAATTTAAAATATAAATAATTACAATGTTCAGTATTTAAACAAACAAACAAGTATTTAGGTCGGGAGTGCGTTACGCGTGGGTATAGCACACACTTAGTTGGTTTTCGAAATGAATGATATATGTATAGGTAGATACCTACTGAAACTGCAATGTGAAATATTTAACACGCACGTGTCACAATAATACAATTATATTATTATATAGGTACTATTAAAATGTGAATGTCTCTAAGACTACCTAAATATCTATGGATAGTTGCATCAGATTTCAAAATAAGTCATTAGGTACCAGCAATACTGCGGTGTAAGTTTGCTACAGTATAATAGATAGGTATATAAGTTTTAATGAGAATAATAATTTCACGATTATTCTATAAAGATGAAAAAAAAAAATAAAACTTTAGATAAAATAATTTACCTATGCTGTGTGTACTGTGTAATAAATATGCATAGGTATTGTATGTTTAATACTTGGGCAATATAATAGTCGTCGCTTATTGGACTCATGGTTAGTATATTATGAACTCATTCACCTATTGAACTCAAATAGGCTGATCCCAGTTTACACGTTATTGACACTTATAAAAAAATTCGTCTATTGAACTCATTACACCGATTAATGACTAATGAGATCAAAAGAAACACTTTAAGGGCATATTTTCACATTTTTTGGTCCATTTTCCCGATTGTATTGCATATATTTTTACGATTAGTATTTGGTTATACGGACATCGCCAAGCAGATCAGCTCATGTCAACACCATAGCTGTAACAATATAATAATAAATATTTATTAGTACATGACCAAATGTATTTATTATTTATTACAATGCATAATACATGAATATGTAGGTAATAGGTATATGCATATCATTTTATTCTTGGACCCTTCATAGTTTTATGCCTTATTGACTCATTCGGTTAATGGATTTAAATACTCAGGTCCAAAAATGAGCACCTATCCGATAAGTGGCGATTACTGTATGTAAATTATATACCGATATAGAGGTACCAGTGGTGTATTTAGGATTTTTTTAAGGGGCAGCTGGGGTCCACATAATTTTCCAACACAAAACTGTTATAGGTTACATTAATAATAATTTTTTTAATTCCATGGGATTTTTATGCATAAAAAAATTAACGTTATGTGCCAATGGTAGTGTTGGGGTCCAGACCCCTTGGACTCCCCCGTAAATCGTCACTGAGAGGTCAGAGATACCTTCCTATCATCACTGTACTACCAATGGGATTGAACTGTAAATACATATGGGTATTGGTATAACGGTAAAATTTATTTTACATTTATTGTACATGTAGGAATTACGATGTACACAATAGTAGAAGTATAATAGGTACAACAATACCTAGGTATAAGTAGGTATTCAATATTATACATTTATACTTATTGTACTTAAAGTATAATATAGGTACAATAATTACTGTAAATTGTAATGACAAATATATTCAAAAACCTCTTGTCGAATAGTATATATCTATAGGTATGTTATAATTTATATTTCATAAAATAGTATATACGTTTAAAAAAAATTACTATCAATAATTTGCTATATATACGAATGTACAATATACCACATTATACGATTCTAATTCGTTTATATTATAGGTACATAGTACATTCGTAAGTCGTAATTTATACTAACATTACTAACCATAATTTTATTAGTCTTTATAAAGAATGATATTATATTAATTGGGTTATGTTATTTAGTTTAGAAACGGAACTACAAAGCATAAACGGCATAAATATTAATTTGATCATTTCTATTTGCGATTAATGTTCAATACAAGTGTCAAGTGGCTCTAAAGCCAATGCTCATATAAATTGCCCTCAATCTTTATCCACCACCTAGTAGGTAACCTACATAGCTATGCTACATATGTAGGTAGGTACCAAATAACAATTATTGGGCGGGTAACCGTGCAAAGTAAATTAAGTTCATTTAAAAGTCATGCGAAATCAGACTGTTCAGTTGACACATTGAATGAGAAGATTAATAGAAGTCTGGTGACAGGGGAAAATTCATTATTTTTCGGACTACATACACATTATTATGTAAGTAGGTACCTACCTATATCATATACCTATTATAGTTTAATATAATAATAACACCATTGTTCTGTGATAATACATAATACAATTATAGGTAATAGCCTACCTATATTCTATAATTCTCAGTTGGTATCTACCTACATTATTATTACCTATAGGTTACCTACTAGGTATTTATTTATATTAACTTTGTACCAACGGCACTCAATTTGGCAATGTTTACGTAATAAAATATTTCATAACTTGTTTTAGTATAATTTAAGTATAATTTAGGCACTCAATAAAAACGTTAGGTCTGCAGGTATTATACTATATTATTACTATATATTATATATTTTTATGCCATAAGTGACCATACATAATTTATTAATGACCGGGAAATAAAATTCGATAGGTCTATAATTCCAGAAATGAGTTATATCATTATTATAACTAGGTAGGGTGTAAGTGTGTACCTATAATATATTGTAGCACATGCCCTATAAGCAGTATAAGCTATAACTAAGTAGTAAGTATGAAATGGCCCAAGTGGAGGGATGCCTTATAATAAAATTCTGACTTCCTGATATCACCATAGCATTCTTCTATTCTTCATCTAACAAAAAGTAGAGGGATGCCATCCCTCCGTATTCCCCCCCCTCCACTTCGATCACTGGGTATAGTAATAATTATTACTCTATGAGATATATTGGGTCGTCCGATTGCGGCTCAAAGTAACCTTTTTACCTTTTAACCTATCCCGATTGCGGCCCGTTTTACAAATCAAAATTAAAAAATCCAAAAACATGGAAATATCTTATTTTAATTTTGTAAAAATAATAAGTTTTAAAAATCCACAATTATTTTAATATTTGACTATTTATTGACTATAAATAATTTATATAGTATTAATTTTATTTCATATCTTTTTTTATTGTAAACTATTATTTTACTATTTATATGCATATACTATTCTATGATGCATTTTAATGAAAATATATTTTATAGATATTTCATTTTATTAATTATACGTTATTTTGAGAACCAATGTGTGCTTGGTCGCAATCGGAATACTTATATATTTGGGATAAAATACGACTGCCGGAATTTGGGCCTCGATATACCTACATAATATCTGTATGTATTATATTGGTTATGACCTGTAAACAGATAATGGTAATACAAATTCATATAATACTACCTACCTAGATAGGGCTTAATAACAATCAAGCTAAAGCGGCAAGGTAAATACATTATATCCTAGAAAAATAACATTTTTATTAAAACTACAATTACCTAGGTACATATATTGTTATAATACTATGAATAATGATATTAGGATATTAGGCACACCTACGTTTTAACGAACAGGAAAACATTGAAATACAATTTAAAAATTTGTGAGAATAATACTAAAAAATAATAGGATACCTAGGAAAGTAATTGCATAGGCGGACCACCTAAGCAATTTTTTCTGGAAGTGGTGGAAGAATTGTATCAGCAGCACAGACCCTGATAATTTATATTTTAAATTAAAATATGGTTAAAAATTGGGAGGGGGGGGGGCTAATTTAATTGGTCCAATGGTGTAACTAAAGTAATATACACAAGGATGTTTTAATTATGGGTAGGTACGAGGTATATCTATCAATTTTCTAAATTATAGATATAGCAACATGTACATTTTAATTTAAATTTTTAAGAATTATTTGACAAATTGACATTATCTAGAGCCCAGAGGACACTTCTATGAAACTTCTCAGTTATAGGAAGGTACCTTACATGTTGTTAACTACAAAAAACAGTGATATTGTGTTCATTCTTTAGCTTTATTAAAAAAAAAAAAATAGTTATAAAATAGAACTTTTTATTCAACTTAATTATCTATTCTACATACCTTCTTTTTGTTCATTAAATTAATTGGATTTTAAGCAAAATGTATTTATGGTAGTTAAAAAAGACTTGGTTTTTCTAAATATTTTTATGTTTTTTTGTTGTTTTGAATATAGATGGTACTGTATCGGAATGGAAAAAAATATTGGACGTAAACGTTATAGCGCTAAGTGTTTGTTCACGTGAGGCAGTGAGATCCATGAATAGTCGCAACTTGAAAGACGCTCACATTATTCATTTGAGCAGGTTCAAAAAAAAAAATTATAAACTGTTAGTTGTACTTTTGTATTGATTATTTAACTTACTGTTTCATACTGGGCTTAGTAATCTGGCGCATTATGTTCCTTCATATGGTCCGTTCCATTTCTATTCCGCGACCAAACATGCTGTACGAGCACTCACAGAAGGGTTGCGGCAAGAATTAAGGGCATTGAAAAGCCCCATCAAGGTCACGTGCCTCAGTCCTGGTCTTGTGAAATCATCAATTTTCAAAAATTCACTGGGAGAAAACTTTGATAAACATTTATACGAAACGTACCCTAGTATTTCTCCAGCAGATGTAGCATCTACCATCGAATTTGTATTGAGCACTCCTCCACACGTACAAGTAATACAATTTCTCTCAATTTTTTTTTTAACAATGAATATTTAAATATTTTTAAAATTTATCAAATTACTAGTAATAAATAAAATTCATCTTATTACTAGTAATTTGATAAATTTTAAAAATATTTAAATATTCATTCTATTCATCTTATTTATTAATTAAACATGTAAAATTATAAATTTTTATATTATTACCAGATATATAAGTAAATAGTTTATAAATTTAAAACATATTAAATGTTTAGAAACTATTTTATTTTTTTTAATCTTGGCCTTCACAGAAACTATTATAAAACATAAATATTCTATCAAAAGTACAATAGTTCTGGAATTGAAAAGACAACTTTCTCTTAACTGTTGCAATTTATGCTCATTAATTATTTAAAATCAACACAATATTCATCCAATGGATTTAAAAATACATTTTATTTTCACTTATTCACATGGTGATATAAAAAAATCCTCTTTGTAATAATTGCAATCACTCAAAAATGTATAAATATGTTTTTTTTACATTAAATACAAATAATGCAAAATTATAATAAAAGAAATAACGTTTGTTTTAATAAATAATAATAATAAAAAAAAACAGTATAAAATAGTGTTTAAGAGGAAGTATAATATACACACACACATATATATATATTATGTATATATATAATATATCCACAAAATTATAAAAAATAAAAATGATTCACAAAATAATATGTCATAATGTCAATAAAACAATAAAACAAATGAATGATTACAATCTACAAATGTCTTCTGTACAGTGATTGATTTTAGTTAAGTAAAATGTAAATTTAAAGTGAAAATGTATAACAAATACAAGAATAAATCGTATACTATAAAATATAATATAATATAATATATTATATAAATGTTATCACAGTCACAACACAGAAGACTAATAATTAACATGATATCTTGCACACATTAGTTGGCATACAAAACATTTAACGCATTTAAATAAATACAAAGCTTT
This sequence comes from Sitobion miscanthi, assembly GCA_008086715.1. Classification (NCBI taxonomy): domain Eukaryota; kingdom Metazoa; phylum Arthropoda; class Insecta; order Hemiptera; family Aphididae; genus Sitobion; species Sitobion miscanthi. The sequence goes on from CM017802.1 coordinate 28,222,678, forward strand.
AATTTATCATCAAAATAAATGCTAACCTTGGAGAATTATTTTCCAAAATTGTCATATATTGGAAAATAATAAATATTAATAATATACAAGTTTTTTTTTATAATTTAACAGTTAAAACAATTTATTTCAGGTGCAAGATATAATCATCAAACCTATAGGTTCAGAGGCCTGATTAATATTGATCTTCAAATCACAAGCACAATATGTCATAAGGTTCATCTCAAAATAAAATACAAATTTATTAGTAAATCATACTTTACATTAAAATACAGAGCCTATAAATATAAATATGTATATTATATTAAATATATATATATATATAAGAAAAAGAAAAGAACAATAATAAAATAATGATTCTTAAAATTACAAAATTGATATTTACAAAAAAAAAAAAAAAACAAAATTAAATCAATAGTTAGAAGAAAACAAAATAAACACTGATGTTCATATAATAATTTAAATATGAAACATATAAAAGTAAATCACAGTTACTAAACTCGTTCGTGCTTTTTAGTTAAGTTATTTTGTAAGTGATATCTTTAGATGTTAATGTTATTTATAAAAATGTTTATTTTGTATTTTTTACAACAACCTAGAGTTCAATCACATTTATTCATTGGTTTTATTACCAGCTGTTATATAAGTTTATAGTATATACATATATAAAATAAATATATGTATACAGAAAAACTTCACATAAATAATGTTCGTTCTTCCTCTCTTTGTTTGTTATTTATTTTCTAGTTTCTTCAAGTTTACCATACTAATCCAATCAAATAATGAATAATTCTGTAGTGGGCATATGACGATGCAATAAAAAATAGATGTAATATAAGGAACCGTACGCAATCCTGTTGGATAACAGCTGATTGACGTGATCCTTTATGACTGGGGAATTCACCAGTTGAATAGAATGTCTCTAAAATACGTTCTTTTTCTTCCCAGCGATCAAACAACCATTTAGTCATTTCTTCTTGTTCTCTAGGAACCTAAAAATGTCAAGTTATCATAACTAATACAATCAAATTTTTATTTTTTAAATTGACATACAAGTGAACTGGGAAATAATCTGTAGTACATATGTGTACGACAAGCTCTTCTCTGACCCATAATGATAGTGGGTAAATCCAACGGTCTTCCTTCAGAGTATGCAACTGTTACATCCAAAATCCACGCTAATTTGTCAGTATTTTCATCTACAATTATATATTGCATTTGAGTTAGAATAAAAAATGTAATACTATATTGATAAAAAATAATAACCGCTAAATTTATAATTAATGAATATCAGGTACTTCATAATATAATAGTAAGAGAGTATGATATACATTTTACTGTACTGAAAAATTGTAATCCACAAAATAATTGTGTACAAACTTTTATACCAATGAACACTTGATACTATTATATACTATTTTTGTATGTTTTACTAATAAATATTAAAACATAGAACTCAATATATTTTAATTGAATTTTTTTAAGAAACTAATAATAATTATAATATGCATATTATTTATAAATTTAAGGGTCCAGTGCAAGAACCGGCTATATCCATATTTTGGAATTGTTCAGGAAACATACAATAATATTTGGTTATTGAACTTTTTTATACCAGACATCTCCATTTCTATATTAGCTTATCTAACAGATGAAAAACCCCAGTTATTGCACCAAAATGTGAACAAAATTATCCTTCATCAAAAAATGTAAAAACGTGCGTTTTGAAAATAAGTCGAGATAGCCGGTTCTTGGAATCCTCAATTAGTATTGCTTACTGAATTCAGTATTATTGTTTGTCACACCACCATATTTTGTTTGTTTTGGTGAAAGTTCATCAATGATTGCTGAAAAAGCTCCTAATCTTGGTAATGTAACATGTTCTAGTAAAGGTAAATTGTTTTTCTGTGCATACCTAAAATTAATAATTATCAAACATTATTAATAATTAAATTACTTTATTGATTTACCTTTGACTAGCTTCTCGTCTTTTTCTTAAAAATCCACCTTCTGGAAATAAAATAATTAATTTTCGCTGACGAGGCAAATATGATCCACGAATGTGAGTTCTTAATTCTTTAACAGCTTGTTCTCTCTGATCTTTACCCTATTAACAAATAAATTATAAATAATAGATTTTTTTAAGTTTAAAAGTATGAAAAAATTTATACTTACCGATAAGATAAAAAAATCTTGATGTATAATAGAAACAATACCAAAATTAGTAAACTTGAATATTCTGTCCATGATCCACATAATATTGGGCAACACACCGGCCTTGGAATTAAAATTTGTCATTAGCATTGGCACATCTGCTGTAGATTGATGATTAACCAACACTAGTGTACGATCATTCAAACATAATCTAATATCATCACCCATTTCAACAACTATATAAAAAAAATATATTATATTTAAATACTTGTTATCAACTGAAATAAAAAAAATGTTAAACAATATAAGGCTACAAATTATTAAATTGACAGGATCAACATGTTAATAACAAAAACAAACATATTTTATAAAATATATATCTGGTTCCTACTTTGTTGGGCAACATTATATACAACATTGGATGAGTAAAAATCAGCATATATGTTTTCTTATTTAAATAATAATTACTAACTATATGAACAATAGCACAATAGACAAATTAGATAAATAATTAACAGAATAAAAAAAAAATGAGAAAATGAGACCTATATCTATGAGATAATGGGGGCAGAACATTAAACAAAAATCAGAGTATTCATGAGTGGTGAAGTCTTATGTAAATATAAAATAGATAATAGAATATATTACTTACTGTCATAACCAGCTGACCAAGACCACATAGAAACCATTGCTAATAGCCAATGGAAAAATAAGCCTTCAAGTTTCCAATATAGATTTGGGTGAATCTTCCGCAAAGGGAAAAATATAATCATCCAAACACAATATGTTGGTATACAATAGATGTTGTTAATAAGTACAAACAATATGCGGATGATAACTTTGCATGTTACAGTAGCTCTAAACATGAAAAATAAAAATAAAATAAATATTATAATTTATAAACAAATACAACATAAAACAATAATATTTTTATTAAAATACAAAATTCAAATAGGTTCTTTTTGTTTAAATACATGTACATTTTTGTTTCATTGAAATTTCAGTCAAAAACTAAATTTCAATAATTAGGAGAATAGGTAGGCAAAATATTATTACAAGATATATTTGTAACATAGTGTCATATTGAAAAAAATGTGATGATAAGCAGAAGGTAAATACATTGTTTAGTGGTTAGGGTTATATTAGTTGAGTAAGAATCATATTAGAATCATTTACTATTTAGACTTTTCCAAAGAACGTAATATTTTGTTTAAGAATAATAATTATAAAAATTGTTATTTTACTATTATTATTTATTTATATTATAGTTATTATTAAAATTCATATACTAATTAGTAAAAGGATACGGAATCACAAATCAAAAATATATAAGTATTTAAAATAAAATAAATTACTATAATAGTAAATGCAATTGTAAATTTGTTCAGTAAAAAACTGTATTTTCTCATGCTTTTAATTAGACAAAAATGTAGTTTTTATATTATTCAATAACGAAAATATAACATTAATACCTATGTGACTAAGACAAAAAATTACATTTGTGACAAAGATAATAAAGAAAACTGAAAGCGAACTGTTTGACAAGGCTTAACCCCATGTATCGTTGTTTTATTGAAATATTAAAAATACAACAATCATGGCACATACAGGGGACCAGACACTGCCTACTTTAGCAGATGGTAGTTTCATAAGCGTAGATTCTTTAGTCCCTAGGCAGTCGATGGGATTCTTTACACTTAGTTTACGTTGTTTAGGTAGATGAAAATTAGTATAACGTCAATATGTTGTATGGTGTAAAGTTATATTATATAATATAGTGTATGCAATAGTAAATTATTTGCTGATAATTAAATTTACTTGGACGTTTAGTAAAGATCTAGAAGTGTCATTGAGTACATTGTAATTTATCAACAACTGTATAAAAAAAGCAATAATAAAGATTTTAATGTGATAATTCCTAAAAGACTAAACAAAAATATCCAATGCATAAAACTGTGTTGGCCTAATGTCGTTTAAAAAAAAAATTCAAGGTAAGCTACAGCAGTATTAACTATTTTTAATTAGTAATTTACAATTTATATTAATGATATTCCCAAAACCAAAATAGTATATCAAAAGAGACTTATAAACAAATCAAAATTGCACAACAATAATTATTTTCTGAACAATATTTTTTCAATTTTTCTTTTACAAAATACCTATATATAGGAATTGCTTAATGCCTAACTATATATACCCAACTAAAATGAGCCTTTACATCAAATGATAATACAGGCAATCCAGTATAATTTATATAGGTAATAAGAAACCAAAATTACTAAAAAGAATAGAAGATACTAGTCACATAGGTATATATAATATATGTTTTATATATTTGAGCTAGGTAGAGAATGCTTTCTAAAATGCAAAAGAACAGAACCTAATTAAAAATTTATTAATAATAATAAAATACTTTATGTACATAGTGATGTTGTTCTAAACACTAATTTCAGCCTTGAAAATAGAAGAATCATTATTATAGATTATTAAGAAACAACTACTTAATATTATCCAGTATCCTCTAGAAATAATATATAACATATTTTTAAATTTAATTGTTTTATACTTCAAGGTTTTTTATGTAGGTATGTACATTTTATATGTTATGTAACATATTAAAAACAAGTTCATACTTTATTCAGATCAATATTTATAAATAGGAATATATGGTTTTGTAACTAAACCTACCTACTTCGAAAAGAATAAAATATTTTAAGGACAACTCTTTTTTTTGCCAATCATAATATAATATGATTAACAGTTATTAGTTAATATGAAACTATGAAAGAATTATTAGGTAAGGTAGTTTAAAATTTAAAACAAGACATGCTTAATTAAAACAAATGTATGTTTAATATGAGACTTACTATACATATGTATATAAATAGGGGGAAAGAAAAGCATTGGAAAAAAATTTATTTTCATTATTTTTGTATACATTGAATTCATTTTAAATGTAGAAATTAAATAGAAATATAGAATTTTTTTTTTTTTATTGAACTTAAGCCTGGCGACTATGGCCATTAGCTGTTGTAGGGATTATGAACTGTGGTAGGGGTAAGGTTGGTACAGTAGGTTGATTTTACGATTGTTACGGTAGGTAGCAAACTCGTGTATGTGTGGCAAGGTTTTTAACTACTATGAACCCGGGTGGTCACCCATCCAGGAGCTAGTAGCTATGGCCGTTACTTACTCCCAGTCGCATTCCGCAACTGGTAGCAGCCAACGCGCCACGCCAAGCCACAAATATAGAATTATCAGTATAGATAACGGTAAATTTTGTGTACATTTAATCTAGGTACTTAATTATAAAACAATCCAGCAGGAAAAATTAACATTAAAAATAATTTAATTTAAAATTAATTAGTTTAAAAGGTCCATTAAATATTAATTAATATACAATCTTTAGAAAATTTAAATATATTTTAATATTAATAATACAAATGAAGGATACATTGTTAAATATGGGTATCTATCAAACCTTAAATATAAATTATAATTCTGATTTTATATAGAATATTTGACATTATGAGTATGTTATATTTTAGCACATATACTTTTCGGTTATCGTAATCCAGCGGAAACCTCAATTCCATAATCGTACTACGAACTGTTTAGTGTTAAGTATTTATTTTGTTTTTCTTTAGAAACAATGAACATACATGGTGGATATAGTAGTTAATTATAATAAATTAAGTATTATTGCTATGCAATAATTATACTTCTTTTCTTTTTTAAGACAATGAATAAATGTAGAATATGAATAAAAATATAAAAATTAAAAGTACGTGTATTTTATTTATAAAGGAGACGTGAAGTAATTTATTATTTGAGTTAATACCTACATAGTTAATACTTAGGATTTTTGACACCATACAAATTATTAAATACACACAAGTATTTTAAGTACAAACTAAGCTCCAGTTTAGACATGGTGTTTAAATTATATCCTCTAAAGACTAACCAAAGTACCTAGATAATATTAGTAGAATTTAAATACTGCATAATATTTAAATATACATTTTAGTTATGAATATAAATTTGATAGAAAATTATTACAAGATTTAAAAAGTTTCAGAAATCACACAAAACTTTAAACATTTTAATTATAGGTACCTACTATCATACTATCGCCTATCACTTCAGGATAAAATTTATATATACTGATAGTAATACAAATTATAAGTATACAAATATTAGTTATTACTTTTAAATGTTTGATAATATGTTATATTAATCATTACCAAACTTATAACTTATAACAAAAGTACAGACATTAATGCACTAAAAAATCATCAAATATGCATTTATGCATCAAAATTTTAAAATTATGCTATTAAATATAAGCTTCAAAAAAAGGTACAACTAAATAATTATTGTACCACCAACTATCAGTAATATTAAACAAAACTATATACGTAATAGATGATTTAATTAACTTAGTATTGCATTGTACTGTAAAATACAACAAATAACTACTCACTGACCATTAAGATAAAAACTAGTTTAATTAAATATTTGTTGACTTTGATTAACAAAAAATATTAAAATGCTTGATTTTTGATAAACATTCAAATTAGGGGGCTCAATATGAATTGTATTTTGTACTTATTTAACATAATTAACATTTTTTGATACAATCTATATTAAGTAATACAATAAAAAAAATTTAATTTTATAGAAAATAATGACATGAAGTTCACATCATCAAAACAAATATCCATTGATATTACTCTATAAATATAATACGCATATAATAATAATTTTGTAGTAAGTTATCTAGCTAACTGAGTTCAAATAGGTATTGTCTATAAACTACAATTAACCAGAAAAAATATGAAAGTCTTTCCTCTATTTATTACTAATTTAGAGATAGTACCTATTTTTTAAAATTGTGAAATGGTAAAATACAAATATTTCATTACTAGGTATTAAATTTTGTATAAATATTTTATACTTTGTTCAGTAAATGTAAAGGATGTGTGGTTGACATTAACATATAGCATTGGTTATCATGTTTTTCCATAAACCCGTAATATCCTTATTGAAAAACACAGTGACATATCTTGTATATAAGTACCTATAATTAGGCACGTACACAAAAAAACATTTCGGAAGGGGGAGGGGGTTCATATCATTTACCTTATACTAGTAGATGGAGTATGGATATAGTTCTAGTTATTAAAATATATTTTAGTCAAAAAATATATATTTTGAATTAATTATTAAAAAAATCATACAAGTAAAAAATGTAATTAAACTAGGTATTATTAAGTAAAAAAAAAATGTAATAAAATATTATTTGTAGGTATAAGTATTATTATAGATATTAGTATAAGTACTAATTACTACAATATACCTACATACAGTTTACATGGATAAAAATACTACATAAAGTAATCGGAAATCTAATCATTATCTTTACTTTGACCACTTTGACAACTATATTAATAAAATATTTGATAATCTGTATTTTTGACCACATGAAATTTCAATCACTTTTTTTGTATCTCTAAATTATCAACCACATGACTCGCACCGGAAATATAAGTATGCAATAGCTGTCAAGAAATCTAAACTTTATTTGTTGGGTCAAAAAGCTTGAAAATGTAATACAAGATTCTTTATAAATTGTTACAATAGCAGTTGATAAATATCCATAGGTTGTTTAATACACAAAAATTTATAATCATATGTATTAGATAAAAAATTATTGATAGGGATAAACATGATCAAAAATTACAGAAAATTACTTTTACCTTTACATTATAATTAATTTCTTTATAGTTTATTTATCTTGTTGTTAATCATTCTTAAATAAAATATTATACAATATTATCCACATATGATCATTCTGATTATTTTAATAAACTGAATGGATAATTAAATTAATGATTTAGTATTGCATGATGTCATTTAGCCATTTTTAGATTTTGAATGACTAATAGTTAACTTTTGAAAAAATAAAATAAAATACTTAATAATGTTTATTATGGAATAATATTGTCATCATATAAAAAAAATAATAATGAACATTATCTAATGAAATAGGTACATAATATTATTGTTAAGGAAATTACTTTGAAAGTACTCTTGATAAAAAATAAATAAGATTATTAAAAGCTTTTACAATAAGATTGAAGTGATTCATTCATTATTTTTCAAACAATATTTTTTTTATAAACAAAGAAATAAGTCATAAGTGCCTACCTAAATGGCTAAATGAAAAGTATTTTAATTTTAACAATAAATAGGTAATAAACCAATTGTTATACCAATAGATACATCATTTTATTGAAAACACTTCTAAATAAGTACAAGTAGATAGGTATCATCTACCTTAAACTAATTATGATAAAAACTTATGCTGGGTTGCATAAACAATCACTCAACATAGGTAGCTATAACGAATCAATAGTGAGACATTGGTTCCTTAAAACATTATTTAGTAATCAATGATGTTTGATAAGATGAATAAATTGTTTATGCAATTCAGCACTATAATTTTATACTACCAAGTTTAATTCTTAATAGTTTAATTACAATTTTTGTAGTTTTTGAATGTATATGTTCTTGTTAAAATTTTAAAACTGATAAATCTTTTAAATAAAATCTTCAATGTTCGAAGATATAAATGCCTTTCTTTAAAAAAAAAAATGGTAGGTACTAGGAATCTTCCTAACCTAACCAGATTCAAAACTACTAGACTACCTATTAAACCATTATTGTCACAAAAGATACATTTTTAATTAATAATTGATATTTGGAATATATTTATATTTAGACACATGTATATATTATATTTGTAGGTTTGTATATTTTGTAAAAGAAAAGGAACATAATATTGTTATATGCACAACAATAATAATAATTAATATCAGAATCCCATATAGTTTTACTTCTAAAATCTAAATTTTATACAAATTCTAAAAACAATAACCAATTGGTATTTGGCACTGTTATTTTTCATTGATTTCAGTTAACTTGAGACAGACCAGACATGTATGGTAAAATTATTAAGCTAATAATATTTTTGTTAATCAATACAAATTTGCATAATAGTTTATAAAGTTTTGTAACAATTAGAGCAAAAAATATTTAAATTATAAACAAGTGAGGTGGGAAGTGTAATTCTTAAAATTTAAGCAGATGTGCTTGCTTGAGAGCCCCCTCAATTACACAACTGTATTAAATATGAAGAAGGTTATTACAATTTTGAAAAGATAATTAAAGATTAATGGTACCTATACAGATTTTAACAAAATCATTTAGCCTTGGAAATAACTATGATATCTATATATTTTATCTACTTATATTCATATTACTATAAATCTACATACACACTGAAACTAAAATAAATTCCTAGGTAGATATAAATTTTAAAATAATCATTTTGTACACAATCTATGTACGATTTAATAATGATCTATATAATTTAGGGGGCCTTGGTATCTAACACTCTTTTCCTTAAAAATTGTTCATATACTAACCTTCATAGGGAGGTACATACAGATATAAATTTTAAAGTATACCTACCTAAAGGCAAAATAGATAAAAAAAAAATTTAAATTAATCGTACAATAAAATGTACATTACAAAGTATAAATGAATTACAGGTGCTTTCTGTGCAAACGTCAGATTAGAAGTAAGTCGTCACTGCTGCCTACACACCTATGCACAGTTAATTTGTATAGACTGAAACGACCAAAAATCGTGTACGAACCTGTAACCAAATTGTTTTAACCGTCCGTCTGGCATCTCTATGGTTAAGTCGGTTTTCATGTCGATTACACCATACAAAAAAAATTTCAATGTGTGAAAATGGAACGTTAAATGTTAACTGCAGAAAACACGCACGTCGGTTCTTTAAGAATATTATTATATTAAATAAACGAAATAAAAAGTCGCAACAACACGCATCGGACGAGTGCGCGTACTCGTGCGAGGGGAGAGGCAGTAGGCACTACCGCCCAACGGACGAAAAATTGGCTCGCCGACGGCCGCAGCTCACATCGTTTTTTCACTCTTCGTACTGTAGACTTTGAGTGGGAGGTACGACGAGCGGGTGGGTGCGCGTGCCGGATAACGTGTTGTTCGGGATACGTTTTTCCGTTCAAGCGGCCTCGTGTCGTAGGGGTTGTTTCGACACTTTGGACGATAAGAGCACCTTAGGGTGTAATTTACTACGAATGACTGGACTGACCACTGACGAATGCGGAATGACGTACGTTTTTATCAACGAGTAGAGAGCACTGAGCAGTGAGTATCAAAAATACTAGCTGTATTATCTATATAAAATATAATAATATATAGGTACTACAACATTACGGACAACCATGCAGACGAAAATAAATGACCTTAACGTTAACAATTTAACATTTAACAAACTGACACCGCCGAGTAAACAGACTACAGACTGAGCGATGGGTGCTGATAACCTAACCTACTACTGTATGTTCCGTGTTTCAACCGTGGTAAGCTTTGTAATGTATTACCACAAAACGACGTGATAAGCCAGACGGCGACCACAGAATTATTACCATCTTTAATCGTGTCATCCGGTTGGTTCATTGGTTGATAATAAGTGATAACGTGATGACCGCAGCGGCAGCTGCCAAGTGCTAACATCATAATTCATAAGCCGCGTACATACTATACGTTCACCTAACCTTTTTTTTTTTTTTATAGTAACATTTGCGCGTAACATCCTTTGATGCGTCCAAATTTACCGACAACTGGTGGAACGATGTTACGACGTAACAGAAAATGTTACAATTGTGTACGCGGCTATAGACCTACAACTGGATAGAGCAGCTATACGTATAATTACGCGTAATCCGGGCTTGAAGCATAAACACAAATTATAAACCCTATACTAATTATAGACGGAGCAGGGTCTTAGTTCCAGGGGGCTCACGTGAATGCGCTGTTCGACTATTAATTATTGAGCACATGCGCAATAGAGTTTCAGGTAGGGAGATCGGTTATTGAGTTTTAACAATATTATTGTATGATAATGGATTGATGAATATTACACAAAAATTATATAGTTTCTGAATGGATATTATATTCATTAATAATTAATAAATTATTATGGTAATCATGCTTTTAAAAAAATATGCATTTTTAAATTTGTGTTTTAATAATATATTGTATAAATAGGCGAATAAATACATTTTATGTTGTCAGAAATTACAACACTGCTATGGCCGTGACTGCTCCACCCAACCCCGCCAACCAGTCCATGACTCCGTCAGGCGTCTATGGACTATGAGCTTGAAGCCGTTTTGGTGATTTGGTCAGGCCGTTCGGCCCGGATGAATTTCATATTTGTTGCGCATGCGTCACGAATGACGAATGAGATAGGTTGTTATGTTTAAAACATTTGTTTTAAAGTTTAAACGTTTTGATTGTTGTTATAAACTAATAAAACGTATGTTAAAATCCAAGTGAATATTGTTTTTTTTTGGTTTATTAGTAATCACGAAAATTATATAATTGTATGTATAACTTGACATGTTAGTAATAATAAGTAATAATAGATATCCTTTACAAAAAAAGTTAAAAGTATTAAATAATTATACCTATCTATTGCGTTCTATGCTATTACCATCCTTCATTTTAATTTTTTTTTTTATTTTATTGAATAAGTTACCAAATTTAAAATGTTTTTACTTAATAGACAATATTATAATCTCCACATAAAAAATCTGTTTAGAAAATATTTAAAATACGTTTGAGATTTAAAATAAGTAATAAGTAATTACGTATTAAATTAAAATTGAGTTATTTTAAATAGATTACTCAAACAATTTATTTTGTTTAAAACAAAAATAGTTTTTATTGTTATTTTTCATAACTGAAAAAATACACACTCTGAATTAACGGTATATAAAATATATATTATATATAAGATATATCACCTTAACGCAAATTCCCAAGGACCACATTACCCAACCCCACCGTTCTTATATGCTCCGTTAACTACTTACTAGCATAAGGTCTGTGACAGATGCAGACTGCAGTTAATGCAACATGACTCAACGACAATAATAAATATTATATTATATATAATATTATCGTTGTGGAACTCCGGATCGCCCTACACCTATACATGTTAGAAACTCCAAACGGTAAACTCTTACCTTTTTAGTAGAATAGCATAAGTGCATATTTGAGACTTTTGTCATGGGTTATTTAAGATAGGTATAAAAGATATATTTTAAACAAATTAATATAAATGTGTGTTATAATTTAGTATCCCTAAAATGTTGACTCCCTAGTGAATTAATTGCATACTAGTACCTGAATTGACCGAGTGACCAATGGCAACCATTTATAAACAAAAAAAGTTTCAATTTACATGAATCTGAAGATCCCTGTTGGACGACCACCTCTTTAAAATGAGAATACCAGAAAATCGCTTGCACATCTGGATCATTAGAGGAACCACGTTTTGTAGATTTTGAGATGAAACAATGAATTAGTGAGTGAGTGGTATTTGGCTTACTATAGTTAAATATATTTTAATACATCAACTAAATCGTAATACATAATAATAATAAATATGTGTGATGTGTATATGAGTGAATAGTGATATCTGAATAACCAGTCACTGATGTAACAAAGGCAACAATCAATCCACTTTTATTAGAACTTAGCATTACTATTAATTGTTAAACATCAAGTAGGTTTCTGCCCCTAAAAAACCTGGTTCCTGCTGTAAAACAGTTTGCATGTATTTTTATGGGACCTCAAATAAAAATATATTCTCAGTAGACCGTTATCAAAAAAAAAATTTGACAGGAGGACTTATAGAGTGATTTGTGATATATTTTTAGTATCCTAGCAACCATTTACAAGAAATAAAAAACAATTATTCATTTAGAAATAAAAGTTTAAGAGATATTATTTTAAATATGGCTCCTTCTTTACATTACCAAGTTATTCTTTATTTTAATCGTTATTATTTTTTGTTGTATTACATTATTGAAATAATAGTTTGCATTTTAAAAACTTATAAATTACCATATCCAACGAGGATTGCAGCTGTTGAATGGTTCATTATCGCATTATTGTACCCATTACAAAGAAGCCGTATAGCTTTAGGCAGCAAAGGAAACCTTACAGATAAAGCACCACCTATTGTTGTATCATCAATACTTAACATTGCAACCATCTTGGGTACATTACATTTAATTAGATGGCAAACATATATAATTTATTTAGAAATAATAATTGGTTATATAGAATTAACATTTGAGTCAATTTGTTTTGTATTAGGATTTATTCATTTATTAACTCAAAAATCTAATATGTATTAAAATGTAAGTAATACAGCTTATAATTTTATATGAAATAAATTTTTTTTTTGTACAATTTGTATTATTTAAAATATTGCAAAATTTAATTAGATTTTAAACTTTCGTCTTCAGACGAATCCATAGTTGATGAATTTGTATCACTACTGTAGTATGAAGTACCAACACCACTGTCTTCTACAATTTTATCAATAAACAATTCTTGTAATTTATTTATTTCTTCATTAGCCCGCCTATTAAATGCATTTAAAATAAAATTTAGTTCATAATTGGATCTTTTAACTAAGGACGTATGTAATGTGAGTAAATGGATTTTTTCGACTAAACACTTATAATTAGGTCTATTAAAAGTAAAATCTCGTTCAAAGTCTGTTAATCCATCACAAGCAGTTTCCCAATTAATTTCAACTTTGCTTTTACGTAATTTCCTAAAAATTATAAAATGTATAAGATTATTTACAACAAAATAAATTATAAATTATGTTTATATTAAATACATACTCTTTTAAATGAATTTGTTCTTCTTGTTTAATAGATACCAATTTTGGATATTCTTGTTTACGGTTTCTCAATTGTTCAGTATATCTAAGGAATATGTATAGCATTATAAATGAAATTTAAAAAGATTAAAATATGTTTAAGACTTTTAAAATAATAAAAATAATGTTTTATTGATATTACAAATAAACTATATTACTTGCAAATTGTTCTTATAATATAAAATAATTAAGCTGATATTATGGTTATGAAAAAAGTATTATTATAACATAGGTAGTTATAATTATATTTTATCTACTGGTGTCTGGTATTATCTAAAAAACTATTTTTATATATCCGGTGATTCTTTTAACATGAACCACTCAATTATTTTAAAAAGTATATGTTTTTGAAAATAATTTATTACAAGGTTTGGAATTATTACAAAAAAATTTTTATTGAAAAAAATTATATTTTTACTTTATAATTTTTTAAGTCTATTACTTTTTGAATGAGAACACTTCCGTTTTTGGTGTAACTCTAAAAAAACGTAGATACATCCCATACTTACTCGATGTTATTATCAGTTTCTATACACCATATAATTAACAAGATTTTTTCACTTGTTTTGAGCTATTTAAAGCATAGTAAAAATTGGATTTTTATTAGTTAAATTTTAGTTATTGTCGATAAAAATTTTTTGCTCAGTCAAAATATAAAAAGTTGTTGGAAATTAAAAAAAAGTAAAAAGTAAATCTACAATAATTTTTTATGAGTGTATGAAGTTAGAATTTTGACAAAATTCATCAAAATCACAAAAATTATTTCGAGTTAGAAATTTATAAAGTTTGATTGTTTTAGCTAAGGTTTGAAAATGTAAAACAAAGTTTATATAAGTATTTCATATTGTAGCCAAATAATCTAAAAATATTTAAACATAATTTTTTTAAATAGATATTTTAAATTTAAGTATTAGATATTATATTAGATATTTAAACGGATAATAATTAAATTTAAAAATATTATTCATGGGTGCTTGAAACTTTTAAAGTACCTATATTAAATTGAATGTTTTTGTCAAAATTAATTCAACCTACTGTATTAGTAAAATAAATTACTAATAGCAATAATATCATAAAAGATGCTTGGCAATATACAGTATTTGGAAGGAACGAATTCGTTTTTAAAGAACGGCATGATGAATGAATTCCTTTTTATAAAAAAATAACGAGAAAATGAACTAGTTCTTTTTTTCAAGGAAAAATAATAAAATTGTTCCTTCCTTTCTAGTTTCAATAATTTACACAGATAATTATGTAAATAATTGAAATAAAGATATGATTTTTTTAATGTGTATAATATTGCTAATTAGTGATCGTTATCGAGTATCGACGTTAAGACAACCGACATAAGTTATAACAACAATTTAATTTTGAAGAAAATCTCAAAATAAAATTATAAAATATGTACCTACTTGTAGTTATATATTATAGTTAAAAATTAAAGAAGTATGCATTTGAATAAAAACAAGTGATTAAATAAGAATTTTGATTTTATTTGGAACTAAAAAAAGAACTCGTTCATTCGACAAAGGAATGAATTCTTTTTTTTTAAGGAACAAGGAACTTACCAAACACTGGCAATATAGGCCAAAATCAGATTTTGAATAGGTAACTACATTGTTAAAGAACAAAGGGGACTGAGCATGCTTGGTAAATCACTCTGTATAACTTACAACTACCATACATTTTTACTATATGAAGAAGGATATAAAATACATTGTTTTAAGATATAAACTTACTCTTGTAATGTTTGTTTTCCTTGACCGCCAAATATCATTGAATTAGAAACTATGTTCTCTTTTTCTTCATTTACCCAATTCATGTTCTTAAACAGCTCCAATTGTTTTTCATGATTCTCTAAAACAATGATTTTATATTTTAAGGTACATTTAGTTAGTTTTAACTATTTAAGTTAAAAAATAAACACAACTAATATTTGTAACATTTTTTGAAAAATACCTTCAACAGGTTTTGGGAAAAAACTGGAACGTCGTTTTCGTATATCGGACATTTTTTGTTGTTGTTTAGTGTTTTCAATATTACTTTACAACCAACTACGGTATGTTTAATACCAAATACCGATTAAATAAAAAAAATACGTTTAAATATTATCCACGCAAAATCCTCATCAGAATTGAAAAACACAGTTTTATTTACTATAAACAATTTAATAATTTACTATAAACAATATGAGCAAAATATTTTCCTGTGCGAGAGACGCTTTACCAAATGCCAGCAACCAGCGTTGATAACGATCGTTTTGAATTTAAACATTAACAGTTGATTCAACTATCTACTATCAACTATCAAGGTATGATACCACAGAATAATAATTTTTTTATTCTGTGATACCACCATAGATATGATATAATATGACACACTGATTTTTTATTGTATTCAATTCTAATGAAATTTAAAATATTAACATAATTACATGATGTCAAATGATGATAAATTTCACGTATACGATTCCGTACTGTCCCATCTGACTATCTGAGTACCTAGTTCTATAATATAATATCAATAGCTAATAGGTATGCGGTATGCCACTTCAAGTATATCTTTTACAGCTATAAAAAAAATGGTACTTACCATTTATTACAGTAATTTCAACCAACTTAAAACTGTTTTTCTTTTCAGAGAAGCAATCGTTATTTGAGTAACGACTATTAATCTAAGTAGGTATAGTACATCGAGGATGTTGATTGTGATTTCTGACTATATCATACAATTTTGATTTCTAGTAGGTACTCTCAGTTTCAAGTTTCATTTTTTGATATTTATCGATTAAGGAGAAATAGTTAATTTACTAAAATTTACTAATTTTTTAAAATCAACTGGGCAGTGACGTAGTGTACGATCTTGAAACTAAAGATCAATGGTAAAATTTGAGAACTTTAATGAGACCATTCGTAAAATGACAGAAAAACTAAAAACTATAACTTAGGGGAAATACAAAGATATGGTTTCAATAATGGCTAAACTATTGGAAGCAGTAGTTCCTGGAAGTGCATGAATAGAAAGCTAATCCATAAAACGATCCATTTAAACAAACTGTACATTTTAAATATAATACATTTATAAACTTGACAGGTTACACGGCCCTAGCGCCTGCGTTCTCTCCTCAACCGTACACACTGTCACTCTGGCCCAAGAGGGAGAATATCATAGACCTATAAACCATAATGGACATCGTTTTCCATTCTACCCTGCCATCAATGCTAGGCGATCATATAACCACAAACTGAGAGACAGTGGCGTGGTGAACTTTTTTTACCTATGAGGCCAACAAAACTTGGACACCAATCACCTAGAAAACAAAAACCACATCTTTTGAGAGAGCTTAGGGGGCTAAACTCCCCTCCCTCTAAAGTTTATTGACACTCACCAAAATATTTTTAATATTTAAGTACTAAGACTCGATCCTATACTAAAATTATTTAAAAGATTTAGCCCCATCATGATTATTCTCTAAATCGCTGCAAAGTTGAAGTAATGTTTATAGGGTACACATTATTAAAAAAATTGAAAACAGCAAAAATGATAATCTTAATAATGTTTAAACTATTTTAAGTTGGATTATTATGTAATTTTTTATTGATTATTAACTATACATTCTCTAGGTTTAAGTTCACTATCCCCTATCACAGTTATTTTCACAATACAAATCGTTTAATACATCAGGTAAGGTTTTTGTTTGAAATAACTGTTTAAAAAACTGTAACGATTTCTTTGGATATCTTGAACGATTCTGGTCATTGAAATCAACTCTGTACATTCCAAATTTTTCCCTATAACATTAAAGTATTGATACAGATATTATTTGTTTTAAATATTATAATATTATACACTTAAACCTTTCTATAGTGAACACCATAGAGGAATTAAAATAAATGTCAGATATAATATTATAATATAGGTGATGCCGTGATGGGGTATTTTCCCACCGATTTATATTATACCGGTTAGGGTGTTCCTTAATTTTCAATTTCAAAATATTTTTGGTCTCACCCCCTAAATCGGTGTGTATACATTGCCGGTGCATTTAGAAATGCCAGCTATTGAGAATTTATCTGCATTATGCAGTGTCCGTAAACAGAGGTTTCACAGAAACATTTGTATCAGGTATATATAATATTTTGTTATCACTAAGTATTAAGTACATGGAGCTATGAAAGTATGAAATACGTACAGGTATTCATCATATTAAAATCATGAATTGAAATTAAAATATTCTCATAAATACTACCTATAACTATATAAAGATCTCAAGAAAGATGATGAAATAAATATTACCACAGAAATAATTCCGAATAACTTATTATATACAAATTAATTGAAATACCTATGCTTTTTAAAAAATAATTTAGTTTCTTCAAGTAATATTGTTCATGTTTTTTTTATTTTTAGATGAATTTAATTTAACTTTACCTGTATCCCAAAAACCATTCTAATGAATCCAAAAATGACCAGACTTCATAACCAATCACATTACACCCATCCTCGTATATTGCATTGAGAACAGCACTTAAATAGCCCTAAAAGTTTTATATTTTCATTTTATTTAGTACGATTATATTTAGATTTTATTCAAGGCATATAAAATATTTTTAGTATTTATTAATTTAAATAATTAAATTACTGTTAAATCTTAAATGTTAATTAATAATTGAGCACATTTGTATAACGAAGAATGGCGTATAAAATACATTTTTTAAATTAGAGTGAATATTACTTTAATTTATGATTGAATATTAGAGTGTAATAATTAATAAATAATAAATTATTTGTTAACATTTAATTGAATAAAGTATAGTATATTTACATAATGATATCTTATTTTAATTAATGCATCCTCGTCTTCGTTTTGTCCTTTGTCTGAAACGCCGTTTTCAGTAATAATAATCTTAGGATTTCCGTATGTATCTCTAATCCAACACAACAAATTACGCATGCCTTTGGGAGTTTCCTAAATAAATATTTACCAAGAAATAAAATAAAATCACATATTTTCTATTCGGGCACAAACTTTTATCCACGTGGGATTTGAAAAAGGGATCTCTTCAATTAATGATAATTCAAAATTAGAATCTCGAGTCTTTAATGGTTGATGCTGAGTTGATTGTAGCTTAGTCGCATGTACCGAAAAATAAAAATTGATACCCAAAAAATCTAATGTTCCTGAGTTAAAAACAAAATACTAATTATTGAATTCATATAATAATTGTCTAATTTATTGTTTATTATATGCGCCATGCAGTTTCAAATCTCAAAAACAGCAAATCAATCAAATTAACAATTATTATTTTTTAATTCCATAGCTATAATAATACATTTAAAAACAATTAACTATCAACATACTACAACAGTTAAATTACACACTTTTATTCTTATACACTTCTTAATAGGTACTCCATAATATGTTAAATAACTATAAGTGGTCAGAGAGAACGTTGTTGACCGCAAAACCGCAGTATACAGAGTGATTCGCCAATAATGCTCGATTACCCTCATTTTTTTCTTTTAATAATAAATATAATTACATTTTTGTAATTTTTTTGCACTACTTAAGAAGTGTCTTGTGGCGGTACAAACTTCTTTTTTTTTTAAATGAGAACCCCTATTTTACTGTAAATTATTTAGTGGATCATTTTTTTTTTTAATATTTTGATCTTAATTCCAAATTCAAACGAGTTTTTAAAGTCTGTTATATTTATTCTAAAGACAATAGTCCTTAAAAGTTGTTTTACAAAAATATAAAACAGATGCAATATTGCCTATTGAATCTAGTATTTATTATACTTGGACAACTTTAAAAAATATTAATATTAATCACCATAGCCCCCATATATCTTGCAAACCCATTATCATATGGACCCGTATTCTCTTTGGTACACAAAGTTAAGTAACTAAAAAATACTCGTTTGAGTTTTGATTCTGCTACGTCAACATTTTCAGAAAAATTATCTGGTAAGTAAATAATTTATAGTTAATAACGAGGTTCACATTTGAAAAATAGAAGTTTAATCGTCACAGGACACTACTGTAGGACAAAACAATGGTCTTGGCTATATTTAAAAATTAAAAATATCAGAATTTTAATAATTTAACTAACTTAGTTAAAAATTTTGTCAATTGCGGTCAGCGGCCAATTTATGTTTCTATACAGCTACAGTATAAAAAATAATTGTATTGATATGGGTTTAATGAGATCCACTGTTAAGTGTTTACCAATTACCAAAATGATTAAACTATTTTTATTTTTACATAACACTTTTCGTAATTTGACAATTTGTGGTTTTATTTTGACAACCTACTTCTTAATTCAAAATGGTTTTCACTATAAATCTACCAATCTTATAATATCATTTTTAACAGTGGAAAATTAATAAATTAGATTTAGTTAATTATTATTATACGAGTATACGACGATAACTGATAAAATAATAGCCATGCAATGTTGCGCTAACAAATATATTAAATTGATGACTTCAATTATCAATTCAACGATAAATTATTTGTCCATTATAATTTATAATGTTATACACTTCTATAGTTATATAATAATATAGACATATTGTAGGTATTTGGTTATATTATCATATTAGTTATTCATATTAACAATTTCAAATCTAGTTTGACGAATATCTTGTTAGGTGTATAGTGGCAAAATTATTGTGTTTCATGCGAATATGCGATTAATATTTTCATTTTTTTAAGAGAAATAATTCGATTACTACTATTATTTATTATAATTATATTATATTTATAATAGGTAGGTAGGTACCTTTAATTAAATGTTTTTCATTTTCACTAAAATCATGCAGTCGTTTCAACGATATTCCAAAAAACTGATTAGTTTCCATAACTCCTTGTTTTACATCTTCAGGATAGTCTCCGAAAAATAACGGATGGGCAAAAATTCCAAACTGCCACATACGAGCACGGTGGGCAGCGTAATGATCTTCTAAGGAATTTACATTTTTTGGATAATACCATTCCATGTTTAAGCTTATACCTATTTGACCTAAAATACCATTATAATTAATAGTTTTGAATTTACATACATTTTACGCTATATTATGATAGCTACAATAAAACAATTTATTATAAATAGGCCGTATTTAGGCGGGGGATGAAAATTTGAGGGCTGTTTCCCAGGGTGGCTGATTTTGTGAGGTAGGTTATTTAAATTTTTTTAAATTTTAATTGTTTGAATTTTCTTATACCTCCATAAACTTTTTCCTACAATTAATATTATATTATTATATTTTGTGATTTTTTATACCATATTTATAATATGATCATAATCATTAGCATAAATTAATACTTAACCAATATTCATAAGTAGACATCTCTTCCCGGGACGGACATTTTCTAAATACGGCTTGATTATAATTGTGCCTATTCATACTTAAGCCTTAAGGGGAATGTAGTAATTTTAAGGAAAGGAGTTAATTAGATCTAATTGCCTGATAAAACGTCAAAAATGTATGTGTTTTAAATTTTAAAACGAAATTTTTATTCATTCGGTCAATCAAGTCCTACAGTTTTTTCTAATTTTCCGGCGGTATTTTCTTTTACAGTTTTCCTCTTTTATATCGTTTCTCGATTGGCTTGAAAATTGAAAATAGTGCGGAATAGTGACCACTGAACATAAAATCAATTGACCTAATTAAAAATAAACCATTTTTTTCATCGGAATTCGGGGAGATATACAATTTCTAGATTACACTCACTGCACTGTCACATGACACACACACTTTAATTAATTTTAATTTACTTGCGTCAATTATTGTTACACACCGACATGCCGACATATGATAAGTCCCAAAATACTAGCATACAAATTTGCCTCTATTATTTGTCTCCTTAAAAAGGATGCTACAAAAGACATTTGTTGTCTCCGTCTTATATGTGCGTAATATATAATAGCAAATTTTCAGCAGATCACGTTTAGCTTCGTTAGTTTAAAAAATAGAGCAAATTGACCTCTTATTAAATTTTAAGGTAAGATTATTATATAGGGTATCTCATATAGGCTTCTTATTAATTATTATATTTTAATACTAAAGAAAGTTATATAAGTATGTTAAAATGTACAAACAATTAACAATTTTAAAATACTCATAACTCGTTTTAAAACTAAAATAAAATAAAAATTCTATTAGTTGTACAAAATCTTACCTTTAAATTTTATAAGAGGTCAATTTACTATAATTTTTAAACGTAAGCTAAGCGTGATCTGTTGAGTGTAAATTTGCTATGTTTACGTACTTTAAGACGGAGACATAAAATGTGTGTGTATAGCGTCCTCATATAACACGACCGACTGCAGTCCCCTTAGTTGGGAATTGGGATACGAACCATTTTGCAATGGTCTAAATTCTCGGTTGTATAAATGGTAAGCAGTTGCGTGTGCTAATATTGTATGATGAATGGCCAAATAATCCCCATAACCATTATTGTTTAATGCAGGTGCACCGGTTTCATTTCCGTAGCTTTCTGATACCAAGTAAGGTTCATTGATAGTTATCCAATATTTCACCTAAAATAAAACATGTTTAATTATTAGAAAAATAATTGTTATTATTTGTACATAAATTAAACATTTTTTTTTACACACACGATCGCCAAATGTTCTGAAAACCACTCGAACATAAAGAGTGAAGAACTCTATTATTTGTCTGTTACACCACCCTCCCAAATCTTGTATACACTGAGGCAAGTCCCAATGATAAATTGTCACCTAAAATGTCATTAATTATTGATATTATTCGAAGATACTCTAGTTACAATGATTAATTTTAAAGATATTATATTATGTTGTAAACAAAGTCATACCTCCCGCCACATTTAACTTGACCCAGGACAGACTTTGGATTATTGCTAGACTTTAAGGGGAAAGCAAATATAAAATGTTCATAGAAATATAACATATAGGTACCTATCTGCCTAATTAATATTAATAAACGAATAAACGAATACCAATATTCCATATACTCGAACAAAGGTAGGTACTAGGTACAAAACAATTCTGTTAAGTAGGTAAAGTTGGTGGGAATTTATTTATTCCGCTGATTAACTCCCTATACATGCTCTGGAAAAAAGTTTATATTGATTCAGCCAGCTATTGTAAATAATCCCTATACATATCGATTCCACTGGCTATTGATTCTGCCGGATACTTTTCATATTAAGTACCTATTGATTCAAGTCTTAAATCATTTTAAATATACATAATATACAAAACAAGTAAAAACTAGCAAACTAATATTAAAAATTAATATACAAGGTGACTTATTATTAATACAGTAGCCTGTAAGTTAAATCAATATTCTAAAATTACAACAAAATAACTAAAATCGTTATTCTTGGATATTTAATATATTATAATTTCCTCCAAATTTGAACATAAAATAACTATAGAAAATTTTTTATATTTTTGAGAATTTTTTGCTACAGAATAACCTATTTCCGTGGAACCTTATGTAATTATTCAATCCTTAGCTATAAAAGTTGAACATTTTATACATTTTTACCTACAAAATCATTTTTAAATTTAAAATTTGATACATTTTGTCTAAATTCGAACTTTGAATGCTTATGAAAAAAATTGTGCATATGTATTTTTAAATATTTTTCAACTGCTATTTAAGCAAAAACAAATAAAAATGTATTGAACATTTTTAAATTGTCTTTAAACAGCTCAAAACAAGTCAAAATATTTTAAAAATTTTATCAAGTATATTAAAATCGAAAAACATATGATATAAATCTCAAGTGTCTACGGTTATTCGTTTTTGAATTACAACAAAATAAGAAAATCGCTACATGAGAAATCTAGTGAATATCCAATATTGGATAACATATATTATAAAAATTTAAACTTCAAACGCACATAAAAATTTTATTTGACTTTCTTATAGATATATTTTTTTTTTTTTGATAAAGGTAGATAACCTTATAAGGAATCTTGTATTACTATTTAAAAGCTTAGATTTAAAAAGAAACATTTTTAGGAATTCCTAACTTGTAACTCAAAATAATTTGCACATTTTGTCAAAAACCGATTTTGCGTAAAAATTTCCATTTTTTATTTTGTTTTTCCTTGCGCATTTGAAAACTAATTTTAGATTTTGACCTCCCGAATACACAAATTAGATTCACTTTCCCATCGAACAAGATACTGAAGTTGAAAATTGAAGCATTATTCGACTAATTATCGTGTAAATACACAGATACAAAAAAAAAAAAATCACATCATTGTAAAACCAATACTTTCATCGCTCCGCTCAGAATCTATAATATTAGGATGTGGACTATGAAAGCGTCGGTTTAATCGGTATGATATGATTCATAACCATTTTTTTGACGCATGCGTAGTAGGTTGTAACTCCAAATTCAGGCTGCTATATCGTACTTTCCAGTTAATACTTAATAATCTGAATATCTGACATAGATATAAATATAATGAGAATGGTATAGGTGGTATGGTATGTATAACAATCGAAGGTAGCTGGGACTCGACTTAAATACTACTTTTTTTTTAAATTAATTAAAATGTTTTCTGAAGCGGCCATCTTGAATTTTGTCTTTAATATTTTTGTTTGTTATGATTTATTAAGATAATTTAATTTTATCAATAAATTCACAAATTCAAGTTGTTTAGAAATAAATTAAGTGGTGCATACATATAGGACAAAAACTGACTTAAGCTAAGAATATTATAGAAAAAATAATTTTTATTTGTCTAATATATATTAGTATAAGTAAATAATAATATTCAGTAAGCAAAACTTTTCTTTTGTGGTCTTACTTTTTACGCAACATTAACTAAGTTGAGAATGATTTAAATACTTACTATAGGTGTTATATCATTCTCTATTAATTTATCAATAAGTCGATTGTAGTATTGAACACCGGCAGGATTAATGTAACTATCTTCGCCTCTAGGTAAAATACGTGGCCAACTTAATGAAAATCGATATGATTGAACCTATAATCAATATTATATAATTTAATTTATTGTAAACTATTTTAATATGTTTTAATAATTTGTAAATATTTTTTTTCTAAAGCACATTTACTTATTGTGCCTAGTGGTACAAATTGTAAATTGCATTTAAAAATATTTATAATTTATCTTGAGAAAAACATAATATACAAGGTGCATAGATGCCATTTTCGATTTTACCAGACAGAGGCAACATTTAACATTTTGACCAGCCCTTTTACAAATATGAAATAATACATTTTTGTTCCTCCTGTACAATATAACCATAAAGGAGATAATTTATCCGGCCTCAGAATGCGGAAACTATGTTCGTTTCATTTAACTACGACCTATAAAAGGTTAGGTTAGGTTAGTTTGTTACAGACGTGTTAACGGTCAACGACTATCATTCAATGGTATTTATCGGTAAAGCACGATTAAGGTATCGATAATTAATTCGCCATCGAAAAAAAGACAATCTTTTCAGAAATTAAATACAATTTTGTATTTATTATATATTGCAATTTACAGTTGTTTTATCAAAATATAATAAAATTATAAAATTCTTGCTTCATGAATTTTTATTAGTAATCTAATTTTACCAATAAAAGGTTATCCGCTCAGTGGTGAGTTGGGCCATTATTTTTAATGTAATTTTTACTTATGTATCTTCAGATGGCCAATAAATATTTTCTATCAAATAAATAACATATTCAATAACTATATATCTACATGCATCAATAAAGTTATCCAACTTCTATCTAAGGTAAAATAGGAATTTAGATGGTAAATATTTTAAAACATAAAATAAAGTGTATATTGACATTATGGTTGGTAATTATAGTAGACAGATTTTTAATATTATTATACGTTTTATATATTATTATATATGTCACGCGATTGAGCATTTAACACATTTTTTACGAAGCCTTAGCACCTTTTTATTCGGAGAATTAAATTTGAGCATAAAAAATTACGCGATGTTGCCATTTGCCACAATTTTGAATTACATAATTAAACAAAAAATAATATCAATTTAAATAATTACAATAATACAAATATGGTAAGAGTTAAAAAAAAAACATTATTTTATGGTCCTAACCTAACCTCTGTTACAGGAACTGTAATTAAAATATAATAGTAATACAACAGTAATTCAAAATATATAATTTACTTAGTTATTACTGTACTTTGGGCTAAGCCCGTATTAAATAAAATAAAATACCTAATAATATAGTACAACTATTTTGATATTATGTAGGTAAGAGTAGGTAGGTACTTATAATAATAATTTAATAAGGTACCTATTAAATTGTCAGTTTGTACTGTTTTGTGCACCTATTAGATAGCTATTATTGATGAAATACTTACCTTAAGTTCTTTAAGAAGCTTAACATCTTCATCAACTTTATAATAACTATTACAAGCAATATCTCCAGTAATAGGGGCAGCACGGCGTTGTTTATATTTTACTCTGTACATAGGCTTTCCTTTCGATACACATGAGAATTTATTTTCTGATATCATATTTACACTTGGAAAATTTGTATCGTATGATTCTAAATCATCCGCAAATAATTCTTGTTTAGTGTGAGCGACTCGATCCCATATGCTCTCGGTTTTTCCTTACAAAAAGTATATTACAAAAGTAATTTGAATTATCTTAGTTAACGATTTATCTAGATTCTATGGTAAAATTTACTTCAGATCTATTTTGATATATTTTTGATAATATAAAAAAAATCAACATACCATCATCATTCCATGCACCTTCGATTTGATATGCTGAAGAAGCAGTACCAAGCATAAATTCTTCAGGAAATTGTTTGTATTTACATTTTAAATGTTCTAATGAGGATCCTAACAAAAAAAGCAAATAAATAGTTTAGTTAACATAAAAAAAATTATTGTATACAAAAAACGATTCTGAGCGAAGACGGTCTGTCAGCCTATAATATACCGAACTATATTTGATGATATTAAATTGTGATTAAAATAATTTATTTTACTTTTAGGCATTATAGTACCTAGAGGCTATAGAACAGTAGGTTAAATTCATTTTTGGGGAAAAAATTTACATTTTAAAATGTCATTATGTCAATAAAGTATAATAATACAGGTACTAAATGTTTCATATACCCACGAATAATATTTTTAAATTACAACAACAGACAGAATATTTTCTTATGCCTATAAATAGCTTAAAAGGAGCTTTTTATTAAAATTTCAAAAATCTTATGGTGCATAGAAAATGTTTACACAAATATTCAGTAAAAATTTCGTCTATATTCTGTTTTAGATTCTGAGCGAAGCGATGAATGTATTGATTTTACAATGATATGTTTTTTTTTTATTTTTTTTTGTGTCTGTCATCACTTTTTGGGACAGTAAAAGTGCTTGGATTTTCTTTAATAGTAACTTTTCTGATAGGAAAGTGAATCTAGTTGGTACTTTGAGGGTTAAAAGTAATTTCCCAGTAGTACGGGAATTCTTACAAAAAATCTGTTTTCGAGAAAATTGATTTTGGTTTTTGGTGCAACTCAAAAACAAATGACCGTAGATACTTAAAAATTTCACTGAATGTTTATATTAGCATTTTCTATACACGATAAAATTTTGAAAATAATTTGACTCTTTTTGAGCTGTTTACGGACATCGTCAGTTTTCAATTTTTTTAGTTTTTTTTTCTATAAATATCAATAAAATTTTACTTGTTGGTTAAAAAAGCTTGAAAATGTAATATAAGGCTCCTGGGTTATTGTTTCAAAGGCAGATGAAAAAAATTAAAAATCTTTAGTCACAGTTTTTATTTATAAACATTTAAAGTTCAAATCTTGACAAAATAAGGAAAAATCACGAAAATTAGCAAATTATTTTGAGTTGAGAATTCATAAAAATTTTTCTTTTTAAATCTAAGATTCGAAAATGTAATACAAGATTATCCATAAGTTTGTCTACCTTTATCAAAAAGAAAATGTCTACAAGAAGGACAAATTAAATTTTTATGAGCGTTTAAAATTCATATTTTTACAACATTTGATATTCACTCGATTTCTCAAGTAACGATTTTCTTATTTTATTGTAATTAAAAAACGTATGACTGTAGATACTTGAAAATTTCACTAAATGATTATATTAGCATTTTCTATACACGATAAAATTTTGAAAATAATTTGATTCTTTTTGAGCTGTTTATGGACTTTGTCAGTTTTCAATTTTTTTAGTTTTTTTTTCTGTAAATATCAATAAAATGTTATTTGTTGGGTAAAAAAACATGAAAATTTAATATAAGGCTCCTGATATATTGTTCTAATAGCAGTTGAAAAATATTAAAAATATATCGGCACAATTTTTTTTTATAACCATTTAAAGTTCAAATTTTGACAAAATTTATCAAATTTATAATTTAATAATTATTCTGTAGTTAAAAATGTATAAAATGTTCAACTTTTATAGCTAAGGATTGAAAATTTAAAACAAGGCTTCATTTAATATAAGGTTATATATAAATTACTTTATTCACAATTATGTCATCAAATATACTTGGTAATATTACTGATCGTTTTCGCTCAGAATCGTTTTTCTTATACAATGATATTATATCATTGAATTCAAATTTAACACCATCCATTACAGTGACCCACTTTTAACCTTCTGTACAGCAGAGCGACATCCACTTATCCAACTTTTTTTTTTAGAGTTACGCTAAAAACCAAAATCAATTTTTTTAAAAACTTGTTTTGCGTAAAAACTCAGGGTTTCCTTAATTTTTGTTTGTTTTTCCTGGCGCTTTTGAAAACTATTGCAAATTTTTTTCTTTGACCCCTCCCCCAAAGTTCCAACTTGATTCACTTTCCTACCAGAAAAGATGCTGTTGAGGAAAATGTTTACTGTCCCAAAAGCTGATGACGTGGGATGAAGTGGGGCACTGTTTAATGGATTGTATTGAATTTGAATTCAATGATATATTATTGTATACGAAAAACGATTCTGAGCTGAAACGGTTTGTAAAAAAAAAACATACCATCATTGTAAAATCAATACATTCCACTTAAAATCTAAAATCTACCGGAAAATCAAATTAATTTTTTATAAACTTTTGAAGTTCAATTTTTTTTAGACATTTGATATTCAACCGAATTCTATCATGGACCGATTTTCTTATTTTTTTTAAAATTCAAAAACAAATAGGTAACCGTAGATACTAGACATTTTCACCAAATGTTTGTGTTATAATTTCCCATACATGATAGTATGATACAATTATCAAAATATTTTAACTCATTTTGGGGTATAATATAGACATTTTCAATTTTTAATTTTAGATTTTTTTTGTTAAATGTTGATTAAATTTTTTCGTTCGGACAAATAACTTGAACACTTTATACAATTTTCCTCATACGTTGTTAGTTGTTATAATAGAAAGTTAAAAATATTAAAAGTTAAAGGTGAAAGTTTATAGTATAGTTTAAACTTTAAAAATATACCTACTTGGCAGTAATTGTGGAGCAAAAATTTCACACTTTATCATAGGTATTAATATATTATATATATTGACCCGTCAGTAAAATTCCGTGCCTCAAGTTGACACTACCAGGCGTCCAGGTAGAAAATCCTGGTGCCGCCACTGATGCCCGGAATACATGAGGCTAGTTTTTCAAGCTAGGATAGCTAGGATACCTTTATATAGGCCTATATTCGCTCAGAATCATTTTTCGTAAACAATGATTCTATAACATTAAATTCAAATTTAACACATTCATTACAGTGAATTACACGTTAACTAATGTACTTATACTACAGAGCGCCAGAGCGGTACCTACCCATTTTTTTTTTTATTTTTTATTTATAAAATGTATAAATAAAATGATAACTCCGTCTTAGAAACGCTAAACGCATAACAGCAAACAAAATAAAATAAATCTCAAAATAAACATACTACTTTTATTTTATAATCAATGATGATAGAAGTACTTACTATCCAGTTGAACGGTCATTTTTCACTTCTAACGAGTAGCAGAGTAGGTAAATGAAATCACACGATAGGCCGATACCTGTTAGAAAAGTAGGAAACAATTAAATGATCAAATAACAACTGATTTTTATTATATATAACTTCGACTCTAAACTATCCTTGATAACCCCGTCCCCACAGTTATGGTCACATATAGATAATAGGTACCTACATAAAAAAAATGATTCATTAAAATATGTTGATCAAATGATCAACATAAGTAGAAAATATACAGACGTGGCCTTAAATTATTACCCTAGTTAAATTATTTAATTATTTATTATTTAATTATTTAATGTTTACTTTGGAACCTATACCTACCTCGTGGCTCATACCTATCTAATTTCTTATTATTTCCATTGATTTTATTAAATATTTTTATCTATATGTATACAATATACATTATACAAGGTAATCCATTTAAGAAACTAATTATTTCGGAAAGTTTTAACTTTTTAAATAATATTATTTGCAATTTTATCGTATCTATAGGTATACCTAATCATTTTTTAGTTTTTATTTAATTTTTTGAATAACAACATAAATTATCTATTTCATATTTAAGAGCACAATATTTTTTGGAGTATCTAGATTGAGTACATAAAAATCTAATTTCGAATCAGTAGGTAACCTACGTGTAGGCGGAAATTGGTGGTGGGGATATTGTGGGGGCTGAGCCCTCTCAAAATGTACAAACAGAAAAATTCGGAAATTTTTAATACACCCTATCAACTCCCCTTTAAATATCTATCGGGTAGTAGATTAGTGGAAAAGTATTATAATTTATATGGCAACTAAAATATAAAGTTTTATTGAATTTCGGAAAATTTGAAAAACTGGCACCGGGCCCATTAAAAGATAGTTGGAGCTATATAATTGCATGGTGTTTAAGCCATTTAAGGTAAGATAAGTTAAGCGAGCAAACGGAGCAACTTTAGTATGCAAATAAGTTTTATGCAAATAAATATTAGAGCGTATTAAAATGATGAAAAATGTACGCCTATGGGTACCAAGTTAATTAGTTATAACTAAGTATTTAATATTTAGGGTTTGAAATTTTGATGAGCGAAGTTAGGTAGTATCCCATCATATTGCATGGTAGGTACCTCTGTGTCACTCAACTTCGCTATTTTAAACTTAAAAATAAATATCTACTTATAATTAATTAACTACTTGTAATAAATTCGATTTATATGAATCAAAATACTCCAAAATATTCTGTTATGTAATTTCCTTTTATCCTTAGTATGACATCTAAACATATTGAAAAGGACTATCTGGACTCTGGATAACAGTAACGCGGTTCAAACAGCAACAATTCCATATGGTATGCAGAATGCACATATATTCTGCATTTCTGCTCAAGCACAACCACGGATTGGAGCACTAGAAAAACAGAAACACTGACATTATCCTGTTCAAAAATGACAAGTCAAACAAGTTGTAGACATTTTGGTTGTGGTCCATATGGGACTTACTATTAATGTTAAATTTCGGAATGTCTTTACAAAATGTATTACAGTTTTTTTTCGTAAATGAAAAGATTGTACTAATCACCTAAACCAGGCTAATTTTCAGTTTTCAATTAATTCTGTTTGACTTAAAAAGATTCCAATTTAAAGTGTGTAGTTTTATAATTTTATCATGGTTTTGATATATTTGATCATTATATGTCAATGAATTCCCCAAATTATTCTTCGCAAGATAAAATATTTAACTTTGAAACAAGAAATTTAAATTTAAAAAAAGGTGGGTAAGTGAATGTCGCTCTGCTGTACAATAGGTAACAAGTGGTTCACTGTAATGGATGGTGTTAAATTTGAATTGAAAAAAAATGAAAAATGAAAAAATTGAAAACTGACGATGTCCGTAAACAGCTCAAAAAGAGTCAAATTATTTTCAAAATTTTATCGTGTATAGAAAATGCTAATATAAACATTCAGTGAAATTTTCAAGTATCTACAGTCATACATTTTTTAATTAAAACAAAATAAGAAAATCGTTACATGAGAAATGGAGTGAATATCAAATGTTGTAAAAATATGAATTTCAAATGCTCATAAAAATTTAATTTGACTTTTTTGTAGACATTTTTTTTTTTGATAAAGGTAGACAAACTTATGGGTAATCTTGTATTACATTTTCGAATCTTAGATTTAAAAAGAAAAATTTTTATAAATTCTCAACTCAAAATAATTTGCTAATTTTCGTGATTTTTCCGTATTTTGTCAAGGTTTGAACTTTAAATGCTTACAAATAAAAATCGTAACTAAGGATTTTTAATTTTTTTCATCTGCCTTTGAAACAATAACCTAAGAGCCTTCTATTAAATTTTCAAGCTTTTTTAACCAATAGATAAAATTTTATTGATATTTATAGAAAAAAAAACTAAAAAAATGGAAACTGACAATGTCCGTAAACAGCTAAAAATAACTCAAAATATATGGAAAATGTTATGGTGCATAGAAAATGGAAATACAAACAACCAGTGAAAATTTCATGTATCTACGGTCATTTGTTTTAAAGTTACAACAAAAACCAAATTCAATTTAATTTTGTGAAAAATTGATTTTGCGTAAAAATTCCCGTTTTTCCTTAATTTTTCTTTTGTTTTTCTTGGCGCTTTTGAAAATTACTGGGAATTTTAAATTTTGTCCTTCTCAATGCACCAACGATATTCACTTTCCAATCGAAAAAGATACTGAAGTTGAAAATCGAAGCATTATTTCGACTACTTATCGTGTACACAGACACAAAAAAAAATAAAAAAAAAAATATAAAAACACACATCATTGTAAAATCATACATTCATCGTTCCACTCAGAATCTAAAAAACACACATCATTGTAAAATCAATACATTCATCGCTTTGCTCAGAATCTAAAAATATATCAAATATAATTTAACCAGTAATAACTTTACTAATATTCATAAATACACCTTAGGTATATGTATATCAAAACCAAGTTCATTCTAATAGCATATAGATAAGTTATAATAAATAGTCATAGCTATAAACTAATTTAATTATTTTTATCATAATCAACCTTGGTCCTTGGGATGACTGGTTTAATATCATTACAAATTTAAAAGGACAGTAGCAACCTTATTTAGCCTTAAAAAAAATTCCATAATTAACTATATCATAAGTCATTATAGTAGCCATGTATGTATATGTTTATTATAAAATATAATATTAACATTATACAACATATTATAGTAATGAGATTATAAATTATAGGCTATAATACTAATGGTAATTAGTGGAAAACAAATAAGAGGAAAAGAACGGATTTACAATTTATAAGAAATACCTAGTATTACAGACAAATACTTCTGGATACCACATTTTGAACTGTATACTCAATTAATAGGTATTTAATATGTGTTTCAATATTACTTTAATGAATAAGTTTTGTATTTTTATGTGCATCAAATATATATGTCGTTTAAATAACGAATAATAAATAATTATAATTTAATCATACAATTCATGAGGATTGCATTTTTTTTTTTACAAGAAATTGAATATTACTGTCATAAAAATATTAATAAATTATATTTATTTTTGCTACATAGGAGGATAGCCTTCTGAAATTTAAAATTAAATAAAAGAAATCAGCAAATCACTTATTAAAACTATAATGTTTAATGATGCTTTCATACACTATGTTAATAAAAAATAACTGATTATATTATAAAAATTAAAAGTTCATAACTATTCACTGTATATAACTTGAAAAAACACAAAATTAAATGTATATTATATATTTCATACAAAATGAATTTGTCTTATTTATAAAATGGATTTTTAAAAAACAAAACATTATATTTTATTGGTCTATTCTACTTTTATTCAATAAGTCTTGGTTTGGCTACAGAAAGAAGATTTATTAGGTACATTACAATAATTGTTACAAAAAATTCACTCAGTATAAATAATAATTTGGCATGCAACAGTTATTACTTATTTAATATTTTCAATTATAAACACATTAAATAAAAATAATAAAATATTAAAAGCATAAATGGTAATGCTACCATAAAACACACAACGTATACATTGATAATTCTTACCCTGTATCAAAAAACAAAAAAAAAAAATGTCTTCATATCGGAAAACTTATATAAACATAAAAATAAAGCAAGTAACCAAATTTAAAAACTGAGTTTGGATTATTTTATCACAGTCTTATGTTGTAACAGTAAAATATGTGTTAAAACTTAAATGCTAATAATAAAAAAAAATATATCAATACAATTAATGTACTTGATACAATATGAGGAATAAACTAGTGAATAGGTTCCACAAAATTATTAAATGCCGGATTTTGTATTTATGAGCATTGAAAGTAAACAATTCACTGCTCATAATTTGTTGCCAAATGTTTAACTTGAGATATAGTTTTTCAGTTAAAAAATGTTAGATAAGTTATAGTGTCGAATAGAAAAAAATATTTAGTCCATTTACCATGATAACAGAAATTAAATGTACGGGTAATCTTTAGTTTTGAAATATTATTAAACAATTATTGTTTAAATTTTAATACATGACAACCAAAGAGAAGAAGCAAATATTGTAATACTTGTTGAATTCGATAGATCAAACAACATCAAATACTTCAAAAATATTGTTTTTTTAAAAGAATAATATTATTAATATAATATGTTGATTAAACAAAATTGTTGTTTTCTGTAAAAAAAAAAATCAATTTAAATAATTAATATTAGTGTTTCATTAAACTCTTACCATAGAAGGATAATTGTTAATTGTTATTAGATAATAAAAATGGATAACTGAATTGAGACATTAAATATTCTTACACATTACGTTTACCACTTAAACTCAATTTTAGTTATTAAAATATTAAACAAATATAAATTTGATTAAAAGCACGTACATACATAAAATGTTGCGATATGTGTTAAGCAGATGTTTTTTGAATGGTTGCATACTTGTACATGTACAAATATTCTAATTGTCACAGTTAGTATACGTTTTAATTTTGACATACCACTAACCTAATAATGCAATAAGAGTTCTTAAATAAATTTGAGTTGTTTCTGAAAGTTTATGAGATAAATCTTTTTTTCATTTAATTTCAGAGTTATAAATTTACAAATCTCAAATAGTTGATTATTATAAGTACTAATTTATTAGATTAGAAGGGAAAATTATAGGAGAAAAAAGTTGACTTTGAATAAACATTCTGACAAATTCAAATTTATTTACAGAATTTTTACCCTATCATTAAATCAATCATTACATTAGAACAAAAATAGTTTAATTTAACAAGTAAAAACAACCGCTGCCATTCCTTTTAACAAAACTCCATAAATGACAACTTTTAGCTTAAGTGACTACTAATGACAAAATATTTTCTGAATCATATAAAATATAAAAATACCAAAATAACTAAATTTTTATTATTGACCAGATATCATTAAATAGCCAATTAATTTTGATCATTTAACAAAACTAGATAAAATACATACTACTTAACTGTGACTTACAATATTATATTAATTTCTAAAAGCTTCAATTAATAATTGTTTAATTAGTTTTTAATTTAATTGGTCATATACTATTGAAATAATAAAATATTTTTAAATAAACATGGATGTCAGAATTGTCATTTATGGTTATCTATAAGAATAAATAAATTATGTTTTTGTTACAAAAAATAAACATAATAAAAATAAAATATAATTAAACAGATCTTAATAAAAAAAAATCAATTGAAACCATTAAGAAATTTTGTCTACAAAAAATATATGGTAAGATTCTGAAAACTAGTTTTCAATTTATAAAAACCTAAAAATTGTCTAAATTTAATTTAATTATAAAAAAACAAAAATATAACTTAAACATGGCAATAATAAACAATACCAAATTATTTCTCATACATTTTTTATGGGCAAATAATATATTTAGTTGTTATTTAGATTTCAGATTAAAAAATATGAAGGGGAAATGTGAATAGAACATTGAAACTAGTGTATATTATACATTTTAAATCCTCAACATAAATTGTTTTAACTTACGCTTTTGTTATAATCACAATTTACATTACGTCTACAAAGAACTCGCAAGGATTTCCCATTGCCATACGGAATGATTGTTGACTAGCTGAAAGATCAGTAGGTACATTTGGTGGAGCCATCACTTGAGATTTTTCTGAACCACTTGACTTATCCACAGTTGATGTTGCGGCAACTGGATTCTGTTGAGCTGTGCCGCCACTATGGTCACTCATAGCTAACCCAATCATATTTTGTTTCATTACATCTGATCCAGACCTACTGCCACCTATAAAAATACACAATTAAATATATTACTGTTATCCTTGAATAGAGACAAAAAGTTATTATATAATATATAATAACTTTTTAAGGAACACAGGAAATTGATACAATCGCATTATAGAAACAAAATGTCTAATGAGGGGCTGGCCAACTACAAGTAGAAACCAATCTCCTATAAGAAACAATCAGTTAATTGACACATTTAACATTGGTTCAAGTGTTCTAACAGGCAGCTCTTACTGTATTACTAATAAGCAATAGCTAAAAAAAAAACAAAAACAATGATTGGTACTTCATTGTTTTTTTCTCAACTATCTGTTACATTATTATTAATGATACGTCTACCCAGTCTATACTACGGAGTACAGGCTAATCTAATAATAATAATAGATTTATTGACACAAAATTAAAATTGTAGTAAAATATTATATGAAACAAGAAGATTATACATTAAAATATATACATTGGTTCTCTTTTCAAAAGCGGAGCTTGTGCTGAAATCTACAGTTTGTGATACAGATTTGTATTATTGTTTAATAGTCGTTATTAGCGATCAAGAAAGTTAAAAACCGAAAAAGTTAGAAAATGAACAAGAACAACAACATAGTTTATAACAATATTTAAAGACTTCACAATATTTTAACATTAAAAGAGATAAAAAAAATATATATATATAAATTAAGTGAGTGAATAGATCTATAAATAAAGATTATCAAACAAAACATTATTTATACATTTTTATACATTATATAACTGTTAAAATTATGAATATTAAGATTATATATAGAACAAAATTGAATGAACTTATATCTAGGACTTTGTTGTCCGAATACTGTATTCATTTTAAGCACAATGACATTAATAAGTAGCACAATAAATATTCCAAGGTATTTAACAGAGTTTACTCTATTCAATGCATTACATTTGCATACATTTTTTTTAATATTGTTGTTAATACAATTATTAGTGTAAGCAATGGTTTTATAATTATTTAAATGTATAGATTTTTGAATACCGATGTGAATGTAATTAGTTTTTACGCTATTGATCTCTAGTCAATTATTATCTAGCCAGCTTTTAACAATACAAAAACTTTCTTCAGCCATTTATTAAGAAGACGTTACCTCCACATGGGATGTCTCTGTTTACATTTATAAGATGAAGATAACAAATGTGTGTGTAGCGTCCTATTAATACTGTGTCTATAGTCTGTACTCTGTTCAGCAAGAGAACACACTGATTCTATGACCCAGGGGGCATTACACTGACATCGAAACCGGTTCACTTATGACAAGGTGCCGCTTGGGGATGCGCAGGATAAACAGAATAGCTGATTTTTGTCAGCGTGTTCTCTCGCTGTACAGAGTATATACACCTGACCAGCATAGGCGTAAAATAGTGGGGGCTAAGGGGGCTATAGTCCCGCCAGAATTCTATTAAGCCCCCTGAAAATATGTTTAGCTCCCAGTGGTAAAAGATTACTTTTTATACATCCATATTATGTGAAAACTGAAACATTTTCTATTATTATAGCTAATAAAAACATGGCTTAAAAATTCTATGACTAACGATAGATTTTCAAATCTATCATTACTTTACATTGAAAAGGACTTAGCTTATATTATTAATCCTGAAGATATTCTTAATATATTAGCCCAAAAAAGTAGGCGTTTAAACCTTATACTATAGTAATAATTTCCAATTTAAAATGTTTTTTTTTATATCTGATAATAATATGATGTATGGTAGTACATTATTTATTTATATTTTAATTTAAAATGGGCTTCTTTAGTCCTTTTTATATTTTTTTCCTTCTCATTCTTCTATAGTTAAATTTGTAGGATATTATGTTCTGTATCCGAATCAGTATAGCCCTTTTGCCAAGAAATTCTGAGATACCACAAAAAAAAAAAAAACATTCATCACGCTACGCCTATGCCGATCTGTGTCAACTACTTAATACATAAACTAAGATAATACAGTTATATTATTTTGGCATAGTCTAATATAGTATATTATATATTTGATTTTAATTTTGTGATATAAACCTGTAACTGTATAAGTAAAAAGTATAGTTAAAAAACTATTCATTATATAAAAAATTGTGCGTATGATAATATAAATGCTTTACAAAAAATTTAAAAAAATTATAAGGGGATCATGTTTAACATTTTCAAGCTTTTTGGCCGAGGAAAACAGTTTTTACAACATATTATAGATTATGAAAAAACTTAAAAATTTGAACTTATCACATGGTATAAAAATTATAATATTTAAGTAATAGTGAAATGTTTCTACTTTTTTTGTACTTGAACGATAAAAACAGAAATCAATTAAGAAAAAATCTTCTTGACACTTTTTCATGTACTCAAAAGCCAGAGTTTAACCAAATCTTCAACTGTTTTATGTTCGTATAGCTAATTACTCGTAATTCTTTAAAGTAAAACAAATGCTTAGTTAATAAACGAGAATGCAAAATCAATGAGAAAGACAATTGGTGAATGAGGTTATTTGACAGCTCTATACCTACCACAATATATCAAGTAGTTAAAAATATTGAACTGCTCCAAAGTGGGTTGGATGGTTATTTAAATGTTGTTAATAATGACTAGCAAAATTGTTTTACCTAAACAATATTATTTAATATGATGAATAAAAAGAAAATTCTGAACACAGACCACACGGAAAACAGTAAAGTAGAACCATATTTGGTTCCCAATATTTTTTCAATGATAATGATTTGTTAAAATATAATATATTAAATAACCTATGGCCTAATAACCAATAGTCATATAAATGTTGGTCAAAAACAATTTTCTAGTACAAAAAGCTTGAAAATGTAATACTAAGACCTCTAGTATGAATATTTCAATTAATAATTATTTAATATTTATGTACAATGGTGTCTAATGCACACTCCTAGTAAAGCTCTAATTTTATATTTATTTAATGATATTCTATACTATTTTAGTATTTCTACAAATAATATATTATTGTGTACAAGTGGAATGGTCACAATACCAAAAAAATTGCGTTATTGTAAAACTTACAAATAAATTCTAAAAACGAATTAATAGGCGAAATAAAAATTTACCTGAACCACTTTCATCTTTATCAAACAAATAACGTGGAGGTTCGCCAGGGTAATTAAATGGCATTGGTGAAGAGTTTGGATTAAAAGTTCCTGAGTATGGCATATCCCAGGCACCACGACTAGTAACACCTACATTATCAATTGGTTCACCCTCTATTTTCATCTGTTCCATACCTATATTAAACATTTAATTTACTCTTAGAGAATTTAAACAGTGTTAACTTTTTTATAATAAAAATATACCTGCAGAAAGTAAATCACCAAATACATAATAACATTGTTCAGAAAATGTAGTTTTATTAACAGTATGTTTGATGTAACCAGCTTTCAGCATGTGCGATGCATATTTCCTTGCTTCTCTACGATCCTGAAATCCATCGACATGCGTCTCTAACCATTCAACAACATCAACGCCTAAAATAAAATATTTTTTATTTGGTGAACTAAATTTAATATAATATAACTCTACAAACCAATAAAAGAGTTAGGAATAACAATTTTGAGCCACATTCTATCCCTGATCTCTAAACCTGAATCAGATCTAGCCATAGCTCTAACAATACTCAGCATGTCAGTGGTACGTACATCCAACTGAAGGTCTTTGAATGCATTAGCTGAAATAGCATTAACTGTAAAAAAAAATGCACACATTTATTTTTAACAATAATCGAAAAAAAAAACAATGATATAAAACATTAACACACTTTCTGTTTCTGCCATTGTTGACACTAGAGAAGAACTAGTAGATGTAACTGTTGATACAGATGGTGGTCTTAGAGGATAAGTTTCGCCTAAAAATTATAAATCAATAAAATGTATTTAAGACTAAAAACTAAAAAGTAAAGTTTTATTATACCTCTCATTGCAGCAGTATGAGCTACCCATGCACCAGGATCAATAGGTCGAACTGGTTCGGTTCGAGGAATAGTGAAATATGATTTTGGATTTGGATCCCAACATTTTGCAACAACTAATTTAATTGGTCTAAATTAAAATACAAACATAACAGATGTTATTCATATTTTATATTGGAATAAGTAGAAATGGATTGTATTATAATATGTTTTTCTTTTTACAGAAAATGTAATATTGTTTATTTACCCAGGTGTTTGCACTACATCTCTTAAAACGCGAACAGCTTGATCATTTGACATATTTTCAAAATTGATATCATTAACTTGTAATATCATATCACCCGGTTCAATTCTACCATCCAAAGCTACTGCACCACTAAAATTAAAATATACATAGTATTATAGTTTGATAATTAATATAATTCAGTTTTCACTAAATTTTGTATGGGTATTTGTTTTCTATAATCTATTTAAAATTTAAGAAAGTGTACTAATACTTATCACATAATAATTTATAAATTTTACCCTTTCATGATAGATCCTACATAAATGCCACCATCTCCACCATTATTACTTTGTCCAACAATTGATATTCCCAAAAAATTAACAGAATCCATGTTCAAAGTCACAGTAATTATATTCAATGACATGCTGGAATCAGTAACTGATGAAAATGATGATGTACGACACATTCCTCCTGGACCAGCAGGTCTTTGGTGTCTTTTACGCCGTTGTTGAGTTCGGCGACGACCACTACCAGCTAAACGCTGCCATTCTGTAAGAAAAATAATTATGAAAATAAGATCAACAATTAAAAGAAGACATAAAAAAAAAATATCTTAGGTGTTATGCCGGAATTTTTTTTCACTATTTAAAATTTAAAATGGTCAATTACTTAAAAAGAAATTTTTATTTCAGAGATAACAGATTTTATAATGTAACATGATATTTTAAATCAAGTTCAAGACATAGTTTTTTTTACTATTATTATTATTATTATTTATATCTTAACATAAACATGAGTTATTAATGTCTAATAATTTGTATTGTATATTTCTATTTAAAATCCAAGTTAGTATTCAAATTCAAATTTCGGGCAAGTAGTTAATAAGTTATAAATATTTAAAGTTTATATGAACAGAGTAGTGGACCAATATTTTACAGAGTGCCCACAGTGCCATTCCACTCAGTTTATTTAAACATTAAATAATTATGTTTTAAGTTATGGGTATCTAATTAAATACATGTCTGAGATTCAATATTTTATAGCAACATCAAAAAACTGTTGAGAAAATATTTTTAAAAATATCAATGAAAAAACACCTTGTACAATTATAAAATTTCTGATAAAAATTAAAAATTATGATAATTTACCACTTGAAACGTTAGTAGCTCGTCCTGTCGTTGTGGTAATTCGACTTGAAGCATCATCCTCGTCAGATTCTAAAAAGCTTGTAGTTTCTAACTCTGAGCTTAGCATTGAAGATGAACCATAAGGTCTGTGTTGTTTAGGATGACCATTCATACCTAACCCATTATATTTGAGAAACTTTGGATTTGTTAGACGATGGTGATTTTCACGAGGCATGTGATGGTGTCCAGGACGTATAGAACTTGATATTGATGATTCTGTATCAGTACACGTCCCAATATCTTCTTGGTGTATTCGAGATACTGTTTTCCCAGCTCTAATAATCATACATAGGAACTCATTTTAATAAATAATAATATGTATAGGTACCTAACAAAAAAAGGTACTTTAAATATATTTTTATAGAATCATATAATTAATTAAATAGTATTGGTTAATAGCATTATAAATCTTTATATGTAAAATGTAAGAAATAAAATATAAACATAAGACATTTTTAGTGATACTAACTGATTATCGCCTTGTGTCCTATGTGTATGATGACCAGAATCTGTGCCTTGGGATGTTCCATCAGAGATATTACTACCTTCAGCAGCAACCAACTGAAATTAAATATAAAAATAATAAGTTTAAATACCTACTAGATTAATATATTTTAAGGGACATTTAAATATATTAATTATAATAGAAAGGACTTAGATACAGATAAAATATAAATCTACCCATGAAACAACACGGCCGTTAAAACATGGCAATG
Source organism: Sitobion miscanthi (assembly GCA_008086715.1). Classification (NCBI taxonomy): domain Eukaryota; kingdom Metazoa; phylum Arthropoda; class Insecta; order Hemiptera; family Aphididae; genus Sitobion; species Sitobion miscanthi. The sequence goes on from CM017802.1 coordinate 28,265,082, forward strand.
GAGAATCATCTTCAACAATTTCTTCTTTGACAACTCTGAAATAAAATTTAAGAAAATGTCAGTATAATAAGTACAAATGCTTAATTATTAAATACTAAAAATTAATTCTATTTGTAGGCAAGTGTAAGTATGACTAAGTGTTCAATTTCTGTAAAGAATAATTAAGAACTAGTAAATTAAACAAAATACCTAATGTGTAACCAATTAAATAATTTCAAAGGTTTAATAATAATTGTATGAAACAATCTAGGTATGTACCTACATTGTTAAGTTAACAATAGCAGTGGACAACTAGGGACTGAATACATTATTCGTATAAGTTATAATGGTAGTATAACATTACTATCAAAATAAAATAAGATAACAATTGTATCTATCTGCTCGATTACATGACATGATAAGTTTAGAAAATGTTTATTTTCTCTCCAACAATGCCAGTGAGAACTTTCTAGTTCCATTACTACCCCCAAACTCCCGGCTACCGTTAATTAAACAAATAAATATATAAACAAAATGTCCAAGGGAAAAGAATACTCTGCGACGTTTAGGGAACATTAGTCGATGTCAAATGATATTTTTTCATAAAATAAAAATTACGAGTGGGAACTTAATCCAAGTCATTGATGTATTGTTCGTGGAAAGCTGCCAAGATAGTTAGGATTTCTATAGAAAATAGAAATATAACTTGACCGAAGTCGGTTGGTTCTGAGACAACAAGAACATGTTTGGACGACTGTGTTGGCGACTAGTCCGTGGGGTAGGTGTTACGACAATGAATATAAAATGGTCCAAAAAGGTGAAAAAAAAAACATCGGGATAATGCAAAACTATCGGTGTGCCTTATTGCAACACCGATTTGGGGAACGAATGTGCTTATTGAGTAGTCATATAACATAATAGTAAATAATTGTCGCCGTCAGCACTCCGCGAACGACGAGCAAAACAACAACAACACGGTTGGTTCTTATCACTAACCCAAAGTCGTCGTCCATAGACTTGAAGAAAAACTTATAATTTGGCCGATTGAGGACGTTTTTGAAATCGGCCAACGTGACCTTGTCGGCCGCAATCGGCAGCTTGACGAGGTACGGCGTGTCCTCGTCATCGATGTGATAGATCACTTTGGTCTCTTCCATTGTCGGTCCGTATTAGGACTGTAATACGCAACACACACACACACACACGATACACGCACTAGGCGGCGTTATCAGCGCAGATCCACAGCGAACGTCGTTTCCCCGCGTACGTAAATTGTCGTTCGCGACGCCATAATAAAACGCGAGCTAATCGCCAGATCGGCGCCCGGGAACGACGAGTACACGACGTCTCGTTTGTTATTGTTGTGTTTTCGGTCGGAGCGAACAACGCACAAACATACGCACAGGCGGACGGACGGGACGGGAACGACGACACATAAATAATCTTTAATAAAGCACTGGGAGCTCTGGACCTCCCCCCCACAACCCGCAACCGCACCCACAGCCGTCAGCACCGTCACCCCCACCGACGTCACTGTGCTGCTCCCGGTATGCGGTCCGCGACTCGCGAGACGCCGCCGAATGCCGATAGGCCGCCTGAATTGATTAGCCGAGACTCCGAGAGCAACGAGTAACGACTCCCGACTAACGAGCAACGACGAGTGACGACGGTCGACGAGTTGACTACGGCGTGCGGACTGAGTGCTACTCCCTCGCCATATTGCCTACATTGAGAACTTGCCACTTGGGGTTAAGAACCGTTCTCCGCGACAGAATGCCTGAATCAAATATTTGATTCTAACCGGGAAATAGGAAATGGGATTCGGCCATTCGGAAGTACGTCGTCACATGCAATGTACAATCTGGAATCTACATTCAGAGTATTCAGACATTCTAGTATTCCACAGTAGATTATTGTTCGTCGGTAGAGACGGGATGTTGAAGACTTTCGCATTTTTCACATTATTATAGGACGTTAAATTTCACTTTTTCGTAGTTTTTGTACAATGGGGCCATTTTTCTCTAATTTTGGGTTAGTGGATTTTTGTATTATTAATATATTTTAGATTTTTAGAGGAGCGTTTTTTTTTTGTTTCTATCGTCACCTATTTTAGGACTCATAGTAAAAGTGCTTAGATTTTCTTCAAAATGTTTCACATTTTTTTTTTTTTATCATTTAAAGTTCAAATTTTGATAAAAGAGAAATCACAAAAATTTGCAAATTATTTTGAGTTAGAAATTCCTAAAAATTTTTCTTTTTAAATCTAAGATTTAAAAATGTAATGCAAGATTCCTTATAAGGTTGACTACTTGTCTACCTTTATCAAAAAAAAAAAAGTCCATGAGAAAGTCAAATTAAATTTTTATGAGCGTTTGCAGAAGATCAAATTTTTACAACTTTGGATATTCACCCGATTTCTTAATTAACGATTTTCTTATTTTGTTATAATAACCGCAACCACTTGATAATCATAAATGTTTATTTTATCAATTCTTATACTTGATAAAATTTTCAAAATAGTTTGACTTATTTTGAGCTGTTTACGGAAATTTAAAATTAAAATATTTTTCTATAAATATCAATAAAATGGTATTTATTGGACAAAAAAGCATCAAAATGTAATACGAGGCTTCTGATATATTGCTTAAATAGCAGTTGAAAAATATTAAAAATACTTAAAAACACAATTTTTTTTTATAATCATTTAAAGTTTGAATTTTAATAACATTCATCAAATTTTAAATTATAAAATGATTTTGTAGTTCAAAATTTATAAAATGATCAACTTTTATAGCTGAGGAATGAAAGCTTACAACAACGTTCCACGTAAGTAGGTTATTTGTAGCCAAAAAATTTCAAAAATATTAAAACGCAGGTTTTATGTTAAAATTTGGAGGAAATTACATAACTATTAAAATAACCAAGAATAGCGATTTAAGTAATTTTGATTTATTTAACTTACCGGAAACTGTATGTCCGTAGGTATATAAGTATATTAATAATAATAAATAGGTAATAATAATATAAAATATAAATATAATATAAATATAATACCGTCACCGCTCTAGAATAGTTTTTCGTATATGCAATGATATTTTTTTTTTGTCTGTCATCACCATTTAGGGCAGTAAAACTGCTTCAATTTTCTTCAACAGTATCTTGTTCGATGGGAAAGTGAGTCTAGTTGGCGCAGTCAGGAAAAACTATATAAAAATAAAGGAAAAATGGGAATTTTTCAGCAACATCGATTTTGGTTTTTGGTTCAACTCTAAAACAAAGTACCGTAAATACATGACATTTTCAATGGTTGTTTATATTTATATATTTATATTAGTTTTTTTACTATGAATGTCAATATAATATTATTTGTTTGAAAAATATTAATATCCATAATCACAAGTTTTTTGACAAAATACGTAAGAATCACGAAAATGTTCAAATTATTTTGAGTTACAGAAATTCGTAAAATATTTTCTTTTGAAATCTAAAATTTTAAAATGTAATACATTAATACAATAGATTTCTTTTTAGTTTGTCTACTTATAAAAAAATAAATATCCATAAGAAAGTCAAATTTAATTTTTCTGAGCGTTTGAAGTTCATAGTTTTACAATGTATTTTAAGAGACATTGGATAATTACTCGATTTCTCATGTAGCGATTTTCTAATTTTGTTGTAATTCGAAAACGAAAAACCGTAGACACTTGAATTATAGTATGTTTATTTTATCAATTCCTATACTTGATAACATTTTTAGAATATTTTGACTGGTTTTGAGCTGTTTACGGATAATTTTCAATTTTTTTTGTTGGGTTCAAAAGCTTGCAAATTTTATTTGGTTCGTAACGGTTCCTGCATGATTGACATATTGTTACTTTAGCAGTTTAAAAATATTAAAAATACATAGGCACAATTTTTTTTAATAAGCATTCAAAGTTCAAATTTTGACAAAATTTATCAAATTTAAAATTGAATAAAAATTTTTAAAATGTTCAACTTTTATAGCTAAGGATTGAAAATTTAAATCAAGGTTCCACGTAAATAGGTTATAATTTATAAACTACTTTATTCATATTATTAAATATACTTAGTAATGTCATACGCTAACTGACTCAGAAACGTTTTTCTTATACAATTATTTTATATCATTCAGGGGCGGCACCAGGGGGGCCCTAGAGCCCGCCTCCCTGAGCTGAATTTCTAAAAAATTTTATAACGTCAAAAACAAAATTACAAAAAAACATTGTCTGAAAATTATGAATTGCCACGTCACTAACCATGTCACTGGAGCCGCACCTGATATCATTAAATTCAAATTTAACTCCATTACATCATTGTTCCATGATTACAGCGACCCAATAATTGTATCCTACTGTACAGCAGAGCGACACCAACATACTCACCTTTTTTTTCATGTGTGACAAACTGTTGACGACAAGTGTTGGCAACACTGACGATAATTATATTATGTTGATACCATGTTTGCACCAAATGTGTGATATATTTTGAATTTTAGGTTATTGTTGGTCCATGCTCTTTTCAAAACTTTACCGTCAATCCGCCATACACTGCTGTAGTGATTGCCGGTTGTGAAGTTGTTTTTCTTTTCGTTTCACTTCACCGTCCGGAAAAAGGACTTCCGCGTCGGACGTGAAAATTGCCACTGTGATTTCTTAATTTTTCCGTAAATACACTATATTATACAATGGGTAAGTATTTTATTTTTAATTCTCACGACACATGGACACTTGTTAAATTGTAATCATGTCTCTTATAGATTTAAACACGTTTTTATGTTTTTTATTGAATGTTCCTTATACTTATTTTGTGTTCATATTTTAGGTTTTGACCGTGGTGGCCGTGGTGGTGGTCGAGGAAGAGGTGGAGGTGGAGGTCCTCGATTTTCAGGAGGCGGAGGACGTGGTGGTTTCGGTGGTGGTGGTCGTGGCGGCGGTGGTCGAGGAGGTGGTGGCGGTTTCCGTGGACGAGGTGCTGGTGGTCGTGGTGGAGGTGGCCGAGGTGGTGGTGGAAGGCCATCTGGAGGACCTGGAGGCTTCAAAGGCGGTAAAAAAGTTATAATTGAGCCTCATCGTCATGCTGGAGTCTTCGTTGCCCGTGGTAAAGAAGATGCACTTGTCACCAAAAACATGATTCCCGGAGAAACCATCTATGGTGAAAAGAGAATTAGTGTTGATCAGGTACATAACAAAAACAAAAACCGTCTTTATGTATTTAAGACATAGGTAACTCAATGTTTGTTTGTAATTCCAGACTGAAGGGGACAAAATTGAATACCGTGTATGGAATCCGTTTAGATCAAAATTAGCTGCTGCTATATTAGGTGGTATTGATGAAATCCATATGCCACCTGGGTCGAAAGTATTATATTTAGGTGCTGCTAGTGGAACGACTGTATCTCATGTTTCTGATGTTGTTGGACCTGTAAGTTTTTATAATAACTAAATTATTTGATTCAAATTTCTGAATGAATTGATCATTTGTAGGAAGGCCTTGTTTATGCAGTAGAATTCTCACACAGATCCGGTCGTGATTTGATTAATGTTGCTAAGAAAAGAACTAATATCATTCCTATTATTGAAGACGCACGGCATCCACATAAATACAGAATGTTAATTGGAATGGTAGATACAATTTTTGCTGATGTAGCTCAACCTGATCAAGCTAGAATTGTTTCAATTAATGCACAATATTTTTTAAAGAACGAAGGTCATTTTGTAATATCTATTAAAGTAAGTCATTATATTTATTCTGAATATTTATACTGAGCATATTAATTATTTTTATACTTTTTTTAGGCTAATTGTATTGACAGTACTGCTGAACCAGCTGCTGTATTTGCACAAGAAATCGAGAAACTAAAAACTGATAAGCTGAAACCAACTGAACAGCTTACACTAGAGCCCTATGAAAGAGATCACGCTGTTGTAGTTGGCGTATTTAGACCAGTTCCAAAGGGAAAGTAAACTTCAACTAAATGATTTTTAATACATAACAAGTTTTTGTACAAATACTCGATGAAACCGATGTTTTTACTTTAAAAAATAAGTATTTTTAAGCATTTTATTGCTAATAAAAATTGGATTTTAATTTTATAATATACAACTTATTTGTATTTGTTGATCTTTGATAGTGTTTATATACTTTAATATCTCTACCTATCTCTATCTATATATCTTCAATACTATAATATGTAACATAAATTAATTAATTAATTTCCAATATTATTTCTGGTATTAGTTTATTATCATCCTGCCACCTTAATATTTGTTTTAATATAAATTAATAACATTTGTAAGATGTGCACACTTAATACTGTATTACAAACATGTTTAGTGAAACTGTGCACATTCACAACAGTAAGGCTGCATTAATCACATCAAATGAGACTATGCGAACTGTGACACTTTTCCATTGTGAGTTTTCATCAGACTTATTTGGAATAAAGTATACACAAAATACAATATAGCAACAGGCCAACAACATAATTATAAAATATTAAAAGATGTATATTTTGCGTTTTTTCGAAATATGTCTATACATAAATTATCAAGAATCAAAATACAAAGAAATATATCATAAAAAGGCTTGATCTAGTCATGCAACAACAAACAAGTACTAAATTATTGGACTTCCCTAGGCAATTAATACTATCAATTGTTGCTCAAAATGTTAAATTACCTTCCAATTACAAATTACAATCAAATTATTGAGTGACACCATTTGTATGTAAATATATATCTGTTTTAAGTTATATTTATTTTCCAATTTTAAATATTGTGTTTAGCTGGATTAATGGGTATTCTGGTTTGTTTATAGTCTACCACTGGTTTTTTTTATAGAGACATCGATAAATATATAAATCTAAAAATAATAATATATTTAATAATACACATTACATAGACATATTAATAACAAACTTATCTAAATACAGCAATTTATTTTTATTTTTTTATACATTATTAACACCTAGGTATATTATATTAGGTACAATATGATTTGACATTTCTTATTAAATATTGAAATATGTTGTCTTTATCAGATACTACCATCGACCATCATTCTGCTAAATATGAATAAGTCCATTTTCATTAAAAACAATGTAATAGTATTTTCCTCATACTGAATAATTAAGTTTATTTCTTTTGCTAACAATTTGAACTTTAATTAAAACAAAGTTTGATCATCGACTCGATAGTATTTTACTAGACCATCAGTTGTAGCCGACTGTCCCGATGTGCCACCTATAGCACAGTGTGCCGGTACTAGCTTATAAGTATTGGGCAACAAGCAAAGATAATTATATGGTATTTATTTTTTTTTGTATTATGTTAAATACTTAATAATATTTTATTATATAGGACGTTTCATGCTGCGGCAAACATTCCTTGATCATTACAAATCATGTTCAATTAAATTTGTCTTGAACAAACTAAATAGTACCATTGATATTTGATTGCTAAATACTATAGTTGTACTAATATTTATTTTATAATCAATAATAGTAGGTACATTATATAGAAATCAGGGAATGGAATCTAAAATATTGGAAACCAGAACTCATATTTTTAAATAATCAAGAATTAGGTTTTAATAAGATTATTTCGTGTTAACCTCCGTCGCCTGTGCTCAATTTATTGGTTATTAAAAGTGCTGTGATAAACTATGTTTGCTTTTTTTTTTTTAGTTGTAAAATCTGGAACCGGAACCCTTAAATTAAATTTTTGAAAAACTGGAACCAAAACCCCATAAAAAAAAGTAGGAAAGTATTGGTACCAGAACCTAGTTTTCAGTCCTGACGCGCCTTCCATGTGTAATGCATAGACGTCCTATAAACTAAGCGCTGTCCATAGGTCTACCGGTATAATGTATATAGTCTGGTCGTAGGGTACAACCACGATTTAAGATAGATTATCTTAAGAGGACGTCGCACCCGCATGCGTTGTCTCAGTCTTACACACGTACTTTATAGCAAATTTTCGTTCGATAGTTTCAATAGGGTGCTGTCATTTTTGATTTTAGAGTGAATTGACCGATTATCAAACTTTTAGGTAACAACATTATCTGTGCCCTCTCGTTGGTTTTTTACGATTTTTTAATTTTTAATTTAAGTGAGTTAAGAGCATTTTCAAACATTAATATTTTACATACTGATAACTCCACTATGCTAGGGTCCTACTTGTTCATACACATTGTACCCGCATGATTTGTGAAATCACCAATCACGCTCTCTTGTTTATTATCAACATTTTTCTCGCGCTAAATCACGGACATGGAGTTCACAGATAATAAAGAGATAAATATCATTTATTTCTTCTGTGTTCATAATTAAATTATTTGAAAATCCAAATATTTTTGAAAATTTGATATAGTATTTATGTTTCTTTCGTCACTTTTATGTATATTACAAAAGAGTTTAATAAAATATGTCTGTTGTGTCGTTTATGCCCAGTTGCTAATTTTGCCTGCCGTCTTTCCACAACAGTCATGCATCGGTAAGTATCTTTTAAAAACATTCATCTACCATCTCTCAATTAGAAATAAACAATTTTCAGGCCCAGACATGAAGGATTACATTAATTTTATTAGACCTTTAGTGTACCACAAACATGATAGTGAGTTACAACAATTTACAATTCCCTATCTTGTATTTAATAGTCTTTAATATTTTTTAACTTTGTTTTTATATTTTAGCCAATTACAAGTCATTTAATTTTAGTTTGCTATCATATAATATACTAGCTCAAGAGTTGCTAGAAAAAAATGCTTTTTTATATGATTGGTCAGATGTCCGTGTGTTGAGTTGGGACTATCGAAGACAACTCTTGTTGAAAGAAATAAAACAATTTAATGCAGATGTAAGTATTTAATATTTATGAGTATTTAGTTTTAATTTTTCGTGATAAATTAAGATGTTATTGTTATACACTTACACATAGAGCCCAATCATATTTTATTTTAGTAATGCACTGGTACTTCATACCAGAGACCAGGGACGCCATTTGAGTTTTATAATAAGAGTGCCAAAATTTAAGCAGGCCACTTTTAAAAATAGTAAATACAGATATTGGTTGTACTGGATACCCCCACCAACAACCGCTGGTACGCGACATGCGTGCAGTGCTGTCAGTCTGTTGTGAACTATAATATACATCCAGTCCCAATTAGCACCACTATAATATACGTGTTTACGTACAATTTATTTGAAATTGGTGTATACTTATTGGACAGTTTTGATAGGCAGCCGTCATTCACGATCGAGTGCAAGAGTGGGAGAAATTGGGCTCGGGACGGCCGTCGGCGCATTCTAGATTTTAATCCAGGCCAATAAGACACAGAAAAAAATAGGGGAGCCAAAGTATACCCTGTTCCCCCCCCCAAATGGCGCCCCTGCCAGAGGCTAAGTCGACAATCACCCGACCATACCTTGTAATTGTATAATGTTGTTAGTTTTAACATAACATTCTGTAAATGGTCTGTTTAGAACTCTACTGATTAGTCTTGATCAATACTTAACCTAAGAATGGTCCTAAGATAACTTTGTACCCGCATATGTTTTCTCTGTCAAACTAACCCATAATACAACCATTTTATGTTCAGACAAATCCATAGGGCAATATAGGGGATAGATACCCTCATGATTTTTTTTTTAGATTCTGAGTGAAATGATAATTGTTATGGTTTTAAAATATCATTTACTGTTTTTTTTTTTCTGCCCGTCATCATCTTTTGGGGCAGTAAAAATGCTTCGATTTTCGACATTAACATATTTTCTAGTAGAAAAGTGAATCTAGTTGGGAATATTGACCAAAAGTAAAAAAATTAAAAATTCTCGGGAGTTTTCAAAAGTTAGGTGAAAAAAATAATTAAAAACAAAGATTTTTACAGAAAACTAATTTTCTAAAAAAATTATTATGTTAATTGCTGTGACTAAAAAAAAAAGACCGTAGAATGTAGATATAACCTAAGTTGAGTGGAAGTCCACAATATTTTTTATGAGCGCCTGAAATTAGCCATTAAATATAATAGGAATTTCCATATTTTGTTGTAATTTAAAAACAACCATAGGTACTTGAAATGTTTACAAAAAGTTTTTATTTTATTTTTTTTATACATAAAAATGGAAAATTTTCAAAATATTTTTGTTTCTTTTTGAGTTATTATAGAAATTTTAATTTCTTTTTTAGTTTTTTTTTTTCAAATGTCAATAAATTTCTGAATTTACTTATCTAGATACCTACTACACAGCAGATCAGTTCCCACTTGTCCACTTGTTTTATACATAATGTTAGTGTGGAATGAAGAGGCACAACCTTGTAATTTATCTTAAAATATGAATATATATCCCCCCACAATTAAAATTCCTGTCTAAGCTGCTGGAATAATACATTTTATTTTGCAGTACTTTTTTTGATATTATAGTGGATTGATTTATTATTATAACATTTGTTGACAATTTTTTTTATGAGTATTCATTTTAACAGGACATTGTACCCTTGTGAGTTCTTTGTCTTAATAATCCAAATTATAGCAGATATTATTTTCAGAATAAATCATTTCACTCTATTATTTTTAATATTATAGTAAATCGCCCTATGATCAAATTTAAAGGTAAGAATATTATTAAGGGCCTCCTTTAATCTTCTTTTGATATTTAAATTTTAAAACTAATTATGAACATTCTAAAATTATTAGTTTTAAAATACTTAAGCTTGCTTCAATATTTATATTCTAATATAAGCCTATATGAGACCTTAAATAATATTATTACCTTAAATTTGATCTAGAACAATTAACTATAATATGAAAAATTTAAAAATAATAGAGCAAAATGGGTTATTCTGAAAGTAAGATCTGCTATGTTATGGATTATTAATACAAAAAACTCACAAAGGTTTGTTCAGTTAAAACAATTATAAATTACACAATAAATACAGTTAAACTTGCCCAAGACGAGTTCAAGGGACCAGCTCAAAAGAGCATCTTAAGTAGGAATCAAAAAATACATATTTAGGTGTTTAAAATATTGAGTTTATATTTTATTATTTATGTATGTATTATAAAATTATAAAATTATCAAGTTTATTAATGAAATAAATTACACAAAAAAAAAATCAAAAATACATAGGTACATAATTTTGTTACTTTTTTAAGTGCTTGGAAAGAGTTTATTTTTGTTTGATTAACATTCTGAGTATGTGCTTTAGCAACAAAGTTTTCAATTACCACACTAATTTATTGTTATCTGCTGATCAAAAAAGTGTCTGATCCGATTACATAAAGAAAAACCAAGCGTCTTATTAGGTTGTTCTTACATTAAGTGAAGTTTTGATAATAGACGAGTTCACTTTATTATTAAAAATAAGAACACAGAGTTGGTTCTCTTAAACAAAAATGTCTATGTTGCGCGTAGGTCAGAGAAAGAAAACAATTAGTGTGCTTACATCTTTTTAATTATACCAAATTAAATCAGTACCAGCCAATGAGCCAAGTTGTCTGCATGGGAGTGGCTTTGTTCCAAATACCGATTCAGGTGGTGGTTAAAATGGTGGAAGAAACATCTGAATGCTAAAACAAACTGGGCCGGAGATATGGGCCATCAAAAACCAAAAGTCCCCCAAAAAATAACTGTACGCTATTATAAATAATAACTAAATCGTTTTCTGAACTCTGAAACCCTCCCACTGCTAAGCCAATTTACCGAAGGCTTTGAAACCGACAGGGTTGAATCCGCAGATGTCTCTCCTATTATAATGGGTAGTAAAAAGAGCTAATCTCACAGTGCTTTTCGATTGTGTAGTGATAAAACCATCTGACGAAAACCAGTCGCTTCCCAGTACTGAACTCATTTGCAACAGAGTATAGTTGGAAATGAGTAGTGACCAGCAGAAAACTGTGTCTTAAGTGAGTCTTACTACATACTATATTTTATGATAACTAATTAGCAATTATTTAAAAATTATACCTAAAGATAAGTGTTAATTTTTAGTCCCATTTAGTATGATAGTTAGGCTAATATAATTTATGTTTGATTTACCAAGTAATACAAAGGTGATGTTCTTCTCTTGAGAATTTTAAATCTAATTCTGTAATCATTAATTGATAAATTATCTTTAATCAACTATATAATATTATATGTTTATTACAACAACAATGTTTATTTATCCAGTTTTATGTATTTTCAGATTATTAACTGAAAAATGACATAATCAATGTATCATAAATAGTTTTTATATAATCATAACTTATACTATACATTTTTTGTTCTAGATAATTTGTTTTCAAGAAGTTCAAGAATCTCATTTAAATTGGTTCTTTAAGAAATTATCAGATTTAGGTAAATGACCTATAAATTACCTATTACAATGAATTAAAAAACTATTTAATATGAGATACTCATGTCTACTTCGTTGGTGTAGTATGCTATTTACCAAAAAGTTTATGTGTGTTAACTATTTTTACATACTGATTAATAACAATTTATTTAACTAAAATGTTTTTAATGTATTGATGATTATCATTATTAAGTATTTTAATATGTTATATATTGTTATGCTGTGTTTACGTTATCCCAGAAATCTTCAAATATATTGACCGCCATCATTCTCTTTTAGTCGGTTTTCTTATATATGCAAAGTTGAAGGACACAACAAAAAATAAAATAATTTAATACCTATCCAAAAGTAAGTTATTATAGGGCTTGGTGGATATTTACCGGTAATTTACCAGTATAAATGTATAATTTTATTGATATTTAGCTGTTATAATATTGTAATACTAACGACCATTAGAATGTTTTTTTATCTTAATGACTCAAGCGACAGGTACTTTTCCATAATAAAACTAAATAAAAATATAACACATATAAGAGTAGGCATGTCATATTTTCTAGTAGGTAGCATGAGTATAGTTTTTTGGTATGTAGCTTTTTACGGTAGTTAGGATACCACACGAGTACCTAATATGATATGATAAAAATGATAATGAATTATAAAATTGCATTATTTCTTTTAGGGTATAATGGTGTCTATAAAAAACGAACTCGTTTTCATTGTGATGGTTGTGCTATATATTACAGAAATGACAAGTTTACATTAAAAGAAAAGGTCACTGTAGAATACAATCAACCAGGAGTAAATGTATTAGATCGAGATAATGTGGGTATTGTGTTGAGATTGTCACCTCGGAAAAATGAAGCAGAAAATATAATTGTTTCGACTACACATATCTTGTACAACAAAAAAAGGCATGATATTAAATTGGCACAAGTTCATTTATTACTAGCTGAAATTGAGCGTGTTGCATTTAAAGGGCACAAAAAGTAATATAGATTCTCACTATTAATTAATTTGTATTCTAATAAATAATAATAACTATACATTTTTAATTATTTCTTGTGTAGAGTTGGTGATGGTAATATTCCTGAATACCATCCAATAATTTTAACTGGGGATTTCAACTTGGAACCTAATACTGCTGTTTATGATTTTTTAATCAATGGTGCTCTATTCTACAGTAATTTACAAAAACCAACACTTTGGTCTCAAAATAATCAAAGTGGAAGACCTAACATGGGAAATGAACTTATTCCAAAGAGTTTAGGCATCACTGAATATAGTCAGCATTCAGAAATTTTAGAGTTAAGAAAAATAAATAATCATAAGCGACAAATTAATGACGTTCTTTATTCAAAGGTAACTTAAAAATATTAGTTAAAAAATAAATTAACCATATTTTCTTAACCACAAAATACATATTACTTACATTATATTTAAATTTTTTTTCGGATTATGTCAGCTACATCATAGTGAAAGAAAAAATGAACAACTATTATCATCATCGTCATCAGAATTCAAGTATTTAAATTACATTTTTAATATTTCAATAATTATAAATTTTAATAAATAATTTATTTTTTAGATTTGGTTCTGGAACCGTGTATCATAACCTTAAGTTTTCTTCTGTATATAATGACAATAATAGCTGTTCTACATATCATGACCAATGGACTATTGTAGATTACATATTTTACACGTAAGATAATAATAAATTTTTGACATACATTATCCTTATATTTTTAATTACCAAACCATCTAAAATAATTCATTCAATTTATTAATGTTTATAGCAGTACAAATTTAAAACTGAGAGCTTATATGAAGCTTCCAACTGTTGCTGAATGCCAGCCAATATTATCTATGCCAAACAGAGTGTCTCCGTCCGATCACCTACCTCTGTTTGCTAAATTTATCTATCAAATAAAATAATATTTTTGGTATCTGATCTCCAGTGTGATCTTGTTTTTTATTTTTCTATAATATGCATTACAATTTCTACATTGAGTTTATAATTCCTAATTCAAATTATCAATCCTAAGTGTATAATATTCAGTTTTAACACCTTCTTGAATTGTGTTTAATTGTACATTTTTTTGTGCCTAAGGATTATTTAGTTTCTAAAGCTTATTTTGGAATATTACAAGAATAATAACTTAAATATTTTGATTACAATTATTGTAATTTTAATTTTGAGAACTACCTTTACAAATTTTAGATTCTGAGAGGAGTGATGAATGTATTGATTTTACAATGATGTGTGTTTTTTATTTAAATTTTTTATTTTTGTGTCTTTCACCACAATTGTAGCAGTAAAACTGTTTTAATTTACTTTATTCACAATAATATCATCAAATATGCTTAGTAATATCATAGACTGACTGACCATCTTTGCTCAGAATCGTTTTTCTTATACAATGAAATTATCATTGAATTCAAATTTAAAACCATACATTACAGTGACCTACTTGTAACTTACTGTACTTATGTAAAGGTCAGCAATTTTTTTTTTATAACAATAGTCAATAAATAATATTCACTGGCGGCATGGATGCCGACTGTTGGGGTGAAAATAAAACATATTCATGTAAAAATAATTGGGTTTTTAGTTATTTATGGTATAAAAAACTTTAGCATTTTCATGATGCAAGATTAATTCAAGCTATCATAATTACCATAGAAGAAAAACAAAAATCCGGTTTTGATTATTTATGGGAAAATATAATCTGAAGAGCTAGGTTTAGGTGAAGTCAAGATACAAAGAAACAAAGAAAAACTAAAACGTTTGATCGAAAGTTGCCAAATAGCAACATTACTTTATGTTGGCTAAAGAACAATATAAAGCACTATCTGCATAACATATTTCAAAGTAACTTAATTGATCATCTTGCAAATGTAAAAACACATTTTAGTAATTCCTAAAAAAATACATCTATTATAATTTATAAAGACTACCAAAATGAGGCAAAATACTAAAATAGGTAGGTACCTATATTGTAAAACTTTCATTTCATTGTTATTTATAACCTACAAATAATATTGTTGCTTATTTGTATATAAGTTATAATTTGGTTACCTTTGTCGTTAGGTTGTAAAAATTGACCAAAAAAAGTCAATAAACGAGTTTCCTTGATTTTTTTTTTTATTTTACTTATAATTTAAATCATTTTAGGGCACCCACTAAAAATTTAATAGCCCAGCGCCCATAATTATTAATATTTATTATATAGTATATTCATTACTAAGTGCTAATATTGTACTTTTAAAAAATTTCAGTTAACTAACCTAACACCCCACACCACCACCACCTGAGAAGTTACAGCTTTGAGTCCATTATACTTTAAATTAGGTAACAGATATGTGGTAGGTATGTTTTCTATATGTGCCATATGTTGCAATACAATCGTATTATTATTCAATAACTAGGTTAAGAAAACATTTACCTAATAAGTAGGGCCGGGAACTATTGATGCATTTGCATATTTTTTTTCTAATACATATTAACTACATTCGAGGCTTGTTTTAGCAGCAATTTGATTCATGGAATATAGAATTTAATGCTAGAGTTATTATTTTTGGATTTTAAGGGAATTTATTGCTTTACGGTTACTTTTCAGTATTTTTGGTGCATTTTATTAATTTTTGTACTTTTTTACTTATTATATTCAAATTTTCTTTTTTGAAAGTTACACTTTATTGTAACACATTCAGTTTTCATTAGCTTGTTGATTATCGACGTTTATTATTTTTATCGTTTCTTTTGGCAATCTATGATTATTTAATTTTAACTGTAGGCAGATGCCAGATACTCTTTTAGGCCCAATCGATCAGAAAAAATCAACTTATTTCAAATTGCAAAAAAATATTATTGAAGACTCCTTCGAGAGTACCTAAACATTTTTAAAAATAATCCATAATAATTATGATTTATGATACATTGATACATGAATTGTATAAACCGTACATTTTTAAAAATGGTAAGTCATAAAGTTATTTTTGGTCATTTTTTAAATATCTTAAACCATCAAGTTTTAGGCCCTAGTCATAACTCAAAGTAACAAAACTTGCATTTAGTGGATAGTGAACTACTTAGTCAATAAGTGCTACAATCAGCACACAGTAGCATCAGTAGGCTAAATAACAATTATTTTACAATAGAGACAATATTAGGTTAAGAAATATATTGTACCAGGTGATTATCGTCAAGCGGCAAGCATGTTTAGTGTTTACCTCATTCTTCCTTTTATAGTGAATAATCTGATATCCTGATTTGCAATTTTTAAGTACCAACCTATATCCTATACACATACAAGATCTATATTTTCAATAATTTAGATTTCTTTTTAACAATTTAAGGAGTTTAGGAGTGTCTTGTTCTATAGTGGCAACTCAGATTTATTATTTTTTTTAAAGAGAAAATTAAGGACCAACCTTTTTATTCTAAAATGTTAAGCATTTGACTTTTATTTGAATATTTTGATGTATATAAAATATAAATAAAAAATAAAAGTTCAAAAGACTTGCAGTTTTGACTTTTTAGGTAAGTATTTAATAAAAATAGTAGTCCTTAAAAATGGTTTTACAAAAATATAAAATTGCTTTGATGTGGAATATAGTACTTAAGTATATTACTTGCACAATTTTTAAAATATATAAAATATTAATTAGAATAATTAGACATTAATATAATTATTATTTTTTCAAATGAACATAGCCTAACCTTTTATCATGGACGAATGGACAAAAGACCTATCAGTGCCCAGTGGTGGATCCAGGGCTTAATTTTTTTTTTTTGGGGAGGGGGCAAAAATACAGTAAAATAAAGGGAAAATACAGAGATTGGAGGGAATGCCCCCTTTGGTTTAACCAAACCTCTGGATCCACCACAGGGACTTATTGTACATTTATACCTATAGGTAGTTAGTACTTAGTACACGAAGTTAAATAGCATTAAACGACTCATTCAAATTTCAATATATATCATACATAAACATTTTAAAAAGTCATCGCCGCCTCGGTTTATAAAATATTCACAATTTTTTTTTTTTTGTAATTGAATAATATATTGTTTCGAATTATTTGAACATTGTTTGCCGGGAACGCGTAGTTTGTCTTCCATGACTACACATCGTTGATTCCTTGGTGGTGGTAATCACACCAAAATATTGCCGACTTATCGTATGTGCGTCTGTCTCTTTTTTTTGCTGTTGTGTCGCCCAAATCAAAGGCTCTGTACTTTTTTTTGAATTAAAAAGAATTCTAAGCTTTTCTGTATTTCTCTTTTTTTAAACTTATATTTTTAAGTAGTATAGTTCATTTTGTTATTCATTCGGTTAACAAAGTAAGTAAAACGTCTTTACATTTTACGTGTTTGCTCGTCTAAAGTTACTGTTTAGATGCACAAAACAACTCACGAGGTTTTTTAGGTTAAATTCTGTTAACAGGATGTCATCAATACTGGCATACTGCTGACTGCGGATCACGACTGAATCATTTTTCGAACTAATTTTTCTCTGTGTAATTTTCATTTCTTTGTGTTTGTAGTTCTATTTTGAATAATGGCTGACATCGAAGATACTCACTTTGATACCGGAGACTCTGGTGCTTCAACCACATACCCCATGCAATGTTCAGCTTTACGAAAGAATGGTTTCGTCATGTTAAAAGTAATGCCTAACACTACTCAAATTATGTATTACTAACCCTTTTATAATATGTTAAGTTTTTGATAAATCCATTCGGTTATTATTTTTAACTAAAAAATTTTCGAAATAAATACATATATTAACAAAATCAATTTTTACCTCATGTAGTATTCACATTAATACTTTCACTTTATCGTATAAATATCTGTTGCTTTTTATTTCAATGAATATAATCAATCAAAAAATATACCTAATATACTTAAATGTATATTGTACATATACCTATAAGTGATTATTTAAACATATTACAATGCTTTGAAAATATTGTTTATCATTTAAAATGTAAACATTTAAATTTTTTTATAACCATGTAGTTATTAGAATGTTTTGAAGCTTATGCATCTATTATATGTATGTGTGCTGAATACTTTTTATTTGTTATTTATATGAATTAAATTGTTTTAAAGGCTCGTCCGTGCAAAATTGTGGATATGTCCACATCAAAGACTGGTAAGCACGGACACGCTAAGGTCCATTTAGTTGGCCTAGATATATTTTCTGGTAAGAAATATGAAGATATATGCCCGTCAACTCACAATATGGATGTTCCATTTGTCAAACGTGAAGATTATCAGGTAATTAATTTACCAATGATATATTAAATTTTTCATTCATAAGTTAACCTCCATGTGTGTTAATGATCGGTATACTATTAAACTATTTATCCATAATCTTTTTTTTTATACATAAATATAAGTTGGCACAATAAGCATAATATGTGTCATGTATTGTAGTTGAAAAAGAAACTGCCAGAAAAGTGATAGAGAAGCCACCTATTGATAGCTCTACTATGTATGTTTATTAATTATTATTTTAAGAGATCATGACACCACTAATTAAGCTATAGGTATCTACGATGAATTGGTTATAAGGCTAAATTTTTAATTAGTGAATTTGAGATATTAAAATACGATAGACTTTTTTAGAAGTATTAAGATTTTTTATTGTATAGTCTTTTTATAATGAGATCATACCTTAGAGGTGGCCAGTTTTTGTTCGCGAAAAGTTAGACGCTCGCCCTACTAGAACCTTACGACTGGAACAGTCACGCCCATGCGCGCAAGTTGGCCACCAAGGTATGATCTCATTTTAAACTGAATATTTCATTTTTATTTCAGATCTAAAGACTAAAATAAGTTTTTATGTAAGGATGGTATTTATTAGTTTCCTGATGGCAATGTTATGAAAAGATTAAATTTTATTATTTTGCATTCCCCATTATATGACTATATTATGTAAAATAATAATTATATGATAAGCTAAATTAATGTACTCAGTCACAAAAATATAATTCCTTTTATTTAGGTCTTAAGTCTAAAATCTAAATATTTTAGCAGTTATTAATTACTGCAAAAATATATTTTTATGTTTTATATAAATGTAAATTATAAACAATACATTTTTAAATGTACTTATTCTGTTTTAATTAGTTGACTGATATATCGGATGATGGTTATTTATGTTTGATGTCTGACAATGGTGATTTGCGCGAAGACTTGAAGATTCCTGAAGCTGAAATTGGTCAACAATTGAAAAATGAATACGATGCCGGTAAAGAGCTTTTGGTAAGTAAACAAGCAGTTTTGCATATAGTGTGTAGAATTTAATATTTTTTTTTACAAGATTAATTTGATAAGTTACAAATATTAGTATGTGATTTTCCAATTGTACATTATAAAATCAATAGTAATAATGTACATTCTTTGTTTTCAGTGTACTGTATTGAAATCCTGTGGCGAAGAATGTGTAATTGCCATTAAGACAAACACTGCTTTGGACAAATAATGCTCACAAATGACTTAAAGCGTCAGAAGAGTAAAACATTTCTTTTAATATTTTTTTTTTTTTTTTCTTAGTGGCTAAATAATTTTCAAATTCTCTTTTTAATAATTAAACCCTAGAAAAATGATAATTACTTGTAAACTGATTTAATAATGTAATTAAACAATCAGTCTTCAGATTATTTACATTATGATTAAAAATATTATGGTATTTATATTAAGGGAAAATAAACATTGTTTTTACTTTTTAAAAAGTTGTTAAAGTATGAACTGTGGGTTACACCAGATTTTGAAATATAAATAACCAAGTCACTAATGTTAATTTATTGAATTGTAGCTACATTTCATCATTTTATTGTTTTCCTTATTCCTTCCTAATGCCATAATTAAAAAATTTACTTTGTAAAAGTTAATAACCATTAAACATTTTCCAACAAATAATCTATATGTTAGTACTAAATATTTAATAACTAATTAGTTCAATTATTAAATATTAATTCAAGTATGTATTGGAAATTGGAAGGTTAATAAATTAAATATTTTAATACTATTTAGTATTTTTCAATTAATAATGTTAATTACTATGAAACATCTAATTATGTAAATCTTAAATAGAAATAGGTTATTTATTTTAATGATTGTTTAAAAGCTGGATTATATTTATAGAAAAAAAATATTTTGAATCCAATTAGACATCACTCATAAACAATTCTTGAGGTGTTGATTGAATTTTTAAAATCTAAATAGTATTAACAATAATTTAATTTTAATCATATAGTTTTGATAACTGATAAATATGTAGATTATTTTATGCAATTTAAATACTTTTAATGAGATTTAAGACTTCGATTTAAAGGTAATATATTATATAATCTAGCTATGATTTCTAAGCGAAAAAATTGATATAATATTATGATACATACACAATTACCTAGATAAGATTAAATTCCTAATATATATAACAGGTTTTATCATAATTAATTTTAATATCAAAATTTGTATGTATCTATATTCAATATTTAAATACTTAAATTTTATTTTGCTGAAAGTTATTAAAAAAAAAAATCAATATTTTATTAGAAAGGACTTGCATTTATATCTATATATAAAGATTAGTAATCAAAATTTTTCCTATTAACATAATTACATAGGCTATTATAATTTGTATGATATCTTGTACTTTTTTTACCTTTTTAAACTACTTATATTATAGGGGAAAATTCTTATATATATTAGCTTACGAATTGTTTATCAAATATTTATTAATGGAAATTTTCTTGTATCTTGTGATGCATTTTTTTATAAAAACATTTACATTTTAAGATAATTATAAAAGAACTTTTTGATTTCTGTTGTATTTTTTTATTAGTTTTCATAGTTGATTTGCGTATGCACTTGCAGTAGTTAATGCATTTCGAATCCTCCCAGTATTTATATTTTTCTGATCAGCTATTGTAAATATTTGTTTTTAATTATGATTTTGTACGGTTAAATAGTTAAAAAAATTAAATAGATACTACAATTTTATTAACTTATAGTAGGTATCCAATATCAATTTTAACTAAGAATAAAGTACATAATACCTATTACAGGTAATTATTGACTATACCTTACTGTGGGTAAAATGTATATTGAAAATAAGCAATACATTTGTTAGGGAGGGATTTCCCGTAGCAACTGTTGCTTTAATTTTGAAATTTTAAGATGAGAATGGTGGAATTAAAATGAATTGCACTTATTTTATTCTATGTGTATGTATACCCGTAGTTGGAGATCAGTGGGTGCTTGTAAGGGCTTAGCTCTCCCAAAAACAAATACATTTTAGTTGTGTGGAATCAAAGCTACCCTTCTCACATTTATGTTTAAAATGTTAGTCCCCCAACCCCTAAAATTTAATTAGTTTCCGCCTATGGGTATATTGTCTAATTTGTGTTCTTTTGCACGATACCGTGGTAGTGAAAAGGTAGGAATGTAGGATGTACGAATGTATTATAAAATCATGTACCATATGAATTTTTTGTTTTCCGCGTTTGGTATAGTCAGTCGTCATGCACATATTATTAACGTCCGCCCACGCCTTTAATCTGCTAATAATATAATACGTGGTCCGGCGGTTCCCTCCTACCGATTGGCGATAACTACTGTTGACTGGTCTAATGTGATATTATTTAAAATAATATAATGTATTATCCTATATCGTTATACATCGTATTGCATACAATATGGGTGAAAATTGTAACAATACTTTTAGGGCCGTTCTAACAATGTCCGGTAAAGCGTCGGTTAACTTTAACCGGACATTGTGAGAACGGCCCTTAGTACGAAGACTATACGGTCACCACTCACCGAACCATATTTGTACACCTGCCCAGTGCCCTAACTAATACTAGAATATCATTGGTATTAATGGTGTTTAGCCAGTAGTTGTAGGCGACCAGTAGGCAATACCCAATTTATTATTTTGGTTATTGACTGAACAGCAACGTTGCGAGTTCAGCATACTTCAATCGGACTTTGGACATTTTACAGGCATGCAAATAATGGGAAATAATATATTAATATAGGACACTGGATGAAAAACCGCGATTGTGAATTGGTACGAATAATAAAAAAATATACTGTAATAGATTTTAATGTTATGGTATGTCGTAGGACGTATAATATATATATAGGTACTATAGGTCATAATAGCAGTAAATACTAAATTACATAATATTGTAGCTCAATTTTCAGGCTTAGGCCGATCAGACGTTCAGTTGACCTGTTGGCTGATTTTGGCCGAGGAAAATTCATAAGTTTAAAGCTGCAATGTTCTCATCTGCTCACGGTTTCTGTACAGGGTTAGAACGCGTCGCGGCCCGACGATGATCGGTTCTTCTGCTCATTCGTGCGCAGCACTCAATCATTCCACGGTCGTACTCTCACCGTAGGTACAGGATATATATTAAATGCCGCGCTGTTTACTCATTAAAAACTATAATTCAAATTTTTTGGTTGGGACCAAAGTCTCCCCCTCTATATTATTTTCTAAAAATAATACCCAGTACTAAGTACGGAATTTTGAATTTGGCAGACATCTGTGGGGACTAACTCCCCCATCCCTCAAATTTGCGTCAATCCTCATTGATCATTAATCTGAGGATATCGGTATTTCGTATTTACTATGAATTATAATGTAGGTACATCGTATATCCCGTCCTAGGTATACTATTTAATATTCATTACTGTAGAACAGTATATAACAATTTAATAGCCACCTAGCTTTGTAGAATCTATGTAAGAGTCTTCTACTCGAGAACCTTAATAAGTAATCACTATATTGCCAAAATTTGACGAGTCAGTTTAAAATGTACATATCTTTTACTCTTAACCTATAACAATTGGCTCCATCTCCGGGTATTGATTTTTGAGTTTAACTTAGTATTGTTACCTTAAATATTGATGTTAAACAGTTAGGCCAAACATTAATTTCCTACTGGAGCAGTGGAGCCTGGACGCATGCAGTTATACTTCAATAATATAACATGGGGTTTCAATAGTTGACTTTGTGTTTCGGGTGAACTTAACGGTTCAGTAATAACTACAATACTATATACTCTGGGATTTTAGTGTGGTGACCACAAAGCATATGCCACTCAAATATTTATAAAACATATTTCAAAACTAGTGGTATTTATGATTTAGTTCATTTATACTATACTATTAGAAACTAACCCATAAATAAACATTAAAATTACATAAACAACCTAGTAATTGTGAATGATGACATTTAATTTTACATACAGCAATATGGGACACAGTTAATTTTACTTATAAGAAGATTTATAAATACTTCAAAGATTAATGTATTAATTTTACTAAGGTAAATCAGCTGTTAACAACAATGATATTAAACAGATTAATACAGTTTATTAATTATCATTAAACATGAAGAACAATGTTTTACTTTCTTTAATCAAAGTTAGTTAATTAATAGTTAACACAGGAGAGAGGAAAATAATGAATCATAATATTCCTATTATTGTTCTAGTAAATTTGTTTTTTCCATCTATTAAACTGTAATACACATTATGTTGCTTACAAAATTATTTCATTATTGTGAATACAAACATTATATAAATATAAAGGTGACATTTTTGAAATAAAAAATTAAATATATTAAACAATAGAAAAAAGTGTTAAAAGTAACATTTTAAGCATCATTGCCGTTTTCGACTGGCTGTTCGGTTTCCATTGGTTCTGTTTCTTTCTTTTCTTCTTCCTTAGGTGGTGGTGGTTCCACTTTGGGTGCAGGCTTTGGTTTGTACAAAACTTTGCTTACATTTTCTTCTATACTATGTTTCTCTCTAACAAACTCATCTAACTTGATCGGAATGTCTTTAAATAAAGGAGATGCAGTTACTTTGGCCGACTTTTCTTCCAACCAACTCTTGGCATTTTTAAGGGTTTCAGCCAATTTGTCTACTTCAGCACTGTCTAAGTGGTTAAACTGCTCACTTCCTTTGTGAAATGCATCGATATCTCTTTCAGCTTTAGAAATTAATTGGACAGCTTGATCTTTTACAGATGGGAAAGCTGTGTATTCCACTTTACGCCTCTTGATGGGTTCACCAACTGTTTTCAACAAATCCAATTTCTCTGTGTAAATATTTTTAATACATTCTTCGCCTTCATCGTACAACCAAGCTTCCAGCTCTTCTAATTGTTTAACTATTTTTTGTCTGTCAGCATCTATAATATAAGAAGCTAAGTCATCTTCACTAGAAACTCGACTTCTCATGTCATAAATGTATTCTTCGAGGCTGTTACGGACATCAATTCTTTCCTTTTCCTGACGATCAGATGCTACCATTTTACCTTCTTGCTCAATGTAGTTATTTAAATCCATGGTTGAATAACCGTGAGTCAATGATTCAATACGTAAATCAATGGTCTTTGTAACAGACTTTTTCTTTTCTTCTTTCTTCTCTTCAGGTTC
The DNA here is from genome assembly GCA_008086715.1 of Sitobion miscanthi. Classification (NCBI taxonomy): domain Eukaryota; kingdom Metazoa; phylum Arthropoda; class Insecta; order Hemiptera; family Aphididae; genus Sitobion; species Sitobion miscanthi. Next base: position 28,289,878 of record CM017802.1, read on the forward strand.
TGCTGGCTGGGGCTCGTTTTCATTTGATTCCATTGGTTCAGAAGGTGGAGTTTCTTCTAGTAATTCAGCCTTCTCTAAAAGTGTAGCACTACTTATGCTGAATATACCATGCAAATTAATTCTGGCTTTAACTTTGACTTTTTGACTTGCACCATCTGCTGTTGGTTTGACATCGCGGACTGTGAATTGGCCAATATAACTATCTGCATAAGGAATAGGACCAGAATAATGAGCTTTTACAGTAAATGGAGCTAATCTGTAGAACGACAACATTTTTGAAAATGGAACAGCATGATTTTTAGGGAAAACTTCAGCACGGCCATCATCAGAGTTGTCTGATGGATCCCATAGGAGTTCAATGGGAAAACTTTGAATATCGGTCACACTGAAATCTCTTACTCTTACAGCTGGTGATAGCATTGCACATTGTAAAGCACATCCACGCGCCACAGCCTCATCTTGATTCAAAGTAGTGCTAGGGATCTTGCCAAAGATTTTTTCTATTAAGTTCTTAATATATGGAATACGACTGGAACCACCAACAATTTCTACGGAATAAATGTCATCTTTGCTCAGCTTGGAATCCTTAAGGCACTGTTCTAATGTGACCTCAACTCTATTGAATAAATACATGGCTAATTCTTCAAATTCTGCTCTTTTAATATCTCCGTGCACATCTTTGTCATCCATGAAACACTCAATGTTCATTGGCAACTTGGTGGAATTGGCTGACATTTGTTTCTTTATTTTTTCGACTTCGGTCAATAATCTCAAAAACGCTCTAGCATTGGTTCTAGGATCAATGTTATAACGGGTCTTGAAGTCTTTGCTGAAGTGTTCGGCTAAAATGTAATCAAATTCTCTACCGCCCAATTGAGAGTCAAACGTACTGGCCAACATCTTCAATTTGCCCTTGTTGAATGCACAGATGAAAACCTGAAGGGAAGTGTAGCCACAGTCAACAAACACAACATTCCGCGGCTTTTCTTCGGGATTGGGCAGGTCCTGTTTGTAGATACCATAGGAAAGCGCTGTGGCGGACGTCTCGTTGAACAGGCGCAGGACGTTGAGTCCAGCAATGGACGCAGAGTCAAGCAGTGCCTTGCGCTCTGCGTTTGTGAAATAGGAAGGAACTGAAATAACACAATCGTTTACCTTTGTCTTGAGCGTTATTTCGGATATTTCTTTGAGTTTGGTCAGCAACATGCCGGTGATCTGCTCCACGCTAAACGTTTGTTGTTCATTGAGGTAGTTGACGTTGATACCAATCTTGTTGTTTTCGCACTTACCCACGCCAAAGTGCAAGTGCTTGAGCTCCTGTTTGACGAACGGGTCGTCGATGGACCGACCCAGCAACCGCTTGAAGCCGTGCACCGTGTTCTTCATGTTGGTGACCATCTGATTTTTGGCGGCCACTCCGATGATGCGGTTCCTGGGACTGAAAGCCACACATGATGGCGTGGCCCGCAGGCTATAATCGTTGGCGATTGTCTCGATGCCACCGGCCCGGGCTACTGCCACATAACACGATTCGTTTCCGAAATCTATACCTATTACGGACATTGCGGCCATTGGCTTGCGGAAATCGTATGGTAAAGAATAATCACGTGGATGCGTTGATCGGTAGGTGTGCGCGTGCAGTGGACGAGAAATAAAAAAATTGATCGGCTTTTGTGAGGTAATCGGAACGCGGTCGAAAGATGATTTAATTGATAACCTAGTATAGCACACCGACTTATTGCTTGGCAGAGTTGTACACGCGATTCGGAGAGCCGGCAAATGTGAATCGATCGAGGGAATATTCTAGAACGTTCGACTCGTCGGATGACAAACAGTTTTGTGCCGGGTGGAGGGGACGATCGGTCCGGCGCAGGGAGGCAAACGTCCCGCCAATGGTTGACGAAAAAAAAAAATTTACAAAAACACGATAATTATTTATTTACAGAAAAATAAAACTTTCCATTTAAAAACCGTCGAAGTCTACTTGATTTGTTTTCAAAAAATGTTAGACCTCTAAAAATTTGAAGATATTTAAAAAAATCCCAAATTTTATTTTCGAGGTTATCAGCTCTTCCTGTGTTTGATGAATATTGATAACTAGTGTTATCATAACAACAAGTCAACAAAGTCCCGACTCCCGACCACGGCCTTAGACTGTTCGGTTCTGAGTTCCGACTTAAAGCTGTATAATATAATATATAACGTAGCCTTTAGGTATATAATAATATATTATTCTGTTCTGTAGTATATACTATAATGTACTATATACATCCATGATCATGGCTTACAAGTCACAGACTATTTGATATTTGATAAAATTTTGGTTGGTTTATAATCGGAATTCTGTTATTCAATAACTTTAACAGTTCAATAATAATAATAAACTTAAAGTTAGTAAAGTAGTGAAATACTGAAAGTCAAAAACTAATCATTCTAATATCATAACTTTTGTTTTTTAATAATATTAATTTTTTTAATTCTATAGCTTATAGATTTAAACTATACACAATGCCTTTGCCTCCAGCTCTGGCTAAAAAGTTGGCAACCCGTGGAATACTCACTGAAAACGAAGGTAAAATGTGTACATCAAACATAATATAGTCCTTTATCATGATATTATTTACCTATTTCTTGTAATACATGACTTAAAAGTTGAAGTATGTAAGTACCATTATTTGAGAGAAGGTTACAATAAACGAATCAAAATTAATTCTAGGTAATTCTAGGTTTTCCTAGGTATAGTATTCATAATTCACCTTTTGACATAATGCATGAATACGTTTATTGTGTTTTCATTACATACTCAGATATTGTATACCTACGTACTTAATATCATACCTAATTATTAATATTTTTTTCATAACTTTAGCAAAGAATAATGCAAAAGAAGTCGAAGAAGAGGTAATTGCAGAATGTTATGATGATATTGATGATGCAAATGATAACTCTGGTTCAGATTCACAAGATAGTGATGAAGAAAATGATAAACCCGATCCTAAAGTATTGGATAAATTTAAAGTAAGTTTTAGTGATTTTATAGTCATTTAAATGTTTATAACTAATGTAGTTTTGTCCAATTGTATGCAATAGGGTCATCATGGTTGTCCAAACAAGTCAAATGTATATCATGAATGCACCAAGTTTTGTGAACAGCGGTGGAGAAATGGTATTAAACGACCAAGAAATGGATATTTAAAGTCTAGAAATGCTATGTTAGAAAAATTTCCTTTACCTAAAAATTGGCATGAAGTGTATGATCCTGGAACGTAAGAATTATTTTATTTATTTATTTTTTGTTGTTAATACACTTTAAGATCCATATAGTCTTACATTTGTAAATAAAAAAAAATTATCAATCCAAGTACTTGGTGCTTAAATTTTTTTGACATGAATAATATATCTTATGGCTGGGGGTTATACAAAAATGTGTGTAAGACACTGAGAATTTCATCATGGATTGGTAGTTACTATAAATAGCCACAAGCTGTATTTGCATGTATCGATGTATCTGCATGGAGTGTGGATACTCGTTTCTGGTAGCTCATAGTGACCAATGGTTAATACAATTATGTTATCATATCAATCTCTTTAAATCTAGAATTTGGTAAAAACTACAACTATCAAATATACCTAATATGTATTTAATTTTAATTTTATTCCTTTACAAATCTTATTGGTGGGTTAATAAATTTAATAACATTTATTCAATATTTTATGACAATTCCGTGTCTTCATTCTGCTTAAATTTTAACTTGTACCTCCTAGTTTATGCTTATAATTATATAACAAAAAAACATAGCACGCTGCTCAATATTTTTGTTTTAAAAGGATAATATATGAATCATAAATATGTTTTTGTTTAGTATTTGTTAAGTATTCATGACAATTAAAATTTACAAAAAATCGGTCAGAAACAAAAAATTTGTATGTAGCCCAAAAACATAAATAAATATAAAATTCATATTTGCTTCTGTTTTCGGTTTTTAATTATTATCTTATTTTGAACTAGTGATTTTGTATTAATTATTATTATTTATCACTAAAAATAATGTTAAAAATGTTTTACTCTAATAAATTAAAATGAAATAACATAATAATCGTTTATTGAGAATTTTATTAATTTAAAAAATAATGAATAATAATAGATAGGTATCAATTTTTATTTTTTTGTCCAATTTTGTTAAATTAATAATATTAATTATTTTGTATACATTTAGTGGCAGATTTTATTACTGGGATGTAGTAAATGATTCAGTTTGCTGGTTGCCACCTAGCCACCCTCGTTCAATTGTTACTGATTCTGTTGCACAATTTCGGTTTGAACGTCATGCCATAATGCAAAATATGGATAAAAAAACTTCAGATTCAGAGGTAATTAATTGAATTATTATTTAACTACTATAGTCTTTAATGTATTCATTACATTATTATATCAACATTATAAATTTGAAAACCTGCAACCGTTTTTGAACACATTAGATTGGTCGAGGTTAATTTTGTATTTTCATATATATGTAACATGTAAACACAGAATCTCCTATAAATTAAATTATCTTTTGATTTTTAAATTAAACAAATATTAAGAATAGTTTAGTTAAATAAATAAATAAATAAATAAATAAAAACTTAAGAGAACATTTTTTGGAGATTTAAGTATGTACCCTTTATCTTGATATCATTATAGAGTGATAGTGATGATAGCGAAGATGAACGACAAAAAAGTCAAAGAAAAAAAAATCCTATGCTACCGCCTGTTCAAGAAATCCGAGCCAAAGAAGTGAGATATGATCGTGAACCAAAACGTAAAGATCCTCCAAGAAGAGTAACAAAAGCCAATGATCTTGATCCTATGGATCCAGCTGCTTATTCAGATATTTCCAGGTAATATTCAACATCTATAAAATATGTACTTGTCAATGTGCAAAACGTTATTAGTCTTTGCATTAGTTTATTATTATCAGTGTAGTTTTGATAAACTAACCTTACATGATAAATATATTTTATCAACTATTTATTCCCTTATAGGGGTTCTTGGAGCGATGGCCTAACAGTTGAAGCTAAGTCAGGGGTGGACACTACAGCCTCAGGACCACTATTTCAAATGCGACCATACCCTAGTCCAGGTGCAGTTTTGCGAGCTACATCTAGCCAAACTAAGCGTAAATAAAAGAAAATAAACTGTATATTGTCTTCAATTTCTATTTATTAATACTAAAATTTTCAAATTCAAATTATAAAACAAGACAAATAAATGTAATAATTGATACAACAAACATAAATCATTCATTTATGCTATGTATGCTGTTTCGTGAATTTGGAACTCAACAAAAGTATATTTTGTTTACTTCAGTTTCTTTAAGAATTACTGCTTTCTAATTGAAGAATTAAACACGGAGTCAAGTCTAAAAAAGCTGAACATAGTAGGGATACAACTTTTTTATTAAAGAGATCTTCAGATATATTCATTCTGTGTATAATGAATGTTGGGTGCCACTGATCTTTCTCGATCAACATTTTTATTTTTACAAGTCCTTTTTCCAAGTTTTGATATGAAAAATCTGTTGTATTCTTGTTTGTGATGATAATAAATATGTAAGCATCTATTGTGCTGTAATGTAAACACTGACCAACTTCAAGACCTGCCTGATAGTCTTTATAGTATTGTGACTTAAAGCAGTATTTTTCATTGACTGATTGAAAATGTTGATCCCAATACACCGGTAAAGTAATTTTCCGACAAAATAATATAATATTCAGTTTTTCAAATTCTCGCTTTTCTATATCTTTGATATCTTTATGAACTTTTAAAATGTTTGGATGTTCGACTCGAAGTAATTCTGACTCTTTTGACAAATTCTGTACAAAATAAAAACATAAGTAAACTTATTTCATAGAATTGCTTGTTATTAAGGCCGAATTAAGTAAAATTACATGTGTAAAATGACAAATTTTGATTGTACATCCTACATTTTGAAATAAATTTTCAATAATGCCTCTAACTATTGACCAATCTAATTTGTCTAGACCACAACCAATACGTGGGATGGCTAATTTTTTAACATCGTGTTGTACAATAAGATCACGTAATTTCGTAATTGCTGCAGTTATACTATTATATGATGGTTTACCGTTACTAAATTCTTTTGTAATTAAATAGTAAATAAATCGATCATTATGTTGCAAAAATGCTACTGAACCAACATTTGGTCTTTGGTCCATTAGTTCGCCAACTCTTCCAAAATTTCTCCTAAATCATATTTAATCATTAGTTAAGTTAAAACTATTAACCACGGATGATATTTTATCTTTAAAATTATTGTTCAATAACTTGAAATATGTGGCGATACCAGCACTCATACGCATATCTTTGGCCACACAATGTCCTAGAGAATACTCTTCAGGCATATCAAATAAGAATATATTGACTTCTTCAATAACGGTGTGTTGGTCAATATCCGATCTGAGCTCCATGGATATGAATTAAAGTTTTACTTCTGTAACATTATGTGACATTAATCAATATTATAATATAGAGTTTACTTATAGTGTCAGTCTGGCTTATAGCCCTTGTTTTGTTTTATTCATTGTAATGGCAAAAATTAATTTAAGTTTTGCTCAATGTAAATAAAAAATGTAAGGGTGATCCGCTGGGTATTTGTTTGAACAAGACCAACAGTATCTCGGTATAATATGTATAAAGTATACATTTTATACTAGATTACAAATTTTTAAAACCTTGCAGTTTAATAATATCAATTTACATTTGTAAAATAATATAAAATATTGTCTTGTTAAATACTCAATCTCAATACCTATTTGAAGCAAAAACTTCTAACACATACAGTCAAGTTCCCAATTGAAAATAAATATACAATTACTAATTAGGTATTTAAAATTTTGTTTTTTTCTCGGCAAATTAAATTTATAATAATAGGCACATAACTCAATACAATATCTAGATAAATTAATAAAAATTACAATATTAATGAAATTGTATAGGACATCGGACATTTTTAGATAATGTAGCTTTTAGAGTTGTTGCTTTAGTAATAGAATACAAATACTTATTGGTAATATGATCTTCATTTAATAATTATTAATTAATGATTGATTAAAAAAACTATACACACCTTAGCTAATTCGAAGATCGACAATGATGATCCCGGAAACAATTGTTTGACGGACTGACAAGTCGGTAAATGGACAAATAAATAAAAATGAGAAATTATTAGACGAATATTTAACAGTTATAGCATGTATACTTATTGATTTACTATCTAAATAGTATTTTAATTTTTAGTAAACGAATAGTCTGTCCTACGAGCCTTGCAGGTGAAAACTAGCAACCGGTAAATGTGCAGGCTGTTACTGTATTGTATTCCAATGTAGATACTGGACTCGAGTCTCGAGATTGTTCCATATTTAAAAATAATCAACGTTGTGGAAGTTGTTATCAATGCCATTCCAAAATACCAGCATGTCAACTAAACGATTTGTTCCACCGCCTGACCATAGAACAACAGCTGCTGCAAGCTCAGTCTTTAGGTTCAAAATGTACTATTTACAAAATATATATTATGTTTAACGACAATAAGGGAAACGCCTTTAATTTTGCAGAGACACTATCGTCTGTGGAGATCGTAGACCTATTAACCGGTTAATAGGTCTATGGCGGAGTTCACGATTTAAGATATATATATCGTGGTGGAGATTAATTTCACTTGTGGTTGCCTATTCATCTCCTTAAAATACAAGATGCTATATTATTTTAAAGGATATTTTGTATAGGCAACCCCACTAGAGAAATTGATGGCCATGCCGCCAGCCATTCAAGTAAACCCGTAATCGTAATGCCGTATAATATACAAAATTAAGTAAATTATAGTATGTACCATTTAGAACGGTTTGGTACAAATGTAGAACTTATTTATCTATTCTGGGGTGCGTTCGAATATGAATAGTTAGAGTGTACTACAACTACCGGCTACTACAGTCTACTACCATTGATATAAACACTCAATATAATCAATACTACTACTACGATTAAAGATATAAAAATAATTATTATAATTTATAAAATGTATTAATTTATTTGTGTTACTATCATAGATATTGATTAGTATCTTTAATTATCATGTCTCAGTAATCCTTAGGTATATCTTAGTTTATGGGTATTACCAGCTACCCCGGGTCATCTATTATTATATTATATATTTAATAATCAATGAATTATTATTTCACGCTAATCATCTGTAGCATTACCACGATTAAAGATCAATAAATTTAGCATGAGTTTCAGCATTTTTCCATTAGGTATTAAGAATAAACACTTATATTCGCAAATAAATGTAGACACAACGCCAACACCGAACATTTTAATGAAAGAATAGAAACGCGTGATGTGAAAATATTAAATGAGTACCAAAACGATAACATTACTAGGTATTTACCTACCTCGGCTCATGTCTGAATATATATTTAGCCATCCCTGCTATTTTGTCCGGTGTACACGTCTTGTACACTAATCGATTACTGATTTTAAAATATAAATGATTGCGCACATATAAACTATAATTTGGTATAAAAAAAAAAATATTTAGGTTTGTTTTGTTATTTTTGAGCGCGTTACGTCCAGGTTAAGCAAGACTCCGGTCTTGAGTATAATAATTAATAATATAATATCGTCCCGCGTTGTTCCGAGATCAAAATGCAATTTTAATTTTAGATAATTATTCATAAATTAATAGACGAGTTGATTACCTACGAACTTAATTAAATGACGATACTCATCTACTTTAAAATTATTTTTCATGCTCGACGACTTTTTTTGGTTACTTGTCGATTACTCATTCCGATTCCATCCGAAGCATTTAACAAATAACCGTATGCGGTATGTCAAAGAGCAGTGGCGTGCACAGATAAATTCAATGGGAGGGATAAAATTAAAAAAATGATACGTATATATCAATGCAAGTATGTAACATTGTTCCTTGACCTGAATGGTCTATTTAACTAATGAACACAAATGTGAGTGGGTCTTTGAATAACAATAAGAGACTTTAATGTATGAACTAAAAAAATAGTAAAACAAATTCTGGCACAGTTTTCATGTAATTGTAATACATTTTATATAATATAATGTATTGTATATGTTGTCTCCGTCTTTCAAACACATAACATACCAAATAGTACATTTTGAATAATTCATTTAACTTTGTTATGTCTAATTTGATGAGTGAATTGACCTATTACCAAATTCAGAAGTGAAAATATCCAGTGTAGCTAATATGCCATGTTTTGTTTTTATATTTGAATTTGTAAAGCAAATTTTAAGCTAAAAAATGTATATATATAATTGAATAATAATCTAACTTTCACTGGCTTAAAATTCAGTATGATCCAAGTTTAGATTATGTAACAATAGTTGCATATACCAGTGTATTTTTACCAGGGGTTCCACAAAACTTGAGTGCTATAAAATTTTAAAATATCTAGAAATATATTCTCATTTTGAATTTTTTTAATTGCATGTCGACTCATTCACCTCTCATATTGTAATAGTCAGTGTTAAAATTTGATTATTATAATTAATTGACACTAAGATAAAATTTAAGGTCAATAACATACGACTTATTACGACACAATCAAAATCCTGAAATGGAGTTCACAGCTAATGTATAGACAAAGATTAAATACCGCAACAGACTTGATGCCGAACCTGACATGACATTTGATCTTTCATCCAATAAAATCCTTAGTTATATTAAGTAGGAATAGTAAAAGTAAAATGCAAATCATTCATCTCATTAAAATTTACAAGTCCCGTTTGTCTTATTTTAGCAATATTTTTTTTTTAATTAAATGAATAATATTGTTATTTTTGTTGCAAATAATCTTTATATAGAATGATGCATTTAAAACTATTAAAACAAATTAGAGGTAGATTCCATTGTCTAAATTTAAAAAGGATCCACTGATCAAAAACAAGAATCACTGGCATACATAAAATGGGAAAAAAATGTAGGAGTATGACCAATCACTTACCCGGATAACTCGGGAGAAGATATTATTAAGATAAAGTATTAAACAAATGAAATAAAAAATTCAAATATACAATTAAAATAATTGATTTATTCAACCATCTTTTCTGAGGTACAAAAAAAAGTCAGGATAACCTGCAAAATAAAAATTTAATATTAATCCAGGTCAGTATTTAATAAAAAGCATTTTAGATTACACACTGAAGAAAATTTTTTTAACATAATACACTTAGTACACTATCGACAACCGTTTATCAACAATATAAGATAATGGTACAATATAAAGACATAATAATAAATGGTATAAAAATTTCTATTGCTTAAAATATGTTTTCTTAAAAAAAAATTTACAATAATACAAGTTCTGACAGGCTATTAAGTAAGACTAACATTTTAAAATTAACACTAATATTTATTTTGTTATAATAAAATGCCAGATTTATATGTTTTTACATATCGTTATTGGGTATATGCAGTCTCATGAGAGTAAAAAATGTGGACTATCTGTTCAATTCTGAGTTCATAAAAGTTTTTTTTTAATATTTCATAGGTTAAGTAATATGTAACCCATTTGGCATATATTGAAATAATTATTTTAATATTATGGTACCCGGCAAATTTTTTTTGAAATCATAGAGTTATAATATCATAAGTAGCTGCGTCACTAAACACTGTGGCTAACCTGCAATGCTGACAGTTGTTTTCATATACTGATAAGATCAACGTATACATTTATCAATTATTCAAATTTTGTTTTATTCTTTTGTAATTACATATTTACGCGTAGGTTGATTGTAAATTTTTAAAATTTTAAAAATGTATTAACATAATGGATAGAACCATTCAACAAAAAAGATTGTAAAGCATATATTGATGTTTATTGATTATTTTGCATATTTTTTAAATTTTAAGAGAATATAATGAGAATATTTGAAGGTTTTTCAAAGAATATTAGTACAATATTGTTGGTGTTTTAAGAGAATATAAATCTGTTCTTTAGTTATAATGTTCACATTTGCCTAATATTGTAAATATATGTGAATACAGACAATCTCAAATCAAATGTTTACTTTATTTTGCACGCCCTTAGGAAGGTTTATGATATTAATTCAACAATAACCCGCTGGAGCCTGCATGATTTTTCATATAAGCTTAACACAAAAGTTAAATATTTTACTTCAAAAAGTATTCAAAAATTGCATTTCTGATTATACATTGAAATCTTATTTAGAGTAGTCGGAGACACGAAAAGTAGCCGATGACCGTCGCTGTACCTAACCCAGCTAGTAGTTCTCATTTTACTGCAACCACCTGCTTCACCATTAACAATACAAATAACAAAGTCATAAAATATCAAATTTTGTCTCATATTCCACGTATTTGACAGTTTTTTTATTATTTTGTGAAGTAGTGGGTGATGTGGGGGGCAATGGTTTAATGACCACTATCACAAAAAATTTGTAACAATCTTTGCGGTCATGCGCCACTCTTCGTGTCACCCACTATAGTACTAAGCTCACACTAATTTACCACAGAAATAACAAAATTTACTGTATGATATTAGTTTCTTATTAAAATAAGCTTATGGCAGAAATTGTATGTATTTAAAAATATTTATTATTACACCATGTTAATACAACAATATATAAATATTGACTATCTTAAATAAACCAAATGTAACATTTTTTTTAGCAACCCTTAGGAAAATTAATGTTATCAATCAATTACCCACTAGAACCTAAATTACCTTAGTTGGTAACCAAGTTAGTAAAAATTATATGCCGATTTGACACTTACAGATTGATCTTAGTTGAATAGTCCGAAGCCCATATCATCATCAGATTCATTATCGGATTCTTCTTTCTTTTCCTCTTTCTTGGGAGCTATATGAATTAAATTAAGATAGGTGAATTACAGTATGATTAAAACGGCCAATAAAAATATATAAACTAACCTTTGTCTTCAGCTGCTGCTGGTGCTGCTGCTCCAGCTCCAGCGGGTGCTGCTACAGCGGCACCGGTTGGCACACTGGCTAATTTAGACCTGCCTATAAATAGTTAACAAATTATTATTGCATAATATATTGTAATTTGACACAAATGTTTTGGGAGGAAAATAATTTCAAATCAACATTTAAAAAAAAATTTATCATCACTTCCTATTTATTTTATAAAAATAAGAAAACTTTAAATAATTCAAATTGAATAAAACAGAATGCATAGTATTACGTTTATAATAAATAAGTATTGCATAGAAATTAACAATAATCACATAAATTAAAATCAATAAATGCTATTAAGCTGTCTTACACAAGTTTACAAAAGATATATTATAAAGAAGAACTAAATCAAAACTATCTACTTTAGATATATATGTTATACAACATTAGTATCAGGAACTAACTGATTAATTAACATAAGATGTGTTAATACTTAATTTGTTTTCATACATTTATTTATTGACATGTCAGTAATATTTACCACTTTCAATAACTTCATCGACGTTCTTGCCCTTCAGTTCTTTGATAACGAGACTAACTTTTGAAGAATCGGATTCAATACCAACAGAACTTAGGATCTTTTCGATTTCATCACTGGATGGTTCTTTTCCACTGAAGGAAGCTAACAGGTATGCAGCCACGTAACGCATTCTAAAATTTAATAAAAATAAATAGTAACTAAGAACAATGTTTACATTTAATAATTAAATTTATTTGCTTTTAAATATTATTTATCATCAATAAGTATTACTGATTTATTTGTCATTAGCAGTATCATATTCAATTCAAGTTGAATGAGGAGCCTATTAAATACTTATTATTTTTTTATAATGTTATAATATACATTTTTTATGTACAGATGGGCTTGAAGGTTTACTGCTATAAAACAATGTTCCCGGACATCCGTTTAATATACTTTGGCAGTAAGTTACCAATTACGCCCTTCGTGTAGAGCTGCTCCGATTTAAACCAATGCGTTTTTAATTTGACGAAAAACGTTGCGGAATACGCTGTGTATAGCCCCAGCCTAAGTAGGTAATAATATTCTTAATTAACTTGAATAAAAGATTAGTAATCAATATCTACATATATTAAAGTATAAGGTGACTGATTGACTGATACAGCCCAAACGCCAAACCACTGGACGAATCGGGCTGAAATTTTACATACAGACAGCTAATAGGACATAGGCTTTCACTAAGAAAGGATTTCACAAATCATCTTAAATCAGTTTCACTTACACCATATTTTTTAATAATTTAGTAGCTATGAAATGTCATGACGTTAAAGAGTATTCACTTAATCTCAATAAAAAAAGAGAAAAACGACTTACTATAAATTGAGAAGGAATGCAATGAATAAGAGAAAAGCCACATGTAAATATTAGAGATAGGTCTTGAAAAAATACAATGTGTGGACAACGCCCGGGGGTCAAGGCAGCAAGTTTAAAATATTGTCAAAAAACAGAATTCATCAATTAGTATCAGCCGAAAGATGGAATTGTAATTATTCATCATTAACAAAAATATTAATTAAATTGTGATATATACTGTAACTTACAGATGAGGCTCAAAGGCTTGTTGCAAAAAAGCTATGTCCTCAGACATCCGTAAAATTATACTGTTGCATTAAGTTATCAATTTTTGATCAGTACCTATTATTTAAATTTAAATATTCAACCAGTAATTCTACTGAATATGCTGTCTAAGTATTATCCAAAGGATATGTACAATATATTATGCGTAAAAATACAAAACGCAAAATAAAAGTATTCAATTACCTATAATTCATTTCATGCACATTGATTTTATGAACATATTAGAAAGGAGAAAAAAATTAAACAGAAATGTTGTAAATTTAAATTGTTTTGATATTGGTACAAAATACCAATTGAATCTTGATTTCAGTCAACACATTAGCATCAGGTTTCAGACCCGAAAGATGGTATATAAATATTGTGAATCATCATAAAAAATATTAACTAGGCATTAGATTAAAGTATAATATTGGTACATAATACCAATTGAATCTTGATTTCAGTCAACACATTAGCATCAGGTTTCAGACCCGAAAGATGGTATATAAATATTGTGAATCATCATCAAAAATATTAACTAGACATTTGATTTAACTATAATATTGGTACACAATACCAATTGAAAATTGATTTCAGTAAACACATTAGCATCAGGTTTCAGACCCGAAAGATGGTATATAAATATTGTGAATCATCATAAAAAATATTAACTAGGCATTAGATTAAAGTATAATATTGGTACATATACCAATTTATTAATTTCAGTAAACACATTAGCATCAGGTTTCAGACCCGAAAGATGGTATATAAATATTGTGAATCATCATTAAAAATATTAACTAGGCATTAGATTAAAGTATAATATTGGTACATATACCAATTTATTAATTTCAGTAAACACATTAGCATCAGGTTTCAGACCCGAAAGATGGTATTAAAATATTGTGAATCATCATATAAATGTAAATAAATTAAAATACTATAATTAGGATATAAATTAACATCATAATTATTCAGACCCGAAAGATGGTTATTAAAAAATAATCTCATCATTTAATAGTATTCAAAACAAAGCATTATTATTTGCAATACCTACTTTATTAATAAGGTAATTAATTTTTACAGGCTTAAATTACATTTTTCCCCATAAATAATGTCATCAGAATACAATATTTTATCATCATAAACTTTCAGTCGAAAGATGGTGATATTTGATCATCACAGACATGTTTATTGTTTAGATATGCTTAATTAAGGTTTGAATGATAACAACAAAATGTATAATATACAAATGGGATATGATTGAATAGGCTGAGTTTAATTCCAATAAGTAAGGGGTTATTTAATAATTTAAGATTAATTACACAATTAATATTGAAAAATGTAACATAGAAAATGGCGCCTTCCAAAACGCATAGTGGTATCTACAATTAAAATCTAAGTAATTTGTTTTTAACAACAAAACACAAAAGGAAATGACAAATTAGGCATTGAAATCAAAATCTAACTTGAGAACTAACATTTCACAATATGAATGGCCATGTACCGTCGATCGTATTATACATGTCAAATGGCACACTCTAAAAATTCTTTAACTCAAACGCAACGGGATAATTTGCCATGTCAATGGTATGTTACGTTTTTTCACACCGGTTTTAACGAGCTAGTTTCTAGAGTAGATCTACATCCTAGGCCATCATGGTGAGAGGTATAATATAATTGTAAAAACGAATTATCTTGAGACACTTAAGTACACGACTACCAGATATTCAGAATTTATACGCCGTTTTAACTTTCAACTACTATGTACGCAAGACTATCGACTAAAACCGCATTCTGACAAGACTTAACCATTTATTTATCTATTCTGTGACTTAACGCACATATTCCAAACAAGGGTATAAGGTGATTATTCACACGTGGTATTCGGGTTCGTCACATTCGACAGACTTCAGCGGTGCGAGAGTCAGAAGGTAAGTCCGGAACGACACGATGACAACGGGCAGTAAAACGTAGTTCAAAAACATACTTACTTAAGTCTGTTGGACACGAAACGTGAGCTGGCCGCTGGCAAAACGTGGAGAATAAAGTGTCGGAGTGTAGACAGAGAATGCACTACGAAATATTTTGAAGTTAAAAGCAGATTTATGAGAGTCGTTCTCCGACAATTGACAAACAAAAATTTGATAACATAATATAACCTCAAATATTCTCCAATACCAACATAATTTGTATTAAATTTATATTAGAGAAATGTTGTACCAAACATACTACCGTACTTGTCGGAGTATCGGACTATTAATATTATTTCATAGAATATATTAGAACAGTGCACAATTAAAAATAAATCGAAAAATGTATTCTTCTAGAACTACTGTCTATAAGATTTGGTATTTACCATAATTGTTTCTAATTTATATTGCACTTATAACCTCAGTAGTGTAGCCGTCATGCATAGGCGGATTAGGGGGGGACTTTAGAGGCTAAGCCCCCCAAACATTTCCTACATTTTGTTTTAAGCTCGTTGAATATTATCAAAGTAAGCCTACCCAAATCCCAAACGCTATTTGCGCCTATGCCGTCATGACTTTAACCCTATATAATGAACCACGTCCTCATAATGAACTAAATATTAATTGCAATTACTTAATTCGTTTTGAAAAAGCATTGTTACTTAAAATAAAAAATAATACCTACGTGTTAAAAAAATGTGTCTTCTTTGATTTTTAAATACACAGTATAATATATAATTCCATATTGTTGATTGTCATTATACTTATTATAGTTAATGTATTTTCGTATTGACAATGACAACATAATTATTAATAAGCTCTAGTAATTTTAATAAAAATAAAAAGGAAGGAAATTTAATTGTAATGGAAGTTACATTAATTGTAAAATAACTTGGCTAAATAAAAATAAAAAGGTATAATGCATCTTGAAAACAAAATACATTTTTAAGAGTTCCACGAATGTTTAAATTATCAGTGTAGACCATATTATACTGTACACATAAGGGTTGATCATTAAAGTAATACTTAGAACTTTAAAAGAATGGAGTCAGTGGCGTGTATCATATAAAAAATTGGTGTTATTCAAATAATTTTAGGTGACCCGCCCCTCATAATTCTGTTTTACCGACCTATAAAATTTCCTATTTTTCTTCTGACAATACCCACCCACCCATATTTAAGGTGTTGCCTGAGCAACATTTGGACCCTATGTTACACGTCACTGCATTAAGTATTAGATTAATAGTTGCCGAGTGACTAGGAGAGTAAAATGCAAAGTCTAGAGCACTATATAGATAATACGGTGTAGTTACTTCCTAAGTTTCATTAATACATTTTTGAGTCATATTTTGACGGTAATTCCTAAATTTAAACAATGTGCCGCTTGCTCCACGAAAAAATTTAAAATGAAGCATATAAGAGAATTATAAATACCATATAAAAATTATGCTATGAGTAAATTTTATTGATTAAAGTGATTAACATTTCTTTAGGGTACACTACACCAATCATTATCAGCGGTAAAAACATGTCAACGTTAGACTTATGAAACAGCATTAAAAAGTGGTTTAAAAGAAAAAAACCTATTATGAGATTTAAAGATAATAATATTTTGGAGACAGATCTAATTGACGTTTTTTGAAACATTAATTAATGTAGTTAGTTATTTAAAAAATAGTTTTTGTAACTTTTAAAACGAGCAGTAGGTATAATATGTAGAATAATAGAAAACCCAGGTACATATAAAATTTTAAATATTTTATAAAATAGCTATAATTATTTAAAAAAAAATAATAACACATCTTTGAAAGATCAATGCATTCATTCAGGATCTAAAACTGAATGTGTAATAATATGAACCGATTATATTCTGTACAACATTGGTCAGACCAAACTAGGCCAGACAATTAATTTAATCATTTTTGAATAAGTGATATAAAGTACAATATTTCATCTGGATTTTTCCAAATCTATTTTGTATAATTTGTATTTAAATGTATGTTATAAATATATTTTAGTACCTACTATAAAATTAACAATTTCTAATTTAATTATACAAAATATATGTATAATCAGTTTAATCCTTCGGATTCTTGACGATCCATAGATTCTTTGACAACTCTGTGATGGTTAGCAGAGATAGGTCTATAATAAAATGATTTGTAGTCTGATTGATCCTTCATCATTTCATCAATTTTGTTAGTTAACATTCTGAAAAATGTTATAAATAATAATAAATAAAAAAGGGACAAATAGGAAAATTGATTTTTAATATTATTTTATGATAAAGATGTGAGTAAAAAGATGGTACAATTACACAAATTAACAAATTGCTCTTCCAGAAAAAAAATCATTGGCAATCAAGAAAAAAAAGATATACAATTGATTAAAGATAACATAACAACAAGAATTTGGCAATGTCATTGCATTAAATTTTTTTAAATAAGAACGGAATTATTTAATACTGAAAATGATACATTGTGTCTGTATAATTAGTTATTGAGCAAAGATATTCACTTTAAACAAGTGAAAAAAATGAGACAATTTTATTTTACTTAAATTAAACTAGGACAATAAAACAAAGTTGACAGATAAAAAAATTTCACACTACTGTGATTAATTAGTAGTGTGTAAACTGCATAACAATTTACAGTGGCTTTCTAGAGTAGAATACCTACTAGACAAGAAACGTTTTTTATTTTATATTAATGTTTCAGAATTATATTTAGAAAGAAATTTTTTTTTTTATTAATTGTTTATACTGTATAATTGCAAATTAAATTTTATTTATTTTTTAATTACCTGTATTTTATTAATACATTCCAATAACTTATGAGAACATATTTACCTGACTTTAAATTTTTCATCTTCTTCATATAATGTATGTAGATACTTTTCATATTGCTGTTGTGGACTGGGATAAATATAGCGTGCCATCCATCGGGTGATTGGATGCTAAATAATACATTTTAATTAGATATTAATATAATGTGATAAAACTAAAAAAAATTATTTTCTATTGATTTATAAAATAAAAGAATTAATTTGATATCTATTTCAAATAATTTGACAATAGTGAAAACCTACAAAATTATAGCCGTGAATTAAAAGAATTAAAATTATCTATTAATCTAATATTCTTATTGAAAAAAAGATTTTATTTAAGTCTGTCACGAACCACATTGGCAAAATGTTATTGCCACCTTGGTGGTGGATAATTGTTTCTAGCTGCATTATTATAAATCTAAAGATCGGTTTTATATGTATTAAAAAGGTGCTAAATATGATGCAAATAATATGCATGGTAAAAAAAACAAAATATTTAACTAGGTACACAAAACTTTCAAAATATGCAGTATATAAATATGTACCAAATTATTAAACGTTAAGAACAAGACCATCAACCCATAAACCTATATAATTATGGACAGAGCTTGGAGAGAGAAACTAGCAGACAAAATAGCCGAGAAAAAAAAACTATGCGTTTGGAAATATAACAAGAAACAATAGAGCAAAAAGAGAAAGCGCGTTCGGGACGTTGTAATATTTTCTCGCTGTTATTTCATCCCTATTACTGTAGGCGAAGTGGTATACACTGGTATGGTAGGCACTGTCCATTAGTTTATAGGTCTAGGAGTAAACCAAGTCCATCATATAAACCAGGTAGCAGCCATGTAATTATTTATTTTTTTATTTTTATTGATGGCAAAAAAAGCAGTAAGCAATTATTTTTTTTTAAATTAAGAATATTAAACATTTTCCATGATAGTTTCAAATTAATTGATGATCATCATATTATTAATTCTTGTCTATTTTAAAAAGAAAAGAATTTATTTATTTATGAAAATCGTATATTAAAAATATGTAAATTATATGATCTAATAACAAAATATGCCTAAACTGTATACAATCAAATAAAATTTGTAATACCCTCATAGTTGTGCATACACACAGTATGAATATGTAAATGCATATTATGGTCCATAGGGTATGTGCTTGCATACCCAGCGGGCAGACGCTTGTTTTAGGGAGCACATAAACAGTCTCAGACAACACTGGACTTATAATACAAATGCTAAGAGTTAAAACAATTTAATTGTTTTCATTACTTATTAGTTATAAGTTATAAGTATGATTATGGTTAGTAACACGAGTCAGTAATAGAATTCATTAAAATAAAAAATCAATGTACCTGATGGTATTCCCAATGCGCAGGCCTATAGCCTTCAGGAATTGGAGCCAATTTAGCTGGTCCAATAAAAACATTAACACCAGTGACAAATAAAGTCAAAGGAATAACACCAACCAAAACATAAAAATGAATTAAATCCTTGAACTTTGTCCATTGCCAACGAGTCTCCTTAATTCCCATTAGATGATGACCACTCATGTTACGAGTTGGTACAAGAGCTAAAATTCCAGAAAAAATAATTATTCAAATATTTTAATTTTAATTCTTCGAGTATAGGTTATAAACATTTTCAATTTAAAAGAGAGAACAAATAGTAAAATAACTTCATAAGAAAAATTATGCAGAATAAAGAGCAAGTTAAAGTGTTAAACACAATATACAAGGTAGTAGTCTTATTTTTGGATGTGAAAGTAGATCTACATAGCCATGATAATAAATAACAGAATATTACAAAAAATGGACAAACTCATACTTATATGTCAAACAAAAAATATCTATAAAATGAATGATTCACAAAATATGTCAAATTCTCACCAGATGATTTTAGCACGTCGGTTTTCTTCGAACTCAGACACTTGGTGATCGCCGATCCCAGCTTCAGTGAACTCCAAACAGCCATTTTATCCGCGTTGGTTAAACCAATTCTACACAAAAACAGAATACTGGTTAAATGGTACAGTGGTGAAATAGATCTTACATGCTACTTCAAATTTCTTTACGACGTAAAATGTCACGGGCACAGGTCGGAGTCGGGATTTCAGGAATATTGTGTGAAAATTTTAGCAATGATAAGAGGGACGAGTTGATATAGCCGACCGACCGCGGACGTCCGACCGCTGATTACCAGAATAGATATCAAATAATAATTTGTGCCCTTCAGCTGCTGATGGGGTGACCACCAATGTTGATTAAAATAATCCCGAAATGCGGACGGTACATCGTTTTTTCTGGGACGTGGTCACACTGTGGCCCAAACGGAACGCGTGAACGGCAAATCGATGGGCATGCCGCCGTATGTATGCCGAGTGGTGTACATAAAAAAAAATAGTGTGTACTCCAGTGACAATATAAAAATTAAAAATATAATGAAGCACGATGTACTACACTGCAGCAGCTGCCGATTACCGACGCTGTGACGCCTGATGAGTGTTGGACGTTCGATTTCCACTTCCACCACCCTTACCGTCTTGTAGTCTAACCGCTGCCCGCTGTACGACTCGTACCACCAGTCACCACTCACCGTCGTAACCGTTCACAAATTTTTATTGTTCGGTCGGCGAGTGGCGAAACGTTATCTGCGTATTCCGATCGTCGAGTTGCATTAATTTTATACGTTTTGCGATATTCGATCTCGGCGATTAGTATGTCGATCCGTCCTCTAGATCTGTTCCGTCGGTCCGTTTGACGTGTTATCTGACATAAGCAAATCGTACGTTACTCTATAGTCAGGCTGCCTACGTGATATACCTAGTCAGTCCACGTAGTATAAATAAATTAATCATTACATATTGTATGCGTCGAACGGAGATGAAAAATATGTTACCGTGAACCGACTCAACACTTCAACCGCAGCCGCCGTCCGACTCCTGAGTAACGACTGACCGCCAACGACACCGAGGCTGAAACTACACTTTTGTTGCCATCCAGAACAGTGAGTAGTAACTGCGAGTTAACGACAACAATATTGATATAAAATAATATTACAATCACCGTCATCATAAATAACAATAATAGTTGTCGGTCTAAGACACATCGTTTTTACCTACTTATATTGATTTGTCAATATTGACAACAAGGCTATTAGCAGATAACTAATGCAAAACATCACGTCTTCATTGGTGATGTTGTGTTTTGAGTTCATATCGTAGAATCTAAAATGTAACTAGAATTTACTATCGCCTTTATTAGCTGTTTAGGCATAAACTTTTGATTTAAAACAATGGACCTAAGTACCTACTTAACTACCTAAGGGTACAACTAAATTGATATTTTTACCTAACTAGGTGTCTGAAAAAGTATAGTCATCTACAGCTCATCTCAAACATTTTTTTTTTAAACTGTACCTACAAACACCTTTACCTATTTATAAATATTAGATATTACTATAAGCTTTTAGGTATAAAATATTATTTTTTTTTTATAAGTATACTGTATACCTAATTCTGTTGTAGTTTTACTTCTTTATTTCATAGTGCATTAGGTATAAGAGAATAATGTTCTTCGACAGGTATTGTTTAAATCGCATACTAATGACTATTTATTTTTTTTGTTGGCAAGTTGTTGCAAATTAACTTACCTCCTGCGGTCTGGCTACCCATTATTAAAGATGGATCTCCCACTGTTACTTTATCATGGACTCTTTGTCCTCATACTATAATGTCTTGTAAAATTCTTTATGTCTATTATATGGCATCATTGATTTTATAATATACAATATTATGTTATAAAGTCAATGTTGGCACTATAATAGGCATAAAAAAAAATTAAAAAAATTATACAATTAGAATGTTTGAAGTTTCGTTTCATACAGTTTTTGAACAGTTGTTATTATTTAAATTGGAAAAATTCAATTCTCATTATATAGGTACCTAGGTAGTTCTAAATCAGTTAATAAAAATATAATATTAACATAACAACACATAACAAATACCTATTTTAATAGTTTTTTTTTTATTATGAACAAGCTATTGATTGACATTGACTATAAGCAAAAAATCTACATTCCAAAAATTTTTATTTTCAACTTACAAAATAAAATATATTTTCTGAGGTGAAGCCGGTGTAGGTAATACATTAATTGTTTTTGTTTTATATTGCATTAATAATATGTAAGAACTTTTTGTACACCAGTTTAGTTTATTAGATACCATTTCCATAATCAATATCTTTTTAATAAAATTTGTAGGAATAGGTACATTTTTAATTATCTTTTTTTATAATTTACCTACTTACCTAGTTATTCTTTAAAAATTAAATTAAGTTGGTATAATCCTATTTATCATCGATATTTTGTAATACTAATGTAATTAGTACCAAATTAAGATAGCTATATAAAATACCTTATTTACATAATATATAAGTGTGAATCCCAGTAAAAATAACTCTGTAATAAAAATTATGTGTCCCTAACATATATAATATTCACAAGATTTCAATGTCAGATAGTGTATGATTTAAAAATAAACGAATAGTACATTTTTTAAATTCATTAAATTATGTCAGTAGTTATTATATATCTGATCAATATGACTGACGGAACGTTTCCTCTCGAAATTGCTTTTATCGTAGCTCATAAGCTACCCATATAAAATGATTTATCATTGAATCCAAATTTAACAAAAAAAAATTTTTATTCCCAATATACCTATTTAAAAAGGTTTTTTTCAATAGTTATTTTGTTGTAGTTTAAATACATCATGTATGGCCTTGTATATTATAAATTTTACCATATGCAATTATATAAAAATATTTGGATTCTTTTTAAGGTATTTATGTTACTTATTTATACCATAAATTTATGAACCCAAATCCACTGTACTACTGTTAAGTAGTATTAATTCAAAAGTTAGTAAAAATAGTCAATAGTAAAATATGATCGAAATATAAGTACCTACATTATTTTAATTATTGAATTTCACTGTGTATCATTGAATTAAAATTTAACACATTCATTACTCCTAACTATTTTTTTTTAATTTTGCAAAATTGTATATGGGGTTATTTTTTTGCAGTACCTATAAGTGTATGTAGGCATATTATGATATGCCTAATATCTACTAGGTATAAAATAATCAAAAAAAAATGTTTCGTAGGGTATAAATGCAAATCTATAACATAAACTTGTTTAACTGTAGATATTATTACATATTATTATCCAATTGTTACCTAGTCATTAGTACCTATTTGGTTTTATATTTAAGAAAAATTAAGTAGGTATGTACCTATACATTAATTTTTATCAATGTTTTAAGACATTTTCAAATATTATTTAGGAACTGGAAAAAAGAAATACTGTTAATATTTTGTTCAACATTTATGTTTTTAATGACTTCAATTATTTTTCAATTGATTTCATCTCATAGTATTCTCATAATTATTAACGATTTTAAAATATTAAATCTTTGGATATCTTCTTTAAATTATATTAATTAATTTATATGGTGATACCTATAATTTTTAAATACTAAATGTATACTTAAAGTTAATTGACTATAAAATCATATCAATTCAGGTTTATAATTAGGTAATTTTACTGAGAAGTGGTTTTTTATAAGGATACTTTAACTATTAGTTATAACTTAATTAACTATTAATAAGTTAATTGGGTACCTATTAAATTTCAATTTTAATATTTTTTTCTTATCTTTCTAATTACCCTAGTATAAATTATTTTAGGTATTATTAGGTAAAGCAGGTACCTTAATTAATTTAATAAAACTCATTTACTAACTACTAGATAACTACTATTGATTGTGTGTTTTTGTGTAATATCAGTTACCTATACTTCTATTTTTTTTTTTTTTAAAGACTGGCAACTAGCCATTAGCTTTTTTTTTGTTTTTAGGGGGGAGGAACGGTTGGTTGAAACATGTTTGTATGTGTGGCAAGGATTTTTTGCTATAAATTTAAGCTAGCAAAATCGGCCAATACGTACACAATTGAGTATACAAATCGCGCCACAACAAAATCATATATTTTTATTCTCATCTTTTTAGTAGGTACAATAATTAAAAAAAAAATATGGCAAGTTGTAACCAACAATATTTGGAACGGTTTAGAACAAATTCACCCTAGGTACTAACTGTAAATAGTCAATGTTTACTATATATTTACCATATGTCCCTTTTATAACACTTAGTGCTACAATTACATTTTTTGATGTACTTTGATGAATACAATTTTAATTTTTAATGAGAAAATTATCTTAAGTTTGGATGAGTCATAAATCATTGTAATCACATTTGTCACTTTACTTATTGTTTTTATATAGGTAGGTAACAGATTGTAGACTATATTATGAAGTAAAACAAAATAAAATTATGTTATTGTGTTAATTGATATTCTCCCCCCCCCCAATTTTTAAATCAAGTCTGCGAAACTGGGCATTGTGGTTTACCGGCTACTCTTCAAAGTGTTGGTCCAGTACTCTGTTCACTTATATTCAACTAACAAGTACCTTATCATGTTCTTAATCAACTTAAGAAAATCCATTTAAAAATACTCTTAGTTATAATGTATTTAGATTGATCAGGAAATATTAATCTTTTATAATATTATAGTAAATTTAATGACGCGTATTTTATGTATAGTTTATAAATATTGCTAATAGCCTTGATGTCAATGTATTGTATAATATATATAAGTAGATAATAATGTCTGTGGTCATATTAAATAGAATCAAAACTGTTAGCTTAAAATCAAACAACTTAAAAATCTAACTCTCAAATAGCTTATTGTTTAAGTTTTAAATAATAAAAAACAAAATAGATGTAAAATATAAATATACCTAATTTAAATCTAAACATAATATTTTTACCATTTTCCTTGTCTTGAAATCTAATGTTTTTTTTTTAACATTATTAGTTATTTGAAGTTCTACCTACACTTATTTTTATACTATCAAACCATTTTGTTGTCCATGTATATAGAACTAAATGTCCTTATCATTCATTAAGTTCATATGCCAGAAAGTCAGGAAAACTAAATATAGGAAATAAATCTGACAATAGACTATAATCTGTTCAAAATGAGATCAATACCGGGTGGCAATCAATTTTTTGCAATGGTCATACATTGTCCTCACTATGGCGGCACATAGAGTTGTGTCGTGCGACAAATCAACGCCAATGCACTCAACTTGACCGCCATTACTAATCTCATTTTGAACCAGATTATCAGAATGTTACCAAAATTATTTTTTAAATGTGTAAATACCTATAAATTAAAATAATTTCTTTGAATTTTAATTATAATTTGAAAAGCCAATCAAACAGCATAACTTACACATATTTTAGATTCTGGAAAAAGCAAGAAATGTACAGATATTATACTATTTTCAGTATGTAACCACTATTTAGGGTAGAAGTGGTATTTTCAAAGTTTAATTTACTTTAATAAAATATAAAATAACTTGGGATGATATCTCTTATAAATAAAATGTTGACTAGTTTTATGTAAAGAAGAGATAACTGGTTATATAATTGTTCATATTTATATTTAAAATTTTATATAATATATAATTTATAAAATTGAACCTGAAAGTAACCAAAATGTAAAATATCTTGAAATAATGAGTTACATATAAAAACATTTCTCTAATTATTTGTGTCTTATTTTGTTATATTATTATTACCAATATTAGTTATTTAAGATTATAGTTAATATAATTACAACAAATAAAATTAATAAATAAGTGTACAAAGAATATTCCTTAGAAACTTTTCATTTCACATCTAAAATATCTAATTTTAATAACATTTATAGAAAAAAAACTTTTCTATTATAAAGGATTTCTATTATACAGGGAAAATAATAATAATATGATAGCTTTATTTATCAATTTAATGGTAATGAGGTAAAATTAGTTAAAATATTAGTTGTTTGATATTTAGCTTTTAAATTATTAACCTCATGATTAACCTTTAGTTATGATTTTATAATCATAAATGTAGTACTATATTAATAAGATAATTTATTTAAGTCCTTATAATACATGTTTGGGAATTTATATGGTATTGGAATTTATTTGTTAGGCATATATAAAGACACAGAAATGGATGAAGGAATGGATCCGACATTTGCAATGAGACTGAGGGCGCAGCTGTCCAGGAGTCCTGACTATGTTGTTTTGAAAAACCGTCAAATGCAAGTAGCAGCAGAATCGAAGTCACAATCTGTAGAGAAAGAAAATACATTATTAGGTTTTAAAAGACTTGAAGAAATGGAGGTTGATGATGATCCAAATCAATTAAAATCTTTTAAAAAATTTAAAACTGATCAACCCTGTTCATCTGTACAAACTTATGATCAGTTTAATGGTTTTCGAGCTGATCGGTTTATACCTTACCGGGAGGCACATAACCTTTCAGCAAGGTTTAATATTATATCCGATATTAGATATGGTTTAGATTATGGTAAGAAAGATTTTCAAAGTGAAGCAGCTAACAAAGATAATGCGTACAAAGCCATTCTTCACAATGAACTGCTTGGATCGAGTGTTGGTGAAATAAGTATTCAAGATAAAAACCGTGATCGTTTAGCTACCAAACGAAACTTGTTCCAATACTATTCTTCCAGTCCTGAACAAGTTGATAATATTCAATCACGGGTTCCTTATTCTTTATCTCCTCTTGGCTCCAAAAGTCAAGAAATTTTACGGTCGCCACGTAAAATACCTCGAAAAATTTCTAGAGTACCTTATAAAGTCCTTGATGCCCCTGAACTGCAAGATGACTTTTATTTAAATTTAGTTGATTGGTCATCTTCAAATTTACTTGCTGTTGGGCTGGGAAGTTGTGTATATTTATGGTCAGCAACTACTAGTAAAGTTACAAGAATAAGTGATTTGTCATCTGATGGTAATGTTGTTACTTCGGTTGCTTGGAATGACAAAGGCAATTATTTAGCCTTTGGTACTCAAGAAGGATCTGTAGAAGTATGGGATATTGCTGCAGAAAAGCAAGTCAACAGTTTAACTGGGCATGCGGGTAGAGTCGGTGCTATTGCATGGAACGGTGATGTTGTATCATCAGGAAGTCGAGATCGTAACATATTTTTAAGAGATATGAGAGGTCCAAGTTTATCTACATGTAGGCGATATGCTGGTCATCGGCAAGAGGTTTGTGGACTAAAATGGTCTCCAGATAACAGATACCTAGCATCTGGAGGAAATGATAATAGACTATATGTATGGAATACACATGCATACACTCCACAATTGACATATCACCAACATACAGCTGCAGTGAAAGCAATTGCATGGTCGCCTCATCAAAGAGGTCTATTGACTAGCGGGGGAGGCACCGCTGACAAATGTATACGATTTTGGAACACACTAACTGGACAACCAATGCAATGTATCGACACAGGATCACAAGTGTGCAATCTTGCTTGGTCGAGAAATACTCAAGAGTTGGTTAGTACACACGGATATTCTCAAAATCAAATAGTTGTTTGGAAATATCCTTCGATGAGTCAAATTGCCAAACTCACAGGCCATACATTCAGGGTTTTGTATTTGTCCATGTCCCCGGACGGAGAGTCCATAGTAACAGGAGCTGGAGATGAGACATTAAGATTTTGGAATATATTTTCAAAAGCACGTTCACATAAGGAACCCAAATCGAAACTAAATCTTTTTACAAACATTCGTTAAGCGGTGTGTATTATTACAATTGATCCATAAATTTTAATCATGTCTTGATCTCTCTTTCTTATATATTTTATATTTTGTTTGCCTTTTAGCCATTTTTCAGTTTGTTACCCATTGAACAAACTTAACTATTTTTATTTTTTTTAATTGTAAACAATTAAATTTTGTTTTGATTTTGATTTTGCTTTTTCAATACTTTCATTTTGTATTAAACAATTTTGTGAACTACATTTCTGTAATTTTTTTTATTTTGAAGTGTATAACTGATAACTTTTTGATATATAATTAAATTCAGTAGGTAATACTAAAAACCCATAGGAATAAAGAAAATAAAATGTGATAAATTGACATTGTATAGTTGAGATTTGTTAGTTATTTTTAATACCATTAAAACTTTTAAAAATATTTTAATTTATATTATTTTTGAACAATTCTGGTAAACTAATTTTACCATCGAACTATTTTTTATTATACAGTTTATAATTTTACAGTTCTATAGAAATAATAATAATCATAATGTACTAAAATGGTTGCATTACTTTACTATATTGTTCACAATATTATTATAAAAATCATGTTAGGTATAACAAGGTATTTCACCTTGATTAATTATATAATAATTTGGAAATATTAGTAATTTTTATACTTAGGTACTTAGTTATGACAAAAATCTCTTTCCTAATTAAACTTACTTAACTATCTCAGCCTTATCTAACTTATATTATATGCCATTGTAATTTCAAATTATAAAATTGTTATCATTTTAATTTATAGTTTATAGAATTAAACGCAACAAAATGTAGAGTTAATTTTTATTATTTGTATTTGGCGTCAAAGCTAGGTAGTTAATAAAAATTGATTAAATTTAATATATTTCCATCCTCTTTTTAGTTAGTTATTTTTGCGGTCTACCTATCTAAATAACTAATATTTTATTTTCATATTATAATAATGTATAATATAAAATTAAAATAATGTGTTCATATCTCATATTTTCTTTGTAAATAAATAGGTACACAATGGTACTTTATAGTCATATTTTGATACACTTGTAAATAATGTTAAGATAAATGAATAAAATATTGTTATTTTATTAATATACATATCAATTGATCTAACAATTGGTGAAGTACAATGTTAGATTGGTTAATGTATAATTGTTTATTATTGTGCACAAATGTTATCAAGTATTTATTTTGTGAAGAGTATACATTTATTATTTTGGGTGATTAAATAAAATTTTAACTAAATGTTTATTTTTGTATTTATTATGTACCTAATATATTTAACTATTGCACTTGTTAATTTGTATTTTGGTTTAAATAATTTTCGAGTATGCAATGTTACTTTTTTTACTCAATTTTTATTATTAAATAAATCTGGTTTTTAGAATAATTTTGTTAGTATACAACGTGAATGCGGCACCAAGTAGTAGGTAAATTTGTTATGAAATGTTCTTCATTTTATTTAATACTTATTTATGTTGAATTAAATTTAAACCAGCTTTATTATTATATATTTGAGTTATAATATTTTCTAGTGTATGTGCGTTTTACAACTCCAACACACTGCGCCTTGTCTCTTTCAACAGTCGATGAATCCATTACTTCGTCTTCCTTTCTGTAGTAGTAATGGTATACTCAACAATATAAAATAATCAATTGTTATGGAAAATGGGAATAATTATAACTAATATTATTAACATATATTTATTTTTTTTAATAAATCACAAATTATTCAAAATATTATTTTTAGAATAACTTTATGCGATGTTTCAAGTAACTGAATATAATTTAATTAATATGGTATGAAAAAATAAAAACAATTTTTTTATAAATATGCAGAACAATGCTATTTAATGTTTTTATTTTAATCAATTAGATGAATCCCTTAATGTAGGTATACTATTAATATTATGTATACGAGTATACTGTACAATCTAAGTAAAATGTAATTTTATAATATTTTTCTTCTTACAAATAATCAAGCTCAATATTTTTTTGTTAAGTTAATCAGTGTAAAACATTTTATTACTGAATCTTTAATTTAAAAAAAAAACGGGTAAGTGTGTGTCGCTCTGCTGTACAGTAGGCTACAATTGGGTCACTGTAATGGATGGTGTTAAATTTGAATTCAATGATATAATATCATTGTATAAGATAAACGATTCTGAGCAAAAACGGTCAGTCAGCCTATGATATTACTAAGTATATTTGATGATACCTATTATTTCGAATAAAGTCATTTATGTATAACCTATTTACGTGGAACCTTGTTTTAAATTTTCAATCCTTAGCTATAAAAGTTGAACACTTTATAAATTTAACTACAAAATAATTATTACATTTTAAATTTGAACTTAAAATGCTTATGAAAAAAAAATTATGTATTTTTAATATTTTTCAACTGCAATCGTAACAATATTTCAGGAGCCTTGCATTAAATTTTTACGCTTTTTTACCCAACAAATAACATTTTCTTGATATTCATAGAAAAAAAAAACTAAACAAATTTGAAACTGAAAATGTCCGTAAACAGTTCAAAACAAATTAAATTGTTTTGAACATTTTATCGTTAATAAAAAATTCTAATATAAACAACCAGTAAAAATCTCATATAGTTATCTACAGTTATTCGTTTTTGAATAACAAAAAAATATTTAAACCGCTAAATGAGAAATCAAGTGAATATCTAATATTGTAAGCTTTTTTACGCAACTAATACATTTTTAATGATATTCATAAAAAAAAAAAAAAAAAATTTAAAACTTAAAATGTCCTTTAACAGTTCAAAACAAATCAAGTTGTTTTTAAAATGTATAGAAAATTCTAAAACCAGTAAAAATTTCATATATCTACGTTAATTTGTTTTAAAGTTTAAACTAAAAACCAAAATCGATTTTTTTGAAAACCTATTTTGCGTAAAAATTCTTGTTTTTTCTGGTGCTTTTGAAAACTATTGGGAATTTTAAATTTTGGCCGCCCGACTGCAACAACTAGATTCACTTTCCCATCAAACAAGATACTGATGAACAACATCAAAGTAGTTTTACTGCCCCAAACGGTGGGGACAACACTATAATTAAAAATTAAAATTAAAACAATACATTCTGATTCATGGCTCCGCTCAGGATCTAAAATATATACAGCGAGAACTGCTGTATGTAAAATATTTAATTTAATTCCTAATAACAGTTGAGGACCGTAAATTATATTTTTTATTAAATATATGTTAGATTCTAAAACTTTAAAACTGCCACTGCAGTTAAAAATATAAGTAGTAGTTTTGTCTACACAAACTCATGTTTAATGGTTACATTAAATATTATCATTACAATATTTACTTACTACCTACCTATATATATATTTACATTGGTCTAGCCGTTTCTTCCATTATTATTTGATTTGTTTTGCACAGTCGTGTTATTTTCTACATGTATTATGACGCATAAAATGTATAATACTTGCTATGCCAACACCACAGTTGATTTACGCGCGCACAATGACATTATAAAAAGCATACAAATGAGGTAGCCACTAGTCACTACATCAATAACATTATAATATTATTTAGTCCATGTGTTTTCTTGATCTGCAGAGTCATTATACTCATTATTATTGGAAATGGACGTCATACATGATCAGATTGACATTGGTATATTCTACACGTATTATACATCCTAATATTGTATACATGTACGGCGGAGTATAATTAGTAATATGCTAAACAGCTAAAACAAACACCGTAATCTATTTTCATACATCATACATAATTAATAAAAGTGGTCAGTACTTAGATTACACTTCGTCTAGAGCGTATGTTTAGACTTTGGAGTGACTTCTAGTCGTGAATCGAGATGTACACCGCTGGCCGCTGACTTCTGCTGCGTGTTAATGACATAGACATGGTATATAATAATATTATCTACGAGTAATAACTGCCTTGTATACCAACGTCTAACACTGACCTGTGTAAAGTACGAATTGCCACCGGAAACATGCTTTATGAATTAATCGTGGGATCGTATCACTTCTTCCATCATAAAAGAAACACTTCATGCAAAACGATGTCAAAAATGAAGCTCTCGGGCGATGATCGCCGATATATTTTACTCCCTATCGCCCTAAAATACGCCACCCAACCGCAGAGGCAGAACCTACAAACGTTGGCTCGTATTATTGGTGTGATCACGGTATACAATATATTATTATCTCAACACAAGTAGACAAGTTTGTGGACTTGGGTGGGTATATATGGTTCATGTAGTTATTACCTTGTGTAGGTACTCATATAGATAACTGTCGACCGCTGTCCAGGTACACCATTTATCGTTTATTCGTACCGTCTAATGCAACCTGCAGTGCTGTGTATGTTATAAAAAATAAAATATGATACAGTCGAGATAAATATCGACCGCGTACTAAATACTAATGAGCAACAGCGTGTTGAGCGTCGTTCAAAAATATTATATTTCGAATTCGACGTTCGTAATGTAGCCGTTATCATACACGTTTACGATGACATTGTGATTAATTAGCGATGCGAGGTACATACGCATATATTGTCTTTGGAACTCGCGCAATCACGACCGATCATAATGTATATTATATACTACACCAGCTGGTAAAAGGTTAACGAACCCGATCATTATTAGCTATTAGTCTTATTATTACTTATTAGTGAAGTGTAGTACCTATAAATGTATACACCTACGGCAAACCGTCGAGGGAAAATTTCGTTTTCGTGTACGTACTCCAATATCGTACCCGTCTTCTGACAAAAGTAATTACATCTAAATATCTAATATCTGTTGATCGCGGAAATATATAATAATATTATCCTAATCACGTGCAACAGCCAACAGGTAGGTATAACAACATTATTATTAATAATGTGGCCGCAGCGTGTAATCGGATTTATAATTTATAATCGCGAAACGGATAGGTACCACCAATACTGGGAAATCTTTTATTTATGATATAAATAATACTTGTTTTAATTTCGAGCGCTGTTGTTGACGTACCTTTATTTAAAAGAAATTAGAATTTAATTCTAACGTTTTATGTAAATTACCAATTGATTTATTAGACGTCTTACGCTAACTGCTGCAATCAAGCTATAAATACACGTTCATTCGTATGTAAAATGTCAAAGTTTTTTTAATCGAAATGAAAAATCCATAAAACTCGTAGCAGATTACACCTTGCTATATTATTCATGCAAGTAATGTAGCATAGCACATAGCCACATAGGTACTTATAAGTTATAACCATCGATTATTTCCGCTGCGTACGACGAGGATAATGACACATGCACAGGTCATGGGTATTATAATGTATGTAAAATTATTCGGTCAAATAATTGCAATTTAACTCACCAATATTGCAATATACATCCACCTAAACCTAACCATCATATAGCTTGTTATTATTATAGTCATTAAGTCCTCCGAGTCCTCGTAATTATAGTAGGTAATATTCTCATAAGCGATAAACATTAACTTATAATTTCAACATTTAACAAATCGTGTAAGCTGTTGAGCGCACGATTTAAACGAATTAACCAAATACCTAATAATATCAATTTTTCAAAAACGTAGGTACAATATTTTTCTCGTGCAAATTTGCAATTATGGGTATTTGAGCGTTGCTCAGTTGCTGAATCATGTAATTAAACTATCGTGGTTGGTAAATTTATCTTTTTTCGACACCAACCTAAGGTTCATATGACGTTCTGCAACGTCATAGTTGGTGTATACATTTATGTAGTTTATAGTATTATGCGACATGCATATATTATTATAATGTACCTTGGGTAGGTATTGTATACATTTGTGTATAGCTAATGTGTACCTAACTATATATTATTTCACATATTATATTTGCTTGGACGTGTATGGTAATTGGTAAATGGACAAATGGTAATAATAAACAAATGTATTCCTGCTTATATTTTTATTTTTAAGCGAATTAAATGTCACCGTTATTTAATGTAGGTACCTAGGTAATTTTTTTAATAGTTATACACATTCTCAATGCTAGTTGGAAATTTAAAATATACCGTAGATTGGATTTTTTTAAATTAATATCTTTTTTTTTTAACAGATTCTATATGTATATACTATAAACTGTACAGTATACACATTAATATAATATTATGTGCGTTTTTTTCTCGGTTTACTAATATATTTATCTGACGAAGCTATATAATAACCACCAAATTTAAGTTTCTAACTGTTCCTTACTTATGTAAATAAAATGATTTTAATACAAGTAGCTACTTATTACTTATTAGTTATAGGTAATAAATAATATTTAAATACATTTTAAGATTATATTAAAATATCAAGTCTTACATCTGAAACTACAAGTTTAATGGGACTAAATATTTAAAAAAAAACTTAATAATTAATAATATTCGGTATTCAACATTACATATACAAAATCTCCATGAAGAACTACATATATTATTACATTCCTAAAACGCCTTTGCTACCAAACATGATCAGCTCACAAAAACTCCTTTGATTTTCCAAATGTCATCATTATAATTTCCTGAAAACCATCAAAGATGCCTTAAAGGAAAATGACCAAGAGATGCTATAACTATGTTCTTATAGCCAACAATTTCTGAGGTGTTGTCAATAAACGACCTTAATCATGTATTCATGTACCATATCATTGTACCATTTATTTATTGTTCTGTTTTTGACTTTTGTACAGATTGTAAATTTGCAATAATAATTATAACAAAAAAAAATCTATTATGTTCAAACATTCAATCCATATAAAGAAAAGGTTGACCAATTATTTTCGGATGCTTTTAGTTCTAGTTATAAATTATAATAGTTACTTGTTATTTTTTAACCTTGTATTCGATTTTCCGGTTGTAGAAATAGAAATTGAAAATTATATAGTTACATGTATAAAAGTATAAAATAAAACGATTATTTTTACTAGGTATTCAACCGATTAACCGAAATTAAAATTATTTTAAACATTTTTCACGTTCAAGAATTATTTATTAAATTGTTATTACTTATAAAAGTTACCTTTGGCATTTGGATCTGGGCAATATTCCAATATGTATGTATTTTATTATATTGTTTTTTAATACTTTTTTTATTCGAATAGAATTTTTAAGTTATTGAAACAAGTATCCTAATATATTTTTTGTATTTTTTATTAATATAAAAACCGTTTATCTTTCCAACAAGAATTTGCTCTCAAAATGTGATATCATATTTTACATTCAACTTTAAAAAACACTACCCCAGTAAACGAAGTAGGTACTTTTCAAAATTCAAAAGTGTCAATTAATTTTGAATATTAGGACTCGTACCTATATATTAGAAGCAAATGCAATTCAATTTTGTAGTAAGACCAATTAGCACTCTTATATAATCAATTTTTTCTTTAAATCGTACCTATAGGTACCTACTTAATAACAAATGGCAATCCAAAATATCCGTCATATAATATATGTAGGTACTTCAAAATAATTTTCGTGTCTCGTATGTAGCGATTGCTTTTCAAAGCTGTTTTGATGACCACATATTATTGGTTCTATAATTGAAAAGTCTTTTTTAGTTTTCGCGGATTTTTTCGCAAAGAATTCATTGTTGATACCAATTTGTATTTTACCATCGACTATTTTCATAGAATTTCCATACTTTTGACAACTTATGACTTTCACTCATGTCTTATGTTGGCTAAAACGCTGAACGTCTGTTTATTGTGTAAAGAGTTTAATAAGTAACTAATTTATGTATTATATAAACAATCCTTTTTATAGAGATTTTAAGTTATACAGTTTGGAAGAAATTAGATATTTAAAGTATATTTTAAGCGAAGAATAACAATTTTAGTTATTTCGTTGTATTTTAAAAATATTGTAGTCTAACCCATTGTTATTTATTA
Source organism: Sitobion miscanthi (assembly GCA_008086715.1). Taxonomy (NCBI): domain Eukaryota; kingdom Metazoa; phylum Arthropoda; class Insecta; order Hemiptera; family Aphididae; genus Sitobion; species Sitobion miscanthi. The sequence continues at coordinate 28,325,948 of CM017802.1, forward strand.
TATTTTATACCTACAATATCATTTTCAAATGCAATATTTTCGGCAAAAATTAACTTAACCTAGGTAAATTAATATCTTTAGTAGCAATATAAATATAATAATTATCACATATTCACATACTTAGTAATATATAGGCAATACCTAGGCCCAGGCCTAGGCTGAAAGACCGTTTTTGTTCTGAATCGTTTTTCATACCTATATGACTACATGCAATGATTTGTCATTTAATTCAAATGTAACACATTTGTTACAAGTACTCTTGACTCTTCAGCCTTCAATAACGAGGTACACTCTACACCTAATGACTATACTGTACAGCATATAGGAATGGCTAGAGCGGTTACAAAGGGATGGCACATGGGCACCGCTATTGGGGTGCTGTGGTGCTCAAGAACCCATCCCCATGAAACAAATAAAAATATAAAATGGATATAAATATAAATATTCAATACGTTAATATTGTGTAGAATTATCATTTTTAATTAATATATGTTTTAGGTTTTCTTGTTATTTATGATATAAATATAATTTCCTATACTTTATAAAATTTTTCAAAATTGTTTTTCTTGTTTTGTTTTAATAACGGACATTTTAAATTTTAAATTTTTTTAGTTTTTTTTTACTAAAAATGTCAATAAAATTTTATTTGTTGAGTCAAAAGGCGTGAAACCTTAATACAAGACTCCTGCTATATTGTTACATCAATAGCAGTTGAAAATATTAAAAATACATTGGCATAATTTTTTTTATAAGCATATAAGATTCAAATTTTATCAAATTTAAAATTAAAAAATGATTTTGTAGTTAAAAATGTATAAAATGTTCAACTTTTATAGCTACTATTGAAAATTTAAGACAAGGTTCCACGTAAGTAGTTAATTTTGTAACCAAAAAATCTAAAAATATAGGTACTTAAACATAGTTTTTTTAAGTTCAAATTTGAACGAAATTACATAGTAGATAACCAAGAATAACGATTTTAGTTATTTTTTTTGTAATTTTATAATTAGTAATTTACAATATATAATAAGTAATAGCGATATAAATATAATATAAATTATAAAGTATTCTATAGGATATAGACTGACAAACCGTCTTCGCTCGGAATCGTTTTACGTTTATAATGATATTATATCATTGAATTCAAATTTAATACCATCCATTAAAGTGACCCACTTGTAACCTACTGTACAACAGAGCAACATCCACTATTACCCGCTTTTTTTTATTTTGTTTATAAGTTAAATCATTTTAGGATTTTGGGCACCCCATATGAAAATTGGAAAACCAAAGCCAATTATCTATAATATCGGCGTATCGCGATACTGCTTTTTGAGTATCTTGCCCAACCCTGGCGGTTAGTTAGGTACTTTCCCCCTTTTTAAAACTTATTTTAGTTTTTTCATTACACGCACTGACTCATCGTCACACTGCAAATTCAAGAATAGCAAACACTCATTTTACTGATTATTAATCCCGGAACGGTATCAGACATAATATATTGTACTAGAGTATAAATAAGTTATATAGAATAGCCATTTTAATCACCGTGACTATACAATTTATTAGGCACCTATTCAATTGCCATCAAGGCATCAAAATGTTATCGGTTACCTCTGTCTAGTCAGTGTCCATCGACCATCGTCAATTGTCAAAATAGTTCATTGTAATGAAAATGTTTGTTATAGAATTTTGGAGAAACCATGATAGACGATAGTAACAATTGAACAATAGTGATAATAAGTAATAACATGGGTCATGGACTATGAACATGATATTGCATACAATATACTGGAATGAAACACGAACAAGGAATGAACATGGACGAATAACAGAATAAATTAAATTAAAATGTTATGTTATTTATTCTGTGGATGAATTGTATTAGTCTTTTACATAATAGTATAAACCACTTGAAAAGTTGGGTACTCCACACATGTGTAAAAATTAAAAATATTTTCGTTTTGGTGGAGGGGTTGAAGTGGTTGAATCCATTGGCTTAGGACTGTTTTGTGTTGGCGTCAGCCAAGGCCCTAAGTCACGACTCAGGAGGGGCCACTCTGAATAACTATTATCGTTATAATATGTATCTATTAAAAAACCGATCGCTTTGCTTAGGAATTACTTTTCATTTATTTCATATTTAAATGTTTATATCAATATTACTAATTAGTAATCAGCCATTCAGCCATACAAACAAAAGTAAATTTTACACATTTTCGTGAAAACAGTAAATTAAGTAATACAAATTTGTTATTGAAATGTAATCGTTATTTTAATAAAATGCATTTCAACAATATTAACAATACAAACTTTTCAAATACAGCTTACAGTTTATTTTACTGATATTAGATGATTATAAGTCAAATCGAATAAAATTATATTTACCTGGAAGTATTATTTCAATATTATTAGTCGAGCTATTAATGCAAATTATGCATTTATATGCATTATGCATAATAACGTACGATGATATAAACCTCTAAAATTGTGAATTTATCGAGCATAATACATCCCAAATTCTTGTATAACTGGTCAGCTGAGTATATTATTAAATTATTAAAATTTATACCGGTATTTAATACATTATGAACCGGTATCATGAACAAATTTCCTTAATTTATAGCGGTATTATGTAGTAGTGTATTATTTGTGTATGTAACAGTATTTAAGTATTTTGTTAAAACTTCTGATAATTTCTTACTGAAATAACACTGAACACTGAATACTGAATACTGATACTTGACATAAAACTATTAAAACTATCTTGAAATTACGTCTACGGAGATACAAATGGACATCACATGGTAATCGGAATAAAAATCCCCAGACTACATGCAATATTGCTCACAACTACATGCAAATGGTTGAACAAATATTTTTTAAACGTTAATTAGTATCTATAATAGTATCTGTTACCACATTATTAATATTTAATTACAAATACTTATGTATATTATATCATTCAAAAAAAAAATATTTTGTTTTAAATTATTAATAGTATTATATACATTAATTTTTTGAATGATATAATATAGTATCATATAATATAATGTACGTATTTGTAATTAAATATTAGTAATGTAAAAATTATAGATACTAATTAACGTTTAAAAAATATTTGTTCAACCATTTGCATGTGGTTGTGAGTAACATTGTAGTCTGGGGATTTTTTTTCCAGGGGATTTTTATTCCGCAATTCAGCTACAAATAGTGTTACATTTGAGCGATTCTAACGTTTATGTCAATAAGATTGAAGTTAAATTTTTATAGATAAACACTATTACACTATTTGTTACACTACAGTATTTTAGTAAAACAAGTAGTTTCAAAGTTTATTTAATAAAAAAAAAATATAGAAATATCCATGCTCTGTCCGGTGTCCAGCGAAAACGGATTTTTGCGCATCTTCACGCGATACCCTACCATAGTACCATGGTGTAACTGCTCTCGAGGGCAGGGTGTCGTGTGGGGATGCACAGAATCGGCGTGCTCTCTCGCTGGACATAGTATAATTATCACCTATTGTATTTAATTAATAATTTTAAGTGCATATTATGTATTTTTTCAGTTCAAAATGTCGATACGTGATTTAGTTGAAAGTGACTGTGGTAGTTCCAATTCTTTAATTAAATTATCCACGCATTTCGTGCAAGACCACGCATTTAAGGATCAAGACCTTAAACAATCAACTCAAACTGCAGAAAACAGCGATCAACGTTTTTTAGAATCAAGCACAGGAGAGGTAATTAAAATATTTTTAGTAAACCTAAGAACTATTTCAGTATTTTGTTATATTGTTTGTTTTTAGTTGGCCGATCAATTTTTTAGTACTCTGGAAAATGATACTTTTAAAATGGATGACCTTTTAACTGACATGAGAAGCATCGAAGGTTGTAGTCGTGAAAATGCCTGGCCGACTCAATTTACAAAAACAATTGAAAGACAGGTATCAATCTCATAATGATTTGTAATATTTATTTTAACTAGTATTATTACCTACGTTGAAAAAAATACAATTAATTTTTTTTTAGTTCTACATTTTGAACTAAATAATTATTACCAAAATTTTAAATTGAGCATTTACTAGCCACTTATATAATATGTATACTAGTGAGATAAATATAATGTAGCTTATATTATGAATTATAATAACTATTATTAAAAATTAAAATACGATAAATCAATGAAATTAGTGTCAATTAATTTAAAATTAGGTACCCATAAGAACACAATTATTTATTTATCTATTTTATTATTATTTATTATTATTACACTATAAATAATCGACATTAATTATTACGCACGAATGGCTCGTCATGGGATGTTTATACTTCCTTACTTTTATTGTGTATTGCAGTATATATTATATTTATATGTATTTTAATTGTAGTTGATTGTTTTTCCTAAATTGTTTAATTGTTGTTATATTTTAGGACCAGCTGTTCGATCCAAACATTTGGAGCTCTAGCGACAATAAAATGCTTATTAAAGATGAAGTTGATGATTTCGGTTATAATTCTGAATGGGTAAAAGAAATAGAGCAATCTTATCAAAACCAGGAGTAAGCTATTCATCATAATTACCAAATTTAAATTTTTTTTTGTTGATTACTTACTTTATAATTTCAGGATTAATGATATGAAATCTCGTTTTGATTTTGAAAAGATTAAAGAAAATATAATCATATTGGATGACACCGTTTCAAGTGATAATTTTTTGGTAATTTTGTTAAGACTTAGTGAGCACGCTCGTAAATTATTTGTTTAAAACTATTTTGTGTGTGCATTATTCACTTAAAGTGGGTAATCGGTAAAAAAGAACAATTTTTAAGAATGTAAAATATAATAGGTATTAATTGATTATCACAAAAAAAAAAATATTAATATTAAATTATTGTTACTTATAAATCACCGGTAACACTGCAAACCTACAAAAATCTAAAGTAAAATTGTCTATAGTCTATACATTCACAATATCAATGCTTCGTTCTCATTCCTTGACAAAATATTTAATAAATCATTTGACATACATTCAAATATAATAAAAAAATGTATGTATGAGTCGATTTTCGATATTTTATTTTCAATGTCCAATAATATAGCTATAATGTACCTCTAAACCTTGTGATATTTTACTTTTTGAATTTTAATTATTGATTTAAGTAATTAACATATCAAACATTTATTTTTATACAGGCACAGATTGGCTTCTCTTCTACAATATAGATAATAGGTGTTTTTGTTCTCAAACCATTTAATAAACCATATTATTGGAAATACAACAATTTATTTTCATAGCATTTTCCACGCTATTGATATTTGATACCCCTTTATATTTTTTTAATTTTTATAATCAAATAATATATTTTTTATTTTTAAAAATTGTTTTTTCATTTCTTTTTTTCTATTGCTTTTTTTCTGTGTTCTTTTTTGGTTGTTCTTTTTGTCCTTGGTCTTTTCCGGGATTTATTAAAGTGGCGTAGTGTATCAAAAAATAAATTGATATCGCACAACTACTTGTAAATTACTTATTCATAATAATATAATATGGTATACACCTTAGGGCTTAGATCATATGCTAGTATATGATCTAAGGTACCTACACCTATACAATATACCTACCGATACAATGTACAATTTTCCTTTTATCAATACCCACCAGGCACCCTCCCATATTTACCTAAGCAACACTTGGACTCTAAGTTACATGCCTGTGCCACTGATTACTTGGGCTGTAGGTACCTAATCCTAGTTAAAAAACAAATTTTTACCATAATAAGAAATTAATTTCGTCTGTGCAATATACCACTGCTATATTTTCTATGTCCAAAATATTAAAAAAGTTATTATTTTAAATTTAGTTGTTTTATGTTTATCAAACTTGAATATGCATATGTGATATCAAACAAATTTAGTTTCTTATCTAAAACTGAAGCCTTCTCGGTTCTTTACCGGGAAAAACTGTCTCCAGACTCTCCATATAGTTTCATAATTACGTACCAACAATCAATGGTACTAACTTCTGAATACTGACCACTTGAAGTACCTAACTTTTAAGTTTTAATAAGTATTTCAGTATTTGTATTTAAAATTTAGATTTTTATTAAATATGAAAATTGCCTATGTTCACCCCTTAAATTGCGAACGCACATCTATTGACTCTCAATAATAAAGTATTAAAATGTAAAAACAGTATTTGTTTAAAGTTTTAAAACTAATTTCAAATACTCCATTCTAGTAATATTCAAAAATTGTGCATGCTTTAATGCTCGTAGATATTTTAATTCACCTGTGTTGCATAGAAGATAGAATTAAAATTTTATTTTATACCCATACTTTTCTGGATTTTGTCAAAAAGTTCTTATTTTTTAATGGACATTATACTTTGGTTGTCGATCTATAAAATATGATACATGGATAACTCAATATAAAAAAACTTTTAAAATAATGATCTGTTGTATAACATATTATAATGTTGTTCACTGCGTATGCATATTATTAATTTCAGGAATCACAAAATAAAATGTCCATTGAAAATAGTATTGGTATGCCAATCAATAATTTTGGAATTGACTTTTATGGAAACCCGTTACTTTCCAATCAAAATTTTCAGCAGTTTAGAGGATTTGGCCAGGGATGGGACATTAATAATTTATCAAATACAATGATACCTAGTACATCAAGAATAGACGAACCAATTATGGTTGCAGGAGGATCTTCGAGTTTAGCTAATCGAGTGGTCGAAACTAACGAAAGTGAAAGTAATATCGAAATTAGAAATGATCAGTCCAACTTCCAATCGTTGTATTCTGAATTTGAAGAAATGAAAAACGCTGAAAGAAAACAAGTGATTATATATTTTTAAATCTTAGTTCAATTATTTAATTGTTAATCTTTGAAAATTATATAAATATTTATGTTTATTTATTGTATAGGAATATACTTTTACACCAGACAATGAGATGGACTCTATAGAAAATCCACTGGCTGAGGGAAAAAGGCGTTTAGAAAATGGTGAATTACCATCAGCTGTTTTGTGCTTTGAAGCTGCTGTTAAACATGACCCTTCTAATGTAGAAGCTTGGCAACTTTTAGGTACTACTCAAGCTGAAAATGAACAAGTAAATAAATATTTAAAATATATTGTATAAACCGACTATAACATAAATATAAACGCTAATAAATTTTAAAAAACAAGCATTAACTATTATAATTTAGCTATACAACTTTACTATTGTTCACTTATTCTGATTTCTGATCCACTTTTAAAATTATTCTTTTTCACTAAAAAGAGGTTTCTGTCAATATTAATTTGCTACATCATACGGCTAGTGTAATATATATTTATATTATGATTTATAATGAACAGAAATTATTCCAACATCATCTGATTTTTCTATACAAAATAAAATAAACTGTATGTATTGTCAAATTCTACTTCTAGTATAATATATAGTTTGTGAGTTAGTACCTAATTAATTACATTTTAATTGTATATAATATATATATGTTATTACTTAGTATGGCGATTATTACTTTTATTGTTATATTCTGTGCTTTTGTTTGTATCATTAACTATACATATTATTATCTATGTTACTATGTATAATAATATTATTTATATATATATTTTAGGATCAGTTAGCTATAAATGCGTTAAACAAATGTCTTGAACTTCAACCAGAAAATTTGACTGCTATACTTTGTTTAGCGGCATGTTACACAAATGAAAGTTGCAGTTTACAAGCTTGTCGTATGCTTATGGTAACAATATTATCTTTTATTAAAACTTAAAATAAACATTGTTATTTAATTTGTAAAGTGAATACATTATATGAATATATTTGTTTAAAGGAATGGTTAAATCAAAATCCTAAATACTCAGACATTGTGAAATCAAAATACACACCTGAATACTTGTTATCAATAAAAATGAATTATATGTTTACTACGTAGGTATTTTTTTGTTGTGTGATTAATTTTTATAACATTTCAAAGTTAATTTTTAGTTTGGAGATATAAGCAAATGAAAAAATATTATATTTTTAATTAAATGTTTAAAACTATAACATCTCAAATTATTCTACAGTAATTAAATTGTAATTTTTTTATGTTTTTTTAGAAAATTATATGAATCTGTAAAGGACATGTACATAGAAGCAGCTCAAAGGAGCTTAGAATCAAGAGATATAGATGTAGATGTCCAAAATGGATTGGGCGTACTGCTTAATCTTAATAATGAGAACGATAAAGCAGCTGATTGTTTTAAAGTTGCTCTACAAATCAGACCTAAAGTGAGTAATATTTTAAAGAATCTATTACCTATTTTTATTATTTTTAAACCACATTACATTATTCACAGGATGCTCGTTTGTGGAATCGCTTGGGCGCAACTTTGGCTAATGGTGGTCGATGTGAAGAAGCCATAGAAGCATATCACAATGCTTTACAATTGTGTCCTGGTTTTGTAAGGGCTCGTTATAATCTAGGAATTACTTGTATTCATCTTGATACATACAGGTTATTTATTTATTTTATTTTATAAAGCCATATAATATTTGTTATTTATGAATAATGAGCTCTTTAACAATACGTTATTGTGTTAAAGGACTCATTTTTTACATTATTACTATTCAAAATACAAATACATATTTTTATATTATACTATAATAGGGAAGCAATAGACCATTTGTTAGAAGCGTTGAACCAACAAGCATCAGCTGTGAGTACAACTTGTCAAAGTCCAGCCTTATCGGATACTATTTGGAGCACACTACGTCTGGCTATTTCAATGGCGGAACGTCCTGAACTATTTAAAGCTGTTAATGATAGGTAAACAACAAACATTCTATATAATTTCATAAAATACATTTGAGGTGGCCAAACAATTCATTGTACACGGATCTTTAATAGTTTTATTAGTTTATAACTATAGGCCGGAATAATATTCTCTTAAAATAGCCAAAATAAGATACTAATATTATTGGTAATATCTTATTTATTTAATTAAATTAGATTAATGTCATGTTTTTAATTGAAACAATTTTTCATCGTTATCAATAGACTATAAAATTACTATATGGAATATAATTATCATATTATGTTGGTATATAATACATATATACTTATATTATATATTTATATAATCACTATTATCGGCCATATAGTTAATATTATTTACGCCACTGCAACACAAAATATCGAAAATCTATAGTCTATACTCTATACAATTAATCGTTATATTTTCAAATAGGTATGCAAAAAAAAACTATTGCCATTAATTTACATGTTTCATGATTTGTAAATATTTCGAACCCTCATCTGAATGCAAAAAAATATAATTACTAACCACAATTATAATATGTAATTTAATGTATGGTAATGAACAAATGAATACTAATAATTCAATAATTTAAGAGTTAAAACCTGAATCATTACTCATTAATCATTATATTATAATTTATTGTAAAATTTGTAGAATACATGTCTGAAATTTAACTATGTTTGATTTTAATTTGATCTTTATGTATTTTAGGAATTTAGATTTATTAAATGAAGAATTCCGTAATAGAGGATTATACCAAAGTTCATAATATTCTAAATTAATATTAAATGTAAAGAAAAAAGTATGTTGGGGTCTTGTTATATTTTGTTTTATTGTTTTTGAATAGGGATAGTAATTTTTTTTAAAGTATAAAAATGTATTTGATTTTTCTGTTTGTTTAATGTTGACTAGTATTTAATTTTTCTCCACATTTTTATTTTTAGTATGGGTATGGCTTTTAAATTTGTATCTATAAAATAAATAATAATAATTATCATTAATTTATATTTGACATTCATGTCTAAATATTTATTGAATTTATTGCTCAAATTATGTTATAGGTACTTATATAATAATTAAATTTGTTTATAGTTTTCAATAAATCTACCCATGTAATAATTAAATAAAAAGCAAAATATGTATTAACAATTTTTATATATTTTATACCTAGTTATTAAAATTTAGGAGAAATAATACGTTTTAAACGTGTTCAGTATTTAGTTCAAACTATATACATGGTAAAAATATTTAAATATAAATATTGCCAATATTTGATAAGATGTGAGTATTTATTTCTAATAAAATTTTATTTTTATAATTTTTATGTTTGTGTTAATGTTGAATTTATTAATATTTAATACCTAGTGATAATTTATTATTTTATATAAGTCGATATAGTTTATTCTTGTAATTGTTGAGGGACAATATTGAATTATAAAAAACTATTAAGTTTATATAGTGCCTACCTCATTTAGTTAGTTAAAACTGTTAAGTAAATACAAACATTATATACGTGGAGATTTTTTAAGAGTGCTCATCCTATTTGTATGCTTAAATTATGGATAAATACAAATTCTGATTTTTGAATTTTTAAATACACTCGAAGACCATATTTCCAAATACTTGAGATTTTTTGTTTAGTATAAACATTATAATTTATAAACAACTCGAAAAGTAAAAAAAACTATTCATAAGAATTTTGAATTAGCTAGGTACATCAAAATTTTCAATAAAATCGTCCATTAAATAATTTTAAGCAAAAAAGGGAGGGGGGTTCTTACTTAAAAAATAGAAGTTTATATCGTCACAGGAGTATAGGACACTCTTGTCATAAAAATATCAGGAATTTGAAAATACTATCTTTAGCTATACTTAATAATTCTTAAAATCAGAATTTAAATAAATGTATAATTTAAGGAATAAAGGTGGGCAAGTGGGTGTCGCTCTGCTGTACAGTAGATTACAAGTGGGTCACTGTAATGGATTGTGTTAAATTTTAATTAAATTATATAATATCATTGTGTAAGAAAAACGATTCTGAGTGAGGACTGTCATATGATATTAGTATATTACTAAATACCTATATTTGATGATATTATTGTGAATAAAGTAATTTATATATAACCTATTTACATGGAACCTTGTTTTAAATTTTCCATCCCTAGTTATAAAAGTTGAGCATTTTATACATTTTAAGCTTAGCATTTTAGATTCTGAGCGAAGCGATGAATGTATTGGTTTTACAATGATGTGTTTTTTTTAAAATTATATTTTGTGTCCATGTACACGATAAATAATCGAAATAATGTTTTGATCTTCTACTCTTGTTTGATGGTAAAGTGAATATTATTTGTGTATTGGGGAGGTCAAAATTCCCAGTAATTTTCAAAAGCGCCGTGAAAAACAAAAGAAAAATTATTAAAAAACGGGAATTTTTTGGTATAACTCTAAAATGACCTTAAAGAAATTTTTACTGAATGGTTTATATTAACATTTTCTATACATTATAACATTTTAAAATATTTTTAGCTGTATTAACGGATTTTTTCAGTTTCCAACTTTTTTAGTTTTTATCTATAAGTATATCAATTAAATATTATTTGTTTGGTAAAAAACTTGAAAATTTAATAGCAGACTCCTGATATATTGTTACAATAGCAGTTGATAAATATTAAATAAATACTTAGTCACAATATTTTTTTGTACGCATTTAAAGTTCGATTTTTGAGAACATTTATTAAATTTAAAAACGATTTTGTAGTTAAAAATGTATAAAATGTTCAAACGTTAGTTAACGATTGACAATTTTAATCACTATTCTCCACAAACAGATTATTACTTTATTCACAATAATATCAATTAGTATACTTAGTAATATATCATAGGCTGACTAACCATTTCCGCTCAAAAACGTTTTTCGTACCTATACAATATTATGTCGTTGAATTCAAATTTAACACATTCATTACAGCGACCCATGTGATGTGCCAACTTGCGGTATCCGGTATCCACTTGCCCACTTGTAACCAAAAATGTTTGTAAATTAAAAAATATTTGTACCTGTTTTATAGTACGAATTGAAGCAATGCTACAAATAACCAATAGAAGAATTTTTGAAAAAGTAATTTTAATTTTGCTCCAATGGCCCGATCCTCGATGCGCTTAAGTTTTCAGATTATCGTAAAGAAAACGTGTAAAAAATTAGAAAAAAAAGCGGGAAGTGAATTTTATGTTCATGTCACGAAAAAAGATATACTGATTAGTGGTTACACAACTAGTAGAAGAGATATAGCCCTTCCCGATTAGTCATTAAAATGCATGTGGTGGAAGCGTTCGTGGTGGAAAAAGTTGAAATCGTTTACATAGTTATCAGTAATAACTTATCACTATTCACGACATGGCTAACTGGCTTATGAGATATTTAAGGTATATCCTAAATCGTAGTCATGAGATAAATTTCCAAAATTGAAAAACTTGAAATTATTAATTAGTTACTTTTTACCATGGTTTACGGGTTTAGATAATATGGTACTAGTACATTACCTATATATGAATTTTTGTACATTACTTCTATGTTTTTTAACATTATTGTATATTAGTTGGGTACCAGATTGCAGCAAATGTTTTGTAATATCGTTTGTAATTTGCATGATATATGACCTATAAATTGTATTCATTTCTCACAATATACCTAATAATAAAATTAAATAAATAATTAACAATTATTAGATGAATTTGTCTTATATTCAGGCCCCGATTTACGCAAATGCAGATGGAGTACTTGCACTTGGCCCCCAATTTTGGGGGGCCCCCGATCTCCGTGAATTGTAAAAAATGTTCTGTATTAAATTTTTTTTTTTAATTAATTATTTTTAATAAATTATAATTCCCATAGACCTTATACAAGTATAAGTCATTCCACACCTCAATACAACATATTAAAATAATAATAATAGAAAATTGTTTGAACATCGGAAATATTTGATCATAATAAGCAAGGCTCGGAACTTTATGCGCTAAAAAGTTCTCAAATATGCGCATACATATGCGTCAAAAAACATCATAATATGCGGTAAAATATGCAGTAAAAATTTGGAAAATATGCAAAACTATGCAATTTATTGAATAAAATATAAATTTTATACACAAAGTTTGAAAATTAAAATTAATTAATTAATTAATACTGACGACTGACTAATGTGCACTCGAAATTCGCACTGTACAGTGAATGAGTGAAACCGGTACGCACGTAGACCGTAGTATTACAAGTTGTAATACTAATACTAATTTACAACGAACAGAATTAATATGGTGTATAAATACTGATAACGACCTAATGGTTAAACATAATTGTTTACAAATTTCCTAGGATTATACAATTTATTTATATCATGGTTCAAAATATATGAATGCCGTGTTGAATTTGGATAAAAATAAATACGGGCCGGCCGGTTGGCAGTAACTATTTCGAGTTCTCTGTACTGGAGATTATATAATATTTTTGTTAAATGCATGGGAGCAATATAAGAATATCTAACGACGTATTTTTCGATGAATTTATTTTGTTAACTATAATTAAATTGTATAAATGTAAGAAAAAAATTGTTTTCGTTAAATCTATGAAATATGCATAAAAATGTTCTAAAACCTAAAATATGCTAATTCGTACAAAAAGTAACGAAATATGCAAAATTATGCAATAAAAATTTTTGTATTTGAAATGTACATACCATGGATCAAAATTGTATCGAACCAGAAGTTCAATATGCACTTTCTAAACAAATATGCAAATGCCTAAAGTTCCGAGCCTTGATAATAAGTAATAACTATTTATAGATTTCTTCCAGCCCAGTATTTACTGATTAACCCGTCGTTGCCCGTTGGTGACGCATTTCGCTTCCACAATTACCATTTTTAGAACCATTGGTTTAGGTTATTCAGTTATCCACGGAAATGAATAGCGAAAAACATTAATTAAATGTTATAAATAAACTAATATAGTTATTGTTATCCAATGTTGTACATGTTAGCGTTGTGCCCGCACGTCACTTATCACTTTACCATATATTATTTATGACAATATTATTATCATTTTATTTTATTGTTATGAATATTATGCTTTACTGCTTTAGCCGTTATTTCATATTTGTATATTTGTCAGTACTGTGGTTAATAAATTTGTGCGCTCGTCGCTCAGTGCTCACACGAGTCTCACGTGTATTTGAATAGGTGACCATTAATGTGATAATTTATAATATTCGAATCTTCTTTTTCATGAATATTATTTAGACTTTTAAATATAATTGTTTTGAAAGTTAAATACCTACTAATATGTCCCGGCAATATTTAAGCGGGGAGGCTAAACGAAAACTTAAATTAGAAAAAGAAGAACAAAAAAAAAAGCTATCGGGGTCTATGGATCGATTCTTTAATAAAATACTAGGTAAGTGCTATGTTACTAAAACATAAAATATAATATAAATTATAATACCTATGATTATTCAACTAATGAGTTTATCATTTCCATCTGAAATAATGTGTGTTAATTTAAATGCATTGTGTTATGATGAATATTTTTAATGGTACTTTTTTAAAATTTAATTAAAACTTAAACGTCAAATTTATCAGTTTTTGAAATCTTTTGTTAAATAATTTTTATATCTAGTTGTAGTTTTCTTTATGAAATAGTGAAATTTATTAAAAATATTTCTAGTCATTAACAAATGTGAACTAATGTAAGTACCTATAATAATCTTTATTTGTTTTATTATATTTTATTTATTATTAATACATGTAACTTTATAAGATACCATCTATTCACTGTACAAGAGCTATTATGAACTTTGCAATATAAAAATAAATAAATATATATACACATAGGTATATAAACATTTTTATTATTAGCAATAAAGTTGCTGCAGTAAATATGAATTGTTAGCCATAATTCACAAGATTTTAAAAAAATTAGCTCAACATATTTAAAAAAAAAACAATTTATTGTTGGTTTCAAATTTCTAATAATATAATACTTACCATTTTTATAATTTTATGGAAGATTGATAATTAATTATGTTATTTAATTAGTATTATCTTTTCATTGTCCTTAATATACTAGACTAAGTAACTAAATTGTATTTATAGTACATGAAGTAATGTACAAATATTTTATGAGTTTTGGGATATTTATTTAATACTTAACATATAAATATTTTGTTTTTATAATCAATATATCCCCCTCCTCTCTATATAGATTTTTTCTAGTAAATTTGTTTGACTTGTGGTGGTGGGGATAAGGGGTAGGGGGCCCCCAAAAAAATTGTGCACTTGGCCCTAATTGAAATAAATCAGGGCCTGCTTATATTAATATAAATTGGATACTTGTATTATATTTTGTATCACATAAATATACGCAGCACCTTGGCGTTGTATATTGCATTATCAAAATACAAAATTATTCAAGCAGGTATTTAAATGCTAGTATAATAAGCAAGTATTAAGGCTTATAAGTCATAAACAAAAAACAAATTTTGCGTTACAACGTACAAAGTTACAAATGACAAATGACAAATGTTAATTGTTAATGTTTTTGAAAATTTCTTTTATACATTATTTATGCTATTCGTACTATAGTGCTTTTATAGGTTTATCTATAATCGTGATAATATTGAATATATGATAGTTGATAGTTAACATTAGTTCTATGCACAGGCGCAAATTGACTAAATTTTTTGGGGGGACTCCAGCCCCCCTCTCCATAGGCCATATTGCCTAGTACCACAGAACATAAAAATTAGTACTAATTACTAGATTTTGAACTGGGGAGACTAAGTCCCCTATTTTCGCCAATGGTTCTATGCACGACATTTACTATATATATAGGTAATAGGTACGTATATCTTAATACGTGATTCCACGCATGCATTTGGGAGTTTAAACTGAACATAACGGAAAGGGCCACAAATTCGTATTATTTTACGTATCAGTTGTATAACCAGTATATGTTTAATCGTGGTACATGTTCATATGTGTATATGCGATGTTGTTATATACCAGGGGTGACCACATCGAGGCTCGCGAGCCGCATGTGGCTCTTAAATCAGTTTCGTGTGGCTCTTGAACCAAGCTTGGACAAAATTAATAAATATAATTCCGTTAGAATCGTAAGAAATAGTGTTTTTATAATATTACAGTCGTTGTTATAGATTGGAACGGTGGCGATGGCGGTGATTTTTAGTACGTGTAGCCCAAATACTGGAGCCCATGTTCCAGAAGAAAAATATCCACTAACAAACGAGTGTATAGACTTATTTCAATCTTTGGGACTACTTAAGTATGTGAATCATTGTACACAACGCTTATACAGTTAAATTCATTAAATCTAATCATAGTAGTGTCATGTGTAATATAAAAGATAAATTTATATAGTTACAAGGCTGGGCATTAACGAGTTAAAAAGTTAATTTTATTTTAACTTTTTATCTTAACTAGTTACTTTTGGGTTTTCATCAAGGCTGGGCATTAACGAGTTTATAAGTTGAAGTTAAGTTAATTTAACTTTTTAACTTAATAAGTTAATTTTTTTATGATTATTAACTTAAGGAATGTTTGAATTAACTTTAAATTAACTTGAGTTAATTTTACATTTAAACAAGTTAAGTTAATTTCAATTTTAATTATTATGGAATATGTTTTCATATTCGTATAAAATATAAATACCTATAATATTATTA
This sequence comes from Sitobion miscanthi, assembly GCA_008086715.1. Lineage (NCBI taxonomy): Eukaryota > Metazoa > Arthropoda > Insecta > Hemiptera > Aphididae > Sitobion > Sitobion miscanthi. Next base: position 28,342,504 of record CM017802.1, read on the forward strand.
AATTACGAATATTATCAATGCCCGTTATTTTTCGCCATCGTCGCCAGTTATATCCCTATTATTATAAACTATTTTATATATTATTATTATTATATTATACTTATTACGAATTAATAATTGTATAGAAGGTAGCGTGGACAGTCTATGGTTCTTAGAAGTACCGCGTTTATTTTTGGATAATTTATTATTAATTCGACGTTTTCGCCGATAACCAGCATTCCGATAAATGTGTGGACTGTTACTTAATGCTTTTGGAAAATAAAATAATAATAGTTCTTTGGTCTAATAATATAAACAATTTTAGGTACCGATTGTTTTAATTTTACCTAGATGAAAACAAAAAATTTTTTTTTAAGTAACTTAACTTGAGTTAAAAAGTTAATATTAAATTTGGTTAACTTAGTTCAATTGATAGAACATTTTGAATTAATTTTAAACTATTAACTTGATTTAGATTTTTGTTTAACCTAACTTAACTCAGTTAAAAAATATCATTAACTTGCCCAGCCTTGGTTTTCATTAACTTATATGTTAACTTCCTAAATTTCTTTCTTAATTAACGTGAAATTAACGAGTTAATTTTTCATTTTAAGAAGTAAGTTAATTTAATTTATTTTGTTTTTAATTTTATAATATTTCACTATTTCAGTCTATTTCGTTTTAATGTCAAAAAATATGTATCGTACATTGTTTAAAGTTAAAAATTTATTTCATTCGAATCTAACTCATATGAAAATACTGTATGAAGTATTAGCACCAGTGGCGTGCCGATAGGGTGGCACGACTGGCAAGGGCCACGGGCCCAGAGCGAGGGAGGGCCCTTCAAAAAATGTAGCGCATCAAAAAAAACAGATCACCATTATTATAGAATTTTAGTTTTTGATAAAACAAAGTTCTAATAAAATTAAATCACTTTAAAATAAAATAAATTTAATAATTAGAAAAATGACTGATACGCGCAACATGCTTGTAGGTAGATTATAGATTAATTTTTTATGTGCAGCGTGAGTTCGTCTGCGACATTAGTATTATAGATAATATTATATAAATATAATAATTATTCTAGAACAGAAATAACAAGGAAACGCACTCTATATTTAGAGCTGTATAACCTCAAGTCTTGGAAACCATATTGAAGTCTGTCGATTACTCGATTCGTTATCCGTCATCCTAATATACAGTCTATTATACAGCCCGGCTGAAACAGCCGTCGTTTTTTGATATTATTTTGACATTAGTTATTCTGTTGTCAGTCGTCAGTCGTCACCCGTGGATCGAAAATAAATATTGTGAATTGTCAAAACAGTTTTCATAAAATTAAATATTATTTATATTATTTAAAAAAATGAGAAACATATTATAATGTATAATAAAAAGTGACCATATTATTCATAATTGTATAATAAATATGTTTTTAATTATTTATTACCTATTATAGCAGGTAATACCAAGGGCCCGCTGGATTATTTTTCCACGGGCAATCGAAGTTCTAGTTACGCCACTGATTATCACTATATCCTATAATTTAGTTTTGGGTTGGAAAAAAATTAAGTATGTTAGCGTTATATAAACAAATTAACTTTTTTTTAACTTGATAAAAAGTGTGTATTAACTTTTAACTTAACTGAGTTAACCTAGAGTTAAATTAACTTTTAACTCTTAACTTTTTGTTATTGGTGCATATTAACTTAACTTAACTGAGTTAAAAAAAATCATTAATTTGCCCAGCCTTGAATAATTTTATAAAATTTAAAATTAGTCTTAATTTTATAAACATCGCTTTTCAATGTGGCTCGCCTCGAATTAGCTTTATAAATTTGTGGCTCCCAATATTAAGGTTAGTGGTCCCTGTTATATCAAATATAAGCTGCTTATAGCTGCGTACATATTATATTACACATGGAAATTAACACCTATAACAAGTAACAACCACCTACCCCGAGGGTGATTCTCCACGCTCGGTTACCCATCATGCGCCTATATGGCTATATATATATTTAATAAAATACTACTGCGATGATTATTATTTGTAGGCACAAGTGATACAACATCTGTCCGATTACTCGGTATCTCAATAAAATATACAGTCTGGAAGAGTCAAGAGATATATATAATGCGGATAATGATAACAATACTAATAATAACAATAATAATTATAATTATAGTATGTTTATAAGTGCCCAACAACAAACGGGACCGAGGTGAAACTAATAAACAAAGAAAATAACAATAATAATATATTTTAACGAACGCCCGCGCATAACGTTATAACAACACGGTTTCGTACTCTCGTGTATTACAAAGATATTATTGTTTAGGCATGCATCAGGTAGGTATAATATAATATATTATACACATAGAAAAGAGATTATACATAGCAGATGGACGCGTGATAATTATTGCCTACAACGTGCGCCATATTGTTGAGCAGCTGGTGCGGCAAACGATATTATTATAAAAATATTATTACTCTCAATTATTTAAATATTATCATCGAATAATATTAGGTTATCACCAGCTCCCGCGTGGTCGACAGTCCGACGAAAGACCATTTTCAATGTAAACGCGTCTAGCATCCCGCCATATGATGATAGCGAGATGATAGCCGCTCTCAGTGTCGGAGACTGTGCACGAATGAACGTTGTCGGTTAGGTTAGGTTAGGTACGAAATGTAATGTGTATTGTATACTTCCATAATATATTTATTTTTCTTATTTTCGGTCACCCAATTAATTTGTCCAAGCATGCATCAAATAGAACGTCAAAGTTCGGAAGTTCTTGTGGCATTGACCTAGAAACTCCGAAAGGGCATAGCCAACCAATTTTTTGGTTGACCAGCTGGTGGTAGGTCTGATAGCCGGCCTAACTGCATTGGATGCAGTTCCATCACCTGGTGTGGTACGGATGGTATACTCAAGATACTGATGGTCGCTGTGAGAAAAACTTCTTTTAAGACTCTCCAATCAGTTACTTCAACGCCTCTGTAAAAAGTAACGTCAATTACCAAAGAGCCATCCCCTCTTTGGAAGCTGGGAACTTCACCAACATTTGGCTCTAAAAAGTTATGGCTGGCTACGGTGTCTGTGAGCATATTACCTTTTCGGTCAGTTCGCCTGGAGCCCAAACTGGTGTTCTTGGCGTTGAAGTCACCAGTGAAGATAACTCTGTGCTGACTAGGGGCATGGAGAATGATCGAGCTTCCCATGGAAATCAGCGTACCCCTCAGGGTGATAGTGTATAATGAAACTTCTCCTAACGTACAGCCTAAATAATAACTGCGATATCTAAGGACTTGACATTTTAATAGTATATATACCTTCGTACCACTATAAGGTCTTCATGGTGCACTAAGAAGGTATTTTCCAAAATTCAAATTTTATAGAGGTACTCCTCGCACAGTCATATAAGATTTTGAGATTCACGATGCAAATTGAAATATTTTTTTTTATATAAATGGTTACCATTGATTACCTAAAATGAAATTGATATTATCATTAGGTATTATAAATTATGACGATGACTGGATATAATTTTAACCTGAATTTAATATTTGTTCGCTATATGTTCACTTTTATTCTAAACTCATAACCGTATATTTGTTTTTTATGCTAACAATTTGTTACCAGTAAAAAAATGTAATACTTATTTCTTATTACTATCTGCCTATGTAAGTTATAAGATATAAGTTAAATAACTCAAAAACTAATCGCTCCAATATGATTATGATAATTCAAAATTATCAGAAATATTATCCGATAAATGGTTTGAAACAGTAGAAATGGGGGAGGGAGCTCTCATTTGAAAAACAAAAGTTTGTATCACCATGGGACACTCCTTAAGTAATACAGAAAATTTCAGAAGTTGGAAAATATGACACAAGAAAAAAAAGGGGTAAACAATTAGCATGCTTGCAGGTGAAATAACCTGCAGTACCTATATACAATTTATAAACAAACTATAAATTATACCTGTTTGGGCATTACATTATGTGTTTATAATTATTAATAATTATTGATTATCGACGAAAGTTTGTTTGTATGAGTTGTACTATATACGTAAGAAGAACGTTGAGCCTTGGGCGAGTCACATGTGAATATTTAGAGGTACTGAGGTTTTACCTACCCATGCGTCACTTAATAAATGTTTTATACTTTTGTAGTTAGTGTTTCTGATCGAACTAAAGAACATTGATGTGAATAATAAATCAATATATAAATCCAGAATCGATAATTATGTCTGATTGTTTGTGGGCTTACAATAATTTAAGCAATCGTCTGCGTGTATATGTGTATACAAATTAAATATCAATTTTTATTTGTAACTAAAAATTGAAAACCAATTTCAATTATTTTTTTAAATGACAACTTATTATTACAATAGACCAGTGACCTATATTTTTTTTTTTAGTATTCATGAAATGAAATAAAATCGTAGGTACCTACGTTAAATTAAAATAATATTCTGGTTCATATAATTAATATAATAATGGATTTTATACGTCGTGTACATAATGCATACGCATATCCCTGTGAATATATATATATAAATATATTTGTATTATAATTTGTGTTTATTCTAAAACACATTTTAGTGATATTATACAGTTGATAGTGTAATGTCATCATCATTGGGTATTTGGGTTAGTCATGAAGATAATATAATAAATGTTAAAGAATATTAAACTATTTATTGATAAACTATTAAAACTCGTACAATGTTTTTGACATACTACATGAAGACTTAGCTAACTGTGAAGGGTAAGTAATAAGTAATAACTAATAAGTATATATCTACTTCAGACTCCATTGCAGAGATAGAATGGGGTTTTTGCTATCATTATATATAAGTGCGCCAATAAGTCGTCAATCGATAAAACTATAATCTTTAATGATTAACGGCTGATTGAAATTCAAAATGCCTCTTGTAAATCTGCTCTGGAAAACGAGGGGCAGCAATAGTGATTTGTCTGCTGCCTCGGGTGCCAAATGCATTAAACCTTAATGCAATTATGCAGCAGTACATAACATGCATTCTAATTATTGTTGTTTATCAAACCTCATTGTCGTGCCCTTAAGGCTTAAGCGCATATTATAGTAATATTGCGAATAACAATTTCCATCTCTGTAAAAATTATATAGGTAATAATACGTTTAAGTAAACGCCATAAGTCAATAACGCATCTATTAAGTTGGTTCTCGATATTCTATTTCGAATATCGCGAATATAAATTATTCTAACCATATGGGTAATTTGAATTGTCAGTATAACAATTATTATAAAGACTCAAACACGTTTAATAAGTGCATAAATAGTGTACTGCTCAAACATTTCGGAATAATTGATTTGATATTTTTCTATACACAATTTTATAGGAAATAATTATAGAAAACATATTACACGTATTATATATATTCTACATACATAATCGGATAATCATAATGGTGTTGTATTCACAATAATATATATATATAAAAAAAATATGAATATAGTCACTTGATTACTTGAACCAGTTGAACCACTGTGTTATATTAATATAAGGAGGATGTTGGCACACCATTTGTTTTCTCTTTCTGACTCATGCGCAACATAGCGAATTCGCGAAGAACCAATCCAAGACCGAAAAAAATTAAACTTAAAGTTTAAGACACTATATCTCTGTTCGTACGTTGGCTTTAAACGGTATAATATTTTTCTGTGATATTTGAACATTTTTATTTTGTATTTTTTTAACTTGCACTTTTATACAAAAATATAAATATCGCTAAAAAGCCGCAACGCGTATGCACTCAGATAATACTCTAAACTTTAAGTTCAATGATACAGGTCATTCCAATATATGGAAGCAGACAACACAGGATTGAACGCAAATTTTCTATAAATGTTGTTCGTGAGTATGATGTAGGAAAGATCAAATTAATAATGCCCTGACATCTTCTTAAACACAACTAACTCATCACATTGTATTACAATATAGATTTTAGATAGATATAAGGGCATATGCCATAATATGCGCAGAGGCATGCATTTTAAAGTTCCTATGGCTGGGCGAGTTAACGATTTTTTTTAACTCGTTAAGTTAAGTTGTTTTAAAATAATACAGTTAAGTTAAGTTAAAAGTTACTCGTATTTTTTTTCGTTAACTCGTTAAGTTAAAAGTTAACTTTTAAAAAAAAAGTAACTTAACTTAGTGTAAAGTTAAAATTTGAGAATTTGTAAAAATAAAAAATTCCAAAAACATACTATGGTTTATTAGATAGTTTTTCTTACGCTCGAGACAATTATTTGGGAAGTTTGAAATGATACATCAAAGTAAAAACCCATTCAAACATTGGCATTATTCTTCGGGCAAAAATGAATTTAATTTAGATACTTTTGAAATAAAATTAATATGAAGTTAACTCGTTAATCTCGAAAAAAAGTAACTTATTAAGTTAAAAGTTAATTTGAAAAAAAAGTAACGAGTTAACTAACTTAACGTTTTAACTTAATTTTAACTTTTAACTCGTTAATGCCCAGCCTTGTATATATGTAATATATATATATAATATGGCGTTTATATACTTTCAGCGTGTTATTGATTGTTCGTTAATGACAAACTAATTGACTTCGATGATGATGTCCAAAGTTTCTCAAAACTTTAGAAATGTTTTTTTTTTTTTTAATCTATGCGTTTGTAGCTTGTTGATCATAATAATATTGTATTATATATATATACGCTTTTACAAAATGTGTCTAACTACGATATACCTATACCCGTACGGTTTCCACACTATGTTATATTGTACATGCACGTACATTTTAAATTATATGTATTATGTATATTGCATGTAGGTATATAACACACCAGCTATATACATATAGTACTGTAATATTATGTATAATATACGTATTGTGCAGCACCGTACGACGTGTGGTATTTAAGGTATATATATATATATATGTATATAGACATCCAATACGATATAATAATATAATATTCGAATAGCCCGAAACCGTGTTTTACGAGTTCAGATATTAAGAAAAGATAATACAAATAGTATAATATATCCTTTCACAACTGTGCGTCGTACGCCCACGACTCGGATACGATTATACACACGCGTATAAAAACTGCACTTAAAACCATGACACATTTTTTTCCTTCTATTGACTGAGTAATAATGATTTATGCATGATTTATAAAACATTTTTTTTTTGTACCTACCTATATATTATAATATTATTTTTTTATTCGACGCGTTTCAGCAAAGAGTGAAACCATAAATTTATGTATCATTATATATATTATTATAGATGCGCGTGATTAGTACACTGCACCTTCACCAAATACTGCCATCCTTATCATAAGCATTTTTCCTATAACTTAACATTGCCCAAAATAGGCTTTTGATGTCTGATACTACCTTTTTATCCCATCAGCACATTTCACACGATGTATAATTATAATAGCATATATTGTAGCATTCTGCAGGGTTGCGATTATTACGATACATTGCGATGCACAGTAGTCTGAAACGTTATTTTAGGAGATCAAATGTCGCCTTTTCTGTACGCAATAATTTTCTATAGACGCAAAAAAAAAATAATTACAATAAATATATTTGTATCTTCCTAGTATAATTAATACAACTACAAAAAAAAAAAAATAAAAAAAAATCCGGAAAAACATTGTATTTCCCTCGTAAAAAAAACGAAAAGAAAACGTGATATAGGTTGTTACGAAAAAGGCAAAAATAAACGTAGGTATGATTATGAAATTTTCTAATATTTGATTTAAGAAACATATTATATGATGATAGAGTTCTAACATTTTTTTTTTTAATTTAGTTTAAAATGCGATTTTCAAGCACCTAAAATAACTTCTCAGACCGTTGTACGTAGACGTGCCACGTGCTTCATTACTCAGTAAACCCACAGCCTTGTATTATAGTCCCAGCGAAATACAGAATCGATGAATCTATGAATTATGATTTTACTGTATGTTGTTATAACACAACAAAGCTAGATCGAAAGTCGGAGCATTTGATTTTATCGAAGAATGAAAAAATGCGTCTTCCGAAAAGCCAATTTAATATCATAATAGTATAGCTGAGAGCCGACAGCGGTAATGGAAATATATGAAAAAAAAATTATACTATAATAAGACACGTAATAAAATTTTATTATAATGTAGAAAATGTAAGCGATCACATTGTAATACTATTATTAATATTATTATTACATACCTCATAATATACATTTAACAATATTTCAATCATATATAGGTAGGTCAGTATTTATCAACATATATATTACGCGTACCAGTGAGTGGTGAGCGGAAAGCTAATAGGTGGGGTACGCTAAAAACAATACCCTTTATAAAAAAAAAAATGGAACGGATCATGTTTGTTTTATTTGATATTAATAACAATATTGTAGGTTATAATTAGGGAACGGATTTAAATGCTCTAAAAACAAGAAAAATGCCTTAAAAAAATACGATTTAATGCCTAAAAAAATGCTTTGACATCAAAAAATGCACTAAAAAAATGCCCTAAAAAACTTTAAAAAGGGGTTTATATCAATAAAACAAAGATATTTTGAATTTAAAAACTTATAAAAAAAACATTAATGAAAAAGCTAATAAAAAATATTTAAATACAATACAAACTTAATTAATTAACTTTCAATTATCTTCTGTCCATCTGCTTTTTACCCTAAAAAATTAAAATTTAATAGGTATAACATTTAGATAGGTATTCGTTATACTTTTACCTTTTACCATTTAGGTATTTTATTTTTTTTAGAATGAATGTGGAAAAAATGTTGAAAAAATTACTTAAAAACCACGAAATGCACTTAAATTTCAAAAAAAAATGCTGTATAAAAATGCATGTAAGTCTTAAAAATGCAAAAAATGCAAAAAATGCAAAATAAAAGTTACATTTTTTAATTTGTGATATATGAAATGAACTTTTGCTTGGAAACCAATATTTTTGGACATTCAGAAAAAATGCAATTTGCATTCAAATCCGTTCCCTAGTTATAATACATATTCAATTTTTTTTATGCATTTAAATGCTTGTATTGTCATAATTTTGTAGTTCCTAGTAAAATACAATTCCATACATGTAAAATAACGTATACATAGGAAGTGTGCAAAAAAAAAACGTTATTTAGTCAAATGGTACACGAAAATGTTCAAACTGTGTATGTGGTGCACGGATATAAAAAAGTTGATTACCTGCTGTGCAGCGCTAATATAGGTTGTATGTGCCAGGCATGGGTTCGGAACACAATTTTGGGGGGTGGGGGGGGGTGTAGAAGCTCTTGAAGAGTTGTGATGTCAATGAAGAAAAAGAAGATAATCAATGGTAGTGTTCAGTAGTAGTCACTTATACTACGACTCGGTGGTGAGGGGGGGGGGGCTGGCCCTGGGCCTGACACTCCCTGATATGTGTATGGAATATACATATTTAATGTGTAGCTGTAAGTTAAACGATGTATAGACTATAGATGTTGTAATGTATTTGCGTTAATGAATAATATTTTATATTATGTAGGTATTATATTTTTTTCCGCGAGTTTCGACAACGTGACAGCTATTAGGTACTCGGTTATTCGTATTCGAGCGTGTACCTATTAATAATATTATGTATTTTGTAACGAGCCAATTTGTCCTACATCGAGTTAACATTGTTTATGTTATGCAAAAACATTGGATTTTGATGAAATTATTCGTTTATATATTTGTAATGACACCGGAGTCCCGAATAAAAACATTCGAGTGACGGATTCCGAATAATTAAAGTGGAGAGAGAGAAACGAAGGCTATCGACATTTTTATGGCCCGTACCCGGATAGACACCCGGGACAGGACACCTAAGTACAAGTAAAATCCTTCTGCAGTAGGTAGGCTGCGGGTCGACTTACACAGTGGGCGGCTTTCATTTGGGAAAATGACCCAAAATAACATATCGTTTGGGCGAACTATAAATATATATTTATAAAAATGTATGTAGACTAATACGTTTTCCTTCCCATTTTTAGAGACTTAGGACTCTCAGTTAACTCTAACTGGTACGGTTTAAAATGTATTGTCATATGTTTTATTATATAATATTTATTATCTTAACTAATTTTTTTTTATTAGCATGGTATCTCATATGCCCATTTGTTTAATAATAAGTGTCAAAATTATCATAATAATGTATTAAAAATCCTAACTAATTTGTTTTATTAGTATGGTATCTCATGCCCATTTTTTTTCATAAAGCTATTTATACGCTTCCTCTATGGTATGAGGCAAAGTAGGAAAATTATGTCTTCTGACACGATATATACATTGCCTAATAGATGATAAATCGGAATACATAATTTCGTCTTCAGGTTTCGGGAGTAAAGTTGAACATATAATTTTACCCGGTTTTGAGTTTAAATCTATATTTGCTTTTCTTTTTACAGCACTTTTTACTTGATTCAGTGCTAAAATCTTCGGAGTAGAGACAGAGTGATTGTGAGATGTATTATTAAATTTAATAATATTTTACTTGTTTGGTGACACTAATACACTAGATCCACATTTTTTATTTGCACACCAAAAACGTACTGTATCGTCTTTTAAAACATATGATTTACAAAATTTATATTTTTCAATTACTATAATTTCGTTATTTCTTATAGAATCGAATTTGGCGTCAACTTTCGTATCCATTTTATTAGAAATTTATAAATATTAAAAAATTTTCGTTTAATCTTAGAGTTACTGTTCCGACAACTATGACATAAAGACTAAATAGTAAATACTATACCACTATAATCTTTATCTGTAGTGCGTTTATAATCAAAAGTAATGTCGTATTTCAGTATCTGATTAGATTAGATGTAGACAAAACATGAAAACCCACATGTACAATCTAACAAATTATCGTTCACTATCTATATTTTGTAAATTGGTTTCAACAATCAGCCGAAACGATATAATAATAATATTTAGCTGTAGTAATGTATACGTAGATATGTTGCTTCCCTATTATTCAATAATTTATAAATTCGACCAAACGATCGGTTTTTCTCGCCAAAATGATATGTGCTTTGCTCAGGTAAATTTTGGCTTATTCGCCCAAATGAATGACGCCCTACACAGTTACACCGAATTTATTTGATAACTGATTAATTATTATCGTTCTGAATTTACCATTTCACAACAATATAACATTAATTTCTCCAAAAGTAATAATATAACCCAATTCGTATATTATTTTAAATGATTACAATGTTCGAAGTTTTTGATTATTTTACATTTTAATTTCTCAACAACTCATGCCCCATCGATAGATATTACTAACCTCACTGATTATTATATTTATTACGAGTTTAATAGGTATTTGAATAATACTATTACCTATTAGTATAATTTTTGTTTAATAAAATTACGTTCTATTTGGCCCACTCCTTTTAACCTTTAACCTAACCTAACCAGTTTTTGTAAGCTTACAATATTGTTATTATTATGTTCGATGCATTTATGAAAAATGTGAATACTTAAGGATATTTTATTTTTCGTTATAATTTTATAGAAATATTAATATAATTAATATAACCATTATAATTTATAACCTAGTGGCTAGCTGCTTGTACATACTTCATACTCCATAGTAATTAATATTTAATTATTTAATTGTTCAAACAAATTAATTATTATAAATTATAACTAATTATTCTATATGTTAGTTCATATTAAAATTTTTTTGGTATAGGAATTTATTTTGTCTGAAACAATTATTTTTTAAGCTTTTAGAAATGAATCCACGTAGAAAATAAAAAAATAAAATAAGATAATATAAGAAATATTATAATTTCTAGTAACTATATAGTTACAAAAACAAGGCATTGTAAAAAAATGCAACGTTACGAATCTTTGAAAACGAATCATATAGTAATAAATAATAATATATCTGTGACGTTTGTTGATTTGTATAAATTATATAAAATTGATTCATTTGAACAACTGCTGTGCTTGGTGTTTTATTCATATAATATGTATACTAAACATTCATTTTTCTAATGTCATAAAAATTAACTGTTGTGACTTGTGGTTACTGATTGCGTGATTCATGTAGTAAGTATATTTTTATCACTGATTTAAGACATTGGAAAATGGGTTTTTACTACGTATTATAATATAGTAGGTATTATAGTTTTACCTAAGTGTGATAGTCGTTAGGTAGTATTATATCGAATTGTATATATGATTTATAATATCTATAGGTGGTGCTGGTACAATACACGTTTCCACATATAGCCATGTAGCCGTGTAGTTATAGGGATATATAGCTTGGTACATATCACAAAGTTATGCTCGACTACTGCAGAAAATAGTCTTAAGTTATAATTTAGGTTTTGAGTTTATGAATAACTCGTAGTCCGTAGGTGTTAAATGTTTATACACAGTGCCATAAATATTTGAACATATAATAAATGTGTGAGTACCAAGAACGTAGGTGGATCTGTCTAAGGGCTTCTCGCCCCTGTAGGTATCGAGTATAAGATTTTTTTTGTATTTATAGATTCTAAATAAGACTTTGATTTTATTTTGTGGTAGTAATAATGATGACATTTTCTCATTTACAGAGTATTACATTTTTCACCTGACATTACATTTATTGGTTTGATGACTTCAATTGTGACTAGGGTACTTACTAGTAAACAAGTTTCATGAAATATATAAATACAGTAGTCTCCGCTTATTGGACTCACTTTGGCACCGGAATATTGTTGTCCATTAGCCGAATGAGTCAATAAGATGAAAATTCCAAGAATAAAAACATTGGTATTAACAAATGCATTACAATAAAAAGATTAAATAAATTTATATATATACTAATAAATATTCATTATTATGTTTTTATTTATATGGTTGAAATGTATGATAAAAAAAAGAAATATATGACAGTTGATAACAATAAAAATAATAAATATTTTTTCAAAAATATACTCATTATGACTTAAAATAATGTAAGATCACTAACAAGTACTTTCAAAAATTTTAATACTTTTTAATATTATGATCTGTAGTCAAGGTAAGTATAACGGTATTAATTTTCAAAAAAAATGCCATAAAATCGGGAAAATGAACTAAAAAAATGTGGAAATGTGCACATATATGCCAATGGAAATGAAAGAGTTTTTTTTATTCTATTTTAAATTTAATTTAATTACGGGCGAATTACCCAGCTACATTATAATTTTTGTTTATAGTATACAATTTACACAAGAAACAATAATATTGCAGTTAGTAAAATTTAAAAAAAATGGTCTGTACATTGATATTTAACTACACAGACTTATTTACTAACAACGTATATCTGTTATACGTGATTTTAGTCAGCTATAGTTTAAAGAGAGTAAACAATTTAGATATGCGTATTAAAATTAATAATGGTTACAGACAAAATCAGATCAATATTTTTATACTTTTTTACTAATATCCTGCATCTATTTGTAGGTGCATTTAGACTGTACTTTGACTGTACTTTGCACATAAAAGTATTAGATTTTCTAGTAAATACGGTATATGTAATATCAAACCAGTATCCTAGCTAAAACCTTTTGATATGGCAGATATGCTATCGGGACGAGTGGTGCAGTTGCAGTTGGGTATCAGCTAGGTGCCTATAGGTACGTCCCTAAACGGTTTCGAATACGGGTGGCAATCATGACGACCGCAAGGAATTACTACGGTGAAAAACAACGCCTTCTTTCACACGATAATTGATGGTCGGTGAAAAAATACAAAAAAAAGTTATCCATCGCTCGTCAAACGTAAACCGTATTGTCTCTATACGGTGTGTGTATATTTAATATTATAGTATATAGGCTTGCCATATAATATGATATTATGCAGAAGCGTCGTTATAACAATATTATAGTTTACAGATATTATGTATACAGTATATTATATTACTCCGACGCTCCGTACATGTGCATTGTGCGTCGCCGCCGTATATTATAATAATATTATTATTATTATTATAATATACTCGCGTGCACGGGTATGGGCTGCGGCACAGGTATAGACACCATTATTATAGGTATATATACCGCATATACCGGCACAGCGCGCACCGGTATCCTACCGATAACAATTTATAACCAACACACTTTTAAAATAAACACAATGAGGCTTTACAACCGGAGAACGTAATAAAACGAACAAAGAAACGCGATAGGATATTATAATGCTCCATACGTGCGTGCATGCGGCGCGCGCACACCGCCGGCCGAGTCGTACACGCCGGCAGTCGTATTATAGGTATATTAGGCCGTAATATGTGCCGTCGATGATATTATTGTAGCCGGTCGCCTATAACATGTATATCGTATATATATGTATGTGATAACACCCGTGTCCTATATATTATATGTTTATATACGTCGATAATTACAATGTCCACGCAAGTATATATACACCCAAACTTGCGCGGGATGGAGGACTATTGCAGCGATCGGTCGCGGTTCGCGTGGTAATATATTATTTTAATAGCGCGGTGGGTATATTATTATCAAGCTTAAAAATATTAATTCACGTACACCCGGAATCAGTGGTGCATTCGGCGGGGAGGTTGAGGGTTTGTACCCCCTCCTCCCCGGAAATGTGTTCGACCGACGTTTACGTGTATAGCTGATTTTAAAATATCCCCGGGTACAATCTCTACCGTGACAATATAGGTATTTATAGGTATAGTACATCATATACTTATATAATTGATCGAGTATTATTATATATCATAATAGTACATAATATTGTTATTATATCTTTTTTTTTTTTTTATTTTTATATTTACAATCTGTTACGTAAAATTGAACAATAAGTAAAATAGATAGTGATTAAAAAGTGGCTTGGAGAATGGACAGATTTAAGAAGCCTTCCAGCGAAGACACTTCGACTAAATTATTATTATATCTAAACTTATTTTTGTGACGAATTCCGTCTAGTAATTATTGGTATAAACTTGAAAATAATTAATACAAGGTATTGGGTATAATGGTATAGGTTCCATATAACTGACCTATATATTATACGTTGTACGTTTTATAGTTCTTTTTTTTTTAGGAAAAGAATTCTGGACATGCGATCACATCTACGATAATTTACCCCTCTTCTGAAAAATCGGTATTTATTATTTTAAACAAAAAATCGACGGGAGAAACGGACTTTTTAGAAGTGTATTGCCATTTTATGAGGATAGCATGTCCTTTCACAAAACCTGTGTATACAAGCCCGTGATCGATAAACCATTATTTATTTTTCCGATACATATTATACATATTATATTATTTTGTTCGTCAAACTCGACAGTTGAATGCTAATCGACAAATCCGAATAATCCAAAGTGCACCTAACATGTTGTTGTGAGAAGAATCTTAAGTACATAGGTACACGCGCGATAACCATCGGATTGTACGAGTTTCGGGCTTGCGGCTTATATTTACGCGAGCAGGACGTCGTAAAATTTTCGCTACCTATTTAAATAAAAATAAAACACGTTTGGTTAATTTATCAATTTACTTGCACTGCAAATGTCATAGTCATTAGTAGGTAGCATGCTGCATGCGTTTATATATTATATTATGTTGTATACGTATATTATAATGTATATATTATACATACATATATTAAATTTATTTACAATTTACGTGCCAATAAAATCGATTTTTATAATGAAATTCAATCACTGATTTATGAATGTACACTGGCATGCCGAAGTATAATAGGCGCAACTAGGTTTTCTATCAGGGGGAGGGTAAAATTATTTGAAGTTTTGAAAAATAAATTATGCATAGTCACACAACACACTATAGGTACTCTTGTTTTACACTATTATTTATTACAACGATTTTTTGTAGCAGCTATTTCTTTTTTTCAAGAATTATCTTTCTATGCACGATAACATATACAGAGAAATAATTTTAATTGTGTGTAATTAATATCATTTGTATTTATATGAAACAGCTATTTTAATTTATCTCATTTGTGCTCAATAAATATTAATAGTTGAACGCAATCAAGTCTTTACCCTACGTACTAATAATTACCTCTCAATAGTGCTTGAGGTACCTACATGGCTGAGTTAATAAAATATTGATTTGGTAGCTTGCTTTGTTTTCGGAAAGAAGATATCTGTTTCTTACACTATTTCGCATATTTATAAATTTGATAATATTTGTCTTTATTTGTCAGTTTTTATCTTTCCAGTTGTACCAACAATTTGGCTTCACTATCAAAGTTTTTTTGCGTATATTTTTCAAATTTTTGAATTTTTGAGTGCATAATTATGTGCACATTTAACAATAATTTTTTTCATAAAAATCGGGGTCTTAAACTTATAAGTTATAAGTGAATAAAATTGGCGTCCACGCGTGAACTATTCGTCTAGATAGTGCCATACTAGTTCAGTTTTTACGTTTAAGAACTCATCCAGTTTTTACTAACCAGAATAAGGGGCTTTCTACTCAATTTGGTTTTTTCGTTTGCAATTTTCAAAAGACTTCTTACTTTGCTATCGGTATTGAAAAAAATATTTTGAATATCATTAACACACAAAAATAAGTATATAGACTGTCAATCAAAACCTGAAAAATACTCGAAAGACTTAATTAATTTATATTCAAAATTATATTATTAATCTTTCTCTTCAAGTATTGCTCCCAACGAATATGGGTTCGGGCTTCGGCCACATTTGCCCCACACCTCCATAGAGTTCCACAGGGCTCCGTCATACGGTTAAGATATTCAGCAGCTGTAGACATTTTCGCAAGTAAGGCCGCTGTCTCCGTTGCCCCCTCGTACGCACAACTTTATGACAACGAGTATACCTTATACTTGACGGGTTTGTATTATAATAATACTGTTATCACTTATTCACTTGTATAATGACCGTATAAAATATAATTAATATATAAAGTTCACACTACACACGATGGTATATTGGTATAATGTAATCACAGTGCTTGAATTGGAAATAATAGAAAGGGGATGCTAAACTATTAAGATAAATGTTGTACCCAAAGATTAAAATTTTTCATTGATAAGGATTTAACTATCAGGGGTTCATACACTAAAAATATTTTTTAAATTATGAGGTATTCCATCCTCTGCGTCCTTCTTCAATTCAAGCGCTCATTATATAATGTATAATATTATGTATTTCGCGTTGCGCGGAAGACGACGGAAGGTTTCTTTGGCCGGGGACTTAAACGCCATCATAATACGTTGGGTGCCGTCCAAAATTCGCCTTAAATACTATAAATATAATATGTATACATCGTAGTGTCGTGTACACTATATATATATGGTACATATAACGAGGTCAACGCGCGCGGCGACAACGGTCACCGCGGTTACTTGATCTAATAATCCGACTATCCGAACAACGCAGCATGCCGCGCCGAGGTGTACGTCTCGTGTCGGGACTACTAAATTACTCGGACAAGAGTATATTCGGTTCCCACGGAAATTACGTTCCTATGAATCACAGGACTGCCGCAGCGACTACTATGTACGCGCGCGTAATTACGACTGTATAGTGGCTGTACACATATTATACGGTTTTTGTGCGCGTGGGATTACTGCCCGACTATAAATATTATAATATAATATTATATTATATATACGACGCCAGGGATGGGCCGTATAAGCAACTGGTGTCACGCGTGCCTCATCCGGACCGCGTGCCTTTTTTATAATCTGGTCCTAACGCTACAGCGTTTTAAAATGTTACTTCGTTTATAGTTTTAAAGTTTATCTGCGTGTTTATAAATTGCGTTGTTTGTGGACGATAAATTCGTACAATAATCGCATAGTGGAAGAAATTGAAAAGGAATAGATGCTATTTGCTTTACTTAAAATTATGTGAGTTGCAAACAAATCCATTTCTATATGCAAAAGAGATTGACGTGTGCCCATAGCCCATGGAAAAATGACCCGTTTAAACATAGGTATCCACTTTTACGTCGCATCCAATTTCACGTGCAATCGTACGCTTTTGAATAGTCAAAATCGTAATCTTTGTTATTTCGGCACTGCGCGCAATCGTATATACGCAAAAAGGTAAAGCGCGCGCAATCGTACTCCACCGAAAATTGTGTGTAGTACAAAGTGCTAAGTGCAGAATACAAAATTAAAAAGTGTGTAATAGCCTATATTAACTCGTAACTTTTTTACAGTTGTTTCTTCATCAATTGAAAAATTATTTTATGTTACATTGGGAAATAGATAGATAAAAATTTTAAATATTAATAATAATTATTATTATTATAACTATTAGAAGCCGTTTTTACAAGTTTTACTTATAGATACAACTAAATTATGAATGTTTGTGTGTAGATTAGACCTCTGGCAAGAAGATATAGGCTAATTTAAAAATGGTTAAATTTGGGTTTTTTTTATTCATCTGATTTCAGTACGGTTAGGTTAGGTTAGGATTTGTATTAATTGATTATATTAATCCACCATAAGTAAAAACGACAAACTTAGTATATAACTTTGATACCTTAGAGTTAAATCAACACTTACGTACTAACCGGCACGGGATCCGCGAACTACCACAGGTGGATTGCCTACCTGATAATGTACTGCTGCGAATCAGAATTTTTATTCCGAGCAACGGAAAAGTTAAGATAAATTTTGAACACCATACACCGAATATCAAATAACGAATTGAACAAAATTTGAGTCATATAGAGTTGGTATATTTAACGGGCAACTATATAAGTGCACGGGATCGGCTAGTTATACATAATATTAATTATCTGTGACCTATTACGTGTGGATAATAATAAATAAATATAAGTCTTGACAATAAGACAGAGAAATCATAACAAATACATTTTACCACATAATACTCCCATTGTGCATTACGCATATTGTACATAGTATAGTAATAGCACCAGTAAATGAACATAACCAGAGAATGAACAAGACCAGGCTGTTTTTAAATAATAAGAATACTTGTGGAATCTCACTTTTAAAAAAAATAATTATAATTCAAGAAAATTGTAACAATGGTACAACTGTATTATCGTGATGTTATTATTATGTTACATTATCTGTATTTGATAGTAAATAAAAACATTTCCCTCCATTTATTATCAGCGACATTTTTAACAAATTGTTTACTTTTAGGAAAAAATCGGGAAACCAATTAAGTGATTAAATCTTTAAAAACACTAGCTATTCATCACGATTAACTTTTTTTACTATAGCAGTATAATATAGCACATTAGCACATATATTATTATATGTACCTATATACATTATACATTGCACATGTATGTCCGGTATACATTTTAATAGAAAAACATGTATAAATACAATTTAAATATTTTATAATATTATGGACGGTGCCGATTTTGTTTGGATAAAATACGATACTCGATGTTATTGGATTAAACGTCTAGTTCACTTTTCAATGGTCACTGTAATTTTCAAAATTACCATAAAATATTTGGTGCACAAGAAACGGGTTTTTTACACGTGACGATCCAAAAATAATATATACCTATATACGCAAGTATATATACCTAACACGCAGCTTGTTATTTCTCATTTATATGTGTCGTTTATTGATCTAGTGAGTGTTGTAATTTGCAAACTGTATGTGTAGAACTACGAACAATTAAAACATTTTGAAGTCGTATTTTAAAGTATTACGTTTTTAAGTTTAGTAATACAGTGGTTTTAAATGCATTAAGTAAATCACCAAGTACCTATACGGAATTGGTTTGTTGTCTCCCTGCCCGCGCTATGCCACTCATATTATTTATGATAAGATCGAATATTAAAAACACTTAAACATTTTATATATTTTAACATTTATACCCGTGGTATGGCCGCATGTACCTATTACTTTTTATTCATATGTGTTATTTTGAGTGTATTTACGATCTATATTATAATATCGCTGCATATTATCGTCCTGCTTAGTACGATTTCGTTTAACTTTGTCAGTATATGGATTATGGTTTTTTGTAATTTCCAAAATGTTCAACATACATTTAAAGTATTTTTATGTAATTCCTGGTAAAATTTTGGTACGAAAGTACTCAATTTTTCCACACAAAAATAATCATTTAAACGATTCAAATATATGAAAATGGTTTTGAAATATATTTGAAAAATAACAGTTATAAACTATCATACCAATTTAACAGTTAATACAAAAACAAGCTCTTTGAAATCACTTGCGGAAACAACCAAAAAAATGATAATTAAATCTACTGATCCATTTACTAATTATACTAATTTACACTAGTTAACCGTTCTTGTAACGAACGTGTATATAAACCTCGATTTTAGCGAGTCTTTTATCTTTAATTTAGTGGCGCCATTTGAGGTTTTTTAGTCGGGATGCCAACTGTCAACCTCAGTTTAAGCAGGCTTTTTTTCATCGTCAAGCCATTGTTTCTTCATTATACTAAATACTTGTATTTTATTTTTTTATGTATACATGTATATGGGGTTGTAAGGTAATATAATATTTATCATTGTATTTAATTAAAACGATTGGGAGTTATAGACATAGCTTTTGTCATACATACCGATAATATACATCTATAAATAACAAATATACAATATTGTACGCATTATGGTTTTATTTTGAAATAGTTATATGTTGTATTGCGCATGAGAAAAACAATGAGTTAAAAAATTATTGTATCCATCACGGTATCACCAAATTTTCATGAAAATTTAAAAATGATTTCAGAATTCTGCAGTGAACGTAACGCGTAATAGATGAAACCTGCATGACGTATATTAAAATTTTAATTTGTGTGAAGGTTGCAGCTACAAAAGTCTAAAATTGTATATAAGTACTTATCAGCACACATAAATGATGAGGAATAAGGGATTCCAGTTAATTACGCCCATAATAAATTATTAGCCACCAAGTAAAAACCAGGTAACGCTAGGTACCGAGTTGTTCGTATTGTTGGTTTCAAATTTTTACTGCAATACAGACATTTTTTTATGTAATTCGAATATTTTTAGTGATTCTAACGATTTTTATTTAATATTTATAAATTTTCGAAATGCCTATAAACTCGTAAAAAACATCATTATGTAGATACTTATTTATCGTGGATAAAATGTTAAATAAAAGTCATATAACGATAACGATTAAACGAGCGTCGTAAAATCAAAAATTTATCTATAACATTAAAATACTATCCATGTTTATTCTATTCATTTAGAAAATTATAAACAGCTCGCTGAGAATCGTCAATACGAAAAAACTCAATATTATTAACCGTATTATTAAAAATTCCATTCTATTTTCTGCGTTTTTTTATTTTCAAGCATTAATTGTTTTATGCCTCTCAACATATAGTTGTAGTACATATAGTACCTACAGCTATACAGAAACAGGACTAAATTCTTATCTACTTTTCCAAAATCAACATTTAATCAATAGTCGTCACTATCGCCAATATTATATCGGAATCTGCATAACTCGATCTATTTATACCTCATCAAATTAGATTATTCAGACATGAATTTTAACACATTACGCATTCTTATGTAAATAATATCTAATAAATGTAATAAGTATAAAGTATATGAACAAATGTAAAATATATTTTGATGCTAAGCACTACGACGCTTTTAAAACTCAGTGCCTATAGTTATATGATAAAATACCTAGCTAATACTATGACTATAGTCTAAGGATATAATGTCGTCTGCCAGGCACGACATGAAACAGTCCAACTGTGCAATATAATACTTAACATATATTTATATTATATACAGAATGTATCATCGACAGCGTCGTGCATATTGTTCTTCCGATTTCCCCTTGGTCATTCGTAACTCATTGAGCGCCATAAAATCAATAACAGACTCCTACTAAAAAAATGAACTAATACAACACATCCAAGAACTGAAACCAACTACGAATAAAGGAACATCAGTAAACGAAAAAGCATACCTAATTGCAAACGAAGCCATCACATCCCAACAATCTATAAAAACATACCTAATCACAACCTTAGAGGCATACAACATTATCAACCATACAACCAAGGAAACATGGCAGATTATTTTGAATATAATAGTAAATAACTATAAATAATACGGTAAACGAGAAATACTAATATTAATGTCATCCGCTACCACTCAAGCTCAATGAAATAGTCAATAGGCATAACATTGTAAAAAAGTAAGATCACGGAAGAAATAAGTATTTATTATTTGAAAATGCTGCCTCCAGTTAGTAAAACATAAAATTATGGCACTACTCATAAATAATGTCTGAAAAACGCATGCCATTATACTGATCCAATATTACTGAATTAGTAGAGAAAATAATAAATGTAATATAACGTCCTACCACACTTAACTAAAGTATAAGTATTGGTTTTTTGGTATATTTTTTATTCTATAATCTATTTAAATAAAATCATGTAATTATGATTGTGAAATGTATATGTAAATTTAAAGTATCTATGTAAAATAATATTAAACCCTTATATTTTTATTTTAATAATATTATTTATTGGTAGGTATATTATATTTGTATTTTTATTTTTTTTGTCCACGGCATTTAGACCACACATCCAAACATATCTGTCTCCATCCATCACGGTTTTGCGCCAACATATGCCAATTTTCATCCGGGTAAAAGTCTGCTACGTCTTTCTTGACACAATCTTTGGGTCTTCCCAAAGGTCTTTTCCCTCTTGGATTCTCTTTTAGAATCGTCTTGTATGTTATATAATACCTACTCAAACACTCATGCAAACATAACTACACTGGTACCTATACAAATATTATATAAATTACAGTTAAAATTTAACTTTTTACCGTGGTGTATGAGTAGTAGTATTCTTGCAAATACTTTTTTGGAGGTCTTGGTGTTTAAATATATTGTGTAATTCGTAGAGTCCCTGCAGGACTCAGGGGTTTGAATTTGAACCCTCCTAAATCTTCTGCACTGCAATTTTACAGTGCGTGGCTGTATGCGCGCTGTGTATATATATATATATATAGATTATGTCGTATACGCATGTAGAAAGTCGGCAAATATATTAGCCCAAGTTTATTATTGCGGCGGCAGTGGTAAGCGAGATATAATAATATAATATACAATACAGCAGCCACATAATATTATACCTGCTGTATACTTTTAATAATATAATAACGCGATACCGGCGAGATTTATTTCAGCCGCATGCGATAGTCGTCCGACCGAAACGCAATCGTGCAAGTCTTCGATCTATACATTGGTGATATATTATTACAATAGGTCGTATATATATATATATAGACCCACATGCGTGTTTTACACGATATTGTTCGTTTACCGCATCATACGATATCTATTTTTTTTTCTTTGGCATACTATATAATATAATATCGCGAATAGCGATACTGCAAGTAAGGTAGCTGCAGATATTATTCGACACGAGTATATTGTACAATATGTAAATATAATATAATACAGGTACATTCGATACTGTTGCAGTTTCCGATCTATACAAATATATATGCTCTTGTTTGTCTTAGGTTTGTTACAGCTCAGTGAACCTATGCATTATGTAGGTACCTACATTATAATTTTAGTAGCGATTGGTTTTTGTAACTGCGGCGCCCGTAATTTATATTCTAATCCATACTTTGGCCTACCTACTTGTTGTGTTTAAAATAATATTATACCGTTTAAAGTCATTATTTTATGCGCGTTATATAGGTACCTATTATATTCGGTATTTTGGTTTGCGCACGGTACTAATTAGTAATTACTATGCAAATGTGTATCAAAGTTCGATACGACTCCAGCTATATATGTTAAGTAAGTATATATATTCTAATATTTAAGGCCCTACGAGTGGACCCCTATACACACTATATGTGTAACATACATAGCTCAACTTAACTATCTACCTATAATACACTGTACCTACACTATAGAGTGAACAAATAATGGAATGTACGACGACGATGCCTCCGAGACCTTAACTTTTTAATGAAAATTAATTCCTGTTTCTTACAGATAAATTCCTGAATAATAACACATTTGTAATTATGGTCATGCCATGGGTCTATATAGTAAAATACACCGGTTGCATCACAACATTTTTATAGCCAATAATATTGATCAACCTCATTTTCGCCCGAGGAACACATATATTTTTTGTAAATCTCAACGCCCAGAGTTGAACCATTACACTTTATAATGTATAGATGTGCTCAATGCTTAAATAAGAAAAACAGGCTTCACGGATTTTTAAACTATTTGGAAAACACTGCAGCTTTTGAATAGACAAATAATTTAATTCAAAAATATAATATTAGATCTTGTAAACTATAATATCGGGAAATAACTTTTTTATTATTTAAATATTCAGTTGATTTTAAATTGTTCACCATTAAGCATAATTATATAATGCAGTCTATAGTTAATTTATCTTACAAGTTACAATTATACGCTATAAACGAAACGAGTTGTTTAGTATTTTTCGTATAAAATATTTAAAAATTGTAATTTAAGAGCATTAGTTATGCTTATCGGTACTATTATATAATATTGTTCGTACTATTAATTCGAAGTTCTTGTATATTTGTTACATATTATCGTGTTTAGTTTTATACAGACTATTTTATATTCAATATTTATACCACCACCATAAATTAATAAATAAAACAAAGGAATACCGCCAACTATAACAAGAATTACAAACTACAGTGAACTAACCCCCCCTCCCCCAGCAAAGTCACTCTGCTGTATAGTAGGTGTCGAATGTTCCTCGTCACTGAGTCGGTAATGGATGTAAACGAAAAATTTTTCTGAGTGGAAGTGGTCTGTAGTCAGCCTATATTTCAAAGGATCTAGTGTCGTGTCTAATCTCGTGTCACGTGTTTGACCGGGATAGACTCCGAAACTACTGGTCTGATCTTGATGAAATTTTTTACACTGTGTGTAATTTAGTCAAACTTAAAAGATAGACTAATTTAAAAAGGGAGAGGGCCAACCCTGGAGGTGGTCAAACGGGAATTTGTGTTTATAAATAGTTGCCATGGGTTTTTAAGCTATTATAATAATAATAATAAAAACTATTTGTAAAACTAAATCTCTGCACAGACTAAACTCTGGAACTACTTATCAGATCTTCTTGATTTTTTCACGGAGAAGCATAGGCACCGACTATGGGGGTTCGGGGGCCGCAGCCTCCATTGAAAATATTAATCGGGGCTCATGAATATAATAATGGCAAAAGTTAAAGTTAAAAAGTAGTAAGTTCGGCCCCCATTGACATTTACAAAACCTGGCACCCATGCGGAGAAGGTTTATATGAAAGAAAGTTGTAGGAAAATAATATTATATAACAATATATTGGTTGCTATTATATTATATTAATATGTACAATAAATATGTATCATTGATATGATCATACTGCATTTACTATTCGGGACAAATTTAGGAATACGTCATCTATCGGCTGCTATCCCTTTGCGCGTATCACATATTTCAGCTATAGATAGTTCCTCTATACTATCTATACTCAATGCTATTGGTTAATCGGGCATGTTTGTTGATTTGTATTATTATCTTTTGTCAATATACATATATATATATATATATAATAGCAGTTCCAGAGTTTAGTCTGTGTATTCAAATAGTTAGATATATATATATATAAATTAATGTTTGTAGGTAGATTAGACCTCTGGGAAGAAGATAAATTGATTATATTATTCCACCGTAGGTGGAATTAAGTAAAAACGACAAACTTGGTATATAACTTTGATACTTTAGAGTTAAATCATACACTTACGTACAAACAGCACGGGGTTCGCGATTTACCGCAGGTAGATTGCCTACCTGATAATGTACTGCTGCGAATTAGAATTTTTATTCCGGGCAACGGAAAAGTTAAGATAAATTTTTGAACACCATATACACCGAATATTTAATAACGAATTGAAAAAAGTTTGAGTCATGTAGAGTTGATACATTTAACGGGCAACGAAGTGCACGGGATCAGCTAGTATATCTATATTTATATTAATAATACATTTTAGTAATAAGGCAGGTTGAAATAATTTTTGGCAAAAATAAATTATTATATAAAACAATAATTATTTAGGAACATGTATAAGGATTGGGTGAACTTAAAAGTAAATCGATAGAAAGATATTGATCACCTACTATTAAGCTCTTATTTAAGGGTCCTGGTAACAGTTTTTCAAATTTTCCGCAATTCAATAAAATTTTATATTTTAGCGCACTCTAAATGTATACCTATTTATAGGGAGGGGGGGCTTTGTGGAATTGTCGTATTTTGATAATTATTTTTATTTATCTGAAAAAGAAGACTTCCTACATGCCACATCGAACTCCGAATTTTTTATTTTATTTCAAATAATGGCTGTTATAATATCATTTATAAAAACGTTTAAAATTGTATTATTTTTTAAGACATATTATGAAATTTGAGATTAAAATATTGAAAAACGGAGTTCGACGAGGCCTGTAGACCCTCTATGAGTAAAAAAAAATCTATCAAATTAGTTTAATTTTACGGAACAGGATCATTATTCCCGTAGAGCGTATTTTTCTGTACAAAATTACAATGGTACAGCGCACCTCAAGTTATAAGTCAATACAACAACGTACCATAGAACGCCAGAACGGTATATGAGTATAGGTTCGTGGTATAAATAACTAAAAACTAATCCAAATATTTTGAATATCTCATTGTGTATAGTCATTAATAATTTGCTTAGTGGCAAAATGTTTCAACTTTCAATTTCATACGAATAATATTTTTAAATATTGATTAAAATCTTCAAATTGAATACAGATTGTGTCGGATTAATGATTATATAAAAAATTGAATCTATCACAGAAATCCTGTAAAAAAGTTTATCGAAATAAATGTTTACAATAGAGTGTGTAGAGGAAAATTAAATATAAATACCTAAGTATTCGACATAAATTACGTAGTATATATATATATGTAGTGTATTATACTAGCTGCTGCAGGTTGCAACAGCAAGTCTGTCGAATGTATATCAGTTTTCGGTGTACACATATTATTATTCAAGTATATACATTAAACAATATATACATATACATAATATATTTATACAAGATTTATATCACGGTGCGCGTGCGCAAGTTCGCATTTGAGCAATTTAAATATCGCGCAGATACGAGTTTCTCGGTCTTGTAATTAAAATAAACGATTCCGTGGCGCGGCGCGGCGTGTGCATGCAGGATATTATAGCCATATATGTATAAATGTATAATAATAATTGTTTTAACGATTCCCGTATTTTTCTCGTGTATAGAATAAAAAAACTCGTCCAAGTAACATAATATTCGATTAAAAAAAAAAAAGCGTACTCTAATATCCTTGCGCACGTTGCAGCGTGAAAGAGGAAGATAATATATTGTACTCGTATATAATATATAATATATTAATATGCATATATATATTATATATACTTAGATATCGAATGTTATTTAGCGTTGTTTTATATGCATATTATATATAAAATGCACCTAATAATAAAAACTTTTTTTTCATCGCGTCGTTGTTGAAAGTATAATAATATTATTACAGTGCAGGTTACGTGAAACACACCAACTACTCAATACCACATACATAGGTAATCGGTATTTCTATATAATATTATTCTATTATTTCGTCGATATAACTTCTATAGGTCTGTAGTTCTATACTTCTATAATAAGCGGGTTATTCAGATAGGTAACGCAAGACCCTCGTTATTTCAGAAAACACTAACGTTTTAGAACATTCATCATTTTAATGATTTTAAGTCATTATACAAAACAACATTTTTTATCGTTACTACTTTTTAAGATTTTTCTTCTTTTGAATGATTGCACACACTTTTAATTTCATATTCAGAAGCAGAATATGATTTGGAGTATTTGGACCTATCAAAATCAAACTTTGGACAGGTTATTTAAAGTTTATTCGAGTGGTGTAGTAGTGAATCAACATCTTGCGTGGTACCCCGGTGCCACTCCATTCCGCCATCTAAACTTTAAATGCTTTGTTTTATAATAAGAATATCGTGGGTCTTGTGTTAACTGTTTCTCCCGGTATAATAATATATAATATATTAATATGCATATATATATTATATATACTTAGATATCGAATGTTATTTAGCGTTGTTTTATATGCATATTATATATAAAATGCACCTAATAATAAAAACTTTTTTTTCATCGCGTCGTTGTTGAAAGTATAATAATATTATTACAGTGCAGGTTACGTGAAACACACCAACTACTCAATACCACATACATAGGTAATCGGTATTTCTATATAATATTATTCTATTATTTCGTCGATATAACTTCTATAGGTCTGTAGTTCTATACTTCTATAATAAGCGGGTTATTCAGATAGGTAACGCAAGACCCTCGTTATTTCAGAAAACACTAACGTTTTAGAACATTCATCATTTTAATGATTTTAAGTCATTATACAAAACAACATTTTTTATCGTTACTACTTTTTAAGATTTTTCTTCTTTTGAATGATTGCACACACTTTTAATTTCATATTCAGAAGCAGAATATGATTTGGAGTATTTGGACCTATCAAAATCAAACTTTGGACAGGTTATTTAAAGTTTATTCGAGTGGTGTAGTAGTGAATCAACATCTTGCGTGGTACCCCGGTGCCACTCCATTCCGCCATCTAAACTTTAAATGCTTTGTTTTATAATAAGAATATCGTGGGTCTTGTGTTAACTGTTTCTCCCGGTATAATAATATATAATATAATTAATGATCAATATAATATTATAATATTCACGATATTACGAAATCGCTTTGTTTTAATTGGGTGAAAAACACGATAAGCCCGTATATAAATTATAAATACCTATATGGCTATATATATATGAGTGTAAAAAATAATTGCGTGCAATAATGATTTCTATACGGACATATTTTTATTTGTTGCTGGCTAATAATTAATAAATATATCTATTACCTACAATACACCCACCCTGTCTGGGTATATACAATACAATTATTATAATGTCAATATTATCTTCCACATGGTCAAGTGAAATCATCATAATATATCTACCTACATAATCTTTATTGGTATAAAACAGTCATGTTTTCTTAGTTCTTAATTCTTAATTCTTAATTCTTAATTCTTAGTATTAATCCCCCCGAAATACGAATAATTTAAGTAGACCGATTTCGATAGATTTTACATCGATAACAAACTAACATTTTTGCACTTTTTTAGTAAAACAAGACTTGAGAAAATGAGTGTTATTTATTGTTACCAGCTCGATTCTCGAATAAATTTGTTATATATCTACACATTGATTAGGTATATATTGAACGATTTAATATACTGTATTATTGTGTACCTATAACAATAATAAATGTATATAGTAAATGTTAGCTTTATTCTTTTATTTATCATAAAATTGAAAATACTCTCGTAAAGAGTATAGAGTTTTATTGGTATGAGCTGGTCTTTTGGGATGATGTTGCCATCTATTTTAGACTTATTTTTTAGGATACTTGTACTAATTTTCATTTGGAATTGATTAATATATTTTAATACCGAAATGTTATATACTTCACGTTATATTGTAGTGTTATTTTTGTGAGTATGCAAATTACCTAGGTACCTAAGATAATGGGGCGAACAAACTATTAGAAAAATAGTCAGTACATGTATTATTCAATCATCAGAAAATACACTCAGTAAGTGAACATTTCCGTAGGTCACATTTAGGTATACGACGCGTGTACGGTGTACTTAACATGAATGGCGTAGCCAGGGGGGCTAGGGGGCTGTATTCCCCGCTAAATTGTTATGAAATAAAAAATTATATCTATGCGGTTTATACAAATTACTTCAAATACAAATTTGTACAGCCATTAGCAGTACAATCCTAAAATAAAACCTCGGCATCGGTATGCTAAACTTATGAGAGACCCTATAGTTAAACCAACTGTGTGTAAACACATTATAAGCCCCCCCGGCCCCCCGCCCAAAGAAAAATTCTGGCCATGCCACTGCTTAAGAGTTAACATCTTGTATAATAATTCTTTATAGTCTGCAGTATATTAAAATAATACGCGTCTCTCGCACATAAATAAATTAATATGTATAGGTACAACTATAAAACTATATAAACCTCATTTAAACGATCGGCTCGATATTATAATGATTGGTTAGTGGTTACAATCGCCGGGCCACGGCGAAACATAATACCTCACATCGTGATATTTTAATCGAATCGCGCGAGCGCTGCATCGATTGCAGTGTATAAAATATAATTTATACAATTATACCATATATATATTCTATATTTAGTATAAAATATAATATAGGTACCTACCTATACGGAATATATGATAGTGCGTTACTACATACATTTATGATAATATATAATAGGTATTATAAATGTACGGCGGACAATGTGAACCGCGAATTTAAACAAATAGTTTATAATATCGGTAGATCATTTTATAACATTTTAACATAATATTAGGTATAGACACGCATAATTTAAAGCAATTTTAATAATCATCATAAAAATTATATAGTTATGATTATTATCATAATTGTTTGGGAATATGTTAAAGCTTAATACAATTAATGATCAATATTATAAATTATTTATTTTAATCCACGGTCCACATTTCCCGGTAGAGCTCTGCGCGGTCTGGTCTAGGAGGGGCGGTGGTAAACTCTCCCGATTGTATGGTAAATTATCCCGGGTAAACTTTATGTTTACCTGAACGAAATGTGTAAACTTTCCCGAGTTGTTTTAAATGTTATTGCTATTCTATGAATTAGCTTTACTGCAGAAATTGTGATTGTCATTTTAAATGTTTACTGTCAATTGTATTACTGCAGTTAACCCGTATTTGTTATTTAAATATTAATTATTTATACCTTAAGTGTTAAGATTTTTGAAATCAATGTGTTCCAATTATCATAAAAAGTAGTATTTTGACTATAATATTAAAGCTCAGAGCAACGTCAGCAACATTGATTTTTAGTATTATTATTTTTATACAATTGATTTTTTTTGTGAATCATCCTGTATAATACAATACAAAAAGTAATATTTTGACTATAATATTATAACTCACACCAACAATGATTTTTATTATTAACTGAATTTACTAACTCTATAATACGAATAAATTTCCCATGCTCCTCTAGCTTAGTAGTACTGAAGAAGACCTGGGAGAGTTTACATATCATTGAAATTGAGAGAGTTTACAATCGCCCGACCGGACCATGGTCCGATTTTTTTCGGTCTTTGTGTATTATAATTCAATGTGGTTCGGTCTCTTCGTCTAAAAAAAAAAATGGTCCGGTCCGGTTTGATCCTTAAAAAAATGGTCCAGTCCAGTACGCCTTCAAATTTATATTAGGTATATATTGTCCGGTCTATAGTGATCTGTATTTTAAACGTTGATTTAATAATATAATTTACATTAGGTACGTTGAAAAATAAAAATCATTATTATAATAAAATAATCGTTCGGCTGACTTCATTTTTATTTTATCGGCCTGGTCCGGTCCTGGTCTTTGTTAAAATATATCAGCCCGGTCTGGTCTGGTTTCATTTTTATTTTATCGGTCCGGTCCGGTCCAGTCCTGGTTTCTGTTAAAAATTATCAGTCCGGTCCGGTCTATAAGAAAACGGACCGTGCAAAGCTCTATTTTCCGGACAGGACCACATTGCCCGTAACATATAATATACTATATATATATATATATACATAGCTGTCCCGCTCGACGTTGCCCGGGCAAAAGATTTGTATTTTAGATTCCGAGCGGAGTGATGTTGATTTTACTATGTGTGTATTTTTTTTGTTTCGATGTTCTTCAACACCATCTTTTGTGGTAGGAATGTGAATCTAGTTGATACTTTGGTGAGTCAAAACTCAAAAAAGTAAAAAAGTAGCCAATAGTTTTCAAAAGTGACAGGTAAAACAAACAAAAAATTAAGGGAAAACTGATATTTTTACGCAAAACCAGTTTTCGACAAAAATGATTTTATTTATTTTATTGAGAGTAACTCAAAAAAATATAATCGTAGATAAAAAAGCTATTTTTATAGGCATAGGCAAATTTCGAGTTTATTTAGTTTTTTTGATTATTGTCAATAAAAAAAGTTTAATAAAAAAAATGGTAGCCACTATTACGTGATAACAACTATTCTATCCATCAAATTGGACCAAGCAAAAGACATTAACAATATTTTATTAAAATCAGTTGAGTACCTATACTAGCGACGACTAGTGAGTTCGAACATCGTGATACTAGATTTTTATATAATATTAAGATATATATTATATACACGACTTATACGGTATAATTTATAATACGTGTCTAGTCCATACATTGACCATGCATTTACCATGGGTCTCCCTCTCGCTAGCCTAACCTGCAGTCACGCCCGGCGTTAATATTTAAGCAATGGCAACCCTAAAAATACAAAAAAAAAAAAATTCTTTTTTTATGAGCATTTGAAAAAGGCCTTTCAGTTATTTTCGAATTTTCAAATTTTTCTTTCCGTAGTAACCTCATTAGGAATATTACGAACATTTGAAAAAAAATGAGTCAAATCGGATCGAATAGGCTGGATTAGCCATTCTCGAATCTTGATTGATGCGGTTACCAACGAACAGATTTTCATTTTTATTACTTTGGACGAACTACATTCAGATATGGTCGTACATTTCAATGACTCAAATTTATTTTTCTACACGTTGATCTATAATATAATGACGTGAGTGTAAGAATTTTTCTGCAAACATTTTAGAGACACCCTGTATCTCTGAAATTTATGCGACAGACATCGAAAATATCTATAATAAAACTAGTTGGATGAATATTATAATAAAATCTAAATATATTATAGGTACCAGCTATTTATTATATAGGTATCTACTCCATTGTCGACGTATTTTTTTTTTGAAACACGATATTGTATTATAATATATCGTTTGATCGTGTAAAAAAATACATTTAAAACGTGTTCTATATTATATTCAGAAGAGGTACGAACTGGAGCTACCGTAATATTATAATATTTTAAGAAGAGAAAGAAGTCTCCACGATAATAATTACACTGCACGCCCGTGAGAGAGAAATGAGTGCATGCAGGGTATCGACGAAAAATTCACGAAAAATGTCGTGTTTTCGGTTCATCTATAATGACGGTAGTGGTGATTTTATAATAATGGTAGAGGTAGACTAATAAAATAAAAAACAAAAAACTCGAAGACTTGAACGCGTGTTTATAAGTGCGTGAGATGACGGCGGAAAAATATAATGACGGATTCGTTGTAGGTAGGTAATAATATATATATATAGTTATATTAACGTGTAATACACGCAGCAATGTACGGGACCTCGGAATATTATAATAACACTTGTAACCGGAGAACCTGTTCCGATCCGGGAACAAATTCTTCTGTAATCGCATTTTATAATGATAAAATAATAATAATAACAATAATATATATTATATCGTACGTGAATATATGGGCACTACAATAGCACAATATTGAATAAAATATACCTATACATAAACGTGCGCGCCCATCGTTGCAGCCGATGATTATAATAGTAGTACCTAACTAATAAGCTAGGTCCAAAGATTCTATAATATAGTCTCCAGCACTTAAAATTCCAAAAATCCCATGCACTGCACTGGTCACTGCAGATTGTATCTTTTTACGTTTGCTCTTGAAAAACAACAAATAGGTATATGATTCAGATGTACCAAATAAAAATAGCAAAGTGAAAAGAATTTTTACTAATGAAATCAACAAAATTTAATGTTATGGTAAACTTCTATATGCTAGATAGAAAAAAAATTGTTTTTTGTCTGATTAAAAAGTTTAATAGACGTTGTTTAAATGACATAGGTATTTGACATGTTTAATAAGCATTAAGGGTTAGGTTAAATATTAAGCCACAATAATTATTGTATGCAACGTATGCATGTAAAACATGGGCAAGTACAAAAGAAGATGAAGAAAAACTCACGAGTTTTGAGAGGAAAATTTCGAAGAAAATATATGGGCCAATGTATAATGTGGATTCAGGGATATTCGAAAGAAGAAGGAGTGACGAGTAACAAAGACTTTTAACAATCCAAGTATTTGCCAATTCATTCGTAGTAAGAGAATATAATGGGCAGGCCACATGTGGCGGGCAGACGGATGCCTCGTACGGAAGGTTATGGTGGGGAACCCAACTGGAAAGAGACCCCTGGGGAGACCACGCTAGAGATGGTTTGACTCGGTGAAGAGAGACCTGTCCAAAATAAACAACACCTTCAGCATCGACATGGCAACGGATAGGGATCAGTAGAGAAGGACTGTGGAAGCGGCAAGGGACCTTAATGGTCCGTATTAATAGGTCATAAGAAGAACAAGAAGAATTATTGTATAAACTTAGATAAATAAAAAATAAAAAAAGAGAAAGACTAAAAAGTCACTGGCCACTTGTCCAGGGGTTTTAAATAGGCAATTTCTTTTTATTTAATAAACATACAAATTTAATCATTAATTAATAATATATGATACGAGTAACGAGTATATTAATTTTAATACATTTATAGAATAAGTTACGAATAATCCTATGTCAGAACTACTATTGATGTCATTATTTTAATTACTTATAGCAATAAAAACATATTAACCTGAAAAACAAACTTGAGTAAAGTTTGGTTTGAAGTTTGAGGTATTGAAAGATTTTGTTCAAAATGGGTCACAGTGATTGCACTACCAATTTAATGTAAATAATTTAACACAAAATTCGAATATGTACAATTCATTATCGATTATTACAAATTTGTTTGTATTAGTTATTAAGGATTATAAAAATAACATTAAAAATAAATTATGAATCATATTATCAAATAATTGATTTAAAAACTCGAAAATTTCAAATGTTTGTAATAATAGCTTAAAATTAGTGTGAATATTTTAAAAATTGCAGTATGTATAGAAAACAATAATTCAAAAAATAGTAGATTCTTTCAAGTTAGTCTACGAATAATATTCTTTGAATAACAAAAAAAATAACAGAAATCTTTATTCAATGTTGTCAACATTTGAACATCAATAGCTCTTAAAAAATTCATGTGAGTTTATGCTCAGCTTTTTTTGTAATTACAGTAAAAACTTGAGTAATCTTGTATTTAATTTTCAACATTAGGTGTTAAGAAAATAATATGTTTTGCAGTTAAAACTTAAAACTATAAAATAATGTACATATTTTTGAGATTTCAATGAAGTATGTACAAAAAAGCATGTAATGTCAACTTAATAGTTATAAAGATTCTGGTATTCAATGTTCAAGCTTTTTTACTTACCTAGAAAAATGTTATAATATCATACATTAACTGATAAAAGCCTTATTTCAAATGTCTATAATAGCATAAAAGGATCCAAAATATTTTGAAATTTATATCATATTATGTAGAACATTTTAATATAACAGATATTTGGTAAAAAATGTAATTCTCTACAGTTATTCAATTTTGAATTACAACAAAAAAATGTCATTATTTCTTTCACTAAAATAAGTAGTAGAAACTAGAATTAATGATACTCGTATTGCTATTGTCACAATAATTTTAATGTAATTATAATTTAAAACACTAGAAAATAAATATTGTCTAAAAAAATTTGACAAATCTTAACAATGTATTCTTTATTCTATAACATAATATTTTATATTAGGTAAAATTAAATACGGTAAAAATATACAGTAGCATTTAATTTCGCATGGGAAGCAGATGAGGCAGATGCACTTTTTCATCATAATATTATGTTTGAAAAAAATGATCATAAAATGAAAAGTAAAATCAATTAAGATTCGATTTTGACATTTTAGCACGTACATCAACTATTATAATACACAAAACAACAATATTATATTGTATAATATGTAACGTGTTGACTGCAGCAGTGATGTCGAACAATCGTTGGATGGTGCCACGCCATGGTGGTATAGAAGTATAGAAGACTACCTGCATACAATAAGGGGTTTGAAATTATGTGATGATTTATCAAACAGTCTACACAAAAAAAAAATCCTCGTACATCTAGCACCTGTTGCTTTGAAGTTAGTAAAAAAATAAAATACATTTATTATGTTTATTACGCCACTGGGTAAATACGCGTTACACCCCTTATATGACCCTACCACCACACATATTAAATATTTAAAACATTACACAGCTATCGTTTAACTGAAATTTGTTTATAATTATACATTATCACTTATTATATGTATATACAGGCGTATATAAGTATACTTACAGCTAGGATTAACACTTAACAGTTTACACTAATATGACACGATATAATTTAGATATTCGTTTTATATTAGCCCAGTTAGGCACGTCAATTCGTACAAGATAAGCCCATACAAAATGATAGGAAAATGTGTTAATTCGCATAATATTTTTTTAAATTATATATCAATGCATTTATTTAATAAAATAATTCAATTGATTCATATTTTATACAAGTTTTCACATTTGAAATGTTTGCATTGAACAATATTTTTTTTCTTACAAAAATTGCTTGCCCTGCGCATTACACAGTTGCGATACTGATGAGAGTTTTTATGAATATAATTATGTAATATAAAAGAAATTTCTAAAAATTATAAAATAAATTATGAGTAATAATCTAACAGTGCAGTTTACGTGCGATTCTTTGTATATTTCAGTACACGCAATACAAAAGCATAATATTATTATATTGTACTAAACGAAGATCCTAGAAATGAATTACGAACATTAAATAACGACTTCATTATCAGGGCTGTGAAAATTCACATAAATAATACCTTAGCTTATCGATGAATTTTATTCTAAATTAAGAATAAGTGGGATATTAATTTTATTCAATAATATATTACCGTTCTAAACACAACATTGTATTTTACTAATTAAACGGTAATGCATTTGCATACAACTATTTTTTTACTATCGCATACTTGGAATAAAAAAAATATGAATTTGGCATTTTATACCAAAATTATATACATATAATATTTGAATATATTTTATTAAATTTTATTATTTTATACTAAATAAATATATTTAAAAGTTTATGAATTTATAGAATTTATATTAGGTAATTCAAATATTTATATTTGTTTAAAATTTAAATCCATTTTTTTTATCTTACGTACATTATTTACAACTTTCAAGCCAAAAAACATAATTTGTTGAGAATTTGTTAAGTTTGTTTTACAGAGTTTTGGATATTTTAAATCCAAAAATCCGGAATCCCAGCCCTAAAGTTAGGGTATTAACAAAACAGACCACTAATATTCCAATACCTCACTATTTCAAATTAGTTGATACATGAATCTCGCGCAGGATAGGTATACATATAGGTTATACCATATATTTACATAGGTTGGTACAAAATCCATCATTTATCTCATTATAATGACGATGACGGCCTGTGAGATAATTTGAGTCACATATGATAATAATATATATTATAAACTCTCGGTCTTGGAAATCTTTCAAGAATGCAACGTTTCGTCAGACATTTAATAATTATATATAACGTTAAGAGCTATAATAGTAATTACTAATTATAGCTAGGACACTATATATGTAGGTCCTATAGTATACAATATTTTATAGTATATTCCATATTTATTTTTCAATGACTGCAACGATGGATCGCAAGTCCAAACAATTTCATCTCATCATCGTGGTAGTCGTTATAAAAATAGTAGGTGCCTACTTATGTTTTTCCCCCGCCGTAATATATCAATGTCCGTTTTACATCATTTTATATCTCTTACGTCAAATGATATCGTTACCATTATTTTACTTATAAATATACCTATATGCCTACACCGGTGTATAGCACTTAATTTTTCAGAGCTACTTGACCCGAACAATGCGTAGCACATAATGCGCTGGTTATTATTATTATTTAATAATTTGGACGGCGCGTTTACCGGACGGTTGTCCCACGACCACCCCGCTACAATTGCAGACTGGCCCCGGGATGAGCTTGGCCGCTGGTACATTAAGTGCACGCCCCCGAAATGCAGCACCGCTATAGGCATTATTCGAGTTTTAGGTACGCTTGGCGGAGAGAAGTATGTATAATATATATTTTTTTCCCCCTGGAAAAAACCACTACATGGACGCCGTATATAATATATATTATCATTATGTATGTTTTATATTAATTAGTATTATATTATTGTATACCGTATAGTACAATAATAATAGTCTGCTGCTGACCTGCAATGACTCCAGGGCTATTTTAGCCTCCATTGACCCTTATACCGCGGTGCTTATACAAACATACAATAATTAGGTTTTTTTTTCTTTTTGAATTTTCATAATCGTCATACACATCGGAAATTATTTTCATATTAGTATAATACCTAATGTGGTATATGACAGCCACCCTCTCGAATATATAAATCATCAATTCACCGACAGTCAGACGTCAGTCATATATATATTATATATATACATACAGCTAATTAAATATCTCGGAAATACTATAGCTATCACCAAGTACCTACACTTACAGTATATAGGTACTGTATACATAAACAATAACTAAAAAATAATATTTTTGACTTTCATAAAATTACCTTAGGATTTACAATTTGTTCTTCACAAAACTCACTGCCGACTGCCCACGAACTTTCAGGGACACGAAGAAACTCGATATTTTTTGACACGAATGTTGACGCCCAGTTTACACGTCCGGAGGTGCTAGGGGCGGACGATATCGTATGATTGATATGGTACTAATGACATATATTACTATTAAGTATGCCCTCATTGCCCTGGATATTAAATCGGTAGTCATGACCAATGTTCACGCCAAAATGTGTTGACTGTGGATATTGGGTATCGAATACCTCACTATAGTGTAGCCCAGGGTGACCATATTTAAAAAAATAAAATACAGGACAAAAATATTATTATATTGTTATATTTTAATGATTTAATATATAATATTTTTAAATTAATAAGTATTTATTATATTTTTTTGTTGCTTATAACGCTTGTGAACGACATGGAGGTTATTATTAGGCTGTTATTAATATTTGAGGGGTGATATTTCAAAACGTACTATTGCCAAAATATACAAAATCGAGATACGCATCGATTCTTATCTAAAAATAGGCGGGAAGTCGATTGGCGCTATCAGAATTAAACTTTAATCATCTATTCCATGAAAAAATCGGTTCATAAATGTATAAATCATCCAAAACGTACTTATTTACACAGTATCACTATAGGAAATAATATTTAACAAAAACAAAACTGCTCTTCCCGGAAAATCAACTTTATGGCAATAGTACGTTTTGGAATGTCACCCCTCATTTATTTATTTCGCAATATGCTCACATTTGATAACGAACTGGTCGCGCCGGTCGGTAAATATACTATTATTATTTATATGTCCGGTTTACGTCGCCGACAACAGTGTGATGCAACAATAATAATGGTAAAAATAAAAATCCAAAAATATAATTGAAAAGTATAGATTTTCATATTATTCTATTATTTCTATTCAATAATGTCAATAAAAATTTCAAAAAATTATAAATTAACAATCAGGCAAAAAACGGGATGAATACGAGACAGACTTGAAATTATCGGACAAAAAGCTTCCCGAGAGAAATTTGCCAGGACAACCGGACACAAAGCCGAAATAAAGGACGTATGGTCACCCTAATGTGGCCGTGCAGTATAAGGTAGGTACTTTAGTACGGTACTCCGGATTGTCATTAATTATGTGCTACGTGAGTCTAAACAAGACATGTCAATATTGAGATACGGAGCGATGCAGTAATTTTAATGTCATAAGGAAGAAGTACAAAATTTAATAATAATATACCATACTACGTATATTTTAAAGTTTAACGGTTTTGTAAAATTTATAATTTTTTGAGGTATTGCCAGTGGTGCTATATAATGTAGCAATGTAGGTCTAAACTCTAAACCATTTCTGCACAAAAAAACATCCCGGGAGAGGTTGGGCGGCTTGCGTTTGGACGAAATGCCTTTTTACCCGGAGAGGTTATATACCACGTCCGTCTAAAAGTTGTTGCTATTCGTACTGCACTGTCCACTGTAGTATATAACATAGGTTATAGGTACATAGCAAGTGCCAGTACCTATAACGAACAATAATTACAAAACGTGTCAAACGTACCTAAGACATAATATGCGTTTAAGTATATAATACAGTTTTAGTGAAACAGATGAAATCATCCGATCGGTTCGATCACATCTGGATCGTAACACACTGGCACACAGCACAATAATAAACTGTATTTGTACACACACACACACGTCATATGCGTGTAATATATTATAATATTAATATACATTATAATATAATGTATACTTTACATAGTACACCGGCTTAAGAGTTTATTTATATTATAATGTATTCCATTCCGGAGGCTGTTCCGTTTATAAATGTTGTTCATTTTTTTATTTGAAGGAAAATAATATAGGTGTACCTCCTATGTATGTTCCTTTTTCTTATTTTTGACGCGTTCGACAGCTGAACTCACACACACGCACACGCATGCGCGTAGGTATACATAATATATATACACAGAGCCGGGAGAGTTTTGATTTTTGCCTTCGTTCCCGGTACGTATATATGTATTTATGTATGTATTTTATGCGTCTAAGAAGCCGTCGGACAAGGTTATATATTATAGTGGTAGTGGTGGTGGTGGTGTCGGGCGAGAGAGAGAGGACCTGCAGCGGCTCGAGTAATTACACGCGCGTCCGGCGCGAGGCATTGCCGCCGCGGTCAGATCGCATCTGTCCATCAATAATAATATATAATATATGTACACACATACGTACAGATATTATAATGTGTAGAGCTGCGTGTGCGATGAGTATAATACATACATAGTAATATAATATTATGAGCGTTTTATCGAACAGGATAGAATTTATACCAACACATTGGTCCGCGACTAACTAATTGGTCGGCAACATTGAAATCGTAATAATATTATAATATTATTATTAAGTGTTCGGGTTTTAACGATTAACAACTACACTTCGTCGAAATCTTCCAAACATGATATTATCGTACATGAACTTAAAACTAAAAAGGAAAGCACTATATAATATAAGCAATACCTATTGCTAAATACTAAATCTACCTACTACATATCTATACATCACCGCGGTGTATATTTTTTCCCGTCTAAATATTTAAATCAAATAAATATTTATATTTGATTTCGTATATGAACTATTATATACACTATATTATAATCGGTTAATAATGATGTACCTACACGCATTACTATTAGGATATAAAACTACTGATAACATTAGATAAAATATAAATATTAGGGGCTGGTTTAGATTTTAAAGTATTGAAGCAAAACGTGAGAGTTTAAGAGATGATTGTCTGATTTTAGTAGAAGAAGTGATGTCGGAGCGGTCATTTGAATTTTGAATGGAGTCTAAATGGAACGAAAGATTTAGACGTAATAATAATATTATGGACTCTTGAGTTGAATTTAAAGTAGCGTTTGAAATATTTTGGATAACCAATTTTAATATTAGTAGATTGGTGAATAGGATTTGATATTTGTGGATTTTATTTTATTTTAGATTATACTAGAATTGCTTGCGAGTTAAGCCTCCCCGGTAGTTATTAGGATATGGCTACCCTCACAAAAATACATTTTGCTGGATAAGGCTCGAAGATTTTTGACAAATATTGGACAGGTGGTTGTCATCGCAACGAACGATTTTTAGGGGTGGTTACAGCAGAATTTGGTACGGTGGTCAAATCCTTGAATGTGTATACATTATATTGTCTGCTTATGTTTGTTTATTGTGACTGGGCTCTGCTTTGTGGCTGAGGGTAGGCTCCAAATCAATAAGAAAAAGCGGGACAGGAAGTTTGGAGTTGAATTGGAGAAAATTTGTCATATTTTCGGAAGTATGTATATCAAAACATAGGTATATGATAGAAATACATTTTTTATTTTCTTTATCACAATAGTGTGGTGAAGATTTGTAAGTAGCAGGGCACTATACCTATACCGGATACGACTATAACACGCGTATATACTCAACAGTCTTCTTTTAATTAGTACGTGTGGAAGTTGGTTCAAAAGTCTATAAATATCATAAAAAAAAGTCAAAATATTATTTCCATCGTGATTAGAAAATGCTAATAAATATTTGGGGAAAATGGTAAGTCTCTATAATTGGTTATTTTTAAATTACTATACTAATTAATAAATCTATTTTGTCAAATGCTGGTCTTTCGTACCTATACTATACCTATTGCATATTTTTTTTTGTTTTTTTCGATTGTTTTTAACAATTTTCCTTATGACCACCCCCTCCAAAATAACTATTAAATCTAATTGCTTACGTACCAGAAATCACTTTCAACGTTCAAAACATTTTGATTAAGTCATTGCATTTTTACTGCTCCTAAAGGTGACGTCAGACTACCACAAAAAAAAACAAATACACATCATTGTATAACCGATAGACGTTTTTACAAATGCAGTCCTTATTATAAATAATAAATATAGGTACTCCAAAAAATCTAAAAAATTATTTTCAAGAACTTAAAAAATTTAGTTGGAAAGTTAGTGTAGCCAAGTAGTTAAATTTTGATCACCCTGTATTTTAGTTGATGTATATTGTTATACTACTAGGTATGTATACTCCAATTTACACGTAAATAGTTAAAACGTTTATGCATAATGTTACATACACTATTATCATGCTACCTATATACACTAATATATACTTATTAATTATTACTTCCTTCACTGCAGTGAAAAATGACTTAAGGCGAATGCAAATGTGTACGTGTTGCCGTGTTGGGCGTGCTATTGCAGCAGGTCTCCGTGTATTATTCAGTTGCCGAAAAACAGTTAGCCTAAAATATATAATACATATTATGTACAACTATGTGGGTTATACACTGTTCCGCCGCGTTTCAGGACCAAATAATCTTTGTGTTTTGATTAACGACCAGTGCTGATGCTCGGGTAATTTGTAAAGAAGAAATCA
This sequence comes from Sitobion miscanthi, assembly GCA_008086715.1. Lineage (NCBI taxonomy): Eukaryota > Metazoa > Arthropoda > Insecta > Hemiptera > Aphididae > Sitobion > Sitobion miscanthi. The sequence continues at coordinate 28,385,636 of CM017802.1, forward strand.
TTGTCGGAATTCCAGATATACACTGTCTATATCGTTAACTGTAAGAGCGTGGAGGTTGCCGCGTATCATTAGTTTCTATGAACTTTTTTTGTTCCATCTCCCGTGAGTTGTTATTAATTTTTGTCCCACACCCCTCGAGATAGCTACCTGCAGCCATCTCGCGCGCGCGTAATTATTGTTGAAACGAAAAAAGTCTTGACCGTCCGGCATAATTATAAATCGTTGGACAGCGGATATTTCAATCGATGGCCACGTAGGTATACTTTGATAATAACTTCACAAGCACCTGCAGATCACAAAAATAGCAAATATACAGGTATATCGAAAATTTTTCAAGTTACTTAAAATCGATTTTGAGAATCTATTTGGGTTCTCAAAAATATTACTAGGATTGACACGATTTTCAGCGAGAGCCCGTTTACGCCGTGTCCAAAGTAAATGCGTCCGATGAGTCGAAAAACAAAACAGTTTGTATTTCGCCGTATCGGACGCATCGGACGCAATTGGAACAGCATGCTCAGAATAGAAATCGCACGCACTCGCCGCACTTGCCGCATTTACTTTGAACACGGCGTTTGAGTCACAATAATCAGTATTTTCTAGTCGGATTTAAAATGTACAGTGTTGCCACTTTCTGATGGTATAACAAGCTTGCAGATATCATTATTAGTTTTCTTTTTATCAATTTTTGTTTAAATCGTCAAAACTGTTTTCAAGTAAACCTACAAAAACAACCCGCGACGTAACTGGAGTCTACTAGTGAGAGCCCAAAAAGGGGCTCATGGCGGTCAACCTGTTAATATGTAATATAGGTATGTAGTTACATGAAATATTTTTAATTTCGTGTCCTTCGGTACGATATATTGTTTTAAAACTAAAATTATAAATAAATAAAGGTTGGTAATTACAAATTTGGTGTGATTAAGTGTTTTTATCTTGGTCGTCATAGATTGATCTCAATTTTTCATAAAGCAATTCACTGTGAGACATTATATTATAGTTAATATATATAATCAAAATTTAAAATATACAAAAAGAAATTTCAATATGCCATAATATTACATGCAATCACGTACACGTCGGTACACAGTATATACAATATACTACGTAGGCACTAAACTAAATTATTGTACAATTCAATCGAGTGTTCTGTATATCTTTTCGTCATATTTTTGTCGTTATAATCGATTAGATTATTTGGCCCGCGGTACTCAATATAGATAGGATTCTCGTAGCCAACGTACCTACGTTATTTTTCTAAAGTAAAAACCAGTGAAACATTTTAGATTCTGAGTGGAACGATGAATGTATTGATTTTACAATGATGTGTGTCTTTATATATTTTTTTTAAATTTTTTTTTAAATTTTTTTTTTTGTGTCTGTGTACACGATAAGTAGTCGAAATAATGCTTCGATTTTCAACTTCAGTATCTTTTTCGATTGGAAAGTGAATATCGTTGGTGCATTCGGGAGGTCAAAATTTCAAATTCCCAGTAATTTTAAAAAGCGCCGAGAAAAACAAAAGAAAAATTAAGGAAAAACTGGACTTTTTACGCAAAATCGATTTTTCACAAAATTGAATTTGGTTTTTGTTGTAACTTTAAAACAAATGACCGTAGATATTTTCACTGGTTGTTTATATTTTCATTTTCTATACACCATAACATTTTCCAAATATTTTGACTTATTTTGAGCTGTTTACGGACATTGTCAGTTTCCATTTTTTTTTCCTATAAATATCAATAGAATTTTATTTGTTGGGTAAAAAACGTGAAAATTTAATACAAGGCTCCTGATATATTTTTACAATAGCAGTTGAAAAATATTAAAAATACATACGTACAATTTTTTTTTATAAATATTTAAAGTTCAAATTTCGACAAAATTTATAAAATTTATAAAATGTTCAACTTTTATAGCTAAGGATTGAAAATTAAAAACAAGGCTCCACGTAAATAGGTTATATATAAATTACTTTATGCACAATAATATCATCAAATATACTTAGTAACGTCATAGTCTGACTGACCGTTTTCGCTCAGAATCGTTTTTCTTATACAATGATATTATATCATTGAATTCAAATTTAACACCATCCATTACAGTAACCTACTTGTAACCTACTGTACAGCAGAGCGACATCCACTTACCCACTTTTTTTCTTTAAGAATAATATAAATAGTTCCACTTTTTAAATAATAAAAATGAAACATTTTGTATTATGAATACACAATCTGAAGTAGGTAGGTACAAGGTATTATTTAATAATATTAGAAGTAATACGAAGTAACTTACGATTTTCTATTGTAGATATTAGATTCAATATAATTATTAGAATGATCAGAATTCTAGCCATGTATTATGTATACGGTATAATTATTTTTAATTCTTTTAGGTTTATTATATACGTCAATCTTAAAAAAATAAGTAAATATATTAAAATAATAGCTACCGCCGAATTCAGATATAGAATTTAAAAGTATATAATAATTACCTAATAATATCAGTGTAGTATAGTGTACACATCTAAAGTTAAAGCAGCACATTGAATATAACAATTCCACGTACAATAGACAAAGTAGATATACTTAATTCAAATAATCTATTTCATTAGCCAGATTAAAAAATAATTGAATGGAATACAAATATTTTATTACCTTATAATTATTACATATTATCTAAGTAATATAGCATCATTTTAGTCTTATAATTTTGTAAACAGTTATTAACTAATAATATGCTCAAAAAAGAAATTGCGTATTATAAGCAATAAAATGTAATAATTAAGAACAAAATAGAGAATGTTATTACTTGTTATATTATTTTATTAGTGATGCGATGTATAGTCTGTCTTCCAACCTACCTACTCATATACCTATTTTTCGTTACGTCTCGTCGTATGAAATATATTTATTACTCACGTCAACTCGAACATATTAAAAAAATATTACGAATTAGTTATTATACATTTATTATATTATACTATAAATATATGTTATAATATAATATATTATATATATATATAAGGATACACGGCTATAATTTTTTTTATTTGACGTATACCATAAACCATTTGTATTCCACGTATAATAATAAATATTTTATTTATTGTCGCTCGCAAGGCACTTGGATCGGACGAATTTTATTGGTCATGTATATTATATATATTTTTTAATATTTTCTTTTACAATACCTACCTACCGTTATGATGTCATGTCGGTTGCAATAAAAACTGTAGTCCTACAGTCGGCAATATTTCGATATATACCTACGTCGGTATTTTAAGTAATCGCCTTAAAAATTAGCATACGTGCGGCATACATACATTATATAATTGATTGCATATGCGTTTGTGCAGTAATCCCGTGTAATACACACAATACACACCCATTATATCATTACGATGTGATGATCTGAGTATAATATAACGTGTTCGTCGGAAGTTTGATGATAATTTTAAACCGAAAAACCGACGACGGTGCTCTTTTATGTCATAAAACGTGATCTTCTCACGCCGCCGAATGGCGAACGAAAAAGAGCCCGACAATAGTTAATTTATAATAAAAACGTGTATCTCACGGGAAGCAGACCTATCGGTTAGGTTACCGATGGTTTTGAAAACAACGACGTATACCGGGTATACCTATACCTATAACCCGATATAACGGGGGTGGTTAGTGCCTCGGCGATACTCGTCGGACGACGGCCTCAAGCGACAGGAGGGCGGTCGAACATCGATCTCTGCCACTATATATACATACAACAGGTATACACTACACACGCTATTCATCATAATATTATACGGTTTATCGGTTGTTGTTGTTATAATTATGTTGATCGTTATTATTGCCGTCGATATTGTTTTAAAAAATAAAATAAATATACTAAAACTTTGGCGGGCCCAATCACCATCACGTCTTGCCGCGGACCCGTCAGCGCGTTTACTCCCTTCTGCAGGGTTTTCTACCCCCGGGTCTCTACACACGCGTGTACAAAACATATTTTATATCCCTCTGCTCGTGTATATAATTTATATAATATATATATATAAACTATTAATACACCGAATTATTTTATAGCGTCAAATTACGACGTGTGTTCTTCGTTGCACGAGAGGTCGACGGCGGACAACGTATTATAATAGTATAGTCCATGGCCCGCGGCCCATTTTATTGTCCCAAACTGGATTAAAAAAAAAAAAAAAAATAAAAATCATAAAAGGATGCTGAGACGAGCCTCGAGATTCGATTATCATTATTATCATTATCGTTATTGTACCTATATAATATATTTTTATGGCCGGTACGCGTACCTCTATATATATATATAATACCGTATGTGGTATGTATAATGTATTAATATTATATGTATATATATATAAGAATCACGGCACTTGCCTCCGACTAACACATCATGTTGTAAAGCGTGGAGAATGAAAAAAATAAAACGCGCTCTTTTTTTATGACTCCCACCCAACTAGAACGGATAAACTGGTTCGGTGTGTTACACACGCACCGCCACTCCCGTGCGAGAGAATATTAATTTTTTTCCACAGACTTTAATCCGATACACACATCACACGGTATAATAATAATAATAATAATAATATTACTCGTGACCTCTGTGCGCAGAGGGATTTAAGAGACTGCATTATAGACGATTAATTATTCAAATCTCGACACATTCTCGCAGTACTTTGCATAATTTAATGTCACTGGCGGCCCAATAAGATTTATCTGACGCACACGGCAAATGAATGTTAATTACTTGGCCAATTTCTGTGTCTTACCTGCTGCATGCGGTTTGGCGAAGATCGCGGCGACCGACGACGGTGTACGTGCAGACCATCGAAAGTCGTGAGAAGTTAGTAAGTATAGTAGGTATCAGGTACGCAAATCGCAATGCATTTTTTTCTTGGAATATATAGTTTATTATATATATATTTCTTATAAACGTCAAATTAAGCATAAACAATAATTTCATATTAATCTAAATCGTCTAATATAATAATAAAAATAATAAAATAATGTTTTAAAATCTATTTATTGCAAAACAATCAAAACAGATTCCGTTAAATTCGAACGCGGAACCGTTTGGAACTCTTTATAATATAAATAATAAAAACGTTACATTCTGTCTATCAATAAAAAAACATAATAATATATTAAATATTTTAACCATAATAATATGCAAAAATAATCTTAAACTTTAACAGTCTATATAATGAAAGGTGTTTACAAAAGTACCTACGTCTAAAGGTAATAGTAATATACATATACAAATAATAAAATATACAAATGCGTAAAATATAATATTATATAATTATTATATAGGTATACACACTATTCGATTAAAATACTAAAACGATAGAACATTTGCCCGTTTGTACCTAAAACTAATGCATAGAATGGGAGAGAGTAGCTTGTCAAAATAATAAAGTGTATTGAGATCACTAAAACAAAATAATAATATATATGCTATCTACAATTTGTTAACAATTTTATTTAAAATGCTTTCGTTTTTCACGTACTTAACTAAAAATAAAACATATTTTGCTTATAACATAGTATATGGTAAAAGAATACATATTACACACTCTATGTACTCATAATTTATACTTGAATAACTAATATAATATAATAATAAATAAAACCTGGACGGCGATATCGTTTCAAGATTTAAATATTAAATCATGTACACAACTGTCACGAGCCTTCGAGATTCGGTCCCGAGCGTCGGACGTTTGTTTTAAATGCTTTCACTGGTACTGCGAATGATTCACGTGACGTAAACAATGCGAACACTCGACATCAGCTATATATAATAACGTAATCTATATTATGTACATTGAATTTCGTCAGATTCTCGATCGAGCGAAACTGGCGAACCGGGCCGGCGACCGCGACTGGCGTTATCGGCCGGAAGATCGCGATCCCCGGTCCACGTGCGACGCGTTAACTCATCAGTTCGTCGATGCTGAACCCTTTGCGCTTGGGCGCGGCAGGCTGTCCGTTGTTCTGATTCGGCGGCGGTTGCTGCGGCGTTGGCGGCGGCACGGCGACGGCGGGCGCGGCGGTCGCCGGTTGAAACTGAAGCGACTGGTACGCGGGCGGCTGCGGCGAAGGCAGCGCTTGAGGCGACGGTACGGGCATCACAATTCCCGTCGACCGGTCGTGCAAGTCTCTCCTGACGTTCAACATGGCTTGGTGGTGGTGGTGGTGCTGTTGCTGGACTTGCTGGTGGTGAAGGAGCGGCGACTGTAGGAATAGATGCAGTGGTTGCGGTTGGTGGTGATTGTGCGGCTGATGCTGTTGTTGGTAACGATTGTGGTGATGATGATAGCTGGACGACGGACGCATGGTATACGCTGACGACTCGTCGTGACACTTTGTTTCGTGCACACCGGCTCTGGGTACGGCCGCCCGCCGGAACAACGAAATCTTACCGGCGTCTTCCTCCTCTTCTTCCTCCTCGTCAGCGGCGGCCACGGCCGCGGTCGCAGGACCCGTGTCCACGGACGACGAAGACGACGCCGGTTCCTGTTTTGTGACGGTGGCGGCTTCGGCGACACTTGACGAACAGGCAGAGGTGGAAGCGGCGACGGTAGCGACTGGCGCCGGAGTTTCTGACGCGGCTCCGGATGCGGCTGCGACTGCGTCCTCTTCGTCCACGTCCACGTCTTCGTCGTCGTCCACATCATCGCCACAGTCTTCGTCGTCTTCACCGCCGCGGCCACGGCGGCGGCTCCGACCGGACGGAGTTTGCAGCATCGAGCACAATTCGTCCTCATCCTCGTCGTCGTCTTCGTCGCAATAGTCTTCGTCGTCTGCAGCCGATCGGGGTGCGACCGCGCCCGCACCCGCGGGTGACGCTGACGACGAGGACGCGGCCCCTCCGGCGCCCAACGCACCGGCGGAGGGCGCGTCGCCGACCGCGTGCGTGAGCGTGTGCCGGCGGAGGTCGCAATTCCGTCGAAACACCTTGTTGCACGAGTAACACTCGTACGGCTTGTGATCGGTGTGCGTGAGTAGATGCGTCTTGAGATTGCTGCGCTGGTTGAAGCTGCGCTTGCACACTGGACACTTGTGCGGTGACTCTTCCAGGTGCAGTATCTTGTGCACGGCTAGGGTACGCGACTGACAGAACCCCTTGCCACATTCTGTGCATTTGAATGGTTTCTCCTTGGAATGGATGTACCTAAAACAAAACCACGGTCGCGATTAGTTTACCAAGTCACATATATATATATATTTAATATAACAATAATATTATTATAAAGGTCCCCGCGTGTTACGCGTAAAATATATTGTGCGTGGAGTCAATTATATATTATATTGTCGTCAGTCATCGACCGCGACGGTAATAATAATACGAACAATATTAAAATATAAAGAATATTATGAGCCTATTCTTATGATATAATATATACAACCTTCTTCTCCCCCGCGACTGTCCAGTTATGGCCTATGGTGTACTACACAAAATACCTAACGAACCGTAACGAAATCCAGCCGGGAGCTGGTTCATTGCGCCATCATATCGCGTTTCGTCTCCGAGCGGAGGAACTATATATGCGTCTTATTATTTTCTTCGTCTATCGTATAAGAGACTATATCGATATAATGATAATATTGCAGAAGACAACGCGTTCCAGCTTCCAGCATTCCATACACACACATATATTATATAAAATATATGTAAACAAATAATTGTCGGTCGTTAGTTGGGTGCGCGCGGACCGATGATGTATACGTGAAGAAATTAGTAATAGTCTCGTCTGGTCACGACTTGACGGTCGTGGACCGCGACACGTTGCCGTCGACTCGCGTGGAAAGGGTTGTGTGATGGGCGGGGGGATCGAGGGCGACCACGACAATGGACTGACAATAACAATCACGGCGGAGGCGGGAGCGTCGGTAGCTGAGAAGTCGGGGCGGAATAGTGGGTGTAAGAGTAGCAACGCGTAGTCGTACAAGCCTGCACCTGTCCTCTCGCCGCCCCCGCATCCAAGACTTGCAGCAGCGCACATGGCAGGTGCAGTCATCGACGGACGCTAGTAGGAACGGTTACCGGAGGAGGAGGGGTAAACCTAGGAAAACACTTGAGCGCGGTTTTATCTTCCACCCCCGCACGCGCTAAATCGTCAACACCTATGACGATAACTGGAAACCACCAATAACCGCGCGTGCAATAACACGGATAATAATAATATAATACGTAACAGAACGTAATGGATGCGAGATCATAATGTAGGGCCGATAAAGTTGCGTCGTTATCGTTTTTTTTATTAATATTATTTATTATTATATCGTAGTACATCGAGTGTCGTACACGCGAGTGCTGCGGCATCAGATATTATAATGACGACGAACGTTTCATGGCCACGAGAAATCACTACACATACAATGCACAAGCCTTTTCATTCCGAAACATCGCGTCTCCTCTCGGCCACACCGCACCACACTGGCTCTCCGACCGTTGGAAATTCAATTTATCTTGTCCGCCGCATAGCGTTATATATATATAAACACACGTTGTTCTTTCAGTATTCTACCGTCGGTCGTCGTATGTATATATATATCTTATATTAATATTATATTATATGGGAACGCGTGTATTGAGTATGTTCGCGGCGGCGATGTGTATAGCAGCCACTAGCCGTGTAATATCGTACACGCGTATATTATATATTATTATAAACATACACCAACCTCATTCTGTCCAACGGAGGCCAGGCCCCAAATGCCACGTTGCCACCTCGCCGTCGCCTCTGGACAGACCGGTTCTGATACGCGCACGCCGGGCGGCAACGTAGTCAAGTCTCCGTCTCTCTCTCACTCACTCTACCCATATAATAATAGTATATTATATTATCTGTTCGTCTCTCCCGCGCAAGAGAGGCCTCCACTCCGCGTTATTACATATTATTATTATTATTATTATATTGTATAGTGTGTATATATATATTATAGGATATAACAATATACCGTCTTTATGCGCCAGAGACCGTACACGGTGTGCCGGTAAGAAAATATAACATTAATAGAGAATTTACTTTTTAACCCGAACACACACACACACACACACACACACATCCCCCGGTTCGGGGATTATTTTTTCGAAAACCCCACGCTGTGCGATTCTTGTCAAATACGTGTGTACGCCGCGTATAATATATGCGTGGCGTTTATATTATATAGGTACCTATATATATATATAGAGGTATATTATATTATACGCATAACGAATTACTAAGATATAATAAACACGTATTTTTTTTCCCTATAATCCGATAAAAGTAAGCGCAGATATACGAGCTTCGGACTTGAGGATTAACATAATCGGTCGGTATACATACATTTGACGTTGTTTATTACTAGTATTTTTGTTTTCTGTTTTTTTTTTTTACTAGTGACGCGTAAGTCGTACGTTTTCCGTTCAACGTGTCATATTATATAGATAGGTACCTACCTAGAAGGTTTAGGTACGGTTATATTGTATTGGAGTTTGCGCAGACATTCAATGTAAAATACCAGTTCAATAACGTCAGAACCGATATCCCATCACGTTGGGCTAAATCTGTACCTGTATTATATTATTGAGTCTTTCAATTAACGCTCTTCATAAATATTATTATTGCGAAAGAGTTTACGAAAGAAATATATTGCACATTGCTCGTGATGGGATCGTCGAAAATCCGCGTGCGGGTAACTCTATTAGATTGTAAAGTGCTTGGCACCGGATGTGGATTTCATTAATAAAAATCGAAAAAAAAAATCAACATAATATTAAAAGTAAAAAAACCCGTCATACTACGATATATCATGATTGCGCGCGCGCGTATATAAAAATAATATAAAATATATGGAAACCAGTTTGAATTTTATATATACCCATTAGAATCCGCTGATTATAATTTATGGAGGTTGCGGTATGTGTCATTTGAAATAAATCTACCAATGTGGTATACCTATACTGTACGCCGGTTTCTGGTCGAAAAAGTGTACCGACAGTAGGTACACTCATTATCCATCGGTCCCCGGAAAGTTTGTCGTTCGGTGTTCTTTCACACATCTTTCGTCTGCCGACTTTTCGGAATGCCTTTTAATGACGAACGTGTATGGTGGGTGGAAACGGTCGTGCGGTACGGAAAACCGGTTCTCTCTCTGTCTATATATTATTATACTCTCGGCGAGACTCTACGTTATTCAAAGAAGGCCAGACGGAAAAAAATAAATGTATATAAAAACCATTAGTGAATATAATGTATACGTACACGCTACACGTATGCACACGCACATAGGTGGTACGTATATACGTAATGTATATGATGGAAACACATTAAAGCGCATTTATAAAAATAACGCCGAATGTATTTGAACAGCCTAAAAGCGTCGTAAAAAATAACGAAAATCCTTTACACTCAGTCTTTCATACTCGGACAAACATTATTATAATATATCAAATAATATAATATATTGTACCAAACGCTATATCACATGATATACCTACACCTATACTTGGTGCAGGCGGCGGTCGTGATGCTCACTCTGTGTATACAATGAACGCTCTATACCGACGGGCTGTGCGGGGGCCGGTGCAGTGGTCGTCGTCGCCGTGACGAGTCGTCAGCGCACGGGATGATAATTGATAATAAGATTATGATGTATTGTAATATTTGTGGTAATTTTTAATCGTGTGCATATGGAATATAATATTTATATCAAATAATAATAGGAGTACGATTCGGATGGCGTCGTCTTATATGCCCACACGACGACTATAATATGACTTGTAAGCGCCTCGTCGTATTATGCGCTCTTCAGCGTCAGTGACACGATTTCCACACGATCGTTGTACCCGAGCACCTGACCGCCATATTATATTCTTACATCGTCACGCGGTGTTAATTATTATTAAAAGCGGAGACGACTTGTAACTCATATTGTTCTAACACTAACTGCATAACCCGATTTTGCCCGGGAAAAATGAACGGCGTAAAATGCGCCAAAATATCGGTGTATCTCGCAATCCACGGACAAATCGGCATCGGCGTACCTCGCTTTGTGAACTAATTCCACCGAAATAGGCAATCACTAATCTGCCTGTTGAGCAATGGATAGCACTTGGTATATTTTCGAACGTATTTCAAAACTTCAAACTACTATCTATAAACTTTCCTGATATCTTTATGAACAATCTTTGAAACTTTCGTCAAAATCGATCGAGTAGTTTTTAAGTCTATATTAGCTACATAAGCTATCTATATTTAAAAACATGTAAAATTTTTGTACAAAAGAATAACATTTAATAAATTAAATGGGTATTGGTTTAGTTGGCGCAACAAAAGTGTATTTGATTTTCGTGAGCCTAAACGAAATTCCCGTTTGAGACTGTGAGCCAATCAATAGCAACCTATATAGAGATTTAAAAATGAAGCTTAAAACACACTTCAAGTCTCAATAAGGAATCTATTGATATGATTTTTAATTAAATCAACTCAGTACATTATGAGATTAGCCGTTAATAGAAAAAACTAATTTTACATTTACGTCATAATATATAGATATGCATACGACTTGTAATGATGGCGTTCAATTTTCGAGTTGCGATTTTGTTTCTTTATAATAATTTAAATACTTGTAAAGACGCCACCGTATTGTTTATACTATTATACAAAGGTACTGTTTGTGTGAACGGGAAATGTTTTTTTTATCATAGTTCAAATTGAGAAGGAAATTACGTGGCGATCAGACGCGTTTCTGCGGGGCACCGGAAACGACAACTAGCGTCGGGCACGTGCGCCTACTCCTACGCTCGCGGAGACTGGCAAAAAAAAATTGCATGCACGCTCTTCACCACGAACAAATTCACTAGAAATTTATGTGCGAGTAGTAAGAATCGCGCATACCGGACAACTCGAATCAGGTTTCGAGATTTTCGAACGACTGTAACGACATCCTGTTAAGAGGGTATAACGGCTGTAATCATATTATTATCAGTATTATGTACTGCAGCGGCTGCATCCGAATTGAGTCCCAAAACTAAAAAACATATTAATTGAGTCTCAGAAAAAAAAACTAATTACAACAATTGAGTCCCCCCTCTTGTGCACAATACAACAATTGGTAATAAGAAAGACCCGGCATAGTGGATATATTTTTTTTAATTAAACTAAAATCAGTAGCCGACAAAGTATCAATATCATTCGTAGCAAGCTCGATATGCATAACTTTAGATGGCCTTTCACAAACATTGTCTTTTGCTTTTCGTTTTAATTAATTGTTCAAAACATTTGTCCATATGATAATCTAATATCGTCTTTGTAGTTCGACGAGCCGAAACGAAACTAGTATAATATATCATTATAAAAGTCGGGAATGAATTTAGACAAATAATGTCATTATAAGACTTGGGACTCGACTCTGAAAATGTCCAAATCGTTTTTTGGGATTCAATACGAATTCGCTGACGAGCAGGCAGCGTAATCGCCGTGCACGAATCCCCATGATTATGTTAACCATAATAATATTATTATCATGTGTTCTGTGTAGGTAGTTAAAACACTGACGTAGAAGTCGTGAATGCGCGATAAGGTTTCAGGACAACTTACGATCGCGGGTAAGCCATTAATCAAACCGCGCGACGCGGAACACACACCGTACCGCAGCCGCCGATACTGTTTACGAAAAACGAAGCAATATTACTAACTTCAAGTTCACGGGCCTTGGAGTCACCGGGACTTCAGAGTTCAGTTGCAATATTATCGTGGAAAGTCAAGTGTCGTACCGCAGCGTATACGATGTACGATTGTTTTCGGCAAATCACGATGCTCGTTTGGACGTGTAGATAATAATAATTAGCGTCAGCTGTCGTTTCAATCTGGTTATATACGGCGTTGGTTTTCGTACACCGCATCTTTATATTATCATATAATAGTATCATAAATCATAAAAGCGATTGAGAGCTATGTAGCCGTTTTCAGAATCTCGGCGTACAACATAATAATATATCATTTATTTCGCCTATTTGACACTCAATCAAAATAAGTACCTATACACATTACGGACAAACTGTCCAAGTTTAAAAATCGTTACTACATAATATTATTATTTATTATTATAAATTATATATATTATATAGACGCTATTATATAGATATTAAAAAAAACACGTTTCGGAACGATCGGGTTGGCCGGGCCGACGTTTTGTCCGCGACCGGACCAGTTCTATGGTCATTTTTCAATACGGATCACACGCTGCACACCAACATCTATACATATACACATTATTACAGCGTACACACGAACACAAATCTCGTCCGCCGCCACATGCTGGCAGGAGCATATTATTGAGTCTTTTCGATGGAGAAAAAGAGACGGGCACGCACGCTGCGAAGAGGTAACAACACGCCATGTATATACATAATATGCAACACACCGCCTAATATATATGTATATATATATAAATGCAGTGTCACTGTCACTCGGAGCGCAGAGTACCTACCCATTGTGCGAACGGGCATGATTACGGGTCCGGTCAAATGCTTCTGTCAAACCTTTGTGTATAATACGTACGGGGGCGCGTTTCGGACCGGAGACGGTCGTGAAATACGTGAATACGCGGCGGCGACGACGACGACGGTGTGGGAAAAAAAATGTCATATCCCATATTATATACGCATCCTCCTACGTACAGTACCCTTACATAATGTATACCTACGCCGCACATTATTGCATTGTGCGCGTTGTGTAGAGTAGTATATATAGGTATAGGTATATGATAATATTGCTGGGTATGCACAACTATAACCAAATGCTGCACTCTGCGACGGTACGCGTCACACGATGACCGACGCGATTCGTCACACGAATAATTTCCTTATATACTGCAGTGGCGACGATTGATTCGCCGCTGCACGTGCACACAGACCGGCTGACACGACAATATTGCATTACGATATATATTTTATTATCGTTACATTGCGTATGCGCACACGATAATACGATGACGAGAAAACACGCGACTGCACTACTATGATGTGATCCATTCACGTCCGGTGAAACCGATGATTGATATTTGATTTATAACATATTATATAGCACATTATACGCATTTGTCACGCTGCCGAATATAACACACGCATGGGCTATATGCGTTCAATAGGTGTACCGCGAATATATTTTTACATCGGACGTTTTAATATTCTTCCAATTTTATTTACCCGTCTGGGTCACATATCATGATGGTGCTCATGATTTCATGTTTTTCATCATATAATCTGCAATCTTGCCAGGTAGTAATTATTGCCGCTATAGGCGATATAGAAATCTGTTTCGAGATACCTGCACGATGATTAAAACTAAAATTGTATTTTTACATTATGCTTGGCATATAAAGTGTTATTAAAATTTACAAGGTGCATATGTTTATTTTGTTATTCGACATTTGTATGCTGCACGTGCACATTCGACCAATTCGTGTATAATATATAGTGCTGCGTGAACTTACGAGCCCTGATCGTAATATATATATTCTAGGTACAATATAATAGGCATATATATAAGAGATATGGGTTCGCGTGACACACGACGACATGTTCCAGAGACCACTGCTACAAGTATGCACAATGCATATATTATATAATACTACCCCGCGACGGCGCGGTATCATCACGACCACAAACCCGGTATCGTGTTCGCATACTACGCGGCCGTGTGCGTTTTCTGCGCGTTTTTATCATTACAATTTTTTTTTTCTTTTATATCGAGCTCGCGCGCGCCGCAATGTCACAGCATCGCACGAACGGGTCTGGACCGCTGCCGCGATCGGGACGGGAGACGGCGGGGGGAAACGTGAGCTGCTGCCGCTGCCAGTCTGAAATTATCTTCCGCCACCGCAAGCCGAGTGTATATATATGTACGTCTTCTATTATATACGCGTCGTGTGCGTGTTTCAAGCGCAAGGTCTCTGTGGCCCAACAGACCAGGCGTGCCGTGTGGAAGGAGCGCGCGCACATCACGCGAACCACGCAGCGCGCACGAAACCACTGCCGTGCGCACGGGAGTTTTCCACAGAGTCTTATCACGTTTTCTGATTTCAGACAGATATACGAATAATAATATGACGCGGCGTGCCGTGTGAAATGTGTGAATAATGATGGGGCTTCCTGCGGCCCGTGAAATAATAGTAATAATAATGATAACGACTGCAGAATGGGATAAAACGTCATAAACATAATATATATCGACGTACGCCAAGGCAATATAATAACTATAATAATATATAGTATTATTTATTATAATATACAGACAAAAAACTATTTGACAGATGGCACGTGTCAAATCGTATATTGTAGGGAGGTTCCCACTACCTGTACGAATCATTACAACTTATGAGTATATACCCGGTAATATGTTTAGGCACCTATATTATATTTTATATTACAATATATTATAATTTATAAGTAATGGCGACGAGGACAAAGACTTTTCGCGACACGCGGCGTTTTTATTGAAATTTTTGTCGTATCGACGCGTGAAATCGAAAATTGGTTTTACGTCACATATACCGTATATTTATAGTATACGCTATAGATACCCATACACACTATAGACTATAAATATAATATATGAATGCTGTATTGTAGCGATCGCGTTATAATTTATAACTTACAAGCAACGACTGCAGCGATTGTGGGTCACGGGTACTCGCGGGTTTATGTTGTAGGTATGTTGCCCAATATAAATATCGACGAGCGATATCGCGGTACGCAGTGCAATAACGCTTTTGATAATATAATTTCGGCTATACAGAGCGGAGTCGCCCGAGGTGTTTACAACTATAATATTATAACGAGGTGCGTGACTGTGTATACTCGAAAAACAACCGGACTGCAGTAATGAAACACAATAGAAGTACACTCAAGTACATATATAAAATAAAAAGTAGATACTGAAGGGGACATGACCCAGAGACTTTAACGCTGCAACTCGCCGCGTCCGTTTAACAGAATAATATATAATAGTATACAATCGGATTTTTATGGATATTTTGTTTGAGTTCGACGACGGTAAACTCAATATTTAAGTCTACAACAAATGCTAATTCGGTCTTAAATGGTGGGGGGGTGTTGTTTTAGTTCTTAACGCACGTATATAGTATAACGTTATAATATATAGAGATAGGTTTATTATTTTATTCTTTCAGGTAAACTCTGTAACTATCGTAATGAACAAACACCACGTTTTATGTTAAAATCTCATCGCCGTAAACGACCGCGAGAGTAAAATCATAAAAACACCACGCTGCAGCATAACTATACCTATCGGTTTTATGTGAAATTCTTTCGTTTAATCGTTTATACATATTATTTTGTCGAGGTGTCGTGCACAAAGGCGATGGTTATAATATAATATATTATTACGATTTACAATATTATATAATATAGAAAAAATAATAATAACAACGCGAGGACTAATGCACGTCAAAATCACAGCGGCGGCAATGTGACTTTTGTGCAGGCTTATTGATAAACGATCGTCGTCACAAACTATGAGTACATATTATATATTATGTACATCGATGTATAGAATATCCGATTGACTTGTGTCCCCCGTGAAGTCGACGACAATTAATAATAACATAATATACTTCACCATCTATAACACGTACAACATAAATGTGGGGCGTGTGTGTGTATATGTACGGCCGTTGACCGGGTGGCGCACCGAGGGGCGTAGGGAGGAATTAAAAACGGCCGTCGGGTGGTTATATTGTATACGGTTTTATAATATTATATAGGTAATAACTCCATTAGTGGGCTACGGGTCTCGTAAAATATTATAATTTATACCGTCATGATGTGCGGCGCAATAAAATATAATATGCATTTATATATCCAGCGCGCGCGGTTCGCGTACAAAGCCGCACAATATATTATAATGTAACGCAATGTCATGCGGAAAAAACTCGGGTTAATTAAACCAGCATTTACAATACATAATATACAATTACATGTTGTAGACCCGGATCTATCGGGAGCGGATGACCGATCGCGTAGTACGCTCGGTGGCGATTTGTCGCGAGAATGAGACTATATGACACGGAATGTAGGTATATATACGAATATCCGCGCGAGCACATTTCTCTACGCACATAATAATTATCATGACGATATTAATACGAAACGTGAAACACATCGGAGGGACAGTGAAAAAATATTAATACAGAAGAAAACCGCAAGACTATATATATAGGCGTATACCACTGTTTAGGTGTATATACATTATAATATAAATCCGTATCGTACAAATATGTATACGATAATTTTATGTCCGAGACGTTATATATACACCCGGAGAGTATTCGGCCGGGGAGTGTCGGGCCAGCATGGGGCCCCCAGCCGCGTCGGTACTATATACGCACGACGGGCGTAGTAAATATTATATACCTACCTCCTAAGCCCGTGGTTGTCGTCGTAAATTAATATTACCATAATTATTATTATTATTATTATTATCGTCATGTGACGTACACACACACACACACACATGAGGACGCTATGCGCTCACCAAACACACGCACCCGGCGGCGGGGACACGCCGAATGAAAAACGAAGACGAATACGATAAAAAACAATATATAGTATACTGTACAACAGTCAACAATCATTATATTATATAATCACATTACACATAACACGGTGTGATTCGGCTCACGAGACAGTAAAAAAACGTGTAAAATATATTGTACACGCTCTTTTTGTGCTTAAATTGTCAAACTCGCGAGGAGGCGAAGTTAGTAACACTTTTTGGGGAATTTTCACTAACTTTTCAAATCCAAACCATACGTTATATTATTATATAGACGCATTTGCATTCTTGTACTAAAGAATCGCGCCAGTTCCAGTATATCGTTTATGTATTGCGTACCTCCCCCCCCCCTCGCGCATATACACTCAGTTTATATATATATAATAGATCATTACAATTCACAAGGCGTTTGCGTCCTTTCTTGAGGTTCAGAAACGAAACGAGACGAAAAACATAATATAATACCGGATTCGAAGACGACATGACGTTATTTATTATGTTACATTACGATTGTGACCCATCACCGGTTTTACTCGATACTCAGAACTTCTCGCGATGTAGGAGATACACCAACATTTATTACTCTATATTGTTTATTCGAAATACTCTAAATAATCTACTTATATATTAAAATATACATAATTCAAAGTCTTTGTTAATTATACGCATAGTTTACAGTCGTAAAAAGTTACAAATCCTGCAGAAAGGACTGTCAAACTGCACTACTTATATGTAAACCAAGATTTTCGTGAATTGAACTCCTCTATTCAATGTATCAATTGCACTCGATTCGATTATTATGCATGGAAATCATAAACATTAACTTTAGTTGAAAATTGCATGTGTAATGTGTGTGTCATCAATGGACTTATTATCACAAATCACAATGACAATAAACATAATTTTATATTGTTGTTTTGAAAATGATAACTCAATTTTGCTGTGTCAGTCCACCCTCCCCGCAAAATACAAATCACGGCTCACGGCGAGAACAGGTATTCATGTCATATTGTCATTATTCTTTGAGGACGTCGTACACGCATGTGTTGTCTCCGTCTTGCACATGTAAGACATAACACATTTTAGTTCACCAGTTTCAATAGTGTGCTGTTAGGTTTGATATTAGAGTGAATTGGCCTATTATCAAACTTTTAGGTAAGGACATTATCTGTGTTCTCTCGTTGGTTTTACGGTGTTTTAATATTTAAGTGAGTTATGAGTATGTAAAATGTTAATATTTGAAAATGCTCATAATTCACTTAAAAATTAATAAATCGTTAAAAACCGACGACAGAACACAGATAATCTTCTCACCCAAAAGTTTGATAATAGGTCAATCCACTATAATACCAAAACTAACAGCATACTATTAAAACTGGTGAACGAAAATTTGCCATGTACCTATGTGGCACGCGTGTCAGAGGCAGACAACACAATATGATGGTTACGACGTACTAACCTAACTGCGGCCGATGAGTGCTGCAACATTCCAAAATAGGTCCACTCGAAGAAGTACTATTTATAATGTATACTAATTAAAAATTCCAATAAATTCGTTAAATTCGTTTACAACTGCAGCGACTATATTGTTTTCCGAGTTTTCTGTACTTATACAAGACACGATAAACCTGGTCCCCAGCGAGTATATAGTGAATGTCCTCTGCGGTAAAACTGCACGCGTTAAAAAAAAGCGACGTTCATTTCCTTTCGAAAAAAACGTTTATTACCGCGCTCCAATTAAGCATACACATTATATTATATTATATAGGTACACATCGGCGAATAGAAATAACTAGTATACCTATACAGTCGTATATTATAGTGGAGCGATTGCGCTCGTGTGTGCGCATAAATGTTGTTAGTAATAATATTATTATTATTATTATTATCATACGCCGAAAGTACAGCATTCCGTCGCGTATAAAACAAGATCATCCTCTCCGCTCCACCCGCACGAGCGTAATAATATAATATATATTACTTATATACGGTGCACATTATACATATTATAATACATCCACCCACCCACCCACCACCTCCACTGACGCGTACACATTATAATCACGTCGCATGTGGTTCCGTGCTGCACGCACCTGGTTCGGACGGACCGCGGTACAGTATAATATTATTATGCACACGTATAAGAACATAATATGTATTTTAATACACCACGATCGAGACTCGTTATGCACTGCAGCCACCGCAGCCTATGGAGACGGTTGCGGTGCGCGTCCGCAGGTTCTCTCCTCCGATAATAATAATTAAAACCCGTCGCCGTTCATGTATTATATATTATTATTATTATTATTATGATGTTCGTATTGTGTTGGCGCGCAGAATGCAATAAGAGTATATTATAGGTAGGTATGGAGAATAATATTACAACAATCTACGCTTGGACGTTCGACGAGCAGCGTGTCGAGTGTCGGCACACGACGTTTGATCGAATTTTGAAGTCGTCTACCCGCCTATTTGTTATGCAATGAGTTACACATGTCTACACAACCGAGGTCGTCATTTTCGCGGGACAGTAGTCCGAAGACTCGAGACGGATGGAGATTTCCGAAAAAAACGTTTACCTCAAAACACTCGATATTATAACGGTCGACGATTTATGCAGCGGGATTGGTAAATTGGGTCCCGGGAAAAAAAAAGGTACTAGGTAAATTGAGTCCCGAAAATAAAATGTCCTGAATATTATATTACATAATATTACGTCAAAATAAATATATATGGTATGAAATATTATGATCTCGGTATATACACTGTAATATAAATGGTATAATTTAAAATATATGTGTTAATTATATGATATACGTATATTTAATTACGGTTTATATAGCCGGGACCCAACTTACCGCTTTCAAAATGTACCCAAATTAGCGCGGACCCAATTTACCCATATGCAGGTACAGAAATGCTGGATAGAACATCTCCATCCTCCACCACGTCAAGTCGTAAGGTTTTGCGTACAAATACGATGAGGAGTACTGTGCATGCAGTGTTCATAATAGAAATTATTAGTTTTGACGTTTACCTGAGATTTTTTTGTTGACTGTCGACATTGAAAGTCATGTCATATATTATATAGTATACAATATCATCATCGTTCGCATCAAAGGTTTACTTCATAATATTAGTTAAATATGTACTCTCAATTCAAACGGATATAGTCGCAAACGGTCGTTGCATGCTTTCGGCGCAGGAATGCGAGTTAACTTCGGTCATTGACAATATTATATATTTTAAGATGTATACAGCGCCTGTAGGCGAGGCGAGGGACGTCTTGCGAACACGATGACAACAATCGGCTTGAACGGAGAACGAAAAATTGCCGTTCGTTTTTCTTCACAACTTTTTATCCTTCTCATTCTTATTACATCAATCCTCCTATTTCGGCCGACGCCACCGGCCATATACGCAACACGTACGGTCCTCCTTTACTACATTTCTTAATTAACACACCGACCGGTTTTCGTGTTTTTTTTTTCCACGCATGGAGAATCACCGAGTGATATTATTTGTCGCCGCATCGCGGTGGTCGGTTTTTATTATCATACATTTCTATATACCTGTTGCTAGGCCGCGTGCTGCCACCGCCGCCGAGGTGCGTTCGTTCTCGGCGAAATCGCACACGATCATAACGCATATTATAAAAAAAAATCACGACAACTCGAAATTCAATACATACGAGTGTACCTACAGGTACGGCTGGAATTTATGAAATAAAAAATACCGATCGGATACATATCTCGGCGTATATTTTATCCGTGCTCGGGTTCTTTATTTAAACGACACTAAACTACATTATACGCATAGGTATGTGCATTTATTCCGATAATTCGTTTTTTGCTGGCGGTGGGAGAGTGTCCAGGGCGCATATTTTCAAACACGGTCAGTGCAAAGAGGCAACATTCGGGTATAGGAGCGTTTCTCCTGGCATTTTGGAATTGGGCCCCTTAAACGTTAAAGCTGAGCCCCGGGATACAGGATTTATAGCCCTCTGGGACTGAGATCCATATGATCCAGATCATTATATGTTCTGCGACATCTTATAATAATATTGCTATAACTCATTAAGATTATGAATTTAATGCATTATTCTGACGTGACGCGTCTTTTTCCGAGTTCGTTAAATTAATTTAATTCAAAAATATATATGTTAAACAATACCACGTTGTATCATTAGCGTAATAACAATGCAACTCTTATCGCATACACAAAAATATACTTTGCATATTTTTACTCATTAAAGTTTTGTGTATGGCTTGTTTACAATTAAATATTAATCTAGTTGAAATATATTGTTATTAATAATTTACACATTTTGACAATTTGGAGAGCAAAAAGCTGATTCGCTTCAAGTTTTGTTTAAAGTATTGTTTTTTTGTCGTTTTCACAGCCGAACAATACATTTAATAACAAAACTATACACCAGTTTCTAATTTAATCAGATTCCGTTATACATAAAACGGAAGGAACTACGGAAGGACGTAGTATATCAGTTTATCTATTCAACGAACGTCTAACGATAAATGTTGATAAGTGATAGCTATTATAGTAACTTCAGAAAAAATAATCAAGCAGGTATTAAGTGAAGTAAAATAAACATATTTATTTTAGTCAAGGAGCTACTGACGGTTTTACCTCACCTATTTTAGCTTCCTTGAAATTTGTACAACAAATAGAATCGGGCCTGCTGAATTCGATAGAAAAATCTATTGATTCGTAGACCAGCTCGGAAGGGGGGGGGGGGTTGTTTCACCAAAATTTGGTTCACTATGATTTGAAATAATTAAATTATGTTATAAAATAATCAGCTGATGAAAATTTACATTCTAACGTCACGTAAAAAACAATTATAATATATTATATTGTTTTTCATACGTCAGAATCTGAATTTTTATCAGCACATTTTTCCAAATCATTTGATGTTGGTGGCTGAGAACTTAAGTCAATTTATTGACCCCCCCCCCCCCCGAGCTGTTCTACGAACCAGCCTATTTTTCCATCGTATTCAGCAGGCCCGATTCTATTAGCTATACAAATGTCGACGAAGCTAAAATAAGTGAGGTCAAACCGTCAGTAGCTCCCTGTCTATTATTATGTTGTGTTTTACAACAACGTTAGCAGATATACGGGCTGCACCATAGATATATACAACAACTAGATAGCCATCTGCCCGTCTCCTTCTTGTCATCGAAGTCGGTCGCCATTTACAAAGCAGGCAATGTTTACAAAATAATATTATCACAGTATATATGTATAGAAATAAATGTAAAATAAATGTAAACATTGTCTGCTTTATAAAATGGCGGCCAATTTCAATATTAGTCACAACTGTAGTAGTACAAAGACGGCTATCTAGTTGTTGTATATATCTATGGGCTGCACTCATGTTGTTATCAGTCATCCAAGAAATTATTGTTGTTCGTATAAAAATAGATTTGACAGAATCTCCTAAAATACTAAAAACTTTGGAGAAATCTCCACCAAATCGCATCACATAATGAAAAAAACATTTTACATAATTTTGAAGTTTTAACTATGTTGATTGTTGGCTTAATACATAAAAAAAAGTTTATGAAAATGTATCGCTCCCCAGATTACACCAGGAGGGGCATTGCCCACCCTGGCCCCCTTAAATACGGGCCTGGGCCCGTGGACCACAGTTTGGGAAACTCTGGACTAAGCCACAACAAATTATAGTGTGGAAGGGTCCAACACAAAATATTACAATATGCTCGAAGTTTTTACGGATACTCGAGGCGCTAAATTTATAAACTACTATGATTTAAATTAGGTATTTACTTGTGATCGCGCAAATGGTCCTGTCTCCGGAACGCTTTTTTGCAAATGTCACACGAGTACGGCCTCTCGTCCGTGTGCGTCCGCTCGTGTATCAACAGGTTGTAGCTCTTGGTGAACTGCCGGTTGCAGAACCGACATATGAACTGTTTTTTTGGTCGGGACGCCCGGGCCATGCCAACCGTGCCAGCGCCCACAGTGGCACGCGGTCGGGCGGCCACTGAGCCGAACGCGCCAGGGCCGGTACCCGCAGCCGGGCCACCGAACAGAGGCTGACTGCCGTACTGGCCGCCGGGGTTGAGCAGGAACGGGTGAGCATAGCCTCGCTGATGCATGGCCGCCTGTAACACCTTGTTCTTGTCCAGTGCCATAGCCATCTGCTGTTGCTGGTGGATCAGCGAAACGGCCGCCGCTGCCGCAGCGGCGTTGGCCGACGACAACTGTTGCTGCTGCTGTTGCTGTGATTTGTGTTTGGGCACGTACATGCCCGGCGACGGCTGTTGCTGTTGCTGCTGCTGGAGCGTAGACAGGTGGTGGT
Organism: Sitobion miscanthi; assembly: GCA_008086715.1. Classification (NCBI taxonomy): domain Eukaryota; kingdom Metazoa; phylum Arthropoda; class Insecta; order Hemiptera; family Aphididae; genus Sitobion; species Sitobion miscanthi. The sequence goes on from CM017802.1 coordinate 28,409,575, forward strand.
GCTGGTGGAGGGCCTTGTGCTTGTCAGCCATCATAGACGCGGCGTAAAAGTCAGCCGACGACGGCGACGGCTGTTGCAGCGACGCGATCGACGGGTGCCCGTAAAACGATCCGCTGGACGGCATGACCGGCACGAACGCCGATCCCACGCCCGGCTTTACGCCCTCGCCGCCGACAGAAGCCGGCTTTCCGCCGCCACTGCTTCCGCTCGACATTATGCTAATCGCCTGAAACACACGCCGCACGTAAGTCGCATTGTTCTCTGTAAGCACATAGAAATACATTATATTGTAATATTATTATTATATTTAAGTAAAATATAGGTAAGTTATTATAATATTTTACTGTCGACTAAACGCGCGCGACAAATGCTACTATTTAGGATATTTGTTTGGTTCTTTGTTACTCTTATTATTGTACGTCCGTTACGTGAACATGTCGGGTCAACGTCGAAACCTAACCGGCTCCAACATAATATATTATAATTTATAACAAACAATGGACGGGTAATTCGTAGGACGTTTTCGTTTTAGGCGGGGAAAGAGAGATCGACGAGCGCTGTTAAGACTCGGCACCTAGGTGGTATACTGGTGGTACAGACGTGTGTATAGTGATGGTATGTGTACGTAAATAATCGTATACTTAACCGTTTTTGAGTTAGCGGTTATACCATTGATTTTATAATATTATACGGATAACCGATGAGCAATGCTATTATTGATATTGGAATCTGCCGCTAATATTTTAAAGCCGGTATCACACGGCGTGAGGAGTGTGGGGAGTGGTATTAGCGCGGTACAGTTGACGCGCCAAGGTTTGTACGAGCGGCGCGCGTTTCTTTCCGGAAATATTGTCCGTTTCTGCATATCTCGCGCCAAAGGAAAATCGGCGCGGCGCCTCTTATCCAATCTAACGGCGTGTCGGTTTTAAATTTGCGAGGTGTATACAGACGCTCCACAGTTGTGTAATACCAGCTTAATGGGTCGCTATAGGATCGCTGCATTCGTTTAAATAAAGAGCAATGCGAACGGATCAGAGGATCTATAGGTCAAATGCAATTATAGCCACTTCCGATAGGATGGCTTATATTCTGTATGTATGTTATAAAACCAATAGCTATAATATTATAATGTATAATCTATAAAATAATTATAAAAAAAAATAAAAAATAAAACCATCTATTTAATTTTATAAATTGTAGTAGCACAAACAGTGACGAATCCAGGGGGGGGGGGGCAAGGGGCAAAGCCTCTACGCTCGATTCTTTTAACTAGGTATATAAATTAATTTTTTTTTTTTGTTTACTGGTTTATACTATGCACTGTTTCAGAATATGACAACTTATATATGACAACAAGCGCTATCAAAAATTGTGATGGATTTAATACTTATGTAGTTATGTAATATTTAAAAAAAGTACAAGATACAAATATTTGTATTGCATAGATAATAAAGATATGGACAGGCCACGCCAATGTTAAATATTATAGTCGAGGCCGCGGTCTAGGAGGGAAAGCCAATTGAGGCCCTTTTATATTGAATATTGATGGTCGTTACTCGGCATAGGTATACTTATTTGGTCTCAATTGGATCACTAATTGATTACCGCTGATAAGACAAGTATTACGTCCTATTCATATCTTTATTATCAATGCGTACAGCATACATTTAATGATTTAAACTAATAAGAATAACCCCCTCAATAAGTCTTTGCTCTGGATTCGTCCCTGCATGTGTTTACGCTTTACGTTATCCGAAACTATTAGGTTAGATGGGACGTGGTAGGTAGTATCAGTGGCGTGAAGAAGGACTTTATTTGAGGCACGTGCCTCAGTTTAAAGGGTGTTGGGAGTCCTGGGGACTAGGGTCATTTCACATGTAATAAATAATTTATTAAGTGCACATTAAGACTAAGTCAATCTTTCTCAGTTATCATTTACGTAAATACGTAATTACTTATATAAGTATTTATAATTACTAATACCTATAAATTATTGTGCCTCATAAGTTAATGAAGTTCGTCGCGCCACTGGGTAGTACCTATTATATATTTATATAGTTTTGAGTGTTGGTAGATAATCATTATTCATTAAGTATACACTTTTAAATCACATAATGATTTTTACTGAAAAAGACTAAATCCCTAGCCGTTTAATCAACGTAATTGTAAATTGTTCATGCGACCACCTCGGGAATGCAGTCATCTCGTTTGAAACACAAAAAAATATTTATTTCTTACAGTGATACTAAGCAACAACGTTATAATTCGATGCTAGGAATATCATATTTTGACCATCATCATATTTTGATGAATCCATGTTAAATTGCACAGATATTTTATTAAGAACGGCCCTCAGAGTCTTAGAACACCTGTAACGCTCTACTCCACTGGGTACTTAAAAAAAATAGTTATTATACATTGTACACAATAAAATGCGTATACGATTTAAAAGAACATTTTTTATCCGTCGAACGCGCTCAAATTAATTAAATAATTTGCAGATTTTAGATATTATACTGGTTTGAAACCTATACTGGCCGTGGTACTAGTAGAATGTCCTACTAATGTAATTCGTATAGAAGGAGCAGTGTATATTTATTTCAAACTATGAGCTAATAAAAATAGATGGTTAGTGATTACGAATCATCGAACCAAGTATACCAAACCACCGTAGCTCTCAAATGTCTCGACAATAAACCGCACAGCAGGCTAAGGATTCGCATATTATTCTCTACGCTGTATTGGTATTACTCATATATTAATACAATTATATAACAAGGTATCTTGGCCTATATTATATTGTACGTATCAAACGTGTTCATATTATTATACTGCAAGACCGAAACCTAAGGCAAACGTTTTTTTATTATTATTTTTTTTTTTTATCTGAAATCACAAATCTGAGAATGCGATTTCCGACGATCCGACTACGCGGCATTTAAATACAATAGGCGTGTATAAATCACGCGCGAGAATAATATAGACATGCGAGCGGGAAAAAAACAGCATTTTTTCAACCGTCTACCGAACTCAATACGTAACGAAAAAAAAATTGACAATCGCGCGTTACATTCGGACAAACGCGTAGGTTGGTATATTTAATAACAATAATAACAATATGAGTCTGGTAAGGATTAAGTGAACGCATATCATCGTTATCACCGCCGCCGTCGCCGCCGCATCAACTAGTGCACGCGCTAGATTTTACGATGACGATTATTGATTACGATTAATAATAATAATAATAATATACACATAATATTATATATAATTATTATTATTATTTTATTATTGTAAAACGTGTAACGACGCGCACACGGTAGTCGCGCGCGTACAGATATAATAGATATTATGCGATGATAATTTATGCGCGATTAAAAATTATCGTAGTCAAAAACTCGTTCCCGACGGACGGCTATAAATACTTTAAGTAAAATGTAAAAACAATAATAAGATACTATTATATTATTATCGATTTGTACTCAGATTTAAACAAGTGCAATAATAGTGAAGATTCCTATAATATATACCAACGATATAAATTATCAATATTTTCGTAAAATCATCGATATTTTAATTTATTACAAGAGATACTGTCAAAGCGTTTTCTCGATATTATGAATTAGTAACCATTCACAGATAAAAATATCGAATAAAATATCCAACGAAAGAGTACTTGCGCGGACAGTGTTATCCATCGACCATCACATATACATACGTCAGTTAGTTTGACATTAAAGGTATGATTTACCCGAAATTTTTTAAACTATAAAACCGTAACGTTCTCGTTAACATCTAAAAATGTCGACGGTCGTAGAAATGTGACAAACACTAAACCGTATTTCAGTAATCAAATTCATATAATCAAAAAAAATTACGATTCGAGTACCTATGACCGAAAAAAGTTGAAATTAGCGACGACTGGCCACAAATCACAGTCGTTATTCGTTATAGTTTTCGGTGGCGACGATGATAATATTTCATTTCGACTGTCGATGGTAAACCTCACAGATACAATATTGCACGTCATTGCAGGTTGTCGATTTGAGCTCGGACAGTGCGATTCGGATAATGCAAGACGGACGAGCGCAACAGCATACACGAATTACGAGACGCTGATATTTCATTATTGTTATTAATGTTGTTATTGCAATATTGTGTCCGGAGGGACTGCCAGATCATCGAGGGGGTGGACGGACCATGAACGAAAGGGTCGAAAAGAGTATAAAAATCACGTCGGTGTTTGTACACAAACAACTCGTACCGGACGCGACCGCCTTCGTCGTCTTCCTCACCCTCACCTACCGAAATGCCGCCGTAAACGTAAATAGGGTCTGAAAATTCGTAAGACGCGAATCCAACAGGTCTTTTTTAAAAGAAAAATTATAAGCGAGGACTCTTCACCTGTACGTCATCCCCAACCACCCAGTAAACGTTTCACAGATCGCAGGACTTATCGCAGCGATTGCGTTGAACAACGAAAAACGTATTACATCGTATTCTCGTGAAAAATTACGGTGAATTCATTCCCCAGTTTACGATTAAACATTCGCAGGAGCACAACACGGGACGCGGTTTTTAATATTAGTCTCGCGATCAAAATTTCCTGACATGCAAATAGAACAACGGTGGCTACTATATTATAGTATATTCCAGTGCTCACGACACTAATCACAGACCGACGGGAGGCGACACCCGTATAATTGGTATAATAACAGTAGATTATTTTTGTGATATTGCACGTCATGTCGATATAACCTTATCGAACTCCTTAATAGTAATTATACTAACATATATTTTTATCATCGTCGTGTTTACTACAAAAATACATTGTCGGTCGCTACCAGTAGACCGATAGTTAGATACGCCGCGCCACCGTTGTCGAAATAGAAAGACGATCGGCACAAAGCGATATTATGTTTATGGAGGTGCCTCATCCGTCCGCGACCGGCGAGAAATAATTTTCAATCACTCGGATATTCAAATAATTAACAAAATATTATAATTTACGTTTTGTTGTTTGTAGCCCGTAGGACTAACCAGGAACAACCGCCGACGGTTCATATTCGCGCGGGTTATTCAAGGACGGGGCCTCTCGCGGTATCTCCCTCCGCAGATCAGCGCGACGAGGTTCAATGTGCGGCGACGGCGTTCAAAGTTACGCTCACGGACGTCTAAAAACTTGATACCAATGCTTTGTCGTGGAGGGAGGGCGTTGTGGGGATGACCAGTTCGATCCACCTCCTCGACGTTTTTGCAAATAAATAAATACTTTGACAATGTACGTCTGTCTTAAAAATATTGTCACCATTGTTTCTCCACCCCTGCCCCCCTCCCCCACAGCAGTTCGAATTTATCTGCACCGTTGGTATACCGACTACCAAGTGCTTTTCGGGCCTTTTCCACCGTTATGAACGAAACGCGCCGATAACTGCAGCGAGACAACGATTACGAATTATCAATATTTAATCTTTTCGAACCGGTAGGTCGCATATCGTCGGGGACAGTAACGACGATGATAACACTCGAACACGGGTAAGTACACATCACCTACTTATCGCATCGATATTTTTGTACAATATTATAAGTCTTGTGGAATTTACACTTACGTGATAGGAGGACGGACGTCGGAAAACCCGAAGTGTCCGCACGCGACGGCAGAGCCGCTTTTACCGGGGTAACGAAAACGGAACACTACTAGCGCACGCATACGTCAAGTCGTAACGACGACTACCGTCCGGATCGAGTGGAACGATGAACAAATTACAATAAAACCCGAACTCGCGTCGTCGAATGAAACAAATCGTCGATCCGCGCCGAAAGAATGCGGCGGACGAACGAACGGACGCACTGTATAACGACGCACTGACGCAGGGCGCGTACACGGCGCGGCGACTCGTTATTTACTATTTAGTCGTTACGGATGAAAACTGACGAGGGAATAACGAAACAGGTACCCGATCGTTCAGCCTCTGCTGGTACTGGGTACTGGTTACGTCGCGTCGTCGTCAACGGCGGTGGCCGTCAGATGCTATGGTGCGCGGGTGACGACCCGTACGGTGCAGTGGGGGGAGGACGGTGGTCGAGTGGGAGTCGGCGAAGTCGGTGTCGGTGCCCTTCGAACGACGACGCTGGTAGCGTCACCTGTTGTCGGTTTCTGGCACTAACAATGTGGTCGTGCGTGCGAGCTCGCGGTGTTCACGTAACTTTATACGTCATGTACATACGATAATAATAATAATAATAATATAAAAACTACTGTAGGTATATACCTGCGACCGGACCGGCTACCTGTACAGGCTGTACATCGCCGTGCCACCTGCGCCTGCCCACACGGTCTCGTCAGCGTCGTCGGTGGCGAAGTGGGGTGGAACTACGAAAAGCAGAAGAAGAGACGGAAAAGTTATAACGAAATAGAAATCTCGAGTGGTGGGTACGAGGAGCGAGCGAGCGGCGGCGGTTACGACGTCCATCCGACGGGCATACTGTGTACATACGTTTATATATTATATTGTTATTACTGTACAGGCACACAGTGTACTACACATGGGTAGTAAAATATTTATTATAATACTCGCAAGTTATCCATATGTTATTATTGTTGTTATATATATTTTTTAATAACGCTCGTAGCCTCCTCCTCCGTCGCCGCCGCAGACGACTTATGTGTGCGAATGAGGGTGTGACGATAATATTATATCAAATTTACTTATTTGACACACTATAGGTAATAACTAATAGTACCTAATAATTCATTTCGGTAGACCGCGGTGTAGTTCGTGACTTTAACCTTTTTAGTCTAACGGCGGCCGCGGCAGTAGAACCTAAATCGGGTGGTAGAAAATAACAAAAGTACAGTTTTGACAACTATAATATTGTATGGACGGACAGTTGAAATATTATGAAGTAATATGTCGTAATTCACTATTAAATTCTTACGATTCATATACTACCACTAGTAGTGATACCTAGCCTATGTATACTTCAACTTAATTAATAAAACAAAAGAAAAAATCAGACATCTACGCTGCGTTATAAATCTAAATTAAAAATGTTCTATATATCATTAGTAATATACTTATCTATCTAAGTATATTGCTAATGCTATTATACAGCTATGTTTAACTATTTTTATTATTATTGAATCAAAGATAATTATGTACACATTATAAATAAAAATACATAAATATAAATACCTTCTTTGAGCGTACCTTGTGATGATTGTAGGGTGCAAAATAAAATACATAATACCGTACAGTTAAAAGTTGAATTTTGTGAAAAATAACTGATCCATGGTGCTAGAGTAACGTTACCGCAACCCGTAAGATGAAATTGGTTCGAGGGGTTGTACAAAATAAAGTATATATTACTGCTCGATTACAATTTATGATTTCGGAAGCACGGGTGCTAGGGTAACGCACCTGAAAATGTTGTGGACTGTGTACATTTTTGCATTGCAACACAATATAACAATACTTTTTTTAAATTCGAGTCATCTATCGATACCTAATTACTCAACATTTCAAATAATATTATTGATTTGTTCACATTCGTGTGAGTTCTTTTGAAACAATTAACATTGTTATAGTCAATGTAATGATAATACGTTTAGTCGTGTTAATATTTGTTAAATAATTAGGTACTACTTTAGACTTTTAGAGGTCTTGTCATTCCAGTTTTTAATAAATATATGTTTATAACAAATAACCCAATAACGATGAATAAATTATAAATTGCGACAATGCGACCTGTTAATAAATTGTTTGCAACTATAATCGGAAATCGTTTGGCTTCGGTAACAAGATTAATTCACTATACCGATTTAATGAACCCTCGAATATTAACTAACTGGAAAGATAAAAAATCTCCTGAAACCTTCAGGCTATTATTCCTGCGCCACTATATTATATGCAATGAAAAAACCGTCCAATTACTATTAATAATTTTTATATTTTACAAGACTTTCCCGTAATTTTATGGTAATTATTTTGAACATTACAACTTTATTTTGAATATTTATAACAAAAAAAAATATATCGTTTATTTAATGGACACTGGATGAAATACATTTCGCGTTTTGATTTAATATCGCTTCGGAGAGAATGCAGCATAACGTTATCCTATGTAATTAACAAATACGTGGACAGTGTGCTATTCAAAAAGTATTAAAATTAATAGGTTTTTCGTGCATGTTTCTCCCGTCTCCGTTTTAATTTTTCGAAGGAATATTTTGATTCTTATAAAGTAGGTGCTTACATCATATAACAGACAATTTATAAGCTCTGAGATATTGAGATTATATCTTAAGTGCAACTGTTTTGTAAACCAAATATAATATGAATTATAGGCGATATATTGTTGTAAGTATATTAGCTGTAGCCTGTATTAATTTTATTGTAAGTACATTATGAAATGCAAACTGTAAACGAGTACCTATTATTAACATTGATAACATTAATTGTTCTCAATTGAAATTACTATATTTTTTAATATTCACGAATACAAAATACATATTTAATTACATTTTTATATTAGTCCAGCTGCTTGGCGAAATCATTAACTTATGAGGCACAATAAATTATATTAGTAATCGTACCTAAATTCATATATAATACTGTATATAAGTAATTACGTATTTAAGTAAATGGTAACTGAGTAAGATTTTCTTTGTGTGTACTCAAGCCCTCAAATAAAGTCCTTCTTCATGCCCCTGTGTATTACTATAGTCCAGGGATGGGCAACTTTCATATCATTTTTCACTGGCCCATGCTACATTTCAACTTAGTTTATACAAATTTAAAATGTTAAAAATTCTCTGTATTTTATTGTATTATCTATATTTATAAAATTATTAAAATCAATATAATGTTCATCGTAATTCGTAATACGTAGATATAATTAATTATTATCTAGTATTATACGTTAACTTTAGGTTTTTTTGCTTTCCATGTTCTCTGGCCCACTAGATTTTCGCACATTCAAAATTGGCTCTCTAGTAGCATTGAGTTGCCCATTATAATATTATGTATATATATTAACTATTAAGTAAAAACATTTATAATTTGGCAATTTATTCAATAACATTTTACAAAAAATTAAAATTTACGATGGTATAATAGATATACTTATTTAATACTTAAACTTTTTTTCTGAACAAGTTTCCAAAAAAATATACAATATTCACTTGGATTTTTCAATGTTTTATTCGTTTTTAAGTTTAAACAATGAACAAAACGTTTAAAACAAATGTTTTAAATTTATGTTTTAAAAAAATATTGTTTAAAATATTGTGTCTTGAACATAACAACCCTACCAAAGCATAAAAACGTAATATCATTTTTAAGACAATTTTGTTTAGAAAACAATATATTTTAAAAATTATTATGCAATCAGGTAATTTCTAAAATGTATCAGAACAGTTTGTTTTTAGTAATTAGTTTTGTTTGTCGTTAGACGTAAATTATTATCCGAATACATCTGGATTATAGCTTATTACTTCTTAGTTGTTAGTTTCCCTTCAAGTAATAAATGCAGATACTATTTAGTATTTATACGATACACTATAATATAGTCTGTTCAGTATTCAGAATAAGAGCACACCAGATCTACGTTGCAAAACCGGTTTTGACCGTGGCCGCCTGGTTTTGTCTTACTCTGAATAGAGTATAAAACGTTAAAAACTTATTTAAAACTAATTACGTACAGCAAAACTGAGATCTATTTGGCCTTGGACTCTTGGATGCGAAATTTTTAGTGACCCTTTAATCCCTTAAACTAGATAGTGGAGATCTATCCGCCAGAACCCGTACCGATTAAAACTTACCTATAAACTATTCGTGCAAGTATACAAAAAACTCATAAGTCTCTGCGTACATCAGTAATATCTCCATAAACTTCAAACGATTGAAACCGCGGTATGGGCATTATTGCAAAACGCACATCAGCAAATAAGTTGTGCATATACTACATGATGCGCTTTTCGAACTCATCATTGTTTTTGGAAAACTACAAATTTAGTACAATTTGTAGAAAAATGTATAATGTACTAACTGCAAAATAAGTATTTTTTTCTTCTAAAAAATTAACGCCGACAAGAAGGTTATAAAAAGTACGCGTACCTATAAGTGAACTCAAACTGCGGCGGCCGACGTCGTATAGTTATGCCGTTATGCCCGACCCGGTTTAAAATTAATTATACAATTAATAATCTAGTAAAAACACCATACAGAAGTCAGTCACACGGCATTAAACTCTGTGTTCTTCGCTTGTTTTAAACATACAAACATATTATATACATTATACGTACAGTAGTACCTACGTCGGTCTTTATATGTATACACATTACATACATTATATTACAAACAATAGGAAATATCAGGATTGTTTATACGAATAACGAAAACCGTTTGTATAAAGCATCGAGACTTAGGTATACTGGTTACAGTAATTTACAATAATTATGCGGAACCGCGTATTACTCACGTCAGATGATTCGCAGTGAAAATTTATCGTACACACAAAAAACGGAAACTCGACTTCTTTCACGTTCTACATTTTAATATATCATAGTAATGGGTTTTATTATAATGTTTAATGATATTTAAATTATCGTTTATCGTGTCTAATGTGTACATGCCGGTATTTTAATTTATAATAAATGTATTTATTGCAATCGTTGACCATCCGTAATCGTTGCATTTCGTACTGCACATATTCGTTGACAGTGGAATGTGAACAAACCATAAAATCATCAGTTTTTGTGGCACACGGATTTGAGAAAAAAAAAACCATCATGCCGACGGTGGCCAGATTATTATATTGCAGGGAACCGACAAAAAAATCCCAAGTACCTACATATTTTC